>OV277354.1:13830000-15207500 GCA_922984085.1 Sicus ferrugineus | reverse complement strand
TTAAACTGAAAATTCAAGAGTTTGAATATGAATAGTTAATTCCTCAAACTCTTGAATTTTTATATAAAATCTTGAGTGGCTTTGTACTTATTGTTCAAATTATGAGTGGCTTCGAATGGCTTAGTACTTGTCTGGATATTGCATGCATGTTTTTATACCCTACACCCGAAGGGAGTGATGATACAATATAAAATTACGTATCAATAAGCTCGCAAAAAATGGGCGTGCCACGCCCACTCATACAAAACTTGTAAATATCTTGTAAAGGGTATAAGGTCTTAATTGCTAATTCTAATTACTAATTATGAGTGGCTTGTTTTTTTTTCCTACCTTTGTTTGGGTTTTCTCTGTTCATTTTTGTGAATTTCTGTCCTCACATCCTCATCTTTATGCGATCCTTGCTTTGTATATTCTCGTCCTTGTTCCTTGATATCCTTGGTTATTAATTGTTGTCCTTTATTTACTTGACACTTCTAGTTCAATTGCACCATTTATATTCATTCATATTTCCAGTTCAAGTTTCGTCACTAATGTCCACTCAAATTTTATCTATTTTCTAGATTCTCTAGATCCTCGGTTCACTTTTTGCTACCAATTACATTTGTATATTTTCACCGTTTACGTTTCCTACGTATGTATGTCATTTCTAATCTAATCTGAGGATTTCTTTTGCTATATTTTTATCTCTCCTTTGCTATATTTTTATCTCTATTGCTATATTTTTATTTCTACTTTGCTATATTTTTTCTCTCCTATTGATGTCATATTTTCAACTGACATATTTTTGTTATCAGAATGTCACTGCACTGACAAATTTTCACGATTACATTTCACTGCCACATTTTTGGTTTTGCAATGTATCTCTCTGCAAATTATTATTATACTGAAGCATTCCATCATTTTGATCGCTATTTATACTTCTTTCTTACCCGATATATTGTTTCGGATATTCGCCAATGACTGGCGTGACCCCTTCAAATTTTCAGCCAATGGTATGTGTTTCGTCATCCATCGTTTTTGCTCGCTTACTCATGTGTGTGTATGCAAATTTTGTTTGTCTGTTTTTTGCTCAATCAATTGGCTTGTGTTTCGGGTGAAGTGAGGTCTTTGAGATGGGTTGAGACCGTTATTGGTCTGTCAATTAGGTTGTTTTCCGTTCCAGGTTTTTTGTAGGTTAGATCATTATTGCGATCTTTACCTGATTGTGCATGAGGAGCTATCATCCTTTTTTTAGAGTGAGGTCATTATTACGGTCCTTATGACTTGTTTGTGACAGGCTAGCGTCCTTTTTTGGGTTATTATGGCAGTGTGTTTTTATGGCTTCTGGTATTTTGGCAACGTATTTTTTATGGCTACCGGTAGGGTTTTTCTGTGTTTTGTATTATGGCAGTGTATTTTTTATGATTCCTGGTGGTGTTCTCCGAAGGTGTTTTTTTGTGGTATTGTCAGCTCAATATATTACAGTCTCATAGTAAAAGAAAAGATTAAGGATATTTTTTTTTAAATATTTTTATTGAGAACAATATAGTGTGTTATTCATTTTACATTGAGAACAATATAGGGTGTAGACTACACCCAGTTGGGTGTAGTTGGAGATGGGTGCAAACTACACGACAGTTGGAACTCTGGGATTACGCTCTTAATGAAGTCATATGACATTATATTGGATGTGCAGAGACTTAGTGCCAATTGTCGATCGCGGAGATAAGTCCAGAGAATACCTTTGCCCTTTGCAACCGGAATATTTCGCGTGTTAGGCAGCAATTCCGATTATCCGCAGACAGTTTGGAATCCCGCCACATACCTTTCCACGATATCCCGCACAAGTAGCGCTATTCAACGGAATGCATCGCATAGAGGAGCGTGTGGGGTCTTAAAGATGCTGGCACCGGGCAAGCAATGTGCACAGCCAGCGAAGAGCATGCAAAAATAAATGAAATCCGCTGACCATTGCCACAAAATCTACCTCTTCCGGAAGCACCAATGCCATGCAGCCATGCCCATGCCAAAAATATCGTTTCACGATATTAATTTTTTTCTTTCCATAAAGGTGGAAGGATGTTGAGGGTCAATCTGCACACCATAAAAAACCAGCGCTGTTAAACCTAGTTAACAGCACAAGTCTTTTGCTTATGACAGTACTCTGTCAATTGACAGTTTGCAGGTATTTTCCAAGGCATACTTTTAGGCAGAACTGTGATCGCTTTTCAATCACAGTTCAATAAGATCAAAGCAGAGCGAACTTAAATTGCGTAAGAGCAATTTCTTGGTGACAGTAAGTCCGCTTGCGGAACTTGGATGCATAAAGCATTCAAATTAATATTGCGAAACTTCCACTTGCTCTTCTTTGTATTAGTAATAAGAATCAGTTAAAGTTTTAGTTTAATTAAGTGCGGACGTCGTGTCCGAGTTTGAAAATCTGTAAACCAGCGTTTTATTTCATCGCGTGTATCCTTCGGAAGGATACCACACATATAAAAAATATGAAACATATGAAAATAATATGAAATTCCATTGAGACTAAGCCAAACAGATATGCCTTAGCCGAATTTCTATTGCTTCTAATTAGAGAATTTCACCAATTCTAGGCAACTATGAGTCCATAAACAACAAACTTGCAAGAAACTGAACAAATTTATACTTTCAGCGTTGCTAAAATAGTATTATATTTACGCTATATTATACTACTCGTTAAGCAACACGGTACTACACAAAATGTAAATTTTACTAATATGTCTAGAAAACTTTCGATATTAAAGCAGTGCTAATTTATATTTATATGTTAAATTATTATTATTTATAAACATGATTTTCAACTTGACAATTCCTACAAGTTGTTATTATGCAGTAGTAATCCATAGAGGATTTTAACTATTACAATAATTTAGCATGACTTGGCAAGTTAATAGAGCCCCTTATTATTTTTATAAGTTCTCATACATTTCTTTAGAGCATTCATAAAATAAAGTCATAAAGAATTTTAGAAAAGTAAAATTTTAGAAAAGTAAAAAGGAAAATAAAGAAAACGTCCAAATTTACTACTAAAAACAAAGAGGTCTTCTCACAGCAGCCCGACCGACCATCTTGACCAGCTCACGAATATGTTCAGTATGATGCTTTTTTAAGACCTCATGCAAACTGTCAAGCGAAGCATCGTACAAAATCTTACATTTCCGTCAATTCCTATGTTGAAATGTAAACACAAGAATAGCAAAAGAAGAAGAAGAGCACTTTGTGTGTGTCAAATTAGAAATAGATCCAACCCGAAGGCATTTGTCTTTTTATCAAGGGAGAATTGTTCTCAGATAAATGATTTTTTTCTCGTTTCCCAGAAGAGCCTATCTGATTTAGACAGTGGATTTTGTGTTTAGTGTTTAGAGCTTCCAATTGTGTTTAAAGCATTTATCTCTACCTCAAATCCTCACTGATGCTGTTGCCAAGAGATAAAGATATACGGAACTTTCAAATGTCCGTCTATTCTTTGCATGTGTGTGAGCTCGGACACAAGGTGTATGGTAAAACACCAACCTGAACGCGGAGCTTCTATTTCAAAGGAACCGAATTACTTTTGCTTCCAAATAGAAGATTTCGCAATTTCTAGGAACCGATTGGTTCAAATATAACAAACTTGCAAGAAACTCAACACACAAATTTTTTCAGCGTTGCTAAACTCTCAATGCATTTAAATACTAAAACTATATATATATACTTTATTTAATATTTCTTTTGCTTATTTCAGAAAGGTAATAAAAAGCAATTGTACTCACATTGCAAATAATCCTTGTTTTATTGAATTTTAATATTATATGTAGTTGAAGGAAAATAGATGAAAAGGGTGAAAATTGCGCAAATAAAAATTGAGCGATTTTTCAAGAAAAGATTTTAATTATAAATACAGCGAAACAGCATCAGAACTGAAGCAGTGATGCTTAAATCGCGCGATAAGGACTGTAGTTTTTTTTTTTGTAACATTTTTCAGATTTGTCTTACAACATTGTATACAGGTGCACTACACGTTTCTCAATCAACAAATTAGCCTGAACACATAAAATGCTGCTTTGCTGCCGCAACAAGCAGCAATTTCGCTATTGAATACATAAAACGTATCTTGCAGCTAGCAGCAAATGTCAAAATGCTTCGCAAAATGTAAACAAAGAACAAAAAAATAAGAACAAGGGTAGCAACAAGCAGCAAAATTAGAAATTTTCAATCGAGAACGGAGCATTTATTTTTTTTTTCGTTTTCCATAAGACCCAATGTAATTTTGACATTGCTGCTTGTTGCGGTAGCAAAGCAGCATTCTATGTGTTCAGGCTATAGAAGAGCAGAAGAAAACTTCAATCTGAGCGAATGATCTGTGCATTACTTATGCCTATACATCAAATTAATTTTACTCTTCATTAAAAAACGTTCATGTGAATGCGACTAAAGAATAAAAATTTCTATGTGAACCGCACAAAACGATTTACTAATATTTACTGTTAAAGTTTTCAAACATAGCTAGCAACTTTCGTTGTCCTTCTTTCATGCCTTTGAATACATTTTTTTTAATCGTGGCTATTGGAAAAATCGAAGTGTCACAAAAATTTGGTTGAGGAAATATATAATGGAGGCTGCTCTGAAGCAGTAAATGTGCTAATAATAATTATAAGAAGTGTGTAAAATAATAATTATCGGAACAATTAATAAGCAGACGGTAAAAACGGTACCTTTTGGTCTAGTCGCTTAAAATTTGTATTTCACAATCTTATTCGCCAATTTTCACTTCTGCTGCGGTCTGATTTATGTACGTGTGTAGTTTTTCATTTAATATAATTCGGCATCATTGACTTTAGAATATTGAATTTAGAATATTAGTGTGCCAACCTTTTCAAATTTGTTTATTAATCATTTAACTTTTCAACTGTGTTGAAAAAAAGTTAAACTGTTCTTGCTATATGCCTGATACAATTTAATCATCGTAAACACGATTGTGCTAAAATACCGCTCTCTTAGTTTAGGAGATTCAATCAAACGTTCGTTTTTAGAGCAACTAAATATGCACATATATCTAGTTTGTAGCTGATTGTTGCCAAATCGTCTTAATGTTAAAGATATAATCAATTCTTTTTAACATTCAGACTGATTTTAATGTGACTATTGAATTTATAAAAGAAAACCGAAATAGATCAATGCAGTTTTGAATACATTTAAACAACGTTTTTAGTATATATTTCAGTTTATTAGCGAAAAATGTTTTTAGTTAAATTTGCATAAACGCTGTTAAAATATGCTTACTAGGGGACAGAATAACTCGCAACGCGCCACAATGATCAGCTCTTAAGTGGTGTGAAAATGCTTTAAATATACTATTTACACATTAATTTAAATATGTCCCTAGAACATATTTTAAAAGAGCAATTTTGTTTTTTAAGCTTTTGCTTTGAAACAAGTAGGTTTTTCTGGCCATTTTTAAATATAAATGTTTATGTATGAATACTAATATATATATATATATATATATAAACACTATGTATTAGTATTATATATATATATATATATATATATATATATATATATATATATTTCAGATTCCTCTGAATTTATAAATCTTGTATTTATCGCACCGGGTACATCTAAAGTGCGAATTGTACTTTCACTAACAAAAATGACCGATTCTTATGATGGTAATGGCGAGTATTCATCATACAATGATGATGACAACGAGTATGGAAAACAACGCAAGAATGTAAGTGGTCCCGGCGTCTCGCACAATGGTGACAATTCTAGTCATGACCATCATCATCATGTTGGACCGGGAGCTGGGGGTGGCGGACCAGTTAGTGGATCACATGATGGGCAGCAAATGAATGACAAAGCAAATGAATACATTCGCGAATGCTTAACTGAGAAGAATCGAATGGACAAAAAATTTCCGATAGCAGAGAAGTTATTGGAATGTGGTGAGTTCATATAAAAAACAATATTTTTATACTAACCCAAAACTGTTGCATATTTTACATTTAACGTCAAAGTCTAAGAAGCAGTGAAAAACGGCGTAGCTTAAATTCTTATCTAAATAAAAAAAAAATTTTTCCAACCTAAGAATTAATGCTTAGTGGACCATTTATCATTGTACAGCCAATTCTATTTGCACATAAATGGAAAAATGGATTTACAAATTTGAGAAGGATCTGCTTACAAGCATTGCTGACATTATGCAAATAATAAATACTTTAACTTGAAGATGTCATGAATTAGCTGAGTCGATCAGAATAGGAAAAAAGTATTAAGTCTCACACCCAACTATAAAACGGGCGTGGATTTTTGATTACAATGACATTTTAAAATGCTTCCACCAAATGTTGTCTACAATATAGCTACAAATGCATAAATATTCTGCTTACTGTGATTCCTGATTATTATGCTATTGTAAAAGTACCTAGAAATAAAAGTTATTTAATGTTTTTTAGACTTCTTTGTTATTTTTCATTTACATTGATCACTGATAATTGCACAATAAATCCGTTCGCATATAAGCATGCGCGCTGATTACCGCTCCCTGCTTTCTAAAAAAATAAATCTCTAATGCGCGATTGGGTCATACGTTCTATGATTCAATAATTAAAAATCTACTAACCGATTTTTACTTGGGAATTCCCTACCGATTCATAAGCTTTTCGCGATTGATGTATATGTACAACACATTAAAATAGCCAGTACATATACAAAATTATGTTTAAATTTGCTAAAAATACCACTTAGTTTTAAGACAATACTATGGTGTTTTAAAACTTAGCCGACATTGCAATTTATTTCATACCTTTCCAACAGCTTCGTATTTATTTAATTAAAGCATTTAAAAGATAGTGGAGATGAAAAATGTTAAAAAATATCTACTAGTAGATATTTCCAGAGGTTACCATATCAAACAACATTAAACTAAGATGTATTGTACAATCCCATTTAATAGTTGCTTAAACTCATACTTTACTTAATAAATCGTAGTTTAACACTTTTTATACGTACACTGCAAAATCAGTCCTGAGTGGTATTATTGTATAAATATATTACATATATTCACATAAAATGTTTTATGTTTAGAAATGTTGCTTTTCCTTCACTCCCTCAATTTGTTCTACACTTTATTATCACTTGTTTTCACGGCTTATTGGGAGAATGTAGAAGTTTGCTTAATTGCTTTAAATTTGTATTACTCGTATCTACTACTAGAAATTGAAAAAGTGCAAACTACGGGAAGGATTCCATCTAGAGAGCAAAAATATGCTGATATATATAGGGAGAAACCATTACGTGTTTCACAGAAAGTACTGGTGCCTATAAGAGAGCATCCAAAGGTATACGGGAAATAAACATAGGGATACACAACAGCATTTTAATACATTTCTTCCAGTTTAATTTCGTTGGAAAATTACTGGGTCCTAAAGGTAACTCTTTGAGGCGCTTGCAAGAGGAAACACTTTGCAAGATGACGGTACTTGGGCGTAATTCAATGCGTGATCGCGTTAAGGAGGAAGAGCTACGTGCATCGAAGGATCCCAAGTACGCACATTTGAATAGCGATTTGCATGTTGAGATCTCAACTATAGCGCCCCCAGCTGAGGCCTATGCACGCATTGCTTACGCTATGGCTGAGTTAAGAAAGTATTTGATACCGGACAGCAATGATGTTATACGTCAAGAGCAATTGCGTGAATTAATGGATAATACAGGAATAACCGATCATGATGGCTCCAAGTCAACATTTAAGAAAGTTCCGCATCAGTCTCAACAGCAAAACATCGTTGGGGTAGGTGGCGTAGTCGGTGGTGCCATTGGTTTGTGTGGTGTTGCAACGGGTGGAAGTGGTACATCAAATATTGGAAAAGGTTTGCCACCGCATCATAGTTACAGGTAAGTATGTACAAAAGTATAGAAGATGTAGAGTAAATCTATTCTTGTTGTAATTTTCAGAACCTCGGCACAGTCTTTTACAAAAAACACCATACCACCTAAACAGAAGGTTATGTCAATACTTGAAAAGGCCAGATCCGCTATGGATGAGACGTATGGGTAAGCTACATTAATTTATTTGGAGATGGCTACTTGGGAAAGTCTTTCAAAGAAAGATAACCAGGTGGATAAGGATACAAAAAGGTAAACTTGTTTAAATATGTATGTTATACACGTGACAGACTAGAAAACTTAAACCAGGTTTTTTCTGGTTTATGTTCTAGAAAAACGATTTTCGAAACTCGTTTAGTATATACATAAGAAATTCGATATACTTAAAGAAATATATCGAACATAAACGACTTTTAAAGCTATTTTGACACTTCGCTGTACTTTTTTGTTGAATAATTTTAATATATTATTAAGAGTAGTTAATTTTTACCACTTTAATTAATTTCCATTAATTGCTATACAAACTAATTTCTATTTGATAATATTTATAAATATACATATAGGAATACTTAGTATTTTGAATAATGCCTTTAAATATTGTAATAATGCGCATTTTAAAAGTCATGCAACTACGTACACATATATTCACATAACTTCTTTGTATCAAGTAGGCGCGCATACGAAGATCACCCTAGTTATGAACAACAAACTTATGATAGCTATAACTATGGGCACGGTCCGACACATACAGTTCTTCCTCATGGACCACAAAATAGCAGTATTGGTGTTGGTGGCATAGGTGCGCGTGGTCCTTATGATACTTCGGAGTACGAGCCAGAATATAACCGACGAGATTATTACCAACATTCACCAAATTATGGAGGTGCGCAAGAGTATAGTTTACGTATTAATAAGATGTAAATATTGTTATATATTATGTATAGCCACGGGAGGTACTAGCCAAGTAAATCTAAGTAGCGGCTTAAATCCAAATCACAATCGAAGCCACGTTAACAGGTGAAATATGCTTGGAGCGGGACACCTTAATACAAATACTGGCCTTTCGGCACAAGTAGCTGCCAGTAATGATTCCACGAACCCCCTACAACAGCAGCAGCATCCGCAAACAACACATCAGCCCCAATTATCCCTTGGATGCGGCGGCGGTGGTTCCAGCATAAATAAATCAACGACCTCATCCAATACAACAACTGTAGCTATAAATTCAACTCGAAATCAATTCATTACACTGAATAATCATGGTCCTCAAACATCTGAGCAGCAGCAACAATCGACAAATTTGCAACATTCGCAACAACAGCAGCAAATACACAAACAACAACAAAATCTCCCACCGCCGCCGATCAACCTACTAACCGCTAATATACAGAACGATTCAAATGTACCAGCACTTAACCATCTAACACCCACGTCAGTAGTAAACTCCCAAAAGACACAACAACAGCAATCAACAACAAACAATCGTATCCAAGGTCCGAATGCTGCTAATTTACTTTTTGTAAGGTACTAAATTTTAACAATTTATATAATATTTCATATGAATGACAGTTATCACTTTTGGTCATATAAAGATAAAATTTAATTAATAAAGCACCTAATTATTGAATGCAACGATAATGCGACTGCTTTTAGCGAAACAACCCTTATTAGTATGTACAGAACACTACCTAACTCATTTAAATACTGTGCCCAAATTATTTCAAACACGTTTATTTAAATTTCCAGAACACCGGTGGTTTTCAAAATTCTATTAATCCCTAATATACTTAATATTTATATCCTTGATATATTGTGATTTGAAAACAAATTGTCGGCTGTGTTAATTGAACTATAGCATTTGTGATTTTAACTAAAATCGCATCATTATTTGAAATTTAGTGGAAAGAAAAGCACGTGACTGGTAGTCTGCTAATTTTCCCCTCAGAAAGTTCTATTCATATTAACAACAGACATGGGATAGCGAACTTTTTTCATTTAATTTACTAATTTTGTTTGAAAAAAATTGATCAGTATAATCTATGTACATGTTACAGTTATAAACCAAAACTAAGTTTAAAGGTAATAAATTCGATTTTTAACTATTCAAACCCCGAATATTCTAATTATAACGCGTCTGACGAATCTAGATTGACTACATTGTATTATTAATCACTGGGGAACTAGTTTAAAAATATTTAACAGTAGTTCTAGAAAAATATTTGATAAAAACGTAACTAATCAAAATAAAACATTACTGGTATCTCATGGTTAAACACAAACTATTAAAAGTTTTTACTAAGCCATGAAAATTCGAAAACATTGGGCTAATCACGGAACTCAGCCCTTATCTTATCGTTCTGATTGTCATCTACAACTTTTCAATTTGAAATTTTTGAATTAATAGGAAAACATTTTCATAAACGTGTTTACTTAAACATTCTAATGTTAAATGTAAGGAAAACTCGGTTGGGCTTTCAACATAAGCAGTCGTTTCGAAATTCGTTCGCATTATGGCGCTTTTTTCAATCGCCACGATTTTTTATTTCAGAACACATATTTTCTTACTTGTTGGTAAATTACCGTTTCTGTCAGTTCAGATCCTTTAAACTATAAAAACCTCCAGTTACTCTGAATACTAATGTATCTCAAAATAAAAAACAAAATCAACTTTCAATATAATATACCTACATAGTATACTCAGAAAAACATCAGGAAAAAATTCTTTAAATTCTTATTTAAGACTATTTTTATTTCGAAATTAATTATTACAGTGATAACTTCTTTGAAGTATATAACGACCGACCGATTCTAGAAGAGTCGCAAAAACTGAAAGTATTTAAAATATAATATATACGTGTATATTATTGCCATAAAGCAGAAACAATATAAAAACAAATTCTTCATTAAAAGATGATGATTATTACGACCTAAAGGTGGTTAAAAATTTTTATTATTGATCCAAAATACCAAACTTAGTATTGTTGGAATAGAAAAATGTCATCAAATAAATTAACTATAATAAATTTAATAACATTGAATAAGAGGGCACACATTCATTTGAATATATTAAAATATGATATAAAATACATACTTGGGCAAATATAAGTACTATTGGAGGTTGGGATTTTTCAGTTATTTAAAAGTTTGCTGTTATAGATTTCCTTATTTTTACTTTAGCTTATAATTTTCAATTGTAAGTTAATGTAATTAACAACAATAATATGAATATATACATATTTATATTAGTACACAGAGTAAAACATAATACTTAAATCCAAAAATTAATTAATCAGTGGCATTTTATAAAACGAAAAACTTAATATTTTCGCTTGTTGAGATATATGAAAAATTACTGAAACTAAACTTAATACCTAATTATATAAATTAATACCTAATTATATTCAAAATTAATATACTTCTAAGAAGCAAAAATATATACATATAAAAAATTAATTCAATACTAGCATAACCGTTATTCAATATGCTTTTTGATTCCCTTATCAGACCAAAGAAGAGACTCGAAATGTTTATATATATCATGCTTAAATTTTTATGGACGTTTTATTTATTTCTTAAAGTGTTCTTGAATTTTTTCTAATTAATTTTAACTTGTGCGATCCTAACCAATAAGGAAAGCTTATCAGTATATTTATTTAAATTTAATATTTTCTTAGACTTAAAGAACACTATCACTCCAACTGAATATAAAACAAAACTATAAAAAAGTTTTCAATGTATCGATTGATATTGTCTCAAATTTTGCTTCTATTCCAGAATTGGACTATATCACTCTGAATTAAACATTAAATTTTTTTGCAAATTTTGCTTGTGTAAGTTTTATATCCTTATATGTATTTATTAAATTTAAATGTTGAAATTTCCAAAATTTTTTAATTTCAATTAAAATAATTTCTTATTTCATTTACATTTTGCGTACAATATCAACAGTTGACGATTTGTCGTTTTGAACTATCGGTGACATTGTATACATGAAATTCCTAGGAGTAAAAGCATCAAACACAGCTCATATTTTTATATCCTACACCCGAAGGGATGTTCTTCACTTTGTTCTTCCGTTTGTAACCTAGACAAGGAGACAAGATACCTATAGAAAGCAATATATATTCTTGCTGAGCGTCACCTACTGAATCGATTTAGCCTTGTCCGTCTGTCTGTCTGCTGAAATCACGATTACGGAGAACGGAAAGAGATATCGTGATATGGCACAAATATTCTTCGTTACGTAGGGCAGTTTAGGATTGAAAATGCGTGAAATCAATTCAATTAACACGTACTTTACATACGGAATGTAAAGGCACCTCTTTGAAAAAGGTTATAAGGTGAATATCTCATAAACCGTGTGGGATATTTATGCAAATTCTATTCCGGAACATTTCTAAAATTTTCAGCGCCATTACTAAAATTTTTGCAAAAATGGGCGTGGTCCGTCAACTTATACAAAAGTCGGCGATATCTTATTAATAGTATAAGATATTAAGAGGTAATTTTATCGTGAAGTATGTAGAAGCATTACCAATCTGTTTGCCAAAAACAGCCTACTTATACAAAAGTTGTCAAACGGCAAAAGTACTATTTTTTAGCTACTCGGGTGTAGGATATTTAGACTTCAGCCTGGCCGAAGACAAAACTTTTACTTGTTTAAATTAACCCAGTGACTAAAAATTTTAGTGCAGATAATGAAGAAACATACTCAATTTTTAACTTAATAATAACTCAATTTAAACAAGCGATAGCTTAATAACAGTTAAATTCTTTATTGGCTAGGTCGATCGCTAGTATAATTTAAAAATATTTGTTTTATATACGAGTTTTGTAATTGTTCGTTTAAAACATAGCATTAGTTTTACTAAATGTGAGTTAGTTTGGCGTTCTAATTATAAATTTATTAAGTTGCGCGACATGTATGGTTCAAATTCAAACATTATATATACCCCTATCTTATTATCAGTAGGAATGCTCATATACTTTCTTAAGACCCGCTAAATTTGTATACTTGTTAAAGTCTATGAGAAACTATTCATATTTTATAAATGTTTAACAACAAAAGCGGGAAACCATCCCCATTATTCATAAAAATTTGAAATAGCTTAGCAAGCCTTTTAAGTAAACATTAAACTTATCCTCACAAATTTTTATGAATTGCACGCTTATATTCAGCAGGTTAACATTTACAATAACAAAAACGCCAAATGTCAAATCATATATGTTGTACTAGTTTTATTAATTATTTTATTTTTGGTTATTTGTTTAACATATACCTACTAATAAGCTAGAAATAACACTGAATCTTCTTACGTTTCCATTTAACAATAATATGCGCACTTCTTCAAATTCTTCAAAATAAGCTATTGAAAAGTTTAAAGACATTACAAACAAACACTATTAAAAAGAATTTAATTATTATATTTTATAACATTGCAAAACATTAATAAACAAATTAAACGTGTATAGTGTTAAAAACCTTCAAATATTAACAAGAAATAAGTTGAAGTATAATGGTAACCTACCTTTAATGAAGAAATGGCAAAAAAGTATTCAAGAATTAATACCTACATATAAATATATAAATAATCGTATTAATATCTATTCCTTAAAAATTATGTGAAGTTAAATGTATTTAATGCCGCAAGAGAAGCAAATTATAATACATGAAGAAAGTGAAATATTTTTTTTAATATATTGGAATTTTTATTCGAAATAATTGCAAAATATCCCGATTTTTTAATAAAAATATGTAGCACAAGCTGCATTTATAATACTGTTTTTTAAATTTTACTATGCCACTAAAGTTTTGCGTTAATAGAAAGAATCCCATCTCAGTAATTTTAACAAGTTGCACCTCTCTACGAAAAAAATTACTTTTAACTTAATGTTTATATTTTATAAAAATAATATACAGATATAACAGAGCTGGTCGACAAGTAACGCCTACATTGTATTTAAATATAACGAAAAAATAAACAATTTTCAGCAAAAATATAAACTATTTTTTATATTTACTTATTTTAATGAAAACGGCGAAACTTCTGAAATGTTTATTGTTTAATATATGTAATACATACTGTTATAATATATACTGTTAACTGTATTATTAGGTACTCATCTGTTTGTTGAACTTACTCTAAACATTATCCGTGAACTGGTGTTTTGGGGCTGATCTAATATTTTAAATTGCGTTTTATTTGTCTGGATTACCATTCCTGACGGAATAGCAAATTATACTAAAACAAGTAAGAGTGTTAAGTTTGGCCTAGCCGAAACTTATATACCCTACGCCCGTAGGATAAATTGACAATTGAATTCTTACACTAAAACAAGTAAAATGTCCTCGGCCAGGCAGAAGACTTGAATATCCTACACCCGAATAGCTAAAAAAAAGCGGAATGAGCGATAATTGTCTTGTCTTGTGTTGTTTTGTGTTTACAGAAAAAGGCGCTAAATTGTGCTCAGCTATTGACGTAGGACAACTCTGATCGACCATCGCTATAGCTAGGGAATTGTATTTCGTTCCAGCTTTTAGGTTTCATATGGAAAAATCAATGGCACCAAGTAGAAGCCTGGAAAGTACTTTCGTGCCTTCGTTTTGTGCTCTACTATCATTGACGTTACCTTTGCTTCTTCCTTTTGTGAATAAAGTAAGAGTTAGTAAAGAAAGCCATAAAAAATGTAGCCTCTGATGAAAAATGCGCAAATTTCTATGAAGAAAAGTACTTAAATTAGTAGTAAAATACTAAGGCAACTTTGTCTTTGGTAAATACGTACTCGTGCAACCATGCTACGATATAAAATAGCAAAAAAGGATATTGAAAATCAATTATACACTACAGACTATTTTCATAATTTTTAATATGCAAAACACAATTAAACTCAGTAATAACTCTTGTGTAGAGTCGTCGGCTGCTCCAGAGTGGTTATCAAAACTTGAACATCGGCGTGAATATTTAATGCGTGGTAAGCTTGGACACGAAGTTGGTGCTGGTGCACCATGTAATTTCTGTGGAGAGAAGTGTCCGGGATTAGATTTGCACTACTGGCGCAAAGTTTGCCGTAATTGCAAATGTCGCAAGGATCAGCATTCTTGCATGGATGAAGACCTGTGTGGCTGGGCTCAGTTTGAAATTTTGGGGCAGATACGTTCCAAGCCCGCATGTAAGCCATGTTGATTTAAGCAACAACAACAATAATAATAACGTAATATTGTGTTACTAATTTTCCTTCCTTTATAGTTATTAAAATTAAAACTCTTGCTGACCAACCTGTCCGCTTAGATTGGGTTCCTCCTAACGCTACACCCGACGTTGTTTCAGATTATATGGATAAGTTAGGTGTCACTCAGATACCAATACATGGCAGCAGTGCCGCCGCCAAGCGCAAACAACAGTTGGAATTTCAAGTACCGCCACATGACTTGGATGCCACTTTCTGCGATGATTTGACAGAAATTGAAACGAACCAATTATTAGAATATGTGCAGAAAGTTCGCCAAAATTGCGTTGGCCAAGGCAGTGTTGTACGCGTTGGACGTCTTGAGCAAGGCGTTGGGGGGCATATGACACAAACTCCTAACTCGAAGAATACGCTTATGGTGGAAGCGGAATATATGAGCGATATGGTAAAGTTTGGTAAGGAAGCTGCTTCGGATATAATTTTAAGAGATTTACTGGCTTGTGAAAAATTACAAAAAGCTTTAATAAGCGAACCACTTGTGGGGGACCCAACGATATTTGTTGCGTTCTCTGCACCTATTTCTCGGTCTTCATTGCAAGATTGGGATATATTAAAAGACGCAAAAGGTGATTTAATATCAGAAGAAGCGAAGACTATATTATCTGGTCTAAATCAAAAAGCTGTGGAGAGCCTTGTTCGGAATGGACATATTTACGACGAAATATTAGCCATATTTCAGGTATGAATATGTGCATTCACATGCGAACAGGGTATGTAAATTCTCACTAACTAGCACCCGTCCTGACTCAATAGCAAACGCGTACGTGTGAGCAAAAGGTACGAGTTTGCTAAAAAAATTTCTAACGCAATATACCCTGCATGTGAATGAGTAATGAGTTATCGGCTTGCATCCATAACTAGAGAGCGGATTTTTCTTTTACGTAAAATTAAAAAACAAAGTAATACCTGGCATATAAAGCAAAGACAACGTGGTCTTTGATATCTATAAAAAAACACAAATTACTATGACATTGATTATTCTTTAATCATTAAAAATATAGAATAATATATTTCTGATTATTTGAAAATAATCAAAAAGTACGAGTAATTTAAACTCCCAAATTGCGGTTTTTTTTTAATTTATAAAAATTAGTAATAGAATAATTTAATAGTAATGTAACTAAAAACAAGTAAAAGTGTTGTCTTTGGCCTGGCCGAAGTCTAAATACCATACACCCGAGTAACTAAAAAAATTAACCCAGGAACGAGCAACTAATCGTACCATTAAAGAAAAACTTTTTTAGCGCCCGTGTGCAGTTAAAGAAAAAGAGATAAACGATATAGAAGCGTGGGTAGTGGTCGCAATGGAATCAATGCTACTTCTTTAGATAACTTTATTTTCAGACTAATACCCCATTTGTTAGGACCGCCCCTATTTAATGCTAAGCTATTGTAAAGTAAAACATGAAAGGGTGAAAAAACTATTTTTGCCTGATCATCTGAAATGTGTGAAAAGCTTTGTAATATTTGGTTTTTCTAGTTTACTATTATTTCTTTTTTGCAGTTGCAGGAAAAAACTTGACATCAAACTTGCTAAAATGCTCATTTAGATGTTTGACAGTCTGAAATTCGCTCTCAGGTTTTGTGTACGAGTTAAATTTTTATGATCGAAATCTTTTTGGAAGTTTCCGATAAGTAGTTAATTGTTGTTGCAGGAAAAAAATCTTGACATCACGCGAGACCCGACATTGGGACCAATTGCAAGTTTCCTCAAGGAACACCGACTCAATCCTCAGTTTAAAGACGAAGTTAATAAGCTCCTTAAAAAATGTAAGCTTGGAAACTTACAATTCGCTACACCAATTAAAGCCAAATCAAATCCATCGCTCAATTCACCGCTACCGATTAAGACTCCTATACAAGCGCGATTCGGGACAAAAATGGATCAAGTTACACCCATGCGCAAAGTAAAGCTAACTTCGCCTGTTGGAAGTACACATTTTAATTCATTACTGGGATACGCAGACGTTCATCCTGCAATATGCAAATTTGCTATTACATCGGGTATAGAGGAGATGAACATGTATCCGACGGTGCAGCCATGTTATACCACTTTAACGAAACCGTTTCAGAACTTAAAACTCTCTGAACCATGTTCAACTGAAACAGGTAATTATAAAGCTTTTCTCCGCGTTCAGTAAAATGCCAACAGCAACTAAATCAGTTAAGCAACTAACCAATGTAAGTGAACTGCTACTAGCTGGTGAAAGGAACCCTAGTATAAAAATTCTTAAATTTTTTTCTATTTTATTAATTTTTTCTATTTTATAAGATAATTTTTTCTATTTTATTAATCAATTATATTTTCACATCAGCTAGAATAATGCAAGCTACAGAACCGTTAAAACTTAAATGCTTCGATTGCCAGCATCCTATTAATTACGGCGAAGTTATTGTTAAGGCTGAGCGTGCTGGGAAAGAAACTGAATGGCATCCCGAATGCTTTAAATGCCACACTTGTCGTGAATTATTAGCTGATCTAGTGTACTTTTTTTATGGTGGTCATATCTACTGCGGACGGGATTTAGCTATTAAACTTAAAATACCACGTTGCAGGGCTTGTGATGAACTGATATTTACCAAGGAATACACAGCCGCGGAGGGCACAACATTCCACATCAAACATTTTTGCTGCTATTATTGTGACACACCACTAGCTGGTCAGCAGTATATTCCGGATGAGCGTACTAACATGCCTCTTTGTTTTAAATGCTACGAGGAATATTTTGCTGCCCCTTGCCAACGTTGCTGTCGCCCTATTGGACCCGCCGATCAAGGGGTCGCATGGGGTGAAATTCATTGGCATGAGTTGTGCTTTTCTTGTGCTGGTGCAAACTGCACAAAATCGCTTATTGGTAGCCGTTTTTGTGTGAAGCAAAATAGGCCATTCTGTAGCTCTGATTGTGTGCGCAGCGTTACTAAATAAGGGAATTTTTTACCTGTGACATCATTTACCTGTATTTGCACTGTGCCTAAAACTGTGAACTAAAAATTAAACGATTATTATCTGACTCTTAAGTGCCAGTTTAGGATACAAAGTTGTACACTCAAGATATATTTTAATACAATAGTATTTTTCTATAAAATTATTGCATTTTGTATACAAAAATCATTCAATAAAGTTAGTTCTTATATAAATAAGCTTAATCTATCTCATGCATACTATTTACCTACCATCTCAGTAATTTATATGTTGAGCGACTAAAAAGCGTTACTGAAGGACTTTGAAATTAGATTCGTATAAAATAAGAAGTATCGCACTGAAATGGTTTTTGAAACATACTTCAATAAAGGCGATGAAATCCCACAATTTCGTGAACTATATGAAACATACTTCAATAAAGGCGATGAAATCCCACAATTTCGTTAACTATTCCTAAATAGTTTAACCCCAGTCAAGTGTTTAAGTTTAGGCTTGGCAGCAAATGGGTTAAGAACCCCGTTCTTTTAAAAATATACTCGGTTTCTTCCATAAGTGCCCCACCACCATTTAAATTTGAATATAATAAATTTAATCTGATTGACAATTCGTTGTTCATCTCCTTATTAGCCTTTAGTTATACCCCTATATAAAAACTGGTTTTGGAGTTATAGGCGCAAATCTTTTAAATTGGGATTACTATATATCCTGTTTGGGATTACTATATTTATAACACATCAGCATGATAAATGGTTTTGTAAGACCATCTCCGAAAGATCTTCGCAAAGAGGACCAAGTGAAGTAATTTCTATCTGGTGAGTAACTCGCCAACCTAACTTGCAGTTTTCTCACGTGGTAGAGGAGTTACTCACCAGATAGAAATTACTTCATTTGAGCCTATAAAAATGTTCACTTGGCACACAGCCAAATGTGTCAAAAAATCAATCTTAAAAGACTTATTGGGTTCGAGCAAATAAAGCAGAGCATTATAATAACCTGCACCTAATATGGCAGTATAACAGCCGGTTCGGTAATTGGAGAACAAAGAACTACAACTCCTGTGCAACATGTTTGAGACAATACCATTATAAGCAGAGATATCAATGCAAATAAGTTTCAATCTGAACCACGTAATTAAAAAAACGCTTGTAAAATACTGGCTTTTAAGCCAGCATCTCAGAAACTGTCCGAGTTTGAAAAATTAAGTCGGAATTGATTGTAACAAGTTTTATACTGCTATTATCAAAGGGTATATTTTCCTTTATAAGAATCTGCATACCTAAATTGAAAGAAAAAATACACTTACCTAGCATTGACTTAACCATTAAAGATGCATGTACATATGTATGAACGTTTCCAATGCCTGCGAATTTGTAGTAAGCTTTCAATACGCTAGAATTTACCACAAAATTAATCACGTGGAACGTTTAAGGCGAACGAACAATTAACTTTTGTTTGTATATTTAATCTACATACACTTCCATTAAATAATTCTTGTTTGGTCTGGGCAGGCCATGTTGCCTTGAATCTGAGTCAATAACGTCCACACAAGGGTTAAAGTAACAGTAATAGCCTGAACACAATCATAGCGGGGAGCACCTGGAGTTGGCATTCCGTTTTGAAAAAAAAAATAGATATATGGCTAGCGACGATCGCTGGGCGATGAGCGAAAATTTCTTTTTTTCGTTTACCATGTAATTTTACCAGCTGAGAGCCATCGATATCGCTCGTCGCTATATTGTGTTCTGGCTATAAACAGAAAATTAATAGTTGCCGTATTAATAAAACTTGACAAAAAGTGTTAAGTTTACACCCGAAGGGTATATTCACTTTGTTCTTCCGTTTGTAACGAAGAGTACGAGATGAGATAGATATGGAAAAGTATATATATTTTTGCTCAGCGTCACCTCCTAAATCGATTTAGCCCTGTCCGTCAGTCTGTCTGTTGAAATCACGATTACGGGAGAACGAAGAGATCGCAACGAAATTTGGCACAAATATTCTTTGCTATATAGGGCAGTTTGGGATTGAAAATGGAAACGGAATGTAAGGGCACCTCGTTTTAAAAAATGTTAAGTGAATATCTCATAAACCGTGTGAGATATTGAGGTATAATTTTATTCCGGAATATATAGCGCCATTAATAAAATGTTTGCAAAAAATGGACGTGTCACGTCCGCTCATAACAAAGTTGGCAATATATCATTAACGGTATGATATTGAGACGTAATCCAATTACGATGTATCTACAACACCAATTTGTATACTAAAAATGGGCGTGGTCCGCCCTCTTATTCAAAAGTCAATATCCCATAAACGGTCCAAAATATTAATACGTAATTCTACCCAGCAGTGACATTACAACGAATATTGAAAATCCCCAATAAAAATTATAAGAGTACAAATCCCAATTCAATTAATTTTTCCTACAGAATATTCCAGTACTATTCAAAAGTCGCAATTATGAAAAGACATATTTATTTACGCACAGATATACCAGTTATTTATATTTCATATAAATTTTTTTAAAGGCAGATGAAACCAAGCTCAGGGGATGCCACCGTGCACAGCATTTGTTGGTGTTGCACAGCATTGGTAGGGATGATAGGTTAGTGGGAAAGGGGAAACAGGAGTAGTGACGGTTTACACCTCGCTTAAAGGTTTCGACGCTGTAAGTGGGTGGGTAGACATACGTAGGGAGATTATTCCACAATCTAATGACGCGACCGACTTAATTTTGCATTTAAAAACAGTTATTTTACAAAGCAATAAATATGCATCTTAAACGGACGTCAGACAGAAGGCGTCCCTTTGTTTATAAATTTGTTACATTTGGAAGTGTGCATATCATTGCATATGTAAAACTTAGCCAATGGTACTGTGTATATTTGAATACACTATGGTTATCAGGAATATTTTTAATCTTCCTGAAACACTGGTATCAACTGTGCTATAAATGAAATAAAAGGGTTTGATTGCAACAATTTTATTTTTTGTATTACGTATTTGTCCATACCTTCAATGTTTCCACTAATTATTTGGAACTATTATAAGCAAATCACATTTTTGTGCTTTAATAATTGTATTAAATGAGCTTTCATTCAGTTCCACATTGTGGTTAAAATATTTTGCTTAACCGCATATACGTAATTCCATTTAGTCAATAAAAAATGAGTTTTTCTTTAACATACACTAATTATACTACGCGCAAACGTGTGCTATGCTATCATAGAGTTTTACATCAATATTACTTTTTTCTGACTCAATGTAGTTTTGCGCATTTTTAGCTTTAATCAGAGGAGCTAATAAAATCTGGATTATAATTATAAAAATAAAAACTAGAATGAGTAGTGAAAGGTGTGGCCTAATCGTTTATTGTTACCCTACTTAATTCTAGGCATTGTTACAATTATATAATTTTATAATTGCTAAAATATGTAGACGAAGCAGAAAAACGCGCTTCCTTGCTGATTGCATCCATCCTTTATTAGTGTACACTAAGGAACCATTGTTTCAGCATATTTCGAACAATAAAACGTAGTATTTTTGGAACTGCAAAATTATATAAAAACTAAAATCATTGTAAACGATTAAAAAAATATTGAAACTTTTATCAAACTCCTTTTTGATAAAAGAAAATGTTTAAAAGCTATTGTAAAAATGTAAAAAAGCAACATAAAAGCAAATATTTAGAATCCATGTATAAAAGAAAATGCCTTTTATTTAACATACATTGTAACGAATCTTGTACAATTGACTCTAAAATTTTATTTTTAACTTAAAATAAGAATTACATTTATAAAGTACAAAACTTGCATATATTTTTTAAATTATTTCCGAAATTTTTTCTAAGATAAGACATTTCATCAACACTCATTTAGAAAAATTAAAGAAATTGTTGGAATCGTCGTAATTCTATATTTTATATTTTAGTAAGTGCCTGATTTGATCTTTTTAGCATACGAATGTTTCTGGAGTATAATATGAATTCTGGGTATGTGTAAGGCTTCTATAGTTCTAACTATTCTAAAATTATTTGGCCAGAGAGGATATTATAAAATCAATCTTATTTTAAGTCCCCAGATCAAAAATGCCAAAAAGCTCCTATTTTGCAATTAGGAGGTGTGCAAATCTTAACTAAATTTCCCTTTCACAGAAATGTGCATTTGTCTTATAAATTTTAAAAGAATTACGTACCCTCCTAAACTCGTTTTGAATTGATTCATAAAAAGCATGTAGTTTTGAGGAAGAATTTAAAAATCTATGATTATTAAAGGCTGCATCCACTATTAATTTGGAGAGATAAATGAATTTGCATTTCCTAACAGCTATTATAACCCACTTAAACGAAACTTTCGAATAATTAGTGATATCTGGCTGAAAATATTACTAGATACTACAACCTAGACAGAATGAAACTCGATCCAAACCAAACTCCTCTCGATTTATAGTTTAGTTTCTATTTACAAATATATATTTACTTCAACATAAGCCTGCTCCAAGACAACCTCAGACTTTCTATTATAACGAAGACATTCCGCATCTGTCGTCAACAATTTGTATAAACGCCACGCGTGTAGTACAACTCCGTTATACGTTCCGGCAATGTACTGTACAAGTTTTGCACTAGATCCATAGGAAGACGGGACCACGCTTCACGTATGCGAAATATCAGATCGTCTTTGCGCGAAAACTTGCGACCGCCATCGTACACCTCTCGGATCAACCAGCCCCAAATGTTTTCCATAATATTAAGATCGTGTGCAATGGTTGGCCACTTTTGCGTTTTGATACCCTCGGCACTAAGCCAATTTTGAGCTGTCGGCAGTGCATTTGCTGACCAGTTGTGATCCTGGAGTACGAAATCTCCATTACTGCTGTCTCCCAGTTTTTCCACAATATTGGCGCGCTGACGCAGTATTGTCTCGATACATGTCTCAGGTTTAAATTTGCTAGTGGAAACTTCTAGATGAATAGGCCCGGCGACTGTTATAACAAAATAAATATACACGGAATTGCCACGTGGACGTTGTGATAACGTTCGTTCATAGTTTCGCAAGTCGTGAAAGTAGTAAGAAAAGCCATCAGGTCCGTCTAAGTTGAATTTGCGTTCATCTTGAAAGACGACACGCCTCCAATGCTCTTCGCTCCAAACCAGATGAGCGTTGGCGAAGCTATAGCGTTCCGTTTGATGAAACTGTGACAGAAGTGGTTCAGTTTTAAGACGTTTGGTGCCACTCACAATACTGGTGCGTACGTTGACGGTAGAGGAATTAATGCTAGAACTTCTCCCTCCGCCATACGCGTTTTTAGAAGATTTAATTTTGACGGGTTCGTCCGGCGAGAGACTTGAACCCGTAGTGTTAGATTGTTGTGTAGGTGCGTTACTGGAAGAGGTGGTACCTGTGCCTCCGGTACTGAAGCTTGCAGCAGAAAAATTAGAGTTTTGATTTATAGTGTGAACGGATACAGGTGTAATTGTGCACGATGCCGTCGGCACTGATTGCTGATAGTACGGATGGTGCTGAAGATAACTAGCAGTGTGATGCTGACGAATGGTGGGATGCTTTAGCTGCAAATGTCTAAGTTGAATTTGCGATTGCGTTAACATCTGCTGTTGTTGGTGATGAAGTTGTGCTGTGTCGTTCCGTTTCTCCTTATTACGGCTGTAGTGACTGCTAATGTTTCCTTGCTCCTCTTGTATTATATCAGTGGTAGGTGCTGTTGAATAGTGATTTGTATGTTTCAAATAGTATTGTAGCGCCATCAGATTAGAGTTGTTCGATGCTTGACGGGCGTTGGCTGATAGCTGTTGCGTTGTCTTAGGATCGTACACAAACCTACTGATGTTCTGTATATCACCGTTACTAAGGAGTATGTTTTTCATTTGTAGTGTATACGTGTATGAATATGTGCTTTACTATGTGGAACGTTAATTGTATTATTTGTATAACTTTGTAAAGCATAAGTCGTAGCCTATGAGTTGTGAAATGAGCATTATTTTAACTCTACGTCACTCTCTGTCCTGCTATAATCGTCGTAAAGTACCAAATACATAATATTTACTGAGCTCTTTTATGATGACTTAATGCGTAAGCATATTTGATTTCATTTGCACAAAAAACCAACTAGGTCTTTAACTCCGTTACTTTCCTTGGAACATCCTATAATTCAAAAAGCAATGAAAGACAAGATTGTAAGCATAAAACCAATCCAATATTTTTATGAGGTTTATCTGTAACTAAGCTATGTGGAGTTTGGATTGCACAAGACGTTATGCTTGTTTCTAATGCATAAATATATGTTCCTCCAGAATTTATATTGACCCACTTTCAGTACTGATGGTTCTTCTCAACAAAGACGAGAACACAACATCGTGTAAGAAGGTAGCAGTAAACGAAGCTAGAAAAGCATAGAAGTGTGTCAGATAGATTGTAATCTTCGCTACTGCTACAAGTACGTTTGGTATTTTAAGCTTTTATCTTCCGATTTGCTGCCTTATTTTATTGTTGCATGATTTTACTTTAGAGTGCCTTTAAGGGCTTTATTTGCATTCCCTCGATTCGTTCTAAAGTGTAGGCGTTTACCTAAAATAAAAGAAGTAAAAAATAAGTACACGTACACATTTCTTATATCTTTGATTATCGTCATTCACACTCTGAAGTGATTGATTGTTTCATACTTTATTATAGAAACTAATTATATCATAGACACAAAAAATTTGGTTTGGACAAAATCCGAAATGACATCTGTCTTTGTTGTATTTATACAACAAAGTGCTTAAAGTGCCTTTATAAAAGGAAGGTAGAAAGTTTTCATAGATAACTGTGTTGAATTTCATATTCTCTAAAAAAGACGTGTAAACCACTCGAAATGTAACTCATAACTTTCTTTTATCATGGCTAACCTTTTCTAAGTTTTCGCAGTAAGAAACATGTATTTTCGTTAGCTTCTAATAAACACGAATTTAAATCATGGTAGGTTCATCAAGGTTCATTAAAGAGGTTAATTAAAAAGGTTCTTTAAAATGGTTAATTGAACAAAGTGTGAATGGAATAAAATCGAAGTTATACACGTAGTTACATGAGCGAGCAAAAACGTTATTTAAAGCAAACGAACTATTGACCGAAGAGGGTTTCTATGTAAAAAATTAAGAAACCAGATTCGGAGTGCTTTTGAGAGAACTCAAGAAAATTATCATTTTGAAAACTGAAGTATATAAGAATATAAGTGTAAAAGAAAAGGAGATGGATAGCCAAGCTAAAGTTGAAGATATTGTAATGCCTATTTTTGATGGCAAAAATTTTTCAAATTGGAAAATAAGAATAATGACATTATAATACATAATAATAAGAATCATGACTGGAGTATAAAGAATGCAAAGAACCAGCCGTAAGATCAAGAATTGAAGGAGAAAATGAAACTGAATGGAAGAAGAAAGATTTAAAAGCTAGAACGATTTTAATAAGTATAATATCAGATAAACAATTAGAGTATCTTGGTGATTGTACAACAACACTTGAAATTATGGATAAATTCAATAAGATGTATTCCAATCAATCTACTGCATTACAAATCTTGTGCAGAAGAAATAAAATTAAAAGACTTTGACACTTGAGAAGAATTTTTCATAAATTTTGAAAAATTAGTAAACGAATTCAAAAAATGCAGCAAGAGGAAAAATGGATGATCCTGAAAAAAAATAGATATATTTTTAAAGCACTACCGTCAATCTACAGTTACATTGGTGATTTCCTTGATGTAATATCTGAAGAACAAAGAACAATGAATTATGTCAAATCTAAAATAAGAGAAAAGAATATGGACAAAGAGCAAAAAGAAAGAAAAAGCAATGTTAGCACATTTACAACAAAAACAAGAAGTAAGTATTTCCAGTGAGGGAAACCTGGACACTTCAAAAAGAATTGTCGGTACTGTAACGAACCGAAATGTTTGGTTCACAATAAATTTTGATTCGCCACAATAATCTGAAAATTTCACGAAATAATAAATTTAATATATTGAAAATGATATTGTGAATTGATTTAGTTTAGCATTTAATATTTCAAGTAATGTAAGTTTCTTGTTAGGCATAGGTTTAGTTTCTTTTGCGAAAACGTCGCCTAAGCAGAACTTCATTGCTGGCAACATTTAAAGGTCCGCCATTTGCCGTTTAAGTGTTGGTTCGCAACATGCTTACAGAAATACGACCGGAGAAGCTGGAACGAATGGGTAGTTGAAGACTCGACGAGGTTGATACGAGTCAGTAGCCAAAGACAACAGGACTGGAAAATTTTTTTTCGCTTTGAATGTGTTAGTGAAATCAGGCTGGGGTGTAAGAATTACACAAACAAAATGCATACAATTTTGACAACTTGAAAAATATTTTGGACAAATTTAAAAATTTTTTTACAACCCGAAATAATTTCTCTAGTTGACAACATTTTTATAAGTAAACGGACCACGCCCATTTTTTGCAAACTATTTGCTAATGTCTCTAGGTACCTCGGGTACCTACCTATAAAATAACGTATTAATAATTTGTACCCTTTATGAGATATTGACAACTTTTGTATGAGTGGGCGTGCCACACCCATTTTCGGCCAACAGATTGGTAATGCCATCAGATACCTGGAAATAAAATTACGCCTTCCTATTCTATATTGTTAATGAGGAATGGCGGACCACGCCCACTTTTTGAAAAGTTTTTGTAATAGCGCTATATATTCCGGAATAGAATTATGCCTCAATATCTCATACGGTTTATGAGGTGTTCAACTTAAAACATTTTTTAGAAAGAGGTGGCTTTACATTCCTTATGTAAAGTAGGTGTGGCTGTTAATCCATTTCGCTCATTTTCAATCCCAAACAGCCCTACATAACAAAAAATTGCGCAAATTTTTGTTTGTTGTTCTATATCTATCTCGTCTCCTTCTCTACGTTAAAAATTGAAGAACAAAGTGAATATACCCTCCCTCGGGTGTAGGGTATAAAAAGAGAGTAGGTCAGTTGCCTATTAAGTTTAACACTAGATTGTCGAATGTTGGGTATATACCTATTTTGCCTGAAATGAGTCAATATGACTCAGACATAAAATTGAAGATTTTTAAAAAAAATAAAATTTTATTTTTAACAAACTTTATTCAAAACAGTTTTTCCATATACATATATTCCGTTTTTAAAATACATTTTCCGCAGATTTTTTTATTACATCCAGGTTACACTTCGGCCTTGCCAAAGCCAACAGCTATACTTGTTTGCTGTGTCACATTGTTTCTACCATTTATATTATTCATGCTTTTCTATTAATTATTAATATAATATATATTTTTGAGAGCAGTGTGAGATCATAAGATTTGTAATTTATTTGACTTCTACTTTTGGTTTGTTTTTATACTATACACTTGAGGGATAAGGGTATATTCACTTTCTTCTTCCGTTTGTAACGCATTAAAGGAGGGGTGGTAGATATTGAAAGATATAATATTCTTGCTTAGAATCACTTTCTGAATCGATTTTGCCATGTCCGTCCGCCTGTCTGTCTGTGGAAATTACGATTATAGGAAAACGAATAGAGGTATCGTCATGAAATTTGGTATGAATATTCTCCAATATCCGGAACATATAGCGCCATTATTAAAACTTTTGCAAAAAATTAGCGTGGTCCGCTAACTCATACAAAAATTGCTAATATCTTATGAACGGTGTAAGACATTAAGACGTAATTTTATCACGCGGTATCTGGCGATATCTTCTTCTTTCTTTCTTTTCTCTTCTAAATCTTGAATTTTTCGACTTAATCTATCAATCTTATCTTGTCGTACCTAAGTGGAAGGCTTCAATATGTTGTTGCAAATTACCGGATGTCCAGTTTTCTTCCCGTATGTGGTGTGCCCCACCAATTCAATCATCATCACTTCAATCAGGATCAATTCTTTGCCCAATGTTATTTGTTATGCATACCAATGAACTACCTAACAAGTTGAAATACGGTTTGGTTCACATGTACGCTGATGATGTACAGCTCATACATAGCTATAAGCGGACTGAAGTCAATGCTGTTGAAACATAGGTGAACGATAACGATTGAGTCTTAATCCACTAAAATTAAAGACTCTGATTATATTTAAAAGGGATGTCGTCGCAGCCTATTTCTCACTAATATGCATTGGTCAGAGTGCCATTGAATATGTCAAGGCTGCACGAAACCTCTTTATTTTTGAAAACTGCACGTTTTCATGGACATGCACATTAATTTTGCTCTGGGAAAAGTTTACGGTGGCCTCCGTACGCTGTGGCAGACTAGATCGTTTCTACCAATAAATATTAAATTGATGCTTTTCAACACATTTTATCACCTTTTCTTTTTGGGTGTGAATTTTTTGTGATATGGATAGCCTTTCAAAGAATAAGGCCAATGTTAGCTTTGGAAAACTATCTTTACAAAAAATGTAAGCTGAAATGTCACCTTTTAAGCACATGTTCGTTTAAGACAATCGGGTGAGTGTTGCCCGATATATAGGCATCATCACCTTCTAGTGGCAAAAAGCCGCGGAGACTTTTTATATGACCCAATATATACATATGTATGTACACAAAACAGAGCCCAGCGATAAGTGACACTAAGGACAATGTCTTAATTATGTACATTTAAAAAAAAACATAAAAAAAAGGTTTAGATGAAGCTTCCTTATCTCATAAACTATCAATTCTGCAAGAAAATATATATTACGTAAATTGAAAGCAAGGTTATATGTTTTGCATCGATACCTATTTTGTTACGTTATCTAGTAGGGTCTACGAAACAGCAGTCAAATCTTTATAAATTTTGAGAAGTAGTGCTTCTTAAACTGGGTGTGCCCAAATACTTTTTGCGTTATGCATAGGGGCTTAAGATAATATATTGATAAAAAAATTTAATTACTGTGGTGCAAATTGGAATTAGCAAAATTGGTTGATATTTTGCTCACAATTTAGCCACGCTGAAGTACATGCATACTTCATTTATGCTTATATATATACATATATATAAGCAGATATGAAGTATGAAGGATGTTATGTACTTCATGGCCAATGATGGCAAATGAGCTCCGATATCGGAAAAATTTTCTCATCATCCTAATTTGCGGTTCAGTAATTAATATATGATACTGATAGATGAAAAATTATGTCGATATATCTACATAGTCTAGCTCGTTTTCAATCGAACCATATGTGTGGTTTACTTAAATAATATACAATTCTCTTACACATTTATCTGTTTTTATCACTGTATATTGTAATGAAGAAGTGGTTTTATTAAGTTCCATGTCTCACAAACCCATTTAAATTTATATATTTCTATTTTAAAGAAAAGACCAAACAAAAACGAGTACAGAACTCCCTTCAAGCTAGGCGAACGGCTTTGATTGCCAACTGCTTCGGAGAAAATCCATGAGGCATAAAAAACCCCACATTTCAAAATATAGGTAAGATAAACACACTTGGGATTAACTTCAGCTTTTATCATTACTAAATCTTAGAGGCCGCATGCATAAAAAAACGTTTTGAATATATCGGGAAATAATTTAATGAAACTAAAAATATTCTGTTTTGCGAATAATATATATCAGTAAGTTAAAATACTTCAGTTAAGCTGCTACGGAATTAACTTTTTTCTGATGTATTTTGGAACGAATTTCCGTCATCACTCGTGAAATTTGGTCTGTAGACAAACCGGTTTCGGCGTTGTGCCGTCTTCAGTGTCGTTTTTCGTTCTCAGACACCGGTTTGTCTAAAGACCAAATTTGAAGAGGGATGACGGAAATTCGTTCCAAAATACATCATCATCCAAGAAATAACTGTTTATAATCAGCCTGAAAGCAGCTGACTTCTAAATGTGAAAAAAGCATTAAATTTACATATAATTTACATTACGTAAAAGTTAATGAAAGATTAACAGCGTTGTAGTCAAGTACAAAATTGTCAAGAAACTGTTGCAACTGACTATGATTTTGCTGAGGTTAGAAATAACATTTCTGATTTGCTTGCTTGCATCCATATACATGAAATTCGAGAGTTACAACCGCATAGCAAAAAAATAATAATTTCGCCAGTTATTTTGCACCATTTATGAGATATTGACAACTTTTGTATTAGTAGGCGTGCCACGCCTACTTTCTAGAATTCCGAGTTTACTCTTCCTCTTCCAGTGGACGTTTTTAAATTGTTGTCTTTGACGGACCTGTAAATCTTTTTCATGGTCCGCATTTTTCTGTCTAAAATATCCTCAGTTACGACTGAGTACTCTGAATCTTGCGTGGCTTTGCAAAATATATATAATGGAGTATTATATGTATTAAGAAATTTTCCAACAGTATCATTAACATAATAAATATAAGGAGAAGTGAGGATGTTTTCTTGAAAAATAGTTTTGAAGTAATTTTGAAAACACAGGAATTGACGGATGTGACACATATTGTGTTTTATTCGTGGAATGTGATTCCCAAATTGTGTTTAATGCGTTAATGTAACACTGCCTAATATCTTAAAAACAATCATAGCGGAGAGATGCAACTGGAAGTGATGAGATCTGTCAAACTCTAGCGTTTAAACGAAATGATAGCTGCAGTTACAACCCGCCAAAAATTGAAAACAAAAAGCAATTGTTAAAGGGTGGAATAATAAAATGAACGCGAAAGTAAAGAATTAAGAAACAATGTATGAAGAATATGCAATGGATGCGTTAGAAATAATGTACAATACAAATTTTCTGCCGCTATTAAAATTAGAATCAAACCTACTACAAGCGGCCGCTTGTGTCGAAACCTTTAAGCGAGGTGTAAACCGTCACTACTCCCTCTTTCCCCCTTCCCCTTAACCAATCAACCCAACGGAACCAACAAATGCTTTGCTTGGATAGGGGGCATCCCCTCAGCTTGGTCTCATCTGCCATAAAATAAAATAAAAAAACAGCGGCGGGGAAATTTTATTTTTTCTCGTTTCCCATAAGAGCCCATGTAATTTTGACAGCCAAGAGTTTCAGTTGCATCAGCCGCTATGATTGTATTTAAACTATAATGCCTTAAACACAATTGGAAGCACTAAACACAAAATCAGCTGCTAACACTGGCTCTCATGGGAAACGAGAAAAAATCATTTGTCTGACAATAATTGTCCATAGATAAAAAGACAAAGGTCTTCGGGTTAGATCTATTTCTAATTTGACACACACAAAGTGCTCTTCTTCTTCTTTTGCTATTCCATTGTTTAGGTTTCAACACAGGAATTGACAGATTTTTTGTTTTGTCCGTAAGAAAATTAGATAAAGATAACCGAAGACAATTGTATTTAGTGTTTAGTGCGTCCAATTGTGTTTTAAGCATAAGGTAAAAGATTATAGTTGAATTTTTTGCGCCGCCAAAATTACTCGGCGCGGAATTCCGCTTTCGCTCTCGATTTCCAAACAGCGAAATATGGGAAGTCTTACCAATTTTCATAACTTTTTTAATGAAGATATGTACATGTGGTCCATGACAAATTCGTTACATTGTTGAGAACGTTTTTCGCATTAAGTCGTCAAATAAATTTAACTCTTTATGCTAAGTCATTGACAGTTGTTATGACATAGTGTTCTTGGAAACATTTGTTTAAACATTTTCAGATGAACCAATACTATTTTACTAATTGGTATTACACAGTGCACAAGTGTAAGGATTCTGTAATATGTGCGATATATAAAGTTTTAGAAACCTTTTTGTACAACTTAGATTTGTGAACAAATAACGAAATATAAGACAATACAACTCTGATTTCGTTCGAACGAGAAGCCTGCTATCGAAATGTGAACAAGAAAAATTATTTTACAATTTTATTCTCTAATATAAGTCTTTGAATGTAACAGCATCGTTTGCGAAATTTTGATTGAAGATTTACGTGCGCAACACGTCTCTATACGCCGACTTCATCTGACTTATTTTGGCCTTTTACTGCTTGAAAAGCTCAATATCCTGTAATACTTGCTTCTGCTATTGCAATTAATAATGGCAATAATTGTCTGAAATCTTCCGTTTGTAACGCAGAGAAGGTTTGTTCTTTCGTTTGAAACTCAGAGAAGGAGACGAAATAGATATAGGAAAGTATATACAGTATAAGAATAAGTTTACACATTGAAAATAAAAAAATTTTTTTAATTTGCATAGCAAAAAGTCCTACTTTTTTTGTTCTTTATATAATTTTCTTTTATCAATTACGTTAAGTTGCAGTACTTATGGTGTTCCGCTGGTATCCTTGGCCCACTTTTTATTCTTTTTATTAATGATGTTAGTTCCTGCTTTGTGTATTTTAATTAACTGTTATAAACTGATTACTTAAAAATCTTCTGTAGAGATAATGATAGCATGGATGTAGTTCGGATGTAGCTTGATTTAAATTATTTATTTGACTGATGTAATCGTAATCAGCTGTTTCTTAAAATTAAACATAAATGTGCTACCTAGCTTAGTTCAAAGCAGCAATTTCTTGCAGTTTCCTAGATGGCGTTTTTAGAATATCCTTTGTATATAAGGTGCCATGCCCTCCCGAGAAATAATAATTTCTACGATCATTTTTTGATATAAGGTATGGGAAGAGTTTTAGGTTATGTAAGGATCGAGTTTTTTGCGATAGTTTTTTTACGAATTAGTTTTATTTGCAAAACATTAAGAGTCTGCTGTTGAATGAAAGATTCGCAAATTTTTTATTCTTTGTTTTACATTTCGTAAATGTGAGAATTTTGAAAAGAATATTAAAGTGGACAAATAAATATATATTGCCTAAAAATTTTTGACTGCATAAAATTTTCATGACGTATATTCACGCAATTAGTCAATTTAAATAACAAATACTGAAAAACTAGAAAGCTACCCTGAGCTACCACTTTCAATCTGTTGGATTTTGAATAACAATTAGAATAAAATCTTTTTCTGGTGCTACCATAATTTCATGCTTTTTGGAACGAACACGGAGGAATGTTAAATCATTGGAAGGATCCAGATCACGTACAACACTGCGTGCCTTGTCAGCCAACTGGTTTATGAGTCCAGCATATTGTACAGTCGTAGTATTATCCAGGGTGGATTTAACTGGAATGCCTAAAAGATACCGTTTTATCTTCTTCAAACTTGAAAATTTCCCAAACCTTCATTATTAATCACAATTGTTCCGACGACGCCTTTATGAGACTGAATCCGCTTTAATGTTTCTTCGACTTCTTGAGACTATAAATTTATAAATTAATTTCTTGGCATTATTTAAGTTTATCGTCCCAGACCCTGTTTATTTCGTGCAACTAATCTCAAGAAGAGCTTATTTTAAGGAAACACTCTCACTTAGTTTAGCCTTTACCTAGATAGAGCCGTTTGAAAAAAAGTGAGTTTTAATTACGTTGGGATTCTTATTTTGGTATACATTTTTAACACATTTGATGTAACTTGAATATACACGATACATTCCTCAATTTTTACATAAATAGATAGCTGATGGTACATCGCCGAAATCGGTTTGTTTTTATGATAATTTAAACAAATATGAACATACTTACATTCTCGGAACGAATACGGACACTGATGATGGCACCTCGCCGAAACCGGTTTGTGTTCAAATCAAAATTGAATGATGACGGAAATTCGTTCCAAAAAACATAATTTGAGATTTCTTCTTTTTGACATTACCTTTTGTTTAATCTTTATGTCACTTTAAATCTGATGCATTTATGATGTATTTATGAGAATTGTGGCCATTCCCGGAAATCTAGGGCCAATACTCTAATTTAGTAGGCACGAAAAAGTTCCTAAACACATCAGATGTAGATCCGGCCTACACTTCATGGGTCCTATTCTATTAGAGCAACTAAAATCTCGTTTAGATGAGTGGTGTCCCAAATCACATTCATGGTGGATTCTTGTGTCGTGCGTACATGCTGCTTCCAAGTTGGAAGCATAATGCAAGATCACAACAGGAGAAGCGGTACGATTATCAAAATGTGACAAAAAGCGAAAATCCGAATGCCACAATGGTTTATCATTTACAAAACGATGGACAGAACACGATGAAATATTGTATCAATTACAATGTGACAACTATGTACCTAAGCACATAATCAAGCTTATAAAGATATGTTCAATCCAACGATTTTTATTGTAAGAACATCTTGCACATTGGAAGTGCTCGTACAGAAGAATGCAAGTGCTCGTACAGAAGAATGCATTTATGAAGAGCAAAACGAACAATACAGAAGTGAAGGAATGACATGAGCATAGCAGATTAAGCATTTCCCATTAATCTAACATTACTGAACTCCAGGGTCGAACACGGGAGGTCCCAAAGGTATATTAGGATCGGCTGGAAATGCTTAGAGGCTTTAACAGCTAAACTGAGTGAGCTCCGCTTTTCTGCTTTTGCACTGCGGTACTGAGGTGGGCCCTCCCATATGCAAGAAATAAAAAAAATTATAAAACGCTTAATTCACTTACCATCCTTCTTGCGGCTTTTTAGCAGAGATAACTAACAGAAATAAAATTATCTGTGCTTTTTTCAGGAAGATTGTAAAAAGAAATATCCCTCAAGTGACGGTAAAGCAACTTCGATAAATTCTTAAAACCAATTTACAATGCAGTGTATCCTAAATTATCAGCTGATTTTAAAAATCAGCTGATACTTTATAATACACTGCAGCTTAAGGGACGAGTTACACAGCAGCAGCGCTCCGGTTAGCTCTATTTCTAAATTTACTGGCACTGTCATCAGTGAACAAAGGCCGTGGCAAAAAAAAACTTCAAGAGAGACAACTGCAGCCATCTTTTAGTTGATTTTTAGCTTTTTTATTTGGTTATGTTGGTCGTTGGTTTACTTGGAAAAATAATTGTTGCATTTAGAATGGAAGAAAAACTATTAGAATGTATAATATCTAATTTTAATAATTTGGCATGTCTTGAAGAAGAAACCATGATAATCTCGTTTCTCCACTGAGTATATTTCTTTGGTCCAAATTCTAGAACTTTGTATTCTTATGAACTTTTTATACAAGTACAATTTTAGAACTTGAACTAATTCTTCTTGTTTAAATATTAAAGACAATTTAATCAAATGTGAAAAAGCGAAAAGCCAAAATATACTGCCCACTGCCGCTGCCGTATTATAATTTGGGCTATATAGGTCTCGTTGTGAAAATCCCTTTTAAGCCCAAATTACAATGCAGCAGAGGCAGTGAAAACGGTCGGACGCCCATAGAATACGTCAGAGTTGATTTCGAAGTTCTGCACTGTCAAAACGAGTTAAATGTATGCATTTTTACGAGCTAACGCCCATAAGCAACCCATACGTAAATTTCAAAGTTCAAAGTAGGGCAACTCTTCAACGTTACAAACAGCCTTGCTTTGGGCGGTATGGCTAGCCTGTTGGAGTTTTTTGTAAGGCCTTCTTTAACCAAGTTAAACAGCAAATTAAAAATATGGCCTTACAGCTGTTTAAAATGCTCATGATCATTTCGATAAATTTCATCGAAATTTACGGTAAACAATCCTTTCGTGTCGCGATTTTTGTAGAACGGTAGAACCCAAAATCTGTGAGAAGTGATAATTTCGTCCAACAATTCTTTTGCTTCGAAACGAACGTTATTATAATAATTTCAGTTATTTTCGCAATCAATGTTTTTATTTAAACACGTTTAAAAAAATTTAAACAATAAAACAAAGAATTTGATCTTTGAAGCAGAATTCACTAAACAGCTGTAGCGCTGAAACTGACAACTTTATTCGTCAGAAAAGTATTCATTTGGCGCTCTCAATTTTTGTAGTTTCGTTTTAGCTGCATAGATTTTGAAGTCGAAGTCTGACCAGACATTTTACAAAATTAGTTGTGACAGTGTGCTTGAGTTGTGCGCAAATTTGAGGTGGTGGAAAAATGAGTTGGTACACAACAGAGTTGTGTGTCAAATTTCAGTTGTGAAGGTGGATAAGTTGCTACAAAAACAGTGGTTCGAAAATTTGGTTTGGTAAAAGAATAAGTTCTGTTTAGTACTGTACAGAAGTCCGCTACGTTCTTTTTGTTTTGACTACACCCAAACAATAATTGATTTTTCTATTTTTGTACATTTATTTTTATAACTTTCTGACCTTAAATGAATTGAAACAAAACAGAAACAAATTGTCTGATTCACACCTGCAAGATTTATTAAGGAAAATATGCTATAGTACAAATATAGACATAATACATTGTGTCATAAAATATAGTACAAATATAGAATATAACTGACTTTTCAATGGATAAGCGAATCGAGTGGGCAAGCTTTGCGGCATCGATACGACTGTATCCGACGATCTCCTATTTTAGTAGTTTGTTCACTCGGCATTTTAAAAACTTTCGGCAAAACTTCGCGTTTATTCCTTTCTTAAAGTTACTTTGAACGAAATTGCGTCGGTAGACTTCCTGTCCGGGTTCAAATTTAACTTGTCGTTTTCGCTTATTGTATAACTTTGCGCTTCTTTCATAAGCTGCGTGAAGGTTTGCACGTATAAGTTCGCGCTAGTTTATAATCGGTCCCGCTGGTAAACATGTTATAACCAAACGAGAGCAAAGAATGGTGTTACTCCTGTCGCCGCATGTACTGAATTGCTCATCGTTTTAAAGAAATTTATAAAGTTAATATCTAATTAACCGTGTGAGATATTGAGACATAATTCTATTCCGGAACATAGAGCGCCATTACATTATAAGATATTAAGATGTAATTTTGTCACGAAGTATTTGGAGACATTACAAATCTGTTTGCAAAGATGGTCGTGACACGTCCACTCATAGAAAAGTTGTCAACCGGCGAACTTATTGTTTCTTTAGCTATTCTGATGTAGGGTATTTAGACTTCGGCCTGGCCGAAGACAACACTCCTACTTGTTTTAATTTTGTTGTTGGCTTGTCGGTCTGTCATTCACATATTCACTTTAATTATTAACGTAAAGGATGTATTCCGTTTTGAAAGAAAGTGTAATGACATGGTTTTACATTTTATTTATTGAATAATCGTTTGTATTGAGTGCATCTAAGAGCAAAATATTTGTATTTGCTTGAATTGCAGTAGCATTTGCGTACGTGTGTAATCATATATATATATATATATATATATATATATATATATATATATATATATATATATATATATATATATATATATATATATATATATATATATATATATATATATATATATATATATATATATATATATATATATATATATATATATATATATATATATATATATATATATATACTTAACAAATTCTAAGCTAAATTGACAAAAATTAGATTTTGAAATAATTGTGGCATATTAAATTAAATTTTATATTTACATTTTTAATATATGTAATACGTTTCGTATTTAAAACATGAAAATCTGAAGTTTATACAGCTAGTTAATAGGGTACCATACATAAATTCTTACAATTTAATATTTCTCACATTTCTTTATATAATTATTATTTAAATATATAATTAATATTTAAATATTAATGTATTAATTACAAAACTAGAAGTTGTTTAAGCCTCCGCCCTAAGGATAATAAAGTACTAATGAATTTGGGTGGGCCTTTGTAAAAAGTCTTGAGTCGAATAATAACTCTTCCTGCATCTTAAGCTTTTTGTTGTAATTTTATTAATAACTGTTAGAGTATTAGTTGCATAAACTCACGTATTTATTTTGTCCGCCCTAAAGTAAATTATATTTTATAACTTCCTTAAAGTATTTAATATGTGTATTCTTTATAGTTAAATTTAGACAGCATGTCAGACGTGCGTGCATCAATAATAATAATAATAATTTCACTGTGAGCATATACATATTATTTTATTCATAACACGGTTTCTAGTCGCCAGATTTTGTAATGATCTTAAACAGATTTTCACAATTTTGAAATTTTAAATCAAATTTCCCTTTATTCTATTCCTTTACTATTCATCTTAGCACTGAAGCACAGCATATAGAAAGTCAACGAATTATTTTATTTTATTAATATAATGTTTGTATGCACGCTCGTATGTGTTTATATAAAACCACAAAGTAGAATTGGTATTATTTAATGTGAGTTTGAAGTATTAGTATTGCATCGCCAACTCACCTAATTACACAAGATACGCATAACCTGGTAGGACTCATACAATCATCATGACAAAATGCTCCGCATTCCTGACATACAACCATAGCATTTAGAGCACAGGCGCAGTTGTTGCTGTCCATCGTAGGCGCTGTATTGTCGGAAATGTCTGCAGATTGCGACGTAGTTGCTGCAAAAACGTAATTGCTACCTTCTACAAGAGTAGCGGCCGGCGTCGCAGAATAGTTGTCTATATATGTGATATTACCTAAAACATGAAAGTACTTTAAATTTGATAAATAATAACTGTAAATTGAATGAATTTTCGTTTATAAGCAATTAAACAGAATTCTAGAAGAACGTATCGTGTTCAAAATATACACTCATATTTTTTTTTAAAAAGAAGTTTTTTATATACGAGGTATGAAAAACATCTCTTTTATACACTCAGTAAAAAGTAGGAGTTAGTAATAATTCAGCCTGTTCGTCTGAAACAGTCAAAAGCAAGACCGGAAACCGTTCGAGTGGGCACTGCTGAAGCCCGGTCGTATGTAACAGATGAGCGACGGAAAGCAAGACTGGAAACCGCTCGAGTACGCAATGCTCGATCCAGACAAACAATGCACGCTGATATAAATCTTGGTGCATTCCATTACGATGCAAATTATGGTTACAATCTTCAACCAATTGTATTTGGAAATAAATATATTATCGCATTAAGTTGAAGACCACGCGAACGAAGTCGCGGGCAACAACTAGTAAACAAATAATAAATAGTAAATAAAAAGAAAGTAAAAATAAATAGTGTGAATGCATACGGAGCAAACAAACAAGCATTAGTTTTTATATATATATAAAAGAAAATATAGTATACAAGTAGGCGGGTCACGACCATTTTTTGTGGGGTGAATTCTGATACATTAAACACGGGAATGTAATTGCAGCTTTATAAGTTGAGATATTCAGCTCTAAAAGCGAATGAATTTATATTTACTAAAAAAATAGGAGTCGAACCGATCCAATTCTTCCACTGAAAGCTTAGTAGATGTGTTAAATATCAAAACCAGAAGAATCAGGCTGGCTACTTTAGTATTAAAGTAAACATTTACCATTAAAGTACCGGTAAAATAGGGATACACACCCTCAAAATTTCAAGAGAGCTGGATATCCTATTATCCCTTATAAGGTTTATCGCATGACTTTGGATACAGTCTAGAAGCTGAAGATATGTCCAGGAAGCTCCCGACCATATATGCAAATTGTACTCCATTTTCGGACGAAGATAGGTGGTGTATATACAACGAAGGCCGGTTGGAGTGAAGTATTTCTTACATTCTAGCTCAGTGCTCAGGCTTTAAATAGCTTTAAATAGCCTGAGCACTTGGCTGTATTTTTTTAAACACATCAAAAATTTGGTTGTTTTACTGACTCCTTAAATTGTTCCCCGCCAAACGCTTGTGGATCAAGAAGCAACACTAGGTTTTTCGCGCATTAAAATCGACACAATTTGCTCACCCCACTCCTGAATGTTGTTGAGGTCAGATTGTACTGTGTCATTCATAATTCTGCGTATTCTACTATATAAATGGCAAATGCTGCTATCATTAAACGAATAGACGCGGTTTGAAGTCAACGAAAGAAGATCATTGATAGAAATAAGAAAGTGTTGGAAAAAGGTTCAAACCCTCCGGAACTCCAGCATTAATGGAGTGCTCATCGGATGCGAAGGCGTCTACCACAACCAGGAAGGAGTGACCCCTGAAAAAACTCGAGATCCATCGAGTGAAAGAATTACCGACACCAAATATAGCCAATTTGGGCATGAGTGCTTTATGCCACACCCGATGGAATGCTTTGGAAACGGCATTACTCTCGCCGAAGTGGTAAACACACCAGTTACACCGTTCAGCGAGGAAAGCCATTAAATCGCCGGAAGACCGGTAGGCACGAAAACCGTACTGTAGATTAGTAATTCTCAACCGCGGCGGCCTCAATGCAATTTTTTGCCACTTTTTCTCCCACACTGAGTTTTAATTTAACGCTTCAGTATGCTCAATTTTCAGCCAAGTCCTTGACAATTTCTTTTTCATACCCGACAGACAGAAAACCGCCTCACCTTTTTTGGGAGCTGGCTGCACATTAGCAATCTTCCAGGAAACAGGCAAAACTCCTAAAGTGTAGGATAAATTAAGTGTGATAAATTAAAGAGATTGCGCAATGGGCGAGAGAGTGTTGAAGCGTACTTTCTCAACACATGGGCTTAAATGCCATCCGGTCCCGAGGATTTGTAGAGATTAAGGTTTGTAAGCACTTTTTTAACGCGGCCTTTTTTCATTTGTAGAGATTAAGGTTTGTAAGCACTTTTTTAACAGCCCGCATTCGAAAATGTATATCAGGCATAGCATGAGATACAACATCGACCCATTATCAAATACCATCATTTCACTATTTTCTAATAATTGGAATAATATAATTTATATAAATTGTTGTTTATATTGTATACTTAACGCACCTGTACTAATATTGCGTCTTACGATGTTAGACGCATTTGCGCCGTGAATCGTTTGTTGAATATCATGCACTGTATTCGAGGTATCAACATCGACTGATGCAGGACGCCCGCGTCCTGTTATAGGTATTCCATTCATGCTATGGAATTGGTGCTTGGAGGAATAACGAGAAATTTATCAAATATTACTACATATTATTTCAATCATTGTGTTAACAATTTACCTGATTTTGTGGCACAGGAGGAGCACTTGAAGCACGTGGCGCTTGATTGTCAGCAGCGCCAACGTTTGCACGATGTACTAGTACGTACTGCCCATTACCATTCTGGTGTAGCTCATGGGGTGTTTGGGGCGCTGGTAAATGATGTTGCTGTTGTGTTAAATTTAGCTGTTGTGAGCTAGTTGGTCCTGACTGAGCAGCGTAAACGTGACGAATCAATGTAGGCGATGGTTGCCGCTGAACATACTTCTTACGTGGGAACCGCATGCGAGGGCCTATCACCTTAGGAGACAGTATTAAAATATACATATATTAATTATATCTTCGATCACTTGGGCAATAAATATCAGAATATAGGTAAAAATCTTATAGTAAGTAATTAATACGAAAACGTGAATTACTTTGGTCCTTCATAGTGTTACCTTATAAACGTTTGGTCGTCCCACACCAAGGATATTCGTTGGAATGCTTGTAGGTAAAGGCGCTGAAGGCGGAATTATGTCGTCATTTTTAACCACTACAGCAGAAGGCGTTGGAGATAATGCTGCTGATGGACATGAATTGGACAGTGATGGCGAAGAAGGTGATAGGCCTCCGGCAGGTGGCTGATGTCCTAGTATTGCAGATGGGGGTCGCAGCTGTGCTTTTAGGCTCTCGCGATTTGGGCTGTTCTGTATAACCGCTTGGCATATCTGATAGCTACGCTCCAGATTAACAGCACCGGGGGGTAATTTATTATTTGTAACTTTTCGACCTTTCCCCGTGGGCATTTTTGTCATCATTAGACGCTGTTGAGCAATAGTTGTCGGTATACCAACAGCAGGTGTTAGCGGCAACGTCCTGATATTAGTGGCTGTGACGGGTGCACAGTGCTGGATTGGTTGTTGTACAGAGATGGTTGAACTTAGTGCTGCTGTTCCTGTTGTAGGTAATCCAGGCGACGAAGTACTGTAGGAATAGGCAGCAACCGACGAAGTGGATTCCGAAGTTGAAGGATTGCCAATGGACGAGCGTGGCATAGAAATTATGTTCAATTGCTTAGATACAAATTTATTTTGATGTTGTTGCTTTTGAATTGGTAATGACATATGCGGGAGACGTGGATGATGCTCTTGAGATTGTATTTGTATTTGTTGCGAAGGTATAAAATTATTGCTTGTAGATGCTTCCGGAACTGCGTTTGTTAAAAAACGCTGTTGTAGTGGATAGCTTTGTAACTGTTGTGGTTGCTGTTGCTGCGGATGATTTAACTGTTTGACCTGATGATTTTGCGGTTGAGAGAGGGGTGCAATAGCAGGATGAAATATTTGTTGCTGTCCATGTGTTACGTCCTCATGCTGACGACGTATGACCTGCATCGACAAAGTTGTTGGTTTACGTTGAAGTGATTGTGGTGTCTGCTGCTGCGTTTGATGTTGCAGTAGTTGTTGTTGTGGCGGTTGGGGCATCGTAGTTTGATTATGATTTGCGTGCCGAAATGCAGCAAACTGTTGCACATGTTGTAATGGTTGTTGTTGCTGCGGAAATTGTTGTTGCTGGACAAAAAGGTTCCTAATAATTTGTCCATTAGAATCAATTAGGATTTGTCGTTGCTGATGGCCCTGCATAGGTTGCGATGGCAACTGATGCAAATTATGGATTTCTGTTCTGGAAATGCCTGCGTTTCTATTGAATATTTCGTTAGTGCCTTCCTCGTTATGACTGTTTCCAGCAACAGTACTTGTCACCTCCATTTCCGCACTTGACATGGGCACCTCGCAAAGTACGTCGGAAGATAAAGACTGTTTCGAAAAAAATAATGGATTAAAGATGACGCACAATTTTGTGTTAAGTAAACTTGAGAAATAACTTACCTCACTAGAATATTCTAATTGTTCCGTTTGAAATTCTTGAGGAGGTCGGTTATCCTGAGTATGCATATGTTGTGGTATTTCCTGCTGTTGCATTGGCAGCAATTGGTGCTGTTGCTGTAATTCATCGACAATATTTTTAACTGCATCGCTGTCATCCATTTCATTTTCGTCATCATCTTCGCTGTCATTGCCGGCTTCGCCATTATCGTTTACAACTACATGCTCCCGCGTCACATCATTGTCTATTATATGGTGTACTACACCATCATCAACTTCTTGATTACTATCGTTGATTTCTTGTTGTTCTCGAGTATGCAATGTGAGTGATTCAGGCTGAAGCTGATCGATTTGCTTGTTATTTAAATTGCTGTCCATACCGAAATTCCAATCATGCGGTATAGACGGAAATATATCAACGTGTCCGCTAAAAGTTCCGCTGCCGTTGCTTAAATCACAGCCAAGCGTTTGTTGTTGTTGTTGTTGGTCTTCCTGATGTTGCATTTGTTGAGGCGTAGTAACTGTTGTATTTGACAAAGAGTCGGTAACTGAGAAAATATTTTGCAAATCAATCGCTCTAACTGCCGACGGTGTTGCCGGCGGTGTTGAAATTGAGGATGATGAATTTGTGGCGGAAGAAATACTCGTCGGTAGAACAGAGTTGTTGTTTTTGTATAAGTTATCATCTAAACATACCAGGCATATACGTTTATATATGTAAAAAACATAAGTGTGGCAGAACAGTATAATTCAAACACAAGTGCAATATCAAATATTTTAAGAATAAACTCAAATAAAAACTATTTAAATAAAAATAAATTTTTTAACACCACGGTTTTAAGACAGACTAAAGAGTTTAAAATCATTTTTCCTAACCCCATACAGGTAGTCCTGAAAATTTGTGATTGTGAATTTTTATTAGCTGTGAAAATACTTGTAAGATTTAAAACGAAAAACGTAGAGCGCGAGATAATAGTAAGTAGTTTTAGAGAGTAGCTGCCGTTAAGAAAACTCACGCAAAGGTTGATATCATTTGCAGTGCATTAAAATTGGTAGTGACTTTGGTGAACTATTCATGCATCAATTATCTATTGCATACGCTCCAAGTTTTTTGTTTTAAATCTTACAAGTATTTTCATAGCAATTAAAAAATCAAAATCACAAATTTTCCTTTAATGAGGTTAGGAATCTGTATGGGGTTTTATTTTAAAAATTATTGTAAACTCTTTAGTTCGTCTTAAAAACTTAGTATCTTAAAATTTATTTTTATTTAAGTAATTGTTTTCTGCTTTTTAGTCTTGTGTGTGCGAAATTTTTTAATCTATTTTAAACATTTTGATGAAATTACAACAGAGACATATAGTAAATTTCATGTCTTCATTTCAGTTTCTCTTCATCTGAATTCTTAATCAGGAAGTAATTTAGTCAATAAAAAAACCGAAATTCTCGGAACTCTGTGTGTAAATGCTATGAAGCGTGTTTGTAGGAGCAAATTTTCGTTTCAAAATCTCATGACTCAAAGTGGACATCGGTGGTCAGTTTATACCTAATATTGCATTGTCATCCGATATAAAATACCAAGAATTTATACTAAAACACTACAAATACCAATTACAAATACAAAATATTTTACATATTTATAGTATGTGAAAATATTTACAGGATTTTAAGTCTTTGCAGATTTTTTAAGAATTTATTGGTGTTCTGAAGGTTCGTTAACAGTTATTTATCTCAGAAATATTCGTATTTTAAGAACATAATTCAATAAGCATTTTGTAATCGTCTGAGAAAGGAATTCTTACGTCCACGGTTTTGGCGAGCCGCCCTTTTGGGATGCAGAGAACTTTTGGAAAGGGTATCTTTACTTCATACGCTTGACAATACTAAAAAAAGCACTCATCTAAATAAATTAATAATTAATCAAGTAAATTGACGAGTCGCTGTCTGCAAATCTGTAAGATTTTTTTAAAGAGAAATTTTCTCTAAAATTATTTGCAAAGTGACCGAAAAATCCTCTCGTTGAACTTGCAACGGAAGACTCGTGAGCAGACTACGATCTTTGACGGCAATGAATTAACTTCCGGAAAATTCGCTGTCTACTCTTCAGAGAATAGAAACGTTTACTTGTAAAGGAAGAATAACTTATGAATATAAATAGTTACAAAGGTCGATGTTATTAATATTAAGAGTAGTATTAGTTTTTCTATAGATAGCTTACCATGGGGAAGTGAATTAGGGAACATTGATTCGCCTTTTGCCTGTAGGCATCTGTCCCCTTTAGCAGTAACAGAAGCACTTGAAAGATAATCCTGAATTTTTTGAGTGTCTAAAATTAACAGTTTTTTATAAGAAAATGTATTCATTTGTTTTTGTTTTTAATTACCACCGCTATCAGTGCTGATATCGCCCGATTGCAGCACATAGCTTTCAGCATCAGCAAAGTTTTGTTCTATTACATCGGCCGATTCAACTTCGCCAGGAGATACAATAGCGGCTGGCTCGTCTTGCTGTAAACTATTTTGTTTCAACGTCAGAGCAACATCTGCTGTTGCTCTATTGAAGGAATCATTTACATTATCACAGGTACTATTGATGTTAATAAAGTTTTCATTTACGATTGGTGGTCGTATTTGAGCAAAGTATTGTAATTCCGTTGCAGTTGGGGGCAGCGCTTTCAACTCTAATTTCATAGGTATATGTTGTGTTTCTGTCTTCTGTTGTTGTTGCTGCTGCGGTTGTTTATGTAGCATCTGTAAATGTAATTGCTGCTCGACATAGCTTTCTAATATTTCCTGCGAAATATCTGAGTTTTGCATGGACATATTATAGTTGCAGGCTGATTCCCCAGCAGATTCTTCAACCTCTGACGATGTATGGCTTGGAATTGATATTCTATCAATGGAGTCAATAGGCATAGACACATCACAATCTTTTATATTTTGTGTAGGAACTTTTTCACTCGTTATTTCCATTTTCATGTGTTTGCTTTCCATACAGGAGTAGGTATTTTCATCCTGGCCACTTCGTTGGTGACAGTTGCTACCACTTTTGAAAGTAATACTGCCACTAGAGTTGAGCAGGCTCGTAGAGACCCCATCTGACGAACGTTTTGTTCCACGTTTTCGATCTTGTGTATCGTTATAATGTGCATTTTCCGGTGGTTTTGTTTTTGCTGCTTTGCCGCTGTTGTCAACGTCAACATCAATACCTACATTAACGTCTGTATACTAAAAAAAATTTACGAGTTATAAAAATTATCAACCAATATCATTTTTAGCAACATTTTATACCCTACACCGGAAGGCAGATATTAACTTTCTTCTTCCGCTTATGACGAAGAGAATTCATCTAAATTCGCTCTCGATAAGTCTAACAATAAAAGCATAACGAGTATAATTTGATAGAAATAGACTTTGCTCAAAGAACAAATATAAAATAGCGAAACGATTAGTTTATGACTTATAAATAAAAATATACAAAAAATGTTGTTAATAAAATATTTTTCATCTTGAAATAAGGACCGAACAGTACAGAAGTCTCGGCGAGAAGAAAGTATGAGAACAAATCCTAGCTTCATTTCCTAAGTTTTCGAAGTCTTAAAAGTTTAGCCCGCTATATAAAACAGCTACGGAGCTTTTTTCCAAAACTAGGATCGGTTTTGTACGTGTTGCTTTTAAATGGACAGGCATTATATGTCGCCGTGTTTTAACCTCTAAAGCACCAGTACAAAATGGAATTAAGAGAAAAGACCTTCATCAAAACAGACTTCTCATATTTGTAAGTTTGTTGAACTTTAACAACTTATATATCTCACTTAGTAATCTCAACTCTTAAAGATAAAATAAATTTACTGAATACAGAAATTTTTCTTGCTCTCAAAACCTTAGCGTTAAAAATAATAAACAAAATTTTTACATTGCGAACAATTACGTCAATTATATAAAATATCGTTTCATATTTAAAATTGAAAATAACGCTTTTAAGCCTAATCAATAAGACGCACTTTCCACTAGCAAATGAATTCATACAAAAGACCAAAAAAGCATTTTTGTGTCAAATTCTCTTCGCCCTACCAGTATATCACAGCTTGCATATACTTTGGCGTTAACTTTTTTACAAAATCAAATTGATTCGAACAATCCAACAAACACGCTTACCATTTCAGTCCATTTATCACATATCGATTCTTCTCTGTTTCGCTGCTGCAATTTGGGTCCGCTGTCTTCATGGACATCGTTAATGCCTACGTTTTGTTGTTCTTCGATGGCCTTGTAATCACTATTGATCGATTCTTGTTTCGAAAAAACTGAATTCTTTTTAATTCCGATCATATCGGTTAAATCTTCATCAAGACAATTTTCTATTACTGACTTTGTTTGTTGTTCGAGATGCACTGCTTTACTATCATTAAATTTTAATACACTGGGCGCAGCGTTTTCAGTTAATGTTGCTGCATAAGCGTCTTTACATTCACATCTGGAGTCCAACTGTTGTGACATAAGAGTGTCACCTTCGCTTCTGCTACTTACTGCAGCGTCGCAGTTTTCGATGCTATTTTTATTGCTAGAAACACAAGAGCTAGTGCTACAGGCACGATTAGTTGCTTTCTCACCCCATATGGGTTCGAAATGTTTTAGCTTCCAAGGATCCAGTTTATTTTTCTCTCGCTCTGCTTCCGTCTTCAATTTAACTTGGTTCTCTGGTGTAAATTCGCCCTCAGACAACCGCTCACGCCATTCAAGGCAAGCACGTGCGAAGAATTCATTGTTAAGGCTAGAAGGTCCTAAACGTATTGCTTCCGCCGGCAACGCGGTTGAGGTTTGTATTTGCACCATCTCTATCGACTCGCGATCCACACTCGGTAGCAGCTGAATCAAGTTGTATTGGTACAGTGGAGGCAGCATGGAGAAAGTTTGCTTATTTAACAACGCTCGCAAATTTGTGGAAGCTAGTATGGAATCCGGCGTTTCCAAGTCAATTTTGCCATCTTTAGTCTGTTCGATTTGCGCTGCCGTGGATATCTTTTTAGACGACCGTCGACGCGGTTTCAGACTAAAGCCTGGGATGGATGCCAAAACTTCTCGCATTGTAGATGCCTGCGTAGTGGCAGTAGCTGATGGTTTGCTTGATTCTGCCAAGGAAGGTGTCGAAATAGTAACCACGGCTGCAGCAGCTGCTGCTGCTTTAGCTTGTTGTTGTTGTATTCGTCGGCTGGTACTCCCGCGGCTGGATGGACTTATGGATGAAGGGTTGTTCATGATGGCATCAGTGTTGATAGTGGTAGCAACAGTTATTGTCGTATTGGGTTTTTCAGGTGGAACTGGTTTAACAATTATTTTTGGAACATGCCTTCTGAAATATTATTTAGTAACATCAGAAAACGAGATCTGCTGAAATCGGATTAAATACTTTATACATATTTAGTCCTTACATCCAGTTATTTAATGGGCCATTCAAAAGTTGGAAGGAATTAAATTAGGAAAGAAGGGAAAAGAAATCTGATTCGGAATATTTTTTCTACATTTGGCTTCTATGTAGTTCTAGCACTAACATCGTCATATGCTCTTAAATGAATACATCGACTTACCGAAGGCTGTGCGTATGTTTAATAGCTTTATTTTCTCGCAATTGTGGTTGTAGTTGATCCAATGCAGTGTCCAAAGCAAGCGGATCTTTTTCACTATCATCAACGGGGTTTATATGTGCTGTGGAAGTGGGCTTAATAAAAAGAGATGAATTGGGTTTAGTTTCTGGCATTTCTGCCATTGATGCCTTCTTAGAATATTCTGCAGTAGTTTCTTTCGAGACAGCCGATGAAATCGATTCGTATCGAACAGGGTTATTTAGAATGCCATTCCTTCAGTTGCTGTTAATACTTTCATACGTTCTTTAAATGTAAAAAAAATTAGTCTGTTGCTCTTGTAGAAGGAATAAAACTTCTTTACCTCTTTACTGTAAGTACTCCTTTTTGTTTCTCTCAGAGTAACATCATATTCCATTTCCTCATTAAACGCGACCACTTATTTCTGCACAGAAAGTCGTGTTACTGAATAGAAAATAAAGGTGAAAAAATCCTAACATAATGCCATTTTTTTCTGAAAATAATATGCTTAACGGACTAAAATCTAACTAAAGTAACATATAGCATAACTAAATTAAATAACATAACTCTATTCTAACTAAAATAACATAATGCTCGTACCTTTACGATTTGCTTCCGTTACGAATAGTTAATTGATACTAAATTCATTGGTTTGTATATTTCTTCTTAAACTTTTAATCACCATTCAATTTCAATTTAAAATTTTTTTATATGAACACAGAGTACACAGGCTCCTAAGATTGAAATAATGAATAAAATCAGTTAACAAATGAACAATCTAAATAAGTTGTTAAAATTATATTTAATTTTTAACTGATTTATTAGTACTAGATAACGCTAATAGGATTAAATAACCAAACTCTTGAATCATTATTATATATGTCGATCTGAGAAATAACTGAATTAAACATTTCAAATATAGTGGCATCCTGCGTAATTCTGAGCATAAATATTAATCTTACAATAAACTTCAAAATGAAAGTGTAACCAAAGAGGCCTGCGAGGTGCTAGGAAACAAATCTTCGAGAGCAATCACGGATACCTCATCCTGCGACATCTTGTTTCATGCAGGTGTATAGATTTCCTTCCCGTTCTAGTTACAAATCAACTTTTTCTGGACGCTTTCAATTTTTCTGGACGTAGTCAAAGTGATCTTTAAACCCAACCCGATCTTATACTATTTACACCTTCCAAAATTCATGAATTCATTGTGTAATCAACTAAAATATATTGTTTAGTACGTCGGAGGTTAAAACATTGACGTTTAGAGAAGTTCAAAGCAATATTAAGATTAAATCACGTCAAATTTCGTTTGATACCAGGCTTAAGTAACATGGAATCATCTGGCGACCAGATGAAGCCCAAAACTTTCGAATCATCCGCGAATATTTAAAATTCTGAATTAGTTTCTCAAAATCTAACAAATTTGAATATTTTAATTATATAATAATTTATATAAGTGGCGCCTACACTAATGAGTGTGCCTGATAATCTGTCATTCCTCATTATTCTTTTTCTTATCTAAGCCAATATTGTATATCTATTACAATATTGTACAAGGACGTAGTTTAGACTCTAGAATGTTAAAAACTAAGAAAAAAACGTGACCTATATGCGCAAGACATTTCCATAATATTGTACTTGCATTCATTTTGAATACTTAGGTCGCTAAATATATATTTCATTACAAGATTCAACATAAATTTACTTAAAAGGACCTTCTAATAATTTTTAATTAATTTGTTTTCTTCAAATTTGTCATCCTATAAATTTCTTGCACCATATAAAAACGCTAAAACAGGTAATTTTCGTAGTTTGCTGCTGGGAACAATGACGATCCTTTCGCAAGGTTTCAACAAGTTCTTCACATTGACAAAGTGAATGAATGCAGATAAAACAGATTCCCGACGCATCCTACTTACCGCTACACAACCCATACAATACCGCTTTCCACAATCCATGATTATTGCATTCAAACTTGTAATTGGAGACGATTCCTTTAATATTAATCGCTAATTGGAACTACTAAAGTTAGTGTTTGATGAAAGAATTTAGTTTTATAAAAAGCTATCAAAAGTATATTATTTATATCTGAAACCTATTAAAGAAGTTATTCAGTCTATCAAAAGAAGTAATTTAATTTTTAGACACACCCAGTAGTGCACATTCTACAACTATAATAAACTACTCTCCTTACACAGTTAACAAATCTAACAAAAGTTCACAGCCAACAAATCTGAAAAGGAACTCGAGTTTTGTGCGTTTATACGTACACGACCAAAAGAAGCTTAGTTCCCTACAGAATTTATGCTCCATGCTGATGTTTTGGAGAAAAGCAATAATACAGGAATTGGACAATATGGGCAAATCTGAGTTGATAAGGGTTACGGTGGTCGGGAAGCTCTTGTTTGGGTTGATGTTCCACCAACCGCTAATGGTCAGTGTTGTTAGCTGGTTTAGTATAGTAGTTTTCATTAGTTGAGTATTTGTACCCGTCTTGCGGATTGATAGGTTTGTCTTTTGCTTCTTTGTCTATATTCCGCACTTTGCTATCAAATATACTTCTGTTACAACACGATTCTTGCATACATTCTCTTTCCTAGCAAGCACCGATAATACTTTCGTCAACTTCTCACAACAACTGTATTTTTCAAAAATGTAGACTGAAGCTGCAATTTTTATCAATTTTCTGTATTTCTAACTTCTATCTTCTGTAGAATAATTAAAATTGAATTACTCAAACAAAATTCCACCAATACTTGTCTTGACAACACTTCACTGTCGCATAGCGACTGTTCCCCTTTGTTTTCTTTAAAATAAATATGTTGATGTATTTTTTGCCTAGTTCAAAAATGTTGTTTTTTTGTTTTTACCTTATAATATTAGTTTCAGGAATAAATTCTGTGAAGAAAGCCTGTTATTGTACTCAGTAAAATCCTTTTTCCCTTTTTTCATAATTTCCGTCGCAGAAATCCGAGTAGGCTATTCGACTTTCGGTTTTCGAATCAGTGTTGTAAAACTTCTATTTTGTGGAATGCTTACACCATGTTTCTGGCAGCGTCCAATTGTCTTATAAATGAATGCAGATGAGATACCGAACTGTCATAATATATATATATATATAATTTTTTAAATGCAAGGCCTACGCTCTTTGTAAAAGTAAAATTCTTTTATTCTTTTCCAAAAACCGTGTAAAATTGTGTCAAAAACCTTATGCCTCTGACACAAAGAAGAAAAAAATAATAAAGAAAAAAAGCAAATAAAATAAATGTAAAAAATTTCTGCAAATTTTTCAATTTTTTAGGCATCGCAATCATTTTATTCTGTTCAGCCGCCATGAGAAAAGCTGGCGCTGCTGATGAATGTGTTCAAGCAATAAAATGTTCGAATATTAGGGTCAGAAGGTATTATTTTTAAGGTGTTTTTCTGATAAAAAGCGAAATTTGTGTGTTAATAATTTACTTAATAAATTATAATAATAACAAATTATGAATCTCGTAATTATTTATTAAAATTTTCCGTTGTTTCTTTTTATTTTTCTGCTTTCTTTATTTCTTTAAGTTATACTTTTAAGTTCTTGATTGCTTTCAGCAGTACAAAATTTGACAATTTGAGGCAAAAGTGATATCTTTGTTTTTAGCCTGAAAGCCTGATGTTTGAGGCCTGAAAAATATTTTCGTTATTGTAATATTAATGCTTGTAGAAATTATTTTTATGTAATTTGTACAGATAAAATATATCTAAAATCTAGAATCTAAAATCTGCTTTTTGAGAAAACTAAAATATACAGCTTTAGGGTTTTTGGAACAATTCAAGGACAGTGACAATTGGAGAAATAACTAAATGAAAAAATAACTCTTCAAAGCCAAGAATTTTAGTTTTCTATAAAATTAATATTTTTCGATAAAATGCGATGTTATATAAATGAAAGATACTTTAGATAGCTATCCAACATTATCCATAACATACAGAAATTTTATAAGCTTTAGAAGATATAGGCCTGACATTTTTAAAAGTTGGCGACTGTCTCCTTGAATTGTTCTATGTGCTATCAGTAATAGTTACTTATTAGCATTTCTTAAATTAAGTCTTTTAAAATCTGTTTATACACCTTTTAGCATTTTCTTTAAAAATATTCTGGCAACTACTCCATTGGTAATAGAACATTTTGGTAGGCAAATAATCCATCAATTGTCAATAGCGATAATTTCTAGTAGCGACTCATAAAATATCATTTTTAATTTTGGTGTTTTTGTATTACTTCCATTAGACCATTTCTAAAATGTTCTCAATGTGCAAGCAGACGCATCCGCCTACCACTCTGGAGTTTGCGATAACGTGCCACTTCTTTAACAACGTTGAGGAGAACTTGGTGGTAGCCGGCGCCAATGTGGTCAAAGTGTACCGCATCGCCCCTCACCTGGATTCCAGCAAGAATAAAAACAAAGATATACGGAACCCAAAAATGAAATTGGAATGCTTAGCCACATACACGCTGTTCGGCAACGTGATGTCACTGCAGAGTGTTTCGTTGTCGGGCTCTCTACGTGATGCTCTGTTAATAAGTTTCAAGGATGCCAAACTGTCCGTCGTACAACACGATCCCGATACGTTTGCACTGAAAACACTGTCTTTACACTTTTTCGAAGAGGAAGACATTAAAGGGGGCTGGACAGGTCGTTACCACGTTCCAATGACGCGTGTTGACCCGGAAAACAGATGTGCTGTGATGCTTGTATATGGCAAGAAGTTGGTGGTGCTCCCATTTCGTAGGGACAACAGTTTAGACGAAATTGAACTAACGGATGTAAAGCCAATAAAGAAAACACCGATGCAACTAGTTTCGAAGACACCAATTCTCGCATCTTACTTGATTACATTGCGCGACCTAGATGAAAAAATAGATAATGTTATCGATCTGCAATTTCTGCATGGTTACTATGAGCCTACATTACTTATCTTGTATGAACCTGTGCGGACTTTTCCAGGGCGCATTGCTGTGCGCTCCGACACTTGTGTCATGGTAGCAATATCATTAAACATACAGCAACGCGTGCATCCAGTAATTTGGACTGTAACTGGGCTTCCCTTCGATTGTCTGCATGTGTTTCCTATTCAAAAACCAATAGGTGGCTGCCTAGTGGCTTCTGTTAATGCTATGATTTATCTCAATCAAAGTGTGCCACCCTATGGCGTAAGTTTAAATAGCATCGCAGATCATAGCACTTCGTTTCCACTAAAACCACAAGACGGCGTAAAAATTAGCCTTGATGCCGCCAAACTAGCTTTTATAGACACCGATAAACTTGTAATATCAATAAAAACCGGTGAGCTCTATGTACTCACATTGTGCGTGGATTCTATGCGCACGGTTCGAAATTTTCATTTTAATAAAGCGGCGGCCAGCGTGCTTACAAGTTGCATTTGTGTGTGCCATGGCGAATACATATTTTTAGGATCACGCTTGGGTAACTCCCTTCTGCTGCACTTTATCGAAGAGGATCAGAGCACTGTTATAACACTGGATGACGCTGCTGATGACGTTCAAAGCAAGGGGGACGAGCCCAAACAACGTCGCATTGAAGATGAGGAGTTAGAGGTATATGGCACGGGCGCCAAGACTTCAGTGCAGCTACGCAAATACATTTTCGAAGTGTGTGACAGTCTTTTGAATGTAGGCCCCATAAACTACATGTGTGTAGGAGAACGAATAGAACTAGAGGAAGATGGCGTCACTTTGCAACAGCAAACGGAAGAATTAGCAGAGCTGAAGATGGAGATTGTGGCGTCGACCGGGCACAGTAAAAATGGTGCTTTGTGTGTATTTGTCAACTCTATCAGTCCACAAATCATTACTAGTTTTGAGTTAGATGGATGCCTTGATGTTTGGACAGTATTCGACGATGTGAGTCGCAAGACTAGTCGAGCTGATCATCACGATTTTCTAATTTTATCACAACGTACCTCTTCGCTCATTCTTCAGACTGGTACTGAAATCAATGAGATTGAAAACACTGGCTTCAGCTGTAACCAGCCCACTGTATTTGTCGGTAACCTAGGAAACAATCGATTTATAATACAAGTAACTACACGCAATGTGCGCTTGTTGCAGGGAACGAGACTGCTTCAAAACATACCTATCGATGTAGGCTCGCCTATTGTCCAGGTCTCATTGGCAGATCCTTATGTTTGTATTCGTGTCCTAAACGGGCAAGTAATTACGCTGGCCCTTCGTGAGACCAAGAGCACACCACGCTTAGCAATCAATAAGAACACAATTAGCAGCACACCTCCGGTGACTTCTTTAGCCGCATACAAGGACCTTTCTGGTTTATTTACTTCAAAGATTGATGACACCATTTGTTTAACGGGTTCTAGCGGTGTTGGCGCTTTCTATGGCACGGGGGGGCTGGGTTACATGAAAGCTGAGCCACAATTGAAAATTGAGGATGAAGAGGACTTGCTTTATGGTGAAACCGGCAGCACTTTTAAAATGAATAGTTTAGCCGAGCTAGCCAAGCAATCTAAGCACAAGCACACCGACTGGTGGCGGCGTCTGATGACGCAATCGAAGCCCACCTACTGGCTTATAGTAGCGCGTGAAACCGGCACTTTAGAAATTTATTCAATGCCGGATCTCAAGTTGTTGTATCTCGTTAACGACATTGGAAATGCAAACACGGTTCTAACGGATTCGATGGAGTTTGTTCCAATGCCACTTGGTCAGCAAGAAAACAGCAAGGCTGGAATTCTGCTAAATTGTATGCCGCAACATTCAAATTCTCCCATTCCGCTCGAGATTAATATGATCGGCTTCGGAACACAACGAAATCGGCCATTTTTATTTGTGCGTACTAGGTTGGAGCTGTTAATATACCAGGCTTTTCGTTATCCGAAGGGTCATCTCAAAATACGTTTCAGAAAAATAGAGAGCATCAACTTGCTCGATCAAGCACCAATACGAATGGACATCGATGGTGATGATGAAGGAAACGACAGTTCAGAGCAATATAATATGCAAGAGCGTTATATAGCCAAACTGCGACCCTTTATTAATATAGCTGGTATGAGTGGCGTCATGGTATGCGGTGTTAACCCTTGCTTCATATTCCTAACCTTTAAGGGTGAACTGCGGGTACACAAGTTTTTGGGTCATAAGCGCTTACGTAGTTTTGCAGCGTTTAATAATGTTAACTGTCCCAATGGCTTTCTGTATTTCGATTCTAACTACGATCTTAAAATATCCGTTTTACCAACCTATCTAACCTACGATGCACCTTGGCCTGTGAGAAAAGTTCCCATTCGATGCACACCGCGCCAAATTGTATACAACCGCGAAAACCGCGTGTACTGCTTAGTGACGCAGACAGAAGATATGACTAATAAATACTACCGCTTTAATGGTGAAGACAAGGAACTAACAGAGGAAAATAAAGGCGAACGTTTTATATATCCAAATACGTCCAAATTCAGTGTTGTTCTTATTAGTCCAGAAACTTGGGAAATAGTTCCAGATGCTTCCATCGATTTCGAGGATTGGGAGCACGTTACTGCTTTTAAAATAGTGAAATTAGCTTATGAAGGCACAAGGTCAGGCCTTAAGGAGTACCTATGCATAGGTACCAATTTTAACTATAGCGAGGATATCACATCACGCGGAAATATCTACATTTACGATATAATAGAGGTTGTACCAGAACCAGGAAAACCGCTGACAAAGTTCAAATTGAAGGAAGTTTTTAAAAAGGAACAAAAAGGCCCTGTTTCCGCTATATCCGATGTACTTGGATTTCTTGTGACAGCTTTGGGACAGAAAATTTACTTATGGCAGCTGCAAGACAACGATCTCATCGGCGTTGCTTTTATTGACACTAATATCTACGTTCATCAAATAATTTCAATTAAATCATTAATTCTTATTGCAGACGTATACAAATCAGTCAGCCTATTACGTTTTCAAGAGGAGTACAGAACTTTATCACTGGTTTCCCGTGACTTCAATCCGCTCGATGTTTACGACATCGAATTTATGGTGGATAATAGTAATCTTGGCTTTCTCGTTACTGATGCCGATAAAAATTTTCTGGTATACATGTACCAGCCTGAAGCGCGAGAATCATTAGGAGGCCAGAAACTTATACGTAAGGCTGACTACCACTTGGGACAAGTAGTTAACACTATGTTTCGAGTGCAATGTCATCAACGGGGAGAATATAAAGAAAGCCCGAATTTTATGTTCGATAAAAAGCACTTAATCATCTATGGTACTTTAGATGGTGCCATTGGATATTGTTTGCCGCTACCTGAAAAAGTATATCGGCGCTTTTTAATGTTGCAAAACGTGTTGTTATTGCATCGGGAGCATCTTTGTGGTTTAAATCCGAAAGAATTTCGCACTATAAAAACTACAAAAAAGAGTTCTATAAACCCTTGTCGGTGCATACTTGATGGCGATTTAATTTATTCTTTTTTGCTCATGTCTGTCACCGAGAAGCAAGAAGTAGCTAAAAAAATTGGTACTAAGACTGAGGAAATATTAGCCGATTTATTAGACATGGAAAGAATATCTGCAGTATTTTAAGAACATATATTTATTTAAACTTAGAATGTCTGAATCACTCGAAATGTACAAATATATTTACATACCATGCTTCTTGTAAATATTTTTAAAATTTTTAGAAATATAATTTTTTGACAATTATAGTATATAAAAATTTTCTGGTATACATGTATCAGCCTGAAGCGCGAGAATCATTAGGAGGCCAGAATCTTATACGTAAGGCTGACTACCACTTGGGACAAGTAGTTAACACTATGTTTCGAGTGCAATGTCATCAACGGGGAGAATATAAAGAAAGCCCGAATTTTATGTTCGATAAAAAGCACTTAATCATCTATGGTACTTTAGATGGTGCCATTGGATATTGTTTGCCGCTACCTGAAAAAGTATATCGGCGCTTTTTAATGTTGCAAAACGTTTTGTTATGGCATCGGGAGCATCTTTGTGGTTTGAATCCGAAAGAATTTCGCACAATAAAAACTACAAAAAATAGTTCCATAAACCCTTGTCGGTGCATACTTGATGGCGATTTAATTTAATCTTTTTTGCTCACGATTCATAAAATTTTTATTTTAAGGCAAAATATTTCACTTTCTACAAATCTACAGAATATTTCACTTTCTACGGGTCTTTTTATATACTATAATAATTGAAAAATCCTACATATTATTATTTTTCAGAAAATCATCACGCGAGAAAATCATCTTCACGAAAAATAACATAATGGTGAAGAAAAATATTAAAAATTTGTACTGATTTAATATTTAGGTTGCAACCAATGTCCAAAAATACCACTGCAATTTTTTCAGCATTCAAAAGGATCCTTGAGGCTTTTTAGTATTCTATGATTTGCTAAAGATTTATTTAAGTTTCAATATTTTCGTGGTTACGTATTTTGGTATGCAAAACATAGTGATCCTGGCGAGGAAAGAATTCAGTTATCCTTGCAAGTAAATTTAATAAAATTAAAAAAAAAAATAAAGCATGGCAATCCAAATGCAAATTGTCTGTAGAATACAATAACATTTACACCGAAGAACTAAAATTTGATTTTTATTCTGATACAGCAAAGCATATTTCACAAAATGGATTAATTTTAGATCATATGAATTTTATCATAATATCTTATTACCTTGAATATTATTGCGTTGATTAAGCTTGATCTGTATCTGCCGTTTTTTTTCTTCCTTGAATGCTTGTGAGTTTGCCTTGCGCTCTATTCTTCGTTCATTTCGATATTGTCGAATTAAACGTTTGCGTTCTCTTTTTTCTTCTGTTGTCTCTTCCTTAGGACGTATTGAAAGAATGCTTAATGTGGATAACAATGATTTGTCACAGAGTGACCCTGGTCCTGCCCTGGATTCCTTGGTCGCTTCCAGCTTAGAAAGCGCCTTAACAGTAAGGTGGTTATTATCGCTTCCACGTAATGCATTAACAGGTAGTCCTGTTTTGAGATTGATTGCTATTTTTTGTGGTTCTAAGCTAGTAGCAGTATCGTCGCTGCTATTACGTTCCCGACGTGGCTCGTTTATAAGCTTTGGATGATTGTGTGTGTTTGAGTATGTTGAAAGGATAGATTCACAGTCCCACCTCTTTTCTTTTAGATCATCGACTTCGTATTCAGTAAGTTCCTCTGATGAATCCGTTCCGCTTTCATCAGCATTCCTATATTTTTGTAAACGTTGTTTATCCCATTCCTTATCATACTTCTCAAATTTTATAGATTTCTTAAATTCTTTCAAGCAACTCAATACGCAAGGATGTTTCTGACTCCAGTTGCCTTCAATTTCTTCCATACTTAGGTCACCTAACTCTGCATCATTATAGCTAGCGTAAAACGTCTCGAAGCGATCGTCAAGCAAGGTAAGCTGTTCATTTCTTCGAATTACACTAGAAGACATGGAATACTCAGTAAACCGCGACTTTGTTTCCACTTCGTTAAAGAGACGTTCGCGCATCAGAGGTGCCAAGCGATCGATTAACTCCTCTTCGTCTGTGCTTCCAGCGCTGGTAACTAAATCATTTAAACTGCTTTCTACCTCCTCATTTTCAGACCCATTCTCTTCTTCAGCATCTGCGCTTTCCATAGCCTTCACAACAAAATCATCTTCCAGCAGATTTTCTTCATCGTCATAATTGAAGTCGTCATCCAATGCAGCGACTATATCGGGGTCCCAGTCAGGACGAGGTCCAGATCGTGGAGCTGCTTTATTCAACATTCCTTCCTCCTCTTCGAACTCACTGGCGAATACGGAACTGGGCAATTGCAGTTTTGGTACACTTGCAGCCTTATTCTCCGAAATTTCCTTATTTACTTGATTAGGATTTTGCACATATTCCCACACAATATTTTGTTCCCTTTTTTTCAAGTGCTGCAGATAATCGTAGTCATCATCGTAGAGTATTCCATACTTCCTCTGTTCTTCGCGGCGTTTATCAGGATCGGAGACCTCATTGGTAGTAACTTCTGGCTGAGCTTTCCTTTGCGCTTCAAGCAGTACACGCTGTGGCGCATTTTGATCGGTTACAAGAGGGTCGTGTTGACTGCGATGAACAAGATGAAATGTCAAAGCTTTTTTCCGATCTATGAACGATTTTTTGCCTTTACCCTGTATTAAGTTATAATTAATATAAAAAATTTCACCAAATAACACTTACCATTGTTTCTCTTTTTAAATAATTATCTAGCAGAGGTTATAAAGTTACCACAATTGAGACATAGGCGATTATGTGACATGCAGTTTACCTCTGGCAGAGGTTAACCTGCACATAGTTGCCATCTCCAATTGTCATGAAAGGTTCTCATTTCCCACAGCTTAATTCACCCTGCTATTATTTTCGCATTCAAAATAGTTCAGTGGTGTACCGTTCAGACCAATGTCCAATGTGGCCCGAAAATTCTTCCGTTGAAAGAAAGAGCTCTCTCTCTCTCTCTCTTACTCAGAACAAAGCCTGAATACGTTACAATAACAACGTCATGTTAACAATTACAGGAATATTTTTATGAAGCTGGTATCATATGAATGTTTTTATAGAGCTGGAACCGGTTGTTTTAAAGTATTCATTTGTAATTTCAACGCATAGGAGATCTACGAAGCTATTATACATTAGCCAAATTTTATTCCGTACTTCGTTCGACGGTTTATTAGTTTGAGACGATGGTTCAAATTGAAAGTCACCGCCCTCAAAATGTAATTAACTGTTCTTAAACAGAAACATTTTGGATAGGATTATAAATTTTCGGAGAAAACCTACCCATTTCTCTCAGATGTCTCTAATAGAAGCAAGTTTATCACTATGCTTTCTCTCTAGCCTTGCACTTCGAGTATTAAACCAAATCACACGGGTGTCATACAAAAAGCTTCCAATAATATAGCTCCAATGAATTCTCCCTATAATCGATAAAACCCAAAAAGTAAAAACCGCCTCACATAAGCTTAACAAATGGTATTTTCTAAATCTTTCCAGTGCTCACCGTAAACTCTTTGTCCTTTAATATATGTCATTTCAATTGTACCTTGTAATTTCTGGCTTTCGTTTTATTTCATTGACAGTAGAAAAGCAACCATGTTGCATTTTGCATTTCTTGAAAAAAATTTAGCCCACTTGCCGACACATTATTATCTTCGTCATCAAAACTGCCAGTTGGAATTTTTCACCTAAACGAACTTCATAGTCGGAAATATCTCCGAGACTAACGAGTGTACCTACTATAATTTAGTATACTCTCCGCATATATCTCTCTGTTTTTATGTGCTATAATTTCAAAAAGTTTGTATATGTAACTACTTCCAAGCGTGAACGGTACAAATGGGTGGCAATTATCGAATAAGTCTTAAATTTAGTCGATAATTCCAATATTTCTTTAGAGATCTCTAGCATTTACTTTAATTTATTATACATTGATCCAGTTTCATAATTTTAATATTGTTGACTTATAATGCATCGCGAAGGAACTAGCAGTAGCGTTTATAATTAAATGGTAGATGTTAAAACTCGCATTTTCCTGCCCATTTCAATATGGAAGAACACGGAATCAATGCTGCCGATCTTACTGGTGCAGCCGCAGTCGTCGCTGTCGGTACTCGCGGTCAAAGTGTGGACGACGGTAAATCGTAAAATATTCTTAGATTGCTGTACTGCAAGTAATGAATTGCTTTTAGAAACATTAATTAAGGTAAAGGAGCTAGAAGTCGAAAATCAGAAAATGCGGACTGAGTTCAACATACAACGTGCGAAGTTGAAAGAGTTATTCCTGCAGAAAGAGTCTGAGTGCAAGCAGTGTCAGGCAGAGAATCGGACACTTCAGTTGGAAATGGATCAGCTGCACAGTCGAATTATTTCGGCAGAGGAAGATTTCAAAAACCAGTTGGAGAAGGAAAGTCTTAAGGCACAAGAAGAGATATCGTCGCTGCAGCAACTGGTGCAAGGCATATATTCGAGAAGGAAAAGTAACAATAAAATGTTATGATAACCGTATGTTTACAGATACAATTGAAGAGTCCGCTATTTGCAAGGTTGAGCTGGAGCGTCTTAGGAAGGAATGTCAACGCTTTTTACTGGAAAACAAAAAACTACGCGAAATACAACAAACTCAACAGGTTTCTACACATAAATGGAGTAAGAAAGATACACGGAATTGGTTTTTATAGGAATCAGCCAGCTTGGGGCCGCAGGTTTTAAATCAGGTTAAGAAAACTTTGGTGCGTAAATTAGGTGGAGAGTCCAGCTCATCTTTAACGGCAGCGGCATCCAGTTTATACCAGGATGGTGAACCCACAAAGAAGTCTTGTGTTAATCATGTTAGTCACACTTCAATTAAGTTGAGCAGATATATATATAAGGTTGGCCATCAGTTAGTTTCTTTTTTAACTACGTGATATTTTTACCGTCAACACGAACAAGCTTTAAAAATTCATAGAAACACTTTTTGCCACCAACTACCTGCAATTTAAACTTTCAAATTCCTGTTAAATGGGTTGAATCCATTTACGCTGGGAAAATATTAAAAAATTAAAAGAACTTTTCACAAACGATTCAGGTACTTAAGGGAAATATCCATCGGATTATTCCCCGAATAGAGCTAAAAGTTATCGAAAATGTCCTGAAAAATTAGGTTGACAGCAATTTTTATAGCAATTTTAACAAGAAACTAACTGATACATACATATACTAAAAATCAATTTGACGTTATGCTTGTGCATTAAGGAAGTTTGTACTATTGACAGGCAAATGAGGATGACGAACTTCTGCGTTCCATCGTTTCACAGCTGCAAGAAGAAATGATTTCACTGAAAGAAAAATTACGAGAAGCTGATGAAAAGCTTCAAGCTAGCAATAAAATCAATGAAATACGGCTAAATACGGCTGCATCTACAAATGAGTCGGCAAAATCCAATAAGGTGGAATATAGTGAACCAAATTATGATAAAAACGAAAGTGGGTCTATTTCAGTAGCTTTACCAGAGTGTGCCACATGTCACTCATACGAGATTAAGGTGCAGGACTTGCTTATGCATGAGAAGGAATTGGAGGAAAAAATATTTGGGCTTCAGAAGTGTGTTGAGGAAGGAAATCAAAATCTTAGTAAAGAAGCGGCGCTGCGAAAGGATTTAGAAGATCAGTGGCAAAACAAACGTGACGCATATAAAGCTGAAGTAAAGTCATTGCGCGAACAAGTGCAGGAAAATGAAAAACAACTGCTACATTTGCAACAAAAATTTCTAGAGACTAAAGAAAATGTCATCAGGCAGCTCCATCGTCTAACTGATGAACGCGAAAATGTTAACAGACACCTTGAAAATTTGCAGACCGACAACGATTTTCTATCCGGGCGATATTTAGCTACCGCAGAAGAAATGGAAAGTCAAAATATTAATTTGCCAAATACTGTGGAAGAGCTACAAGAGCTAGTTTTGCAGCAACGCAGCGATCTTATACAGGCTCGCGTTGGGATTCAGTACGAACAGCAGAAGTGCGTTACCTCAATGGACGAAATAAAGATTTTGCGTGAACAGTTGGCGGATATAAATGAAGAGAGGAGGACGTATCAGACAAAAATGCAAACTGAAATGAAATCATTGGAGTAAGTAGAATTTTGTCAGAGATATTGTTGAAATATATTGTGTTATATTGTGACTTGAGTTGTGACACTTGAATAACTTTTAGTTGATTTTACGCTTCTATTACTAACCTTCGTATAAGCATGAATAACACCGCTTGCATAAGCATGAATCATACCGCAAATGCATGTATATTATATAATATATACAAAATTTTGTTACGCAAATTCGTAAAAAAAAACTACGACAAAAGTTCACAAAGATCTATGTATACAGATGAATAATAAAGATTAAAATGTTCTGTCACGAAAACGGATGTAGAAATCTACGTTACTATTTTGATGTACGAGTCTGAGGAATCTAGTGGGTCATTATTAAATTTCGCAGAGTAAATACAATTTTTCCGTCCTTTAAGTTTGTTTTTTTTCTTATTTTTGATTGTAGAGACCGGCTAAAGGAACACATCCTCACGCAGCATAACTACGAGTCAAAAAAAATAGAATTGGAACGTAAGGAGGCTGAGTTAAACCGAATAAATTCGGGTTTGCGTGTAGAAATCATTGAGCTTCAAGAGAGAAATGTATGTAAGGTGTTCCAGTCAAAATTTACAGCACAAATTTACGACAATTCTTACGATGCTACCTTCCACTTCACTTTAGGAGAAGCTTAACAAGACAAATGCTGATTACAAGGCTAAAATAATGAATCTGCAAACGGATCTATCGACAAGTGAGCAAGTACAAAAAGATTTTGTTACACTCTCGCAGAGGCTACAGGTTGGTTAATTAACAGATTTAATAATATAGTAATTTTACACGAACATTAACAGATTTAATAAAAGTTTTTAGAAAATAATAATCAGTCAACTTTAGTGAAATATCAGTTCAACGTCAAATGTCAAATCTGATTATTTTGTCTAGAAACTTATTTACTTAGTTGTAGGCTCAAATAATATATTTTTTTAAATTTAATTAAGATGGCGTTAGAAAAGCTTCGCAGAGCTGATGCTGAAGTTCGTTGGCAGGATGACGATGACGTAGAAAACTGTACCACATGCAATACATACTTTACAGTCACCGTTCGAAAAGTGCATTGTCGTCATTGCGGCAGCATCTTCTGTGAGAAGTGCTTATCAAAATCAGTGCCATCTGGTCCATGCAAACGGCCAGCTCGAGTATGTGATATTTGCCACACTTTACTTACGCCAAATACAGCGCCGTACTTTAGTCACGAGCCATTGCAAGCAACGTAAAGACCTATAGGAGGTAATTACGGCAGAAATTAATACTTTCCGTCTTATTCCAAAGAGTAGGTTAAGTACAATATTGACGAGCTATGGGATACAATATTGAATTTATTTTACAGGGCATTACGTATGACTGGTTCATAAATAAAAGTAGTTCTACTGGTTTTTGATTTATTGTTGTTACTTTATATAAATGTGCTAGTACAAATTATTCAGTTTGTACAAATTTCTCTTTCAGAAAGCAAAGAAGAAAATATGATCTGAATTTATTACAGTTACAAACTACAGATTCTAAACATCTTGAATCATTTGATTTCTATAAAATTAAAAATATTTTCTATGTCTAAATACTGTCAACACCTCCATAATTTTAAAAATATTGAATACGTGATTAAACGCCTAGATGCGGCTTCTAAAATTCTGTCCTTGTGTTGGAAATTCGGCATCATCAGTAAATTTCTCTGTCGCCTGAAGTTGATCGTAATGTTAAAAACCTATACAGTGATTACTTAGTACGGTATTCTGTTTTTCTCAGAAAACTGTGCCCAAACATTCTCCTTGAAAAATGTCAAATCCATTACTAAAGTTTGTGTGGCTTTTGCCAGAGATAAGTGGCATTTGTTGTAGTTATTCATAGATTTGCCACATTTTCAATCTTAAATTACACTGTACTTTCGTATATAGACACGTGCAGAGATAATAGAGAACACTTCTAAAATAATGCGTAGGAATTAGAAAATATTTTGAAAATGTTTTTGCTATTATTTCTTTATCGAAAACTAATAGGTTTACTAACTTTACCATTGTAAATTTAAATTAAAATGTATATAATGCTACATATACAGGTTCGTAAGACATACTTGTTACTAATTTAGTTAATGCGAGTATAAATATGAGTAATATAATACTCAACAATCTAGTATATACATTTATGAAAGTAGCTAGTACATAGAATTAATGGATTATAAAATAAATTAACGTCTTTATGCTATGCACAATTAAAAAATCATATAATAATTTAAATGATTTCATTTGAAATATATAATTAGACCAGCTAACGTCACCACAAACGCACAGTCACATAAACCGCTAAAGGGTTTATCATACTTCTTTATTTCCACATACGATACACATAAGGTTGGAATGAAACGTGAATGATATATTAGTCACTGCAATCAGCTAGTATCCTTTGGATTCTATAGAGTTCGTTTGTCAATCTAGAAAGGAATCTTAGATTATCATTTCACAAACGTGAAAATGGTAAATTTACCTTACCACGCAATACGTCCTAAGATTGTTGCCACCAACGCTATGGCTGCCACGACAGTCAAACTCAACATTTTCCTTCCGATAACTAATTAGGCAAGAAAAAATTATTATAGAGCTAGTTAATGCTATTTATTCATATTAATAATTAATTTGTTGATGATTAACACTCATTTGTATAAACAAACATTTAAATGTTGCGTAGGAAATTTGAGCATGTAGTGAATATTCTAAACATGTTTGTATATGTTTAGAAAAGCCAAGACAACCCAAATTTTAAATACAATTTGTGGAGTATATTACAACAATGATGTTGAACTGGTAGCAGAATGTCTCTACAAATAATTTAGTTTTACGGAAAAATTGATGAATGTATATTACATACAATCTTTTAACTCTTAGAATATTTGTAGCAAATAATATTTAGATTTTAACTTTTCTATTTTAGTTTAATTTTTTAGCTATTTTATCATTTTCCTTCAAATTAGGTTAGATTCAGTTCGGTTAGTTGATTTTCTAGGTTTCACATAGACCAAAATACGTAGATTTAAAAATCTAATGCTTTAAACACAATTGGAAGCACTATACACTAAACACAAAATCCACTGTCAAAATCACATAGGCTCTTCTGGGAAACGAGAAAAAATCATTTATCTGAGAACTATTGTCCGTAGATAAAAAGACAAATGTCTTCGGTTTGGATCTATTTCTAATTTGACACACACACAGTGCTCTTCTTCTTCTTCTTTTGCTATTCTTGTGTTTAAATTTCAACATAGGAATTGACGGAAATGACAGATTTTGTGTTTTGTCCGTGGGGTGTGATTATGTTTTGACCGTCAGAAAATTAAAGATAACCGAACACTAATGTATTTACGTGTCATAAATACGTAAGGTTCTTGACAGGTTGTGGTACTGTTTTAGAGAGGAGCAGCTAGCAAAAATTTTACAATGGCAGAAAAATTATGTAGTTCGTAAGTATATTATAAGTAAAGAATAAATCTAAAATTCATAAACACAAGACTATAAAAAGTTAATATGCTAAAGTTAATATTAATTAGAAATTATGTATAATGAACATTACGTAGGTACATTGAGTGAAGGAATGAAACTGAGTTTTGCATTAATGCTGAGTGAATTTAACGGCGTGATTAAGTTTTATCGGAACGAACATGTAATAAATATTTCTAAAAAAATTCTATTGTGTGATTTTATGGTTGCATTTTCCTGTAGCTTGCCAGAATATTTGTTGCTTCAATCATGGCCTAAAATTATGCGGCAAAAATTACGAAAAAAATTTCGGTTTGTATTCATTTCGACAAGACACAGTCAGTCGATAAGTCACGCAAAACCGACAGGGCAAATGTAGTCATAAATGAAAAAAACACTTACTTTGCAATGAAGGTGCTGCTAAAGTTTCAATGAATTGAAGGACTACATGGACAATGGTAGTACTTAATTTGACTGTTGAACATATCCAACGTGGATGGGAAGAATATATAGGTTTAATTTTCTAATTACGCAGTCTGTGGTGTATTTAGCTGTGTTTGTGTAGTTTTCTTTTCTATTAAATTGCACTTATATATATGCACTTAGCCTATAAGCTAAAACCCAAAATTTGCTGGTTTGAGAAGATCACAATAACAAAATATTTAATTTCATCACTATTTTTTATTTTCTAATGCTTTATATTTGTTTTCTAGTCCATGATATCCAATTTCCAGGATTTGCTTTCATTTTCCTGCAGTGGTGTAGCGACATTTACGACATAAAACAGGATGAATGAAATGGTTCGGTTCACGTTTCATTGAGAATTTTCACCTGTTGCAGTGTTTTTAGATGGCAACGTTAGCTCGCGTCCATATTTTACCAGAAGCTCTATGGCGACTCCGTTCGTCCATCCGAAGCCTTTCTGTACCTCGTACTCACCGCCGCCACCATGACCTCCGAAGCTACTGGCGTCATACTATAATAAAGAAATTTTTATGTATAATAAAAGTAAATAAAATGTAAATGAATTAATAATGTGACATTATTTTATATAAAAGCAATTAAAAGTGTTATCTTCGGCCAGGCCAAAGTTTAAGTATCCTACACCCGAGTAACTAAAAAAATGTAATTTCGCCACTTAACAACTTTTGTATAAGTACGCGGACCACGTCCATATTTGATAAACATTTTGCTAATGTCTCTAGATGCTGCTGAATAGAATCACGTATTAATATTTTGAACCGTTTATGGGATATTGACAACTTTTGTATGGGCATGGCATGCCCATTTTTGGCAAGGTTAGTGGTAATCCTTCCGGATACATCGTGATAAAATTACGTCTCAATATCATACCGTTCATGAGATAAAACATTAGGTCTGGATACATACGCAATTCAAGTAGATTGCTATATATATTCAATATATCGTATAAATATATCCTCCCTTGCTCCAAAAATGAGCTTGAAAAAAGTTCGAACTTTAATCGGAACCAAATTCAGCAATTTACTTGAAAATTTCGCGTACAAACCTGTTAATTTTGATATTCATTAAAACTTGCAGAAGGACCCGAAAGCAGTTTTAAAAATTTGCAGAAGATTCTCATATAATTTTCTCTTGAAACTTTGTAAAACTTTTATACATTGCTATTTATAAGCGTTTAAAAGTAAAAACCTAAGATACTAAATTAAACATTTAATTCAATTAGGAAAAGCAATTGAATTACTTACCTTTTCATACATGGCGCGAGTTACTCGGTATGCTTCGAAATTTGATTTCACCCAGCGATGACCCCAACGCATTGATAGGTTCTTAGCCTCTTCTGTATCAAGTCTCTCAAGCCCTTCAATCAGCATATACTGCATAGGTGGCCACACATTTGGATAGTCCCATTGTTCTCCTGTGCTGTACAGAGTATTGGGGACTCCGCCGGGATAACTGTCGATTTTTTGATTTTCGATATATTTTAATACAGCCGCTGATATCTTTTCAGTGTCTTTTATATTGTAAGCTTTCATCCAGAGTGGTGATAAGTTTGTAGGAACGAAATAGTCTCGTGATTTTTCATTTATCAGGTCATAATCTAACCATGCTCCGACATCTTCATTCCAATGAACTTTTTGAATCCCCTGTATAGAAATAATTAAACCTTGAATAGTGTTTGTTACTTATTATACAATATTTAGTTGTGACCATTGACTGCAAAGCTTAATCTTACGGTCTTTATAAGGATCGGAATTACCAACCTCTAATATGTACTCAGCTGTAGCGTCGAATTCTTCCACTTTAGCTTCTCTCTTAGCCAACTTATAAAATTCCGCAATTATTTTGGCGTTCCAATACAGAAATGCATTTAACTCTACTGGCACGATGGATCGGGTTTTAAGATTCTTCAAATTGCCAATGTTAGTACCATTTTCATTCACAAACCAACGCGACGTGAAATCCATGCCGGATTCAGCAGCTGCCTTTAGTTCTGTAAAGTGGTCTTGCTTCTCCGCTTCTGTAGCAAATGTCATCGAGCTCTCAACGTCTTCACGATATGATTCTGGACGCGGTCCTGGAGAAGTATCATTGTACACAGCCATATTATAACCCTTGGCCTGTACCAAGTGGTTGTTCATCCAATATTCAAACTCGTGCTCTAATATTTCCACAGAATCGATTGCAAACTGATTATCCTTGGTAAATTCCACATAAGATTTGATCATTGATGCCAGGAGCGGTGGCTGTGAACGTCCCGCATAGTAAACGCGTCCACCGTTCGGTATGAAGCCAAACCGTTCGATGATCGATAAATAGTTCTGGAGCATGCCGCGTACAGTTTCATACATTTCGCAATAGAGAAGGCCACGTACGATCCAATATGAGTCCCAGTAATAAAATTCAATAAAACGCCCACCGGGCACAATCACTGGGTTGGGAACAGGTATGATGGAATAAAACTCAGGATTCTTTTGAACATCATCAATCAGTTTGCGTCCCAGATCCTTCCAAATTTCATTTAAATCCGTAGCCCACTGCTTAAGATCCGGATCGTGGATTACATCAAGGAATGCGGGATGCTCCTTCCAGTCTTTAGGTACCCACGGTTCGAATTCTTTGCCTAAGTCATCAAAGTGTTCCTATATACAAATGAAAATGCAGTATTTAATAGAACCTTCCACAAACTAAAGCCTTACTTTGACGAAGGTTCTTATTTCTTCCCGAGTTGGACTGTTGTTCTTTACTAACATGAATTCTTCAAATTCAGCAATGGTTTGGTTCGGGTGAGTTTTTAATTTCATGTCCACAAACGTTTTTGAATCTTGGTATAAATGAGCCATTTGTACGGTATGCAGCAGCTGCCCATGGCAATATATTTTACTAGGAAGGAGTATTGAAAATTTCAATTAAAGAAATACATGTAAATTTTTTAATAAAAAAATATAATCTTTTAAAGGAAAGTTTCTATGTCGATTCACTATTGTGCTTTTAAGAAGCTGGTGCTTAATAGATCATGCTTTATTGTTTACAATTAAATTTAAAACTGAAAGCCTTTTTAGAAATCATACAATAAAGCAATTTTAATATACGAAGGCACAATCTTTCTGATGATGGTGTTTTAGAGTAATTTTATAATTTTTTCCTTTATACTCACGCCATTAGAGTGTTTACTATAAAAGCTTACAATAATAGAGGTCTCAATATAATTAATTAACAAGTAATAAAAATTATCTTTTATTCCTGAGGTCGATTATAATAGCTGTAACTTTGTATCTTTGGGAGGATTGAGTCCTTTGAAGGATTTTCATTTCACACCTTCAGGACTTCATATTAATATAACTGGAATATCATTAAAGAAACTGCTGTTTATAATTATTAATTTATATATTATAATTCTCATTCTATTTATTTTTTAGAGGGATCATGCTCGTATAAGTGCCTCTGAATTATATCACTGTCACTGCCGTTACAATTTATAACTAACTAAAAATATTGCTACCTGTATATTTACTCATAATTTTCTTTATTGAAAATTGTACAGGTTACGAATTCTCGACATTTAGGCGTTGAACAGCATTTTCTTCGTCTTTTGATTGTCAGAAATTTCAGTGAAATTCATCGGAACTAATATTTTTTCACATACAAATGCAATCATATACAAATGCAATTTTTGCATATACAAATGCAATCTTTATTACTAATAATAATGCCTATATATCGGGCAACACTCACCCTTTTGATTGATTGTCTTAAACGAACATGTGCCTAAAAGGTGACATTTCAACTTACATTTTTTGTGAAGATGAATAATTCATTGCTCGGGTAAAAAGTTATATTGATTTGGAAATGAGTGAAATATCTGAAGAAATACGCTATGTGATGCTTTTTTACTATAAAAAAGGTAAAACCGCTGCAAAAACATGCCGAAAAATTTGGCAAGTGTACAGTAAGAATGCTGTGAGCAATCGAGGGATCCAGGAGTGGTTTGCTCGAATCCGTTGCGGAAATTTCGAGGTAAAAAATGCACCTCGCTCTGGTCGGCCAGTCAGTGAAAAAGTCGATGAAATTTTGCAACTGGTAGAGCATTACAGGCGATGAAAAATTAGTGAAATACGAGAATATCAAACGTAAGCGATCAAGGTCAAAGGCTAGTTGACCCTCCATAAACTTCAAAGCCTAGATCGTCGGCAAACAAGGTTATGTTGAATGTTTGGTGGGATTGGAAGGGTGTCCATTATGAGCTGCAGCAACCTGGCGAAACCATAAATTCGGTCCTGTACTTTGCAAAACTCGAACGTTTGAACGAAGCAATCCAGAAAGAGCGACCAGAATTGACGAACAGAAAAGGAGTTGTGTTCAATCATGACAATGCGCGGCTACACGCATCTTTGAATACTCGGAACAAATTGACGAAACTTGGTTGGGAAGTATTGATGCATCCACGAATAGCCCGAATCTTGCACCGTCTGACTGCCATTTGTTTCGGTCTCTGCAAAACTCTTTTTTCGGTCTCTGCCAATTTTTCGACGATAAACCACAGAAGTTCTACCGATGGAATTATGAAGCTACTCGAAAAATGGCACAAAGTCATAGATAATAATGGTCAATATGTACTTGACTATAATTGATTTTCAATAAAGAACATTTTTGTTAAAAAAAAGTATATGTATATATATAAATATATATTAGCATTTCTTATAATCCTAGTAAGTTTCTTTCCCATTTGCGGATAACAAGTTACTTAATTAGTGACTTAATTTAAGAATAAACTTACCATGTCATTATAACACTTTGGCTGGCCTCCTTTCTATCTATAAAATTATCTGCCATAAACGCCCTTGATGTGCAGGGACGGATGTACACATTAAAAAACGCAAGTAGGCCCACAGGCAGCAGGGCGTGTATTTGCTTCATATTGCTCGGTTTTGTGTATCACTATTTAGTTAATACTGTTGTGCGCAGTTTTACACTCACGTTTTAATTACTAAAAATCAAAATGTATCTCTTCATGTGTTGTATTTGTTTATAAATATATAATATGAAGTTGTTCAAGTAATTTATTTATATTTTCTAATAAGATGACTTTATGAACAGCGCAATTAAATTATTAAATGCATTTATTACAGTAAAACTTCTTTTTAGCTACAACAACAACAACCAAAACAACAACAAAACTCGTAACGATTCGGTTTGAAATAACGTTTTGCTCTAACAGCCGACAACCCGCTTGATGAATGAATGCCAGCTGAGGAATGTTTCTGACCGCTCTAATGGGCCAGCTTTTATAAGTCAAACACAAGCGAGTAGCTGCTAATAAAGCTGGATACACACTTCAATTGCCTGGCCCCCTTCTTCGTGTGTACTTGTAAATGTTCTGTTCAAACCGAATTTTCTTTTATCGCTAACACTACAGGCAGCCAAATGTGTTTGTGTAAACAAATACGACACACGCCCACTTGTTCACGCCCTTTCGTGCACGCACTCTATAGGACTCTGTGTGGCGTCATTTGATAGCGTAACGAAACGCTTTATCGTTAAGCACTCGTAGTATTCACTGATTATCAGAAGTGAAAACAAAACAAAGAATAAAACCTATTTTGTTTGCTAAAATTGCAGCAGAATCATATTACACTCTTAAATAATGAAAAAAAAAATAAAACTCATGCCCTCATATTGCGTAAGCTATGATATTCTTAGCACCAATACAGTGGATTGTGACCGGACTTAGATTTTATCTAAGCATATCTGAATCGATTAGTCCTAAATGTCTCTAGCTCCTTGAGCAGGGCTTGCTTTCTGAATTAATAATCATTCCTCACTTTGATATACTCTGTTGTCGAGTAGTACCCTAATCATAATCATCGATAATTCGAATTTGGGCATTGGAATAATATGGCGCTAAAGCAAATTATCGTTGCTCTAGCGCCATATACTAATATGATAGTATATGGCGCTCTCTAAGTAATTCACTAGGTTCTACTACTGGAGCTTCTGTAGTATAAAAACGTATTTCAGGTGCCAATTTTGTTGGCTCTAGATGAAAGTGATAGTGAGTATTTGCCTGTGAACTCACCTGTTTTCAGGTAAGTGTAACATATTATATTTAAATTTAGTTTTAATAACTACTATGGAAATCTGAGAAATCTGCTAAGGGCAGGACAACTTTCTAACGGTTCTGCAAAAAATATTTCTAATAAATATTTTAGTCAAGTGTCTGTAGTCCATGAAGTACCTACAATTGTCTAAACAAAGGTTTCAACAATAAAAATAACCGTTTTTCTATAAATGCCAAATTAATTTTGGGTGAGTTTACATTAGTTTATATAATTCCTTTACTGTTATTACACGAGCACACCATATAGACCAAGCAGAAAAGCTGTTCACGCCTCCTTGATTACTGCCTGAATTCCGGGTTGAAAGTTAAAAAATTCAGGTTTCTTTAAATCAGAGCACAGTTCTAACTTGAAACTATGAAAAATATCATGCCTTCCTTAATGAAAGCGATTTACTGTTGATTTCTAAGACTTTGTCTAATGCAACTGCTTAAAAAGTACAAAATTGTAAGCAGATTTAAAAAAAGTAATATCGGATTTCAGAGCTGAAAAGATGAACACCTGTGTGGAATGTTCAGGAAAATTCTGCTCAGGCTTGGGTAATAGCAATTAGGCCTGAATTCATCCTTGATAGTTATAAATATTTTTTGCTGGACTATAAACACTTCAAAAATTTTAAGGAAGTAATATAAAAATTTATAAAAAAATATGGATAATTTTACTTACTCTTGAATTCCACTTGACAAATTCCTAATAAAATAAAAATACAATGTATAAAATGTTAGAATAAATAATTTTAAAAAAAATTTATATCTTGAAAATATCTGCAAGTTAAAGTTCTGAAAATTTGTAGTGCTAAATTTTATCGCAATATCTCCCGTAGTCGTGACTTCAACAGACAGACATTCTAGATCTACTCAGGATGTGAGTTGAGCAAGAATATCCTTCTCCTTCTCTGCGTTACGAACGGAAGAGCAAAGTGAATATACCTATCCCTTCGGTTGTAGGGTATAATAAAACACGTTGTTGAAAGATTGATATGATCTTCTGTTCTGTTCCTGTTTGATCACGTGCTCAACTGCATAAATAATAGTGAACGACAAATACATATATAAAGTGCTGTTGGACTCACATATATATTAAATATACATAAATATAAATAGCAACTGAAAAGATGTTGTAGGTATTGTTAGAAAATAATTTATGAAAACGTGGAAATATCTCCCAACTTATTTCTCTGAGTGAACAATAAATTAGTACGATTCTTTGCTAATTTAGTGAAGTTTATTAATAAGTGAGATTGAAATATTTGTCGAAAATACAATTGTATAGCGCAGGGCTTTTATATATTAAGTGATGAAGGAACGAGAATCGAAATATTTAAATTTGAAGATAATCTTTATCATTCAACGAATATCGGGAAATATTTTAAAAGTTAATTTGAATAATTTTAGGTAATTTAATAGATTAAATCAATCAATTGAGATAAACCATTTTTGTATCTTATAAATATAAATATATGTCATGTATTTTTAAATTCTGCTTTATTATTAAATTAATAAAAAAAATCCACAAACAGAATAAGTGCTCGCAGCAGTTGAATACTAAGTCAGTGCAAGATACTAAAGTATTCTATAGTGTACACCGAACAATAGACCTATTTCATTTAACTGCCTCGAGGATTCTGAAAATGTTTTTCATTCGCTTACGAGCGAGCTACGAAAACTTTGGTTGCGTAAAAAATTGCGAACGCCAAGATCATATGGCGCTTACGAACGAGACTTTAATTCTTGGGCACAAGAATTAATATACAATAACTTCAAATAGTTTGCAACACCATGTACACGGATAGCAGTCCCGCTACGGGCGTCAACAGAAAGCACCACAGACAAAACGTCTTATCAGATGAGATGTTATCGTTACCGCAAGTAAGCATTCAATAAAGGTTGTATGTATGCATATCTAATTGTAGTTATATAACAAGAACTGTTGTCATGATGTGACACGAAGAATTAATTGAGTGTACCTGGCTGTATAACAAGCACTTATTTTAGCTAAAACTGATTTGAGCACGTTATTTCTCTAACGTTTCTTAATCGAAGTAAAGGTTTGAAGAACTTCAATGTATGATGAAGATTTAAAACAATTACAAATATCATCTCAAATACCCATAAAATCGAAGTCAATCCAAAAGCACATGTAAGTGAATGAGTGGAGATAATCATTTGAACATGCAATACAATCACTGTCTAGTACAATAGGATAAGTCCTGAAAACTAATAAGCAGTTTCTTTTATTATTCCTTCAATCTAGATTCCAAGCTTTGATATCCATACTTTGATTATATTTTTCAATTTTCTTTGATAATTTTATAAGGCCAATCTTTGGAATTGAGAAAAACAGAAGGTCTTATTTGTATGTGTGTAGCACAAACATTCTACTTTTTACGTATCACAGCGTTAATTGGTCATCGATCCATAAATATCGCTGGTACTGCATTTTTATTGCATTAATAATTTGAATTTATGCGTTGCTAATATCCAACCGTGCTGGTTTAAAAAATATTGAGCGATGTTTTATTAATTGATTCAGTTATCGTATTGTTATCTCAAAGGCACATTGCCGACGTTCTACTGATGTTACCAACGACTTTATAGAAACTTCATTGAAACATATATCGAGTTCAAATCCTCAGGTGACGCCAAATTTCAGTGTATTTTTTTTCAATGCTTATTTACTGAGAATTCCTCGAAAGAACTACTGCACACACTACCGGCATAAGTACAGTTTGTAGATTTCAGTAAGATTTTGGCGAGTATTCATATATCAGTGACAAGTTAACTGAGAGATTAAGTGTTACTGAACAACGTCAGGACACGGACCTTTTTGTAACAAACGTAAAAACGTTTCGTTCATTATTTACGACTTTAGTGACTTCAATTGTAATATGCATACGGATTTTCATTACTTTAAGTAGTTTGATTGTATAAAAACGACACTGTACATAAAATCAAAATTTACGCTAAAAAATAGGACATTAAAACTTATGAAGTTCTATAAAAAAAGATAAGGAAATATTGATAATGTGAGAAGAGTAAGCTGAATAAAAACAATGTTCAGCATTGACGCATGAATTTTGTTTTTTATTAAAGATGGTTATCATCACTTCAATTTCAATTGAACAATTTTAGAAGTATTTAATAACGACGCTGGATACTTACTAAAACTAAAGCAGGAATGAATCTAAAAAATATTATTCAACACTTAAGACAATACTTTTGACAGGAAATAGATATTGCTCATTGAAGGTAATGTGCATGCATTGTTTTTTATAGTTAGCAATTTTGAATATTTATCTTCAGCAGATAGCTGAAAAAATTCCAAGCAGACATAAATAATTTTATTTCACAAAACAACAGTATGTGTTTAGAAAACGGAATGAAACACATACAGATACATATTGCTGAAATTTTATGTAATTACTTTTTATACTTTACACTCGAAACCACAGGTTTTATTCCGTTTGTAATGCAGAGGAGACGAGATAGATATAGAAAAGTGTATATATTCTTGTTCAGCGTCTTCTCCTGAATCTTTCGATCTCCTGAAATGTCCGTCCGTCTGTCTGTCTGTTGAAATCACGATTACAGGAGGACGAAAATAGATATCACGATGATTCGGCACAAATATTCTTTGATATGTGGGACACTTTGAGACTGAAAATGGCCGAAATCGGTCAACAACCACGCCTACGTTTTAAAAAATGTTATAACTAAAATTGTATTAACTGGCGAAATTATTATTTTTTAGCTACTCGGGTGTAGGGTATTTAGATTTTGGCCTGGCCGAAGACAACATTTTACTTATTTTTCATCAATATTGTTCAAACATTTTTCCTCAATACATCTCTTTCAAATACCTAGTTTTTTATTTATTTTTTTATTTATTTAATCTCACATTCTCTTCGCTAACACAAAACATTATATGCACGCAGAAATAACCAAATTTGTGCAAAAATTGAATTTGGCAACTTAATCACATTAAAATGGTGCGGAAATTTTGCACATTTCCAAGCCTGCTATTTCAAAAAAATTTATTAAAGTTAGCAATAATCCTGCTGATTAGCTCTATTTATCTAAATGTTGTAGAGAAAATTTTCTATGTGATCACTTATAATCTAAGAATTCTAAATTTTCCAAATTAAATTTCCATTCACATCAAAAGCTACATGTATACATATATGTATATATGTATCCTACAATTTCGAAGGGTAAAATTTTATTTTGTTTACATTACTGACTTTATAATTTCCGTAATTTGATGCGCATTTTATAACAGACCCTTTAATGAAATATATATTATTTCACTGTTGATTTTCAAGTTAACTTTAAATTATATTTAGAATCAAAAGCCCTAAAAGTATGGCAACTATTCCTCGTCTGATTTCACAGAGGACTATCTACTTGGGTGATTGTGGAAAGCTCGCAAAAATACATTAACAAATTAAGTTTTCTTTTAAGCGAATTTTAAAATCCAAATTAGTGTCTGTTTTAACACATTCTACTTAATTTCATTTAATTGAAGTGTTTTAATTTCGCGTTTTTTGGTATAGTACAGAAAACTAAAAACGTGTCGGATGAGTGACATTGAGTGCTTGCGTTTCACTCAAACCTAGATGATGTAAACGTAATTTATACATCGTTGCATTGCATAGGATAAAAATTAATAGAATAGAATTGAAAAGAAGACTTTTTCACCGAGGTCTTCTATGGACCTCCTCGGGGAAGTATTTGCCAAATTAAATTAATTAAAATTATAGACACAAAAGCGGATTCCCTTATATGATTTCGTATTTAAATGTAAGGCACCAAAAGCGATTCTTATCAGTGATTCTTAGCACTTTGACAGCTGCACATGCTGCTAAAAATCGAAGATGACACTGAAAATCGCTTATAAAAGTCTGCTGTTATTGTTGGTATGTTAGTTATTGTTGTTTCTATTTTAGCGTTACTGAAATACTAAGTTGAAATTTTTTACCAGCTTTGTAGAGAATCGTATTCACCTGTGAATAAGTTAAAAAAAAAGGTTTGTATTGTCTGGATTTTTTTGCTGCCAACTTGAAGACAAACGCTAGCAACACATTGCATTCAGCTTTTGTTCTTGTTATTGTCAGCTATATTATAATCTGCACGCTCGTTTATATTATTTTCATAAAATGTTCAACACTAGCTTTTACGAAGATTTTAAACGGAAAAGAAATCTATACAATTATTTGTATATAAATGTTAATCCTTTTTTTCAATAACTTGCAAATACAAATAGTTATTTGAATACTTTGAGTCACTTTAGCAGAAATTGCAGAAAACCCCTGTGCTAACCGCACAAAGTCCGTCATGGAACTAAACAAAGATCGTTGCAATTATTGAATAAAAAGTCAAAAATTCCGCTGTAATCGTCAAGCTGGTCGTCGCTCTGCTAGCAGCAGCTGCACACAACATCTACTTCTGTTCGAACATTTTTCGTTGCGGACTAATGTTTCATTTAAATGCTAGACACTTTTCAAAAAAATTTTTTTAGGAAATTAAAGCGCTTTAATTACTCGTAATGTAATTCCGATTTCCGCCCACTTTAAATTCTAAACGAGCAAGCAGTTAAACTGGTTGCGCGAACTTTTTAAATTTATGAGGAACTAATAGGAAGTTGATGATGCTGCCGTTAATGTTTTTGCTGACATTTGTATTGTAGTGGCAAACACATGACTAATGAAGTCATGTCCAGAAACTCAGATTTCGATGAATTTTTTCGATGCCTATCTTTCCGTTTCTATTTAATGGCAATTTAATTGAACAAATTGTCCATGAAAATTCAAAATGTACTAAAGCTAGTTATAAAATTTATTCTGAAATCTCATCAGTTACTTATCGCTACAATAACAAAAAACCTTAAAGATAACAAGTTAAACATCAAAAACTAACCAATAAAAAGCTGTGTGTATTGCATACTATATATATGTATTTTTTAATAAAACTATTACCACATCTCAGTTGTCGTCAGTTGCTGTAACTGAAAAATTTACTCAGCCAAAAAATATTAAAGCATAAAATATTTTTATAATTATATGTATCTAAATTTTAAAATAAGAATTTTAGATGTAGGTATAGAGTAAATATAATGACGAGAAATTACACTCAAAACTAGCATTTGTTTTAGGAAGGCTCTCAGAAGCGGCTTTTCACCGTCCCCGTTGTTTTCACCGTAAACATGACTGTTGACTACTAACATTTTTAAATTTTTTACAAAGTTATAAATACGTACATAAAATTAAGTATTGAACTTAATTACAAAAAAAATTCGTATAAACCGATTAGGCTAGCTGTAATGTATACATAGACAATATTAAATTTTTTCTACATATCGCCACATTGTTTAGATCGAACGATTCCCACAGACACACCTCCTCGGTGTAACCAGCCGGCGAACATCAACACGTGATGACAAATCTAGTATGATGAAAAGCGCCGTGGGGGGAAAAGAGGGAAGACAAATTACGGTTTCATAAATATCTTCTATTATTTCATTAAAAATCAAAACGCGATGCGAGGAGGTGTTAAAAACAATCCTAATTATAATTATTCAAGTGAAAACACACTGCAGCACGGAATTTCACCACTGATTTTTAGATCGGAACAACACAACACGGAATTTCACCATCCGATTTTAGAATCGAATTTCTCAGTTAGTAGTTTAGATCTAAAGTTGCAATTCTATTCCTGGGTTTAATGTATCACAGAAAGTCACTCCCAAAATGGGCGTGATCCGCCCACTGGTATACTATATCATATGTAAAAGTTTTGGTTGCGAAAGCGAGCTAGAGAATCGAATCGGGGCGTCGCCAGCCCCCTTTTTTGCAAACTTATCCTACGAGTGTAGGGTATATGAGCTTCTTCCAGGCCAAAGTTAACACCCTTACTTCTTTAATATTAAGTATTTACATAGTACACAAAGGAAAAAGGCTATATTTGCAATATCTGATAACACAATGAATCCATTTTAAAGATTGTTTAAAGATATTTCACAAATAGAACCACAAGACACTGAAATCAAATGAAGGAGTAGAAAACCTATGGCAGAATTTTAAGAAATTTATGTTGATTTTTAAATTAATAAAGAACAATGAATCTTTTATTTGATTAATGCTTTAAGCGAATTGTCAAGAGCTCTTATATAAACGCCATGTCATGCATGCCTTACGAATTCAGAAATTATAAAAGTTATTAAATATTTAATTGCAATAATTCCGTAATCACCGCCTAGTCGACTGCAGTTAAATAATCGTGAAATCTTCTACATAAGACATATATTTATAAATACATAGAAACATACAACTAAAATTGCTGAACGTTTAAAAATATTGCAAAAAGAATGGAAAAAAATTTACTGTATTTTACATAATTCCGGGAAAAGACGTTTAGAAAGTTTTGTTTCTAATATTTTTTTTTCTTTTAAATACTATATACTCGTACATATATTATCTCCGCCATAACCTAATTTCTTTCTCTCCGCCTTTATTTCTGGGGTTTATTGTTTAATTAATATACTGTGTATAAAGCCGATTGTTGAAGCTGTAAGTTACTGTAGCCGAGGCGATTGTTGAAGCTGTAGAGTACTATATTAAAAAAGAGCAATAAAAGCAAACGTAGCAAAAAATCAACGGCAGCAAAAAAGCTTCACATGCTTGCTGCTTGCTTAGCTGCCAGTTGAATTCCTACAGAAATGATTTTTTTCCTACGGCTAGAATATAAAGTCTTATATTGAAATTTTTCACATAAATTAAAATTTTCCATACAGTTTAAAAACTCTCATAATTTCCCACAGATATTAAAAATTTCTACATGCAATACAAGTTATCACAGATTTCACACAGCTTGAAGATACATAAGTTTATACATATTCTGCAAAAAAACTGCACAACGAATCGATTTTTAATATAAAAAAATATAAGCACAAAATTCAACATTTTCTTATTTTTACTTTTTCTTTATAAAATGTTGGGCTTTATTTTCAATGTAAGGAAATTAAGAAATTATGTTTAAGTAAAATAGGAACCAATAGAAAGTAATAGAAAAGAAAAAGTTAAGTGCTAATATTTTTATAAATATACGAGTAATATTTTTAAAAGAAAAAAGCAATCGTATAACTCCGACAATGTTTGCAAAACAGGAAAGCTTCTAAGCTTGTTTAGCAACTTGCCGGAGTCCGATTGGTAAATAAGAAGTTCCTTTGCCTTTCCCCTCTCTCTAACAACTAACCAACAGCTTGTGTTATCTGCATAAAAAGAGTTATCATTTATGTAACTACCGACTTCTGATTAAAAAAAATTACCTGAATATAATTATTTTAATTTTTACATTTTTATAAAAACATGATAGTAAATGGAATAGAGGTGAGCATTTGCATATCACTTTTCATAATACTAATGGAAGACAATAAAAAATGCAAGCAGAAATAAATTTACATTTAAAAACATCTACAAATAATCGTACAGGTATAAAATCCTCAAAAATATTTTATTGTAAAACCCTCTAAGAAAATGTTATAAAAAATGCTTTGAATCTTTTTTGAATTTTTTAGACATGAACTTCTTCAGCAAATACATTGGAGATCTTGGACAAAAGGTGTATACTAAAACCATATAAGCCATTGCAAAAGAAATGTACAACACAAAAAGATTTATTTGTTTCGGCTTGCTTCTACAGTTTTTATATTTCTCTTCTTGGTATATTTCTGTCTGTTAACCTTCATGTGTTTGAGAAGGAATCAAGACGTAGTTGCCAAGCGTTAATGGGCACCCTAAATTAAATTCTTCTGCGCGAAAGTAACAAATTTATAGAAATACTTCTAATATGGCAACACTCCTACGAAACTTAAGCAGACATGCTACAAAAGCTTTCGGTGAATTTTAAAGCATACTTCTACGCTGAGAATAAAAATTTAAATCTAAGAAAAGCACCTGCAACTTATTATGGGGACAGTGTTACCGTTGTGCTACTGCACACTTCGTGTTTCGTATATACACTATTTTCGCCTCAGTATTTGTACATGTTAAGGCATAGAAATATATATTGCATTTATTTCACTATGCTTTTCCTTTTATAAATTCTATAATAAAATTTAATATAATAAATTGTATTTTTAATATAAACAATTTCACTTCTTCATTCGTATGTTATGAAGAATAATTTACCACATTTGTATTATTTTTCATTAGATGCCAAAATTATTGTAGAAAATAAATCGACAAAACTGAAATTATTATGAAGATCCGCTAAGAGGGGTTAGTGCATATTTGGGGCAATATTCATCACCTTCATTTTTGGGAATTACCAAGAAAAATTTTACCCTCTTGTTTAAACTGCAGCTGCTCACAAGCTCACGTAAATACGAGTACAAATGCCTCGTAAGGAAAAAAAGGTACAATAAAAAAAGGTAAAAAAGGTAAAATTATCCCAGGGGCCATTTTATTTGCAAGAGTATATATACAAAACGATTTTTTATATATACAAAACGAAAACCTAAACTTACTTTACATATATTATGAGGAAATTAGTGGGTAAACAATAATATTTTGTTTTTAAATAAGTTTAGTTTTAATAGCTGTATGAAATGCGATATATTAACTGATAGTACCTTGTTATATCTGGGTACATGATAATTAACTACACTGCTCTAACCGAATCTCAATTGACGAAGTCGCTATACTTCTATACGTTAATATGGTAAATGTATAGGATCAGCGCGAAGAAGAAGCATACTAATTGTCTCTAATTGCCAACACTCAAGGTAAGAAAAGCAAATGGGAAAATAAATTCTGGCTCCTTTTTCGAGACCAATTTTTTATACAACTAATACATTGATTACTAGAAAGAACTTCATTCAACGTAGGAAAATAATTGCTATCGCATAAACTGCAACATCCTTAAATGCTGAAGATAGGCGACTTTCACCATCTCCAGTAAAGTTAAAAATGGAACTTTTTATAATAGCAGTTAGTCGTTGCAACTTTGATCAAGTGATTAGCTGACAAGCATCATCTTCGAATGTTTCTTTTACGCTCTCATTTAAAATTTACACTATTCAAGCAGAGTGTGGCAATACATACTAGTTTTGTGAAATAATTTAAGAAAGAAAAAAACTATAGTGAAATACAAAATGCATTGCGCTCGTAAGGCAAACAACAATTACCATAATACGTAGCTTCTAGCTTTAGCGTTTATATACAAGTGCATATACAAATGTTTATTTGTATATATCCGAATGCATATATCGAGTCGCGAAAATAAGTGCACGTTTTATCGGTTAAGAAACGCATACGGTATGCAGAGATTATCAGCACTACAAGTGGTTTCCATTTCGTTTCTATGATAGCCTGTGCTAGTTTTCACACAATTCTGCATAAAACATTTGTTATCCAAACCATTTAGATTAATTTGCATTGATTTATATCTCTTTTATTTTTAGGAGTTCACTTAATTATTAGGATTTATTTTTTAGGAACTCAATTAAGCAGATGGATATAAAAATAAAAATTATGTAACTTGCAGCTATTTTCATATTAATTTAAATACTTTGAAAATTTCTATTAATTAAAATAATACGCTTATTTTATTTACTCACCCGTTATTCATTTTTAGTTGTTTCTGCTTGTTTTGTTTGTGCGGATGTTGGTATGTGCCTTAAAAAGACTGTAAAGGCGGTCGGCCACTTTTGACCGAAGTAAGCACTCGGTGTATTTGCCAACTCAAACTGCCCCGAAGTAGACAACTGCTTCAGTTGACCTATTCTAACGAAAAGTTTTATCAAATACAAAAACTGTGAAATCGGTTAAAATATTAAAAACAATTGAGATTGTTAAGTTTGTGACTTCTATTTTTATCCAAATACTGAACAGCAGCCACTTTAAGTTAGACTCGTTTATGACTGTTTACAATACATATTTGCTTACACACACGTGTTGGATCGCTTAGTACTTCGAAAATAATGCAATGACTTTAAGTTTGCTACACGTTTTTATCAGCGTTTCGATAAAAATATGGGCTGCCACCGAACCGTACGTACCAACGTACTGTGTATCTTTGCTGTGGACAGCTGAGATGGTGAGAACGATTGGCTTCAATGCGAAATAATGCAATCCACAGCAACAGTTTCGGAACACCAGATACAGTGAGTGTAGGGAAGATTGTGAATGGGAAGCATGAGGGTGGAAACAATTGGAGCAAAGAGTTTTCACCACAAAACTTATAGTTCTGATTTTCAATGTTTTGTAGATAAAATTGTAAGGGGCTTTTATTATTTAAGTTTTCATTTTATTTTATTCGATTACTTTTTGTACTTTAATTCAGTAGAAGACATAATCTATAATACTTTACGTTTCTGATAAAACGTAACTTGCTTAACACGTTGTACTACAATTGTTATTCTAGTCCTTCTCATGAAGAGTCTCCAGGTATATTTCGTGAGGAGAGAAACTTTGTGTCGTCTCAAATCGGCGGTAATCGAGATGATAATCATTTCAAGTTAGGAATCAGAAAGCTTTTATATAATATATATTTATATACAATGTGTTATTATAATACAAAAGTTCTATATTTTCCACCTGTTGAGAGCGACTTTTATATAATAGTCTATACTTCTTTTACAAGGTACATTTTTACTTTTTTTCAATGCAACACTGCATTTCATGTTTTAGCGGGATTCTTTGCGAGATTGTGCCGTTATACATATACCAGAGTAATATATAGAGAGTATCCAAAGTTATAACTCGATATTATAGAACAAAGATTTTCGGATATATATATGCACCGGAAGAGATTGCTTTACATATATTGGTATATATGTACATATATATAAAAATAATAAAAAATATAAATAATAAAAAATAATCTCAATGTGCCTCAAATCCAGTTGTCTAAAAATTTAATTCAATTGTTTTATTCATCCGGTTTTATATAATCTCATAAGCAGTACAATACATATATTTGTCCATGCATATGCAAAAATAACGGTAAAAAATCGCTGATACTTCCTTTTTATATTAGTTCAGTGTAACTGGATTGATATCTGGAATCTCGTAGCTTTGTTTTCACTTTAATTGACGACGGAAGTTCCAATTTAAATTCATTCACAGTACGAAGTAAAATAATAATCAAACAAAAAGCTGTTCTAAAATACGTACATAAGTGATTTTTCTTCCCTTTATTTCTGGATGAAGAGTTTCTTCAGAAGGAAATCTGAGCATAAAACATAAGGAAATCCGAGCATAAAACACAAGTCTACGGTTGTTAGTTTTAATAAAAAATGTGTTGTTTATCTGTCTAAGCGTACTTAACGCCTCGCCTAGCGCTAAAATTGTTAATTGTAAAAACCAATTGTTTTTGTAAACTACGGCAGTGTTTGCAATAAGAAGAGAAAAAGATTTTCCAAAAAAAACTTGCAACACTTGCCGGAGTCAGTTATTAAAAACTAAATTCCCTTTCCTCAAAAACCTTTATTTTTCTGCTTAACCATCCGCAGAAGCATAAGAACTCACAAATTGTGTCTCATTGGTATTCCTATCATGAACTCACCCTATTATCTTATGACGTTTTGGTAACAAGCCGAAATGGTTTACTTTTCCAACTAACTTCCTTTGTAATAGCCAGTTTTAGCTTTTTCCAAAACAAGCCAATTTCACCATAAAACTCAAATACGCTGTACGAGAGTGCGCGGACGGACATGTTTTTTAGCTCGCTCACGAAATGAGAGAGTTTCCAGAATTGATGTATTTTGATCCAGTGATTTCTGAGGAACGATGACAGCAGTGACAGTGACATTCGGTTAACCGTGTTTTTACGCAGTGACTTTAAGTCACCGTGATTTTGATACGAGCAAACAATACCAGACATTTTAGAGAGATTAATTTAGATATTTCCACATTGATAAAATAAAAATAAACAAAAAAATGAGTATTTAATTGTTAATAATTAAATACTAATTATTATTAAATAACATTGCATATTTATTATCTAAATATTAATCAAATCTAATACTTCATTTTAAATTAATACATATTAAATTAATTAATACATATAAGCTTCCTGCAAGAATTGTCCATGCATATATTCTGTTGGGACTTTTTTATTTGTGCATGGATATTGAAAAGCACCGGGAGAGATTGATAAAACATGTAATTATCATTATTTAAAGTGTTTCAATTAATGACAATTCAAAGAATAAAACTTTTAACTAAGAAGCCAAACCTACCGATAAAATACCTAAAATTGGTATGGATTGTGAAATAAAAAAGTATGACACATCATTTCATTGCACCGACCGTTTTTTGCTAGGACAGGTTTTACGAACCTTTTAATGTTAATGTCTAACCCAACCACAAAGCAGAATCACTTGAAACCAACTGAACAGAAGGTCATTCGCAAAGGTAAAATTAGATAAAAATACACTATGTACGTACATACATATTTATTTATACGAAATGTGCTCCCATAAACTTAAGTATGGCAACACTATGTATGCCTACAATCAGAGAGAGTTGCCAAGCTTAATATGTGGCGAGTTCAATTTAAAAAACAAAAATATAGTCAATATTTATGTATATCGCATTGAGCCTGCCTCTCTATCTCTCTATATATATAATAATAAACTAATAAAAATAATAATAAAATAATAAAAAAAATAAAATTATAATACAAATATATATATACATTCCGTATGTAAAGTAGGCGTGGCTGTTTGCCGATCTCGATTTTCAATCCCAAACAGCCCTACATAACAAAGAATATTTGTGCCAAATGTCATCGCGATATCTCTTTTCGTTCTCCCGTAATCGTGATTTCAACAGACAGACAGACAGACAGGGCTAAATCGATTCAGGAGGTGACGCTGAGCAAGAATATATATATACTTTTCTATATCTATCTCGTCTCCTTCTCTGCGTTACAAACGTAAGAACAACGTGAATATACCCTACTCCATTCGGGTGTATAAAAAGGATTTTTTTAATTTCTTTACATTCAAGGCTTACATGTAAACCGTTGAATAAGGTTTCCACTGAATTTCAAACGTCCGCCTACGCGCTTTTATAAAATATATTGAAATTAAAAAATTAACTTTTATAGGAATTAAATGACAACAACAAAATAAAAATTTTTTGGTCGTTTGTGCAGCTAATTTCGCCCATTTTTCGCCGGTTTATCACGTTTTTATACAAATTCTAAAAATTATAACATTTTTGAAGTGCTTGAAAGTAAAAATCCCAAGTAATTATAATGAAGTAATTTCCTTGCGTCTCGACTGGTTAACTTTTAGGAAAATGAAAACGAAGATTTAAAATCCAATACCAGTTTTATTTTGTACCACAGGCGTATAACACACAAACACACATAAGAATGACAGTGGGAAAGGAAACATGAATATATTGGCAAAAATCTTATTAAAGCAGGCATAACAATACGAAAACTTAGTAGTGTATCCAGGGGATCTTTTGAAGTTCAAACCCTCCATGAAATTGTAATTTTTTTACAGTGCGTAGATATTGCGAATATGCCAATACGAACAAGAATTCACTATATATATATATATATATATATGCAGTGAATGAAATACAGTGAACGAAATTTTATTCCCGACTATATGGAAGAAAATTGAAGCTACACCCGAAGAGAATGTATATACTCATATTGTTCTTCAGTTTAGCTGGGCAGGATATATACTAGATATATGACCGAATATATATTATTGCTTAACTTAATTAAGAATTTATTTCGAATTATTACTGAATGCCCTTAATTTTTCAGCAAAAACTAGAGTTTATATTCAAAACCTAATTTGGATAGACGGAAAAAGGGCACAAAATTTTTTACAATTTCAGATTTGCTTGAAATTTAAACGAAATACAGTAAACCAAACCGTAGAAAAAGTTCAATATTTTTTCAGTTTTATTAACAATGGACCCCTCGAACTTTTTTCTGGTTACGATTCTGGTTCAGATACCTCTACAAATAATTCCTGTTCATTTTATACTTTAGTCTCTGCGTGAACCTTGCTGAGCGAGTTACGTGTCCAACTAGCACCGAAGCTATAAAACTATCCCAAAGAAATGTCTTTTGGTAAGTTTAAAGTGACAGTTTTTCCGTTCTACTGTTTGCAAAAATTAGGACCAACTTTCTTTAAATAAAGTGCTTAAAAAAGACGACGAAAGCTGCTCTAATTAAAGAGCAAAAAATATCTGAAGATGAGGTCATTCATGAAATATAGAGTAAAGCGGATTTGGAAATGTGCTTATTACTACACTCTTTCCACTTAATTTATATGGCCATCAAGTCAATTTTTCTTTCTGTATATTCAGCAAGTCTCTCTTTGGGTGCCACCTTAATGCAAATCCGTTAACTTTTTATATTTTGAACAAATGTCTATACATTTGCTATAAAAAAAGTGAGCGTTATTTATTAGACTGCTTCTAAATTCGGTCGATACATCTCAAGCTGATAACTTTTTATGCCATTTTAAATTTACATTTTGTTATATAAAAATGGGCGTGACGCACATTTTCGTTATGTATATTAAAAATACTCCCATTCTCGGCCCACTCTTCAAAATTTAAAAATCTAAAGCTTTGCAAAAGCCGAAGTCGTACATATGTACTTTTTTTGAACTCCGATTCCCTTTGAAAGTTTTAATTCGTCCGTACACAATTAATATACTCTATGCATATTTTGTACGTATTTTACTTTACATATATTATTGGTTATACAGTATTTTATTGATTATACATTTTTCATTGATTATACAATAAATTTCTAAATGTAGATAAGTCCGAAATAAAATCTTAAATTCTTATTAAATTTAGTTAACATAAAAAAAATCTCTAAATTCCATTTATATATTGTAGTTTTATTGGAAGCTGCGAGTGCACTTTTTTAGATAATACTTTTAGAATGAATTTAATTATTTTCGTTATGAATTACATCATTGCTTTTTAACGGAAGGTCAACTAACGACGAATGTATCACTTGTATTTGGATTCATATACATATGTATTTGTAAGTTTTAATTTTTATGCATTTTGAGATATGCCGTCATCGGCTGTTGCCCAAATTATATTTATAAGATATACAAATTTCTTTATTATTTATTCCATCTACAGATAAAAAATCTTACGAGATTTTTCTTATTTATAATAATATAATGTTCTCGAGGCGATAACAAATTAATTTAAATTTAGGTTCAGACAAATTGGATCTGTACTTTTATAAATGCAAGCCTAGAATAAGCCTGAGAAATTATACAATATATTCAGTATGAGTTGTAAATTTTAAACTTAAGACAAAAAAGACTTCTAAGTCTTTAACATTTGCGGGTTATCATTGCGGATTAAATTCATATTGTTAATATTATAATCGAATTTAATATGGTTGGAAGATTTCGAAAAAGAAAACGTTTATTAAGAGAGAAATGATCCAATTTAATTAATATTAAGAGATAAATGATTAAAAATTATGCTTCAATTTTCAAGATCATTTTTCAAGTTAACGCAGCCTATCGCGTATGCTCAAAAACATCAGCAAATGTTAAATAGATTATAAACATATAATTACTGGGGTTCCTAAACCGGCTTTTAAGTCCCTTTAATAAACTAATTCTTTACTTAACAATTGAAATCCCTCACTTAAAATTAAAAATGTCTACTGCTTTTTACGATAACTTCACACAGATGGATATTTCTCTTGATCGTCGCTTTTTCAAATATTGTAAAGCAGCTAAGAAAAATCTTTCTCATACGTGTTGTTGTGTATTATTTTGTATATTGTGTATATTAATTTTGTTGATTATTACTCATTCTTTTCTTGTGCTTCCAGAAATAAACACTCCAGATAAATTGGAATACCAATTTCATGCCGTCTACGGTGGCGTTTTCACATTTAAAGTACGCGCCGCCCATGATGCCCACTTGGCACTGACCTCTGCCCCAACAGAAGCTGACTCCATGTACGAGATCTTCATCGGTGGCTGGGAGAATAGCAAATCGGTTATTAGAAAGAACCGCCAGAAGCCCGATGTAGTCGAGGTGCCCACTCCAGGCATTCTGAATGCTGGTGAATTCCGTGGTTTTTGGATTCGTTGGTATGATAACGTCATAACTGTGGGGCGTGAAGGTGAAGCGGCTGCATTCATGTCATACGATGCCCAGAGTATGTTCCCAGTCAACTATGTTGGTGTCTGTACTGGTTGGGGTGCTAGTGGTACTTGGCTGCTAGAAGGTAATTTGTGATTCCTCATTGCTTGGTATGCACTTTCCATACTCAAATCCATACTCAATTTTTTCCTAGAGCCGCAGGTTATTGCTTCCGCTCCTTTAGCAATGGGTTTTTCTGCACCTGTTGGCAGTGGTCCCGGCTGCTGGGTAGCAGCTGCTAGCGGTGAAGTACCTGCCGAATCCGTAAAGGGCGGTTTTGATGGTGCGGAGCAGTTGTTCATTGCGCGCGCTCGTCATGAGGGAGACCTGATACCCGGAAAACTGCAGCCATCACATGGGGTCTGCTACGTTGCCTGGGGCGGAGGGGAACATGGACACGGCGAATACGAAGTGCTGTGTGCCGGTAGCGGAGAATGGGTTCCTGTACACGACGGCAATATTCCGCCAAATGCAATGCCCGGCGGTGAGACCTCCGAAGGAGAACCACTTTTTATTGGACGTGCCACTCACGATGGCACCGTTACAGTGGGAAAGGTGCAACCATCTCACGGCTGTTGCTACATTTCATATGGTGGCCAAGAATTAGCGTACAAGGAGTTTGAAATTTATGTTACCGTTTAAGATTACCTTGAGTGCGGGCATTCTTTTTCAAAGACCTTCAGATAAGATACGCAAATGCAATACACCCAGCTCGAATAGTGCTTTCAGTTAGCGAAAGGTTTCAATTCTTAATATTTCTTAAAAATCTGATGCGTCTGCATCAAATTGTTAATCATTTTGTGTACAGCATCTTGAGCGGGCTTAATTTTTAAAGCACAAGATATCGCTTTTTACCACTAGCATCTTAAATATGCATGGCTATTATATGTAGTTTCTCCACTTTTTTATTTAAAACTCACCATAAAATTCCTAAAGCAATTTTTTAAAAGATTCTGAATTAATTTAAAATTAAGAGATTCTAATTCCAAATATCATCAAAAAGTATTATACCGTTTTCTGCTTAACATCATCTAAATGGAAATTGTGAATCTTATTTCTAAATAAAGATATAAGAATATATGTAAAAAGTAAAGACTTTGCAGTCTTTTCCATGCGTTTTATTTTAATTTACCTGGAATTTCCTAAAATTTCGATAGCATATTTCCAACCGTAGCTTAAGAACTTTCGGCTCCCAGTAATAAATGAAAGTAAGCCCTTGGAGAAGGAACATACGTTCATCGAAAAAAGAGATCAGTCAGAGTTCCAAATTTTTGGCGGAGGGGCTGAGATGGAGTGCGGTACGTGAAATCGGAAAAAATTTTAGTCAAATTTGTTGAGCTCTTCAACGAGAGAAGAAAAATTATGCATAGCTATGTCAAATAAGCCACGGAGCCAACATTCCGGTTAGTTTTATCCGTTTCACTTAGTCTCAGTTTAGTACTTACTAATATATATAAATTTGACGAAGCCCTAATTTTTTCATAATTATTCTTTTTGATTCGTGTATTATTTTGAGTCAATATTATGGTTTTTAACACTTTTAGACAATTAATTTCATTAAAAACTGAAGTACTGAAAAATAATTTCGTTTTTTCTTAAAATTTAATTTTCCCTAATGCTTTAAAGAAAATCACTTATGAGTTACACTTTGTGTAACTGCTAATTTAATTCTCCTTGTTCAGAATGTAATGCAGGTTTCTTATCAGTCGGCTATTAATAAAACAATTGCCAACCTCTTAATCTTAAATCTCTTGCTCCTGCTCCCTGGTGCAAAGTTGCTGAATTTAAGAGTATCATTATTGTATATTCAGTTAGTTATTAATCGGGCTTCAAAATAGTTCAAGGCATTTTTCTTCTAATTTAAAATTAAATTATTGTGACAGAGGTAAGATCTTGAATTTTAAGTTGTATAAATAACAAACTAAGAGTTGAACAAAATTGTTTGCTTCGAGCAATATTTTTAAACTAACTGAAAGTTGAAAGTAAAAGTCTACAACCCGTAACAAGCAATAAAAAGCTAATAAGATTCGAAGTCAGTTTATATAGTTCATAAATTCTTGACTATAACAGTTTTACATTAAAAAGAATTTTATTTCATTATATGCTCTAAAAGTAAATATACATAACATTTCGTATTCTGAAGTGGACCGATATTTCTGTATGAAGACAAAAAGACTTTAATTTTCTTTAATACTTTATTGATTATTATTTAAATATTGTTTATTATAAGAGTGAAAAGCATAATTTTGTTCACTTTTGATTAATGGTCAGATTAACATGTAAAGCGTTTTTGTCTCTAAGTTCTTTAATAGTTACTACAGAAACGAAACACATTAATGATAATTTGATGCTGGTATTATTTGCTCTTATTTCTACACCTAATAATAATCAGACCACAAAAAGGAGAGCAAAAGGTAAAAGAAATAAAACAATACAAGAAGCCAGTTCGTATGAAATAACAATCTCCATAAGACAACTACTTACTTAGGTACATCATTCTCAGCAAGCTCTAGATATTCTAAGTAGTTTTTGATTTTTGTGGAGAAATGTGTATCTTATAATATTTTATTTCTGTTCGTTTTGAAATAAACATTAAAAGCTTGTTGAAAGTGAATTAGAAAGAAATTACACATTAAGGTTAAGTTACTTAAATTAAATAAATAATTCAAATCACAATTGTTGTTTTATAAATTAGAAAAGAACTAAATTAATAGTTTTTAATTATACATTCATTATTGGAATTTATTAATTTTATACAATCATATAAGAAACTATTTCGTTCCTAGCATTCCTGTTCAATTTCTTTAGAATCAACTATTACAAATTCTATATTAATTATGAAATTCAAAATATAAATTTAAATTAAAGTCTAATTCATTAAATTTTTCTAAATATTGAGTTCTTTACAATATCATTTAAGTATCATCACTTCTGCACTAAAATGTATTTAATCCTGGGTATTCAAGTTCCACTGTGCGAATTGCTCCTGCCACTGATTATTCGTATTTGGCTGCAAAGAAGTGGAAATACAGGAACAATGAAATGAATACTTTAAATTTCAATCTTAAAAGTAACAAATAAATTAACTCAATAACGAAATTAAACTAATAATATTAAATCTTGAAATAACCAAAATTTATAATAAAGCATTATACAATAGAATATAAAAATTAAGATTTGGAATTAAATGAAAGGAAAAAACCAGACTAAGCGTATTTTTAACCGATTAAATACCTCCTTTACCTTTTCATTCCATTCGCTCATATATGATTGTGATTCGTCATAATCTGGAAGTATATTAAAACAATTATCTCTGTAAATAAAGAGCAGCATATATTAAATTGCCTGCAAATCAGGCAAATTATCGTTTACGTCGCAAATTAGGCCAAATTACATGAGTATAATTTAAATATTGCACTATCAAGTTAACAAGTGCTACCTGAAAGATATGGAATAGTTATGACCATAGTTGCCAGTTTTATATCGTATGGAAATTGCTTTTTTCCAACACCCATAATTAAAAAACTCTTTGTGGGAATTTTTCAATTAAAAGCTCCCACGGTAATTAAAATTTGCCTTGAAATTTCCTTGCTATTAAATTTTCTCACAAACTCGCACGTTTAGGAACAACGAACTCATACTTCAGACGAAATACTGTCAATTACTTCAAAGGCAAATAAATTAACAAATTTAAAAATAAATACATACATGTGACTGAAATTGTTTAAATAAAGTTTTCTATAAGAAATATCGAAAAATCTATCTTGTGAGAAAAAATTCTTATGCAGACTAAAATTTCCCACTCGAATTACAATTTGCAATGCAAACTCTCTTTCAAACAAGCAATTATAAATTCCTGGTTTGGGAAAATCCCTCAAAACTGGCAACTATGGCCACCCTTAAAATTGCAGCCAGATTCTAGCATAGGCCGGCAATGACGTCGCATTTAAGTAATTTCACCTCACATGTTTAACGATTTGTCCTATTCACAGCTTAGATTTTAAAACTTACACCTGAACTCAGTTTTTATTCATCTCTTTCTATTTCATTTGAGTGCAACATTAAAATTCTATAGATGAATAATAATAACAAGCCGATGACGGGTGTGATGAAATTAATATCATTATGAAAATGTTTTTCATTCTAGTACCTTTATCATTGTTTAACGGAATTCGAGTCAAAAGCTCCAAGTGAAAGTGAAAAGCAATACCGTCATTTATAATGACTAGGAAGTAAAAGTGTTCTCTTCGGTCAGGCCGAAAAATTAAATTCCAAACTGCCCTACATAACAAAGAATATTTGTGCCAAATTTCATTACGATATCTCTTTTCGTTTCCCCGAAATCGTGAGTTCAACAGACAGACAGACGGACGGACGGACAAGGCTAAAACGATTCAGGAGGTGACGCTGAGCAAGAATACCTTCCCTTATATACCTTCCTATATCTATCTCGTCTCCTTCTCTGCGTTACAACCGGAAGAACAAAGTGAATATACCCTACTCCCTTCGGGTGTAGGTTATAAAAATATTCAAGATGTACAAGCAAAAGTATTCACAATTTTAATTTTCAAGTTATACTTATGCGTAGAAATCAATTAGTCACTTTCAAAATTTAAGGTCAAATTCGTTCAACAAATTCAACTGATGCATACAATTTTGAGATAAATGACTTTAAACTTGAAAATAGTTGGTAAAAACTAATAAATTTCTACTTTGAACGGTAGCAGTTTCTAGAAGACAGATTGATAGTTTGTTTAAAGCTTATTTATGTTATTGTATGGTTCTGTTTTTACAGAAAGTGAATTGCATAAAGGTGCTGAAAATGTACCTAAAACCACCCTAATTAACTACCAGTCTTAAGATCTAGCTTGTAATCATAAGTCACAGAGTCGATAGTAAGTTTGTTATTACAATTCGACGTTATTATCCTGTAAACAACAAATATTCTTTGGAGAGTGATAAGTAGCGACGAACTAAAACTTTCAATATTCAAAGGTAGATAAATGAAAAGCTTCCTTTTCATTACAAGAGCTACTGATACGCGAAAATAAAAGCCTGCGAAACTGAAATTAGTAAAAGTAGACAAACTGCAAGCACACAAGGAAACAAAGAATGCAATCGTATTAAGTTTTCTAATTAATTAAACAATTTTAAATAATAATTATAACTTAAATTTTTAAGTTGTCTAAAATATACTAATTTATTTCAAATGCCCACGTTTCGAAATATCGACACTAAGAAGCACATTTACATACATATGCTTGTGAGTATAAGGAAGCCAGTAATACAAACTTCATTCTTTCCGAAATTACCTTGATAAATATTTTATAATCTTCAACAATTAAGACTATATTTCATGACATACGCATGCATTACAACCTGCATCTCGTCGATAGTCTCACCGATTTCGTACAGCGACGGAAATGAATCGCTTACAACACCGAACTCATGCATAGCAGGTGGAAATGCTATGTTTTCGGTATCATCATCTTCACCGTCATTATTATCACCATCATTCCTTAAAGCATGGCGGCCGGCAGGTGGAAGATGCGTGAAACTGTCCATATTGTCGAAGTTGTTCATATTATTGAATTCAACAGGTGTGGAAAATATAGCATCTTGTGACTCATTGAAATAATAATTGTGTAGTGGATACCCTGAAGCGAATTCTTCGGTAGTATAAATTTCTTGCGGAAGACCTCTAGGTTCATTTGCAAGGACGTAGTCACCCACTTCATTCGTTAAATCTTCTTCAGTTTTAAAGACTTCTTCGAATTCATTTTCATCAAACGAATATTGACCATCGATTCCACGCAATTCTTTCGAGTTGACCGTAGGTTGTTTTTATATAACAAAAATATATAATATTGAGTGTAGTTTTAACATGGTGGAGAATGTTTGTGTAGTCAGTGGTCGCACAAGGTTAACAGCAGATTTAATTGAAATCGAAGTAAGGTACGATCGCGCAGAAATAAGATGATGAAAGGACATTATAAATGAAAAATTTAATAGTCATCGTATTCTTTTCTACGCCGTCTATTTGGAAAATAATCTAAAATCAAACAAAATAAATAATGGCAGTAAAATACCTTTACGAAATATTTAATAAGCATGTGTTTTTCCATGCGATTTTTACCGAAATTTTAAAAACAAATGACACTGATTGTAAAAGGACTTTATAAGATTTCTAATTGCCTTCATGGTAAAAACTATGCATATTGTCTGACAATGTTAAGAGGGGAGAAGGAGGAATAAATTGTAAAATGCGGAACTTTACTTATGGGATAATAGTCGAATTACAAATACTTTTTCTAAAAAAATCAGTTTTGAAATCGGACAACTTACCAAGAGGTAATATAAAACGCGGTGCGCATGCATGGTTTTGTGTTTCACACACTGAAAATTTGAGCAAAATACAAAAACAAATGTTCACAAAAATAGTATACAACATTTTTTAAATAAGCCGTATTATTAATTAAGCAACGCAAGGTAGGAGAGAAAGTGTTCAGTTTAGATAAATTTATGCGCGTATGATAAAGAGCTGCTATTTTTAACTATTTAAGAACTTTTCCAGTGCATATTACGTGAATGATGTAAATTTTTTTTTTTCAAAAAGCAAGGTAGCTAATATGAATCGACTGGAAGGACGGCAGCTGCAGGAAGGGGCAGGCTATTGTGTTTTATTTATTGTACCTGCGTCCATTTCCCGCATTAGAGACGACATGGCTGACTTTATCTCCTCAGCTGCTTCACGTAATTCTGTATAAGGAGATTGGCCTAAAGAATTGTTGGTATCATTTTTGTAATATCTTAATTTACCCGTATTTGTGTTGGTATCGAGCAATGCAATGCAATGCACAATGCAATGCACAAGATCATTTTTAGAAATTTTTTGCTTAAGCTAGATCTACTAAAATTAAGAAAAATATTGCAGATCTGCAAACTAAAAACTTTTGTTCTCTCCATTTAATTAAATAGCTGGATTATATTGGAAGTGTTCAATTAAGTATTTCAGAATCCTGCTTCTTAATCTGAATTATTTTTTGCTTGGCTGTTTTACATTTTCGCTACTTTATGTAAGATTCTTGCTGTAGAATCTCAACCACATGATGAATATACATAATATTCCATTTGAAAGGAAACAAATAGGCTTAAAAAACTATCAATCACTGTTATAGCTTGCTTTTTTTAACTGCTTAAGTTCCAAGTTGCCAATATTATTAATATTATACGGTAGAATGGAATTTTATTCACATTACAGACGATTGTATTCCCTGCATTTTGATAGATTCACGGACATTAATTAAAGTATTAAAAAAACTGAAAGCTACTTTATAATTTGCATAGTAAAACAGAATTTCATAATGCAAAAAATGTAATGTTCTTTTAAAAACTCTAAAATCTGCAATGTTATTAAAGTCAAAATGCATAGGATTGTATACATATGTGACTGATTTGAATAAAGTTCTTTGGAAATTTTTTGACGATAAGAAAAATTCAAATTTGAAGTTTTGTAGCTCAGAGAAGAAGGAAGCTGGTAGTGATTGATAGTTTTTTAAAAAACCTTATTGATTTCTCTTAAAAACGGAATTAAAAGGGACATCCGTTATGTGGTTCAAATACTACAAGAAATTTGCATAAAGGTAGCGTAAATTTAACCTTGCCTAGTAATTCTACTAAAAAAGTAATCGTGATGTAAATTTTAAGGATATGAATTAAATTAAGTAGTAAGAACACCTATCCCGGTAAAAATATTATAAATATGTATGTACATGTTGTTTAGTATTTATATATCTGTACACAGATATGTATAAAGATATAGGAAAGTAAGTTTTATATTCATTTAAAATATTTTTTAATTATTTCTAATTATTATTCTTAACGTAAGCCCTGGAGAAATATGTATAACATAATATCCGCACCTAGCGAAATATAACATAGTCTTTTTTCGATAGCTTCATACGTTTGTTTATATAGAAAAGAAGCCTATATGACGTGGTGACACGTAAAGTTAAGCTGGTAGTTTTTCTTTATTTGGCATAAAAAATAAACATAAAACATATAAAACAGGCAGTTTTTCTTTATTTGTTTCACGATCAACTGCCATTGAAACTCAGTTAAGATTCTGTCGGAAAATCCGCCCTAAAACTTAATTATTAAGTTGAAAATCGCCACCAGTGATTGTACTCTTTATAGAAACGCAAGTATATAATTAAATAAGCATATTTATATAACCTACAAGAGCTAAATATAAGAGTAGAAATTAAGCGCCGCTACTTACGAGCTGATCCGTTAGACTGAAATGCAGAGCGCACTTCACGTGATATTTGCTCCAGAGATTCCATCTCACGAGTACTTTGCATCGAAGACTGAGCGCCAGAGGTCACAGAGGACAACGCTTGCTGTGTCATAGGCGATGGTTGCTGCATCTGCAACAATTGTTGGTGCGGCGAACGAAAAATATTGCCTCCCATAATGGAGTTCTGCTGCTGTGAATTCATCATGGAACCAATTGGCGAGGTTCCCAGATTACTAACCCCACTTCCAGTTGCATTACCACCTCCGCCACTGGGCATTGGTGGAGATTTTCCTGACCGTGGACTAGAATTTGGTGTGGAGCGTGGTGATGACGTCTGCTGATTTTTCAACATACGCATCAAACCCTCCAGTTGTTCCATGAGTTGACGACGTGAATCTTGAAGTGCCCCCAAATGCCCCTCTAGTTCGCCTTTGCGTTGACGTAAAGCACGCAGCTCATTTATGAGCGCTGGATTCTCAGGCGTCATTTGTTCAGTCTCCTGCTGACGACGTAAACGTGCAATCTCACGCATGATTTCCTTGTTTTTTAATTCGAGCTGAGCGATGAGCTCTCGTTGCGCACGTGAGTTGTCTGTGTTGACGGTGGAATTTTCCAAGTTTGAAATTCCAGGGGGCTGTAGTAGGCGACAAGGAATAACAAGAGAAGGAAACAAGGAAAATAAGCACTTACTGAACGATTTTCCTGCGCCAAGCGGGCGGCATAGCGTGCAATTAGCCTATGTTCCTCATCGTTGGCAGAAGCCGCAGCCACTCGTGATGTCGACGTACCCGTAGCACTGTCCAGACTACGCCCAGTTCCACGAGAATCAAGTGTGCTCGAGCGATCGAAGATACCACCGCCTAAAGGACCAGTACCCATTGGGCAACCATGGAGCAGGGATGGCTCCGAGAAGCCATTATGGGAAGGCAAAGGTGACGGCGGCACAATATGTGACAGATTTAACGTCTTCTCTGGTTGTTCCGGAAATCGTGGCAACACTTGTGTCGTCTTCTCAGGCACACATCGAAAGCTTTTACGCAACGAGTGGCCAATCTGTTTGCTAGGCGACTTGTAGCTTGTATACTCCTTGACTTCGTGATCGTTTTGATGATTCAGCGATGTCTTGCCATGCCAAAAGCACTCTTGACACAATTGGTAAGCATGACACCGTTGACAGCGGTAACGAAATCCCGTGAAGTTCTCTTTGTGGCAAACAGAGCAGATCGTTGGATGCACAATGGTTTCCACGGTTGCCAAGCGGTGTAGCAGTGGCAACCATACAAGACAGGATGGACCAGGTTCTGACATAAGTATTGCCATGAAGTCGTTCACAGTGACTTTATTCTCTGCCGGAAAGATCTCATCTTCGAGGCCCTCTTTATAGTGGAATGTAGGGGATTCATAAACGGCAGCAGGCAACGCTAGCGCCTCACGCAGGAACTCGCCTAGCTTCCAATGCACTAACTGACCGGCACCATCAGAGATTTGTGAAAAAATATCTGGACGGAAGCGGAAAATGTGAGCAGTTACAGGATAAACAATAAGCAGTGTACTTACAGCGCAATTTGTCGACCAACTTCCCGGAACACATTGTGGCCAGAGCCACTTTAATAGAAAATACCTTAATTTTACCCGAAACATCGCTTAAATTGAAAATATTAAGAAAACATAAATAAATTTTTTATACATTTTAGACAAACATATACCTTAAATGCTTTTTTAATATAATAGGTTGGACAAACTCGGGGTTACTTTAGAATTGGACAGTGGATTAGGTTTAACCAAGGTTTACTATAAGACTTTAATGTAATTTTTTAAGTAAATAATAATTCATTGCATTTTTACGAAATTTTAATGAATTTTAAAAGTTAAAATGAATTTTTTAAATAAATTATAGAATGTAGCTGCTATAAAAATCGAAGTCCACCAAAAAAAGACATTCTTGTTATTGTAAAAATTAAGGTTTTTAGAACCCGACCCCACCTCCCCCTAAAACTTTTCGCCACCTTAAAATTCTGGAAATGTTCTAAATTTGCAATAAAAATAAAGCAATATAAATCAAACCTTGTAAAGGCATCTAGAAGCCAGTTCAGCAAAAGCCCAGCTTTCGAGTCGACGGGAACTTGTTGCGCCGTTGGAAGACGTTTATTAAGATTGTGATACAAGGACGAAACGAGTGTCTCCAACCGCGCAACGCTCACTTCGCTCTGAGGTTCAAGGGTATTAAGACCGTTTTCACGAAAGGCTTCAATCACATTCCAGATATCAACCAGATGGAGGTTTGTAGACTTCTGTATATACCGCAATTTAGAAGCAGTTCGATACGAGGCGAAGCGTATGGAGTCGAAAGTCTGCAAACGTAGATCCTGCAGAATAGCAACACGTGGCTCTAAGTCCATCGTTGTTGTTATGTGGTGAGTTATTGAACTTCCAAGTCTTTATAATGTAAAGGCCTGAAAAAAGTAACTAAATGTATTTAAATGTTTAGGCCAAGCAAATGTATTTAATTAGCTGGACAGATTTGAAATCCAGTAATTGTGCCCCCTATATATATATATACATATATATATATTATATATATCTAATACTAATCTGCACCTTATTATGCATTATTTTATAGACTTTCCTTTCGTTACTATGGTACCTAAACACAGTGCTATCGCATAACAATTTTCGGAAAAGCACGTAAGTGACTGCACAATATGGTATCTAGAGAAATGTTTGAAGGCGGCTGCAAAGCTTATCATACAAATTTGCATTAATTGTGACACAAATTAAGCATTTAATTTAAAGTCATTAAGCTTCTCATTTCCCAACCTTTTTGATCTATCAGAACGGGCGTGGGTCCAGCTTTAACGTATAATTAATGTTCTCAAAATGAAGATGTTTAAAAATATAGCTTAAATTATTTGTATTAAATTATTTGTATTGTACGGAGTTATCTATTTGTCGATGAATCGATCAAAGAAAGAAGGTTGCAAAGTGGCACAGAAATAGAATACGACATGCGCAGATTCGATGAGTGCTAAGACGGAGTCCTAAGTTACACTTGACAGGTTAAAAGGTTTGGGAGGAAGAAATATGTTAGATGGCTTTCTTAATTCAATACATACAATATTTGTAGACAAACACTGGTATTTCTTTAACCTAATAATTTAAACATCGGCTTACCCTTTATTTTCCGACAATTAGACCATACGTCTTCACTTCACTGATCCATGCCGAGTCCTGATGAATATAATGAATACATACAGCGTCTCATTTTCATTTGGTGCACTTAAATTTATTCTACCGTAGTGAAATGAAGCTGAATCTAACGGAGTATTCGAATTTGGCCGAATTATTGCTTAACTTTTGGTTTCAATTTCAAAACTCACGTCAGCACCACTAACAAGAAATTCAGACCTTCTCCCACGCCATTTAATTACAAATTGACTTGGGCTCCCTTGCAGCTGAAAATTTTCCGACAAAGACAAATTAGTGATGATACGTTATTTAAAAAATGTAATTTTATATCTGAGTTGCAGTTCACAACTAAAGGGCAAATTATGCTAGCTTTACTTGTTAAAGGAACTTAAACTTGCGGGTTGCGGGGAGATTAATGCAAAATCCTTTCCGAAAGTAAAAGAGCAAATGTTTGCCTTTCTTGCTACGACTAATGTTGCCACCTTTGTATGTCGTGTGGGGTTTTTAAAATTAATGCCTTTAATTTTGTAATTTTACTACGTTGTACGTAAATTCTGCACATTTGCAAAACAAAGTTTGCGATTCATTAATTTGTAAATTCCTTAATTTAATTATTTCTGCTGATTTATATAGGAATTAAGCTAAATTGTTACTGGCGAGAGATATCCGTACTCATTGTTTTTGTGTTGTTCCTAATTACATGTATAAATATTCCATTCTATATTCCGAATTCCAATATATATATATTGTCGAACTTGCCGAGAGACTGCCTAAACACAATTCCGGTAGCCGATAGCAAAAATCTGCTCCTCCCTTGTTAATCTTATGGGACGGTTTTATGCCGTGCTGACGGGCAGCAAGCAGCAAAATTAGATTATATTCTATTTTCTCTCAGCAGCATCGCTTGTGGGAGCGAAAATGTCGCCACTGTTGCCACCGTCCAGTTTTAAAGAATCTAAAATTATGTAAGCAAGTACCAGAAACCTCTGCCGAAACATTTGCTGTAATCCAAGGATTTGTCAGCGGTGTTGGTAAGCGATTCATAGCCTGAATAAAATTGGGGGACGCGAACGGCAACGATTGAATGTTGCAACTGCGGTCGAATTCTATTCTATTTCTGTTTTTACGACAGCAGTTCTCTCTTTAAAACGGTGCCACTTTCTAAAAACAAGATCCAGTGAACTATTGAGAGATGAGAAATTATTAATATTTGTAAGCACTTATATTAATTAAATATTAATTTTTAGAATGGATGTAGAAAAACAAATTATTGAGGAGGTGAGACACCACAAACGCCTCTACGATTTAGCGGACAATAAATACAAGAACGAGTTGGCGAAGGAAATATTACAAATGACAGAAATTATAGAAAATGCAGTTTGCAGTCGCAATCCAAATTATTTACTGCGCGCTCAATTGACAGTTCGTGCTGCTCTACATCTGCATCCCCAATTGTGTTTAGGCTATGATTTACTGAATGATGAATTTCTATTTCTCCTTAAACCTTTTTTAATAAATAAATATTTAATTATTACAAATATTGACATATTCTTACAATCAGAGTCTGAGTTTCAGCCAAATTGAGCAGAACTGAGCTTAAAAGTTCATGGCAAATTACCTTGGTTTAATATACTGATACACATAACATATATTTATTGATTAAAGATTGTAATTTAATGAGATGTAATTTAATGCGATATTAAAATAGAAAGGAAATGATAGTTTGAGTTTTTCTTCATGCTGGGTTGGTTTGATAGAGGTTTCGTGTGAAGGAGGGATAGGAGGGAATTCCCAAAACAAATATTTGGGAAATATACAAATGTCGATAAATTTTGGAGGAATTGAAGCCCTACCATGGCATGCAAACGTCGATTCCCTTATTGCTGAGGTTATTAGCAGCACTGCATTCTGCACAGCATCTTGTTATTATTATCAGCAGAAATACGAAACTTTCAAATGTCCGTCTAGAGATATGAAACTTTCAAATGTCCGTCTAGAGATATGAAACTTTCAAATGTCCGTCTAGAGATATGAAACTTTCAAATGTCCGTCCGTCTAACTTTCAAATGTCGGTAAATATTGTATGTGAGCTCCGAATTTGTTGAACTCACACACAGTGTATGCGAATTTATCAAATTTTATTTCCTACCTGAACACGGAGCTTACACTTCATAGGAACCGTATTACTTCTGCTTCCAAATAGATGATTTCGCCACTTCTAGGCACCAATTAGTCCAAAAACATCAAACTTACAAGAAAATCCACTTATAAATTTTTTCAGCGTTGCTGAACTAGTATTATAGTCCGTTATATATTAGGACATTTTAAGTACTTTGGTACTTTTACCAAATATAAATTTTAGTATTATGTCGAGAAAATTTTCGTAATAAAGACAGTGCTAATATATATTTATATGATAAATACAATTATTAGTATTATTATTATAAACACGAATTCCACCCGGAAAATTCATAACAGTTGTTATGAATTTTAAGTATGTATATTTAAGTATGTATTAGTTTTCCATAGAAATTTTAACTATTTCAATATTTAGCAGGACTTGTCAAATTAAACTAGCACCTAAATATTTTTAAAAGTTTTAATGCATTTAAGTATTTAATGCCTTTAAGTATTCATTAAACAAAAGTTCAAAAAAGGTTTAGTACGTAACAAATTCAATTTTAGTACTAAAAACAAAAAGCTTTTCTCACGGCAGCCTGACACCGAAAGCTGCTGTGAGAAAGCTAGCTCGCAAATTTGTTGATTTAATGATTTTTTACTAACCCATGTAAAGCTTCTGATTGCTGTCAGATGAAGGATGGGCAGGGTTGCTTTTCTACCGATATTTATAGTATACAATTCTACAAATTATTAAAAAAATAAAATTTTTTCAAAAACAGACCAAAAATTTATTAAATATTATTTGTATTTGTTTTATTGCAATAATTTTGAAACAATTTTTATAAAATATTTTTAGAAAACGATGTTTTTAACAAAAATTTAATTAATTCACCAGAAATAATGCAATCCTGCAATATTTGGTGAAATTCTATTTGACATGAGCTTTTTCGTCACAAAAGAGTTTTTTCCATGTTACGATTGCGCCACAATACGAACCATCACAATTTCCGTCTCAAATTGTGATCTTCACAATTTTTTGTGACTGCGCCAGAATCGGCCTGTTAGAAGAAAGGAGCGGAAATTTCCCGCCTTAAATTTATCCTAATCAAATTAAGGAATATCCTGTCGATTGGCTTTCTTAAAAGCCTTTACCAAAAATCATAAACTCAAAAATGATTGACTAATTCTAGTTATATAACTGCTCAATAAAATTACATATTATAAAGTTTATATAAAAATAACATTTTATAAAGCGAAATTAAATTCCCAAGCTAAAATAGGCAAGCTTTTTTCTTAGAAATTGAAACTTATTTTTCTTTTTATCTCTGATTGCCATCTCTAGTATGTATCGTTATGTTGGTGTATTTTTTTTAAATATTGGCAAACTTGGCCTTTGCCACAGTTTCTTTCAAAGGTTTTCTGCTTACAAGAAACAGAAAAAAGATACAGAATTCTAACAAATAACGTGGCAATATGAGAATGTGTGAGAACAAAGCACCGAGGCTAAATCCCCAAATAATAATCGCAAGGTTCATAGAAAGCTATTGCTTTCTTGGTGTGCTGTGAAATGATTTAAACGGGGTAGTTGAAAATGCTTCGGCTTTGTATAACGCGTAAATTTGGCGCAGGAACTTAAAATATCCCGAAAAATATTTGACGTAGGCAAATTGTGAGATTTGATTAATTCGTTGTAAAACTAATAAAACGTCGCTATTGTAAGCGAACACATTGACATCACTGCAACTTCTTTTTGCTTATACGTTTGCAACTGGTGTTGTGGACCTTATCGTCCGCCTTGCAAAATATGTTCATACGTAACGTGGCAACAACAACTACGAAAGATTAGCTCTCGCGTAAAAGTGTTTAACAAGTGAAAAAAATATACTCCAGTCAGGGAGCACTGTTGGTGTCAACGCTCCAGGTCAAAAATACTGTTCGAGCGATATTCGGCGAATGTTTCTGATAAAATTTTGAAGAAATGAAACTAATTCCAGTCCGCCAGTCAGAAAAGTTACACTGCCAAAGTTTCGTTAATACGAGTAAAGAACAGCACAGTAATAAAACAACAACCAAACAATATCCGCAAAAGAAGTTGATTTCGTACACATTTCATCATATGTTGCCAAGTGACCAATGAACGGAGCACTTGCTCATCTGCTTTTTATCGTTCGACGATAAAATTCAACCATATAAATAAGTTTCGTCCTGTTACCTCGTAGGTAAAATATCGAATTTTAGTTTGATGGTTTAATTTTATAGCAAAAAGTCAGCATGTTTTAAAACATGCGGCAAGTTACCGCAAAGTTGTTGTTAGCCCTATTGCCAATCCATTTCCAGCTTGCAGAAAAGCAAATTTCTTTATTTTCTGAGTCGGTTGTGCCACCGAGATACATGTGGTGTTGGAACTGTCGCAACACTGGGTGATACCTTCGCTGCGAGCTCCGAGGATGCGGGTTCGAATCCCGCCTGCGCATGGATGTTAATTGTGTTGTTTTCAGCGTACTTAAGGCATAGCCTAGCGCTAAGCTTTGAAGCTTAGCAGCTCCTGAATTCTGATATATAAAAAAAAAAAACTTAACTAAAATTATGTGATATAAACTTAACTAAAATGAAATGATATAAACTTATTCACTGAAATTATTAATTAAATTAGTTTTGAATTGAAATACTTCTCCAATAATTCAAAAAGATATGTTACTAAAGAAATTAAAAAAAAATTCTTTGCAATCTGATCTTAAATCTTGTATCTGCCTACTTGTGCAAGAAGGTGTGACGATGTTTTCATCCATGCTTCAGTATGGCATGCTAACTTAATGCACCATAAACACAAGCAAAGCGAAAAGAAAATGTAGCAAACTTCGAAAGAAAATCTAAAAGTGCTGCTTTTAAGCAGGCATTAATAATACGTAAGCAATTAATTCTGCTTGCCAACACCACTGACCATTGTTGCTTTGGCGATCAGTAGGGTATGTGCCTAAGACCAAATTTCCCGGCAATATATATGTACGAGCATATACAATATAAAGTATATATTATATACAATAAAAAGTATTACAGTAAATAGTACAAAGGATGTAAAAGAAAAGTACTAAATAGTAAGATTTTGACGTGGGATATCGTTCAAGGGATAGCGTGTAATCAGTTTGTCATCAAAGAAAGAAGCATAATATCGAGCTCCTCCCTCATCGCTATAGCTGCCATTTTGTTTAATCGCTGGCGTATGACAACTCCAGTCGCTTGTCGCCGTCGCTCGCCGCTATGATTGTGTTTAGGCTAATATGCATATAATTTTTACTTACAATTACTATCCATATTCTTCACTTCTCCATCATCAACAACAGAAAATTTTGTGATAAAATGGAACATATTGGTTATATTTCAAAGGCAAAAGTTTGGAACATTTCGTTGTTGTGATCTTCCTTCGTTGGAGCAAATATCTAAAACGTCGAAAAGTGTTTTGTTCGTTAATTTAGTTTTATTTACTTTAGAATTGTTTTCAGCCTTTTTAGTTCTTATTCGAAATTGAAAGGAGTTAAGCGGTATTAGAACGACATAGCTGTAATAAATTTGCTCATTACTTATACAAATAATATCAAAAGCAATGAATTATTATACACGAATTTTCTATATCAGGTATCAAAATATTTTCATATCACGATTATTTTCATAGCATGTGATTTGTATCTCGGAAATTCGAAGTTATGTTGCACTTAAACGATATTTATTTTTTCGTCCTTGAATGCAAAAAGCAAGTAAAGGTGTTGTCTTCGGCTAGAAGTCTAAGTACCCTACACCCGAGTAGCTAAAAACATAATAATTTCTCCCGTTGACAACTTTTGTACGGGCGGACCATGCCTATTTTTTGGCAAACAATTTGCTAATGTTTCTAGGTACCCCGAGGTAATATAACGTATTATTTTGCATCATTTATGAGGTATTGACAACTTTTGTATGAGCTGGCATGCCACACCCAATTTTGGCGAAAAGATAGGTAATGTCTCTAGATGTCGTGATAAAACTACGTTTTAATATCTCGTACCGTTTTTGAAATATTGACAACTTTTTGTCAGTGGGCGTGGCACTTCCATTTTTGGCAAGCAGATTAGTTATGCCTCCAGATACTTCGCGATAAAATTACGTCTTCATATCTTATTCCGGTCATGAGATATTGCCAACTTTTTTGTGAGTGGGCTGACCACAAAACTTTTTGTAATGGCGATATATGTTCCGGAATAGAATTACGCCTCCGTACCTCATAAGGTTTATGAGATATTCAACTTATAAAATTTTTTAAAACGAGGTGGCTTTACAGTCCTTATGTAAAGTAGGCATGGCTGTTAACCGAGCTCGCTCCATTTTCAATCCCAAACAGCCCTACATAACAAAGAATATTTCTAGCAAATTTCATCGCGATATCTCTTTTCGTTCTCCAGTAATCGTGATTTCAACAGACAGACAGACGGACGGACAGGGCTAAATCGGTTCAGGAGGTGACGCTGAGCAAGAATATATATACTTTTCTATATCTATCTTGTCTCCTTCTCTGCGTTACAAACGAAAAAACAAAGTGAATATACCCTACTTTCTTAAGATGTAGGGTATAAAACTATTTTGCACTGGGGATGAAAGCTTTGTTACCTTAGACGAGGGATATGAATTGAGCGATATATAAAAAATGTTCCGAACCCTGAAATTAGAATCAGAAAATCATTGCACCTCAGGCACCATAAAATACTTTGAGACATAGGCGTATCTATGGTGGAATTTTTGCTCAGGGAATGCTTCAGGTAAATAAATTTCTATCAAAAAGCAATCGCTTCTTAATGAAGAATTTTTGTTTTTTTCTTATTTTGTTTATTATATTATACATTCCACAATATTTGTCTATTAACAATTAAATTAAAAAAGATATTTCTGAAGAAGATTTCTATTTTGTGCTTTAAGGTAATATGACAGGAGACTTAAGTGCTAACTTTTCATTAAATAAGGTGCAAAATAATTAAAAATTAATAGGTGAACTGTTTAAAAATCTAGATTTTTTTATCAGACTTTATACTTTTAAACCCACTTTCGTAGTGCATACACGAAAAACCAGTTTTGTAGCTAAGGCAGAATCTGGAATCAATTGTATCAAATCAAAGTGAAAGTTCATGAGTTTTTTCGATTTAACTGAAATAACATTAGGTACCTTCTGCTGTTCAAATGCAAAATATTTGAAATATGTATGTAAACAACAGAAGCGAAATTGGTGGAAATTATTGTATGGATCAGTAAGTTTAATTTTTCATTAAGTCGAATATGAACTCCCCGATATTTAGACACTATTTCATTTATTATAAAAGTCTTTTTTAGTAAAAATATTTTTCAGTATGTCGTCTGGTCTCATGTCTTGTGTGCGGAAGAATTCCCCACCCCTCCAAATGGTTGTCAACGAATCGGGGCCACTGTCGCTGCCCGACACGTCAGTAACAGCACCAACAGCATCATCGTCGTCATTGATTGCAATATCGCCAGGTGCGATGTCAGTGACTTGCGAACTGGTCCCATCAACGACTGGTAAGTGTTGCACACTGAATTCCAACATACATATGTACATACCTACATGCACGTAATACTATTGCAATTTAAGCCTTCTGTTAAATAAAATTTATACTTTTGTATAAAAACTAGTTGTTGGCTGCGACTTCGTTCGCGTGGTCTTCGAAATTAATGCGATAACATATATCCAATAACCACATTTGTTCATCCAAGTGTAATAATTATTAGCATCGTAATGGAATATACTAAGATTTAAATCAAGGGCATGGTTAAATCGATTCAGGAGGTGATGCTGAGCAAGAATATATGTATATACTTGTCTATAACTTCGTATGAATATCTATGCCTATAGAAGATTTTAACAAAAATTCATGCATGATAGGAATTAGTAAAAATTAATAAACGAAAGCAAAACAAATAATGCGGCGCAAGCATGGTGCGAGAGAATCGGATGCAAAGTTAGACATACGACTGACTATCCATCCACTCAGCGCATACGCTGGGCAGCGTATGTCGAGCGCACCACATAAGCTTCCGCTTTTGATTTTCACTCGGTAGGAATTGCTTTACCTGTACAGAGGTGACTTGTAATGAGAGTGTCGAGAAAGACGTGCTGTCGTCTAATTAGTGACAAACGCTGAAAGTGCACAAAATCTAGAGGACTTCTAAGGTTGATAAAGGAAGTTTTCTAAAGTGCCAAAGTGTCATCACAAAAGTGTGAAAGTTTATGAATTTTTGCAAGAGTGAACTTTTATGAAACACAAAAAAATGGTTTTCCTGATGATTTTAAAATGATTTCAGAGAATTTAGAGAGGATTGAAGATGTACAAAATGATTCTCAAGTGCTTTAATTTCCGTTTTCAGAGGGCCAAATATTATTTTCAAATTGGTTTTCCAAAGGTTTAAAGAATTGAAAATCAATTTCGGAAGGTTATAAAATCCTTTGAAATCTTGGCAAAGCTGACGTATTGTATACATAGTTTTTTGTTTCCAAGTGAACAAACCAACGATCTCAGAAGTTAAATAACAATTAAATAACATTAATGCTTAATTAAAAACTATTGTGTTCGTACTTCTTCCACGATCCATCCGCTCAACTGTACGTAATTTAAAACGAAAAGTTTAAAATACTGTGTACATACCTGTTACAAATTGTAAAATCAAATATGAAGACGGAAAACGACTCGTGAGTATGTTACACAACATTTCTAAGCATTTTCCTGCTGCTTTTCCGTACATTACGGTACTACTGTTACAAGTACCTTAGGGTTGCTTTTTCTATTTATACTTTATTTATACTATTTATATTTATACCCTGGACCCTGGAAGAACAAAATGAATATACCTTTTCTATTCTTCTCCCTTAAAAAAAGCAGAGGACAAATATTTTACTCCTTATTGCTATGTGAGATAACTAATCTCTACTTCCTATCAATTAATAGGTTTTTTTAAGTTTTCGCAAATACATTCTTGTATTAGGAAATATATTTATTCGCAACAACTTTTGTATGAGTGGGTGTGCCACGTCCACTTTTGGGAAGCATATAGGTAATGTCTCCAGACACGTCGTGATAAAATTGCATCTTAATATCTTATACCGTTTATGAGATATTGATATCTTTTTTATGAGTGAGCTTGGCACGCTCATTTTTGGCGAGAAGATTGGTAATCCCCCCATATACCTCGCGATATAATTACGTCTTCACATCTTATACCGTTTATAAGATATTGCCAATTTTGTATGAGCTGACCACGCAAAAATGTTTATAACGACGCTATGTGTCCCGGTATAGAATTATACCTCAATATCTCTCAAAGTTTATGAGATATTCACCTTATAACCTTAAATAAAACGAGGTGCCTTTACATTCCGTATGTAAAGTAGGCGTGGTTGTTAACCGATATTAGCGATATCTTTTTTCGTTCTCCCGTGATATTCTTAATAAGAAGTATGTAACTTTGATATGAATTTATTGAAGTGTCTATCCGTCGTATTCTGACATTTATGTGTCAGTATTCCAAAACAATAAAACCAAAATAACGTGGACGACAGTTGACTTAAAATACATGTCTTGATAAAATACAGGAACTTCTAGTTTAATCAGTAAGAGGTTCGTAAACTCAGGGGAGTCTAACCTTTGTTCTGCTAAAAGCTACATCGTTTTCGGATTAAAAATACATATCGGTTCAACTTCTAAAAATTATTTGTAAACAGTAACATTTTTTTTTATATTTCTTATGCACTCCTGCTTTTGCGATGAAAAATGAGGAAGAAATTACGAGTGTTTTGAGAAATATTTCATATTAATAACTAATTTGTTTGAGAGACAAATGCTTCAAATTCGTTATCTGTAAAAATTTAAAAATGTTAAAAATTAAATAAAGAAGTAAAAACTTAAAATTCTTCGTGTTTAAAAATTAAAATCTGGAAAATTAATTTACTCCATCAGCATCCAAAAGAGACCACGGGTCGCTCACATATACCCACTCGCCACCCTTATCAATGCGTTATGTCATTGCCAGTGATAAGTGCAAAATTTGTTTTGTTTACCATTTTAGAACAGCAAAAACGTCGTCGTTTCCATCCGTTGCGAAACTTGCGCCGAATTTTCCGCCGACGCACGATCACTAGTGTAAACGACAGTCCACTAGAAGTAGTTCGAGCCACCTCTGGCGATAAACCATCACCAGGTAGTAGTGGCACGGCAAGCGAGAAGGGCCTACGCAGCACTACGATCTTCTCGACATCCCCACAGGGCGCAGCCTCGATCTCGTTTCCTTCCTCGCCGCATTCGCCACAAGTGCTGCATGCAAACTCCTATTTGGGTTCAAAGTCGTTGCCCAAGACCAAGGTAACAGGCGCTGCTCATCGGAATGTGTTGTTAGATGCAGCCGATCCTTACCAACAGCATCAACACCAAATATACAGGGACGCGGACGTCATGTATTCAACAGGACAAGAAGAAGCCGCGTCATACAATCAGCGCCATGTCTACCGAAGGTCTTCGGAACTCTCAAGCTCTGTGATGATTGCTAACAGTGAACTGCATCCAGTGAGCTCAGTGTCCGGCAACCGCTCATCGCCGATGGGCGGCGTCGCTGTGTTGCCGGCCGCCTTCAATGTGGCGTCCCTGGGTCGCAGCTTCTTCGGAGAGCGTGAGGAGCTGAAGAGCCTGTGTGACACCTTGAAGCAGCTGGGAAGCACCGTTAATAGCAGCTTGGCCAGCGAGAGTCGCCACGTCATCGTAAGAAATAAGCGCAGCCCCAGCCATAACAATACCATTAGCAGTGGCGAAATAACGGACAATCAGCGGAGCTTCAGCGAAGGACTTTTGATGGAAAGGTAGGCATTTATATGCATGTATGTAGTTATCATTCAAAACCTACCGTGAAAGTTAGCTTACACACCATACAATTTTTATACCCTACACCCAAAGGCAGTGTGTTCACTTTGTTCTTCCGTTTGTAATGCAGATAAGAAGACGAGATATATATAGAAAAGTATATATATATTCCTGCTCATCGTCACGTCCTGAATCGATTTAGCCCTGTCTGTCTGTTGAAATCACGATTACGGGAGAACGAAGATATCGCAATGAAATTTGGCACAAATATTCTTTGTTATGTAGGGCAGTTTGGGATTGCGAAAATGGGCGAGATCGATTAACAAACACGCCTACTTTACATACGGAATGTAAAGGCCATTACTACAATTTTTGGAAAAAATGGGCGTGCCACTCATAGCAAAGTTGGCTATGCCACTCATAGCAAAGTTGGCTTACCAATTTGTATACAAGTTTAAAAATTTGCTGGGGTCTACAAAATTTTAGAAAAGTTTTAATGGGAAATTTTATATAACTCTTAAGATTTTGTTTTGACTCCCAGACTTTATCTTAGCGCCAATTTTTATTTACTTTCAGTAATTATCTTCGCGAGGGTTTGTCTCAGTCGCATGACGGTGTGTTCTCGGAGTCGGCAAACGCAAGCAGTTTGTCTATTGTACTCAAGGTAAGATTTTTAGTAATCCCAACAGCCGATTTCTTAACATCCCGGCAAGCATTTTATGAGCCTTTCCGAAATATGAACCTTTCGGTTCATAGAGGCTCATAGAGGGGTACAATATGAACACATTTGTGAATATCATCGCCTTCATGGGTATTAGAGTATTCACAAAACAGCACTAAATGAGAATTTAGAAATTATTAATATGACAGTGCGAGTCAGTACGATGGTGACGCCCCAAAAATTGTTGTCATTAAAGGCTCAATCAAGAAATAATTAAAAATCAGAGGTGTAAGTTAATGAGCGTTCCTCATCGCAGATAATTCAGGAAAAGGCAAATAATTCATCTAAGAAAGAGCAAAGATTTCAACCGATTCTAGATGGAGTTAATCTGAAGGGAAAACCCTTCTGAAAGGAATTCGATCTTAATAAAGAAACTGTGTCCACGAGGTAAAATTTCGTTTTGAATCGTTTATTATGTATTTAAAGAGAATATGGTGCCTCTGACTGGTTGCCACTGTTATCAGGTTAAATGATTCTAATGAAATTTAATTTGCTTTCGTTTCCAGTCAAATGATTTCTATTGTGATCTCCATTATAGGCCTAACAAAACACACTTTACGTAATGCAGATATATGTACGTAAATATTACGTCGAGCTGGGTTAATTGTAACTTTGTTACATCTTTTGTTCCAGAGCAGTGGGGTGTAAATGCCTACAATGCAATAAAAGCAAAAGATTACTACACCCTATTCTACTTTTTTTGCTGTCATGATTTTTTATGCAGTATTTGCTGTCACTTTAATTTGCGGTTAGGCAAATTAAAGTGACAGCTTTTTTGATATTCACTTTGATCTTCCGTTTGTAACGCAGAGAAGGAGACGAGCTAGATATAGAAAAGTATATATATTCTTGCTCAGCATCACCTCCTGAATCAATTTATCCCTGTCCGTTCGTCTGTCTGTCTGTCTGTCCGTCTGTCTGTTGAAATCACGATTACGAGAGAACGAAGAGAGATATCGCAATTTATCGCAATTTGGCACAAATATTCTTTGTTATGTAGGACACTTTGGGATTGAAAATGGGCGAGATCGGTTAACCACGCCTACTTTACATACGGAATGTAGAGGCACGTCGTTTTAAAAAATGGTATAATGTAAATATCTCATAAACCGTGCGAGATATTGAGGAATAATTTTATTCCGGAACATATAGCGCCATTAATAAAATTTTTGCAAAAAATGGGCGTGCCACTCCCACTCATAACAAAGTTGGCAATATCTCATGAATGGTATAAGATATTGAGACGTAATTCACGTATCACGATGTATCCGGAAGCATTACCAATAAGCTTGCCAAAAATGGGCACTTTGTAAACGGTATAAGATATTAAACGTTATTTTATCAAGAGGTATGGTTTGGTCCGCCCACTTATACAAAAGTTGTCAATATCTCATACGTGGAACAAGCTTACATCCGCGGAAAGGGGCACCCAATACCAAAACAACTCATTCAAGTCCCGCATGCTTAGTTTGTTAAAATGCAGTAAAACTTCTTGCCGTTCGGCTAAAGTTGGTGCTCCTAATATTGCAGCTTCTTCTACGTCATCGTCTTCTTATTTGCTTTCTTGTTTGCAACTCCTTGCTTGTGAGCTGCTTGTGCAGCTAACTGCATGAGTGACTGGCACGTTGAGTGAATTCTAATGGATTCCAAACGCCAAACGTAAAATTGCAAGACGGTACCTCATCAGTGAGTGTTGTTGTTGTAGTAGCAGTGTTACCTCGTACCAAGGTATTGAACTCAATCGCTGGTCTGCGCAAATTCAGTCTGCAGCGTGTCTGAACGACGCGAGGTTATGCTTTCTTAGCGTTTCCTGCTGAGCTCGTGGTGTCGTGGATGGCTTGGAAATCATCAGTACCCGTTCAAGTAGTGCTCTAAAGTGTGTGTTGTTGTTGCTGGCTCCTAAGTTTGAATTGATTTTCGTTTGATTGCTCCGGCTGATGTTTACCTCCGCCCACCCTGAGCAAGTGTCTACATTGATTCATACTCTGCGATAACCAAAAGAAAAAATAGATATTATATCTTGAAGCACAAGGTAGCGGAAGAATATTGGTTTAGTTTTCAACTCAGAAAACCTTAAAAATAAAATAGTTGATTCGTTAACGGCCGGACAATATGGAAACAAAATATTTTAATATGATTAAAAAATCCTATAAAACAAAGAAAAGATTATAAAATAATAAAATTTTTACTCGTCAGCGAATGATTTGAGCGAACGCCAGCGAATGATTGAGTGGTGTATCGTATTGCAGTTTCGCATTGAATTTGTCACATATAACATCGTTGAGAAGTCGTATCAATCGTTTCATTTAAATTTGTGACGATTTTTTACTATCTCGGTGCCGAAATTGAATACCTTTTAAAACAGGAATAAACTTAATATAAATAAATTATTACTTACTAGCTGGGGAAGAAAACTTCGGTACGCACAAGACTGTAGACAATTATTTGTGAAAATTATGTAAATGGTTAAATTGCAATAGGTAACCAGTCATCATTTTTATCTTTTTAACTGCTACAATAGGCTTTAATGCCAATAACACCGTCATATAATCTGCTGCTGTGTGATATTTCGCAAAAGCGCCACTGGTATTCAGTTGGATGCAACTGGATTCAGTTTAATAATACACAAGCACTGCTAATTACCTTGGCTACATTGCAGTTTTAACCTATTTAAAGCCACGATTGCAACACGGCCAATTCTCCGACTTGCTGGCAACCTTTTCTAGTTGTTTTCAATTTTTAGGCCAAAATAGTCGCCGTTACATATTGTTAACACACATTCGCAAACAAGTTTGGTTACGTCGGCTCAGATGTAACAAAGGAATTTCTTAATGTATTTTTTCTGTTGTAGACATGGAAACCCGATAACGCTACTGTCTCGTCTTAATGTTTTTATTGCTGCGCCAGTTGTTGACCTACAGTCGCAATTGAAGCCAAGTTTATCTCCGAATAGCTTTATTATATGGAAAAAAGTGGTTGCTACAAAAGGCGGGGTCGAATGTATTTCCTTTATAACTCATTTTGCTGTAGATTCTATATTGAGAATGCACATTGTCTTATTTGCGCATTTGTAAGTTTGGTTTAACTGCAAGCTTTTCCAATGCGGCTTTCATCCGAAACCTTTCCGCTTCACCCACTTTTGCTCTAGTTACATCACTGCATTAGTGAAGAAATATGTAACTTATGATCAAAACTGGTTTCGCAAAATTACTCAATATATTTTTGAAACGTAATTGGTTTTTTAGTTTTACCCACATTAATTCTATATCTTTGTGTTTCCTATTTTTATAAATTCGACATTGCCGCGTCTGTCTTTGGTTTCAGATCGTCAAAAGTAAAGTTAGTTTTAGCAAATAAAAACCTTCCAAATTCTATTTTAATTTTGTAAATAAAAAAATATTGGTTCTTTTTTTTATATTTGTTCATAAGCTTAAGTCTTTTTTCAGCCTGGTAAGTTCAGAGAAATGTAAAACATATACATTATGAAAATACTAAGAAAGTTTATAATTTTTCACAAAACGGGAAATGTTTTCTCCTCGCCTTCTCGTCTCGATTCCTGTTATCGCTTCAAAAGTCTGTCTAGACTTAAAACTTCTCCCGACCTTAATTTTCGTCTTGGCTGTAAAAACCTGACTCGTTCTGAATTGTTTCAGTTTAAACTAGCGTTGGCCACGCCATACGCACGCGACAAAAGTCGTCGGGTTTTCACTCAGACACTATCGATCCTTCGTATCAAGTGCGGTCAGTCGACGCAAAGACAACAAGACTGGAAGCTCCTCTCATTTCGTGAGCGAGCTAAAAAAACATGTCCGTCCGCGCACTAACGTACAGCGTATGGGAATTTAATGGTGAAATTGTCTCCTTGTTACACGTTGTTAAAACTGGCTATTACAAAGGAAGTTAGCTGGAAAAGTAAACCATTTCGGCTTGTTACCACACCGTCACACGGCTGCTGGCCGTGGTGACATTTTAAATTGCATGATAGTCCTATATTGCATATATCGTTTAAGGTAAGCTGCAGTATACGCAGATCTTGTTGTAACACCTGACATCACAAACAACAAAAGACGTAGTAAAATAGAGCAGTAGACGAAAATTAATGTCCAAATTAGGGAAGAGAAAGAGTATACTTTGTTCAAGCTTTAAATAAACTGCTTATAGCAACAAAGTTTATTGGAATAGACCGAGTCTGCATGAAATTACGAGGTTAAATATCCATTATATCAATATTAACAAGTTGAGTTAAAAGTAATTTCTTTGGTTTAAAAAAAACAGTTTTCGGAACACAATATCGTTTGATATATTTAAACGGAATTTTCAGACTTCTAAAATGATAATATACATGAACGATTCGGAAAGTCGAATTAGTCGTAGCTGCCTCCGAGCTCGCCTGATATTTCGTTGGAATATATGGGTAATACATCCTTAATGCACTAAAATTTTCATCCATACACCCAGATTGCTACTCAGATTCCCCCAAAAAACTAAACTTAGTTGAAAAACATTTGCTTCTATTTCTTTTCCCCAGGCTGGACTTGCCGATGCATTGCGTAAACGTCGCAATCGTCCAGTTGCTTCGCATGAGGACCTAGACCTGCCCCACAGCCCCGCTTCTCCACAGCGACGTAGTGACGCTATGCCAAACACATCCACGCCCAATACAGCCGGTAATCAAAGCAAAGTTTCATCCTTGAGCACGCTAAGCATGAACAGCAACGACGATGACTTGCTGAGCGCCGAAGTTGCGTCAAGTGCCATCACGCTGGAGCGCGACTTCGCCAATAGCGCTTTGAGTAGGCACTCGAGGATTTCAGCGGTCTCGTCGCTTTCACTGTCATCATCCGATATACCGCGTCAGAGCAGCTCTGTGAAGGCTGACACCTTTGGCGGGATCGACTATTTGTGCATCTCGAACTGGCAACGACTCTCGCATTCTGCAGCAAAGCACAAGATGGGTGTGCGACCAACTAAGAAGAGGGGACCCAGTCGGCAACATTGGAAATCTGTAGAGGTATGCACGGATTCCAAATAGGTTCGTTTAAATATTGAGTAGTGCTCTCATTCCAGACCTCGATTCCTGAGACAAACGAGGAGCTCTTTAAAGTCGGCGGAAATCATTTGTTGGATCTAACGGGTGAGTTTTAGCCTCTTACCTACCTGCAGCATTACTTATCTCCGCTCGTATGTGTTTGATCAGATCAAGAGGCAAAAACTAAGGCGCACTCACTTCCACCTGATGTCGGTACCATAACATTGGAACAGCATGGTGATGAAGAGATGCCATCTACCGGCACCGTTAGCATCACTACTGTAGATGTCGGTACCATAACATTGGAACAGCATGTAGATGAAGAGATGCCATCTACCGGGACCGTTAGCAACACTCCTGTCACTGTGACTGCGACAGCTGTCAATACAACCAGGGAAGATGGAAGTACTAAAAGTTTTGACGCAAAATACCAAGCTGCAGTTCGTATAACCACCAAAAACTCCTTCAGCCAACCAGCTACTACGTCTTTCGTTGATTCGTTGTTTGATTCCAATAACGAGGATCCTACGAATATGAGTAGTGTTACCGCTGAAATGCAAAAACAAGAGACCAATAAAAGCGGCTTTCTTCGTCGCATCATTCAACGCAGCTCCAAACGGTCCATTTCGAAGGCTGCTGGTGATGATGTCGTGGAGAGTCAGAGTGGGCCTAAGATGCTGCAGATTTCCATTTCGGCCTTTGACACTCGAGAGTTTATCAAGTCGCCTAGTTTGGATAAATCTCAAAGTGCGATCGAATATGACCAAAAAGTGGAAAACACACGCAAAGAAATTAAGCGCGATATTTTATCTGAAGGGAACGCTGGGTTAAGTGCCATGCTTAATACTTATCCCATGGCCCCATCTCTTGGTAATGAACGCTTAAAACCAGGTCCAAGCGTGAGAGACACCGCAGTCTCTCCAATAAAACCAAAATCCGGACCAGCGGCCAGGCAACGTTTTCTGCCACAAGAGATTCCAACTGCTAATACGTTGGAGAGATCGACGCACAGTGAGATTTCCAAATATGTCCCTTCAGCGTCCCCGACAAAGTCACTCAATGAGGAATCATTCCAGTCAACTTCTATCATTCGCCAAATAACCACTTGTCAAGGAGTCTTAGCTGCTTCCGAGTCGGAGCATCACTTCGAGAAAAACCCCAAGTTAAATGGTATAAGTTCGTTACAGCAGAAGGTGTCTCGGTCGAATGATTCCTGTTCCCACTTCCGCGGTAACAATACATCAAATGCCTCTGCCGACAAAAGTGGAAAAGTCGTATGTTTGAACTACGATGGGAAGGAACGCAAATCTGAAGAGAAGTCGCGTAGTTTCCGCGGCCACAACGAGGACAAGGAGTGCAGTTTCGCCCACCACATACCCAGTTTGCCCGACTTGTCCCTGCAATTGCCTAGATTTGACGAATTTATACTGAACGAGGAGTATTCATCCCCCTCACCTCCGGGCTCTAATGATAAAAGCATGTCGCTGGGCTTTCAAATCAACGATAACAACTTGATACGGCCAGCACCACGCGCGGAGTCGACACACAGCCTCAGCTCGTTTGACCAGAGCGGCGACTCTTGTAAGATGAGTAATAAGCGAAGCACATCACCCAAGTTTTTGCCACCGCCGTCAATGGTGCTGCCAAATCTTTCGCCCACCAACAGTATTGCCGAAATCGAGCAGACTATCGACATGATTGTTAAATCGCCGTTTGTCAATGTTGTACACAAGCCTGAGAATGTTAACGGTGAACCAGCAGATAAGTCACTTGCTGTAGTTCGTAAGAGTTTAGAGGTAGCTGTTCCAAAGTCTCGCTCTGGTGATGACAGTCAAGATCTCTACTCCAACGAGATGCTAAAAGAGGAGCAATATCGCCCGGAGCTTTTAAGTCCAACCATTGTAGCCGTTTCATCCATTGCTTCAGGACGCGGAAAAGCGCTCGTAAGCAAACCCGCACCAACTGTCATGGAGCCCCCTACCAAAGAATCTGAGAAAAAGTTCGTGACATTATCAAGTCCCGTCTTGGTCTCGAACACGACCTCTAACACGAACAGCTTTAGTCGTGCTCGACGCAGTTGCAGCATTACTGAAAGCTCCTCGTGCGAGAGTTCGAGCTCGGTAGTGCCGGAGTTCCTAAAGATACAGCTGAATCGCGTAGATCCCTGCGCGAGGAGCCCAAAAAGTACCGTGGTGCTAGCCAAGAACGTCAGAGAGCCTCCAGCGGAGAAAGAGACTAGCGAACGTTCTGCCAGCAATGATAATCTAAGCCTGAGACGCTGCACTAACGGAAACCTTGAGATCTGCAAGGACGGACCGCTCGAAATAGAAAAGCAGCTCTTTGGAACCATTAACAGGCAAACGAAGCCCTTGAACACAAGCACCGTAAGATGTAAGGCCAATGAACTGCCGCTCAAGAGCCCTGTAAAAATTCAGAAGACCCCTCCGACATCAGCTACGCAGATTGAAACAATCGTAAAGCAATCTAGCGCCCCTTCTTCCACAAACCCAACCACACCTCTGGACATGTCGACAGAGGAAACCGTGGTTCTGCGACGAAAACCAGCCGAAATAGATGCTTCGGTGACGACACATAAACTTTCACTGCAAGAGCGCAAACGCTTCTTTATGAACGAGGAGAAATTAAAAGTAGACAAGGAGGTGGAAGAGCTGAAGAGTAAAGGAAAGAAGTCTTTCGATGAAGAATTACAGAGAAGTAATAGCAACGGCAAAAACGACCCAAAGGGATCTCTGGAGACAACTAAGAGGGAGCTTGTCACACTCCGAAAGAAGTCCTTTGGAGTTAATTCCCTGAACAAGTATACCGGTTCCAGCAGTAGCAGTAGCAATCCCACCAACAGTAGTGGTAGTACCGGAAAAGACGACACTACACCCGAGCTGATGAAAGTGTTTGCAAGGCGCTCTTTGAAAATCAAAGACGAGGACTTGGCATCATTTACTGATAACATTCTGCCCGTTCACAGCGCACCGCTCAAGAAGACCCATGTCGGCCACTCGAATGTCGACAGCGACAAAGAGAACCAGTCGACGAGCGAAGAGAAACTCGATTGGATTTCGAAAAAAGTTGGTGTAGCGGCAACAGAGCAGACGAACGGCAAAGTGATCATCATTAACACTCCGAGTTGTATCAGCGCAACCTCAGCGGTCAAAACCAATCGCAATTCGCTGGCGGATTTTCGATGTGGCATCGCTACGCACAAAAATGGTACAAGTCTTACACGGAGCATCAGCATACAGAACAATAACGACAACACTAATGGTAGTTTGCAAACGAATAATTTCAATAACAACAATAATAACGTAGCCACTGCAAATACGATGCTGCTCAGCAAAAGCTATTCATCATCTCATGGACGACTTACTGCAGGTTTTTGTACGATTTCCGTGATTGAGCAGCGAAATGGCAGCGACAGGAACCTGCAAGGAGCTCTTAGCAGCGTCAGTGGAAGAGAATCCATAGTGAACAACGACTTCAAGTCCAGTTCCTGTGGCGGCAACCCAAAGACTATCGTAGAACGACAGTCAAGGTGCGCACGCGCAGAAGCCGCCGAGCCTGGTAAGGTCTCTGGCAACAATAAAACCATAGAACGCTCAGCGACTTTAAGCGAATTCAAGGGAATCCACCAAAGGAGAGCTGAGTGGGAGCAAAGGGTGAAGGAAGCTTTGAAATAAAGCAGAATTATTGGTTAAAGCGGTGTTAAGAGTGGAGAAGGGAGATCCGATCAGAATTAAGTAGTTTGTAAAATAGTCTGATGGTATAGAGGTGTAGAGAGAAAAAGGAAGAGAGTGAGAGTGAGAAAGAGAGAGTGAGTGAGTGAGAGAGAGAGAAAACGATACTCCCTCGTTTGGAAGGTTACGAAAGATATTTTTTATTACAAATAATTTTATGCATAAAAAATTTAAATTTTATTTTTAATATAACAAAGAATTAATTTATATAAGTAAAAACAGACACTTCAATATTACAATAATTTAATGGTAAATAAAAAGAAACGACAAAATAAGTTTTCTAGACGCAATTTAATTACTTACCATATTATCGCAGATAATATGTGTATTGTGAAAGATTGTAAACACCAGAGATTTCGATGAATGCGCGAGTGAATGATCGCATAACCATGGTGATTTAGATTTGCGGAAGAAAAGGGAAAGGAAGACGATATTATTTGTCTGTGTTTGACATCGCTAACAGCTCAACTTTTGCAAAAGAAAACCAATGAACTGAATGTCGATCGATGAGAAACGTTTTATAAACGTTATGCATAGGCAAAGTCTTAACTTAATAAACAGCTTTTAGCTGGCCAGCGCGAAATCATCGTGACAAATTTTTTGTTCTGCATTCGGCATCTGTATATTATTTTTCTGTGATATTATCTATTCGTGTAGTGCAAAACCTTAAAAAAGCCTTCGATTTCGCTAGAAACGATTAACCAGTTCTTTCCTTGGTTAACCATTTCTTGCTTATACATTATGTGAGCTGTGAAGATTTAAATAACGTCTTGAGGACACCAATTACTTCAATTTAAAAATACTAAAAACTTGATGTACCTCGAAATGCAGAAGGTACATAAAATGTCTTACTACCACGTACAACAGGTAATTTTAATTTTAAGATTTCATAACTGAAAACACTCTAAGCTGAGTATTTACAAGTACATCCAAGGAAAAAGTGAGCTTAAAACATACGATGCATAAATGCAATTAGACACAAGTGGCTCTTTCTAATGCTTTACCAAATCAGATTTGTCGTTTTAAGTCTCATAAAAGGCGTATTAGATAAAAACTTATTAATTTAAATTAAGTTATTGAATTAAATTAAATTATTGAATTAAATAAAAAATATTAAGTTAAAAAGTTATTAATTTAAATTGAATGAAATTAAATTATTAAATCAAGAAAAATTAACCTTACTAATAAAGAGAAGTGTTTGCTATCAGGCGCCCCGTTTTCACAGCAAGTAAACTTACAGGCGCTCTTTTTGCATTTCCTATTTCTTTCTCTAAAAGTGGCGTTGGTTTCTCTTAATAGATTGCGCTCTCTACTTCTTTGCAATTGCAATCTTTTTCTTGCAATTTCTTAAAAATTTTTACCGAAAACATCGATATTAGAAATATATTTTCTTAAACTTTATGGATTATTATAATAAATTTTGGTACTTACACACAACTATGAAAGTCTTTCTAATTATAACATCTATACTAATTATAAGGATTTAGAAACAAATGTGAATTTCTGCACAAACTTCCTTTTAAAGAATTGCCCAAATTATATAATTCTGTAGGCTGACAAAGTTGATTGTGCCAGTTTACCACGATAAATTATTAGTGTTTCAAACGTCTTTTAATATCAATATATGTACATATGTGTAAACATTTTTGAAGGTAGGATATTACAAATTTTGTTAATGAACTATTTTCCAATCCAAATATGTAAGTTTTTGATGTCTCCTGTATTGAATACAAGAATTTATTAAACGTGAGGTAAAAGAATATGTCATTCGGTGGCGCCACAGCAAGTAGAACTATTAAGATGTGCCGCATGCGTATTTAAGTGCGACACTAGTAACGAAAGTATTGAAAAGACAGCGTAAGCTGTAACATTAATCAACAATGTTGGTTTTGGTTTACAATACGTCGCAAGCGCTAAAAAGGACCACGTATTGGCACACAGGACAAGAAAACCCAAAAGCGAGAATAGTGAATGCAGAAACCCAAAATAAGAGATTATGACAGCATCACAACAGCTACTTCAATCGAACTACCAAAACAAAGCTAGAGAACGATTTTTGAGGTGGTGGCGAGATAAAACAGCTGATGATAGACTTTTCTCAGCGCCGCTCATTGGTTCCGAACTAAAAAAATCGGAACTCAGTTCGAAAAATTCGCTGGTAAACGACTGCCGGAAACAAGAGAGCGCTTGTTGTCAGTGACAATGAACGAAAAATTATTACGAAAGGACTGAATTTTTGGTAAAAAAGAAAATCACTTCTAAAATAATAGAAAAGTGCAGAAGCTAATGAAAATAAAATATTGTGAATTTATGTTTGTTGAACGAAAAAAACTGATTAGGGAATTTCGGGGCATTACTATATTTAAACACAAGTATCTTTATTAAAAGCATTGATCGATCTTATCTACCTAACTTAAAATCACATTATTTGAATATGATTGAACGGATTTGAATATATCTAACTTCAACTCTAAAAGCGGCATACGAAATATAGATTTCCTCCCCGCTATCCGACCACTATAAAAATATGTCACAAGGTACAACTCCACCTGCACGGCGTGCTCAGCGCCCACCACGTATCAATGTGAATAATCTGCAAAGTAATGGCTCCGCCATGGGCTCAATGCCGCCCACTGCTCAAACCCAAGCGCCCTGCACTGCACAGACTAACACCTCGATGCCCACGATGGCGGCTGGCCAGCCCTACTGGCCGCAATATGCAAACCCCTTTGCGCCGGGCAACTTCATGGTCAAAGGATTCGAAGGATTCGTCGACTTTACCAAATCGGGCATGAGTTTCGGCGAAAAGTTCACCTACGGTCTGTACGACAAGTTTAGCAAGTGGTCCAAGAAATGGTTCACTCACATGTTTCTCTTTATCGTCGTGGCGCTATACAGCATCGGGGGCGCTTTATTGTTTGGAGTCATTGAAGGTTAGTGAAGTTTGCTTGAATTGAACTAGTGAGAGAGGTTTGTTGGTGGGGTGAATCTTTGCTCTGAATGCTTGTTCAAGAAAAACCAAATAATCTTATTAAACTGCAGAATGACATCAGACTTAAAAATTTGTCTGTGTGTACGCTGAATCGTGTTTTCTTGAAGGAGGAAATGCTTCCAGAAATGAGTACACGGAGCAAATGGCAGTCAATAAAATTGTAAATCAAGCAACAGCCAAAAACACGTGAAAATGGTTTCCGTTGAAGCACAAGTTGACCCATTGCTGATTTTAAAATTTATAACAATTTTTTGGTTTACTTACTCGCCAACCTTAGCTAGGAGTAGAAAATTTATTCAATAATTGTTACAATGTTTGCTTTGTTGAATTTATGGTTTAATAATTTTTAAAGGTTCACACAATTTTAAGTTAGTCATTTGACTTCTTAATTTTTTTATTTTTAATACTTAATTTGTAATTTTGTTTCTTAATTTTAAGGAAGAAGAGCTGCGCAAGAAGCCATGGATATTCACGCTTTACAAAAAGATTTCTTCAGAGCAATGCATGATCTGTCCCAAGATCACGAGCTACGAGAGGTAAACACTGATTATCTGGATGGCGTTTAAAGATTGACATTTCACGAACGATTTGCTCCACAGTACAGCACGGCGGAATTCAATGGCAAAGTCGTCTATACCCTGCGTGCACACCAGGCTGCCCTGGATACCCTCTTGAACAACAACGAGACCCTAGAAGAGTTAGAGAAGCAGAGGGAACCATGGTCGTTCTGGAACGCGATGTTCTATTGTGGCACGATTTACACTACAATCGGTGAGCACAATTTTAAAAAACAAAACGATGCTTCCGGGTTTTTAATCCTATATGATTGAAGAATCAAAACAAATAAAAAACATTATACGGAATTTTTTTCACAAAACAAATTTTCTTTCATTGTTAAGTTGCGAACTTTTTAGACTGCCCTCGTATTTTATAAAAAAACACTACATTGAAAAATGTTGATGACCTCCATTGGTCAAAAAATTTTCGATTTTGTGTTTAACTTCTCCTGATACATATATATAAAAATAACTACGCTTCCTATGAAGGTCTTGCAATAAAGAATAAATTTTCATTTGACAGGAATCAAAAAGCGTATTTAAATGTTGACCCCCACTATCAGATTTGATCATCTCAGCTTTTTTCTCCCTAATCCAAAAGATTGGTTGTTTTTTAAAGGTATTCTTAAAAAAACAACTCGCACTTGAGTCACCAGTCTTAAATATTTTTCAATTAAAAGAAAATTTGTTATTAAAGAGCAATTCAGACATTTTACTTCTTTGAAAAAATCTTTGAGATCTATTAATAGTTCAAAATTAAAAAATTCCAATTTTTTGTCGTTTTGCCAGAAAAGAGGAAAAACAAACCATCGCCCCCATAATAGCGAAGTATGAAACACAAGCGCCAATATTATGACACCAAGGTGTCACTGGTTTTCACATTCACTCTTTTCTAAAGTCTTTAATGCCATTATCTCTTAAGTCAATGAATCATTCAAAGGCCAAACGTTATTATTCATATATGTTTTTTCGCTCTTAAGCAGAAATCACTATAAGTTATAATGTATTTCCTTGGCTACTAAATTTAAATTCTTAGTTAAAATATTTGTCGTATTTCATTAGAACTGTAGATATTTTTTAAAAATAAGAAGCTATGTATAAAATTTCTTTCATTAAACCACAGAGAAAACTTTAGTTGATACATTTAAAAACAATACAATGAAAGTTTGGTATTATATAATTTTTTATGTAGATAAATACTTTTAATATATGGTTAGCCACTTAGCACTAACTAGTTTACTACTAGTTTTATATATGAAATATTTACTCGACATTTTAGCTTTGATTTCTTGGGTTGTAGATATTTTTTCTGATTATCAAATTACCGCCGCCTCTTTAAAATTTCAATTCGTCGCAGAGAATTTAACACTCAAACTTCTAATTTTATGCCAAAAGAATATTAATTGCTGTAGATCGTTGTTTTTTCCACACAATTATAATTCGCTGATATCAAAATTGTGCATAAAATATAAATTTATGTAATTTTTTCCAAGAATTCTAAGAACATTTGTTAATAATAATAAATTATTTTATTTGCTTTTTTTCCAATATAAAAGACAATATTTCGCGATTTATTTATATTTTGTTTTCACCAACGTCCAATAAATTTTTTACAGAAAGTTTTCTTCATGGAAAATATTTCCCTGCTTTTATTCAGCAATCTATTCCTTGTGAATTCTTCGTTATTAAAAATAATACGTGAAAAGTAAATCAAAATGCATATTTCTATGTGGCGAATCTTCTAGACCAAAGTCACTTAAATACGTTCGCAAAATAGAAAATACTTCTAATGGCCAGCACAAGCAGTATTTTTCCTTTTAATTTTCTGAAAACCTTAAACTTTATATATTTTTTTTATATTTGAGAAACATTTTTGTATTTTCATATTTAATGGATTTGAGAATTTCATGCCTTTCCGAAGCAGATTTATTTTGCCTTATTGAAATCCCCTGTCCCCTTCATATAATCTCTGTTTCGTTCTTTAAATTTTTGAGCTTACATTCATTTTTACATGATGTGTAAGATATTAAGACGTAATTTTATCTCGCAGTATAAAGATTTTGGATATTTTGGCTTAGTCAAAGAAAGCTTTCTTACTAATTATTTATTTTAGATGGTTCTTTATTTAAGACAATTCACTCAAAAAATAAGTTGTTATTTTAATTGTATATATTCTTTTCTTATAATTTCATTTTATAATAAGTAAAGTCATTTTAATTCTGGCAGCTTATTGCGCCCCAGAGCAAAGCCTTGCGCAGAAGAATCTTCTCAAAATCTTTTTTACTCAGACTCGTATGCCAGAAAGATAAGTACGTCATACCGAAAGTAAAGAACTATAGAGAAGTTTTGTGCTTTCTATAATTCAGATTGTTAAGCTGGTTAAGATAAACTTAAGAAAATAGCTATTTTGCTGGTAATGATTACAAAGTAATCGAAAACTGGCAGTTGACAATAAATTTTTATGAGTAAAAATTAAACTTTTGGAAATTATAACTGAAAATAATGAATAAGTTTAGCAATGGGCCCATAAGTGGTGGTATTGTTTTCTTTTATTAATTTGCACTTATGCAATATATGCACACTTTAGAATAACCCGTTCTGAGCGGGATGTGCAGCTGAGGTTTATATGAAATATAAGCAGGAACAAGGTATACAGGAACAAAAAGTGGTGAATGATGAAAACAAATTAAGAAGACCTTTTGCCAAATGTTACAAAAGCTAAACCTGGTAACCCTACACCTTTTCACCACGCGGTTGACGGTGATCTGGTCAAGAAATATAATTTTCCCCAGTTTATTTTCGGGCCGTTATTCGAACGTCGTTGTGCGGTTTTTAAATATTTAATTTTTGTAATTGAGAAATTTTTATGGTTAAATGAGAAACAATACATGTTATCACTGCCAGTAAATAAAATAGAGTTGGAGTATTATCGAGACACATCGCAAATATTATTTAAGGAATGTTCTTGAAAGAAGTGATAAAAATAAATTCTTCAGCACACATCATATAACACAAATAGAAACATCGTTGCGTTTCTACAGATACACAGATATGGCGAGCGGAACGTTTAAAAATAACCACTAAGCTAGTGGAAACCAAAAATAAAATATAGAAAAAAAGGAAAAGGTCAGACCTAACGTAGGGATTGTACTGGAATCCCACTATTACTGGAGGTTTGATTTTACAACTATCGACGTCCTTTAAAAACGGAAAATGAACCCAGACAGCAATGAAATGGATGTTCGACGACATCGCAAAATTACACACGAAGGAGAGACACACGATGCCTCCATCGCTTCGGAGGAAGCTGTCCAAACTATACGCATGCAGATGAGGCCACCAGGCTCCACAATGTCAGCGCACCAAAGCAAGATCCTGCGACGACGCGACAAAACATTCGCTGACGCCTCGCGAAGCCTCTCGCAACCTCGGCAGGCAGAACGTCTTTCCAGTCCCGAAGCTATTGATCTGCTGCGAACAGCAAAGCGAAGCCTCTCATCTCCACGTCAAAAAGAAGACTCGAGCGAGGGTGAGATAACGACAGCTGTGACATCTGCTACCATGCGCACCCCCTCGCCAGACTCGCGACTTGATATGCAGCGTGGAGCAGTGGTTGGCTCGCGTTGGCATTCTTCATGTGAAGGCGCCTCGAAGTGCGATGAAAATCTTAGCCGCGTCGAACTAAACTTGAGACGCTTTGAAGAAGAACGAAAGCGGCTCGATGCGGAAAAACGCGTCTTCCAGCACGAGAAACGCGATCACAAGCTACGTAAGCAGTTGCTACAAAGCTACCGCAAACTGAACGAAAGCATGCCATCTCCGATAGATGTTGAAGAACGACGTCGCATGCTGCACGGTCTTCGAATCGATCGCAAAGAGACGCAATTGACTCGTCGCACGCAGCGCATGCGCAAAACCGTCTACGACGAGTCGTCCACACAGTTTTCCTCATCCGATGCGGACATCGAAGAGGCGATCAAGCAGCTTAATCCGGTACGTCGGCGTGCTGTGGTAGCGCCTGCAGGTGAGAAACAAACACAAATACCAGAGAAGTTTCAGCCAAAACGCAATAATTCTCTGTTCCCAATTCCGCCGCAACGACAATCGAAAACACGGGAGCAGCGGGGGGAATCTATTAATTCACCGAATAAGGGAAACGCTGATGAGTTACAAAGGAATCGTTTACCAACAGTTGAGAGTACCCAAAACAGGGTATCAGCAACGGATATAAACGTACAATACGACTCGATTGAACTGCGAAGACGAAGTACACGAAGAGACTCCCTAGAAAAGACCGAATTCAAGCGTAAGCAAAGCTTTGAAGTCTCACAAGAGCAACGGCTTAGGCCGAGCGAATCAGGACAGATGAGAGTACAGCAAGCATCAAAAGAGACTTCCAAAGAGGCAGATGTAGCAGCCACGCGCAGCTTGCGCGAAAAAATAGTTTCATTCTTTTACACAAGGAAGTCCAGAGGAGAAATCAGAAGACCCCAGAAAGAAAGCAAAACGCCTTTGGGAAGACATCAGTTTATATTACCAGAAAATATCTTCTCCATGGCCTTCTTACGACTACTCTGTGAGGAGGCGCGTCAACAGTGGAGTTGCCTGGAAGCCAGCTACCCTGCAGAGTGGAATGAGTTGCGGCGCCTACGACGTAAGTGTATGGCACACACCGTAATCCTTATCTTGCTCTGCGGCTTCGGTGGACTCATGTTCCGATATACAGAGGGTACCTCCGAGAACATATACAAGTGTGAAGTGCGCAAAGTGAAGCGCGACTTTATTGATAATCTATGGACTGAGAGTCACAACATGAGGTAGTATAATTCGAGTAATTGTGGGCATAAGATTTCACGGGTTTTCATTCCGTCCACTGTAGAGAGGACAATTGGAAGACGTTGGCACGCCAAAAACTGCGCAAATTCGAGGAAGAATTACACGCTCTACAAACAATGGGGTTGCGCTACTATCCAGGCCAAAAGTCATGGAATTTCGTTAATTGTGTACTCTATTGTTGGACCGTGGTTACCACAATAGGTATTAAAATATATATAAGATATATACGCGAGAATTAGAGGTACAAAAGCTTGAGACAACAGGGGGTTTAAGCAAAAGCCAAGCTATGCCTTTGAGTACCGCATATGACAGTTTTCAAGTTTGACAAAAACCCAAAACAAATTTTACATGCCTTCAAATTCAAATTTATTATGTAAAGAATTGAGGGTGATGAGAATTGAACTTGTTTGAAATTGCTTTATACTCTCAGTCTCCTTTTTTTGAGCATCTGAACTCACCCCGCGAAGAGGTTGTAACGTAAATCCCACTTAATATCCAGAAGGTACATATTTTCATTTTTTTCCATTTTACACATTTGTTTCGCATACACAATTTAAACTTTAAAAAGTCATAAAAGTCTAAATTTAGTCTAAATTTAGTCATTTACGTACTTGCAACAAAAGAAGTTGCCGAAAACCCATAATTTTTGCCTCATTGCTCGTCTGAGCACTGTTTACATTACTTTACGTTTTTGAAAAATCTTCTTCTCTCTTCCTCCCTAGGCTATGGTCACATAACGCCTAAAACCACTCTCGGGCAATCGCTAACCATCGTCTACGCAATCGTCGGCATACCGATGTTCCTGATACTGCTTGCGGATTTCGGCAAACTCTTCACGCGCGGCATGAAGTTCCTTTGGGCCTACGTGCGACGCCTATACTACACGGGCACTTGTCGCAAAATACGCAAGCAGCAACAGGTGCGTGATGCCATGAGCGGGTTCAACACCGTCTACAATATGGCCACGAGGCGGCCCAGCTACTTCTTCGGTGTGGGAGTGCCTGCCGCAGAAGCCGACGTTGAGTCCCAGGCCGCTTCCGAAGTCGCCAAATCGCTGGGTGCAGTCTCCCATCCCGATACCCCTACCACTCCCTACCCGGAAACTTTCGAGGTCGACGACGAGTTCAATTTGCCTGTGTCGGTAGCCACCACCTTGCTGATAGCCTACATCCTGATAGGGGCTTTTGTCTACACGTTATGGGAGGATTGGACCTACTTCGAGGCCTTCTACTTCGTGTTCGTCTCCATGTCTACCATTGGCTTCGGCGACTTTGTACCCAACCATCCAATCTTTATGATGTGCAGCATCATCTACTTGATATTCGGGCTGGCCTTGACATCCATGTTCATTAATGTGGTTCAGATCAAGTTGAGCGACACTTTCAAGCAAGCCAGCGCCAAGATAGGCGCCACGATCGGCCTGGGTGTTCCAAGTGAAATAGGCGACGAGCAGATAAAGACTCCCTCCGACATACCATCGGTGCATGGCTCGCGTTTGTGCAAGATCGCCGAGAAAAACATTGAGTCGCCAGCATCTCCAACGCACCACCTAACTTCAATTTTACGGCCGTCGCGTCCAATTTTGCCACCGAATGATTCGCAGGAGGATCCCAGCGATGTGGAACCCGAAATTCCGCCATTGCTACCACGCACAAATGCCTCTGGCGATCAACGACAGGTGGAGAAGAACAAAAGGAAACAATTTTTTAAATAGTTCTAAGCGGTCGTCCACGAGTTGTTCGACAATGCATACTGACAAAACGGAAGCACCGACCTGTGCTACAGCTTGCCATTTTTACTTTTTTTATATAATACCTTGGCCATTTTTTGACTTTGCCTAGGTTTAAGAGAAAGTTTTAACCAAAGAGTAGTCAGCGGGAATTGTTTGTTAATTGCTAATCAAATCCAGGTGTTCAACTAATTTATAAGAAATTTCTGTGTGTAATTTTTTTCTTAGTTATTTGCCAATTCTTAAGATTTGTTATGACTTTCTATCTCCAACAAGCTTTGGAGTTAGAATTTTAATTATACATACTTCGAATACTAAAATCATTGAAAAATTAAAATTTAATTAAATAAAACTAACTACACGCATGTGATTTTTGTAAAATCAAGAATTTACAATAACATAATTTATGATTACATAATTTAGAAAAGTGAAAAACTTAATATATTTCATAAAAACTGGTTTTTAAATTTTTTCCTTCATTAAATTTAATCACTTTTATTTACACATATGCGCATAGTAAATATTTCTAAAATTTTGAAGAATTGTAGTGGGTAATTTAAATAAAAAGTACTTGGAATGAAACTTAGAACAATTGCTTAGGAATGACTAAAATAAATTAATATTTTATAATAATGATTTCTGACAATAAACACTTAAAGCAAAACAACTGTAAACTTATGGATTCTAAAAGTTATGTGAGGTAAATGTGAACCTTATATGTAATTCTTGCATCATTGCTCGACTATATTTTCCCAATTATATCTTTTTCAATTGTAAGAGCATTTAACACCTGCAAACTTACAATATAACTTTTTACAAGCATGTAAATGTTTAATGGAACATGTTTAATGGCTTCAAATGTGTTAATATTTTCACCTTTTGCGCACAATAAGTTCCTTAGAATAAAATTAGATAGTTTTTAAATTGTATATTAAAATGGTAAAGCTCAATGATTACAAAATAAGAACGAAAAATATTTCCTGAAGTCATAGTTTGGAAAAGCTGCACAAAATCAAGAATCTTCAAATATATATAAAAATATAAATATTTGTATTCGCATTATGCAGAGACTTTGAGTCCATCTTAGGGAAAACTTTTTAATGCAATGTTAAATAATATTGAAAACTTTAGGCCAGGCCAAAATCTGAACATGCTACAACCGCAAAGTTGAAAACTATCTTAAAAAGCACATAAAGGTTCAACTGAGCTCCTTTATAACTGTTTTTGTGGGAGAGCCACACCCAATTTTGAGGAAATTATGCGAATAAAATTTCGTCTTAATGTTACCGTGTACAAAATGTACTCGTAGAAGAACAACGTGATTTTCCCTACGTAATGCAGGCTATATAAATGAGTAGAACACTAAATGGTAATGTCACTTCAGAATAAAATTAGGTCTCAACATCTCATACTGTTTGTGAGATATTAAACTTTTTATGAGTTTTTATGAACCGCTACTTTTCGGATTAAAATGGCGTTTTAATATCTCGTATCGTTAATTTCGTACCTTTTCCAAGCCAATCTGCTCTGCATAACAAAGAATATTTTTTCCAAATTTTATCGCAATATCTCTGTCCGTTCTTCCGTAATTGTGTTTTCAACAGACAGTCAGACAGACTCACAGACGGACAGAGCTAAATCGACTCAGGATGAAGAATCTGAGCAAGAATATATGTATGTATATACTTCTGTATATCTACCTTGTCTCCTTCTCTGCGTCACAAACGGTAGAATAAAGTGAATATAGCCTCTTCCTTTGGGTGTGGGGTATAATTAATAACTCTGTTTGATCGGTCGTCAACAAAAACAAAAACGTTAGCATTGCACATCTGTCCGCTATTGTTGTTGCTTTCTTATTGCTGTTGATAAGCATGATGGTTCTGTTGTTGCTGTTATTGTTGTTGCACAATCCGCAGTTGTTATCCCTCCAGACTTCAGAATTGTGCATGGCAGCGGTTACGAAGAGAGGAAGGCGAGAATCAGAGAGATGGATGGAGAGCAACTGAGCAACTGTTGTGCAGATACGTGAGCAGTTGTTTCCAGCGCAGACAGCTGAATTGCCTTCTACCCTTAAGGCTGCACATATCCTGTATCCTTTTGCCGAAGCAAAACCGTGTTCAGCTATATTCAGTTCTCGCTACTTGGCGCTCGAGTGTGGTGGTGTGCGATATAAATGAGAAATTTGTAGCAAGAAAAATAAACACAAAGCGACGTTGTATCGGTTATTTTGTATTCGTTTCGAAAACCAAAACTAGAAATTATAGTCTTTTATCCCAGTGAAGTTGTTAACTATTTTTAGAGGCTTCTTCAACGAAAGTGCAAAACGGTTAATTAGCAGGCAATGAAAGTGTTACAGCAACAACAATCACAACCCGTGTCAAATTGCAGTTCGCAACTTACATTAACAACAAAATAGAATCGCTAAAAACGAGATTGTGTTGTTTCCATATTTAAATTCAGCAGCTTTCAAGAGCGTGCGTACACTATCGCTCCGTTTTATTTTCTTTACACTCTCACACCTCACCAAGGAAGTATTTTTCCAATTCCAACGTTTTAAGTAAACCGGCTTGCTCGGAACCCATTGCTTTTATTATTTATGTTACGTTACTTTACTGTTTTGGTTGTCAGATTCTGTTATGTAAAAAAAGCAAAAGAGGTCAACGCATTTGCATACTTCTGAATCCTGTTGTCAGTAGCATACATAAACGGAAACCACCAAAGCAACAACAACAGTATGTCGGGAATTAGCAGTCGCAATCAAAAAATTGAACAACAGGTATGTAAACACGAATTTGTTCAAAGTGCCAAAGTTTATTTAAATGTTCATCTAAAATTTCATAGAACAGTTGAAAGCACTCTTAATAAGCATAATTTAATTAATTAACATTCGAAACAGTGAAACTGAAGAAATGCTAAAAATCTCTGAAAATCTCGAGAAATTATTTATATAGAATATCTAGAGACATTACAAAAATATTTGCCAAAAAATGGGTGTGGTTCTTATACAAAAGTTGTTACGTGGCGAAATTATAATTTTTGTAGTTACTCTGATGTAGGATATTTAGACTTCGGCCAGGTCGAAGACAACACTTTTACCTGTTTTCATTTATTTTTGTAAAAAAACCACATGAATTTATTAAAATAAAATGCATGGTTTGCTCCATTTATTAAAAAGATTAAAAAGGGGCTCTTTTAAACTTTTTACACTCTTTATGGGAATGTATACACGTATAAAAATTAATGAAATTTATCCTTGTGTTATCGCCAGCTATTGCAATTGCGTGTTGGTTTCATTCTATTTTGTAAAATTGTTGCCTTGGCAGCGGAAATGGTTGTTTTATTGTTGTCGCTGTCATTACTCATTATATCGACCCGAACTGAGCATTTCATGTATATTATTTCCTTAAACAGCCAAATTAAATCTGATCTTTTATTATCTTCTGTCACCAATTTCGGCACGTTATTAGTTCTCTGATTACTTATATGTTGCCAAACGTCTGCTTATGAAAATATATCCAATAAACCAATTTTCATTGTTACACCAAAATAAGGTTAATATTCGAGTAAATCTAAGAGGAACTTTTTCTCCAACATCATGTCCTCACCTGTCACATTTTAATTTACAAAATTCTTGCAAAATTTATCTGAAAATAACTCGAAATTGCAGGCTTTCTTGAAATTCTTGTCAATCCGAGTACTTGATTAGAGTGAAACTAATTTAAACTTTTCTTTTTGTTTCTATTATGTGCGTAACGACCTATTTCAAAATGCCATTACTATCATTTACTCGAAGCAATTTCGAGTTTCATAGACATATTAACGTCTCGCGTTAACAGAACGCGTATGCCACAAGTGGTATGCCAAGTTCCGCTCTGGAGATTTCGACATCAATGATGCGCCCCGTTCCGGTCGTCCGCGAGCCACCCCAAACAACCGATTCGAAAGCGGGATTGCATCCGAAGAAAATAATGCTCTCCGTATGGTGGGATTTCAAGTGTGTCATCTATTACGAAGTGCTACCATTTGGCAAAACGATTGATTCTACCATGACAACGCCATACATAGCTGGACTGGTTTATCGCCGATAAGTCCCAGACGTTTTACGAAAGCGGCATAATGAAGTTGTGGAAAGATGGCAAGAGGTCATGTGTATCATTCACAATAAAAATTGTCCAATCTAAAAAACCGAACTTATTTGCCGACCCAATATAAACAATAGTTTAGCAACTCCATTCGGGGTCGAGGGTGTTATGCTATTTCAGTCAATTAAGTTATAATTCTGCTCGGAAGCTGAATGTTGTACATATTTTATTGATCACTGCGCACACAATCGCCTCAAGTAGGCTCACCAAAATTTATCTCAGTGTTCCGCAAGCAGGTTTATATCAGTAAATATTGTCGTTGCTGGAGCTACCAAAATATTTCAGCAAACTAAATAGGGACAAACAAAACTAAGGACACCTATCAGCCAAATCTTGAAGCTGGAAAGCACGTTCTTTCCTTTCATGGCTCTTTACATTTCATGACTCGCACATACGTACCTACGTACATTTCATGGCTCGTACATACGTACATACAGACGTAACTAGCTTTTAACATGTTCTGTTTTATTTATACTAGTAAAAGTAAGAGGAAAAGTATTGATTTTTCTAGTTTTTTCCTCGGTTTGTTTTACGAATACACTGATGTTTGCTGTCACCACTTGCTTTGAAAACTGGCTTTCAATTGCTTTTGAGTTATGGCGGAATAATTTAAATTCAAATAATTTTTGTACTATTTTATAATGTTTGTACAAATAATTTTTGCACTTTATACCCAACACCCGAAAGATTAGGGTATTTGTTCTTCAATTTGTTCTTCCATTTGTAACGCAGAGAAGGAGACGAGATAGATAGTCACCTCCTGATTCAATTTAGTCCTGTCCGTCCGTCAGTCTGTTTGTCTGTTGAAATCACGATTACGGGAGAACGAAAAGAGACCTAGCGATGAAATTTGGTACAAATATTCTTAGTTATGTAGGGCAGCTTGAGATTGAAAATCGGCGAAATCGGTTAACAACCACGCCTACTTCACAGACGGAATGTAAAAGCACCTCGTTTTAAAAACTGTTATAAGGTGAATATCTCATAAACCGTGCGACGTATTGATGTAATGTATAATTTCATTCCGGAACATATAGCACCATTACTAAAATTTCTGCAAAAATGGGCATGGTCCGCCCACTCATACAAAACTTGGCAATATCTCGTGAATGGTAGAGAATATGAAGACGTTATTTTATCACGAGGTACCTGGTGGCATTAACGATCTGTCCGCGAAAAATTGGCGTGGGGTGCCCACTCATACAAAAGTTCTCAATGTGCCAGTATGTGTTTCTGTGTGCTTATCTTTAAAGATGAGGAGCTTTATCAATAAACTTTAAACGTTAACCCTTCATTCATTTTATAATTTAATAATGTCGTTTTACAAAATCCTACTGAAATATATTGTAAAAAGCCAGATAAATTAGGACGAGGGAAACTTACTCTTTATTATTAATTCAAAATTTCAAAACGTATGTCACTTGGCACTCTGTCGTCAGATAACCTCGAAAGTTATCGTTTGACCTGAAAAAGTTACACATACTATATTAGACATTCTGATTTTTTAAAAGTACAACCATTAAAAGTGAGGATATCCACCGCTTAAATTTGTAATAAATTTGTCTGCTCTGAGGTTTTTCGTATTTAAATCGGTCAGGTTAAGTTTAGAAAGCGATCAAAAACCTCTCACTCCATCCACTGAAGACTGTGCAAGTGATTTCAACACTCTTCGACTTTTTCGGAATTTTTGTAATGTTTTTGTATATTTTATTAATTCTCTAATTAATATCAATAAAATTACTAATACATATTTGATAGTAAAATTAAATACTCTTCACTACGCTTTATTTAAAAATACATATTCATCATAATTCTAATGAGTATACTTGCACTACTATTCTCTTAAAATTCACTCGTCTCGCCGGACTCCTGAAACACATTAACATCGCTCAAAATACGCTCCACTGTAGTGTTGACCACACCACTCACCGCTTTGGGTGGGCACTGCAACTGGAAAAGTTCCAGTAAATCGTGCTCCCTTTCGAAGATATTCCGCTTGTCCAGCGGCAACCACAAGTCTACCCGATCGTAGATCACTCCTGTGGCACCAGTACTTTTGAACCAGGTAATGGTCTCCGCATCCTTGAGTTTATCGCCCCATAAAAAAACCTTCTTGCCTTGCCGCTGCGCCACTTGAATCCACTTGGGATCCTGCTGTATGAACACCGCGTTTGGGACAACGCCGACCAGATCGAAGGCTTGTGCGTTGTTCACCGCGTCGTAGATGGTGTCCGAACGCGGGTCAGCATACGCAGCCTCCTTGCTGGACGACAGAAACATCACTGGATACATGTTCTGCTTATATCGCAGCATCGTGCATATGTCAGCATCAAAGCTGGTAAAGAAGCTCAGCCGTCCACAACCGTGACGCAGCATCACTTCGAGTATGCGGTCCACGTAAACGTTCTTATCGATCGTCTGCTCGCTCTCAAACATTCCGTTCCTCAGTTGCTGAGGCCATTTAATTTCGATGTCAAAGCCGAGGCTTTTGTTAACTTGAGTAAGAACTTCCTGGAAGAGTGGAAAGAGTCGATGTTCCACTTGCTCGACGTTGTTATGCGCGGGGTACTCGATGATCTTGGAACCCACTACTTGGTAGGTTTTCAAATTCTTTAGTTGTTCATACGTGATGTCCTTGATCGGCACAGCCGTGAGATCTTCCTTGCTCTTGGGCGTCTTTGAATCCATGCACACGTACACCACGTAGTCGTGGTACAAAATCGGCACAAGATCACTTGTCAGCATCACATCAAATTCGCACAAATCGCTACCCAGCTCAGCGGTGGCTTGTAGCGAAGCGATGGTATTTTCAGTAATAACGGGAGCGTTTTTCGTTACTAGCTTCAGACTTTTACCCAATCCACGGTGCCCCACATCAAGAGCAGTCCAGTTGTCACGCCAATAATCAGCAAACCCTGTTCGAAAATCCACCCTGGCCGCATGACGCGGCAGTGGCGCGATCACCAAATATTGCACATCAACACTGCCGATCACATTCAACCAAACGGGCGAAATTAACTTCACGCTAAAGTTGCCGGTGCTGGCATCCCCCAGAAATGATGGGAAGATGTACTGGTAACCAAACAGACTTATAATATCGCTTCCTATGCGTGATCGGTAAAGCTTCAACACGTAGGCTACACGTTGTAGGTCGATTACAGTTGTGTGGAAGATCACAATGTCGCCCGGCTCATACAAAACCCCATACTCGGGTTGAGCGCGTATAAAACTGTCGCCCTGCTGCATGCGAGCATACTCCGTATTGGCCCTTGCTGAAGCCAATATCGGGGTCAGCATCTCAGGCTCCACCGGCTGCAGTTTGATGTAAATCCTCTCATCCGGTGGCATACTTAAATAAGGTTCAAATTTAAAAGGATTACGGAAAAACTGGAACTGCACGATACGTCCCGAGTGCAGCCAGCCGCGCTGTACCTCTCGCTGAGCCGCGCCGGAGACACGGCCAAAAATATCTGTCCGATTTCCTGCTATCGCGCTGGTATTAAGTGAGCGCGCCTGTAAACTCGACTCCCAGCGTCGTATCTGCAACGAGCCGGTCACATTGTCCAACACCGCCACAAAATAGCGATACATAACGCTCACATTAACGGGCAGCTGAACCGAGGCAGTCCAAACATTGTGCAACACCGTGCGGTTTAACCGGATAGCGCGATCGGGAGACCAGGCTCCAAGTTGCTTGACATCGCCCACCAGCATGACATGTTCGCTGCGCGAAAGACCCTCCTCCCGGCGGCCGTCCACAGTGAAGTTGTACGTTACCAGTTCCGAACGCTTTGGTGGCAGGAATCTCCGGGCCGCGTAATATTTTTCGTAATATGAGGAATCACAACTGGCGGTCGCCGGCAAAGTTGTGAAAATAGTCGCAATCAAAAGCGCACAGAATGGGATCTGCAAGGATAACATTGTGAGTGTGCGTGGCAGGGTCGTTCGATGACTGAACGCCATGCTGTTGTCAGACCAAACTGACAAGAAAGTTGAGCGCAGTGTTTTATAATGCCAGAGTCCTTGAAGAGGTTTATAGCCCTAACTTAACAACGCTTCAAGTTTTGCTAACCCGTATTGATTTGTTTTTCTTAATCTATCACAACAAAGATTAACGCTCCAGAAAGCGTTTTCATGGCTTCTTTACAGGTAGTTATCGGTGGTCATAATCCAGATTATCGCGAAATAATATCACGATTACGGTACAATTAATACCAACTCTTCTTTCATCAACCTTTAGAGTTTCTAATCTGCTTAAACTGATTCGTTGCACTCTTATTGAAAGATTTCATGGATTTTACTCTGTTTTCACTATAAGACAGACTCAGTTTCTATTAATTTTTGTCCCACTTTTCGGAGTTTTTAGATTTCGAGACTTAGAGGTATTTTCAGTTCAAGGATATTTCCGGTAATTTTATATATTGTTTTTAAACGCATTCCTTTTAATAGTTTTGACTAAAATATTTGAGGGTTTAATTTTGTAACAACATTTTTTCTTACACCTTAAATTTTGTGAAATAAAATTTTTACTTTAAAATTATCAAAATGTACACTTTAATAAACTGTTTTTGCAAAAAGTTATGATTTCACAAATGTCTTCTGTGCTTTGTTGCTCCAAACAAACTAAAGAGTTTTCAAATACCTAGCAGTGTTTTAGCCCCCATCTGACTCAGGTCCAGTAGCTTTTATAACTGTTATATATGTACCTAAAATGAACCTATTCTCATCAAACGCGGTGTGTAATCAGCGTCGTTGTTGATTTCTGTTCCATTTACACTGCGCGAAACGTGCTTTAGGTAAAACTACAATAAATAAACAGGCGACAACAGATCACGTGATTAGCGATAACACATTACAAATCGAACCAACGAAGTATGTATGTGTCTCCAAACAACACTACATATTTATAAATCGTTTTGATTTAGAACATCGAACATTTGAAACGAAGAGCCTCGAATATTTGAACCTTATAAAAAAGTAGTCTATGCATCAGCTAAAAACTTCATTAAATTTTTGATAATGGAAATTAATCAGTATCACTCTATAATCGTCTATCCTCCCCATTTTTGATTAGTCTCGCAGTTAAAGTTTGTTTAAATGTTTACACAGTTTCATGCACCTTGAGAAAACTTGGCAAGAATTTTGTAAACTTCTTAAAAAACGGTAAGCTTTTTTATTTTCATTGTTCCAGAAGCCTACCGGGGAAAGATAACGACCTCTAAATTTGTTCAGTGCACAAAACTTCGTTAGATTCTACTCTGATGAAGGCCACACGGGCGTTGATTTTAAGCATGCTGGGAACTACTACATGATCACTTCTGCCATTGAATTTTGTAATGTAAACGCTAACGTTGGATTCACACTTTTAAACATAGTAATATTCAACTATTATATTATTCTCTAAACCTTAATTTGTATGCAAGTTGGTTATAAATGCCTCAAAAATGCAATTGTAATTTTTTTTTCTCATTTCACAGTCGGTACTCTGATCTTATATAAAACGTGATTTGAATTTATTATAACACGCTACACAAAAACGAATTGAGATCACGTGTGCTGACCGTTTCATAAATTCTATGACGACTTAAACCCTTGGTGGAGAGGGAGAGGATATATTCACTTTTACTAATTGTTTTTCACCATCCCCTTCGATGATTAGTGCAAAAAATGCAACGTGCTAATGTACCCAGTTTATCTCAAACCTTTCCGTACTGTACACCTTTCTCAAGAGGCAACTTAGCAAATATACACACCACGCTACACTTCAAACTCTATACACACCGGATGTTTTACTTTGTAGCGGAAAATACGATTTGAATACGGTTTTCGGCAAATCCATGATATGCTTCATAATGAACCATTCACAATGGATAATAAGCAACACTTATTCGACCGCTAGAACCTTCCATTATCTCCTGTTTACAGCGTAACTTAGAAATACATATAAGTCTCCTACAATACAGATATAACCGTTATAACCGTACCATCACATACCCACTGCATTATTATATTCATGGTGACTGCTGACTGGAGGAAACTGAATTTGTGCATAATCACATATAACGAAGTAGTGACTCGTTGGAGGCTCGGAAGGGGGTTCGCGCTTACATCAAACATGTTTTCCGATCCCAATGCGGACACACCATTGAACTTGGCGTTTGAAACAATTGAATATTAACTGTAGAGCAGAGCAGATTGTATTTAATTGGCATTCAAGCTGGCCTGCGATGTTTTGCGATTTACTGACAATCAAACAGAATGGAAACGAAGGCGTACGTAGCTGTTGAAGGTCATAGAAACACTTTGTTAGTTTTAAAGAAACCGCTGAAATGCCCTCTTAATCGATAACAATCAGGGTTATTTCATTACAGGTAATTTTCTGGAAGGCCATAAACCAGTTCACAGGGGAAAGTCACATGTCCTCCGCCAGGTTAGATTAGATCAACACTAGCTGACCTCATACACATGACTCCCGCATAGACAAAGACTGTCCGTATCGTTGCTAGTTTCGTTTGGTTTATGCTAGGTCACCGTGAGTTTATATGCGTGGTAGTAGTCGATGTTCTCTAAGCCAGTCCGGTCAGGCCCCGGTACACTATCTTAGAGAAGCATAAAGGGTCCTTTCAAGGTGCATTCGCTGCTTTCTCCAGACCATTCGCCCTGCTGCTGGCGAATACTGAACAGTGACAGAGTAAGTGCTGCACTGTCTCCCTCTCCTCAGATTGTTTACACCCCTGCAGGTCTCCCAGCAGAATGCCCCAGTCTGAAGGCTTGTGGCGCTGTCAATATATGCCCTGTTATCACCCCCATGAGTGATTACAGTCCGTTCTAGGAAGTGACAGTAGGTACCTTGTTTGTTTTTCATCATAGTGCCTCCACATGATCTTCGAGGTTTTACAGGTGGAGATTGACTTATTTTCTTCTTTGCCTTCTTCATCCTTTCAGAGTCACATGTGTGTCTAAGTGTTTGCAAGAGAAACGGAGCGTCAATCATTCCGTCCATGGATAGTTGCACCCCCGTTTTCGCTAATTATATCCACCCTCTCATTTCCCGAAATACCCGTGTGGCTGGATACCCAGTACATCTTAAGGTTTTTCTCACTTTCCAAAGGCCTTAACGCCTCCCTACTCTCTAAGACCATCGATGAGTTCACCCAATTTGAACTCATGGCCTTGATTGCTCCCTGGCTGTCGACATATAATTTGAGTTTGGATTTTGATGGAGTGAGCGGCAAAGCCAGGGTAGCCGACAAAGCCAGGTAGCCAACGCTCCAGACTTGGTGGAAAGACTTAGGAAGTGTGTTTATAACGAGATTTTATACACTGAACCCAAAACCTACATAATATTAATGAAAACTTTCCTTAATTTGGATCCAAAACATTTCTATTATCGCTATAGTCATACAAAATTTACCTATTACATACTTGTCTAGTAGTGTCCCCACCAAAATTATCTCCTGGATACGATACTGTCTCTTCATAACTTTTACTTTCATCGATTTAAGATCGTTTCGTCTTCTTTCTTTTGCCTTCAGCGCCGCATAGTGGAGGCCTACATGCGTCAAAAGCGAGCTTCGCCCGGAATGGTGCAGGCCAGCGATCTGCAAATAAGTCGTCCTCTGTCCAGAATGCATTCAACCACCAACCGCGAACTGCACGCATACGATGGTCCTATGCAATTCATGAGTTCACCACGGAATCCCGACCAGCTGCTGAGTAACAGCGCTCCTTATCAAGGCAATCATCTGAACAGACCGCTTACGCTGAGCGGGCACAACAATCAGGAAGGTAAGTCACTTGATTTCCGTTTACGCTTCCGGCGTTAGCTTCCCTGAGCGCTGTCACTTTCACCGTCCGCAGATTTAATCGAGGAACTTTCTTCGCACAAGCTGGAAGATGAAGAGAGCTGCCCCGTTAGCGCCGGCGGCACTGATCACCTGCGTCACAACAATTCCAGTGGCTCGGCGACGCCTTCCTCACACGGTCAGCCACATGTACGCACGCAGCAACAATTTAACCGCAACGACAGCCTGGACGGAGATATCGACGACTACCGGAATAGCAACATAGAAGTTGCAGCAGTATTCAACCCATCTGCACACTTGCAGGGCAAGAGCATAAGACATCACCTGACACCGCAGCACACGACGACAGCAACTAACACGATCGCTGAAGTTGCTGACGCAAACGCTGAGCCCGAGGGTGACTTGGTCGGCAATATCGAGCAGTTCGTTATGCAGCCAGCTGCGCAGGGCGTGCTTTTCAAGTGCCGTATCACGCGCGACCGCAAGGGCATGGATCGCGGTCTCTTTCCCATCTACTACCTACACCTGGAACGCGACTACGGAAAGAAGGTATTCCTTCTAGGCGGACGTAAACGCAAGAAGAGCAAGACATCCAACTACATCATTAGTTGCGACCCCACTGATTTGTCGCGTCAAGCAGACGGCTTCTGCGGCAAGCTGCGCTCAAACGTGTTTGGGACCACGTTCACCGTTTACGACAACGGCAGCAAAGAGAATGTGAAGAGCCCACGTCTTGATTTGGCAGCCATCATTTACGTGAGTGCTACGTGGGCGAGCTCTCGATTGTTATTTTAAGTATTGTAACTTTCTTGATTTGCTTTCTACGGCAGGACACTAACATCCTAGGATTTAAGGGACCACGCAATATGACCGTTTTATTGCCTGGAATGACGGAAGACGACCAACGCGTTAAAATCAGCTCGGCAGATCCAAAACAGCAAGGAATCCTGGACCTGTGGAAAGTAAAGGTAGGACGACTGTATTGACGCGAGGTCCTTTTCGATCATCCATCTTCTTTCAGAACATGGACAACATTGTGGAGCTGCACAATAAGACTCCCGTATGGAATGACGAAACACAGTCGTATGTGCTAAACTTCCACGGCCGCGTCACGCAGGCATCTGTGAAAAACTTTCAACTAGTTCATGACTCCGATCCGGATTACATAGTAATGCAGTTCGGCCGTACGTCTGAGGATGTGTTCACCATGGATTACCGTTATCCGCTCTGTGCACTACAAGCGTTCGCCATTGCGTTGAGCAGCTTCGATGGCAAGATCGCGTGCGAATAGAATTAACCTGCTGAAGCGTTTACATTATGCTAGGGTGTAAAAGTAGTGATATTTCTGTAACCACTACTTTCTAATTACGATTACACACAATACATAAAAGAATCACGTAGAATCACTTTTAACGTATTAATACTAAATTAAATAAGTGTGAAATAATTACGATTAATGGCAATCATAATTAAAAAGCAATCGTAAATGAAAATTTACAAGTCTGGTTGAAGTAAATTATTTATGTTTAATTTTTGTTTGAATCACTCAGGTAAAAAAACTGATCACAACAAATTACCTTTTTAACTATTTAACAATATATTTAATAAGCGTGAAGTCATTACTATTATCGATAATTATAATTAAAAGCAAAAGTAATCTAAAATTTACAGATCTGGGATACATGGATCACGTAATTTTAAGTTTTGTTTAAATCAAAGCTGTAAAAAGCCTCTTGTAATAAATACTTCAAAATTAAACAAAGTTTATGTAAGAATTGTGTAAATACTATGGATTCTTTCTTTTTATACAATAAAATATCATAAAGTAATATCAACTTTTTCTTTCTTGTGTTAGATAATATAATTTAAAATTATTTCCTGCGTGTTTTCTAATCAATATGAATTCACTATATCAATATAATACATTATTTTACAGCTCTGATATGAACAAGCGGTTTCATTTTAAAACACGTCCATTCTGTAAATTAAAAATTTTTATAAATATCTTTAAGATTTGATAAAAATATAAATTTAAATGTAAGACATAAATAAGTACAAAGCATATGTAATTATGCTTTCGGTTACCTAGTTGGGTGGTAACAGGCAGAAAAAAGCGGATTATTCAAATGTATCCAGTCATATTGCTAGTATCTAGTCATATTGTTAAGTCAAAGTAATAATTAAGAATGCATAAAGATTGCGGATTACATCTCCTCAACTTCTGTTGGGTAGCTATTAGTTTATAGTATAAATAAACTTTTTAGTATATATAAACTTTATACGTGTTCATGTATATTATTTTAAAAAGTATTTAAAAAAGTAAAGTAAGACACACGTCACTGCTTTCGTTGGTATCACCAATCCATTCCAGAATTTAACGAATAAATAGTTACTAATTCCCACACATTACATCAATGATATTCATGGGTTTTTCTTTGATGAGGAAGACATGCTTGAAGGTACCCAAATGATGGACGGCGCCGTCGTGGATGATGTGGATGGATAATTCTTCACTAGACGGGAGTTCAAGGCGGGTGCTTCGTGGGGTTTCACAAGATTTGAGTTCAAGACGGGTGCTTGATGGTTCACTGATTTGAGTTCAAGACGGGTGCTTGATGGGTTTTCACTGTTGATGGGGTTTCACTAGACTTGATCTCTGGCCGACGTGTTTGGTGGTTCACTGATCCAAATAGAATGGCCGATGCCACTTCCTGATACTAACAATGAGCTGCTTGCCCTTCTTCCGAGATGCAGAAGAGCCGCTTTGACTCAGTGAGCGAGAGAAAGCGGAGGCAGAACTCACCGAGTACCAAACCGTGGGAGGGAGAACAAATTAGTTGCTAGTTGCGGCGGACAGCAGTTTGACGCAAACAATTGTTTTTGGGTTACTTATGTTTTTTCCAAATAAATAAATAAATGGAAATAAATAAAATAAAAAACTCGACCACTCTAATAAAATCTTCATATATAAACAGTTTATTAGACCTTGTCTACTCTACGGCTTTTTAACCTTTAGAAAAGCTCCCAAGTCCACAATGAACGGATCACAAATAGCACAAAGCTTCACTTTAGGAAAAATTTTTCCAAATTCCCTGGTACATTAGATACGCTTATATTCAGAGATCTTAAAATATATCAAGTCAAAATTACAGAGCTTTAAAAACATTTGACAAATCTGATATTTCCAAATCATCTTTAGAAAATGTACAAAATGTTGAAGAACTGAATTGCGAAAAATAAAAGTGAAGTACGCCTTTAAAAATAAGTTAGTATAGTATGTTACTAAAATTCAAAAAATAATTCATATGTACTGAGAACATTCTTTAGATATATGTAGTGTATATACAAAAAATTGAGATCTACTAACAAGTTTTTAATTTATACAGATAAGTAATCAACAATTTACAGACTTAATCCGAACCGATTTTTAGTATGCCTTACTATAACGTTGACTTCTTCCTCTTGCCCGTTTTCTTATGGTGATCGTTACTGAAGTCCGCACGTTGCTCGGCTAGTCGAAATTCTTTGGGATCGTAGTCAGCGAAGGCTGTTATCTTCTCCACCGCTGTATCCGGCAGCTGCTTCAATTTTTCCAAACGCGCGTGAACGATTTGTAAATGACGTCTTATGTAGTCCTCAGTGGGTGACAAATTATGTGCATACTCCAAACAGGCGTTTGCTTTTGCTAAACGCTTCCGTTCGACAAATACGACGCACAAGTTATGAAGGCCTTGAACGTTGGTCGGTTCATACTTTAGTATGCTGCGATAGCAATCCTCTGCGGCATCCAAGTCTTGCATGTGATTGATATAAATATCTCCCAGCAAAATTAGCCCCTTGATGTGATCTGGATGATGACGTATTAGTTGATTGAGGAATGGAACTGCATCCAACGGTCGATTGGCGTCCGCCAATAGCAGAGCCAGATTAAAGAGCGCACTTCTAAAGTCTTCCTTTAGCTGTATAGCGCGTCTGAAGAACTCTTCAGCTTCCGCAAAGTCAGACTCGTCCATGGAGAGCATTCCAAGATTAAAGAATACCTTTTCGTTGTGCTCATTTTTTGTGAGAATTTTCTGTAGGCGTTCACGTGATAGGCGTCGATTCTCAACGCCACCGATTTCTTGTAGGAGTATAGCAGAGTTTAGCAAAGCTTGATCGTGGTCTGGGTTAAACCTCAGGGCCTTATTGAAGTACGCAAGCGCCTGTCCACTCTTTCCCTGTTCTAAGTGAACCACTCCAAGATTGTAATATATATCGGCATTTGCGTTGTCGTAGATCAAAGCCTTCTCGTAAACTTCCTTAGCCTGCGCTGTACGATTCAGCTTCATTAGTATGTCGCCCCTATTGATGTAGGCTTGCACATAGTCAGCGCGCATACTAATTGCCTGCCTGTACAACTGATCAGCTTCTTCCAGACGTGTCTGATTACGCGCAATCAAGTTAGCCAAGTTGATGAAGACGTTTAAATGGTTTGGCGCAATACGTGCCTGATAAGTTTCTCCTGGTTTTACTTTCGGGAACAATGATTTTGCCTTTTGATATGCTTTCTCGGCTTGATTATACATATTCAAGTTGTTATACGTGCGCCCAACATTAATATGAGCGCCTATATCGTCCTTCTGTATTTCTACTGCTTTTTGGAAGTAGGTTAAAGCCTCATGATACCGAGCTTCATTCTCAAGAGCGTGTCCCACGTTATTGAAGAGCTTTGCATTACGTGTGTTCACATGCAGCCCAGACATGAATAATGTATATTCGGAGCGCCAGTCATAGTTACGCAGATGGGTTTTGTAACCATGACTCAGTAGCAGCAAAATCATAAGAAATCGACAGCAAAAGATTCCTAATACATTTTGACGTTCCTCTAGGTTTTTGTGCAGACACATGTAGCCGTAGGCTATGAGCAAACAAAACCCCATGGACGGCATATACAATATGCGCTCAGCTACTACAAAGCCCACAGGGAAAAATAGATTCGATGCTGGCAAATATGGCAAGCAAATCCACGCTAAACACATTAGTAGTGTGCGCGACTGAGTCAAATTTTTCGTTCTGCATGCCCTTAATGCCAAAGCGAAGAATGTAAGAAATGTGGCTAGAGTGGCTAAGTTGCGTTTGTCGGTGAAACCTTCGATCAATGGTACTGTACCTAAGAAAGGTATTACAATATAATATATTATAATATACGACAATTATTATTTTAATAATAACTTTTATACGACATTAAACTCACCCATCGTCCAATCACAACACAGATCACATGGAAATAACAGTAACCAACTGTTAAGGTAGATAAGATAAATAAGCGTTAACTGCCGTGATGGTGTTTCGGCCGCAGACGCGGGATTGTCAAACCGGGTGAAGACAGGCAGTTGAGAACCCATGACGTACAACCGTCCCACAATTAAGGCGGCTGTTATAAAGCATACGAATAATACACGTTTCCACAGTGTTGCGTTTGATGAGGATAACAACATGTTATGAGTTTCTAACATCGCCTGCCCTGCAGGCACGAAATTGGCGAATTTTCGATCTTCAAAGAGTTGTTTAACTGCACGCCACAGTTCGAGAGGACGAATTCGCTGCACTACAAAAAGCTCGTAAGTAACAGAAATGCCAGCAATAGTAATTCCTTGTTCCTTGCACAGCATGGAGGCAAGCAACCAGGCACTGAAACCTAGTATCAACGCGAACCAGCGTGTGTGAACGCGCGATGACTCTCGCACGGACTGGGCATAAGTCAGAAATGCCGCCAAAAAACAGATGGACGACAACAATTCGGCTCGTCCAACGACACCAGTAACAGCTTCGGTGTGTACTGGATGCACTGCGAAAAGCAGAGAGGCAATAAAACTACAGCTGTTCTGCTGAGAAATGGAAGGCTCTGCAAACTCAACCTCTTCAAAGGCAACACTCCTAGTGGAGGCGCAGACTCTACTGATAGCAGTCGGGTCTCTCTTAATATTCTCGCCACAACTGAAGCCTGCGCAGTCAAATAACAACAAGTGGCAAACACGTTTAAATAATAAACATACAACAATGTGCAGGACAACATTTACAAAATGATAGCCAAAAGGTCTCAAACCATGCAACCAGTAATTCCAGCGAAAGGTGAGTACAGTCAGCGGCCGGTAGGACTTGTGGGATTGTTCCTTATGGATTGGAGTCCCCCAAAAATCGTTGCGGAAAATATGATGCAATGGGGTCACGGACCGCAAGTCTTTGTTGTCCCGAATGGCGCTGATGTCATCAAATACGAGTTCGCATTGGGTGCTGTTGTAATAACAAATGATGCAAATGCTAACGATGCAGAGGAATTCACGTAAGCTGTTGGTGGTCGATGGATGCATGCTGCGCCTTTTGACGCTTTTTTGTTCAAGATTAAATTAGTTTTCGTTTAATGAAGTGTATAAACACATCAGAAGCTTCACTTTGCTCTTATATCCACATTCGTTTAGACTGCTCCAATTAATCTTTGTCTTTCATTTGTTGTCAAATTCAACAATTTGAAAAATTTTGAATTCAATTAAATAAATTGTCGTAGAAACATACGAGTGCCAAGTTGTCAGATACAAATACGCCTTTGTAAAATTGAAGACTTTAGTTGAAGACGTTAGTTGAAGGCTATTATATTTCACGCATTATGGCGTTAACCTGTATACAATAATCAAAATTATGGCCACATTTACAAATAACTTCAGCACAACTTTCCATATTATTTAATAGAGCCTAAAATAAGAAAATGTTACAATTATACGATTAAATGTAGCTTGAATATGACATATATCTGATTAAATAGGCTGAGTACATACATATACTGATAAATTTTACTAGCAATCGAATTTTATAAATTAACTGTTAAAAGCGAAAATATGTTTGAGTTCTCGATGAATTATGAGTTGAATTTCGAAAATAAGAAAATTAGTTACTTTTGGTAAATTGTTTATCATTTGTGATTACAACTCGCACTTTCACTGAAACTCATTTCTCACTCTTTCCACAATCAAACTCTTCGAAAGAGTGGCGTGCAAACTCTGCGCTCTCACAGGTAAGCATGCAGCTCTGCAACTCAGAAAGCGCTCGCAATGGATGTAAAATTACTGTGACCGATATTCGCTCTCATGTTCCTTCCTTATGCACGCTGTACAAAGACAACACGCTGTACGCTGTGCTTTCAAACACCATCCAACAAGCGAGCAACTTTCTGAAGTTAATGGAAATCACGCTGGCAGAGGTGGCATCTGCGCTATTACATTTTACAACAAAGATGTATATGTAAATTCCTCAGCCTTTAACTTTGGAATTATTTTTACTTACTTTGTAAAAATTTTAATCCTGGATCCGAAAAATCAATCAGGTCTTAATGTTTCTGCCAGTATACGCACCAATAATATTTCGAACCCAGCTTTTTTGTGTGCTTTCGAACCGGGATTCCACAACAATTTTATAATTTCGAGTCCTAGGACTTTCTTACTTTGTATTCAAGGCAACTACATTGCCTCCTTCTGCCCTTCAAACCATTTTTTTTTTTTGAATCTATATGCACAAAGTTGCCATCCCCAGCAAATTATTCTCTGAAGTCATTCACACAGGCTCAACGTAAGAACAAAAGTTTAAGACTTCACGGACGGAAAACTGTTTACACAATTTTTATGAAGCATTTGAAAAAATATTAAGCAGTTATCTAAGATGAAAATAAGCTTACGTATGAAGTTATCAAATTTGAGAAAAGAAAAACAGAAAGAGAAACGATTAGAACTCTGAAAAGAAAAACAGAACAACTCCCATCAAAAAAATTTTATATATGTTGTAAGTTGAAAATAGAATACAATTTATAACGTCAAAACTTTTCAAATCACTATTATACAGTTATGATTTCCCCTTAGCCAAGATAACAGCTTTTGAATACAAATCGAGAAAAATCCCTAAAACCCCTTCAGTGCTAAACAAAATATTACAAATTTGTAGAATATATCTCGTCAACCTGATCTTCTCTCTAAAATTAAAAACATACTGAAATATAAAAATCTAAACTAGCTAAAATAAAAAAATCACTTTAAAGTATACATTTTGCTTCCTTGGATTAGAACCCTGCCGATAACGAGTAATATTGTATTTTTTAACCGAAAATTAAGAGCAAATTATACTATCTATAGGAACTGTAAAATTGTAGGCATATAAAAAAATTTATGTCGACAATATATATTCTTACAATATATAATAGATTTATTTCAAATGTCGTTTTAAGTATTAGTAATTCATATTTGCAATTAAGATAATAAATTTTTAATTATTTTAATATTTTCATATTTTATTTTTTAAATAATGCATAATTAATATGTGCGATAAAATATAAAATATCTCATTATTTTAAATTCCAAATAAAATATAAAATAAGTGGGTGTTTTCATAGCAGGTTTTAACTGCAAAGAAAATTAAATGTAAAAACCGGCAACTCTGGATTACAGGTTATACTACATCAAATACAACGAGTTTTTTGTACAAGAAGAGATTTCATTAGGTTCCCATACGTTACTATGAAAAAAGATTCGGCTACGAGATCATACATGTATCAGACAGCTCTGTGTAAAGAAGGAAGAGCACAATTAGGGAAAAACGGCTGCATGCCTTCTAAGCAATTTTAGCGTGAATAAGCAATATAGAATAAAGCCCGATTAAGCATGAGTGTATAGCAGTTGGCATTATTCACATGGCATTGTTTACTTTTTGAGGAAAACAGCTGAATGTAAGAGCTGCATATAGCGGAAGAAAGTTTGTTTGCTATATACATAAATTTTTTTAGAGTTTGGTTGTCGTAGAATACGTGAACAATATCGTAAAACGAATTCAAGGCGACAGGAAGAACAAAGCAGTGACAGCAAGGAATAAATATTGTGGAACGGAGGCGGCACTGTCACTGGTTAGAACATTATTCTGTCTTTACAGTGACCAGTGACTTAAAAAACTAGTGACAAAGTAACCGGTACAAAAATATTGCTCACCTCTACTCATCTCTAGTGAATACCACATTCCGTCGCGCTTACATTTTCTCTTTGCATATAAATGAAAAATTCTGTATAAATTTACTTTCTCAATAAAGTAAAACAGTTACCAATGTTAAGATAAAATTTTCGTATAAGTCGTGGAAGCTTATCGTATTTATAATCAGCAGTCGGCGGCAAATTCGTATCGTCGATGCGATATTCGCACAGGGTTCGGAGAGCGTAATCGGCGAGGTTTCGGAAAGTAGATTGCTTAAATATTGACAAATTATTGCTGCTTTTGTTGAAGAATGTCGGCTGAAGACTTTTACCTGAGATACTATGTGGGCCATAAGGGGAAGTTTGGCCATGAGTTCTTGGAATTTGAGTTTCGTCCCGATGGCAAGCTACGTTATGCCAACAACTCTAATTACAAAAATGATACCATGATCCGAAAGGAGGCGTTCGTACATCAGTCGGTGATGGAAGAGTTGAAACGCATAATATTAGACTCTGAGATTATGGCAGAAGACGACTCGCCGTGGCCACCACCAGATCGCGTAGGAAGGCAGGTAAATAGTGTCGACTGCAGTTTTTTCTTCTAATATCAGGGATTCTGTTATATAGGAATTGGAAATTGTTATTGGCGATGAGCACATCTCGTTTACCACTTCGAAGACTGGCTCGCTGGTGGATGTAAATCGTTCAAAAGATCCCGAGGGATTACGCGGTTTCTACTACTTGGTGCAAGATTTGAAGTGCTTGGTATTCTCGTTGATTGGACTACATTTCAAAATCAAGCCTATATAGAAAATAGGTGATAATATTAGCCGAGTCTTTCTCAGCGATAGCGATACCACTACTTTAAGATGATATTCATATAGTACCATAAATAATAAAAATCTTTAATTTAATAAAAATCTGCAAGAAACTTTATTTAAATGTATTTTGTGCTCGAAACTTTACACTTCTCTTGGGGTTTTTCACTACATCGGATATTACACATTCTGAGCACTTTTCAAGGCACTTTGCACGTCGTTTACAAGGTCTTCTACATCTTCTAATCCGACTGACAACCTTATTAGTGAGTCTGTGATGCCCAGTTTTTCTCGATCTTCGGCCGGAACAGAAGCATGTGTCATTATAACTGGCAGTTCGGCCAAGCTTTCGTAACCTCCTAAGCTCTCTGCTAAGGTAAACACCTTGAGTGCTTTAAGGAATGCCTTTGATTGCTCCAACGAACCTCGGATGTAGAACGAGAATACGCCACTGTAACCATAAGTCTGCTTTAGAGCGATATGATGTTGAGGATGCGAAGGAAGGGCAGGATGAATGACCTTTTCGACGAACGGGTGCGACTCCAAAAATGTTGCCACAGCTAATGCATTTTTCTGATGTTGCTCCATTCGTACAGAAAGTGTTTTCAAGCTGCGATTAACTTGGTAACAGTCGAATGGCGAAGGTACGATACCGACAGCATTTTGCAGAAATTTTAATTGATCGTACAGTTGATCACAGTTTAAAGTAATGCCTCCCATTACCACATCGGTGTGGCCATTCATATACTTGGTCAGCGAATAACACACTAAATCTGCGCCCAACTCCAATGGTCGTTGAAAATACGAAGTTAAGAACGTATTATCAACAGCCAACACAATATTTTCTCTTCTGCGACATATCTGACTAATAGCTTCTATGTCGGCGACCTTTATCAAAGGATTCGTCGGGGATTCCACCCACACTAACCTGGTATGTGGTTTAAACGACGCTTCGAACTCCATTAAATTGGTGGGGTCTACGAAAGTAAATTCAATTCCCAGCCTCGATGCGACTTTTCTAATTAAACGGTTAGTTCCTCCATAAACATCGTCACCAACTATTATGTGGTCGCCGTTTGAAAGCATAGACAGCACAGTGGTGGTCGCTCCAAGACCGGACGAAAAAGTCAGCCCATACTTAGCACCATCCAGCGAAGCCAAGCACTTTTCCAACACGTTTCTTGTGGGATTTCCACTGCGCGAATATTCAAACCCACGGTGTTCTCCCGGCCCATCCTGCTTGTAAGTGGTGCTGAGGCATATGGGTGGGATCACACACATGCTGTTCCACTGATCAGGTTCTTGGCCAACGTGTATAGCCTTGGTGGCAAATCCATTTGGTTGTTTTCGGAACTGGTTACTCATTCTTTACTGAAACAGCGATACTGGTACAAGTCACTAAATAACAGAACGAATTGAAAGCAGAAATAATCTCAGGCGTGATAGCGAAGCTACTTTATTTGTTGGCAACCAAAGATAAGGCAGTCACCTGGTCCAAAGACTACCAGTCTTTGACCTGATGCACTTGCTATACTAAATATTCAGGTTTATCTCTGCTATGGCCCCAAATACAGAACCCTGCGCCAAAATTTTTTAGCGGCATTCAAAACGCTTTTGAAAATTATACCTAATACCCCGCGCCACGATATTACATTCGTGTATTCGACGACTTAAATTTGTACCAATATGTGGCGAAATTTTATGTACATACATATTTTTGTCGCTTATCCCAAGGTGTCGACATCGTCTAGTAGGATTAAAAGAAAAACTATTCATGTATATATGTTTTGGTTAAGGCTATTTTCATTGATATCACGCTATTTTTATATTTTAGAGTAATATTCGTTTTTCGGTCGCGGAGTTTGTGAAATTGTGAAATAGTCTCTTGAAAATTATACCCCGCGCCATGATATTACATTCGTGTATTCGACGACTTAAATTTGTACCAATATGTGGCGAAATTTTATGTACATACATATTTTTGTCGCTTATCCCAAGGTGTCGACATCGTCTAGTAGGATTAAAAGAAAAACTATTCATGTATATATGTTTTGGTTAAGGCTATTTTCATTGATATCACGCTATTTTTATATTTTAGAGTAATATTCGTTTTTCGGTCGCGGAGTTTGTGAAATTGTCTCTCTACGCATGTTTTCCAAAACATTTATAACGTCGAAGCTTTTAAAAGAGGTGTAAATCAACACTATTCCCACTTCCAAAAATCTTTTCCCTTTCCAAAAACCTTTTCCCTTTTAAACCAACCAATATATATATATATATTTTAGCTTTCCCATTTTTTTTTCGAAAATTCCCCGTCATGTGTAAATTTCACCCCCTTCAACACCATAATATGGTTACCAATTTGATTTGAAAAATATATAATAAATAATACATATGCGAATTAAATATTAATTACACTGGATCTTTTAATAAAAACTATGTTAACATCTTGTAGTCTAACAAAGAAATGCATTTACAACCCAAATATGTCTAAATAACAAATGTAACTCTTTTAATGATCTACAATTTTCACTTTTAAGTGTAAATAAAAATCGCTTATATCGCTCTTTATACTTCAGTCTTCAGGGAATTATATAAGTAGATATATAAAATTATACACTACTGTGTATATACAATATTTCTCAGTTTTTAAAATCTACTAAAAACTTATTTTCTTAAATATGTTCACTCTTATCTGTAAAAGGGCAGAAACACCACGTTTGTAAGTAATGAAATTTAAGAAATAACCTTACTAAAGTAGATATTCATTACGTTCCACTCTGAGTGGACATGAACTATCAGTTAATGAGATTAGCAATAATAAATGTGTATAGCTATTGGGACTAAGTTGAGGATGTACCGTCAATCCAGTCTTAAACTTAGAGAAACCTCTTGTACAAACGAATACGCAAGTCTCAGAGTCATAATTGAGGATGCTGTGGTATCTGAGGACTGCGTTCGAAATACGACGACGCTTCATTCTGAGTCAGTTGTTCATGCTGTGGGTGTTGTTGCGTAGACAAATTGGTGGACAGCAATAAAGAAGACGAAGTGTGACCTGCCGTCAAACACTCTGTAGGTGGCGACACTGACGGTTGTTGCGTTTGTGGCAGTTGCGATCTTGGGGAGGCCTGTGCCGAGGTGCTCATCACTGGGTTCCCTTCCTTTGGACAGCCAATAGTTAAACGAACATGCAATCCGGACTCTTTAATGAGTTGCACAACATCACCATGACTCATGCCCGCGATCTCAATTCGATTAACAGCAATAATTCGGTCCCCTACTTTGAGTTCCCCGCAACGATCAGCAGGGCTTCCGGGTATAAGCTTTCCTGCCGAAGTACAGGAGAAAACAGAGAATTGTGAGATAATAATTGAAAACATTTATAAAGATATCAGTACCTATAGTAGAGCCGTAATATTGATTAGCCGAAGAAATAATAACGAAGCCAAAGCCTTCATTCTCATACCGACTCACAATTACATCATAAGGATAGCGTACGGCAAGGTGGCGTAAAGTAGACATAGATGGCAAGTGCCGTAACGTGCGCCTGCGTAAAATCATGGTGACCTGACCACGCAGAGCTGCTTCACCCATTAACGAAACTACTTTATGATGCGAAGAATTAACCTAAAATAAAATTGCTGAAAGCCAATCTCTAAAACACTTCGTAATTACTGGATTACTTACAACGTTAACTCCATCAATGCTTAGAATTTCGTCGCCCGTTGCAATGCGATGGTCATGGTCCGCAGCGCCACCTGGCACTATGTGCCCAACTGTGACTTGAGAACCCTCTTCTGTACCACCTACGATGCGAAAACCAAAACCCAAAGCCTGACGCTCTAAGGTAACCTCAGCGAGTTCGTACTGATGGGTTTCTTCCTGAAATGAAAAGATTTAAGGGAGGAATTAGAGAATTATTATATTTCAAGTGCAGGAAACCCAGTGTTTAACATTTTTACAACCTTTCAAAAAGTGTTTAATTTGTATACCTCATCGAAATTCTGCCTTAGTATGGGAGTCAAGGTGCCACCATTAACAAGTCCCCTTGCCATCCCCCCAACTAACATTACAGGCTGCAGCGAATTACTGCAGCCCCAACTGTTTTGAGTCTGGTAGCTTGAGGCCATGCCAGGTGAAGGGTGTGCCTCCAACGGACTAAAGCCCACCTTACGTCGGTCATTGAGCAATTCATTGACACGCTTCTGCATGCGCTCATTTTGAATATATGCTGGCGGCAAAGTCGAGGGCACCCCATGTAGTAAAGGCGAAAAGAGCGTTTGTTTGTGATTGTGTGTCAGAGACTTTTGCTGCTGTTGATGCAAGTGGTAAAAATTAGCTGAATGTGGTTGCGGTTGCTGATGTTGTTGTTGCAAATTACGGTATGTGTAACGCAAATGGTCTTGGCATTCGTAACAGTAGCAGGAGTCATTGTGGTACGTTGGCACTGGCACTGTGGTCATCAATGGATGCACTCCGGGGGTATAAAGAGCGCCGTTGTTGGCCAAGGGATGCGTAGCGGACTGCACTTGTGGGCTGCGGGAAGTCATGCTTGTGGGCGGCATAGGTGATGAATTATAGGTTAGATTGTAGTCACAACTTGTGCTAAGATTACAGGAAGCTGCAGCATATTCTTGATTTTCATCGTTGTGGGAGTGTGTAACGAGATTATCTGAAATCAGAAAATGTATTAGGGGCAGTTCTTCCGTCACTTGCCAATTATACCGTTCTGTCCATGGACGCCGCTCTTCGTGTCTTTTGACAGCGTGGTTTCTGATAAGCGTTCAGTTAAACATGCCACCAGCTTCGGGTAGGGATCCATGAAAGGTACTGCATCAAGATCCTGGAGGCTGTTAGTGGATTTGGCATTTTGTTGCGACTTGTCGTCAGATTTTGAAGTCGATAGTGCAAGCTGATTAAGAGCGGCTGCGGAAATGGAGCCAATGCCATTTGTTGCCGCTGCCACCTCGGCGTCGTTTAACTCGTTGTTGGGCGTCTGCGCACGCGCCCGCTCTCTTGTGTCAACTAGTGGTGTCTTCGGTCTGATCGGCAGTATTTCTTTTTGCTGCGTGCTATACAGGTCAGCAGTGGGTGTCTTGCTACGAAGCAAGACTCCGCTGTTGCTATTACTGATAGGGTTTTTACGCATCTTCGCAACACTGCCCGGTGAACACAAGTTGGTGGCGACTGCAGAGTTGAAATTTGGACCACCACGTTGTATTTTCACAACGGCAGGTTCAGTTTTCGAGCAGTCTTTGAGCACCTGGACCACTTCCATGTGTAGTTTGTCTCGCACATCTACCGAGTTGATCTCCAACAGAATGTCGCCCTCCTGCAGTTGCTTGCAGCAATTTCGATCGAGTATCTTCTTCACCTTCTGACCGTAAGAAGAGTCGGCGATAGTAAAGCCGAAGCCCATGACACCCTTGGCTATTGAGAACGTAAGTATTTCTGGCTTTTTTATGAGTAAAAAATCATCCGAATCCGCAATTTCGCGGCTACGCAATTCATTGAGCTTGTTTTCTCCTCTACGAGCGCCATCCAATACATCTAGAAACTTGTAGTTTTCTTCGATATCTAAATCTAGCAGAAACCGCTGTTGCTTTTCTGGCTCCTCAGTAATACTGTCCACAGCAATGGTCGTTACTACTTCTGTGTTGGGATCATTGGGATCGAAAGGCAATGGGTAGCCGCGGCATACCTCTAAGGTCACTGATTCGCCGGGTAGTATCGACTGAAAGACATTAACCATTTCGTGATGAGTGAAACCCAGCACACAGATATCGTTTACGTAAACCAAAACATCGCCCGTTTGTAGCTGACCGTCCAACCAAGCTGGTCCGTTGGGTACAACGGATTTGATCTGCAGGAACTCCTCGATGGTGTCATCGCCGCCAACAATGGTGATGCCCAGACCACGTGCTGACTTCACCAGTGTTGTTGTTAAACGTTCTCCTTGCATTTTCACGGGATTTCTAGTGAACTTATAGCGCAGCTGTGGCGACTTGAATGTTTTTTCTGTGCCAGACACATGTGCAGGCGGCGTACACCGTTTCAAATCACATGCAGACCCATCTGTTGTCTCACCATCACCAGAAATGCTTCTCCCAATTAGATCAGTGCCACTTTCATAACACTCATTTTCACCGCGCGATCGTGAAGGGAGCTTTAAGTGTTTTCGTTGTTCGGCAGCACGTCGCTTAGCTTCCAGTACTGGATTCTCATACTGCGTGCGCCGATTCACATGATCAATATAATAAGTTCCATACAGTGAATCCTCTATTTTCTCCCAGCCATATGGAAGCTCATCATCACTGCAATCCTCGAGAGACTTCTTTTGGAACTTTGAGAGACGCGGATCGAGCCAGTGCGATGTGCCGGTATTATGACTACACAAACAAATATCTATTTAGTTTAGAAATAGAAATAGAAAAAGAAATGCCATTGCATTTCTGAAGACTTACTCGATAAAATACAGCTCACCACGTTCAGTGTACGCTGTTTCCCATTTGGGCGGCAAAGGTCCTAGACCGTCATCGTCATCATCATTTCCTACGCGCCCATCACTAATGTAGCAGTGTTGCAAAAGGCTATCTGTGAAGTTTAAATATTTTTGTTTTAACAGCACATGCACAAAAGGTACAACTAGATGCATGTAGAAGCTGCATAAAGATCCCTATGGTATCGTACCCATTATAAGTGCTTTATAATACCAAGTTTAATATTTGATATTGTTTATATTATATATTTATTTATTATTTATTCATTTATTACATCTACAAACTAAAAATTTTACAGACTACGAAAATAAATACAATATCTATCTTCTTCTATATATATAAAAATAAAATGGCTGTTCGTATGTCCTCGACGAACTCGCGAACTACTCAACGGATTTTAATATTTTTTTTAAATATTCCTGATTGTCTGTCAGAACGGATTTTCGAAAACTCCGCCCCTACGTGGCTAGGATTTAAAATCGCGAAATTTTCATTGGTCTATTGGGTAGAAATAAATATTATAGATTAAAATATATATGGAGAATTATATTTTATTAATAAATGTAGAAAGCAGGCGAACTCTATATCAAACGAAATGAAAACAATTTCAGGCGTAATGAACTGTGTGAGTTTCTCATGTTTATGCTGCCAGCAAGACGGGTCTTTGACTCGTCTGACAGCAATATAATGAAAAATAATACACCGAAAATAATATGCTAGGAACTTTAAATTTTAACTGAAATTCTGTTCATTTTAGATATTCCAACATGTTGAAACTTTAAACATTGCTCAAAACTGGAAGACAATGCAATATTAGGTATAAGCTGACCACCGACGCCCATTTTAAGGCAGGAAATTTTCTAAAACGCCTAAAAACACGCTTCATAGCATTTACACACAAGGTTCCGAGCATTTTGGTTTTTGTTTTGACTAAATTGCTTCGTGATTAAGAACTCAAATGAAGAAAAACTGAAATAAACATGAAATTTACCACATGTCTCTGATATAATCTGATCAAAGTGTTTAAAATCGTTTGAAAAATTTCACACACACACACACATACACACACACACGCACAAATAAAAATAAATTTTTAAATACCACGTTTTTAAGACGGACTAAAAAATTTAAAATAATTTTTCCTAGCCCTTTCCTAGCTACTCCCTTCAGGTGTTTGGTATAAATATATTATTTTTTTAAAAAGCTAAAATGTAATGTAATGTAATGTATACTTTAAATAAAATTGGATCCAATTTTCAAATAATGCCACTTACCTTTGGTAGGGTTGTTGTTGTTGTTAGTATTGTTATGATGCATTATTGTTGATTGACTATTGATTGATAAGCCACCACCACTCAATGACGTAACATCCTCCCGGGATGCATGCGAAGAGGAAGGTTTCTTGACCAAGCTATTCAGGCTGTTGCTAATATCATCTGCTGAAGTCTCCAACCTGTCACTCTGAATTGCATCATATGCAGTTATATTAGCTGCAGTTGCGGCTTTTGAAAAAATTGCACTCATTACGTTGTCATTACCGTGCGCGACGTTTGCAATGTTTCCGTTGCTAACACTGGGACCTTCAGAAGCTATAGTCGAGGCAGAAGCAGTAGCAGCAACAGCATTTCCGTTAAAAGTCACGCTACCAGAATCAGCAGCGGATTCAGAAGCAGAACCAGTTTCTTCTAAATGAGTATGAAGCGATGGTGGAAGAGGTGGTGAAGAGGTTGAATACTGTGAATGCTGATACGGATAATAATGCAGAGGACTGGGATCTGGTGGTGTGGGTGGATATGTCGATTGTTGATGTTGCTGCTGAAAGTGCTGGTTTTGCCTAGAGTCGTTTTCCGCGGAATAAGTGCAGGTTGTAACAGCTTTTGGGGTATCAATATCAACTGACGTATTTAAGCTCCCATTAGAGGCAAGTGTCGCCATTGCTTCGGTGGCCGCTGTTGCTGGTGTTAAAGTTTTTTTATCGATCATTACTAAACTTGTTGTCAATTACGACGGATGTTAAATGTTCTGTATTCCTTAGTGTTAAAGTTTCTAGGCACAAAACACGATGGTGTACTATGATTTCGATTAGGTATGACATGATAGACAACTGTCGCAACTGCGAAAGGATACTAAGATCAGTATTGTGCTGCTAAGTCCATATCTGTGTGATCTCGAAACCTTTTTCTAAAATATTGCCGACTTCTACACTAAAACAAACAAACGCGTATTGTCTATTATTTTTAAAAAGCGCTTTGCACAAAACGACACTGCATTGGAATGCATATAAAAGCCAGTGTTATTCGTAGTATACTCTACTACAAAACCGCTTTACAATGGTCTGTTTAGAAGCTGTAAAGAAACATTATGCATTGCAATACTATTTCTTGATAATATTTTATAGAGTGCGTTGAAAGAACAAAGTAAATGCCTATGATTCCATCAAATAGAATCGAAGAATTCCTTAATTTATCACAATATACATTATTATTATGGAAGGATTTCCATAATAAATTAATGTAGAAATAAATATTAATGCAAAATTTAAAAGAAATAAATATATATGCTTTTTTATTAGTTTTAAAATGTTTGTCTTTATTTTATTATTTTTTTTATGGATTATTTTAATATTGATTCAAAACATATCGTTCGTCTGCAAAGTTAGAGAGAAAAAGAAGTGTAAAAAAAACGGAGAAACTATTAAATGTTTTCTGTCTGGCGTAGCATATTTACAATAGACCACATACTCATACATAAAGAAAGTATACATACAATAATACACTAAAAATTTTCAGGAGACAACATAAATATGTTCAGATCAGAAGTGAAATGGATCTTTAAGCTAGATTACATTCGCAACTTAAAAACTTTTCACTACTTTTACTGAAACGAATTATCAGCGAAATCAAAACGAAATAACAAGTTATCTACTATAATATTAAGTTACAACTAAACTAACTGCAGTTAAGCCGCAGCCTGATACCAGAAAAACATGATGGAAGCACACCTGTCGCAAAAAATAGCAAGTTGACTATTATGTTTGTGTTAAAAATAAACTGACGGCAATACATTTCTGTTAAAAATAGCCCGGCGGCAGTGCAAGTGTTAAATATCTTCTCTTCGCAAAGAGTTTAGTTAAAACAAGTAAAAGTTTTGTCTTCGGCCAAGCAGAAGTACCCTACATCCGAGTAGCTAAAAAATAATAATTTCGCTTAACAATTTTTCAGTTAACAACTTTTGTACAAGTAGGCGGACCACGCCCACTTTACCCATTTGCAAAAATTTTTCTAATGTCTCTAGGTACCTCGGGATAAAATCACGTATGAATATTTTGCATCGTTTATGAGATATTGACAACTTCTGTATGTGTTTTAGGCGTTAAGCGTTAACGAAACATAATTGTGAAAACAAAGCGCCGTTGTTCATGAGCCTCAAAATTAGTGACATTTTGCTGGCTTCCACTTAGAATCAAAAATTATAGAAACCATCATGTTAAAAAACAAGTTATCTAAATCATTTTTGAAGTAGTTCAAAATTACTTTGAACATGCCTACATTTTGTTTGGAATGCACTGCATGCAAAAGTGCATCGTGTGACTCAAAGCCAGGATTTCTTTTTGCCGCAGTTACCTTTTCCATCCAGTTTACGACCGTATGTCCACAGTGGGATATGGCTGTCCTATTTTGTCAGCTCTAGTTCAGCTATTTTATGTGGTTGAGACAGTATTTTAATACAAAAAAGGCAGCGTTATTTTGTGAGTTTTGTTAATATATGTTCCCAATTGTTAATTTTATTTTGATGTGGTCTCACTGCCCGATTAAATAAATCGTACGGCCACCGAACAACACTGCTAATTTTAACAATTTCAGAAACAAAGCCCGAAGTCGGCCCCACCAAATGTTTCTTCGAAGCAATGCATGGTTGCAAAGTACGAAAGTACGTACAATTTATGGTTTTAAAATAGGTATGTACAATTTTTAAATAAGAAGGTACGTTTTGTTGTGACTGTTAAAGAGAGGGTCCAGGTAAAGATTTTGTGGTGGTGTACTGTTTCTGGTGCGTGGTACGATTTTTCATGGGAAGTGTATTGGCAAAGAATCCAGAAAAACCTTTTTTTGCATATCACTTTTTTCTGCCAGCATTATAAGTACATTCTGCAAACTTCGTTGTATTCTCAAAAGAGTAATTTTGTTGTCCAAATGGTACATTGTTTACAATTGGAGATGCAGTCCTTTATTTAACCGACACTGCAACTAAACGCACAAAACATAATAACCCACTAACAATTATCATCAATTACAAAATCTGTAATTTCCTTCAATTCCTGTGTTTAAATGCAAACAAAATAGCAAAAGAAGAAGAGAACTTTGTGTGTGTCGAATTAGAAATCGTATTAAATTTTTCGTATTAAATTTTTTATGACTTTGTTTTATAAATGCTTAAAATAAATGCATTAGAACTTTTAAAAATATTAGGGTTCATAGTAGTAAAATTTACATTTGGTGTTACTACCCCGCTGCTTAAAAAGTTCATAATACATCGTAGCTATAGTGCAAGTTTACCAACGCTGAAAATATGTATTTGTTGAGTTTCTTGCAATTTTCTTGAATTTTGACTAAAAGGTGCCTAGAATTGGTGAAATTCAATGAATGAAGGTTGCATCTTATATTTCGGTAATAGAGAAAACAAACAAGAATTAATCATCGTAACTGGCTTTATTGTTTTTCAAAATATTCTCCATGATACACTTTTGCATGCGCTTGAACCAACGACGGGCGTCGAAAAACGTTGACCTCGTAATTTATTTTTGACGTGCTGAAACAAAAATAGTCATTAGGTGCTAAATCAGGGCTGTACGGCGGATGACTCATTAATTCGATGTTTACAGTTCTCAAAAGGTTTGAGCCGTTATGTGAGAGCTCGCATTGTCCTAGTGGAGAACGATACGAGGTTGGTTTTCCATATTTTTTTCGAAGACCGGGTAAGCAAATGGTTGTATACCATTCGGAATTGATCGTTCGCTGTTGCATTAATGGTACAGATGCTATATGCCCGATTTCTCCGAAGAAACAGGAGAACATTTGCTTCGAAGTACTTCATGCGCGAACAACTTTTGTTGGTTTGGCTCTTCTTTAAAGACCCATACAGTCGACTGCTGTTTACTTTCGTATTTTTCTAGCATTTCTTTTGACCAATCGACGCGAGCCTTTTTTTGAACGATTGACAAATTCTGTGGAATCCAACGCGAACAAATTTTTTGACGGCCAAATATTTATGCAATATTGAATGTATGCTGGTCCCACAAATGCTAAAGAATGCCCCTATCTCACGATAAGTCACATGACAATCTTGCAATATCAGTTCACGTACAGGTTCAATGTTTTCTGGAACAAGAACCGAATACCGACGAAAGTACGAATCCCATTTCGTCGAGACGTCGGTTTTCAGATGGCAGAACTAGGATCGCCCATTCTCGAAATATAAAAGGCAATCCTCGTAGCAGCAAAACCGAAAAGGCTGAATATCTACTGCAGAACTTTCTAAAATTTTTTTACCCGCAGTATTTTAGGAGCTTAAACGTCGTCAGTTTTTATATTTCAGAATGGGTCCTAGATTTAGCCGATTAACCGATAGGTCCACTTACTATCCTTTCCCACACTACCATAAATTACTGTAATTATTGTATGTTGTCAGTGATTTATTAATTAAGAAAAATTTTCAAGCTTTCAGTATATTTGCATTCTGTCGTTAAAGTATTCACAATTTAAAACATAATAATTTTATAATTCTAAATGTTATAAAAGTCCTCAATATATATTACAATAATTTGATTTAGACCGCTCACGTTAGTCAAATTTGGATTGCCTTGTCGTTTTTGTGACTTTCACTTTTTCAGAGTTTACTTTTTCAGCAACATCATAAATGGAAACTTTTGGCTTGTGCTTCAAATATAATTGTATGGGCATTTAATCTTATTAATATTTTAAAATCATTTGTTTACCGCTAACTGGTTTAGATAGAATTCGTAGGGAATATTTCCAGTAATAGGATCTACAGCAACAGCCATCATTTCGTCAAGTTCCTCTTGCGTAAAGGGTTCGCCTTCTTCCATAATTAATTTGCTCATATATTCCTTAGTTATATATCTTTTTCCTTCAGGATCCAAAACTTTAAATGCTTCTAAGAGCTTCTCTGCTGGAGCTGGTTCCATTCTAGAAAATTAATTGAATTTAAAGATTCTTCAAGATTAGAACATATACGGATATGATCCCAAAATCTTATGAACTATTGAACACTTTTGTAAACAAACAGCAAGATTATCTCTATTACATAAATGCAAGGATTATTAACTTATAACATACTTTCTTTCATTTATCAACTGGCAAATATGTGGCAAAAACCTTGAAAGATGTACTTCTCCACTAGCGTCCTCAAGTTCAGTTGCGGCAATAACCTCGTTTATTTCCTGTTCCGTTGGGGCGCAACCCAAAAACCTTAAAATGGTGCCAATTTCGCGAATGTCAATTTGCTTATCCCCGTGATGGTCAAATATAACAAATGCATCCGCTATTCGTTTTTCCAAATCATTAGTAATGGGAACTGTATAGAAATAATCATTCAATTTAACACAGTTGTTATTACGAATTATTACTACCGTTTATTTCCATTTCCTTGGATTTTAGTTACTAAGATTTTACAGAAAAGTCCTTAAAACCTTTTCTCTTAAAAAGCTTAACAAATTGATTTAATAAAATACAATCAACTTGGTTGCTAAGTTGCTAAAAAAATATTCGAAATTATTATACACATTTTGTTTTGAAGTACAATAGCAAGTAGCATCATTTGCAAGTAGGGGTGCAACAATGGAATCGAGATGTTGTTTTATATTATCTAATAATCGTTAAATTAAATTAAACATGGTAAATGTTCTGGAATGACTAGTTGGTAGAAAAATTTTGTTGAAAAATCCCGAAAACTAAATTATTAATATGAGATGTTAAAAAGCGTTGGAACTCCACTATTTTTATTACTGTTTTCATACTTTTACATATAAAATATGATTAATTTTCAGCAATTGTTTCGGTTAAAATTTTGCGTATTACATAAAAAGCTACTATGGTGGCTTATACACCTCGCCCACGAAGAACACGCCCACTTTTCATATAAGGACAATTTGGTTAAATCATTCTAAAAATCATTAAATACGTTTCAGCTATAACAATCAATGTTGTTATCAGGATACAATTATCATAACAATTATGATAACATATCATATTCCATGAACCCACGACGGAATCGGACAAAGACACGCATACTGCTTAAAAGTTGTGTTTTTTTCTTGAATTTTTTATTTCCTGCAAATGATCTCCCAAAGAAAATCTTCCGACGAAGACAAGTTATCTTTGGTTAATATAGCTCCATCTCATGGTAAGGCAGCTATACTAGGTTATTCTCTGGTAAAATTCGGAGGCTAGAAATTACATTTTTGATGTGATTCCTTCATTGCATATACGTATACTGTGCCATACAGACAATTATTTTTATCTTACACGTGTATAAATTGTCAGTGGCAAAATAATCAGGAAAAGCTAGTGGCGAAATAATATGGAAAAGTTCTAAGAAGGAACACGGAAGTTGAGCGCAAATAAATCGGAGTTAAAAAAGAAACTATTTCCGTCGTTAAATATGAAAAACATTATCCCAGAAGTTTTCAGCCATCAACAATTGCATAGAGAGAAGAAAAAGGGAAGTTGCAGTTGCTGGTTACAGCGGACAGCAGTTGGCGTAAATAACACGAATAGATGAAACACATGTAAACGATCACATTCAGACAATTGATTGTACACATAGTAGCTCTTTTGCACTTTTATAGCCGCTTATAACGAATTATCTATACCATAATTTTCTCAAAACTGTACTTGTTATTACGAATATATGAAAACCATTCAGACAAATATAATTTTATCATTAAATATTTGTCAGTACTTGTTAAAAATCACGTTATAAAATGATGGACATGTAAAAACTAAATTTCACCAATATTTCTTACTCAATCTTCTTTTAATTTCTTCCTACGTGTAATCAAATTTCTGAGTATCCTACTCCCATTTCGAGAGTATTCTACTCCCTTACACATAATGAAGCAGATGCCCAGACGACCGTACTTAACCCAATCCCAAGACCTTTTCCAATGCCATTTTGTCAAAACGTCTTGCAATGTCGCTTTCATTGTGTTTAAGGTGGAACCTTTCCACCGTTGCCAAGTTGTGGCAACGTTTAAGATCTAGCTGTGTTTAATTTTTCGAGAAAGAAATGCCGACTGCCATTCGGCCACGTCATCGAATAACGTCACCAGTATCCAATGAGAAAAGGCCAGATATCCTGGTATAGATTTCGATATTTTTCAAACACAAATAATCAGCGGAAATTGAAAGAAATAGCGCACTAGAAACATCACTTCAGACGTCGTGCTTGTAATGAAGAAAGACAAGAAGGACAAGCAAACTAAAACCACTCAGTTGAGAAATGTGTAATTTCTAATTTCTATCGTCAGTTGACACAAAAACAAATAGAATTCATAAGAGTAAACATGACGACGATCTCTGCATCTGCTCCACCGGTGTTTATAACTGTTCCGAAGTACGTGGCCATCACACCGAACACTGCTGGTACACCTTTGCTACCTAAGATCAGAATTTCGTCACCAGCAGGTCAGGCAACACCGCCAAATTTTGCGGACGATGCGACTACAAAAGGCAAAAAGAGGAGGTTGGACCACCTGTCGTGGGAGGAAAAAATCCAGAGAAAGTGTGTGGTCTCGCCTGCTTTCCAAAGGAAATTAATGACCTTTTTTTCAGAAAATTGAAAAATCGCGTGGCTGCACAAACGTCCCGGGATCGCAAGAAAGCTCGTATGGAGGACATGGAGCATGAAATACGCGAATTGACCCAGCGAACAGAGATGCTGCAAAACAAATGCGAGAGTATGCAAGCCATTAATGAGTCTCTTTTGGAAAAGAATCACAAATTGGACTTAGAAGTTGAGTTGCTGAGGCAACAACTGATCGATTTGCAGCAACAGAAGAAGGAGCAAGTTCAACAACCAATTCGCACCATAACTTGTGCCGGGTGCGAGTCCATCCTCAAGGGATCTGCAGTATCCACATGTGCTGATAACCCTCTGCAGCAGGGATCAATAGGCAAGATGGACTCCCAGTCGGCAGAAGCAGCGGTGCAGTTACAGAAGACGAATACACTAGCAGCACTTTGGCGGATTGTAACCCTTTGTCTTCTCTACAAGACTTGCTCGCCATCGACCTCATCTGCAGCAAGGAAGACGAGTTTGATGCTAGGAAACTGGAAGAACTTGCCGAAAGCCTGCTCGCAGATATCACCGCAAGTTTGGAAGCAGGTGATGGAACGAGCGATGAAGCTACTTCCAAAGCTACAAGCGAAACAAAATGCGTGTCTGGATCAGTGGTGGGGACCGCAACAGAGTTGTTGGAATCCAGCGAACATATTGGAATCCGCAGCGGTGACAGCCTAGGGTTCCCCGCAGACACTTTGCAAACCGATGCGGATTTAGATGGAAACTACAAAGAATGCACGTCTTTAGCTATTGAACTCCCTCACACACTTTCAACGCCAGAAACTGTGTACGGCACATATGATGCTAAAACTAATTCCATCACCATCGTTATGGAGGATGGCTCTACACCCGTCAATGAAGCCGTGGAGGAAATCTATTGCGACGGTGTTGCACCGCCTGAAAGCGATGACGTAATCAAATGTCCCACTCCTGCATCATCCCCTTCACAAGTCTACCTGAATATCTACGATTCGGACGAGGATGACGACTGTTTGAATTTTGATCCCATTTCAAAATCAATGTGTCCCAAACGGAAATTATTTTCACCACTTGTGAAATCGCCACATTCGTTCAATTCGGCTTTTTCCGATCACGGCTATGAATCAATTGTCGGCTCACCACCCCCAAGAATACTGGAGCCGACGGAGAGTACGTTTGAAGAAATGGGTGATTTCAGCTGGCATGAGAACTTCAATGAACTCTTTCCCACTTTAATATAACTCAAATCGCCCCAATTTGCGACGTTGCTGTTAAACTGCGTGGGAAGTGTTGGAATATATTTACTTATGGGTAGCCTCCTAATAGTTTTAGCATCGCTTAGTATAGGGCTGTACATATATAAATACTGTTTTAAATTCTTAAAAATTTTAATGAACTGGAGTCATTTTTATATTCATGCTTTAACACATGCTTTTATAAAACTGTTAGTGCTTTATTGTCATGAGATTGTAAGTTTCCATCTAGTTTTATAATAATATATTTAACAAGACTAAAGATTGGATTTTAGAAGCCGTAATTCACATCATAGTGAATTTTAATGGACATGTAGCTTGAGTGACCTTAAAAAAATTAAGTAGACGGTTAAGTAATAAGAAGAGGTATGGTTGCCAGTTTTGAAGGATTTTCCATAAAATCGGAATTTTTAATTGCTCGGGGAAAATAGGATTCATAAGGAATTTTAATCCGCGTGGGAATTTACTTCATACAAGAAAAATTTCTCGATACTTATAGAAAATCTTATTCAAATAGCTTCATCCACACGTATTTATTGTTTCCTTTAAAGTAATTACACTATTTTGTTTGCAGTAATAAGTTGGAACTTATGCGGGCCATATACGGTTGATGATCGTCCAATTCAATCGTTGGTCTTCTCCAAAAGTAGAAATTTATTAATTTAATAGCTGCGGGAATGTAGCGGGAAATTTTCGTTACCGTATAGACTTTTAAATTAAACTTACAAACTTTGTGGTCATCAAAGGTCTTAATAAAGCCCAAGCTCAAAGATTTCATATCAATTAGCTAATCAATGTAAATAATTTAAAAATTTTGTGAAATATGAATTTTATTTAAACAAATTACATAAAACGCACAATTTAAAATTTCTCGTACTATATACACCTTAAATGCTGACCTTATAGAATTATGATGAAATAGAAGAAACTTTTTGCTTCTAAAATCTAACATTACTTTACACGTTACATTTTGCCTACTTTTTAGGGGTACGTGGTACACAGTATTGGTAATATCATTGAAACTATTGCACCACTACAATATATAATTTCTTATTAAAATCACTTCCGTAGATACGAAAACGTAAGCATTGACGTTATTTAAATGCTGTTTTCATTACCAAGAATTCAGAGGCAAGAAATAACCGACTCGACCGACAGCCGCATCGGTAATTTTTTTCAATTAATTGTGCCGTAATTTCATAAAAATCGGGCTATGCACTGACTGTGAAAATGATTTTTTAAATTTTTTTATTATCAAATATAATTCTATATTTCTTTTATTATCAAATATAATTGCTGCAGCACTTCTTGCGTACATATTCTTATTCTGCTTAAAATGTTTTTTTAATTATGTTCTTTATTACACTCCAACATGTCAAAACACTTTCGGGAAAATGTAATTACGCACCCTGCTGCAATATCGTACCCATGATGAGTGGTAACGCGATAAATTGCGTGCGTTGACACGTATGGAGCGATGCACCAACAGAGAGATGCAGAGCAAGATGTTCAGGGCGGGTGGCCATGCAAAGCGTAAGAAAAGTGGCAGTGCCAAACCAAACAGTGCAACTATGTCGCCTGCATAATTGGGCTGGCGAAGGCGGCCCCAAAAAGAACCCAGCAACAGGCGGCGACCTTGAAATGTGTGAATAGTTTCAATCCCTCTAAAATAAGGATGGATCGGGTCAATGCGGTATTTGTACTTGATTGCGCTGCTAATCCGCTTTAAAAACAGACCGAAAAAGAAAATAGTGACAGCCACGTAAACGCCGTAACGATACGCAATTGCGCCCACGCGACGCTCCACGAAGTACTTCGCCACTGCGCTGTGTACGTAAGGCGTTGCGGCATAACGTAGCAGAAGGAGTGCGCCGAATCCTTCGCCTTGCAACTCAAAGGAAGAAGCCAAATGATGTTCGAATACAATAGCATCCAGTGTGTAAGACAATAGCAGCATGGATGACAGTAAAGCGGTAGGTTCGTACTGCACATTGCGGTAATAAAATCGCGAAAAATTAACAATGGTCTCCAACAGAGGTTGCTCCGTCAAGTTTACATGTGCTGCTGTAGTTACAGCGCGTGAAGTAGGTATATGCAGACTTTTATAAACGAAGCAGGTGGCAAATAATAAGGTTGTAAGCAAGGATAAGCGGTAGAAGACCTGCTTAAATTCTACTAAACCAAACCACTTTGGATTAATCTGACAACCCAGCGCAAAATTCACTAAGACGCTATCACTTCGACCATAAATATTTGGTTGAACGTTTGCTTCTTTGATATACTTGGCCCGAAAGAATGCCCAAGTAGCAACAACAAAACTGTTGATCATTCCGTAGATACAAAAACGCAGGTAATGCTTAAGTACAAAATCGGCCAAGGGGTATTTGAACCAGGCCACGCCTATGCCTCCCAACAATGCCAGCAGTATAGCGGTTGGGAGCGCGTTGAAATAATACTGTTGGCTCTGGCGCTCAACGGGGAGTCGTACGCGTCTACCGACAAGCGTTGCCGAGACCACGAATACGCCCATAATAAAAACCAAGTAAGAGCCCAGAGCTTCAGGTTCAAACAAAAGTGCTATATAATGAAGACCTAAAGTACCTTTCAAATTTGGTATCATCAACTTGCAACTAGGTGATGCAACGCAACACCACTGCAGGTAGTAAACTACGGTGGGTATAAGTACCATCAGCAAGGCTACACCCAGCCATCCACCATATTCGCACGGTACGTCAATCTTCCGACAAGATTGAAATCTGGACGCACCAGCAGTAACACTAAAGCTTTTAAATTCATGCTCATCTAGTGCGTCGCTTCCCTCTTCGTTTTCTGAGAATTCGGATGCTTTTGAATAGTTGTCATCATTGTATACGGACTGCGAAACGGATCGGCTATCGCGACTGATTTCTGTGGTCGCAGGTGTGCCTCTGGCATCACCCTCACCATCAGGAGAATTCGAAATGCTAGAAGTCTTAGAAACAGATCGCCTCATGTAGTCCGTCAGTTTAGCCACTTCAGAGTCAGCTACAGCAGTGTATGAACGTATGTCGATTGTTTTCTGTGTGGTAGAACTGTAAGAGCTATGAACGGACGAGGTAATATGTGCTCTAGTAAGCCCTTGAGCAGAAGTAGTTAATGTCGTGGTTTGTGTTTGTGGTTCTTCCGAAAAATGTAATATCTGAAATGTACGAAATAATAAATGAAATTAAACATTAAGTTATTAACATGTGCTATATAATTTCTTTATTTATTCATTCAGAAAAAAACAAAATTCAGCTTATTTATAAAAGTCCAGTTTTTTGGTATATTTAATTACCAAAAAATTTGACTTTTCTCGTTTTTTATTTCGCGAGGGTCAAAATATGTTTTTGGAGCGAATTTCCGTTGTTCCTCGTTATAACTAGTTTAGAGTCAAAACGGTTATGACGGTGTGCCATGACCAGTGTCTACATTCGTTCCTTGAGAAATATTGATGGAATACCACCGAAACATGCTTGTTTCCAAACCAATTACAACGTGGGATGATGGAAATGCGTTTCAAAGCAAAAACAAGAAATAAACAAGTAAAATTGTTGTTTTCGGCCAGGCCGAAGTCTAAGTACCCTACACCCGAGTAACCAAAAAAATAATAACATCGTGAGTTGACAACTTTAGTATAAGTGGACAGACTTCGCCCATTTTTTGCAAACACTTTGCTAGTGTCTATAGGTACCCCGGCATAAAATCACGTATTAATATCTTGCACCGTTTATGATATTGACAACTTTTGTATGAACTGACGTACCACGCCAATTTTTTGCAAACAGATAGGTAAATAGAATTTCGCCAGTTTACAACTTTTTTATGGGTGAGCGGACCACCCGTTTTTGCCAACATTTTTGTAAAATCTCTAGATGCTTCAGAATAATAGTTTAAAATAAGTTAACCTAATATGTAATTTTACTATGACGAAGACGGAGAAATTTATGAGACCCTCTGGAATCTGAATTAACCCAGTTTCAAGGCCTATATTTTATCTCAGATACTTACCTCTTCCCTCTTCTCTTTTATAGACGACTTTGTGGTCAGCGGAGCGGGCACTGTCCCTGTGGATGCCGAAGAACCTAATACAGTTGAACGTGAACGTGAGGAACGCCGTACTGGAGATAAGTGTGAGCCTACGGGTGAAGCCCGGCGTGCTGGTGATTTACGGATAGTGGAAGCAGGCGCCGCAGCGTTCCGCTTTGTGAGCGTGCTCGTTACTACAGCAATTGGAGGTAATTTCGCATTTTCCATGCGCTTTGGCCGACCACGAGTTGCACGACGTTTATCCATATTTTAATTTGTCAGGGTTTTACTCTGAAGTATTAAAAATGTGAATACTAAAAAGAGAAATCTGCAGTTTATTTCGGAATAGATTACTGTTTCCCGCCCAAAGCGCCACAGTCGCCGTCAACAGAAATATTTGGTCTTTATACTACTGTACATTTACTAATGTAAAATTTATCTGGACAAATCTCCCACCTTTCCAACGCAGAAATTTTTAGAAATGCGTTATATATAAAACTACAAAAATTTCTAATACGTTAAGAACATCAAACACATATAATTGTTATCAAGGAAGACACCACAACAAATAATTAAATTTTAACGTTGAGAACCGACGCCACTTTCGATCCAAAATAAGAGCGAGAGAATTAGTTTACAGAAAAGAGACAAAAAGAGATGTATGGTTGTTGCCACCTGAAAATATAAGTTCATTTGCCGTGTTTATATCCAAAATTCAAATTCACTAGTTTCATATGCAGCAAGAAATTTTTTGTATTGATATTATTTGTTTTTTATCAGAAAATATTTTATGAAAAACTTCGTAAATTGAAGCGTAACGATAACGGCATTTCATTTTTTCATTATCTTGTTCAGTCTTCTGATTCGTTAGTAGTAAAAATAAGATGTGCAAGTTTCTGTATAAAATATATGATTTTATATGAAATATATGTGTACCCCAGAATACTTTTGAAACTACGCTTGTTTTAATGCTGTTTTGGAACAGCGCGTCTACCCGAGGCCGATTTTTGTACTGCGATAAACTTTCATTATGAAGATAGTTTCCCTTACTATTTGCATCTTGATCTTTATTTCTAAATAGCCCTATATTGTGCGAAGAATAAACAAACGAATTTTAGAAATCTAAAACAATATAGTTTTTGGAGCTGCTAATATCAATAGAATATATTAAAAGCTGATTGGGATGTAAAATATTACAGTGAAATTTAATATGTATTGAACTTGTTTTCAAATATAAAAAACCAGCAGTAAAGAAAATTTGTACACTAAAGAATACAATTAAAATCTAACACTTACTAGTTTTTTGATAACGAACGCAGTTGTGTTCTAGTTTAATTTTGCCGATTCCAGCTGTCAAAATAAAAAAAAATGACAACTGCTGTTCCTAGAATACTGGTAAAAAAATTGAATCAAGGATTAGGAGAAATTACTTTCAGAGATAAGTTATCTCTGATTACTTTTCCGAATAACTTGAAATCAATGTAAGTAACTAGGAATTAAATTCACATATTTTTCGAATCGAAATTTTATTATTTCGCTTTTATTTTCATTTTGAGAAATGTGTGAAATTTCGGAATCATAAAATTTGCAGTTTGAGAATAAAATGCAGTTAAATAATTTTTTTCCTTTTTGTATGTGGATACCAATCTGAAAATATACCACCTCTGTCGTTAGCAGAAGCGGGTCTAACCATCGACGCTGCAATAAGCCCATCCATCACTCGGCAGTATGACAACCCCACAGTCGCCCACCCGCATATTCAACGGGTTGGATGAAGACATTTACAACGAGGCAAAGTTTGCACACGAAATCAATGACAAAATGCGCGTTCCAAAACGCATCAAAGCTACTGGCGAGTCTTCCGATGAAGATTTGCTATTGTCAAATCAAAACGGAATTATAAACTCTTGGACCTATCAGGACAAGATCGACATGAATGTGCCGGATCGCATTGTAGTGCTTGGACACAATCAGCATTTGGAGACACGATCCACGCCTCGCGAGATTCAGTTAGAGAACTCTATTTTACCCAAGAATTCTGGTTTCATACGAGTGCAAACGCCTCCGCGCGTTATCACACTGAACGATCACCCATTTCCAACTGCTTCGGAAGATAGCTCGCCCCAAAAATTGCTCGATGACGGTGCATGCTTCGATTACGATGACGATACTGACGACGAAGCACGACCACCGCCTTATATGCAGATTGCCAGTACTAACCGCGAAAATGCGTTCGTAAACTTTGATCCGACCAACTCGAATCCGGTAGAATCGAAGTCACAGGTGCCTATCGAACTAGTGACATAATTCTTATTGATTGAACTAACATTATTGATTTCATCACGGGCAGGCTACAAGCGGCGATGGCAGCAATCGCTCTCAACGTATGCACCACCATGACAGTACTGTAATCAGCCATCGCGAAGGTACTCCTATCGGAGACTTGAGTCCACACGAAGAAATCTTGTACTTGCGACGTCAGTTGACTAAGTTAAACCGACGGATGTTAAGCATTGAAATCAGTAACGAGCAGCGTTTGCAGCGAGAAAAGATCGTGTACTGTCTCGGATTGGCTTACTTTGTGCTGAAGGCTATTCTGTGGCTAAATCGCAACTAAGATATCAACCATGGCGCTTGCAGGAGCAGTAATCAGTGGGAGCATTGCACGACACCAGCACGTAACGCAGTGTCTTATTTTTTGCTACGTTAAGAATTCACACTTATTGTTACTATTTCAACTAAATGACATGTTGCTTTTAGTTGAGCTCTGCTTTTATTTAGTGCTTTTGGTTGATATTTGTATACTATTCTTGTATTTATAGTGAGTTCGAGCCCTTTTATTTAAGCAACAAAATTTATATTTTATAGTTTAAAAACGTACCAAACAATACCATCTATAATTATGCTTCAAAACCAATTCTGTTTTCTTTTACTTTTTAAATAGAACGATGGAAAGCTAATGACATTTTTATACCTATTCACTTTGTTCTTCCGTTTGTAACGCAGAGAAGGAGACATATAGAAGAGTATATATATACTTTTCAGTATCAGCCTTAGCGTCATCTGAATCGATTTACCCCGTCCGTCCGTCTGTCTGTTGAAATCACGATTACGAAGGAGAACGAAGAGGTATCGCAATGAAATTTGGCACAAATATTCTTTGTTATGTAGGGCTCTTTGGGATTGAAAATGGGCGAGATCGGTTAACAGCCACACCTTTACATAAGGAATGTGAAGCCACCTCGTTCAAAAAAGTTATAAGCTGAACATCTCGTAAACCGTATGAGGCATAATACTATTCGGAACATATAGCGCCATTATAAAAAATGGGCGTGGTTCGCCCACTAATACAAAAGTTGGCAATATCTCATAAACGGTGCAAAATATTCATACGTGATTATATCCCGCGATACCTAGCCATTAGCAAAATGTTTGCAAAAAATGGGCAAAAACTTATACGAGAGTTGTCAACTGACGAAATTATTATTTTTTTAGCTACTCGGGTGTAGGGTACTACTTGGACTTCGGCCTGGCCGAAGACAACACTTTTACTTGTTTAATTATACAAATTTTACTCACGATGTGAAATTCTAGTAATCTATGCAGAAACAAGATTTACAAAAATTATAAAGCGTACTTACCAAATCTACATATATAAAACATTGCTACCGCATTCTCTATTTACAACTGTATTTATCGTATAGTAGTAAGAGAAGGCGGGAACGTATATCCCTTAAAAATTAACCGCATAAATAAAATAGTTAAGCAAAGAAAATTTTAAAAACCTAGTTTCATATAAAAATTTTCTGTGAAGGTTGATGTTATTAATTTGCAACTAAGAATTTTAATAGGTTTGTAGAAAGATACCGATTTACAAAACACAGCTGCTAGCTAAATTATTACTAACTGATATTCTTGATCTCGACCGTAAATTATATATCCATATAAATATAGACTCTGAAACTACATCAAGACATAAAATCTTCTTGTAATTAGAATTCGCTTCGACGTACTCGCAAAACTTAAGCGTGCAGCGGGCTTGAGGAAACACCCCTTGTTTTCTTTTACAAAGTGAGTGTGCCGAATTTAACACTTTTGACAAAATGCTTTTTATATGGCCATATTTTTGAAAAAAGATTTTAGGAAATCTTTGACAAGTCGTATCTGCAGACTAACTTCACGGAAGGCATATTTCTGGAAAATCATGGAGTATTGTTTTTGACAGCAGTACCAAAGTCACCCTTTTTACCTGATTCACGAACACTGACGTGTTGCAAAGACACAAGGTGGAAATAAGTATTTATCCAGACCTACTACTCCAGTACCAATCACTCTAATTCAACAAGAAAATGCAAGGGCATGTGTAACAATCAAGACATTGTTTGTACTGTTTTAACTCTAAACTTGTTTTTATTTTTAGTACGAATACAATCTTACGTTTTGTTTACATCGCACATAACTATATATTTAAGATTAACGCAATAAATTGAACACAAAGCTTCGGTTGCATTTTTGTCAGTTTTAGTAAGTACTTTCACGTTACACGAGCTTACAAGAATCCTGAGTTTGTAATGTAATTTGTACTCTTGCGAACAAAAGTTGCAATATCAAACTATGCCAATGAAAACGGTTCTTCAATTATTTTTCTATTAATTTTTATTTCCCAATATTACATTCATTACTACAAAAATCTACAAAGCAATCATTAATAATTAGATAAAAAAATAATTTAAAAACGAAAGAGGCTTTTTTCAAGTACACACGAACGTATTCGATTTTCGGATTCAAGTACATGGGGTGCAAATGCATTGAAAATTGTCGATTTTTGTGTACAACTTAGTCCTGTTATAAGGTTTTCTTTTACAGTCTGCATTGCTGTTTCACCGCTCCTATAGTACTTAAATAATACAAATAGACGGCTTGCATTTAAATTTAATATTGTTAAGATTACTTAAACGATATACTGTTTTGTTTTTGTAATTTTTGTGTAAATTAAATATTTGTTTTATGTGCATAAATAGTATTTGTTGTACGTTGTAATTATTAATTACTTTTTCTTTTATTTTTAACATTTTATTATTTGTACAAAAAAACTAAAATATTTTGTATTTTTTATTTTGTGTCTAATAATTATTAAATGCTTGTGTGAAAACGACCATGGCGACGGCACTTAATCGCTTTCCTCATCATCATCTTCGGACGCCGCCTTCTTACTTTTCTTTGCACTTTTTTTTACCGTCTTGCCGCGCTTTTTGGCGTTGCCATTTGCCGCGGTGCTGCCGCCGTTAGCCTCAAATTCTCGAACGGCTTCTTCGTAATCTTCTTTGGCTTTGGCAGCTTTCGCTTCCCATTCCTGAGGAAAACAAAAGATAATCTAGTTTAAATGCCGAAAAAAAATAATACGATACATTTAAAATTATTTTAAATCCACACTTAAACGCTAAGTAAAAAAATTTTAACACGCACATAAAAATATATGCAAGATTTTAAGAACATTCCAAAATTTTGCGAGCAAAAATTCATATGATTTGCGATAAGTAGCAGAGGCCAGAGAGAGATGGCTGATCGCGCCAGAGCTCGACACACCTCTCATACAATTGGAAATATTTTTTGTTTACTCTTTCTCCAGAGTTTATGGGAAAATATTAATTTCAGGAATCTATTAGATGAGGTTCAACCTTTTGAAATAATTATGGAACATTTTCACAAAATTTTAATATGTCAACATTTTATTTCAAGGTTTCTCGCAAAATAAATTTCATGTGCTTTAATCTTGGAAGCATTTCAATCGATAAATTTACGAACGGTATGTGTATTTTTTTTACTACTACTTTAATTCCTATTCAAATCTGGTTTTTCTTTCAAAGGGCATGCTAAAAATATGTACTGTCATACTTTGCTGGGTACCGCAACAAACTGCAAAATGTGACCAACAATAAAATTGTATACTGAAATCTAAACGATCGATTATTTTAATCGTTGCAATCTTTAGGCATAAATTACCATATGCTTATCTTCTTAGTTAAATTAAATTTTTGTCCGCAGCTACCAACTTACCGACTTGTCCTTCATGGCTCTCCAAAGTTCCCCACCGCGCTTGGCGACTTCCGTGACTTTGATACCGGGATTTTCACGCTTGATGCCATCGCGTGCACTGTTAAGCCACAACATATAAGCAGAAAGAGGACGCTTTGGCTTGTCTGTCATATTGGAGGAAATCTGTTTTTCTGTAGCTTCTGCTCTCGGAATTTCAGCTGCTTGCAGCAAGCTTTATAGTCACTTTGTTAAGCGTAGTACTGCAGGACAATAACTTCAATGGTAAGAACAATTAAAAAATCAGTAAGAGAAAATAATAACAGAAAAATGAATAATATAAAAATAAATACAAGCCCCTTTAGATTTTAGCAAACCGTATATTTTAGTTATTTATTAATTCGGCTAGTTAATTGCATATAAATTTCTACATCTGCAGCGAAAGAGCAAAGGAACACTAAAAAAACCGATATCCGTTCAGCGATTATAATAAATTTTATAATACCAGATATCAACCAAATCACAGACACAAAAAGATCTGTAGACACAAAATATTGTTGTAAGACACTGACACTGTCGATTAATTTAGTGAAGGACATGGTACCAAACTCCGAAAATACCATTATAACACTTACATCAACGGAAGTTCCTTAGCAATATATTTATTTTTCTGGAACGCTTACTTTTTAGCACTCACAAATAGAATAAGAATACTGTAGCAGTTCACACACAAATTTTCAAGGCAAACCAACGAACGGACTAAGCAACCTTTTCCTCGCAGTCCCTAATTTCAACTGTACAAGTCAGCAGACACAGTATACACAAGAAACATTCAATTTGAACCGAATGCAGAGCGCAGAGGGTAAAACGCACGGCCGCCAGCTCAGCAGATGTACAGTGCTGCTGTGCGTGGAACGAGGGTTACGTAGGTAGGTAACTGCAACGGCACTAGTTATCAGAAGTCAGCAGTGAGTGAACAGAGCATCATAAAGAAGCGAAGGTAGCATTAGGTTATTTGGCTACCACTTTTTACTGACTGGCTGTTACATTGCCAGTCAAAATACTGACAGTATTGACGTTTTGTTGCTAATTTTTAAGCGTAAGCAACAACAGAACAAGATGGTTACTAGTAACTTAAGTGATAGTGTGAAATCCCACTTAGAGTCTGGCATCCATAAAAAAAATGCCAGGCTCCTGCAGGCCTCAAAGCAAAAAAAAATTGGACAGGCAAACACTAACAAAAATAACACCCTCTGATAGTTATACTACTACATGAAGTTGTGTTTGGATTTATACGAGCGGCATTTTACAGAGTAGGGATTGATAGAAAAGATCTTGAAAAAAAGAAAAAGCACACAAGCAGGATGCTGTCATTTGGTGTTTTATACTCGTAGATCGTATTCAAGGCTATCAAATCATTCAAACAATCTTTCCACACACTGAAGTTGAGAATTTCTACGTACAAATTTTAAAAAATTCCCTTACTTTAATATTTATTTAATTATGGCATTCATACAAATCCTTCAGGGCCTGTAAGACTATATTTCAAATAATTTACTTTTTATTTTTAATTCAGTTTTAATTTTTAATCTACAGAAATTTCCGGAGATTCTATCAGAATAAGGCTACATATACAAATATGTTTGTACTTTGATACATAACTTTGTTATTTTCTAAATAAGAAATTCCAATACATCATTTATAACCCTATAATATTAATTATACACCCCAAGGGAGTAGGGTATATTCACTTTGTTCTTTCGTTTGTAACGCAGGGAAGGAGACGAGATAGATATAGAAGAGTATATATATTCTTGCTTAGCCTCACCTCCTGAATCGATTTAGCCGTCTGTCTGTTGAAATCACGATTACGGGAGAACGAAAAGAGACATCGCAATGAAATTTTGCGATATTTTGGCAAAGATATTTGGGATTGAAAATGGGCGAGATCAGTTAACAACCACACCTACTTTACATACGGAATGTAAAGGCACCTCGTTTAAAAAAATATTATGTGAATATCTCCTAAACCATGCGAGATATTAAGGTATAATTTTATTCAGGAACATACAGCGTCATTAATTTTTTGCAAAAAATGCTCACTCATACAAAAGTTGTCAATATCTCATAAACGGTATATAATATTAGCATGTAATTTTATCACGATATCTACAGGTATTACCAATTTGTATACGTGGTCCGTCCACTTATACAAAGGTTGTCAATATCCCATAAACGGTTCAACATATTAACCCATGATTCTATCCAGAGGTATCTAGACATTAGCAAAATGTTTGCCAAAAATGGCCGTGGTCCGCCTACTTACACAAAATTTGTTAAGTTGCAAAATCATAATTATTTTCGATACTCGGGTGTACGGTATTTAGACTTCGGCCAAGCCGAACACTTGTTGTTTTTAATTTTATATACTTGGAATACATATAATAATATATACATAGGAGCGCCATTTTAGCGAATATATATATATATATAGTATATATTATATATCTAAGTGGCGTAAACTGTAAAACTCCTATTTTCCACATATTTCTGTACGATTAGATGCACAACCATACGTGAAAATTTTACACCATTGCTGTCAACAGGAAGAAGTTTTTACTTATCATGAAAAAGCACATGTTAAAGCACATTAAAAGTTCAATCCTTTCTTACGCTATTCCTACCTGAAACAAAAATTGTTCGCTGGAATTATTGAAATCTCCAACTTACTCTTTGAGTTTCTGTTTGCTTTAGCTATAGTCACAATTTTGTTAAAATGTTTGACACGTTCCTTACCGGCTTCTCAAACTATTTCTCAAATGACTCGAGCCATGTTTGACTTTTGCTGGAAAAACAACAACGAACCGCCAATGTGCCGATAATGTAAACCGCGACTTACGTAAATTCGGCAACCCGAATAGATGGTTTGGCTAAGATTTGGGTAAAAGGCGCCAAATGCGTCGTTTATGCACGATAAAAATTCTTTACTATACTTTTTCTCCAAACTCCAAACAAAGCAAAAATTACTGAATTTACTCAAGCCGAAGGTATTGATGAATTTTATGAACTACTAATGCAATTGTTCGCATAAAAGCATCCCCAATTTCTCGTTTGGCACCGTTGCTTCCGAACAGAGAAGACAAAATGCTGCTACACCTCAATTCTCGAAAATTAAAAATTTAAACTGACGGCTTACCTTAAAAATGTGTGTAATTTCCCAGATTATAAATTCCGTGGACTAAAAATAAGAAACAATTTAATTAAACACAACACGAACGTACACACAGCCCAACCTCGCAAATGCAATTCACCGACTGTACCCAAAAATTTAAAACGAGTAGCTTCAAAAGCAACTAGTACGTCATTCGAGCGAGTTATATTTGTATTGCCAAAGGCAGAATTTATATTAGGGTAAAGTTTCAACGTGCCATCTTTAATATGCGCAATTTACACTATAGTATTCTTACCCAGACTTTACTCTAGATAGAAGACACAAACCGAAACGGGAATTTACTCCCGTTCCTTCGGTCTAGACTTGTTATTAATATGAAATGGGATTTCAATCCTTTTATTATAAAACTTTTATATATAAAAACTTTATAAAACTTTTATATATATAAAATTTAAAATTTATTTTTTTTTAACTCAACTTTGTGTTGGCTTTCTCGCTCATATACTTCCATGAAATCCAAATTCTGCATGAAAATGATAAAAGTTTAATAAAAGACCAAGAGATGCTCGATCTTTTAAAACAAAAATTAGAACCGAGAAGGCAATTCTTTACATTTGACCCAGGGGGGGCCAACAGTCTCAGAAGGCACGAGTACTCTACCCTCAACTTTGTGTTGGCTTTTTCGCTCATATACTTCCATGAAATCCAAGTTCTGGATGAAAATGATAAAAGTTTAATAAAAGACCAAGAGATGCTCGATCTTTTAAAACAAAAATTAGAACCGAGAAGGCAATTCTTTACATTTGACCCAGGGGGGCCAACAGTCTCAGAAGGCACGAGTACTCATACCCTCCACTTTGTGTTGGCTTTCTCGCTCATATACTTCCATGAAATCCAAGTTCTGGATGAAAATGATAAAAGTTTAATAAAAGACCAAGAGATGCTCGATCTTTTAAACAAAAATTAGAGCCGAGAAGGCAATTCTTTACATTTGACCCAGGGGGGCCAACAGTCTCAGAAGGCACGAGTACTCATACCCTCCACTTTGTGTTGGCTTTCTCGCTCATATACTTCCATGAAATCCAAGTTCTGGATGAAAATGATAAAAGTTTAATAAAAGACCAAGAGATGCTCGATCTTTTAAAACAAAAATTAGAACCGAGAAGGCAATTCTTTACATTTGACCCAGGGGGGCCAACAGTCTCAGAAGGCACGAGTACTCTACCCTCAACTTTGTGTTGGCTTTTTCGCTCATATACTTCCATGAAATCCAAGTTCTGGATGAAAATGATAAAAGTTTAATAAAAGACCAAGAGATGCTCGATCTTTTAAAACAAAAATTAGAACCGAGATGGCAATTCTTTACATTTGACCCAGAGTGGGGGCACGAGTACTCATACCCTCCACTTTGTGTTGGCTTTCTCGCTCATATACTTCCATGAAATCCAAATTCTGGATGAAAATGATAAAAGTTTAATAAAAGACCAAGAGATGCTCGATCTTTTAAAACAAAACTTAGAACCGAGATGGCAATTCTTTACATTTGACCCAGGGGGGCCAACAGTCTCAGAAGGCACGAGTACTCATACCCTCCACTTTGTGTTGGCTTTCTCGCTCATATACTTCCATGAAATCCAAATTCTGGATGAAAATGATAAAAGTTTAATAAAAGACCAAGAGATGCTCGATCTTTTAAAACAAAACTTAGAACCGAGATGGCAATTCTTTACATTTGACCCAGGGGGGCCAACAGTCTCAGAAGGCACGAGTACTCATACCCTCCACTTTGTGTTGGCTTTCTCGCTCATATACTTCCATGAAATCCAAATTCTGCATGAAAATGATAAAAGTTTAATAAAAGACCAAGAGATGCTCGATCTTTTAAAACAAAAATTAGAACCGGGATGGCAATTCTTTACATTTGACCCAGAGTGGGGGCACGAGTACTCATACCCTCCACTTTGTGTTGGCTTTCTCGCTCATATACTTCCATGAAATCCAAATTCTGGATGAAAATGATAAAAGTTTAATAAAAGACCAAGAGATGCTCGATCTTTTAAAACAAAAATTAGAACCGAGATGGCAATTCTTTACATTTGACCAAGTGTGGGGGCACGAGTACTCATACCCTCCACTTTGTGTTGGCTTTCTCGCTCATATACTTCCATGAAATCCAAATTCTGCATGAAAATGATAAAAGTTTAATAAAAGACCAAGAGATGCTCGATCTTTTAAAACAAAAATTAGAACCGAGATGGCAATTCTTTACATTTGACCCAGAGTGGGGGCACGAGTACTCATACCCTCCACTTTGTGTTGGCTTTCTCGCTCATATACTTCCATGAAATCCAAATTCTGGATGAAAATGATAAAAGTTTAATAAAAGACCAAGAGATGCTCGATCTTTTAAAACAAAAATTAGAACCGAGATGGCAATTCTTTACATTTGACCCAGGGGGGCCAACAGTCTCAGAAGGCACGAGTACTCTACCCTCAACTTTGTGTTGGCTTTCTCGCTCATATACTTCCATGAAATCCAAGTTCTGGATGAAAATGATAAAAGTTTAATAAAAGACCAAGAGATGCTCGATCTTTTAAAACAAAAATTAGAACCGAGATGGCAATTCTTTACATTTGACCAAGAGTGGGGGCACGAGTACTCATACCCTCCACTTTGTGTTGGCTTTCTCGCTCATATACTTCCATGAAATCCAAATTCTGGATGAAAATGATAAAAGTTTAATAAAAGACCAAGAGATGCTCGATCTTTTAAAACAAAAATTAGAACCGAGATGGCAATTCTTTACATTTGACCCAGGGGGGCCAACAGTCTCAGAAGGCACGAGTACTCTACCCTCAACTTTGTGTTGGCTTTCTCGCTCATATACTTCCATGAAATCCAAGTTCTGGATGAAAATGATAAAAGTTTAATAAAAGACCAAGAGATGCTCGATCTTTTAAAACAAAAATTAGAACCGAGATGGCAATTCTTTACATTTGACCCAGGGGGGGGGCCAACAGTCTCAGAAGGCACGAGTACTCATACCCTCAACTTTGTGTTGGCTTTCTCGCTCATTTACTTCCATGAAATCCAAGTTCTGGATGAAAATGATAAAAGTTTAATAAAAGACCAAGAGATGCTCGATCTTTTAAAACAAAAATTAGAACCGAGAAGGCAATTCTTTACATTTGACCCAGGGGGGGCCAACAGTCTCAGAAGGCACGAGTACTCATACCCTCCACTTTGTGTTGGCTTTCTCGCTCATATACTTCCATGAAATCCAAGTTCTGGATGAAAATGATAAAAGTTTAATAAAAGACCAAGAGATGCTCGATCTTTTAAAACAAAAATTAGAACCGAGATGGCAATTCTTTACATTTGACCCAGAGTGGGGGCACGAGTACTCATACCCTCCACTTTGTGTTGGCTTTCTCGCTCATATACTTCCATGAAATCCAAATTCTGGATGAAAATGATAAAAGTTTAATAAAAGACCAAGAGATGCTCGATCTTTTAAAACAAAAATTAGAACCGAGATGGCAATTCTTTACATTTGACCCAGGGGGGCCAACAGTCTCAGAAGGCACGAGTACTCTACCCTCAACTTTGTGTTGGCTTTCTCGCTCATATACTTCCATGAAATCCAAGTTCTGGATGAAAATGATAAAAGTTTAATAAAAGACCAAGAGATGCTCGATCTTTTAAAACAAAAATTAGAACCGAGAAGGCAATTCTTTACATTTGACCCAGGGGGGGCCAACAGTCTCAGAAGGCACGAGTACTCATACCCTCCACTTTGTGTTGGCTTTCTCGCTCATATACTTCCATGAAATCCAAGTTCTGGATGAAAATGATAAAAGTTTAATAAAAGACCAAGAGATGCTCGATCTTTTAAAACAAAAATTAGAACCGAGATGGCAATTCTTTACATTTGACCCAGGGGGGCCAACAGTCTCAGAAGGCACGAGTACTCTACCCTCAACTTTGTGTTGGCTTTCTCGCTCATATACTTCCATGAAATCCAAGTTCTGGATGAAAATGATAAAAGTTTAATAAAAGACCAAGAGATGCTCGATCTTTTAAAACAAAAATTAGAACCGAGATGGCAATTCTTTACATTTGACCCAGGGGGGGGGCCAACAGTCTCAGAAGGCACGAGTACTCATACCCTCCACTTTGTGTTGGCTTTCTCGCTCATATACTTCCATGAAATCCAAATTCTGGATGAAAATGATAAAAGTTTAATAAAAGACCAAGAGATGCTCGATCTTTTAAAACAAAAATTAGAACCGAGATGGCAATTCTTTACATTTGACCAAGTGTGGGGGCACGAGTACTCATACCCTCCACTTTGTGTTGGCTTTCTCGCTCATATACTTCCATGAAATCCAAATTCTGCATGAAAATGATAAAAGTTTAATAAAAGACCAAGAGATGCTCGATCTTTTAAAACAAAAATTAGAACCGAGAAGGCAATTCTTTACATTTGACCCAGGGGGGGGGCCAACAGTCTCAGAAGGCACGAGTACTCATACCCTCAACTTTGTGTTGGCTTTCTCGCTCATTTACTTCCATGAAATCCAAGTTCTGGATGAAAATGATAAAAGTTTAATAAAAGACCAAGAGATGCTCGATCTTTTAAAACAAAAATTAGAACCGAGATGGCAATTCTTTACATTTGACCCAGAGTGGGGGCACGAGTACTCATACCCTCCACTTTGTGTTGGCTTTCTCGCTCATATACTTCCATGAAATCCAAATTCTGGATGAAAATGATAAAAGTTTAATAAAAGACCAAGAGATGCTCGATCTTTTAAAACAAAAATTAGAACCGAGATGGCAATTCTTTACATTTGACCCAGGGGGGCCAACAGTCTCAGAAGGCACGAGTACTCTACCCTCAACTTTGTGTTGGCTTTCTCGCTCATATACTTCCATGAAATCCAAGTTCTGGATGAAAATGATAAAAGTTTAATAAAAGACCAAGAGATGCTCGATCTTTTAAAACAAAAATTAGAACCGAGATGGCAATTCTTTACATTTGACCAAGAGTGGGGGCACGAGTACTCATACCCTCCACTTTGTGTTGGCTTTCTCGCTCATATACTTCCATGAAATCCAAATTCTGCATGAAAATGATAAAAGTTTAATAAAAGACCAAGAGATGCTCGATCTTTTAAAACAAAAATTAGAACCGAGAAGGCAATTCTTTACATTTGACCCAGGGGGGGGGGCCAACAGTCTCAGAAGGCACGAGTACTCATACCCTCAACTTTGTGTTGGCTTTCTCGCTCATTTACTTCCATGAAATCCAAGTTCTGGATGAAAATGATAAAAGTTTAATAAAAGACCAAGAGATGCTCGATCTTTTAAAACAAAAATTAGAACCGAGAAGGCAATTCTTTACATTTGACCCAGGGGGGGCCAACAGTCTCAGAAGGCACGAGTACTCATACCCTCCACTTTGTGTTGGCTTTCTCGCTCATATACTTCCATGAAATCCAAGTTCTGGATGAAAATGATAAAAGTTTAATAAAAGACCAAGAGATGCTCGATCTTTTAAAACAAAAATTAGAACCGAGATGGCAATTCTTTACATTTGACCCAGAGTGGGGGCACGAGTACTCATACCCTCCACTTTGTGTTGGCTTTCTCGCTCATATACTTCCATGAAATCCAAGTTCTGGATGAAAATGATAAAAGTTTAATAAAAGACCAAGAGATGCTCGATCTTTTAAACAAAAATTAGAGCCGAGAAGGCAATTCTTTACATTTGACCCAGGGGGGCCAACAGTCTCAGAAGGCACGAGTACTCATACCCTCCACTTTGTGTTGGCTTTCTCGCTCATATACTTCCATGAAATCCAAGTTCTGGATGAAAATGATAAAAGTTTAATAAAAGACCAAGAGATGCTCGATCTTTTAAAACAAAAATTAGAACCGAGAAGGCAATTCTTTACATTTGACCCAGGGGGGCCAACAGTCTCAGAAGGCACGAGTACTCTACCCTCAACTTTGTGTTGGCTTTTTCGCTCATATACTTCCATGAAATCCAAGTTCTGGATGAAAATGATAAAAGTTTAATAAAAGACCAAGAGATGCTCGATCTTTTAAAACAAAACTTAGAACCGAGATGGCAATTCTTTACATTTGACCCAGGGGGGCCAACAGTCTCAGAAGGCACGAGTACTCATACCCTCCACTTTGTGTTGGCTTTCTCGCTCATATACTTCCATGAAATCCAAGTTCTGGATGAAAATGATAAAAGTTTAATAAAAGACCAAGAGATGCTCGATCTTTTAAAACAAAAATTAGAACCGAGAAGGCAATTCTTTACATTTGACCCAGGGGGGCCAACAGTCTCAGAAGGCACGAGTACTCTACCCTCAACTTTGTGTTGGCTTTTTCGCTCATATACTTCCATGAAATCCAAGTTCTGGATGAAAATGATAAAAGTTTAATAAAAGACCAAGAGATGCTCGATCTTTTAAAACAAAACTTAGAACCGAGATGGCAATTCTTTACATTTGACCCAGGGGGGCCAACAGTCTCAGAAGGCACGAGTACTCATACCCTCCACTTTGTGTTGGCTTTCTCGCTCATATACTTCCATGAAATCCAAGTTCTGGATGAAAATGATAAAAGTTTAATAAAAGACCAAGAGATGCTCGATCTTTTAAAACAAAAATTAGAACCGAGATGGCAATTCTTTACATTTGACCCAGAGTGGGGGCACGAGTACTCATACCCTCCACTTTGTGTTGGCTTTCTCGCTCATATACTTCCATGAAATCCAAATTCTGGATGAAAATGATAAAAGTTTAATAAAAGACCAAGAGATGCTCGATCTTTTAAAACAAAAATTAGAACCGAGATGGCAATTCTTTACATTTGACCCAGGGGGGCCAACAGTCTCAGAAGGCACGAGTACTCATACCCTCCACTTTGTGTTGGCTTTCTCGCTCATATACTTCCATGAAATCCAAGTTCTGGATGAAAATGATAAAAGTTTAATAAAAGACCAAGAGATGCTCGATCTTTTAAAACAAAAATTAGAACCGAGAAGGCAATTCTTTACATTTGACCCAGGGGGGGCCAACAGTCTCAGAAGGCACGAGTACTCTACCCTCAACTTTGTGTTGGCTTTCTCGCTCATTTACTTCCATGAAATCCAAGTTCTGGATGAAAATGATAAAAGTTTAATAAAAGACCAAGAGATGCTCGATCTTTTAAAACAAAAATTAGAGCCGAGAAGGCAATTCTTTACATTTGACCCAGGGGGGCCAACAGTCTCAGAAGGCACGAGTACTCATACCCTCCACTTTGTGTTGGCTTTCTCGCTCATATACTTCCATGAAATCCAAATTCTGGATGAAAATGATAAAAGTTTAATAAAAGACCAAGAGATGCTCGATCTTTTAAAACAAAAATTAGAACCGAGATGGCAATTCTTTACATTTGACCAAGAGTGGGGGCACGAGTACTCATACCCTCCACTTTGTGTTGGCTTTCTCGCTCATATACTTCCATGAAATCCAAGTTCTGGATGAAAATGATAAAAGTTTAATAAAAGACCAAGAGATGCTCGATCTTTTAAAACAAAAATTAGAACCGAGATGGCAATTCTTTACATTTGACCAAGAGTGGGGGCACGAGTACTCATACCCTCCACTTTGTGTTGGCTTTCTCGCTCATATACTTCCATGAAATCCAAATTCTGCATGAAAATGATAAAAGTTTAATAAAAGACCAAGAGATGCTCGATCTTTTAAAACAAAAATTAGAACCGAGATGGCAATTCTTTACATTTGACCCAGAGTGGGGGCACGAGTACTCATACCCTCCACTTTGTGTTGGCTTTCTCGCTCATATACTTCCATGAAATCCAAATTCTGGATGAAAATGATAAAAGTTTAATAAAAGACCAAGAGATGCTCGATCTTTTAAAACAAAAATTAGAACCGAGAAGGCAATTCTTTACATTTGACCAAGAGTGGGGGCACGAGTACTCATACCCTCCACTTTGTGTTGGCTTTCTCGCTCATATACTTCCATGAAATCCAAGTTCTGGATGAAAATGATAAAAGTTTAATAAAAGACCAAGAGATGCTCGATCTTTTAAAACAAAAATTAGAACCGAGAAGGCAATTCTTTACATTTGACCCAGGGGGGGCCAACAGTCTCAGAAGGCACGAGTACTCTACCCTCAACTTTGTGTTGGCTTTTTCGCTCATATACTTCCATGAAATCCAAGTTCTGGATGAAAATGATAAAAGTTTAATAAAATACCAAGAGATGCTCGATCTTTTAAAACAAAAATTAGAACCGAGAAGGCAATTCTTTACATTTGACCCAGGGGGGGCCAACAGTCTCAGAAGGCACGAGTACTCTACCCTCAACTTTGTGTTGGCTTTTTCGCTCATATACTTCCATGAAATCCAAGTTCTGGATGAAAATGATAAAAGTTTAATAAAAGACCAAGAGATGCTCGATCTTTTAAAACAAAAATTAGAACCGAGAAGGCAATTCTTTACATTTGACCCAGGGGGGGCCAACAGTCTCAGAAGGCACGAGTACTCTACCCTCAACTTTGTGTTGGCTTTTTCGCTCATATACTTCCATGAAATCCAAGTTCTGGATGAAAATGATAAAAGTTTAATAAAATACCAAGAGATGCTCGATCTTTTAAAACAAAAATTAGAACCGAGAAGGCAATTCTTTACATTTGACCCAGGGGGGGCCAACAGTCTCAGAAGGCACGAGTACTCTACCCTCAAGTTTGTGTTGGCTTTTTCGCTCATATACTTCCATGAAATCCAAGTTCTGGATGAAAATGATAAAAGTTTAATAAAAGACCAAGAGATGCTCGATCTTTTAAACAAAAATTAGAGCCGAGAAGGCAATTCTTTACATTTGACCCAGGGGGGCCAACAGTCTCAGAAGGCACGAGTACTCTACCCTCAACTTTGTGTTGGCTTTCTCGCTCATATACTTCCATGAAATCCAAATTCTGGATGAAAATGATAAAAGTTTAATAAAAGACCAAGAGATGCTCGATCTTTTAAAACAAAAATTAGAACCGAGATGGCAATTCTTTACATTTGACCAAGAGTGGGGGCACGAGTACTCATACCCTCCACTTTGTGTTGGCTTTCTCGCTCATATACTTCCATGAAATCCAAGTTCTGGATGAAAATGATAAAAGTTTAATAAAAGACCAAGAGATGCTCGATCTTTTAAAACAAAAATTAGAACCGAGATGGCAATTCTTTACATTTGACCCAGGGGGGGCCAACAGTCTCAGAAGGCACGAGTACTCTACCCTCAACTTTGTGTTGGCTTTTTCGCTCATATACTTCCATGAAATCCAAGTTCTGGATGAAAATGATAAAAGTTTAATAAAATACCAAGAGATGCTCGATCTTTTAAAACAAAAATTAGAACCGAGAAGGCAATTCTTTACATTTGACCCAGGGGGGGCCAACAGTCTCAGAAGGCACGAGTACTCTACCCTCAACTTTGTGTTGGCTTTTTCGCTCATATACTTCCATGAAATCCAAGTTCTGGATGAAAATGATAAAAGTTTAATAAAAGACCAAGAGATGCTCGATCTTTTAAAACAAAAATTAGAACCGAGAAGGCAATTCTTTACATTTGACCCAGGGGGGGCCAACAGTCTCAGAAGGCACGAGTACTCTACCCTCAAGTTTGTGTTGGCTTTTTCGCTCATATACTTCCATGAAATCCAAGTTCTGGATGAAAATGATAAAAGTTTAATAAAAGACCAAGAGATGCTCGATCTTTTAAACAAAAATTAGAGCCGAGAAGGCAATTCTTTACATTTGACCCAGGGGGGCCAACAGTCTCAGAAGGCACGAGTACTCTACCCTCAACTTTGTGTTGGCTTTTTCGCTCATATACTTCCATGAAATCCAAGTTCTGGATGAAAATGATAAAAGTTTAATAAAAGACCAAGAGATGCTCGATCTTTTAAAAAAAAAATTAGAACAGAGAAGGCAATTCTTTACATTTGACCCAGGGGGGGCCAACAGTCTCAGAAGGCACGAGTACTCTACCCTCAACTTTGTGTTGGCTTTTTCGCTCATATACTTCCATGAAATCCAAGTTCTGGATGAAAATGATAAAAGTTTAATAAAAGACCAAGAGATGCTCGATCTTTTAAAACAAAAATTAGAACCGAGAAGGCAATTCTTTACATTTGACCCAGGGGGGGCCAACAGTCTCAGAAGGCACGAGTACTCTACCCTCAACTTTGTGTTGGCTTTTTCGCTCATATACTTCCATGAAATCCAAGTTCTGGATGAAAATGATAAAAGTTTAATAAAATACCAAGAGATGCTCGATCTTTTAAAACAAAAATTAGAACCGAGAAGGCAATTCTTTACATTTGACCCAGGGGGGGCCAACAGTCTCAGAAGGCACGAGTACTCTACCCTCAACTTTGTGTTGGCTTTCTCGCTCATATACTTCCATGAAATCCAAGTTCTGGATGAAAATGATAAAAGTTTAATAAAAGACCAAGAGATGCTCGATCTTTTAAAACAAAAATTAGAACCGAGAAGGCAATTCTTTACATTTGACCCAGGGGGGGCCAACAGTCTCAGAAGGCACGAGTACTCTACCCTCAACTTTGTGTTGGCTTTTTCGCTCATATACTTCCATGAAATCCAAGTTCTGGATGAAAATGATAAAAGTTTAATAAAAGACCAAGAGATGCTCGATCTTTTAAAAAAAAAATTAGAACAGAGAAGGCAATTCTTTACATTTGACCCAGGGGGGGCCAACAGTCTCAGAAGGCACGAGTACTCTACCCTCAACTTTGTGTTGGCTTTCTCGCTCATATACTTCCATGAAATCCAAGTTCTGGATGAAAATGATAAAAGTTTAATAAAAGACCAAGAGATGCTCGATCTTTTAAAACAAAAATTAGAACCGAGAAGGCAATTCTTTACATTTGACCCAGGGGGGGCCAACAGTCTCAGAAGGCACGAGTACTCATACCCTCCACTTTGTGTTGGCTTTCTCGCTCATATACTTCCATGAAATCCAAGTTCTGGATGAAAATGATAAAAGTTTAATAAAAGACCAAGAGATGCTCGATCTTTTAAAAAAAAAATTAGAACCGAGATGGCAATTCTTTACATTTGACCCAGAGTGGGGGCACGAGTACTCATACCCTCCACTTTGTGTTGGCTTTCTCGCTCATATACTTCCATGAAATCCAAGTTCTGGATGAAAATGATAAAAGTTTAATAAAAGACCAAGAGTTTAATAAAAAGATTCAGACCAAAGTTTTTATACCATTTATCCGACTGCGATGGAAGTTTGGTGAGTTGTTATGCTTACGCCAGCGAAGGTTCCTGCATATTTATCTTTTTGTTAATGTATTAAAATTAATTATTAAAATCAATTGATTTGTCACGTATACCGCAGCAAAAAGTGACGTTGATTCGAAAATTCAAATTTTTGGTCGGCATTAGATAATAGATATGAGACGAATTTTCCTTGCTTTTTCTAATTGAATTTCTGATAGTCTATGAAAAAATTTACGTTCGCTGTCAAATAAATTATAATGTTCTAAGTTAATTTTCTAACAGTAGTAAAAGGATATTAGTTTCGCTTTCAAATAAATACTGCCACATAAACAAAAAGCGATTTGTTGGACGGAATGCTCAAACCGCTCAAGCACGGAATGCTCAATGCCGGTCGTCTGAAACAGAAGAGCAACGGGAAGCAAGACTGCAATCCATTCGAGTAAGCACTCTTCAAGCCCGTTAATATGAAACAGACAAGCAAAGGGAAGGAAGATTGGAAGCTACTTAGTACGTTTTTTCCCGATAAGTACGGATTCTCAATTCGTAACTTACTACTGATATCCTCCTTTGAATGCGACAAATGCTCATTCGTAAATCTATAACAATAAACAGAAACAAATGTTAAAAGTTTTTGAGATTAAACAAAATTAAAGACATATATTTTACAAAATACGACGAAACCGAATTTAGAGGAGAAAAAATTGATGAAGTAAACTTAAAGGTGCGGGTCAGGGTACTACAGTCAAACAAAACAGTTACCCTATAGAACACCTCGGGCTATCAGATAATATATAATGGTTGGATTCATTGATGACTGCTTTATTAAATTCCCTATTGGCTCACGTATAAAAGTCAGTGATAACTGCGGAACCGTAAAATATGTGGGGGAGGTAATTTGAGAAATACAGTATCTTTAAAAATTATATGGAGGCCCACCCGCATAGGTTGCTGGACATACTGGCATCTGGTTGGGCATTGAGTGGGACAATCCGCAACGTGGCAAACACAACGGAATCTTCGAGGGCAAACGGTATTTTCTGACGCAGTTCCCAACGGCCGGTAGTTTTATTCGTCCAGACAAACTGTCTCTACTCGAAACATTGGAGGATGCGACGCGCGAAAGATACCTGACTCATAATTCGGCCAATATTTTGGACCAGGAGCTAATACGTGAGACGCAACTGTCTTTGCAGGCTCCGTTTTTCGAAATTGTTGGCATGGATAAGATCGCCCGCAAGCAGAGTAAATTCGAGCAGCTAATGGACATCAGTGTTTGCGGTTCGAACGTTAACTCTGCCGGATACCTCAAAAACTTTACGAATCTGACGTCGCTAAATCTTAGCAGCACGTTGATTTGGCACTGGGCGACGGTAGCTGACATCGCGAAGCAGGTCCCAACGATGGTCAACATTAATTTGAGGTTTGTTTCTAAAGATGTCAAAAGATGTGAAGAACGTTGATGTTTCCCTTTTTTGTCAACAGTTGTAACCGCATACAAGTTCCAACTGACGCTCAAGTATTGGATTTGGAACCCGCATTTGGAAACTTGCAGCACATCAATTTAGGGAACTGCGGCTACAGTCATTGGGATGATGTTGTACAGACAGCACGTTTATGGCCAAATATTCTGTCCTTGGGTTTGCAGGAAAATCCAATTTCAGATTTAAAGATGGTGGATTGTAACCTAATTTTTAGGAATTTGAGGCAAGTGCTTTCCAAGACCATGTGATTTCAATTTAAAATTATATCCTTTAAACAGAGAGCTGGACTTACACCGTACAAAGTTAATGGACTTCGATCAAATTTGTAAATTAGGCAACATAAAAACTTTGGTTTCTTTGAATCTAATGGAAAATGGCATTGAGCAGCTAAAATTGCCCGACTGTGAACCAACAGAAAAGCTAAAGCTGTTCGCAGCCTTAGAGCAGCTGAATTTACTGCACAATCCCATTTGGAATGAAGTACTAAGTAGCCTTACTATTCTTTGCGTTGATATTTTAACTGACCCACAATTTTTATTTTTCCCAGTTGGATGCCTTTAATGAATTGGACAAGCTGCCCAGATTAAAATATCTGAGCAAGTCACCGCACCTGAAATCAGATTTTGACGAAATGTTCTCTAATGCCGTAGCGACCATTTCTAATTTAGAGGTCATCAACAAAGCTCGTATCACGGCAGAGCAGCGTCGAGGAGCTGAGTACGACATATGGAAGAAGTATGCCATTGAGTGGCTGCAGTTTAGCAAGACTCCAGAAGGATTGCGTGATTTTTATAAAAAGCATCGTGCATATGCAAACATTGTTAAAAGTATGTTACAACGAACTTATTGTATCCTTGATCAAAATTTATTGCAGAGTGTTCCTCTTTTGCAGAATATGGTTCTCCTGCTGACTTTGTGCCGCGTACAAATAAAAAAGCTTCAAACCTGGTAACAATTCTTATTCAAAATAAGTGCACCGGTGAGCTGTGGGAGAAAAAGGTTCCAAGGCAGATAACTGTACAAACACTACAGGGCCTGATTGTTAAGCGTTTCCAATTACAGCAGACCACAATGCCTAAACTGTGCTACATTGATTCGAAACATCCCAATCTAGTAATCCCATTAGAAAACTCTTCAAAGACACTAGATTTCTATTCAGTTCAGGACAATGATTTAGTAACAGTTGAGTGGTAAACGCAAATGCATTTGAAAGACTCGCATCTTCTTTGGTCTACTTAATGTTAAAAATTTTCTGTAAACCTTGCGGCATCTTTTTCGTTTATTATATTTTATTACTTTATTAGGATATTTATTTTTACGCAAATTTTTTATAATCAATATATTTTACTGAATTTACGTTAGGCTGTGCAAAGAAATATTGAGCAAGAAATAAAATTATTTATAATGTTTGTATGCTTTATATTAGGCTAAACAAAATTACAAGCCTCCAAAAGAATATTGAGGGTACCCCTCATATACAAATGTAGTAACTGCAAATAAAGAGCTGTAAAACTAAATCCTTACCCTACGCCCAAGACTATATAATACATGTATTACATCGTACATGTATTATATCGACCTAGACAGCGGTCTTTACGGAGCCAGGAACAGATTTTTATTTTTACTGATGTTCCAGCTGTGCGTTTTGAGCTCGGTGCGCTTTCTTGACGTTTACTGATTATTGATATTGACTTTGATTTCCTATATGGATAAGTTGGCGATTTGATTTTGGGCTGATTAGTTGATTACATTTTTCATTGGCTTCGATTATTGTTATTTTGGTCTTCGATTATTTGATTCTGATTTTTAATATTTATTTCGATTAACAAATTTTGCAACTGCCTAATTAGTTGACGATTTCGTTACCTGGACCTGGACATTCTTACTGATATTTCTTTATCACACTCCATTTTTCTTTTTTAAAAATGCCTGAAAAAATAGTTCGGAAATGTGGCTCCAAGTGTTGCTTGTTGCACTGCGGAGCGCCTGATATTGTAAGTGATTGGAATAAATGCAACACGGCGCCTTTAGAGTTTACACAAGTCAAAAGTTACCAACTCTATTTCGATATAAACATTGACAGTTTTGAGTCCTGCAACATCCCAATAGAATTTACATCAATTAGGTACTTCGTTAGCTGCATACTTTGACGTTTCTTAGCCGGGAACTTTTCTGTGTATGAGTGAATGTACTAAAAGTACCTTCGAATTCTCGGTACTAAAAAGCTCTCTTTATAAATACGACAGTTTAGTTTTGGTACGAAAGAATTAACACGACCACACGGATCACAGCTGATTAGACATTTACGATTCCTTCCTAGGATTAATTGAATTGGAAATTCGCACACATAGTCAATGGTTTGCTAAAATTAAAATTAATTAAGAATGTCGGAGGAAGTCGTTGATTCCTTGGAGTTGATGCTTAAACAGACAGGTTGTGTAGAATTACATTATAAAGTTCAAGAGTGCATCGCACATACGGGCGACTGGCGCAGCTGTCAGAACGTAGTGAAGGAATTTAAGCAGTGTATGCAGAAATACCTCGACCAGCAAAAGGCCAAATACGATCATATTAGTTAGAAATCGCACAGCTTAAGAGAGCAACTAAGGGATGCTAATTAAACTGCTGCGCCAAGCGTACTCTGCTATGACATCCCCCCGCACAAAGCTTGCGCTAGTGGTGCGCGAAGATCTGAAGATGACCAAAGGCAAGACAGCGGCACAGTGTGCGCATGCATCCGTGATGTGCTATCAGAAAGCTCAGGAGAGTGTAAGCAAGCGACAGATTCTTGAAGCCTGGTGCCTGACTGGACAGCCAAAAGTTGTCCTGCGTGTCGCCAGTTATGAGGACATAATTAATTTACGAGCGGCTGCTAAAAAACTAGGTATAGTAGCGGTGGTGGTACAGGATGCGGGGCGCACACAACTGCAGCCTGGAACAGTAACAGTCTTGGGTGTTGGGCCCGATGCCGTGGAACAAATCGATAAGCTGGTGGCGCATCTAAAGCTCTTGTAATTGTTACGTATTTTGAACGTTTATAAAGCGTTGTTTAATTTTTGGGGGGGAATTTTAGTTTAGTGTCTTTAATTATACAATGAAATCAATGTTATCCTGATAAACAACAGCATAAATTTATTTGTCTTTCTTATTTGACTTGCTTCTCGTTGATATGGTAAGCGAAATCGGCTTGCCAAAAGTTTCAACCAGATCGGACGTAACTCGTTCGGTTATTTGCCGCAGTCTGCCATTCGATTCACCGCAAATCAATCGTTCGATGCGCATGGTCGGCGTGGTGACTAGTACGGAGGCATAAATTGCGTCTGTAAAAAATACGTTTATATCAATTATTTCAATTCTAAAATTACAACTGTGAAATAAAATTTAGGTAAAGGTATCGCTTATGAAAAAGCTTCAGTAATGCATTACTTTAAAGAATTCTTTCTTGAAATCCCAAGTATTAAATAAGGGTGGGCAATTTAATATTGACTTGGTTGAGGATGAATTCATTACGAAGTAAAAATTGCTTACTTTTTTCCTCGCTGTAGTATTCGATTTCACTTGTTAAATTGTAGGGAATCTCTTGAGGCAAGTAGTCCAGCAGACGTGCACGTACGCTCTCTACAACCAAATGCTCAGGTTTTTCATCTGTAAAGCATGTACTTGGATATCGCCACGCACGATGCTCTGCATTTTGAATCAGATATTCCTAGTTAAAAAGGAAACATTAAACGGCAGAAATCTTGAAGTTATACTTACATATATCCTATCCAATCCATCTCCTGTTATAGACGACACCATGAATATATCTTCAAAATGCTCCCAGCTGCGTTCAAGCTTTCGAGCGCTTTTATTTTGATCATCGGGCGATTCCTCCAAAATTTCAATGTCATTTTGATCTAAGTTCTGCTGCAGCTGGTTCGAGGTACTGCGCATTCTGCCATTGGTAAGTTTTCGTATCAAGTCCAGTAGAATGCGCTTGGACTTTAAAGTATCGATTTTGTTTAGCACAAGGAAAGATGGCAAGTGCGAATAAGCCTTTAACGTGTCGACAACAGTGGAGTGTAACTCGTTCCGGTTCCACGTATTGGACACATCATGCAGTACAGCAATGACATCCGCGTGGCGAATGGCCTTCTTGTAGGCTGTCAGAAACGAGCGCTGCAGGTTGTGTCTCTTCATTTCTCTTTCTGTAACCAGACCTGGAGTGTCAAACAATACGAATTGTGTGTTTTTCGAAGTGCAAATGGCCGTATTCGCATCACGTGTGGTATGCACCTTGCTGGATGTTGGGCAGACCTGCGGTTGCAATAGATATTTAATTATAGCAATTCGGTTATCAAATATAAATAAGTCATCCTACTCTGTGGTGTATCAAATTATTTATGAAGGTACTTTTGCCTACGTTGGGGACTCCAATCACTGCAATGTGTAAGGACCTCTGTTTGGATTCTTTACCAAGCTGTGTCACATTCCCGGCTTTGTCCGTGTTATCACCGTTGCGTTCGCTATGAATATGGGCCAGTTGGAAGATGCAGAAATATTGTTTCTTTAAATGCAAGGGAATCGAGTTCGCCAAATTGCATATATTCTTCAAAATAATCATTTCTCGGTCAGGAATAAAAACAAGTTGTCTTTGGACAGAAGCATCCAATTCCACAATCAATCACAGTGATTATAAAATAACATTCGATTATAGTTGAAAATCGACTTTTGCTAAAAAAAGATTTTTCAGCACGGTTAATGCCGATTAAAAGAAACTTATTTTAAGGTTAATATAAATAAAAAAGCAAATAAAATTAATTTGTCACGTTCATATAATAAAAAAAAGGTACGTTATTGCATATTGTCAGAGAGCGTAAGTTTTCACCATGAATAATGCGTGAAACTATGGTCCATGATGTTCTCTACCAGAGATAACGAGATGCGTAACTCTCTACTACTGCTTGCACATTTCTTCAGAGTTCTTTGATGATGTTAGTGAAATCAGGCAAAATTAGTCGGAATACTGTACTCGATTCTCTGAATTCTGTACTTTGCTTTTTCGCATGGTAGCAGTCAATTTCAGATCTAAGAGGGTCATTAATTCAAAACGTCAAACATATACATCCTACATTTATGTAATGATAATTATAAGCACTTAAAATACTGAGAACGGAAATAGACACTGAAGATGGCACAACGCCGAAATTGATTTGTCTACAAACCAAATTTGACGAGAGATGATGGAAATTCGTTCCAAGAGCAATACAATTATAAGAAATTATTTATTAAATTGCCAAAAAAAGGAATTTACAAATTAACTACTTAAAGAAATGTCGTTCGAATTTATACCGTCGAAATGCGAAGGTAGATTTATAAATTTTTTGTAAAATAATTTGAAAATATTGTATTTAGGTACAACGGGGGCATACATTCCCTTCTGCACCTCTTGTTCCAGACCAGAAAAGTTTTCACCACTTTTGTTTACATATTGAGTTGAAATTTTCACTGAAGTTTAGGGTAAACTCACACGACAATCGTTTGACCCACGTCAATCATACATTTTACTTTCTTTTTTCGCCCTCTCGTGAATATGACTGAAACGTGTTCGTTTGACTGAACTTGCTCAAACCAAAATTTACTACTAGTAAATTTTTTTATTTATAATAATAATGAAATTCATTATTTTTTCATTGTCGGTTTCGGAAATGCACTGAGTGTATACATCCGTACACTGTATGTATAGAAAACAAAAAGGTTGAAAGCCAAATTATCATTTTACTCATGAAACTGTGTTCACAGAAAAGTTTCTTTGCACGCATATTTTACTACAAAACTACTGTCTGCAGTTTTATACCATTCATCCGATTGCGATGAAACTTTGGTGAGTTGTAGTGCTCACCGCGCGCGAAGTTTCCTGATTTGGCAGGCATTATGCCGCATATTACATTAAATTTTGGCGTGCCTATCATTTTTCTCCGAAACATGAATCCAACACGATTGCAACGGTCAAACTTCAAAAAAATTCAAACTACAAATTGATCGATCTAGACCTCAAGCACGAAAGAAAAAGGCATCACGAGCTTCAGCAACAGTCGAGCAACGTTTTCATCCAATTGTGGAAAAATAAATATATGATCGCATTAAATCAAGACACGGTGTTGTTTATGAAATTCAGTTCGCATTCAAATTGTAAATTCAATTCATTCGCGTTGCTTATAAAATTCAATTCACATTCAATTTGTAGGTTCAAATTCAATTCAAATTAATTGTAAAATTATAGTGTGATAAGCATCTGAAGTAGAAACTTTAAATATTAAATATCTTGATTACTACTAACGACAAAACTTGACTTTGCTAAGTCATCTTCTTTAAAAAGAAATAAAAACATTAAATAAACCAGCAATGTACTCTATAAAAATACGACTATATTATATGAGCAAGCAAGCAAAGCGCAAAAGACCAAAAGAAGACGATAATTTAAATATCGTTATATAAAATAAAAGATAAAAAGAAGACGATAATTTTACATAATTCTAATAATAACGAAAGAAAGGAAGCTGGAATAATTTTTGCAGACTAAGTCGATTTTAATAAATTATTAGATTTATTATTAGATACATAATAAAAAATAATTTTAAATTTCCCCCTTCCCAATTTGTTCTCTTATTAATGTAGGGTGGGTTTAGGGTTTTCATTGGTGTGGGAGGTGAGTTTGATGATAATATTATTAACAAAGTTGCTAATTCAGTATCAATGTGTGTGTCAATGGGAGTTTAAATAGTGGTTAAATAATTTCTGTTTCTATTGAAATTCGTTTCCGCTTACAACTACATACCAGTTTATAACAATTATGCGTTTGTATAACAGAGAATAGCTACAGGTGGCATAGTGTTGATGTAAACCAAGTCATTCGTACGTTCTACTTGTAATGATAGGATAAACCAACTAAAGTTCATTCTAAGTGTCAGTTTTCATAATTCTAAGTGCCAGTTATTCGATGAAATTTAAAAAAGGGCAATTTGGTTAAAACTTAGTTTCTCAAATCTAAGTTTAAGCTAACAAAATTGTTATACATAAATTTTACATAAAAATTTTTGGAAGCTTTGAAACCTAAGAAGGTCTAAGCTTGCATATTTCTACAATATTTGTCAGAATATCCTCGAGAACTGGCGGAAATATACCAATAAATGACTGGAGAGACTGGAATTAAATGCAGCATAAAAGAAAATAAAGGACATAAAAAGCAAACAATGGCAACAGTTTGTTACATTTACCACCAATGAGAGGACCGCTTCCCGCCCCAATGATGCTGAAATCCAGGTTCCTGGCAGTTTTTTATTTTGCGCCGACGGAATGTGCGCAGACAGCAAAATGAAGTTCTTGCTTTCTCGAACGTACGAATTTGGTATAAAAACCTACGTCAGTTGGAAAATTTACAGTTTCTTCAAAAGTGTCGACGGCAGTTGTAAGCTAACCGAACAGCTGAATGAAGTGCAGTCCTTGTGCAAAAATGGTAATGTTATTCGTCGTTATATTGTACTACACGTTGCAACAGAAGGCAGTGCTTGGAGTAGAAATTCTGTTTTTCTTTTGTGAAAATACAAACCCATGAAGTTAAAAAATAAGCTGCATGCACTCAGGTTCGAAATTATTAAAAAAGGAGAGAAATATAGGATTTTTTTAAATAATATTTTTTTTAAATAATATAAGATAAAAAAAAATAATTAAGGTTCGGTTAGATGGTTTGTAAAACAATAAATTACAAAACGATTGCATTAAATCGTACAAGAGTTTTAAGAACTTGAAAATTAATTAAATTAATTAAAGTAAAATATACAAATTGTTTTGTTTAAGATTTTGGTTAAAAATATAATTTTTAACTGTGGGCAGAAATCGTGGAATTCTTGCTATTTTAACGCTTTTCCGAAATTCACGTGAGAAGAATAGAAAATTCATCCAATTTGAAAGAGAATTGTGAGATTATATCAAAACTGAAGAACATACAGATTTTTTGAACATATTACGCTGAAGAACCCCAGTTTAAACTTATTTTTTTGAAAAGATTAGATATGAATGTGAAGATCTCAATACACGATAAAACTTACTTAAATGTATCTAAATAAAAGCTAAAATAGTTGAATACAACCTGTAGTGAAATAAAATAGACAGAAGAAAAGTCACTACAAATAAAATAAAAAGAATATACGCGACAAATAAAATTAAAATTCTACACCGAAACCTCAGCTTGCGGGAGGAGGATCTGTAAAGATATAAATGCATTTTCTCCGATTTACTTACTGATTAATGAACTGTTACACTGCTGTCAATATTCAGTTGTGCATCTTATTTCCCTTTTAATATTTTAAGTGATAACTGTTTGTTTTGTCATCTTTTATTTATACATGGAATATATTGACAGTCCTTCCTAGCGGGAAATGCAGTGCTTTCTGGAGGAAACTCCTAGCAGAAAGTGTAACTGCCAATTTGTCTTCATAGTTAAGACATTTTTATAAGAGAAATTCTTACCACTTTTCGTTTAATTTGGAAAATAATTTACTTGTGATTTTGGAAACATATTCGTTTATTTCCGTTATTTTCTCTTCGTTTCATATTAAAGCAAATCTTGAGTTTGTAGTATGCGGTCTCTAGTGCTGAATTAGTTACGAGAGAGATTTTTTGAGACTTTTTTGATATTTTCCTACTGGGTATCTGCTAAAACTATTATTTTTACCTTCCTTATAGTGTGTGCTCGCTGCTAAATGTTTTCGACATTGACTTTCATAATTTAGCAATGGTAAACAAACTTCACTGCTGGGACCGGAGTACACAGGGCATCACAAAGGATGCTTCCTTCTTGCATTTTAATTATCATACTAATGCTTTCTCCATTTTGACCCAACATCGTATAAGTTGAATATCTCATAAACCGTACGAGAGCTATTGAGGCATAAATTTAAAACGTTTTCTTCAATAAAAAGTTGAATACAATATTGCATATTTGAAGTAAAGCAATCGGAAAACCTTAAAAATGTAAAGAATTTTATTACTCGGTTACGAGTACGTAATTATTGCGGCAACAATTCAACTTTTTCGTAACAAGTTGGCTTTCGAGGAAGCCAATACTGACTAATTGGACTGGGCAACCATGGATTCCGGCCAAGCATGCAAGCCGAGTGCTGCTGCTACCAACGCCAACATTACAGCGTGGAGTAACCAGGAAGCGATGGCCAGCGAAGAGGACTGCAATGACGATGACGCCGACACAGGGACCCCGGCCAAGGTCACGGATCCATTAGCTCCCAAATCGACGACAAATAATGAGGTTTGTTAAAGAGTCATAGAGAAAGCAGAGAGGGGGAGAACGAGACAGAGAGAGGGGGAGAAAGAGACCGAGAGAGAGAGAGGGAGAGAGATAATGTATTCTATACTACTTCCTATGAAAATAAAATGTTACTTCCGGTTTGTCATGTTACTTCCGCTCGCTTACTTATTTTCCTCTGCCTTTTCGCTCCTTCGTCCTTGCAGCGTGTATTGGTTGTTGCGGTAACTGAACGCCGTCGCGAAACGTGGGGTCAAAAGGCGGAGTTTCTACTGGCGGTCGTGGGCTTTGCCGTCGACTTAGGCAACGTCTGGCGCTTCCCATACATTTGCTACCAAAACGGCGGCGGCGCCTTTCTAATACCCTACTGCGTCATGCTAGTCTTCGGCGGACTACCACTCTTCTACATGGAGCTGGCTCTGGGACAGTTCCACCGATGTGGCTGCATTAGTATTTGGAGGCGTATCTGTCCCGCTCTGAAAGGTGAGTTCAGTGGCAAAACAACGTAAGTTTGTGCCACAAATACACTTAATTCAGTTAACCTTCAATTCGATGATAAATTCATTTTCTTATCAATTTCAATATAATTTGCAATATAATTTGTAATATAATTTGCAATATAATTTGTAATATAATATAAAATGTGTATTGCGTGAATTTTAATCGATCGGCTTTTCTGTTTCGAAATGATTTAGAATCTCAGTTCTAATAGAAAGCTGAATCAATGTATTGTGGGGAATAAAAAAAGAGCTCCCAATTGGCCGTGTTTTTCCAGGAAAGCAATCCTTCACACTGTATAGCAGATTCTTCTGTACAGCAATTCTTCACACTGTATAGCAGAGAACAATGAAACCATTATTCCTCCACGCAAAGCCTTCAACAAGTGGGTGAGAGTTGATTTTGGTTGGCAGCTCTCCAAAGCGCGTCACTCGGTCTGCTGTTGTTTCGTCCCTGCTGCGGCTTGCATTGGTTTCATTTGTCGAAGTGATTGTTTAAAGCAGAAGACATCCGTCGTAACGAAGCTAATAAGACACGTTAATGCTTCTAACAAGTCTTCGCAAGGATCGTAGAATCACTGTGTCTGGACAGAGACGATATAAGAGGCCTTTAGCGCTTGAATTTCGGAGCCCCTGCAATGAAGCTTTATTAAAAACAGCAGTGCGAGGAAATATGAACTTACATATGCGGGAACACCCTCCCCCTCCACCCCCTCCGTTGGCAAGAAAGAGTGATCACATTTATTTATCATCGTATTGTCAATAAATACGATGATCACAATTCATTGGTCGAAAAGAGATTTATCGACAATTCTTTAATATTCACTCCACTTTGTGGTAAGAAGCAAATTGAAGCGCTTCTATAACGCTAAAGTTTGCATTCGAATAGAGTTCTTTGGTTTTGTCTTTCTCCCCATGAACAGGAGAAGAATAAAAGTCCTACTCCAGCTTAATTCTTCAGCGTCGAGGTTTAAAAAGTTGGTTAAGTCAACACTTGTTGGGCAAATAAGTACTGCCGCTGATGCTCGTGAAGTGCTGAAAGGGGGGGATTTAGAAGAAGGCGTGCAATATTTCGAAAAGGTGTAGCGCGAACAGGCCTTCCCTTCCCTTCCTTCGAAGTAGGAAAGCAAAATAAATGCCATTCAAAGGATAACGAAATAGAGAAGAGAGCAAATAAAAGACGAGAGATGTGACAAACCAAGTATAGAAGGTTTTTGCATATCAGAGTATAAGAAACAGTTTTGCCCTAATTGCTTTTGGACAAACTTTTCTTCATAGCCACCACTTGCCCTCGGAGCCCGACAATTTCCTCACTCGACGAACTATTCAAATCTAAGCCACAGCTTCTCAACCTTCTCGCACACGATAGCGTCACTTGCACTACAGCAAGATAAAAGTTACAGATGCACGTATAAAATATACAAAAACACAGTTTCCAGCTTATCTCCGTCTTCTATTCTATCACAGTTTTCAGCTTATCTCCTTCTTCTAAGTATTATTTCATGGATGGCTTCGACATCGTCTCCCCTACAACATCCTGCAGGATGTGCCTACTGTGAGAATACAGCGTGAATAACATGTCAGCTACAGTCAAAATAGAAATCATCAGCAGTAGCACGGAGAAGTATTTATTAAGCAATTTAATTATAATTTGGCGCCCCATTCAGTGCTCATTCATTTGGTGCAGGAGGCAACCTGCTTTAATAAGTTAGCACCAACATAATTAGCCGAAGAAATTTAATTAGGGTCCATTGACTAGAATTAAGGAAATTTTTAAAACAAGAATCAGAATGTGTTTATTTAGAATATTAGAGAATTTAGCATAAAAGAACAAAATTTTCCGATTCAAAATTTTGAAGACAGAGTATTTTACCGTTTTTCGAACGTCAATTAAAATTTCACTTAGAATAGTGAAGAACCAGATTATCAATTAGAAAACGCATAAATTATTCTCGTTGCCAATATGCCAGCTATTGTAAATTCCCCTTACAAAGCTTCTCTTGCATTATGATTACGATGCATCCATACATCATTCATTCATTCATCAGCAATTCATTACAGCAGTAAGTTATTCTTGCCTCACTCTGTATTTACGACAGGTGTCGGGTATGCTATTTGCCTGATCGATATCTACATGGGAATGTATTACAACACAATCATCGGCTGGGCGGTCTACTATTTGTTTGCCTCCTTTACTTCGAAGCTGCCATGGACGTCGTGCGACAACAAGTGGAACACCGAAAGCTGCATGCCTGTGACGAGCGAGAACTTCACCCACCTCGCAACGACGCCGGCTCGCGAGTTCTTTGAGTAAGCACACCGCTTAACTTACATATCTGATTTTAGAATCGAAGCAATATTGAAACGGCCTCATTGAGTGTTTTGAAAAATAAACTCATTTCGGCATCCCGACCTTTTGAAAGGATGTCCAGCTAGTAGAGAAATGGCATTTGGTACCATTATCGCCATTTACGTCCTTTTACCACTCCAGGAGTACCCGTTTGACTTTTTGTGTATTTATTTTGATTTTTTTCATTTGCAGACGTAAAGTCCTCGAGCAATATAAATCCGATGGCTTGGATTTTATGGGTCCAGTTAAGCCCACTTTGGCCTTGTGCGTTTTCGGAGTGTTTGTTTTGGTGTACTTCTCCCTATGGAAGGGAGTTCGAAGCGCGGGCAAAGTGGTCTGGGTGACGGCGCTTGCACCGTATGTGGTACTTATAATACTACTGGTGCGTGGAGTGTCGCTGCCTGGCGCCGACGAGGGCATCAAGTACTACTTGACGCCGGAATGGCATAAGCTGAAAAACTCGAAGGTTAGTAAGTGTTTCGCTTTGCTGGACTCGTAGTAGGTAAATGCCGAGCTAGCTTTCAGCAAATTGTGCTATTTTGTGTGAGAACATTCTAAACACAATAATATCAAACAGAGAAACTATAGCTAGTTTACACAGACAATAAGTAAAAGTAATATTATAATAACATACAATCCTAGTTTCCCTTTTATGCAAGGTGAAATCTGAATCATTACAATAAAAGTGAATTCTATTTCTATTTGAAAATAATGTTGCAAATTTAAGAAATGTACGATTTCTTATAATAGTTCCAGTTGATAGATTTCCGATTCCAATTTTAACAAGATCACGCCGTTTTTCCCTACATAAGGTTTGGATTGATGCCGCTTCGCAGATTTTCTTTTCTCTCGGACCTGGTTTTGGTACACTGTTGGCCCTATCAAGTTACAACAAGTTCAACAACAACTGTTATCGTGATGCGTTAATAACAAGTAGCATTAACTGCTTGACAAGTTTTCTAGCTGGCTTTGTTATATTTTCAGTTTTGGGGTAAGTTGACCCGGTTTTTAACGGCAAATAGCAAAAAAATACTAGTTCTGAGCTGTATCCATGCCTTGGAATTTAATGTAAAATTAATGAATTAATTTAAATTTTCAATGCAGCTACATGGCCCACGTGCAGAAGACATCCATCGATCAAGTGGGCCTCGAAGGACCTGGCCTCGTCTTCATCGTATACCCAGAGGCCATAGCGACGATGAGTGGCTCTGTATTCTGGTCCATAATATTTTTCCTGATGCTGATAACGCTTGGCCTGGACAGCACCTTTGGAGGCCTCGAAGCGATGATCACAGCGCTCTGTGATGAGTACCCGCGCGCTATTGGACGGCGCCGAGAGCTCTTCGTCCTGCTACTACTGGCTGCCATCTATTTGTGTGCCCTACCCACCATGACTTATGTGAGTTTCGTACGTACGACATGCACCGCGCGACATACACAGATTCTATGAGCCTTATGTCGGTATTTCATGATAATTAATTATCACACATTGTTTTCAAAGATGGGACGAAAAGCTAAATGCATCGTTTGCAGCATAGCATGCTTCATTAATTATGCTGTTGAACTTACACGAAGTACCAACCTCTCTGCTACTTGTTCCTCACGCAGCCACCTCTTATCATAAGTGGCGGACTTCCTTTGTAAGTGGAAGACTTTAAGTCCTCCCCTGTTTTATCAACTCATGCGATATTCATGATGTTTGTTGCTGCATAATCAACCTCATTGCGATAAATACTACGAATTTATTTAGGTTTCTATCGAACTATTCTTGGCTGCTAACAATCTCGGCGCTTCCCACATTCATCCACCACACAGCGTCGGTGGGTCATGTGCGCACTTCACTCACCCTTTGACCTGAGTCTACCTGGACGAAGTGGATGGCTACCCTTCTTCTGCAGTGATTTATTCCTTCCTGTTTTAGTTTCTACTTTTCTGGGATAACACAAGTAACATCTCCCGCCTTCACATTCCACTGATTTGCTCTCAGTCTGCGCTAAATGCCTGTCAGCTTGATTTGTAGCTACGTCTATTTAATATCGCCCCTATTTAACTCGTCAATAGATTTCATCACTTTGCCTGATTACATTAGAAATTGTAATTTTGCTCGCCTTTTATTAGTCTGTAGCTGAGATTCGCTTTTAACTGGCATCCGGAGGAAGTGCGTTGCCGAGATCACGGAAGTAGAAACACTTCTAATTGATCAAATTTTTTGCATAAAGTATTCACTTAATTTTCATGATACCGTGAAAGTCCTGAAAAAAATTAAACACATGCTATGCATCAGCGGAAGTGGTTGGCAAAATTGATATTCGAATATTTAAAATCGAGTGCATTAAGAATCTAATACAGTCCCGATACCGAGTGCAATATATACAGCACCGACTATCTATATAGTAAAAGTCACCTTCTAAATCGATTTAGCCGTGTCCGTCCGTCTATCTGTCTGTTGAAATCACGATTGCGATTGCGATTGCGTGGTCAACAACCACGCCTACTTTACATACGCAATGTAAAGCTACTTTAAAATATGTTATAGGGTGAATATCTCATAAACCGTGTGAGATATTGAGCCATAATTGTGTTCCGCAAAAAATGGGCGTGGTCCGCTTACTCTTACAAAAGTTGGCAATATCTCATAAACGGTATAAGATATTAAGACGTAGTTTTACCAAGAAGTGTCTGGATGCATTAACAATCTGTGTGCAAAAATGGGCTTGGCCTGCCCACTGATACAAAAGACGTCAATATCTCATAAACGGTGCAAAATATTAATACGTGATTTTATCCCGCAGTATCTAGAGACATTATCGCAATGTTTGCCAAACATGGCCGCGGTCCATCCAGTTAGCTACTCGGGTATTTGGACTTCGGCCTGGTCGAAAACAACACTTTTACTTGTTATGGATTCGAATACTACAAATACATCTGGAAATCGAATACCAGCTCCTACTCGTTCTGCCCATCGCCAATTTATTGTTAGAGCCATAAAATTATTGAATAACAGATTTTTTTCTATATGTCGGTACATATATGAACTTCTGTGCACATATGCACGGAAAAAAATATTTTTTCTCGTAAACCACATACTGCCTTTCTCAATTCGTACTTCTATCTCTCTCCCTCTCATTTCTAAAAAGGGCGGCGTTGTTTTAGTGAACTTCCTTAACGTCTACGGACCGGGTCTGGCGATACTCTTCGTGGTATTCGTGGAAGCTGCTGGGGTCTTTTGGTTTTATGGAGTGAATAACTTTTCCGCTGATGTGGAACAAATGTTGGGTGCCAAACCAGGTGTATTTTGGCGGATATGTTGGGCTTACATAAGTCCAGTATTTCTCTTGGTATATAATATAGTATATCCATATAATAATGGTCAATATGATAACCGTAAATTTGCTTAGGCTATTTTTATATTCTCTCTGCTGGGCTACGACGAAATGTTGGGCGAAGAGTATTTTTACCCCGATTGGAGTATCAAGGTTGGCTGGGCTCTAACCTGTTCCAGTGTGCTCTGCATTCCCATGTACATAATTTACAAGTTTTGCCTGGCCTCCAAGGGGAGTTGTCGTCAACGATACCGGGAAGCCTTCAAGCCGGTAACTCATTGTGGCTCTGTGGTGCCAGGACAACAGGGAACTTCCGTGTGACATGATAAAAGTGGGCATTTAATCAGTGTTGGGCCTGACACTGATAATATTGAATTTATAAACGTAAAAGGTAGCAGCCTGTTACAGGAAGCAGTTTATTTGCCAACAACAACAAAAGAAAATTGTAGTACTTTTAAGTTTAATAGATATAATCTTGATACGAACATCATAGACGAAGGAGAAAATAAGTTTCAGGAGTTCAAAGGTTTAAATAGGGAAGCCAGTATTATTAATGTTAACAAAGTATGTATTAATAATGATTTGGTTCACAATGGCTATATTGGAAATAAGAGCTGCCACAATGACGACCGTAATTGCAGAAATAAAAGCTGTCCCTACCATGATAACCCAAGTTGCTATATTGGCGACCGAAGCTGTCGAGGCGTTTGCTCTGCTGATAATTGCGATTGCTGTAGAAACAACGACAGTCGCTTTGTTAAGAATCAGTGGTGTCGCGTTGACAATCACAGTTGTTACTTTGGTAGTCACAGTTGTTATTTTGACAATGGTGTTAGCAATCGCAATTGTTATTACGACAACCTTAATTTTGGTTTCGTGAATATAAATAAAAAATGTAAAATCTTTGAAAATCCGAACCGAGAAACATCTGAGGATAACAACTACACAATGACGCTCAGCAGTTGTAAGCCTCTTAAATTTTCCTTCGCTAGTGAGTGGTTAGTTTAGTGTTAAAAAAAGAAATGGGATCAAATATTTAAAAGGTATTGTTAAGATCTTCGAGAATTTTCCTACTACTGATAAAATTACAGTGAAAACACATAGTCTATTAATGTCATAATATATGTGTTCAACTAAAATCAACAGCAATAAAAACATTAAAATTGGCTAAGTAGAAAATTTGTTGTTAAACTTAATAAACATTGTAAATGGTATGAAGCATTTTGAAAACAAAAAATTGAGGAAAAGTTTGTCACTAATTTTTTACGCAACAAAACGTCAAACAAGAAACTGTAGGTCAAATGTAAACTATTTTAAATTTTTTACTATTTTATTTATAAGATGACATATAATTACGAGCAATGTTTAGAACTATTTTTATTCGTTGTTATAATGCAATTAGATTTACGTTAAGCAGAAAATAATTGCAAAACAGCCATTTGCAGCTATTTTCGTATTTACAAAATCCTTAATTATTTTATATAATAATTAAAAAATATAATTTTTACATATTTAATCCCGTCCTTTTGACTCACAGTGTAAATAAATTTTAAGAAATTGTTCATATATAGAATTTATAAATTCCATAGTGTATAATTGAATACGGAGGATTTTCCCCAGTCTGTAAAATACAAATATGCTAAATAAATACGTATAACTACTGTGAAGTCATTGTGTTTTATTAGTTACTTAAAATAATTGAGAAGAATATGTTTTGGAATATATTTTATTCATTGTGTATTTCGTTACATTCTTATGTAGATTATTAAAAATAATAATCATAATGACAACCTATAACTTAAAATAAGTAAATCCTACTTTTTCATATCGTCTTTTCTACAGCGTATGTGAGTTTTATGGTGAAATTGTCTTCATGTTACAAGTTAAAACCGGCTATTGAAAATTGACTGAAAAGTAAACCATTTCGGCTTGTTACCACACCGTCACGAGATGATGGGGTGAGTTCATGATAGGGATACCAATGAGACACAATTACTAAATATTACTTGCATGGATTTTTAAGTAAGCATTAATAGAAAAACTTCATTGCATTTGAGAGCCTTTGCGGTTTTGATGATTTCTTAACTTTCTGTTTGGAAATATTAAAGAGTAATGCGAACTTACTCGTTTTTGTCATTTTTAAAAGAAAAACAAGTTCTTTTAAACATTTGTAACACAATGACTTTTTAGTTACTTTTAAGCTATTTTAATAATTTATTGAAAGCTAGAAAAAACCTCACTCAATTACCAAGCTTTCGGTGCATTTCCACATCATCTTTGAGGTGGTGTAGATATTTACACCACAATCAAAAGTAAAATATGTTGGCATCTCTTACGGCTACAGGTATGTGTGGTAGGTAAAAACAGCAATATTCAATAAAAACAAAAACAAAATATTCAATATAATGCAGCTACATTACTTGGAAAAGGTTTCATGTGCATTTCTAGAAGCATAATTTGGTTTAAAGCCTATCCTTGTCTTCATTACGTATTTTACAAATTTTCCAAATTTGCAAACAAATTTATCAAGTTGTCGAAATTGCATGCATTTGGTTTGTGTAATTTACACACCCCAACCTGATTTCACTAATAATTCAAAGCGAAAAAAGAGTTTCCGGTCTTAGTTCTTTGCCAGGGATAAAGAGATACGAAACTTTCAAATGGCCGTATATTATTTTTATGTTCTCAGCTCGTAAGTTTGTTGAACTCACACAGAGTGTATGCGAATTAACCAATATTAATTTCACACCTAAAAACGGAGCTACTCCGTTTTTCCACTCCAAAGAAACTAAAACTTCTGTTACCAAAAAGAGGATTTCGCCACTTCTACGCACCAATTAGTCCAAATACAACAAAATTGGAAGAAACTCAACATATACATTTTTTCAGCGTTGCTGAACTCGTATTATAGTTCTTATATTTTAGGATTTCTTGAATACTTACCAATGTTACCAAATATAAATTTTAGTATTATGTCGAGAAAACTTTCGATATAAAAGCAGTGATAATATATATTTATATGCTAAATACAACTCTTAGTATTATTATTATTTATAAACATGAATTCCAGCTTGAAATTCCTGAAAGTTGTTAGTATGTAGTAATTTTCCATAGAAAATTTTAACTATTTCAAGAATTTATGAGGACTTGTCAAATGAAACGAGCCCCCTATTATTTTTATAAGTTTTAATGCATTTCTTTTAAGCATTCATTAAACAAAATCGTAATACATTTAATACGTAAACAATTTAATTTTAGTACTAAAAACAAAGAGCTTTTCTAACGGCAACCCGATACCGAAAGCTGTCGTGAGAAAGCTAGATCGCAAGTTTGTCGAGTTTGATGATTTTTTACCAACTCATGTAGAGCTTTTGACAGCTGTCAGATGTATCTCTTTATCTCTGGTCTGAGCAAAAACAACTTTAGTAGGGCCTCGCAACAGGTAGAGCAGCTAAATTCGTTTCTGTTTGCAACAAAAGCACCAATAAAACCTTGTGACGGACCATCATTTGGCTGATAATGTCAGAAACGACCAACTCACAGAGCACTTCAAAACAGGGTTGCCATAGTCCATTAATCTGGACAGTTCAATATCAATTTAAAAAATAGGAACACACTTCTCTTTAAAATAATTGTTCGTTAAACAAATTGTTTTCATTTTAAATAAGGAAATCTTTGATATTTTTTAAATAAATTAGTATTTTGGAATTTCCACATTGATTGTGTTCCTTAAAATGCTTGCTATGTAAAACTCCGTGCTTCAGGGGGAAAATTGCGTGTATACCCATGAACTTCACATTTTACGGGACTATTTTTAATAAATGGCAAAAATTTTTGCAAGGATTTCATTACTGTCCAGACAAGAGTTCATTATGGCAGGTTATTATCATAATTCATTAAAAAATAGTTGTTTTTATTCGCTCTCTATGGCTACCCTGTGGAGCAACGATTTTCAGTGAAATTCTGATGAACTGTACTCTCGCCTGCCGACTCTTCGCTTGAAGAACTTAACATGCAATATCACTGACAGAGTATTGCTGCTGCCTGCCCACCGCGAACGAACGGCTTACCTCATTGTATCTACAAGATACAAGTTGCTTTTGCCAACCATGAACTGTGTTGTTCCCTTGCTGCGTGGCTTCGGGACCACAAGAGTCGTTTTTATCGCCATGCAGTGCGCTTGTATGCCCGCTTTCTACTTAAGTATATCATTTCATTCGTTCATTCAGCGCTCGTCTCACCACACATCGTAGATAGGACACAAAAAACCGACCAGATTTGCCAGCGAATTCTACCGAAAACTAGCGAACCAACCAGCTTGAATGTGTCTCGCCTCGTTCTCTGCCAGCCATATTTCCGAATTTAGGAAATTAATACTCCGCAGGCATAATACACAGGCTGCTACACCTATACCACTGTACCTACTACGAACAAACGAGCCAGTCCAACGAGCTTCCCAAAGAAGGCACAGTGGGAGAAATGACAAAAAATTATTTAAATTCGGTGGCTAATTATGATTGCCGACTGCAGTTAAAAATTTTAAATGTTTAATATTAAATTCTAAACTAGTTGGTTGCTATAGTTGCTTGCCGAAATGAAATATATTGTTATCACTGTGATGTAGAATAAAAATTAATCAGTTTTTATTAAAAAATACATTTTAAATTTTAATAAAAATTTTTAGTAAATTTTTATAAAAAATACAAGTTTAAGGATCTAATTACAAAACTTTTATATTACGTCAGCCACTTTAACGATCTCCTTCGGACTCATACAAAATTGCAACACCCCAGAGATTCTCACTTTCATAGTCCAAAGCCATTCGATTCAACACAAAAAATTGACCTGCGACTCATTCATTGCAGGAAGATTTGCAATCGTTCTTGTGAAAACATGGAGTAGACTCTGGGGTGCTGTTACCTCTACCTCTAGTTGATGTACCATGCACTTGTCACATAAAAGATCATTAGACGTCATGATACACACATTATCATTTTAATCAGTTAGACTTAATCAAAAAGAATTATTACCATCCTTGTTGTCGAAAATTCACCTAAATAATTGATAGCCGATCTGCTTAAAATGAGTCTGTTTCCACTACTGTACTGTATGCACTTCAGCCATTTTTCTAGAAAATCCACACTAGATGGCATTGGCGAGAACAACGAGTTTCTCCAAGAGACATGCTCTTTTGACGGGCCTTTTCTGCCGTCACTGCACACAAAATGTTGGTTCTCAGCGTATAAAGCATTTTTCATACAGGACTCTCTGAAACCACTCTCTGTGCCAACGTGCGCCTATTTTCCTCCCTTCGCCATTTAAAACGCATGTATAAAAACACAAGAAACGTTCTCTCAGCATTAATATGTACCAGAAGGCAATCCAATTCAAAGCCACAGTTTACATTACCATTCAAATGACTATTAGGAACGTTGTTTTGTTGTTATATTTCCAGAAGAATCAACAACAAAACAGATAGTTGTCAGCTTTTTGACTGATAATGTGACCACCCAACCACTACCAGCCAACGCCACAGTGGTCGGCGTTAAGAACAAATATAAATTTTTATTTATAGCAATATTAATTTATCTAAAGAGCTTTTAAAATTTCAAAATTTTATGATAATTTAATAATATTTTCTATGAATTTTTTAACAGATATTTTAAATTTATATGAATCAGAATGTAATTCATGAAGTATATTTTTTAATATCACCTTTTTTACTTAACAAGGTTTTTTCAGCTTCAAATGTATACTTTTTCAACTCTATGAGAACAACTTATACGTTTTGAGTCCATACAAACCCGTACGCAAGGTCTTAATTATTACATTTTTAATGTCTTGGGCCACCTCCATCACCTCCAGAAAAGTTATAGGTGGAAATTTTACTGACAATCTTTCGTAAAAGAAATAAAGTTAAGGCTTAACTGAAAGTCGTGGAAGTCGTCCGTAACAAAAAAATTTTTAAAAATTCGTGCTTTAAAAAATATTCCCTTTTTAAAAAAAAGAGCACGTACGTCTTTTTAAAATTGTATAAAGAATTTCATTAGATATGACACCATGAACGTGTTCTAACAAACCTCTTTAATTCGACCACTGTGCACCACTACTAAAGCCACCCAATACTTCTGTACTATCAGCAACATTCTCTCCAATTGCTCTTTTCGTTCGTTGCTTCGCCGATGTCTCGCTGATAGAACTCGTTGCTTGCTTCGTATTCACAAGCCTTCGCTGCTGGCCCGTGCAAAACGTATAGAGCTCTGAACATAACGAAGCTGTATTGCCTGTGAACAAAGTTTTCTTCCTCAGCACGCAGTGGAAATAAAAGTAGTTTTTACGCCTCAGTTCAAGACAAAATATCACAAAAAGTTTCCACAGGTGAGTCGAAACTAATATTCTACGACAGATAGCAAATATCTTCAAGTACTTTTTTTTCACGAAGCCACAGAAATTATTGATGCTTTATTATATAAATTCGGTATTTTAAGTCGACCCATTTTGGCGTGGGTTTCCATATAAACTCTTCATTCAACATGGCGGCTGCATGGTTGCTTCGCCTAAGTAGCCGTCGTAGAAAATATTCTAGACGAGGAAAATGAGCGCGCATTTTTCTCGCAGCAGACTCGCTGCAATCTAGTGACGGTTATTTTTGAAAATTCGAATTTATTCAGCGGAGAATCAATTTTATGAGATTAAAACTAGATTGGTTGAGTGACTTGTCAAACCAAAAGTTGGTAACATTGTGGCTTTGCCGGGTGAGTGAGAAGAGTATTTAGCGTTTCTAACGCCACTAACGATGCAAATAATGCACGTTGTATTTTTTCGTGCGCCTCATTTTGTTTTCTACTTAAGAGTTTTAAGAAATTTACTCCATGAAAATATCGGACATGAAGGGTTGTCAAAACCTGTATAAAAACATTTAAGTACATATTAAGTACCGCCGTCGACGCCACTGCCACCGTCAGCAACATATTTACATCGAGTAGTATTTGGTGCATTAAATAGCGTTGTGTTGTGTATCCTGCGAATCACATTGGCCGACATAGGCACGAGCAAGTGAGTACAAAAACAATTTACTGAGTGGGGAATTATTGGGGAAATTGATCCCCTAAAAATCCAGAAAAGTTAAAATTAGCATTGGCGCGAATTCCTGCTACCATTACCAGCTTTGCGTGAAATTTACCATTTTAGGAAATTTTCAAATTTTTTAATTTGATGTGGGATATTTTAATATATATACCAGTAAGTCGTGGTAATTTTGTATTTGTGTGGGAATATTTGTGGCATATCCTAATCGGAGAGAGAACTGGGATTCTTATTGTTAAATCACAAGTATGTAAGCAAATTAATGGGCAAAATAATATTTTTCATCTATGTGGGTATTTTATATAAAGGGATTTCCATTGCGATTTTACAGATTTCCGTAGGATTTTTAGTGGTATTTATTAATGTGTGGGATTATTGAATTGTAGAGCAAACATACTCTAGGAATTTTGGGGGTAATTTTTAATTGACTATATGAAAAAGAGATTTTTATGCGAAATGCGATCGCGTACCAAGTTTACAACTTGTATATTATTTCTATTAATATGAGAATACTAGGTTACGATTACAATTTAGCATGTAAAACGAAATTGTACGAGAGTTTTTTCTATATTTTATCTTGGAAGTGAAATAAATTTTCGAATATGTTTTAGTTAATTGAATTTAAGTCTATAGTTACATCACAAGGGTATTCACTGCTTTCTGATTTTGTAAATCTTAAAAAAGACAGTAACCGGAATCATACGGTGGATAAAAGCCGGCCGGCTTAGTAAGTTACAGCTCAGTTCCTTGATTTGTGAACAGAACAACAATGTTTCTTTACATTAAACATTTTTAGGTAGATTTAAATTTTTCTTTTTAAACTATTTCTTGTATTTGTGTAGGTCATCACAGAATTTTCGATTTTTACTCTGACTTTTTAGAATATTTGCCTTATATATTCCCCTCCACTGTACTAATCTTCGTCGTTTAGTTGGTGTGTTTCTCTGCCAGCTTGCCTACCAACCGTATTCCCCCTTACCAACCTACCATACGTTATATTGTGCTGAAGAGTGGTGTTCGCCTTTATACAGCAGCTCTTCCTACACGCCTGCCTGCTGCGTCAACCAGCCTTGCCAGCCATCCCATCGGGCGGCAGCAGTTCAGTCCAACTCGACTGAGCAGAGTTTGCTCTGCTCTTCCTTAACGTCGCGTCGCTTGTCAACATTCAGTATTCGGTGAAATCCGTATAGCCGTCAGTTGGTTTGGCTTGGTTCGGCTTAAAATGCTGCCTGTTCTGTTTGTCCCGTGAAGAAATCTGTGCAGGTTTTTGCGAAGCGTTTCATATACTACAAAATTACTCAAGTATTTTGCAAAAGCGTATTTGATGTTGCTACTGCTGCTACGTCCCCTGCAGCGTCGGCGTCAGCAGTCCTTCCTACCCTCTGAATCAATTGTGCTGGAAACCATATCCGACTTTGTATTTTTGGTGCATCTACAGTGTGAGTTAAATAATTTGGATTATTTTTTTTTAATAGAAAATAAAATTAATTAAAGTAAATACTTATAAAATACATATAATTTTATCAACTTTACTTACAAACGTATGTAAGTATGTAAAATTTAGATGCCTGAAATTGTGTGTTTTTGAAAGACAAAATGTTTGGTCTTAAAAACAATTGCATATAGAGATTAAACATTATTATCGAATCAAATAATCTAATAATTCAGTAATATTATCGACCTTATTTAATATTGGCTGATATAATAAGTTATTTATTTATCTTAAGTTCCAACTAAAACAAGCTTTAACGGCTTTTTTATAAAGTTTGTACGTTTAATAGGCGAAGTTATATATGTACATATCAATGTGTATAAGAGCTCAAATAATATGCGTGCCGTGCCGTCGGTCGTTCTTTACGTCGTCGGCTTTATTGTAGGGAATGATTTTCGAATCTGTACTTTTTATAAATATTTAGTTTCCAAATAAAATTGATCTTTTTCAAAAAGGAAAGTTTGTTTTCGATGACAAATAACCAACTACTGGTATTAGCCCAAAATATCATCATATGTATCGCCACGACTGTGGAATTCTTACCAATTGCTACGTAGTGTTGCCAGATTTATGTCGCCAAAAAAGTATCTGTTGTCAGTGCGAATGATCCATTTTTTTAATGCCCAAATAAAAAGGTGTAAATTTGTGTCGATATTCGAGCGATATTAATACGAGGGTATGGATTATTGATCATATAATCCAGAAATTATTTTAAAATATCATATATTTTTAGATGACTTGAAATAATCAATACATAATAAATAATTCGTGGTGATATGATTAAATTTTAAATCATATGTAATCGGAATTTGAAAGTCATAATTTCAAAAATAATGATTATTACACAGATCTGTTACACACACTAAAATAGCAACTTCACACACTTAAAGTAAAGATCTTTAAAAGCTATAACTTTTTCTTTACAGCATTTTTTCTCGCATCAATTACCTGACGATCTCTGAAGGCACAATTGTCTCAGGGGTAAATAATCAGTTTGACTGCGAGTTCCAGACCAGACACCTTCAAAATTTCTGTTGCAGTAATGAGTGGTGAACGCCCAAAGCGTCCCTTGTCCGCCTATATGTTATGGCTGAATGAAACCCGCGAAGAAATCAAGAAAGAAAACCCCGGCTGCAAAGTCACAGACATCGCCAAAAGAGGCGGAGAATTATGGCGGGCCATGAAGGATAAGTCAGTAAGTTAAAACTAGTTTAAATTTTACTTAAAACAAAGATTACTGTCTTAAATATGGACCAGTTCATTCAACGGTATATGCTGAAAAGACTAACCCAAAAATAAACTATTAAGAGGGCCAGGTGAGAGTCTGAATACACTACACCCACAAAGTTAAAAACTATCATAGAAAGCAATTAAAGACTTAAATTAAATCCTTTATACCCTTAAAGTGGGCGAGCCACAGCCATTTTTGGGGAAATTATGCTAATATCGCAATAAAATTTCGCAATGTTTCCGTATACAAAATGCACTCATAGAAAAGAAAAATAACAATGTAATTATTCTCCTCGAAATTTAGAGTATATAAATGTTTAAAAAATGCCTTTTTTTTATACATAGCCTTACAACTTATACAGTGGGTGAATAAGGTATTTGAACATCCTGCATTTTTTATATACAGGCACAATGAAAAAGAATATCAACATTATAAACTTGTAAAACATGAACCAACTGTACATTAATCTCCATACATTACAATCCAACTCAAATTTTCAAATGACAAAGCATTAAATTAAAATAAAAATTAAACCAATAAAGTATTTGAAGACTTGATTTCTAGTAAACAAAGAGGTGGCAACAAGCCTAATTTAACTACGCGTGTATGTAGAAACAGGGGAAACCCGTCAGTTAGATTTTAAAAGTTTACGGCAAATAGCTGCAGATGTAAAAAGACCACACAGAATAGTAGATTATATATTACAGAAATACAAATAAAATAATAGTGTGGATAATAAAGTTCGTGGTGTTCGTCCAAAGAATTTAAGTAGCCGTTATGGGAGATACATTTTGAGCGTGGTGAAGAAGAATCCTAGAATTATTGTAAGAACGTTAGCCACTCTGGAGTTTTGGCAAAAAGTTTTATACACGGACGAAAGCAAGTTTAAAATTTTCGGATCGGATGGACGACAAATGGTTTGGCGCAAACCGAGAACTGAGCTACATAAAGAAAATTTAATCCCTACTCTGAAGCATGAGGGCGGTCATGTCATGGTTTGGAGACCAATGTTATACTATTTGAAAATTTTGCAAGAAGAATTTCGAAAAAGTATAGAAAAGTTAAATATCCAAGAGACAGTCCCTTCAAAGTCCGGATTTAAATTCGATAGCATCTCTTTGGCCTAGAATTAAGGAAGAAAACTATTTCAAATAAGACAGATTTGAAACGATACCTTCAGGAAACGTGGGACCAAATATCACCCGAGTCACACAAAATCTAGTTACTTCTATGCCTAGTAGACTAAAAATTTCTTATTTAATAATGACTTATCAGCAAAATATTAAAAACCAAAACTAGACCAGCATTGTTATTAATTTTTTCTTCATTTTGTATTTGTTCAAATACTTTATTGTCTTCAAATTTTCGATTTAAATCAATAAAGGGTTCCTCGTTTTAAGTTTTGAGTTCGATTGTAATGTATGAAATTTTACATGCAATTTGTATGTGTCATATATGTTCATAATGTTAATAATAACAATGTCTGCATGTATGCAAAAAAGTTCAGGCCTCATAAAATATTAAGCATCAAATTTTCTATTAGAATTTCGTCAGTTGACAAATTTTGAATTGGTTGGGCGGATTTTTTGGCGAACAAATCTGTTCCTTTACTAACCTAGGACAGAGTCTGTGTAAAGTTCTTCACTTCGATCACGTAAAGGAACAGACCTAATATATCCGACAAAGTGGGAAGAAATCAAAGTAATGTGGTCAGGTGGAATTTCCGACTTGGCCAATCGTGTAAGTCTGGCTCGGCTGGTTAAGTCAGATCAACTAATCGTGTCGTACGAAAGGATTAAAGAGTTCTTACTTATTTTTTTACTTATTTTACTCTAGGAATGGGAACAAAAGGCCATCAAAATGAAGGAAGAGTACAACAAAGCGGTCAAGGAATACGAAGCCAATGGTGGTACTGATACTGGCGCCGGTAAAAAAAGGAAGAGCAAGACCGTCAAACCAGTCAAGAAGGCCAAGAAGAAAGAGACCTCAGAGGAAGAAGAGGAGGAGGAAAGCGATTAAATCAACGACTTTAATCAATAATGGAGAATTTTACAGACTAAGTTGAAGGAACTTTTTATTGTAATTAAGACCGTGCGTACATATAGTGAATTTTCACTATTTATGGAAAACAAAAACAACACCGAGAAAGCAAAGTTACCAATAATAAAATTAAAATTTCCGTATTAAACGGAAACTTGTAAGCGATTTTACAATAATCCAAATAATTTTTCAACATTTCTCTTAGAATTTATTTATATGACACTAAGTACAGTACAATAAGATAAATCATGAAATCATGAATTTCCAATAGCCCAACACAAGCAGCCTCTACGCTTCTCCAGATGTGTAGCCCTAAATTTTTTTAACATACTTTTTGTAGTAACGTTTTTTTTTCAGGCAACTACGTATTCATTTTTAATTTAACAATTTTGTTATGTAACATCCTGTATATTATATGTATTCTATCTAATACAACAAGAAACAAAAATATGCGAAGCTAAAATTTAATAATAATAAATTTTTGCGAAATTAAAATTTATTATAATATCTAAAATATAAACGTTTATTTGAAATAAAAACAGTAAAAATATATTTATCCAGTATTTTCAGAATTATTCTTTGTTAAAGTGGGCAAATATTCATAAAATTAAGAATATATAGATGGTTGCTGCATCCGATGAAATCGCATTTTTAGAATTTCTATTTTTATTCATTAAATGAAATTTAATTTAATTTTTTTCATTAATTGAAATGGTGGCTAAAATTTAATTAAAGTGATTATTGATTATGTGAGCTGTATCGAGGCTTTCGATAAAGATGGTGAAATAGTAACCGAAAAAATTCACGCCAAGTAATCAAAGCAAGCAGGAGCGAAAACACACGGGCAGTATTCCGGTTTACTATTGTTGTAAACATGCATACTTTTTCTCGGTTTTCGTAGAGTTTGCTTTTCATTTACTATACTAAAAATTTCTTGTGAAAAAAATAATGGGAGATTTACACACGTGTAAGTATAGTTGATAAAAAAACAAGGAAAACAAAATTTATTTTAATTTAACTACGTTTTAATGTAAATGCCGCTATATTTTTCACGCAACGCTAATCACGTCAAATTGGAAATGAACGGGTAACTTTCCACAAATGTGAGCAGTCTGTATTTAACTAAATTAACTGTGTATTGGCCGAACCTATAGGTTTGGCCAATACAAACTGAATTCTAAACAATTGTTGGGTGGCCTTATGATTTCTTCAATTAGCCAATAAAGTGTACACGTAAAAAATATTGTCGAATTAATTAGAAATTATAAGTTTATGGGAACGCGTTTAACTTTTTAACATAGTTCACGGAAGAGGGATGCAATAGAGCGGTGAAGCTCAAGCACGAAATTCGATTTCTTCCAACAGAAACCACTGACGTGTAGTATACAACTCGCGTCATGTCTGAAACATACGGTACTGCGTCTATATTCTAACTATAGATAAGGTGTTAATCACTAATTTTCGCAGATTACCTGTTTAAGTTCTTGATTATTGGCAGTGCTGGCAGTGGAAAAAGCTGCTTGCTGCATCATTTCATCGAAAGCAAATGTGAGTTGTAGCAGCAACTTCGTGGTGTCATTTATATGCCTCTTTTTAGTCAAGGACGATAGTTCTCACACCATCGGAGTTGAGTTTGGCTCGCGCATTGTTAGCGTTGGTGGTAAATCGGTGAAGCTACAGATTTGGGACACGGCCGGGCAAGAAAGATTTCGTTCGGTGACGCGCTCGTATTATCGTGGTGCAGCTGGCGCATTGCTGGTTTACGACACAACGTCGCGTGATTCATTCAATGCGCTGACGAACTGGCTGAATGATGCCCGAACACTGGCCGGGCCGAATATCGTCATACTTCTGGTAGGCAACAAAAAGGATTTGGAGGAAGCCAAAGATGTGACCTTCTTGGAGGCCAGCACATTTGCACAGGAAAATGGTAAACGCAAGACGTACAAGACTTATAAAAAAAACTTCTATATACACTATGTTCAGAGCTGATATTTCTGGAGACCAGTGCAAAAACTGGAGAAAACGTGGAAGAAGCATTTCTTAAGTGCTCCAAAACAATTTTAGCAAAAATCGAGACAGGCGAATTGGACCCAGGACGCGTATGCAGCGGCATACAGTATGGAGGTGCTGCCCTAAGGAATTTGCAAACACGACAACGCAGCATAAATAAGCCGGAATGTAGCTGCGTGGTTTAAAACGTTTTGTTTACCGAGTTGGGCGTTTTTAGAAAACATAACCCTTGTATTCTCACTGTATAGTCATAAAATTATTTAGATTTTTTACGCAGTACAGTGCAATTTATTTGTTTAATTTCAGTTAAAGTTATTGCATATTTTTTAGCATACTTATTAACAGAATATTTATTTACTAATACAGCAGGGGATAAATATAAATGTCGCCTATAATAGAGATTGGCTTGAAAGGCAGCTCTTGCATTCCTTTCTTGTATTTTAGTAGTGTTGGAACTCGGCTTTTAGTTAATAGGGCCTGCTTTCAAAAAACAATTGCCCTTGATTTAAAGTAGTATGCACGTGAAATTGTTAAAATAATACTTAGAAACCAGAAAGATAAATATATTTATTTCTCTATCTTAAAAGTTATAGTTTTTATGATCTACATTTAATAAAATTATGATAAAAATAAAGGATTTCATTTTTCATTTGGATGAAGTTCCCATTTGGAACTTAATTTCTCGCTAAGAACACAGGTTCTGTTCTGCTTCCTTGATAATTAAAACGCAGTTCCCTGCAGGTACTTGAAAACGTTTTCCATAATTCAAATTCTAGATGTTTATATTTTTACGAAATATTTTAATACATTAATTTTTACTTAATAAACACTGATCAACCCATTAGCTGCCTTATTCATTCATCTGGCTGCCAGAGTTCTGCTGAGGAAAATCTTGATAACAATTAACAGGATCCTTAGCCAAAAATTCAGAATACGCCTTTTGACTGCTTGCAAAATTCTGCAGTTATAAAAGAACTAGTTTAGACTTCAAATTATGGTAGAGTTAATATGTATCTGACTTTAAAGTCGCCAAATATTACTGTCCACAAAAAGATGAAAACGCCAGGAATAACACTGAACAGTATAGCAAGTTCGAAGTTTGTAAAGGCATCGATGAAGAACATCCTTATTTGATAAATTTAGCAGGCACTTCAGGGTCAATCTAAATTTTGCTTAACTTTACTAAGGAAGATAAAATGTATTCACGCTTGACTACATTTTCAATATTTTTGGTTGCGTTCAGGTCAAGGAATCGGTTATTTTTTTCATAACGACACAATGGTAAAGTCTGCTCCACATTCAATACGTGGAAAGTAAAAGAAAAAAAAGTGTTGGTATAAGTAGGCGTGGTATTCTATAAATTACGTCAATGAGGTACTCATTACACTGCTGCATGGGAAATGTTAATGAAGGACAGTAAGTTTAAGCAAAAATTGCAAAGGCGATAGACTGATATTGGTCCGGCGTAATCTCACCTATATTTATATGTGTGGGGTTGAATGTTTACACTGTTTATCTTTAAGTTTGTGTCATCTTTTAATTTGATGAAATTTACATATTATTGAAATATTAATAATTTCAGCAAATTTTGTAATAGTGTTTGCGCAGTCATACCCACTCATCAATGGGATAAACGCAAAAATATTTCACCACGGGGAAGTGAGGTGACATGAATGTGTAAACGCAACGAATTCATGTGATGCTGAGTAGCAATATATTCATTTCTAGATCTATTGTGTCTCCTTCTACAACACAATTTACCATTGATTTTGTTAAAACTTCCACACCATATGTGTAAACACACCCCGCACTGACAATTGCAACTTTTAAAGAATATTTGACAGCTGCGAGAGATTTCCTGGGTTTGTTTTAGCGAGATCGGAATATTAAACTAGCGAAATGAAAGTTCCCTTTGGAAAAAAACACGCCGAAGTTCTGAGCTCCTTGTAAGTTTTGTTTGTTGGACGTAGACAAGTTATGCAACGGATGCCATCGCTCTGGGTCCAAAACGATGTGAGCCAACCGATGAGGTAAAAGAAAATTGTCCACTCCATTGCATAACCATTGTTTCATTGGCGTGTCCGCGCAATGTATTAAAATATCTTTATTGATTAACCTCCACAAACTGCTTAATTGCTGCCTTCTCTAGTGCTCCATCTGCAATTGGGTTCGGCGGTGCAGCTGGGTTGGCTCTGCTCTACTACACTGATTGGAAACTGGTGCTACAGTACGTGCCGTTTTACGGTTCAAAATATGAAAAATCTGAATAAGCTTTATATGTACCAGATGCAGTGTTCTAATAAATTATTCTAGAATTCCTAATTTTTGTAATTTCTTTTATATATTATTCCAGAAGTTCAAAATTCGTTTTAGCAGTAGTTTCCATTTGCTGGTACACAGCCGCCAGTTTCTTTCGTTCAGATCTTATTGCCATTTTTCCCCATACTAGCGGAATTAAGCTGCTTTCTCGGCTCAATATTTTCGTGCCGCATCAACTAACCGAGGCTAACTTGACTACACACGTTTGACAAATCGTAAAGGTGTCGTCTTCCATCACGACAACGCCAGACCTTATACATCGTTGGCCATTCGAAACAAATTGCGAAACATCTGGACTGGTTTTTCGCCGATAAGTCGCAGACGTTTAACGAACATGGCATAATGAATTGGTGGAGGTCATCGATGAAAGTGGTCACTACATAATTGATTAAAATCCACCTTGTTTATAAAAGAAATTGTTTTATTCCAGTCTAAAAAACCGAACAAACTTATTTGCTAACCTAATACCTTCTTTAAGTACAAAAAGCTAGTTTTTGTAAATTTAGATGGATTCAAGTTAATTTCGAGAGATCAGAAAAAATTTAGTTAATCGATTTGGCTTGTGAATGGCTTCATTGTCGCACTGTTGTAAAATCGAGTCACGAATAAAAATTGAAAATTTCTAGATAAAATTTCGTAATTATATTTTCCAGCACAATGTTTCGAACTTGGTGACTCAGTCATTTGATTGATAATAGGTAAAAGAAATGTTTGTAGCATCTGGCGATGACCATTTCAATGTAATATGTCGAAAATTATAGTAATATGATTGATTTTCCAGAATCTCTGCAGTTAGAAAATAAGTTCAATCTCCACTAACTAGAAAAAATTCTTGATATGCCCTCTATATTCCTTCTAAAACTAAATGAAACTTTCTTCAAAGCGTATATTTAAATCTTTATTAAATCAGTTATCTATTTTAATTAATGGGCAATACATCTGCCATTTAAATTAATAATGTAAATACTCATACAATAAACGTATAAAAATTATTTGTATTAACGGCCTGTAAGTATTTCAATTTACGCTATCTATATGATTCGATTTTTTCTCATGTTAGAAAAAATCCTCAATTACAGAGAAATTTACACACGAATCAATGTAGTGTAATGACAACTCCATGACTGCGAGCACCCTCGTGTTACGGACTCGTCATTGTCGTTTATTCTCAATTCGGTTATAAATTTCTATTTAGTAACACAAACCGAGAAAGATATTAAAATAATTATTGAGATTCTTTAAAAATTATTGTATTATGATTTATGTAAGTATTCTAATAAGGCAATCAAGTATAAAATGTATGTAAAATGTATCGCTTTTTATAATATAATCGGCCAGCGACAAAGAATTTTGGAGTTTAATAATTTTTAATGGCATTATTTTTCAGCTTTACTTATTGGAAACTGTTTACTTGGCTTCAAGGGGATAGAAATTTACGTGGTTCCAGTTATATAAATAAATTATAAAATACAATAAAAAAGTAAGACTGGACTCCAATTAAAAGGTAATTATATGTCGGGCTCAACAAAAGAACACGGAAATAGTCCTGTTTTGTGGGTGCGTGCATGCGTGCCTTTATACCAACCATTCTTTTGCTTGCGATGTACGTAAACCACGTCGCCGACATGCAAATCTAGTTCCAAATCACTATTAGGTGGATATGACACCACGCAGCGAAATCGACTAAAAGAAAAAGAAGTACTCTTAGAAAATATCAAATTCAGCCTTTTCAATAAAGCAATTAATAATAATTGTAAAATTTTCGAATTAACATCGTAATCGTGGCAGAGGTCTCGATATTATCTTTTTGTTTTGCTGTCTTTTGATATTTAGTGAATACTTACTTTTCTCTAATATTTTGAGCAGTTGAAGAGGCAGCACGTCCTGCGTCCATTGTATGTTTCGCATTTGATGGAATCGATTGTGCTGCCATCGTGTTGGCATCAAGACTTTGTGATTTCCGATGGTGGATTGCACTATTGCCCAAGCCAATTTGATGTTGCTGTTGTCGTGCTTGCTGTGAACATTTGGTGTGAGCTGTGGAAGCGCGGCCTATTACCTCCGTTGGTTGTCGTGTACTGTACAATACGTGCCAGCTGCTAGAATACTTTTAATCACAAATTAACGAATCACAGATTACCTCGATGGCAGTAATGACCGTTCCTTGCCAGTTCCAGAGTTTTGCGAACCAGTGCTGTATACATCCAGCGGTGCAGTTTTCTGTGCGTGCTGAGCACGCGACGTTTGTGTTGTTTCAGTGTCTGACGATGGAGATTGTAAGCCGTTCTGTAGCAACTCACTGGGGCAAGACCCAGATCTGAGAGACAAAAAGTCCATGGGGTCAAATGATAGAACGTCCGGTTTTGTGTTTAACTTACCGCACATGTATCGGATGCACATTACCACATGATTGGCCTATGTTCTCCGTTCCCATTGCCGCTGATGTATCCTTAAATGAAGGATTGTCCATTACATAACTTTTCGATGCTGCTGTCGACTTCTGAATACACAGAGCGGCATTATTCGGCGACTTGGAACGTGTCTTTATGTGCGTTAAACGCTTCATTAGACTGACAGCGGCAGAAGGTGCCGAGTTGTTATCTTTTTGCTTATCACGCTCCTTTTCCCCACCTTCCTGTTGATCGTTGTGCGTATTGTGGACTTTGCGTGTAAATAAAGCTTCAACGGTGTGGCTCAACGGCTTCGACCACGCTGAGCTGTTATTGGAAACGGATGCAGTAACCGGTGATGCAGACGGAGACGAACGTGGCGGCAGCTCGGGCGGCTGAAGTAAAATGCACGTGGCGCCAAGAGGATGCTTTTTTTGCGTTGCAGATAAGGACAGTTGCTGTACAGGTGCCTGATTTTGAATATATTTCCACTGGTGCATCAGCTGTTGCTGATCGCGATTACGCAGAGGGGTAAGATAGTTTCCGGGGAAAACACCAGTGACATCCTGCCAATTTTTGCCTCTGAACCAGCCATCTAAACAGCGCTCAGTTACAATGTAAACACAACCTACGTTCAATTTTTTAAAACGATCAAAAGAATGCACTCATTCTAACCACAAGAACTGGTAAATTTTTTTTTTCGATTTCTGTACACACCTTTTTTCAATTCTAATTCATCATTCTTGCGCGGCTTGTATGGATACAGCGCTAAGTAACCCCAAGGCAGAGTGGGCGGCACAAGTTGATGAGCAGCTGTCTTCAATACATTGGCACGCGTATTAGCCAATGTTTTGCGATGTTGCTCTTCAAATGATGATGCTTCTGCAGCCTGTGAAGTGCCACTAGCCAAAGACATGTCGTTGCCGCCACACATGCGCATGTCTTGGGGGGCCGACATGTCGCTGGATGGTATGCTTAAAATCTCCGCAGAGTGACGATTTGATTGCACAATACTAAGCAGAGGAGCACCGGAAGAAGCACTGAAGAATGAGGTGCCCGAAGAGGAAAGCAATGCGTTTAAGGAGTGGCGCTTCTCTCTGCAATCGCGGTAGCGCACACTACCTGTGTTAAGCGGCGAAGTTGGGTGTGATTGATTAGGACTGCAGGGCAACGAGCTAGACGACGAACTACAGACTGAATTCGAATTGCAATTCGGACTTGTTCGTGATGGACTTGAACTGGAATACTGTGTAAGCTGAGAGGTCGAAGTCTTGTCCGTGGTTGTGTTCATATCGGATGGTACGGGGGGCAAGTTGCGCGGTTGCAATGTGATTTTATTACTGGCAGTGCTTCGTTGGTTGCCTGAAACCTCTAATGAAGACGTTGTTTTATGTTGATTTTGAGATGCCGAGACCGGTGGTGGAGGTGGTGAATTTAATACAACAAAGGAATCAAGGAGCTGCTTGGCCAAAGTATTCAATTCAACAAAGGCTATGGGAAAAATGCCGATCATGGATCCGATCCGCCCTTCAGCCCAGTTATGGTCGACACGTCGCAGCACGTGAATACGTGTTCCCTTTTTGAACGTAAGACAGCCCTCTTCCTCATTTGGACCCATCTTGAAGTCATACAGAGCCACGCATTGGGGCGAGGGAAGAGGCACCATTATCTGTTAGGGGAGATGTCAGTAACTTAAAGTAGAGCAGGCAAAAAATAGAACATAGGAGAGGTGAGAACCAACCTGTACATAGTTGGCGGGAAAAGTGCCCTCCACGCCGTTCAGTTCACCGACGAACCAATTGATATCTACTTTTCGTTTCAATAGTATAATGTCGCCTTTTTTGAAGTGCAAATCACTTGGCTCATTAGATTTAAAGTCGTATAACGCGTACGCATGGGGCACAAATCGTTGCTGATGAATAGCAGCTGCTTCAACGAAAGCGGAATTGGCACCAACACTTGGTGTTTCATTTTTTTGTTCAGGTTGCCTCTGTTGTTGTTGCTGGTCTGAATATGCCTGCAAATGTACTTCCTTTTGCGTATAAAGAGAAAACGGATTTTTTTGTAATTTCTTCTGCAGTTCCATATTCAGTTCCTGTGTTTTTTCAATAATATTCTCATTCTGTGCTTTGGTAGAATATTGTTCCTCTTGAAGCTGCTGAATTCTTGCTGAAGCTGTGTTTTTCATACCTGCAAATATTGGAAAAGTTCTTGGTTTAAGTTTGAGCAATTTGGTGCATCATATTATGCGAAACCAAAAAGTCCGCTAATAACTCCATTGACAGACATCATGCTTACTTGGGTTACTTTTAACATTATGTAAATGAATATTAAATTTTAAACATAATACTCAAATAAATTACTTGATACATAGCTGACAAATTACCTACACATATTTTTATATAAAATGTTGGTTTTAATGATGAAGTACAAGAAGTATAAGCATACCAGTCAGTAAACAACCGTTTAGAAGAAGGGATTTATTAATGTCGAGGCCATGTATATAAACTAGTTAATGTATATGAAGAGAATTATTTAACGACTTCTTAAATACTGTTCGGATGTGACCTTTTAATTAATATAACAAAAAGGAAATTTTCAATAAATAGGATGTTTTTACCACCAGAATATTTTCCGGTGCACACAGAAGTCTGCTTTTATACACTCACCTTCCAAGATTCTCATTAACAGTACGTTTGGTGGTAAGTCATCTATTTTTGTTTCGACTAAAATGCGGCATTCTGGACAACGCAGCTCTTGTCGACTGGATAAGATCACCTGCGAAAAACAAATAAGTACACAAAAAAGCTTTTAAGATATTTTACCTCCAAACATTTGCGGCAAAATGTGTGCTGACAAGGCAGAACCTTAGAAGAGGTGTCCAGACGTTCCAAACACACCGAACACTCCAGCAGATCATTTAGTGTGCGCTCATCCATATTTCGTCAGATATATTCCAAATTTCTGCTTGGCCACCTTTTATTTTGTATCTCTCGCTAACATTGATTCGCTCAGCATCTTTTCATCATTTCTAATTGTAAAGTTATGCATGAAAGAATCCAGCATCTATTCTCCCCAAGGATTAGAAAACAACATTATAAATTTCATAACAATGAACATTCTTTAGCAGCAACAACTAGTAAAACAAGAGCGGTTGCTGCTCCTCCGTAGCTCCGCTAAAACATGAACAGGTTTAGAAAAACGAAAACCAAAATGTCCACCTTTTTTTAACAAATACCCACGCATTTTCAGAAACTGAGTTTAAATATTTATGTATATAAAAGCATTATTACTTTGTATACACACTTGACACAGTTGATAACTTAATAAAACTTATTTATATTAATCACACTTTCTTAAATCCACTAAAAAACATTCCTTCAGACCAGAATTCGACAAAGGTAAAAATTTGAGACCTTCCAATTGCTGTCAAAAAAGCTTGTATGCTACTGTACGAACGTTTGGTGAATTAACAAATTGTGAATGTGAATTCACCAAATTTAATTTCTTCTACATTGTTTTAAAATTTAGTTCTGCTTAATTTCCTTGGATGCTGAATTTTGTTTCGCTTGGAATTCATGGAAGTGTATGAGCGAGAAAGCAAACACAAAGTTGAGTGTATGAGTACTCATGCCTTCTGAGACTGTTGCCCCCCATCTGGGTCAAATGTAAAGAATTGCCTTCTCGGTTCTAATTTTTGTTTTAAAAGATCGAGCATCTCTTGGTCTTTTATTAAACTTTTATCATTTTCATCCAGAACTTGGATTTCATGGAAGTATATGAGAGAGAAAGCCAACACAAATTCGAGTGTATGAGTACTCATGCCTTCTGAGACTGTTGGTCCCCCTCTGGGTCAAATGTAAAGAATTGCCTTCTCGGTTCTAATTTTTGTTTTAAAAGATCGAGCATCTCTTGGTCTTTTATTAAACTTTTATCATTTTCATCCAGAACTTGGATTTCATGGAAGTATATGAGAGAGAAAGCCAACACAAAGTTGAGGGTATGAGTACTCGTGCCTTCTGAGACTGTTGGGCCCCCATCTGGGTCAAAAGTAAAGAATTGCCTTCTCGGTTCTAATTTTTGTTTTAAAAGATCGAGCATCTCTTGGTCTTTTATTAAACTTTTATCATTTTCATCCAGAACTTGGATTTCATGGAAGTATATGAGAGAGAAAGCCAACACAAATTCGAGTGTATGAGTACTCATGCCTTCTGAGACTGTTGGTCCCCCCTCTGGATCAAATGTAAAGAATTGCCTTCTCGGTTCTAATTTTTGTTTTAAAAGATCGAGCATATCTTGGTCTTTTATTAAACTTTTATCATTTTCATCCAGAACTTGGATTTCATGGAAGTATATAAGCGAGAAAGCCAACACAAAGTTGAGAGTATGAGTACTCATGGCATCTGAGACTATTGGCCACCCTCTGCTTCAAATGTAAAGAATTGCCTTCTCGGTTCTAATTTTTGTTTTAAAAGATCGGGCATCTCTTGGTCTTTTATTAAACTTTTATAATTTTCACCCAGAACTTGGAATTCATCGAAGTATATGAGCGAGGAAGCCAACACAAAGTTGAGTATATGAGTACCTTCTGCGACTGTTGCCCACCTGATATTTGACAGCTCTGATCAAAACATAACCCCACTCTCGATTCATTAAATTAGGGAACGTGAGTTTATAGGTTTGCTAGCGAATTAGTAAATTGCTTCGTTACTAATAAGTTTAATTATTTAATAACATTTATTCTTATTAGGTCTTAGAGTCGAATATACTCGAAGAAAAAAATGCCTAAAGTACGGAGCGCTTCGGGTCCTCCCCGTAAAGAGGGCTTCAATCGGTCCAATCACTCAATGAATCCGGAACGCCCGAAAAGTGGACTGAAAGGTGTCGCCAAACCACGTACGAAAGCCACAATCAAAAGGCTGCAGATGTATAGGAATTTCAAAGCCAAGCGTAATCGACAGGGTAAAATAATAACACCTGCGCCATTTCAGGTAACTTCAAACCGTTTGAGGCATATCACATTTATAGTCCTACCTTTCGCGTCATGTAGGGGCGAGTAGCACCCGGCACTATGGCACGCGTTGAGCCAACACCAAAGTGGTTCAGCAACTCGCGTGTCATCTCGCAGAATGCGCTGCAAAAATTCCAAGACGAAATCGGGAAAGCCGTAAAGGATCCCTACCAAGTCATCATGAAGCCTTCCCAGCTTCCGATTACATTGTTGAATGAGGCAGCTAAGCACCAACGTGTGCATCTTTTGGAAACCGAGACCTTCGACAGCGTATTTGGACCAAAAAAGCAGCGCAAACGCGTTAACCTAAAAGTGCGTGACTTGGAGAATTTAAGCAAAGCGGCTGATAGACAAGCTGAGCAGTACGATCACACCAAGGACGTTGATTTGGTGCGGGAGGAGACGGGCGAGAAACCTTCGGTTCGTGACTGGATTTTTGCCGCTGGCCAAAGCAAACGTATTTGGAACGAGCTGCACAAGGTCATCGATTCCTCGGATGTGCTCTTACAGGTGCTGGATGCACGCGATCCCATGGGCACGCGGTCGAAGTACATCGAAGAGTTCTTGCGAAAGGAGAAGCCTCACAAGCATTTGTTCTTCATACTGAATAAAGTAGATTTGGTTCCTGTCTGGGTAACTCAGCGCTGGGTGGCAATTCTCAGTGCAGAGTATCCAACGATAGCCTTTCATGCCTCTATGCAACATCCGTTTGGCAAAGGTGAATAAGGTAACGCAGTACTTTTAGAATGTATCTCTCATATTGGGTTTTTTCCAGGTGCACTCATTAATCTGTTCCGTCAATTGGCTAAGTTGCATATTGACAAAAAACAGATAAGCGTGGGTTTCATTGGGTACCCTAATGTGGGCAAGTCTTCAGTCATCAATACGCTCCGTTCCAAGAAAGTGTGCAACGTTGCCCCGATTGCTGGCGAGACAAAAGTTTGGCAATACATCACACTAATGAAGCGCGTGTTTCTCATCGATTGCCCTGGCGTCGTCTACCCTTCCGCCGAAACAGACACCGAAAAAGTGTTAAAAGGTGTGGTTCGTGTGGAGCTCGTCAATAACCCGGAAGATTATGTTGAGACAGTTTTACAGCGTGTGCGTAAGGAGTATTTACAAAAAACTTACAAAATCGAAAGTTGGACAGATGCGATGGATTTCATTGAGCAGATGGCTAAAAAATCTGGCAAGTTGCTAAAGGGTGGAGAACCTGACATTACTGTTACCTCACGAATGATTCTGAACGACTGGCAAAGAGGTAAGTTGCCCTTCTACGTGGCACCGGAGGGTTTTGAGACACCCATATCACAACAGAGCAAGACACCGGAGGCTGAGCCTTCTGAAGTAGATCAAATTGGATGCGATGGCAAATCCGAAGCAACCTTCGTTAGTGATTCGGTAAAGAAGGCGCGCGAATTCAAACAGCTGCAAGACTTTCGTAAAATTAAGGTTGGTCTTGAGTTTGAGCAGGATGATGTAAAGGAACTGGACAAAATTGATTTGGAAATGTTAGAAACCCACCGAGCAGAACGCTTGGCTCGTAAAAAACAACGTCAACAAAACTTCACCGAGGACGATTCCAGTGATGGCGCCACCGATTTTTATTCCGAAGACGAGTATGACGAAAACTTTGACCGAGTAGTGCATAAAAAAGCCAACGCTAAAAACCAGATTGCCAAATCAGCTTCGGGACAATTTAAGGTTGAAGACGTGGCCGAAGGTGCGGCAAAAAAGCGTTTAACAGCCAAGCAGAAGCGCGCTCTGGAGCGTAGCCAGAAGCGCAAGAAAGTTGGAAGCAACTTTTACGAAATAACGAATGTTAAGAATCGTAATCGCAATAAAAAAGCAAAATAGATTTTGAATTTTTTGTAAAATATTTACAGAATTATGATAAAATATTGCGATGACACTTGCGCATTGATCATTGGCTGTCTTTGTTACATTAATGAAAGCCTTACTGGAATGTTTACTTCAAAAAATGTTGTAATGCTATCTTATCCCGATCTTCAATTCTAAAATAATTGCATATTTACAAGACGTGTTTATGAACATTACTATAATTTAATGCGAAGTGCTAGTAAATAATGAAAATTCTGGCTGAAGTCCGTTAGTTTATTTCTCTTTGCAAGTATCAGGCTCAGATAAATAATTCTATGCATTTTATCACTGCGACTAGCCACACAAGCGCTGGCCTGCCTCATTTTTCACTACAAGCTTTCTTTTCACGCTTGCGACCACATAAATCATATTTCTCTTGACATTCCGGTTCTTCTTCACTTCCACTACTTATTTCTGAATCACTGGATTCGGTGTACGGTCCAATTCCTGGCAATATGGCGACGCACTTAAAATTACCGCGGTTTAAGCTATCAGTTATGTTGGTGAGCGGTGGTGGTTTCACGCCAGCTTCTTCGGTGTTCAATCTTTTATCGGAATCACCTCTAGACATTTTTTTAGTTGTCTCGTCTTTCCCAAAAACTGGCGACTGATTGACTTCACCGTGTTTCCGCTTAATACCAACACCAAGCAGAAGCTTTTGAGACTGACGCGAGGAAGATGTCCTCACTTTTTGCTGAGCGATCTCCGATTGGATTTTCTATAAAGTAAAACGTATATCTATAGATGTTCAACATTCTTTTTCTAAGCCTACTCTATCCACGGACTCTTCCTGTAGAGATGCCACACGGATGCGAAAATCTTTCAACTCTTGTTCTTCCTCTAGCATCTGCTTCTTCTCTGCATCGATTTTGTTCTTGTCCACGAGCTCCAAGTATTGTATCTCATCGTCGTCCAGGCCTCGTATAAGGTTCTCTGTTGAAATTTATGTCAAACTGCAAGTTTATTAGAGCGGGGATAATAAAAAACTCACTTAACTTATGTGCCTCTTCATACTCCAGGTCTTTCTTCATTTTCTGTTCCTTCAAACGATCGTACAGTGACCGTCCATCGTACGGTTCCTCTGGGCGTTCTTTAATTTTACAATTATCAAGGGTTAACTAATTTATTTCTCCTTTTTAGTATTCTATTTCCACTACCTAGTGGTTGGTCTGGGGTTCGCACCTTTTCCCACTCTTCCTGACGCCTTTTCCGGGCCGCAGCAATCTCGTTTTCTGTGACAAAACCTGAGCTCATAATTACAGATCCTAAGTGTACAGAAAGCAATGTTCAATGTTAATCTGATTTTATAATTTAACTCTTATTACTGAAGCTCAACCTAGAAAAAAGTCAGAATCCACAATCCTACAGACCTGCTGTTTACACTGGTGAAATTATGTAAATATGTATAGACTGCACTACTGACGACTTTTTCACCAATGGTTATTTGTGCCCAATCAGAAAACAAAAGAAATACAGATTTTAGCCGCCGAAAGGATGTTGCAGCCGCATTTATAGCCGTAGAGACAAATTGCTAACAGTAACAAAAAATAAGTTTATATACTGCATACAATTAATAAAAATGAAATTATACACTTATTCACTACATACAAATTTTCAAAAATTAATAAATAAATATTAATTTTGTTCAATACTAAATTTAGAATGTTCACTGCGAAATTGTGAAAAAAAAAAATATTTTTTCCTAATGGGAAATTAAGTTTTTGTTTGCAGAAAATTATTTCAGAAAAAAAGTGTTTAGTGAGTGAGCGTTCGTTGGCACGCGGAAGTAAACTTTTTGTAGAAGTAAAAATTTTTTTGTTCCTTTAAAATTTTCATTTATCTTCTTTATGGACTACCTATTTTTCTCAGTGCAGATGTCATAAAACTCACCATTCTTACTCACTAAAATGCATGTGGGTGAGTATGCCCACCACCAGAGATAATTATCTATTCCCACCACTGTGGAAAGTTAAATTTAAGGTGAATTGCACAACCACCTATTTTTGGGAGCTGCTTTCAGAATAATAAATTTTTTCGCATAGGACGAAAAACTAAAAATTTGTTTTTCCGTTTGCTTTGTTCCGTTTACAAACAAATGCGTGGTGAAAATTAAAGGCTTCTACCGGCAGCACAAGTGTTTCAAATTAAAGACTTTATATTAGCAGTTATCATCTGTATGAATGTCATGTGAAATAAAAATTCCAGAGACTTTAACAGATCAAAACAACGCTCAGATCCAGAAATGATTATGACTGCAGTAATTCTTTCCCATCACAATACGGGGATTTCGTATGTTCAGTGTTAGTTCAGTGGTCAATGTATGTGGTTCGGTCGTGTTCAGCATTTGAATCTTTTCGTGTTTGCGAACGTCGCTTGTGAAAAATAATTTGGTCGAGTGTTTCGATCGCACAACAAAAAGCAATATGGCCGCCACTTGTTGGATGTTTGCGAAGAGATAAAGAAAAAATTTCCTGCTTTTGGAAAACTAGGCTTTGTGTAAAACTGAAAAGTTAAAAGAGGTATTTTTAAGACTATGAAAATCCAGTGAAGATTAACTGGAAAGGAAAAAAGTAACGAAAAGTGGAAAGTGATTGGTGAAGTGCAAAAGTCAAAATGTACCCAACAAAAATATACAGTACTTTACGCCTTGTCCTTGTTAAGAGTTGGATGTCTACTAATTTATAGAATAAAATGTGGTGTTGTGGGCAAATCAAAATTGTTCTTGTGTTTAGATGATCACACCCTCTACTACCAAAGGGTCTGATTAACTAAATTAAAAATGTTCCTAAGCGTTTTCAATTTTATATATTATTTCCTTTTCTGATGGATGGGTTTTTATATGCGGTGCTTTTATGTTCCCTTTTTTATTTTTGCCATTTGCATTCATGTCTTTTCCTTGCACAGTTTGATCAACATTATAGTAGAAGGTTGCCAATTCGATTCCCCACGTAACAATTTTAAAACAATTTCCATTTAAAATTCCCCCAAAAATTTCCTTGCGTCAAAAATTCCCACGAATTAAAATATATTAAAAAAGTAAAATAAGTAATTTGCTCAGATTTTTGATGTTTTGTTGCTATATATTTCACCCTCTTGACTACAAAGTTATCAAAATAGAGGTATGGACAGACGCTCTTATTTGAGAAGTTATAACGCTCATATGTAAAAAAAACTTCTTTCTAATTGCTATATTTTCAAAAGTTGTAAAGGTATTAGAGCGAAATATCTGTCGATATGTATATAGATAATTTATTTTATAAAATACATTTATTTAAAATATTCTATTAAGGTAGTCCGTCTATTATCCGTGATTTTCTTCTGAAATCATGGATAATAGAGGGAAATCAACTTAATAGAGATATAAAATCAACCACTTAGCATCCCGGTTAATGAATTCCCGGTTGATGGAGGTCCGGGAAAAATTAGAAATACTTTGAAAAATGGCATTTCCCGCAGTACCTAAATAAGAAATTAAATTTCCCACAATATGGGCAACTGTGCCCTCATACTTAAAAATTTCCTCTACTCTCTCCGAATGTGTTTGTGTTTGCCAGTTTTTTGTTTATTTTTCTCTTTTTAGGGTTCTGTTGTGAGTGATTTCCTGTGTACAATAGAACCATATTGGACTTATTTTAAACACAATTTTTGCTTATTGCATCTTAAAATTTATGAAGTATGATTTCGTATCAATATGCCGAATACTTTGAAAAGATTTGTTGGAACTTGCTAAACTCAGTAACGGGCTTCCAAATTTTGTGAGAAGCATTGCGCCTTTAGCCCGAGGAAAAATATGTGGAAGTTTATTTGTGATATCTATTTTTTGCTCTTACGTATTTCTTTAAGCCAAGTCTTTTTCGTGTTTTGCTTGCCTTTGTTGTCGCGACCTGTTTTTAGACAAAATTCAAGCAAATTTAGAAATGCAGTAAAATGAAATCTGGTTTGCGTAGGGTGAAGTGAGTGTGATTCGTCTCGTCGGTGGGGGAGCGGGTATTGAATGAGAAACCATAAAAAAGCTATCGAAACAACTATACATGCAGAGAACTGATGATTTCATTTTCAAGCTTCATTTCAATATAAAAAATGGGAAGTTAATTTTTAACAAACAATGTTTTTAAATTTATTTTATAAAGTTAAAAAGCAGTGAAACTGAATTTGATTTCGAAAAGGAATTCTGCTTAAAATAAATGAATATGTGAATAAGATGTTAATTATTTTTCAATTGGCGTTTATGGAATTAATATAGATGAATAATTTAATAAGCAAGCATTTGGAAACGATTCCGGTCGTTCACTTTCGATTCCGAACCCTATATATGTTTGCAAGTACATAATATCAAAAATATATAATATATCTTTATAAAGTAAAAATACATATTTAATTTAGTTAAACCAATCGCGAGTAATAAGGAAACATTTTTCTAATATTTATTTAATATATTAGTGATCGCTTACGACTACGATACTTAATACGATAAAGGACTCCGCTTCATTAAGGATAATTGAGTGAGAACTGTGACAGTCCCTTTCTCCAAATCCTCAAGTCACATTGTTAGTTTTTCGGAAACAGAGAACAAATTTATATTTTTTCCAAAAGTTTGTTATTCAGTAAACTGAACCAGTGTTTCGTGAACCAAAAAAAATCAATATCAGCAGATAATATCTATTTAATACCTCTGGATATATGATCGTAATAAATAGGACTGACTTTGCATGGTGGTTTTAATAATATATTTTCGTGAAACGATTTCGCAAACGTGAAGGCGATCTATGGAAAACTCATCAATCTCTAAAAGGTACGCAAAAGTTGTTTTTCACCCCTAACCTTAGCTGGTCAAATATAGGTCTATAATTAATTAAGTATTTAAAACAAACCACAGGTTAATTTAAGAAAAGCGATACGACTTGGAATTTGGTAGTACTTATTACAATTTTTTATCTTTTTCGCCTGCTACTTTTCTTTTTATTTTATAAATTATTGCAACATATATATCGGAACTTAAATATATCCTAACTTAGTTGGCTCCTACAATACATCTGACTTACTAATTCTTCTAATTGTATCGTTGTACACTTTCAACAGACACTGGATAATCAGTCTTTGACTTCTCTGAAAGTTATAAATTTTAGTAAATAATTAATGCCTGGAGAATAACTAGTTAAAAATTCTAACGCGATAATACTCAGACCGGACAGAGGGATAAATGCTTTCTGAATGGTAGGAAATCTCGGCTTGTATTGCAAATTTGGCCAAAACCTGTCCCAATTAGTGTTCTTTTTTATCAAGATTCAAATATTAGCCTTGACAATGCGATCTCAAATTTTATTGTTCCACTTGACATTTCAAGTATCTCCTTTTTGAACCGTGAATTGATTATTGTATTTCTTGACATGCAAAAATTTAATGCAAATTTTTCACGCTTATTTAATTTTTAATATTTAATTTTATTTCTCTCCCCGTTTTGGCACCTGTGCATTAAAATAAATTTAAAACGAAGTTAAGATCTGCAAATATAAATAAGAAATTTTCTTTAAGATTTTTTGCTCTTAATAGTTTGGTAAACTAAAAAAAGTCGAGATTTCTTTGATTTTTTTTTAATTTTTACCTTTTTGTGATCTTTTTTAAACGTATTTTAGCCTGGTTATAAAATTTTAATAACAATTTTTCTCAGTGGCGTTGATTTCTTGCAAGGAAAAAATTTTGGCGCCCAAAAAAAGGGATTATTGTATGTAACAAGAAAATAGTATTCTTGATAATGGGCGTAGTTGTCAATATCTCATAACGGTGCAAAATACTAATACGTATCCTGTGTACCTAGAGATATTACCAAAATGTTTGCCAAAAATGGGCGTGGTCTGCGTACTTATACAGAAGTTGTCATTTTTTAGCTAGTCGAGTGTAGGGTATTTAGACTTCGGCCTGACCGAAAACAACACTTTTACTTGTTCTTTGTTTAAAAAGTTGTGGTATTTTATCGATTGAAGTAGCAGCAAAACTCTCCTTATGGCCAAGTTAAGGGTGGGGACGACATCCGTGACGCTAGTCAACGTCCTCGCTGGCCCGTTGCATGTAACGCTCTGTTCAGCGAACTGAGCGAAAAAAGTAAAATATAATCATGAAAAATGCAATTTTTACGCTTGCGATTTTATGACATTTTATATTTGGTTTGGGGTTTTTTCTCGAACGAATTTTTACGACTGGAATATTTGTGCACAGAAAGTTATGGCAAAACGGTTAAATTTTGTGGTATTTAGTTAAACGAAAACTATTCAATCGTCTTACATGTATTACACTCGCAAGAGAGTTTAATCAATCGAATGAGCTTGGCTAGTAAAAATGTTCGTGTTTGTAATTTGTAACTGAAATTTAATTTTGCAATAAAAAGGAAAGAGAAAAACGCCAAAAGTATACCAGCCAAGTAAACGCCACTCCTCACTGCCACTTTGTATTTATTTATTAAAACTTAAACGGCACGAGATATTAATACGAAATTACTCGGGAACACATATTAACATTACCAAAACATTTCCAAAAAATGGGCGCCTCCGCCCACTCATACAAAAGCTGCCAAGATCTCAAAAACGGTGTAGGAAATTAAGACGTAATTTTATTTTGTAATATCTAGCGGCATTACTATCATTATGTATCTGTATTACATCCTCTATCTTGAAGGGAATACTCACATTGGTCTTCTTCTACACACACACACACACCCACACACCCACACACCCACACAAACACACACGTGTAAAGATAAAGTCCTTAAAAAAGTTTGGTTCAATTAGTTTTTTAGAAACTGCTACATTTTAAAAACTTGTAGCTAATTTTTTGAAGAGCTTTGTACGGATTAAGGCACGAAATCCGGGTTCTCATCTTAACACAAAATTATCTGTAGATAGTCCCACAGTTACAAATTTTTGTTTTTGTGGACATTGTTCATGTCACCGTAAGCTTAGTTTAGTTAGATAAACAAACCATGAATGCATGTAAATAGTTTTAGAGCAGAACTGAGAATTGTGAAACTAATTACATCTGCGAAAGTACGATCCGTGCTGATGACCTCACCTTCGTTCGTGTTTTTATCTTTGTTTTGTGTTTGTCTGCTTCGTTTTTCTACGCAGCTGTTCTTTAGTATGGATTTTGGAATTGTCGGTGTAGAATTGTTTGTATCAAAACAAAGTGTGAATCCTAGAAAAGGTTGTAGAAGAAATATTTTAATAAATAAACACATAGAAAACAATGAAGAGTTGAGAGTAAAATTAGAGTAAGCTTTTGTAATAAATCTGAACATTTCAATAGCCTTTGCTACGTCACAAAAAACTTTCAAGATGAAGTATTTATATTCGCATATACTGCTACTTTTGTACTGCCACAGAATATTAGCTCTCCACATTTTAGATTTCTGGTACAATCATGTTTGTCGACATTTCTAATGCGAATGCAAATGCAATCCTTAAAATAACATAAAAAGTTTGAAAACAGTGTAAAACCTGTTGTGATTAACATATTGATTAGTTGGTGTTGAGTGGATGCAAGCAAGTGTATCCTCAACGTTTTTAAAATCTTCTCTGTGACAGTCACAGCATTTAGTGCTTCAAAATGCAACTCAAACTAAATAAATCCCACTGCAGTTGGTTTTTACCGTCTGGTATTTTACTTTTGGACAAACTACTACCATGGAGAAACTGCATTTTGTACCCTTGCATCGTCAGCTTTTTTTAAATAAAAATGTGTGGTGAAGAAAAATAAAAACCGATGGAAGCAAAAACATTAAAACAAGCTGCCAACTGAACGCTTTCGTACTAAAGAAAATCGATCCAACCAAACCAGAAAAAGTTTCTTTGCTTAACCCACGCATTCTGTGTTCTCTTTAACTGCTTCAAATAGTTAACTAGCTTCAAATAGTTAACTAGCTTCAAAACGTAGAGACGTTCATGTTGGTATTTAACAGGGAAAGGAATTTTTTGGCCTTCTCAATATGTTAACCATGGCCTAATCCGATCTTGTCGTACAAAAGTTGCCAGAAGCTAGACAGCCGGAACATATTTCCTGCCTAATTTTTTCATTAATACCCTTTAATCAATTCGCTAAATAGAAAATTTACAAGTAGAAATGTATCAAGGAAAAAATACACTATTTCGCAAATGTTGCTAATTAAATTTATTTGTTCTGCTTTAATTTTTCCTCACATAATCTGCTCTCTTTTGGCGTAGTTGCCACCTTATTTTTCTTAGCCGTATTCTATTTTGCCACACCAAGAATTTATTTTTCGAATAGTTTTTTCGTCAAAGAATTTTACTGGATTATTTTTACTTTTTATGTACTTCCTAGAAAATTGTGTATTTGGATTTGTGACACTAAACAGGAAAGAATTCACTCATTGTAAATGAAGTTCTTCTATTTAAAAGCAGCGATATTTTTTATAAAAAAAGCACCTCCAAATCCCGATGTAGAACAAACATTTTTAATTATTGAAATCTCCAGCAGTTAAAAAATGTATGCTTCCGAACGTGTTTTTGAAGAATTATATTTTACGATATTATGTTCCTGTATAGACAAGGACGAACATTTTCAGAATTTTTATTCTTCACGGCGACAATTAAAAAATACCTAAAAAGACGAATTTCGCAGCCCAGATGGCAACAATGGTTTCCTACGTACTACACGCCGAGTTCGGGTGCGGCATGCAAGCGAGTGCAGCTTGAGACGACTTGTAATCAAAGATACGTTTTGTTCGTATTTATTACTGCATATACACAGTAACAAGAAAGACCAAAAAAACTACAAAATCCGACTGCCCGTAATATTCTATAATAATGGCGGCATATTTTTGTGTGCATAGAAACCATTTAATTTGCGATGGTTCTTCTGATGGTGGTGGACGCGATGGTTTCACTTTTGGTTTGCTTTATTTCGTTTTTTCGAATTAAATTCAGCTCAATCATTTTGCAAATAATGAGTAAAACTCCTTCGAGATAACTGCAGCAACTAGAAAATAAAAAAATTATGTTGAGAAAACAGGCCCAGATTGAAAAAAGAAACTTTTATTAGACTTTCATCACCAGTCAAAGTAGACTCGGAGTTTATTCTTTTTTATACTCCACACGCGAAGGAAGTAGGATATATTAACTTTGTTCTTCCGTTTGTAACGAAGAGAAGGAGGCAAGATAGATATAGAAAAGTATATAGATATTCTTGCTTATCGTCACCGTCTGAATCGATTTAGCCCTGTCCGTCCGTCCGTCTGTCTGTTGAAAACACGATTACGGGAGAACGAAAAGAAATATCGCCATGAAATTTGTTATGTGGCGCTGTTTGGGATTGAAAATGGGCGAGATCGGTTAACAGCCACGCCTACTTTACATAAGGAACGTAAAGCCACCTCGTTTTAGATAATGTCATAAGTTTAATATCTCATAAAGCGTATTTCAGCGCATTTGAAATGATCAGTTGGAAATGTTTTAATTGTGTACGATTTAGTGAGACTTGACATTTAGGAAAAAATTGGTTAAGTCTTTCCACCAACTGACAAATGTTTTTAAGTATGGTTTCATAGTTCTGAGTTGCAATTCCGCCTTTTATTATCACTCACTTTCTCCCTCGTAGGATTTCTTTATTCTCTCAATTCTTTTATCTGCATAATTGACGTCATTACTGCTTTTATGATTTTATTGTTTTCCTATCATCAAATTACACTACCCCATGTGTCTCCGGGACCCCATAATTCATTACTTCTACATAAGTTCTTCCTTAGTTAGATTAATTTCCTCTCCGTTTTGTCGCTACTAATTTAATTTTCTACCATTTAAATACCGCTTTTCCTCCTCTTCCTTCTTTGCTAGACGAGCTTTTTATTTTCCCCTTCTAGCTTTTGCAAATTTAGATTTTCCCTTTCGCGGCTTTCGCAGCATTTTACATGTAAGCATACAATTTTTCTCTTTTATGAAACTAGAACTAAAAAAATTATTATTTTCAATTAGCGTGTGAGGCGCCCTTCTCCGTTATTCGATAAAAATTTTCCTCATTGTGATTATGAACGGCTGTGGTTGCCAGTAACAATTTATGCCTCATTGTTGTCTATAATTCAAGGCAAACCCAGCCGATTCTTTAAAGATTTGTCGTTTTCCACAATACAACAACTTTTGTTCAAAATTTTGTTGGCTGAAGAATTTTGAAAATTATATAAGCTAATACGAATACAAGAAATTTTTTTATTACTGGTTGTAGTTATCTTAAAATTTTTCGATTTATTCTGATTATTTAATGTTAATAACTCGTTCTACTGAATCATTTCTGATAAAGATATATAATAATTCAACAGATTGATTGATTTTGGTACTGATGACAATGAGTATGATGAAGTTCTGGAACCAGACTTGCAACAGCAGCAGCCACAACAAAATCAACAGCATCAATCAGACAGTCAGCAGTTGCTACAACACCAACAAGGAGATAATAACAATCAACACCAGAATAAGAATCAATCGCATCAGCAACGACAACAGTCAGCTCCCCCCCAACTACCACCACCGAAACAAAATAAATCTGTAAAAACCTCTACGAAAAATTCCGCAAAAACCAAAATTCCACGTTCACCTTCGTGTGCAAGTCGCCTTAGTTACAACAACAGCGTTACACAATATCGTCAGGATCGCACATTGGAATCGTCGATTCCGCCGCCACAAACGCCACCGCTACCACTAAACTATCAGAAGAAAAACAAATATATGAATGGTGGCGGTACAACACAAACATCTGCAGTAGAGAGTGATAGAGCTACCACGCCTCCAGTAATCGTATCATCACAAGCAGGTAATAATTACACCAACAACGCTAATAATGTACAAATATCGAGCGGCTTAATGGGAGGCGGTGTCATGGGTGCAAACGGTAACCATTCGCAACATCGGGGCAGTGTAGGTGGTGGTAGTGTGGCTGGCGCTGGGAGTGCTGTCAACATTTCGGGATCACGTCGTCCCCAAATGCAAATCTCGCCGATTGCAGAGTCTTCCCCAAAGCACTACCAGTATCTGACGTTAACGGTGCGCAAGGATGAGAATGGCTACGGTATGAAGGTGAGTAGTGCGTTTCCCGATGTATCTGCATATTGTATGAAATTACTACAAATGCTTAAATTGTTAACATAATTTGGTAACTCTCCATAGTTCAGGTGACTCGTATTAAAAGCGGGAGCTCTTAAAATAAATTTAATTTTATTAGAAATTAACCAAATTCAATTTCGTTTGTCTGCTTCATCATTTACGAATTTTGAATTATAAATTGGCACGAACTGCAGTACCGTTTTCCAGTCCGTGTAATAAAGAACCGCCAAGCCAGCGGCAACACCAAATCCCATGATCGATGAAACGCTGGCAAAAGATAGAAACAGAAGTAGTTATATAACTCAACATGTATACTGAACCACTTACAATGACGAAATTATTTCAGTATGTCTTCTTCCGAATCTCATTGTTTTAATTAAGTTAAAGTATGGTTCAGTCTAATCTTTTCAACGACCCAGTTACAAAGATCGAAATTATATTTTGTTAAAACGATTATATATTAGAAAATGTATTTTCATTAAATTTGCTTAGGGCTGACTGATGTTCAAATTCCAACTGTCTAAATAATTTTGACATTTGCTAGGGTACATCGATTGAAATTAAAATAATTAATTTTAGAGACACAGTGAGCTCAAACGTTTTTTCAGCAAAAATGTTTGATAAATATTAACACACATCATAACTCCGCACAAGGACTTTTCAACTTCAATAATGTGGTAACTAATTTTTGTTTTATTATCCTTGCAAATCTAACTGCGTGAAGATAAATACGTATTTAAGTTGAGAAGATAAATACGTATTTAGTTTAGCAAAGACACGAACCGCAACCCGCCCCAGGATCCACAACATAATCCACATATACTGTCATGATGAAGTGGCCACTGCCCACTCCGTAACTTTAGAAAAATATTCTGGCCAAGTGGCATATATCGCTGGAAAGGTCCTGCCATTAGCTTTCTAAAATGGTAAGTTTCATCAACGCACTCGGACCATGGAGTGGGCAGTGGCCACTTCATCATGCCAGTGTAGGCTAACTAAAAATGCGCGTTTTCAGTGCCTTTTTTCGTAACTTTAGAAAAATATTCTGGCCAAGTGGCATATATCGCTGGAAAGGTGCTGCCATTAGCTTTCCAAAATGGTAAGTTTCATCAACGCACTCGGACCATGGAGTGGGCAGTGGCCACTTAATGGAGTGGGCAGTGGCCACTTCATCATGCCAGTGTAGGCTAACTATTCGTTTAAAAGGCGTTTTCAGTGCCTTTTTTCGTAACTTTAGAAAAATATTCTGGCCAAGTGGCATATATCGCTAGAAAGGTGCTGCCATTAGCTTTCCAAAATGGTAAGTTTCATCAACGCACTCGGACCATGGAGAGGGCAGTGGCCACTTAATGGAGTGCCACTTCATCATGCCAGTGTAGGCTAACTAAAGATGCGCGTTTTCAGTGCCTTTTTTCGTAACTTTAGAAAAATATTCTGGCCAAGTGGCATATATCGCTGGAAAGGTGCTGCCATTAGCTTTCCAAAATGGTAAGTTTCATCAACGCACTCAGACCATGGAGTGGGCAGTGGCCACTTCATCATGCCAGTGTAGGCTAACTAAAAATGCGCGTTTTCAGTGCCTTTTTTCGTAACTTTAGCAAAATATTCTGACCAAGTGGCATATATCGCTGGAAAGGTGCTGCCATTAGCTTTCCAAAATGGTAAGTTTCATCAACGCACTCGGACCATGGAGTGGGCAGTGGCCACTTCATCATGCCAGTGTAGGCTAACTAAAAATGCGCGTTTTCAGTGCCTTTTCTCGTAACTTTAGAAAAATATTCTGGCCAAGTGGCATATATCAGCGGAAAGGTACTGCCATTAGCTTTCCAAAATCGTAAGTTTCATCAACGCACTCGGACCATGGAGTGGGCAGTGGCCACTTAATGGAGTGGGCAGTGGCCACTTCATCATGCCAGTGTAGGCTAACTAAAAATGCGCGTTTTCAGTGCCTTTTTTCGTAACTTTAGAAAAATATTCTGGCCAAGTGGCATATATCGCTGGAAAGGTGCTGCCATTAGCTTTCCAAAATGGTAAGTTTCATCAACGCACTCGGACCATGGAGTGGGCAGTGGCCACTTCATCATGCCAGTGTAGGCTAACTAAAAATGCGCGTTTTCAGTGCCTTTTCTCGTAACTTTAGAAAAATATTCTGGCCAAGTGGCATATATCGGCGGAAAGGTACTGCCATTAGCTTTCCAAAATCGTAAGTTTCATCAACGCACTCGGACCATGGAGTGGGCAGTGGCCACTTCATCATGCCAGTGTAGGCTAACTAAAAATGCGCGTTTTCAGTGCCTTTTCTCGTAACTTTAGAAAAATATTCTGGCCAAGTGGCATATATCGCTGGAAAGGTGCTGCCATTAGCTTTCCAAAATGGTAAGTTTCATCAACGCACTCGGACAATGGAGTGGGCAGTGGCCACTTCATCATGCCAGTGTAGGCTAACTAAAGATGCGCGTTTTCAGTGCCTTTTTTCGTAACTTTAGAAAAATATTCTGGCAAAGTGGCATATATCGCTGGAAAGGTGCTGCCATTAGCTTTCCAAAATGGTAAGTTTCATCAACGCACTCGGACCATGGAGTGGGCAGTGGCCACTTAATGGAGTGGCCAGTGGCCACTTCATCATGCCAGTGTAGGCTAACTAAAAATGCGCGTTTTCAGTGCCTTTTTTCGTAACTTTAGAAAAATATTCTGGCCAAGTGGCATATATCGCTGGAAAGGTGCTGCCATTAGCTTTCCAAAATGGTAAGTTTCATCAACGCACTCGGACCATGGAGTGGGCAGTGGCCACTTAATGGAGTGGCACTTCATCATGCCAGTGTAGGCTAACTAAAAATGCGCGTTTTCAGTGCCCTTTTTCGTAACTTTAGAAAAATATTCTGGCCAAGTGGCATATATCGCTGGAAAGGTGCTGCCATTAGCTTTCCAAAATGGTAAGTTTCATCAACGCACTCGGACCATGGAGTGGGCAGTGGCCACTTAATGGAGTGGCACTTCATCATGCCAGTGTAGGCTAACTAAAAATGCGCGTTTTCAGTGCACTTTTTCGTAACTTTAGAAAAATATTCTGGCCAAGTGGCATATATCGCTGGAAAGGTGCTGCCATTAGCTTTCCAAAATGGTAAGTTTCATCAACGCACTCGGACCATGGAGTGGGCAGTGGCCACTTCATCATGCCAGTGTAGGCTAACTAAAAATGCGCGTTTTCAGTGCCTTTTCTCGTAACTTTAGAAAAATATTCTGGCCAAGTGGCATATATCGGCGGAAAGGTACTGCCATTAGCTTTCCAAAATCGTAAGTTTCATCAACGCACTCGGACCATGGAGTGGGCAGTGGCCACTTAATGGAGTGGGCAGTGGCCACTTCATCATGCCAGTGTAGGCTAACTAAAAATGCGCGTTTTCAGTGCCTTTTTTCGTAACTTTAGAAAAATATTCTGGCCAAGTGGCATATATCGCTGGAAAGGTGCTGCCATTAGCTTTCCAAAATGGTAAGTTTCATCAACGCACTCGGACCATGGAGTGGGCAGTGGCCACTTCATCATGCCAGTGTAGGCTAACTAAAGATGCGCGTTTTCAGTGCCTATTTTCGTAACTTTAGAAAAATATTCTGGCCAAGGGGCATATATCGCTGGAAAGGTGCTGCCATTAGCTTTCTAAAATGGTAAGTTTCATCAACGCACTCGGACCATGGAGTGGGCAGTGGCCACTTAATGGAGTGCCACTTCATCATGCCAGTGTAGGCTAACTAAAGATGCGCGTTTTCAGTGCCTTTTTTCGTAACTTTAGAAAAATATTCTGGCCAAGTGGCATATATCGCTGGAAAGGTGCTGCCATTGGCTTTCCAAAATGGTAAGTTTCATCAACGCACTCGGACCATAGAGTGGGCAGTGGCCACTTCATCATGCCAGTGTAGGCTAACTAAAAATGCGCGTTTTCAGTGCCTTTTTTCGTAACTTTAGAAAAATATTCTGGCCCAGTGGCATATATCGCTGGAAAGGTACTGCCATTAGCTTTCCAAAATGGTAAGGTTCATCAACGCACTCGGACCATGGAGTGGGCAGTGGCCACTTAATGGAGTGGGCAGTGGCCACTTCATCATGCCAGTGTAGGCTAACTATTCGTTTAAAAGGCGTTTTCAGTGCCTTTTTTCGTAACTTTAGAAAAATATTCTGGCCAAGTGGCATATATCGCTAGAAAGGTGCTGCCATTAGCTTTCCAAAATGGTAAGTTTCATCAACGCACTCGGACCATGGAGAGGGCAGTGGCCACTTAATGGAGTGCCACTTCATCATGCCAGTGTAGGCTAACTAAAGATGCGCGTTTTCAGTGCCTTTTTTCGTAACTTTAGAAAAATATTCTTTCCAAGTGGCATATATCGCTGGAAAGGTGCTGCCATTAGCTTTCCAAAATGGTAAGTTTCATCAACGCACTCAGACCATGGAGTGGGCAGTGGCCACTTCATCATGCCAGTGTAGGCTAACTAAAAATGCGCGTTTTCAGTGCCTTTTCTCGTAACTTTAGAAAAATATTCTGGCCAAGTGGCATATATCGCTGGAAAGGTGCTGCCATTAGCTTTCCAAAATGGTAAGTTTCATCAACGCACTCGGACAATGGAGTGGGCAGTGGCCACTTCATCATGCCAGTGTAGGCTAACTAAAGATGCGCGTTTTCAGTGCCTTTTTTCGTAACTTTAGAAAAATATTCTGGCAAAGTGGCATATATCGCTGGAAAGGTGCTGCCATTAGCTTTCCAAAATGGTAAGTTTCATCAACGCACTCGGACCATGGAGTGGGCAGTGGCCACTTAATGGAGTGGCCAGTGGCCACTTCATCATGCCAGTGTAGGCTAACTAAAAATGCGCGTTTTCAGTGCCTTTTTTCGTAACTTTAGAAAAATATTCTGGCCAAGTGGCATATATCGCTGGAAAGGTGCTGCCATTAGCTTTCCAAAATGGTAAGTTTCATCAACGCACTCGGACCATGGAGTGGGCAGTGGCCACTTAATGGAGTGGCACTTCATCATGCCAGTGTAGGCTAACTAAAAATGCGCGTTTTCAGTGCCCTTTTTCGTAACTTTAGAAAAATATTCTGGCCAAGTGGCATATATCGCTGGAAAGGTGCTGCCATTAGCTTTCCAAAATGGTAAGTTTCATCAACGCACTCGGACCATGGAGTGGGCAGTGGCCACTTAATGGAGTGGCACTTCATCATGCCAGTGTAGGCTAACTAAAAATGCGCGTTTTCAGTGCCCTTTTTCGTAACTTTAGAAAAATATTCTGGCCAAGTGGCATATATCGCTGGAAAGGTGCTGCCATTAGCTTTCCAAAATGGTAAGTTTCATCAACGCACTCGGACCATGGAGTGGGCAGTGGCCACTTCATCATGCCAGTGTAGGCTAACTAAAAATGCGCGTTTTCAGTGCCTTTTCTCGTAACTTTAGAAAAATATTCTGGCCAAGTGGCATATATCGGCGGAAAGGTACTGCCATTAGCTTTCCAAAATCGTAAGTTTCATCAACGCACTCGGACCATGGAGTGGGCAGTGGCCACTTAATGGAGTGGGCAGTGGCCACTTCATCATGCCAGTGTAGGCTAACTAAAAATGCGCGTTTTCAGTGCCTTTTTTCGTAACTTTAGAAAAATATTCTGGCCAAGTGGCATATATCGCTGGAAAGGTGCTGCCATTAGCTTTCCAAAATGGTAAGTTTCATCAACGCACTCGGACCATGGAGTGGGCAGTGGCCACTTCATCATGCCAGTGTAGGCTAACTAAAGATGCGCGTTTTCAGTGCCTATTTTCGTAACTTTAGAAAAATATTCTGGCCAAGGGGCATATATCGCTGGAAAGGTGCTGCCATTAGCTTTCTAAAATGGTAAGTTTCATCAACGCACTCGGACCATGGAGTGGGCAGTGGCCACTTAATGGAGTGCCACTTCATCATGCCAGTGTAGGCTAACTAAAGATGCGCGTTTTCAGTGCCTTTTTTCGTAACTTTAGAAAAATATTCTGGCCAAGTGGCATATATCGCTGGAAAGGTGCTGCCATTGGCTTTCCAAAATGGTAAGTTTCATCAACGCACTCGGACCATAGAGTGGGCAGTGGCCACTTCATCATGCCAGTGTAGGCTAACTAAAAATGCGCGTTTTCAGTGCCTTTTTTCGTAACTTTAGAAAAATATTCTGGCCCAGTGGCATATATCGCTGGAAAGGTACTGCCATTAGCTTTCCAAAATGGTAAGGTTCATCAACGCACTCGGACCATGGAGTGGGCAGTGGCCACTTAATGGAGTGGGCAGTGGCCACTTCATCATGCCAGTGTAGGCTAACTATTCGTTTAAAAGGCGTTTTCAGTGCCTTTTTTCGTAACTTTAGAAAAATATTCTGGCCAAGTGGCATATATCGCTAGAAAGGTGCTGCCATTAGCTTTCCAAAATGGTAAGTTTCATCAACGCACTCGGACCATGGAGAGGGCAGTGGCCACTTAATGGAGTGCCACTTCATCATGCCAGTGTAGGCTAACTAAAGATGCGCGTTTTCAGTGCCTTTTTTCGTAACTTTAGAAAAATATTCTGGCCAAGTGGCATATATCGCTGGAAAGGTGCTGCCATTAGCTTTCCAAAATGGTAAGTTTCATCAACGCACTCAGACCATGGAGTGGGCAGTGGCCACTTCATCATGCCAGTGTAGGCTAACTAAAAATGCGCGTTTTCAGTGCCTTTTTTCGTAACTTTAGCAAAATATTCTGACCAAGTGGCATATATCGCTGGAAAGGTGCTGCCATTAGCTTTCCAAAATGGTAAGTTTCATCAACGCACTCGGACCATGGAGTGGGCAGTGGCCACTTCATCATGCCAGTGTAGGCTAACTAAAAATGCGCGTTTTCAGTGCCTTTTCTCGTAACTTTAGAAAAATATTCTGGCCAAGTGGCATATATCAGCGGAAAGGTACTGCCATTAGCTTTCCAAAATCGTAAGTTTCATCAACGCACTCGGACCATGGAGTGGGCAGTGGCCACTTAATGGAGTGGGCAGTGGCCACTTCATCATGCCAGTGTAGGCTAACTAAAAATGCGCGTTTTCAGTGCCTTTTTTCGTAACTTTAGAAAAATATTCTGGCCAAGTGGCATATATCGCTGGAAAGGTGCTGCCATTAGCTTTCCAAAATGGTAAGTTTCATCAACGCACTCGGACCATGGAGTGGGCAGTGGCCACTTCATCATGCCAGTGTAGGCTAACTAAAAATGCGCGTTTTCAGTGCCTTTTCTCGTAACTTTAGAAAAATATTCTGGCCAAGTGGCATATATCGGCGGAAAGGTACTGCCATTAGCTTTCCAAAATCGTTAGTTTCATCAACGCACTCGGACCATGGAGTGGGCAGTGGCCACTTCATCATGCCAGTGTAGGCTAACTAAAAATGCGCGTTTTCAGTGCCTTTTCTCGTAACTTTAGAAAAATATTCTGGCCAAGTGGCATATATCGCTGGAAAGGTGCTGCCATTAGCTTTCCAAAATGGTAAGTTTCATCAACGCACTCGGACCATGGAGTGGGCAGTGGCCACTTAATGGAGTGCCACTTCATCATGCCAGTGTAGGCTAACTAAAGATGCGCGTTTTCAGTGCCTTTTTTCGTAACTTTAGAAAAATATTCTGGCCAAGTGGCATATATCGCTGGAAAGGTGCTGCCATTAGCTTCCCAAAATGGTAAGTTTCATCAACGCACTCGGACCATGGAGTGGGCAGTGGCCACTTAATGGAGTGCCACTTCATCATGCCAGTGTAGGCTAACTAAAGATGCGCGTTTTCAGTGCCTTTTTTCGTAACTTTAGAAAAATATTCTGGCCAAGTGGCATATATCGCTGGAAAGGTGCTGCCATTAGCTTTCCAAAATGGTAAGTTTCATCAACGCACTCGGACCATGGAGTGGGCAGTGGCCACTTAATGGAGTGCCACTTCATCATGCCAGTGTAGGCTAACTAAAGATGCGCGTTTTCAGTGCCTTTTTTCGTAACTTTAGAAAAATATTCCGGCCAAGTGGCATATATCGCTGGAAAGGTGCTGCCATTAGCTTTCCAAAATGGTAAGTTTCATCAACGCACTCGGACCATGGAGTGGGCAGTGGCCACTTAATGGAGTGCCACTTCATCATGCCAGTGTAGGCTAACTAAAGATGCGCGTTTTCAGTGCCTTTTTTCGTAACTTTAGAAAAATATTCCGGCCAAGTGGCATATATCGCTGGAAAGGTGCTGCCATTAGCTTCCCAAAATGGTAAGTTTCATCAACGCACTCGGACCATGGAGTGGGCAGTGGCCACTTAATGGAGTGCCACTTCATCATGCCAGTGTAGGCTAACTAAAGATGCGCGTTTTCAGTGCCTTTTTTCGTAACTTTAGAAAAATATTCTGGCCAAGTGGCATATATCGCTGGAAAGGTGCTGCCATTAGCTTTCCAAAATGGTAAGTTTCATCAACGCACTCGGACCATGGAGTGGGCAGTGGCCACTTAATGGAGTGCCACTTCATCATGCCAGTGTAGGCTAACTAAAGATGCGCGTTTTCAGTGCCTTTTTTCGTAACTTTAGAAAAATATTCTGGCCAAGTGGCATATATCGCTGGAAAGGTGCTGCATTTAGCTTTCTAAAATGGTAAGTTTCATCAACGCACTCGGACCATGGAGGGGGCAGTGGCCACTTCATCATGCCAGTGTAGGCTAACTAAAAATGCGCGTTTTCAGTGCCTTTTCTCGTAACTTTAGAAAAATATTCTGGCCAAGTGGCATATATCGGCGGAAAGGTACTGCCATTAGCTTTCCAAGATCGTAAGTTTCATCAACGCACTCGGACCATGGAGTGGGCAGTGGCCACTTAATGGAGTGCCACTTCATCATGACAGTGTAGGCTGACTAAAGATGCGCGTTTTCAGTGCCTTTTTTCGTAACTTTAGAAAAATATTCTGGCCAAGTGGCATATATCGCTGGAAAGGTGCTGCCATTAGCTTTCCAAAATTGTAAGTTTCATCAACGCACTCGGACCATGGAGTGGGCAGTGGCCACTTCATCATGCCAGTGTAGGCTAACTAAAGATGCGCGTTTTCAGTGCCTTTTTTCGTAACTTTAGAAAAATATTCTGGCCAAGTGGCATATATCGGCGGAAAGGTACTGCCATTAGCTTTCCAAAATCGTAAGTTTCATCAACGCACTCGGACCATGGAGTGGGCAGTGGCCACTTAATGGAGTGGGCAGTGGCCACTTCATCATGCCAGTGTAGGCTAACTAAAAATTCGCGTTTTCAGTGCCTTTTTTTGTAACTTTAGAAAAATATATTGGCCAAGTGGCATACATCGCTGGAAAGGTGCTGCCATTAGCTTTCCAAAATGGTAAGTTTCATCAACGCACTCGGACCATGGAGTGGGCAGTGGCCACTTCATCATGCCAGTGTAGGTTAACTAAAAATGCGCGTTTTCAGTGCCTTTTTTCGTAACTTTAGAAAAATATTCTGGCCAAGTGGCATATATCGGCGGAAAGGTACTGCCATTAGTTTTCCAAAATCGTAAGTTTCATCACTCGGACCATGGAGTGGGCAGTGGCCACTTAATGGAGTGGGCAGTGGCCACTTCATCATGCCAGTGTAGGCTAACTATAAATGCGCGTTTTCAGTGCCTTTTTTCGTAACTTTAGAAAAATATTCTGGCCAAGTGGCATATATCGCTAGAAAGGTGCTGCCATTAGCTTTCCAAAATGGTAAGTTTCATCAACGCACTCGGACCATGGAGAGGGCAGTGGCCACTTAATGGAGTGGCACTTCATCATGCCAGTGTAGGCTAACTAAAAATGCGCGTTTTCAGTGCCCTTTTTCGTAACTTTAGAAAATTATTCTGGCCAAGTAGCATATATCGCTGGAAAGGTGCTGCCATTAGCTTTCCAAAATGGTAAGTTTCATCAACGCACTCGGACAATGGAGTGGGCAGTGGCCACTTCATCATGCCAGTGTAGGCTAACTAAAGATGCGCGTTTTCAGTGCCTTTTTTCGTAACTTTAGAAAAATATTCTGGCAAAGTGGCATATATCGCTGGAAAGGTGCTGCCATTAGCTTTCCAAAATGGTAAGTTTCATCAACGCACTCGGACCATGGAGTGGGCAGTGGCCACTTCATCATGCCAGTGTAGGCTAACTAAAAATGCGCGTTTTCAGTGCCTTTTTTCGTAACTTTAGAAAAATATTCTGGCCAAGTGGCATATATCGCTGGAAAGGTGCTGCCATTGGCTTTCCAAAATGGTAAGTTTCATCAACGCACTCGGACCATGGAGTGGGCAGTGGCCACTTAATGGAGTGGGCAGTGGCCACTTCATCATGCCAGTGTAGGCTAACTATAAATGCGCGTTTTCAGTGCCTTTTTTCGTAACTTTAGAAAAATATTCTGGCCAAGTGGCATATATCGCTAGAAAGGTGCTGCCATTAGCTTTCCAAAATGGTAAGTTTCATCAACGCACTCGGACCATGGAGTGGGCAGTGGCCACTTAATGGAGTGCCACTTCATCATGCCAGTGTAGGCTAACTAAAGATGCGCGTTTTCAGTGCCTTTTTTCGTAACTTTAGAAAAATATTCTGGCCAAGTGGCATATATCGCTGGAAAGGTGCTGCATTTAGCTTTCTAAAATGGTAAGTTTCATCAACGCGCTCGGACCATGGAGGGGGCAGTGGCCACTTCATCATGCCAGTGTAGGCTAACTAAAAAAGCGCGTTTTCAGTGCCTTTTCTCGTAACTTTAGAAAAATATTCTGGCCAAGTGGCATATATCGGCGGAAAGGTACTGCCATTAGCTTTCCAAGATCGTAAGTTTCATCAACGCACTCGGACCATGGAGTGGGCAGTGGCCACTTAATGGAGTGCCACTTCATCATGACAGTGTAGGCTGACTAAAGATGCGCGTTTTCAGTGCCTTTTTTCGTAACTTTAGAAAAATATTCTGGCCAAGTGGCATATATCGCTGGAAAGGTGCTGCCATTAGCTTTCCAAAATCGTAAGTTTCATCAACGCACTCGGACCATGGAGTGGGCAGTGGCCACTTCATCATGCCAGTGTAGGCTAACTAAAGATGCGCGTTTTCAGTGCCTTTTTTCGTAACTTTAGAAAAATATTCTATAATATATAGTTTTCAGTGCCTTTTTTCGTAACTTTAGAAAAATATTCTGGCCAAGTGGCATATATCGCTAGAAAGGTGCTGCCATTAGCTTTCCAAAATGGTAAGTTTCATCAACGCACTCGGACCATGGAGAGGGCAGTGGCCACTTAATGGAGTGGCACTTCATCATGCCAGTGTAGGCTAACTAAAAATGCGCGTTTTCAGTGCCCTTTTTCGTAACTTTAGAAAAATATTCTGGCCAAGTAGCATATATCGCTGGAAAGGTGCTGCCATTAGCTTTCCAAAATGGTAAGTTTCATCAACGCACTCGGACAATGGAGTGGGCAGTGGCCACTTCATCATGCCAGTGTAGGCTAACTAAAGATGCGCGTTTTCAGTGCCTTTTTTCGTAACTTTAGAAAAATATTCTGGCAAAGTGGCATATATCGCTGGAAAGGTGCTGCCATTAGCTTTCCAAAATGGTAAGTTTCATCAACGCACTCGGACCATGGAGTGGGCAGTGGCCACTTAATGGAGTGGGCAGTGGCCACTTCATCATGCCAGTGTAGGCTAACTAAAAATGCGCGTTTTCAGTGCCTTTTTTCGTAACTTTAGAAAAATATTCTGGCCAAGTGGCATATATCGCTGGAAAGGTGCTGCCATTGGCTTTCCAAAATGGTAAGTTTCATCAACGCACTCGGACCATGGAGTGGGCAGTGGCCACTTAATGGAGTGGGCAGTGGCCACTTCATCATGCCAGTGTAGGCTAACTATAAATGCGCGTTTTCAGTGCCTTTTTTCGTAACTTTAGAAAAATATTCTGGCCAAGTGGCATATATCGCTAGAAAGGTGCTGCCATTAGCTTTCCAAAATGGTAAGTTTCATCAACGCACTCGGACCATGGAGAGGGCAGTGGCCACTTAATGGAGTGGCACTTCATCATGCCAGTGTAGGCTAACTAAAAATGCGCGTTTTCAGTGCCCTTTTTCGTAACTTTAGAAAAATATTCTGGCCAAGTAGCATATATCGCTGGAAAGGTGCTGCCATTAGCTTTCCAAAATGGTAAGTTTCATCAACGCACTCGGACAATGGAGTGGGCAGTGGCCACTTCATCATGCCAGTGTAGGCTAACTAAAGATGCGCGTTTTCAGTGCCTTTTTTCGTAACTTTAGAAAAATATTCTGGCAAAGTGGCATATATCGCTGGAAAGGTGCTGCCATTAGCTTTCCAAAATGGTAAGTTTCATCAACGCACTCGGACCATGGAGTGGGCAGTGGCCACTTAATGGAGTGGGCAGTGGCCACTTCATCATGCCAGTGTAGGCTAACTAAAAATGCGCGTTTTCAGTGCCTTTTTTCGTAACTTTAGAAAAATATTCTGGCCAAGTGGCATATATCGCTGGAAAGGTGCTGCCATTAGCTTTCCAAAATGGTAAGTTTCATCAACGCACTCGGACCATGGAGTGGGCAGTGGCCACTTAATGGAGTGGCACTTCATCATGCCAGTGTAGGCTAACTAAAAATGCGCGTTTTCAGTGCCCTTTTTCGTAACTTTAGAAAAATATTCTGGCCAAGTGGCATATATCGCTGGAAAGGTGCTGCCATTAGCTTTCCAAAATGGTAAGTTTCATCAACGCACTCGGACCATGGAGTGGGCAGTGGCCACTTAATGGAGTGGCACTTCATCATGCCAGTGTAGGCTAACTAAAAATGCGCGTTTTCAGTGCCCTTTTTCGTAACTTTAGAAAAATATTCTGGCCAAGTGGCATATATCGCTGGAAAGGTGCTGCCATTAGCTTTCCAAAATGTTAAGTTTCATCAACGCACTCGGACCATGGAGTGGGCAGTGGCCACTTCATCATGCCAGTGTAGGCTAACTAAAAATGCGCGTTTTCAGTGCCTTTTCTCGTAACTTTAGAAAAATATTCTGGCCAAGTGGCATATATCGGCGGAAAGGTACTGCCATTAGCTTTCCAAAGTCGTAAGTTTCATCAACGCACTCGGACCATGGAGTGGGCAGTGGCCACTTCATCATGCCAGTGTAGGCTAACTAAAAATGCGCGTTTTCAGTGCCTTTTTTCGTAACTTTAGAAAAATATTCTGGCCAAGTGGCATATATCGGCGGAAAGGTGCTGCTATTAGCTTTCCAAAATGGTAAGTTTCATCAACACACTCGGACCATGGAGTGGGCAGTGGCCACTTAATGGAGTGGGCAGTGGCCACTTCATCATGCCAGTGTAGGCTAACTAAAAATGCGCGTTTTCAGTGCCTTTTTTCGTAACTTTAGAAAAATATTCTGGCCAAGTGGCATATATCGCTGGAAAGGTGCTGCCATTAGCTTTCCAAAATGGTAAGTTTCATCAACGCACTCGGACCATGGAGTGGGCAGTGGCCACTTAATGGAGTGGCACTTCATCATGCCAGTGTAGGCTAACTAAAAATGCGCGTTTTCAGTGCCCTTTTTCGTAACTTTAGAAAAATATTCTGGCCAAGTGGCATACATCGCTGGAAAGGTGCTGCCATTAGCTTTCCAAAGTGGTAAGTTTCATCAACGCACTCGGACCATGGAGTGGGCAGTGGCCACTTCATCATGCCAGTGTAGGCTAACTAAAAATGCGCGTTTTCAGTGCCCTTTTTCGTAACTTTAGAAAAATATTCTGGCCAAGTGGCATATATCGCTGGAAAGGTGCTGCCATTAGCTTTCCAAAATGGTAAGTTTCATCAACGCACTCGGACCATGGAGTGGGCAGTGGCCACTTAATGGAGTGGCACTTCATCATGCCAGTGTAGGCTAACTAAAAATGCGCGTTTTCAGTGCCCTTTTTCGTAACTTTAGAAAAATATTCTGGCCAAGTGGCATACATCGCTGGAAAGGTGCTGCCATTAGCTTTCCAAAGTGGTAAGTTTCATCAACGCACTCGGACCATGGAGTGGGCAGTGGCCACTTCATCATGCCAGTGTAGGCTAACTAAAAATGCGCGTTTTCAGTGCCTTTTCTCGTAACTTTAGAAAAATATTCTGGCCAAGTGGCATATATCGGCGGAAAGGTACTGCCATTAGCTTTCCAAAGTCGTAAGTTTCATCAACGCACTCGGACCATGGAGTGGGCAGTGGCCACTTCATCATGCCAGTGTAGGCTAACTAAAAATGCGCGTTTTCAGTGCCTTTTTTCGTAACTTTAGAAAAATATTCTGGCCAAGTGGCATATATCGGCGGAAAGGTGCTGCTATTAGCTTTCCAAAATGGTAAGTTTCATCAACGCACTCGGACCATGGAGTGGGCAGTGGCCACTTCATCATGCCAGTGTAGGCTAACTAAAAATGCGCGTTTTCAGTGCCTTTTTTCGTAACTTTAGAAAAATATTCTGGCCAAGTGGCATATATCGCTGGAAAGGTGCTGCCATTAGCTTTCCAAAGTCGTAAGTTTCATCAACGCACTCGGACCATGGAGTGGGCAGTGGCCACTTCATCATGCCAGTGTAGGCTAACTAAAAATGCGCGTTTTCAGTGCCTTTTTTCGTAACTTTAGAAAAATATTCTGGCCAAGTGGCATATATCGGCGGAAAGGTGCTGCTATTAGCTTTCCAAAATGGTAAGTTTCATCAACACACTCGGACCATGGAGTGGGCAGTGGCCACTTAATGGAGTGGGCAGTGGCCACTTCATCATGCCAGTGTAGGCTAACTAAAAATGCGCGTTTTCAGTGCCCTTTTTCGTAACTTTAGAAAAATATTCTGGCCAAGTGGCATATATCGCTGGAAAGGTGCTGCCATTAGCTTTCCAAAATGGTAAGTTTCATCAACGCACTCGGACCATGGAGTGGGCAGTGGCCACTTAATGGAGTGGCACTTCATCATGCCAGTGTAGGCTAACTAAAAATGCGCGTTTTCAGTGCCCTTTTTCGTAACTTTAGAAAAATATTCTGGCCAAGTGGCATATATCGCTGGAAAGGTGCTGCCATTAGCTTTCCAAAATGGTAAGTTTCATCAACGCACTCGGACCATGGAGTGGGCAGTGGCCACTTCATCATGCCAGTGTAGGCTAACTAAAAATGCGCGTTTTCAGTGCCTTTTCTCGTAACTTTAGAAAAATATTCTGGCCAAGTGGCATATATCGGCGGAAAGGTACTGCCATTAGCTTTCCAAAATCGTAAGTTTCATCAACGCACTCGGACCATGGAGTGGGCAGTGGCCACTTAATGGAGTGGGCAGTGGCCACTTCATCATGCCAGTGTAGGCTAACTAAAAATGCGCGTTTTCAGTGCCTTTTTTCGTAACTTTAGAAAAATATTCTGGCCAAGTGGCATATATCGCTGGAAAGGTGCTGCCATTAGCTTTCCAAAATGGTAAGTTTCATCAACGCACTCGGACCATGGAGTGGGCAGTGGCCACTTAATGGAGTGGCACTTCATCATGCCAGTGTAGGCTAACTAAAAATGCGCGTTTTCAGTGCCCTTTTTCGTAACTTTAGAAAAATATTCTGGCCAAGTGGCATATATCGCTGGAAAGGTGCTGCCATTAGCTTTCCAAAATGGTAAGTTTCATCAACGCACTCGGACCATGGAGTGGGCAGTGGCCACTTCATCATGCCAGTGTAGGCTAACTAAAAATGCGCGTTTTCAGTGCCTTTTCTCGTAACTTTAGAAAAATATTCTGGCCAAGTGGCATATATCGGCGGAAAGGTACTGCCATTAGCTTTCCAAAGTCGTAAGTTTCATCAACGCACTCGGACCATGGAGTGGGCAGTGGCCACTTAATGGAGTGGGCAGTGGCCACTTCATCATGCCAGTGTAGGCTAACTAAAAATGCGCGTTTTCAGTGCCTTTTGTCGTAACTTTAGAAAAATATTCTGGCCAAGTGGCATATATCGCTAGAAAGGTGCTGCCATTAGCTTTCCAAAATGGTAAGTTTCATCAACGCACTCGGACCATGGAGTGGGCAGTGGCCACTTCATCATGCCAGTGTAGGCTAACTAAAGATGCGCGTTTTCAGTGCCTTTTTTCGTAACTTTAGAAAAATATTCTGGCCAAGTGGCATATATCGCTGGAAAGGTGCTGCCATTAGCTTTCCAAAATGGTAAGTTTCATCAACGCACTCGGACCATGGAGTGGGCAGTGGCCACTTCATCATGCCAGTGTAGGCTAACTAAAAATGCGCGTTTTCAGTGCCTTTTCTCGTAACTTTAGAAAAATACTCTGGCCAAGTGGCATATATCGGCGGAAAGGTACTGCCATTAGCTTTCCAAAATCGTAAGTTTCATCAACGCACTCGGACCATGGAGTGGGCAGTGGCCACTTAATGGAGTGGGCAGTGGCCACTTCATCATGCCAGTGTAGGCTAACTAAAAATGCGCGTTTTCAGTGCCTTTTCTCGTAACTTTAGAAAAATATTCTGGCCAAGTGGCATATATCGCTGGAAAGGTACTGCCATTAGCTTTCCAAAATGGTAAGTTTCATCAACGCACTCGGACCATGGAGTGGGCAGTGGCCACTTCATCATGCCAGTGTAGGATAACTAAAAATGCGCGTTTTCAGTGCCTTTTTTCGTAACTTTAGAAAAATATTCTGGCCAAGTGGCATATATCGCTGGAAAGGTACTGCCATTAGCTTTCCAAAATGGTAAGTTTCATCAACGCACTCGGACCATGGAGTGGGCAGTGGCCACTTAATGGAGTGCCACTTCATCATGCCAGTGTAGGCTAACTAAAAATGCGCGTTTTCAGTGCCTTTTTTCGTAACTTTAGAAAAATATTCTGGCCAAGTGGCATATATCGCTGGAAAGGTGCTGCCATTAGCTTTCCAAAATGGTAAGTTTCATCAACGCACTCGGACCATGGAGTGGGCAGTGGCCACTTCATCATGCCAGTGTAGGCTAACTAAAAATGCGCGTTTTCAGTGCCTTTTCTCGTAACTTTAGAAAAATATTCTGGCCAAGTGGCATATATCGGCGGAAAGGTACTGCCATTAGCTTTCCAAAATCGTAAGTTTCATCAACGCACTCGGACCATGGAGTGGGCAGTGGCCACTTAATGGAGTGGGCAGTGGCCACTTCATCATGCCAGTGTAGGCTAACTAAAAATGCGCGTTTTCAGTGCCTTTTGTCGTAACTTTAGAAAAATATTCTGGCCAAGTGGCATATATCGCTGGAAAGGTGCTGCCATTAGCTTTCCAAAATGGTAAGTTTCATCAACGCACTCGGACCATGGAGTGGGCAGTGGCCACTTCATCATGCCAGTGTAGGCTAACTAAAGATGCGCGTTTTCAGTGCCTTTTTTCGTAACTTTAGAAAAATATTCTGGCCAAGTGGCATATATCGCTGGAAAGGTGCTGCCATTAGCTTTCCAAAATGGTAAGTTTCATCAACGCACTCGGACCATGGAGTGGGCAGTGGCCACTTCATCATGCCAGTGTAGGCTAACTAAAAATGCGCGTTTTCAGTGCCTTTTCTCGTAACTTTAGAAAAATATTCTGGCCAAGTGGCATATATCGGCGGAAAGGTACTGCCATTAGCTTTTCAAAATCGTAAGTTTCATCAACGCACTCGGACCATGGAGTGGGCAGTGGCCACTTAATGGAGTGGGCAGTGGCCACTTCATCATGCCAGTGTAGGCTAACTAAAAATGCGCGTTTTCAGTGCCTTTTCTCGTAACTTTAGAAAAATATTCTGGCCAAGTGGCATATATCGCTGGAAAGGTGCTGCCATTAGCTTTCCAAAATGGTAAGTTTCATCAACGCACTCGGACCATGGAGTGGGCAGTGGCCACTTCATCATGCCAGTGTAGGCTAACTAAAAATGCGCGTTTTCAGTGCCTTTTCTCGTAACTGTAGAAAAATATTCTGGCCAAGTGGCATATATCGGCGGAAAGGTACTGCCATTAGCTTTCCAAAATCGTAAGTTTCATCAACGCACTCGGACCATGGAGTGGGCAGTGGCCACTTCATCATGCCAGTGTAGGCTAACTAAAAATGCGCGTTTTCAGTGCCTTTTCTCGTAACTTTAGAAAAATATTCTGGCCAAGTGGCATATATCGCTGGAAAGGTACTGCCATTAGCTTTCCAAAATGGTAAGTTTCATCAACGCACTCGGACCATGGAGTGGGCAGTGGCCACTTCATCATGCCAGTGTAGGATAACTAAAAATGCGCGTTTTCAGTGCCTTTTTTCGTAACTTTAGAAAAATATTCTGGCCAAGTGGCATATATCGCTGGAAAGGTACTGCCATTAGCTTTCCAAAATGGTAAGTTTCATCAACGCACTCGGACCATGGAGTGGGCAGTGGCCACTTAATGGAGTGCCACTTCATCATGCCAGTGTAGGCTAACTAAAAATGCGCGTTTTCAGTGCCTTTTTTCGTAACTTTAGAAAAATATTCTGGCCAAGTGGCATATATCGCTGGAAAGGTGCTGCCATTAGCTTTCCAAAATGGTAAGTTTCATCAACGCACTCGGACCATGGAGTGGGCAGTGGCCACTTCATCATGCCAGTGTAGGCTAACTAAAAATGCGCGTTTTCAGTGCCTTTTCTCGTAACTTTAGAAAAATATTCTGGCCAAGTAGCATATATCGGCGGAAAGGTACTGCCATTAGCTTTCCAAAATCGTAAGTTTCATCAACGCACTCGGACCATGGAAGTGGGCAGTGGCCACTTAATGGAGTGGGCAGTGGCCACTTCATCATGCCAGTGTAGGCTAACTAAAAATGCGCGTTTTCAGTGCCTTTTTTCGTAACTTTAGAAAAATATTCTGGCCAAGTGGCATATATCGCTGGAAAGGTGCTGCCATTAGCTTTCCAAAATGGTAAGTTTCATCAACGCACTCGGACCATGGAGTGGGCAGTGGCCACTTCATCATGCCAGTGTAGGCTAACTAAAGATGCGCGTTTTCAGTGCCTTTTTTCGTAACTTTAGAAAAATATTCTGGCCAAGTGGCATATATCGCTGGAAAGGTGCTGCCATTAGCTTTCCAAAATGGTAAGTTTCATCAACGCACTCGGACCATGGAGTGGGCAGTGGCCACTTCATCATGCCAGTGTAGGCTAACTAAAAATGCGCGTTTTCAGTGCCTTTTCTCGTAACTTTAGAAAAATATTCTGGCCAAGTGGCATATATCGGCGGAAAGGTACTGCCATTAGCTTTCCAAAATCGTAAGTTTCATCAGCGCACTCGGACCATGGAGTGGGCAGTGGCCACTTAATGGAGTGGGCAGTGGCCACTTCATCATGTCAGTGTAGGCTAACTAAAAATGCGCGTTTTCAGTGCCTTTTTTCGTAACTTTAGAAAAATATTCTGGCCAAGTGGCATATATCGCTGGAAAGGTGCTGCCATTAGCTTTCCAAAATGGTAAGTTTCATCAACGCACTCGGACCATGGAGTGGGCAGTGGCCACTTCATCATGCCAGTGTAGGCTAACTAAAAATGCGCGTTTTCAGTGCCTTTTTTCGTAACTTTAGAAAAATATTCTGGCCAAGTGGCATATATCGCTGGAAAGGCACTGCAATTCGCTTTCCAAAATGGTAAGTTTCATCAACGCACTCGGACCATGGAGTGGGCAGTGGCCACTTAATGGAGTGGGCAGTGGCCACTTCATCATGCCAGTGTAGGCTAACTAAAAATGCGCGTTTTCAGTGCCTTTTTTCGTAACTTTAGAAAAATATTCTGGCCAAGTGGCATATATCGCTGGAAAGGTGCTGCCATTAGCTTTCCAAAATGGTAAGTTTCATCAACGCACTCGGACCATGGAGTGGGCAGTGGCCACTTAATGGAGTGGCACTTCATCATGCCAGTGTAGGCTAACTAAAAATGCGCGTTTTCAGTGCCCTTTTTCGTAACTTTAGAAAAATATTCTGGCCAAGTGGCATATATCGCTGGAAAGGTGCTGCCATTAGCTTTCCAAAATGGTAAGTTTCATCAACGCACTCGGACCATGGAGTGGGCAGTGGCCACTTCATCATGCCAGTGTAGGCCAACTAAAAATGCGCGTTTTCAGTGCCTTTTTTCGTAACTTTAGAAAAATATTCTGGCCAAGTGGCATATATCGCTGGAAAGGTGCTGCCATTAGCTTTCCAAAATGGTAAGTTTCATCAACGCACTCGGACCATGGAGTGGGCAGTGGCCATTTAATGGAGTGGGCAGTGGCAGTCTATCAATATTATGATAGAATCTACATAAACTTATGATATAACCTCGACTAACGAAACGGAGCAAAATTATCACCTTTTCGGTATAATTTCACGCCTAAACGATGTCGATTGGTGATGGGTTGACATAAAGACGTTTCGTCATTTATAATTTTTCCCCATAAAATTCAATGAAGTTGTATTAAAAATGAAATTCCGTGAAAATATATCTTGAATCATCATGCATTTTAGACCTCCCACGTTTGAAAAACCTTAACGACTGCATATTTTGTCATAATCCGAAAGAATTTTGCAGTCGAATCACTGAAATATCTTTAGAAGCAAAAATTCAGAAGCAAATCTGTGAACGTCAATCGGACCAAAAACTTGAAAAGGCCGAATTAAATCCCTACGGAATCGTTTATTTGGATGAACAATTTTTAGTGATATATGCAATTATATATTATTTGTAAAGGGATTATTAATTGTATCTCAGTTATGAGAACTTGTATCTCAATTAGGGCAGGGAGCGAAAATAGAGAGAGAGAGAATGATATAAAGAAATAGAGAGGGAGAGTGTAACTAAAAAAGAAGAAGTACAAAAGTAGTAAAGCTAACTGAATTCGGTAAGAACGAACGAAATAAACAGTCAGCACAGAAGTTTTGTTCATATTTCTGTGTCTATGAGACTCATCAACTAAATGTTGACGTTAACATTTAGTTGGTGGTCGTGACGATGACTTCATGAGATTTTATAATAAATAATATTTTAGCAGAAAGAAGAAAAACTCGAAAAAAATATTGTCGCTGACTTAATCAGCTGAACCGCAACGACACAAGCAACTGAAAAAAGTGCAAATTGTAGAAATTAAACACATTCCGCATTGTAAGGCGTAACGAATTACGTAAACTATTGAACAAAAAAAAAAAAAAAAAAAGAAAAATGCAATTTGGAAAACAATTTTGTCGTCTTGAAAAATGGATGAAAAAGCCAGAACATGCCAAATTATAAATGGTAACTCGGTTACTAGGGGGCGCAGGGGTTGTTGTTCGCCTTGCTTTTGCGGTGGGTTCGAGTTTATTTCTGCATACAAATTAAATTTGGAATTATGTGTCATTAGCTGGATTTCGAATTAGGAAAACATTTAGTCAATTTTCTGGATTTTTACATGTTATTATATTGTAGAAATTTTTTGGATGATTTGAAACAAATTGCATGATTTTTATATATTGGTGTAATAATGTCACTACTCTTGGCTTCATAATCTTTCTATATAAATTACGAGTACGAGTTTTGAAAATTCTCCAAACATTTTCAAGAGCTTCCTTTGTAGAATTACAGTATAAAGAAATTAATTGTTGTTTTCCTTAAATCTTTTTTCCGATCTCATTTGCAGGTTTCTGGTGACAATCCAGTTTACGTGGAAAGCGTGAAACCAGGTGGAGCGGCGCAAATTGCCGGTTTGATCGCTGGTGATATGATTTTAAAGGTTTGCAAGAATAGTTTTTTCTTGCTGTGTAATCAAAACTTTAACTTCTTCTTTTCTTCTATTTCTCTTTCATTATAACCTGCTGTCGAAATGTTCGGCTCACTCGCACTGCTCACTCATCTGCCTGTCTGTCTGTCTGCGGAATTTCTAGGTCAACGGACAAGAAGTGCGCTCGGAGAAGCATCCAACTGTGGTGAGCTTAATTAAAGGTGAGTATTATTTCTCTTTAGAATAAGTATTTCTTTTTCGAATAAGTATTGTTTAAAATAGGCGCAGAGTAGTGAAAAAGTGGGATTGAATTTCAGCGGGATTTTCTTTACTTCCGTTGAGATTTTCAATTCCAGTTTGCGGTTATTTACGGGGAACCTCGTGAACAGTGGAAACATATTGTAACTTCTCCACCGAGTTCATTTTTAAGCAAATAAATAACAAAAATCTCTCTCTCTCTTCTGTTTTGATATGATTGACATAACAATCTACACACACACACATTTTATCTCTTACAGCGTCCACCATTGTTGAATTAGCTGTAAAACGAACGCCTAAGATGGCGCGTCCCACTTCAGTTGGCATAGTGCCTTCCACGCCCATTCTCTCTGGCAGGGACCGAACCGCCTCTATTACGGGCCCACAACCAGTTGATGTAAAATTTTGCATAATGTATTTTTCAATAGCGTATCTTTTGCCTAACATTTTCTTTTTCATCCAATTTATAGAGCATCAAGAGACGCGAAATGGAGACCTTCAAAATTCAGACTTTACAGAAGATGCTCGAACAGGAAAAATTGAATTTGGAACGTCTAAAAGGCGACACCAATAATCCCAGCTACAAGCTGTCCGAAGCAAATATGCGCAAACTACGCGAACAACTGCGACAAGTGGGAGCTGAGGTAGGTTTTAAAACGTGTGTCCAACAATGCCACCTTTCCGCGCTAATGGTTCTGTTGTTGCCAACTCTTAATTTATTGCACCCCACATTTTTTGGTCTAAATTCATAAAAAAAGCGTCACATTTACATGCAGGATTGTAATGTACTTGTTGGCGGTCTTATTCAGCTAACGTCCTGTTTTTTCGTTAATGAAATAATGCATCCCCGAGAAATCAGCTCAAAAATTTGCGCGCTTTTGGCTGCTACTTATTTTTGCTACTACTTTTCTTGAGTGTGAATTTATATCGAAAATACGTTCTTTATCAGAAATTCAAATACTAAATTAAACTGGGGAAAACATAACATAATCGTATTTCATAGTTAGGGCGATTTTCTTGAATAGTTCCGAGCGAGCAGCTGTCAAGGACGAAAACGAAAGTTTGCTCGAGTGAAACTACATGGAAATTTGATAGACAATTTTCCAAATGATTTATCTTTTTTAGTTTTGTCATATCGAATATACGGACCAACATTATGTATGTTCTTCAGTTTTTCATTTAGTTTTCATAGAAGTAATTCGTTTTAAAGACTTTCTTACCCAACCCCTTTTTTTGCCTTAATCGATTTTAATGTTCCAACTTGAAATTTAAGTTTTCACATAAAATTCCTCTACCAGTCACCAGCTGTCACTGAATGTATTCATCGCTTTACAATGCCACGTCGGCTAGCTCATCACGACATCTTTTTTAAGGCCCGAAAGTGTTGCTCACCGAAAATACTTCATTCCCTGTCACCCCCCCTTTGGTCGCCAAGCATTTTAACTTCTATTCAAACATATTAGAGTGCGCATTTGCAGCAAGTAACTTCATTATTTTGAATTCACTTCCACCACATTTCTGCATCACAGCGACTTAACATCGCGTGTTCTGTGTACCAGCTGCTCTATTAACCTCTTTATTACTTGCAAAAGGATTGGGAAATATTTGCTATTATTCAAGAAATATGGCAAAACGAACGAATGTGTATAAAAATAACTACTTTGAAAATTTTGAAAATATTTCCTACTATTGTACAATCAAAGATTTTTAGCATTTTTGCCCGGTATTTTCTTTTTACTTATAAAAACATCATATTCACAACACTTTCTCTTCTCTTCGCACACCAACTATTAAATTGCATATGAAAAAATCTTAAAACTGATGTTACGCCAACAACAATAACGAATGCAACAATAAAACGAAACTCCTCACAAAACAAACACCAAAATACAGGATGAACCAACAATAAAATATCAGTCGTCGTCGTCGGCAACTGCAGCAACAAACAATAGCAATAATAGCAACAAAAATATGTCTCACTTCTCACCAACTCAAATTCAACACATGTCAACGTCTTCCCATCTCCACCACAACGTACAGCCAACACAGCAACCCATAGCCACCACACCGCAAGCACACCCACCACACACGTCCCCAGCATTCCTCTCTCTTTTACCACGTTCGCTGTCATCGTTGTCGTTGGGAGGACGCAAAAATAAAATTGAGAAAGACTTGATAACTTCACCACTCAATAATACAACGGATCTTCTACACACCTCCCCTTCGTCGGCCTCACCGACGTCCTCACTTTCCCAACAGCATTTCAGTATGTCGCAGTCGCTGCATCAACACCGTGTAAGCTCACCACAGCAGCAACATCTTTTCTATCAGCACCAGCAGCAGTTGCTGCAATTGCAGCAGCAGCAGCAGCAGCAGCAGCAACAACAACTGCAGCAACAATCTCAACAACATCATCACAAAGACACTCCGAAATCATCGAATTCCTCAAAACACAAAAATAAGTTTGCATCACAAGCAAAAAACCTAATCAAGGAAGACATTCCACCGCCGCTGCCGCAACGAAATCCACCGCGCAATGTGTTGCCTGAGGCAGTGACAGCAACCACCATTTGCAGCGCCACTGCTATCTGCAGTGCAAACAACAACAACAACAACAACAACAGCGGTGGCAACAATGAATTACGTCGGCCAATCTCCGATTTGGATCACTCGAACTTGAGCAGCGGCAACAGCCTGCTGCGTAACTCACCACAGCCGCTGCAAAATCCAACACCAGCTACCACGCCAGCCAACGTCATTGTGAGCGCAGCTTCCTCCGCACAGAAGAAGCGTTGCAAAACCAAAACGAAGGCACTTTCCGACCCGAAGATGTCCACGCAGATGTTCCTGCAGATGGAAACCGGGTGCGGCTTGACAGCTGGCAAGGACAACGCTGAATGCGTACCTCCGCCACTACCGCCGCGTCAGCCAGGCATGCTGGAGGACCCCACCACTAACCCAGATTTGAATGCCATGGCACATCAAGGCAGTGCCAACAATTTAAATATGAGTGGCAGTATGGGTGCGAGCGGATTAGGGGCCTCGTCACGCCCACTTCCCAATAGCATCGATACGCTGCTCAGCTATCCACTCGTATCGACTTGCACTGCTGTGCGGGACAACATGGCGGCTGCTTTTCCGCTCTCGCAACGACCGAATATAGTGCAGCAGTTGCAGCAACACCAACAGTTTCACGGCTCTGTTTGTGGAGGTGGAGGAGGAGGAGGCAGCTGTTCTGGTGCTTCGGCTGTAAGTAGAAGAATCAGGTTAAAAAAGCGACTGTGTTAATCCCTATTTTAGGCCGTGGAGAGACGAGAGACTCGACACTCTTGCCCCGCCAAACTTTTACTAAAAAATATTTTAAATATTTCTCTATTTCGAAAAGTTTTTAAGCACAGTTGAACTCCCATAAATTTGTTGCTTCAAATGTGGTGACTTTTTAAATAGCATAGCAATAAAACTCGTCACAGTCACAAAAGCGCTTTCACCACCACACGTAACGTAGTTTGTAAGGAGTGACTAATTTCTTTCATACGCATACTAAAACATAAACGTATATGTGAAGTTTCGATGTAAGTTTTCAAAATACTTGAAAGCAGTACAACTGTAAATGTGAAATAATTTAATGAAGTGTTCGAAAATGTCATTAATACAAACGTAAATATATCTGCACACGTACGTTAAAACATACTTAACTTCTATATATTAACTTCTGAAACGTGCAACTAACACAAAGCTGTAGAATAGCAGTTACTAACACAAACTGGCAAATGGTATCTAAAAAGCTTCAGCAAATTTCAACCAAAATACACATACACTCTCACAAATCCGCCTCCCTTTCGTATTTCCATTGTTTCACCACAATCCACCCACGTAGTCTCCTGTTATTTGCCTCTGAGATCCATCACTTTCTATCCGTGCCCTTCGCAGCTTTACTGTAGTCTGTCCTGCTGAGCCGGCACCGATTCTGAACCTAATCCACCACCAAAGAAAAGGCGTTTATTTCAGAAAGCCGCCCGTGTAGTTGTCTTAATTATTAGTAATCTGCTTGCTTTGTAGATTTGTAGAATTTCTACTTACAGTTTCGAAAAATGGATCCCCAAAAACGTGTTCATTGTATTTTTCGATTTATATTAGTTTAGTCAGCCTTATTCATTATTCACAATTTTTAAATGCTTTGCAAACCGTTTTGTTTTGTAAAATTTATGAATTTCTTCCCTAATGTTTTCATTTTGAAATCTTCTTTACACTTTTATGAACAACATGCTTCAAATATGTGTTCCTAATCTTAATTTTGTAGATTTATTATTATGCGATAGGCGAAATAATTATTTTTCTATTAACAGTCGCACTCCTGTCATCGGTTTGTCATTGAAATTCTTTGCTGGAATTTTGGTTTAAAATCTAAATTTAAACAACTAATGACAGTGACAAATCAAACACAAGAGTGAGGTGGGATTATCATTCAGTTTTTCATATTAAAATTAGTTCTAATATGAAAATGTGTGTCATCGAATTTTTATTGTCATCAGTTGCTGTCAATAATAATGACAATGACATCGTCATAGTTTCTTGCTATTATTTGATAGAATTTCACTTGTATGATTGATGAGAAATAAGTTACATTCTTGATATTAATTGTATTAGTTAGTCATTTTTATTTTATATATTAAAACTAATATTTTTATATGTACTTTATTCGGTTTTTCAACACCCAACTTATATGATTGAATAATTATGACAAGTCCATGTCAGGTGCGATTAAATTAATTGAAAAAATGTCTCGAAAAACACTATTTCGCCACACCTAAATTACGGCGTTGTCATCGCCCTACTATAATTTCGCAGAATTCCGATAAAGTACAAATTTGCATGCTGCAGTTGAGTTTTCAGTTTTGGAATTAATTGCTTACATTTTTAATAGTAATTTTGGTTATTTTCTGTGAATTTTTTGTGAATTTTCTGTGAATTTTCTATGAATCTTTTCCGATTCATTCAATTTTTGTAATTTCTAATAGTCGTTTTAAATACGCTTTCAGGCCTTGGGACAGACACCGCCCTGTCTGAATCACTTCAACAAACACAGACGCGTAGTATCTTCGCCCGAGAACATGCATCCCAGGAATCCAGGTAGGTTTTGGTCTTTGCGCTCCAACTTTCTACTCGAGTTAGAAACAAGACAGGGTGTTTAAATGTATACTTTGCTGCATATTACGCTCTACTATGTGGTTAAAATCAACCAGTGCCAAATGGAATAAAAATTAGAGAAACAATAATATAAAATATAATCAAATATATAATAAAATCGAATCAAAAAATAAGATAAAATAAAATAAAATATATATTATGTTAAAAAAAATATATAATAAAATCAAAAACTAAGATAAAATAAAACAAAACACAAATAAAAATGTAAAATATAGTTAAATAAAATTTAATGTATTACACAAAATTACGTGTGATCTAAATTGACCGAAAGATTTTCAAATAAATTAAATATTTTCAGAAAAATTTTCTAAATTACTTTGAAGTCAAGCCACCCTGTTTGGTGGAGAGTTGAGCAGACACTGAGAGTTGAGCTTTGAACGCTACTTGAACGATGGAAGCAGCTCTCTGTTTTTTTCTGTTTTATTTTTCGAAATATAATCCACATTTGCTAGTAAAAAGCACTTTAATAAAAAGTGTGTTTCATTTTATTCCTTCGCAGTGCTCGTAACTGCATGACATAAATTTTTGCTTATAGTAGCTTAAAAGTGTATCTTCATTTAAACTATAATTAGTAAAGAATTAGCAAATTTCAACATATTCTAATAACCTTTTACATGTTTACGTGATCTCAGATCGTCACACCAAAACTACTTCCGGTACGTGGGACCTCATCGAGAGAGAGGGAGAAATAACGCCACCTGGAACTCCGCCGCCTCCCTATCCCTCCTCTTCGTCACATATGCACTCGCATTCCACCATCTCCGGCATGTCCACCTCACAGCATACGTTGCAGGGCAGCTTCAGCGAGGAAGGGCCGCCGCCTGGCCCTGGCGAGGTCAGCATTTTCATGGATTCTCATCACTTCATTCCGCTGGGTGGCATTGGTGTGGGCGCGTGCGGTGGCGGCACTAGCGGTGCCATTTCGCCAATACAAATGTCGGCCGTAGCGAACGTCAGCCAAAAAGAGATCCTGTCTATGGAGGATGAAGATGCTTCCGATCAGGAAGGCATCGATGAGAATGGACCCTTCAACTACCTGCAGCGGCTGCTCGAACAGGAGAACGTCGCCTTCCTCGCCGTCTTCCTCAACTACGTGCTCTCGAATTCGGAGCCGGCTCCGTTGCTTTTCTATCTCATCACTGGCCTCTACAGGGAGGGCACCGCCAAGGACATGCGCAAGTGGGCGTATGAGATACACTCGACCTTCCTGGTTCCACGTGCGCCGCTCTCGTGGTATCGTCAGGACGAGTCGTTGGCACGCGAGGTGGACAGCGTGCTGCAGAACGAGTTCGACAAAGTTGAGATCTTGCGCAAGGTGTTCTGGAAGAGTCGCAAACGAGCGCGTGACATCATTTGCGAGCAGCTGCGAGAACTACAAGCCAAGCGTACCGCTGGCCTGGGTACCATCTTCGGGCCCACCGACGCACAGCTGGCCGAGGCAAAGGGTGACAAGCAGAAGGAGCAGCACATTTTTGAGGAGACGCTGTTGCGCAAGCTGCAGTTCTTGATGTGAGTCCAATGTACGCATGTACTTGAAATATTTCAACATTTTTATAATTGTCTTTCAGTGAAGAGTATGAAAAAGATTTGCCTTCCGAGGATCCTAAGAAACTGGCGCTGTGTTCAGCACTCTCCACGGTTATTCATCGCATTTTCATAACGCGCTCCAACCCGAACAGCATTATTGATCGCGTGCATCATTTTGTTAGTCGAGAGAAGAGCTTCAAGAGCCGTCTAATGGGCAAAAATCGAAAAGTGAGCACATGTCGATTTCCCTGAGTTCATTAATTTGACTTTATCTTTGGAATGGATGAATCACTTATGCTATCCGTTAACCTGGAATATAAGAAATATTGTATTTTAATTAGTAATGTTTTATGCTTTCTGAGGCCTCGTTTGTAACTTTGCGAGTGTAATTTAGACTTTGGCCTGGCCAACGGCGGGCTTCTGAAAACTTCTAAAATGAGAATATTGGTTAAAATGCAATTTTTTGTTCCACCTGATTATGTGAGGCTTAATTAATTATTTCATTTTCTTGCAGATGATTGTTCGTGGTCACCCATTGGTATTGAGACAATACTATGAAGTGACCCATTGTAATCATTGTCAGACCATCATCTGGGGTGTCAGTCCGCAAGGTTATCATTGTACAGGTACAGCCGCCACCCACAGCGATTAATATATCGAACATTAAAATATGTATCAATTCTTCTTCATGTTCCGCAGACTGTAAATTAAACATTCACCGTTCTTGTTCGAAGGTATTGGACGAAAATTGCCCAGGACCTCTGCCGCAAGCCAAACGCAAGGAACCACACAATGACAATAAAATAAGCAAATTTATGGGAAAAATACGACCGCGTACATCTAGCGATTTCATAGCAAGTAAGAAGCTGCGGTGACATACGTGTTCAGATGGCCACTTTAATTTTTCTTCATTTTTTCTCTTCTTTTCATAAGTGGAAAAGCGTGCCAGACATGAGGATGATGTGGACCTCTCGGATATTTCAAATGGTAAGTCAAATAACTCCTTTTAATCAGTCTAGTGAAATATTTACTTTACTGAAATGAATACATGCATTGAGAAATATAAATCCACTAACTGAGATCGTACGGCGCTATTTAGCACCATATCTGCGTTTTTGTAATATTTATATATCGCCTCAATTTATCGAAATTATGCATAATTTTTGTAATATGCAACAGGAATCCCTGTACCGCAAGAGTTATCGACCGTCTATTGCCACAAAATAATTTTCCTAGTTACTCTACCATCACGGCCATCAATGTCGTTTTTTATCACAAAAGCAGAGAATATCAATTAATCGCAAGAATTCCCAAGTCACATGAAATGATCAACGAAAAACAAATTGCATTAATTTTTCTTGGAGACACACTAAGCATAAAAAATACACACCACTAAATGTGTGTTTACAAAAACACAAACGGTAGAATCATTGGTGTTGTGGGGGGTTCGGGGGAGGGAAGCTAGAACTCATACAACGCACATCCGCTTACATCGAGCAAGGATCGCAGACTGGCGAAATAAAAATCTGACGACCAAGCAACGACGAAGTTCATGCCGGGAGCCAACGAAGCCGCACGAAGTTAGAAAAATACGACTGGAAGCCAACATACACAAAATTCTTCCACAGTTAGTGCTTTTACTCTGTTGCAGTATTTGTTGTTGGGCGCTGGAATGTGGTGTTGCGGTGAATTCCAGTCCTCTTCACCAACAGATATACATAAGTTACGAATGGTAAGGCCGGTATGGATCAACGGTATCAGCATAGCTTTTACAGATCGTGTCAAATATCTAGGTTTAGGTTATTGGTTCTCTAGAACACAAAACTCTACACACTTAATTGACATTTTTGTTTCCACACTTTCAATTGGCTGCGGTTTTGCAGTCTGGTTTGACTTGTCTAGTTTTGAAGTATATATATATGTGTGTGGCTAAGCTGCCTGGGGCAACCCCATTATATACTTTTACTTTCTCTTATGCTCAGGTCAGGTCTTATTCTCTCAACGAATACAGACAGAGTCATCGCAATTATAAGCTCTGATATACAAAACTAAAAACTGCTGTTAAGCTAAAATATATTTAACATAGTTAAATAAATACATTCAATTCATTAGTTATGACACCGTCTATATTTCCTAAAGTTAAGTGGAACAGTAGATAGATAATTTCCATGACTTCCATTCAACCAGGAAATCAAATGCTTCATTTCGCCAGGAAATCAAGTGCACTTGTATTATATTTCAGGCAATATTTAAAAATGTGTTTTCTTCAAGTAAAAAACTCGATGATCGAAAGTCTTCTTTCCTACTTCGGAAAATATATCCTGTGAGATTTAAGGAACTTGTAATGAGCATTAGTTTGTAAAATCTGGTAACCCTACTAACTTTTCATTTATATCACTTCTCTCTTGCTAACGTGTTGCCAGATTTGTGTTACAAAATAAGCTTAATTAATCCCCACATATCCATATAAAATTTTAAATTTCCGCCACTCTTTCCACAGGAGAAATCCACAAGAAAAAATTCACGGCTCAGTGTGTGCATTTATATTGCATTCTTTAAATCACAGCTACACTTGTTAATAATTTTTGTTTTTTATTGATTACTATAACTAACCGTGATTTCCTGATTCTGCGGGGAGTCGAATTAAACTTTTACTGCCTTCCATAGATTAATTGTTGGTACAAAGAACCGCATCGTTTCTATATGCATTTTATAATTCCATGGAATGGCAGGAATCCCCGTTTGATTTATTTATTTTAAATTTAAAATCCCAGAATATGTACGAAGTGTAGCAACACTATCTCACTCTCTATTAAAGAATAGTCTTTTAGAGAGTGAGATTTGTTTTGGCTCTCTTTTTTAAGAGCAAACATTTTGGTCTCTTATATGATTTGCGTTCGCATTCTCCCTGTACAACATTTTCTTCTGAAAAACAAGAAGCTACACAGATTCCGAAAACTGCAGGAAGGCAGTGTTTTTTATAAAGCGGCTTTGGAGCGACGTGTTTTTCTGTCCGTGCAGAGCCGGTCCAAAGCATTTTTTGACTTTTGTAAATGAATACAGAATACCACAAAAACTGCGATTTCGGATTTCGTACATTTAACGGAAGAGTAAATAAATTGCATAAATACCTTCTTGTTTAATATTGTTTTTGTTTTCTTTTTTTTGCATATCGATAATCCAACGCAGATATGAGAACACTTCAAGTGTTCTCAACAACAACTTAATTAAATAATAAATTGTTGAAATTAATAATTAATATTAACACAAGAAAACTGAGTGTGTTTGGTGGATTTATTTATAATAATTGTGTCAGTTGGTGTTTTCTTCCTAGCGTCAGGCGGGCAACAACAAATGGCATGCATCGTTTTATTTACTCTTTGTAACCATTTATTTCTTTGTCACTTTTCCGAAGAAATTAGGACAGTGAAACGTATAAGTCGCACACAGTATGTGTGAGTGCAATTAGGATGGAAAAAGATATTAAGTGATTAAAAATGTAATTTCATAAATGTGCACTGTAGAAAACTTCCTGAGCCCTGAGGCATTAACACCCACTTGGCTCTCTTGCACACACTGGTATGAGGCACACTACATCTCGTTATCTCTGACACTACTCTGGACTAAGTTGCCACCTCTAATAACTGGGGTTGAGCAGTGCTTTTAGCTAATACGAACATCTCATTCCGAAATTCAAAACTAAAAATTTGCATAAATCCATAATTTAAAAAATTTTCATAATTAAAAATAAATTAAAAAAAGACCTCAAAAATCCTGTGTGGATAAATTTTTACAAGTTTACGTTCTTCTTTTACAATTTAAGTGATTGCCAACCTGATTTACGGAATCATTTAGAAGTTTTTGCAAATTTGCATCGTTTTTTATATATATTATAAGGAAATAGGTTAAGTTACAAGTCGCAGATATAAAAAACAAGACTTCTAAAAAAAACCGAATTTGATATAAAGTCCCAAGGAAACAAATCTCTCAGATCTTTTGATGGAAGGGAACAAGACGGGCATCAGGGTTGCATAAATTGCTATCTTTGAAATAGTTGTATTGAGATTATTAGTTAAAATATGGAGAATAATCTTAGTCATATTTTTATGTGGTTGGGGGGACCAAGGCGGGCATCAGTTGCATAAAATGCAACCCTGTGATACAACTTTGTGATAGTTGTAGGGAGAGGATTAATTAAAATATGGAGAATGAATATTTTTGATGAGTTTAATATATAAATTCAAGCGGGTGAAAAAAACCTATGAAGAAATGTTATACACTTTGAGAAAAAGGTATTCAAAGAACTTTTTAACATAATTTTTTAATACGATAGCCTTTTCCTTTATCGTACCTCTAAAAAAATCTGCTTGCATGCATAGAAGATGATTCAACAACACATTAAACGCTTAATTTTGGAATTCGAGTCTAATTCCTGTACTGTATTTTCCATATATTTTTTGCATCTGAATAGTCTGTGAAGAACTGTCTGGGACTCGTCGACAGATTGCCCTATCGCATGTATTCAGAATCGTCTGTCTAAATGTCTGCGAGGGCGTCTGCGTACTTTAGAGTTTGAAATGTTCCCTCTCTTGCATTGTCGCTTATTTTAGTTTATTTTTAGTTTTAACGAAACAACACGGAAATATTTTCCCAAATTATCTTAAAAGTAATTACTGCGCACCTTATTGTCGCCTTTTATAAAAGCAGAGCAACGCTAATTTGTTGAAATAGATTGGATATTAAGTTTCTTGATATCAGTTCTCACCATTACACAGTCCGTCTTGAAGTGTCATATATTTTACGGAATATCTTCCCTCCACCCACATCAGGCTGAGTGTGAACTTCCAGGGGATTTTCTACATTCGTTTTTATTTTTTAAAACATATATCAGTGTGTCTGTCAGACACATAGGGCAGACTTGCTTTTTGTTGGTTGTTTCTCTCGCAGTTATAATGTGTTGTGTATCTTATTGGGGTAGGACAACGTCTGCCGTAGAGATACATCATCCCTGCTTCTGAACGCGCAAGCAAACTTGTAGATACGCTTGTTCCAGCATCATAAGTGTAGCGATAAAAAACACTCTTGCGGCGAGATGAAGACATTGACATTAAGTTTATCTTGAAGTTGACGTTGTCGTCGTTGTCGTTGTCGTTGTACTCAGCGAGGAATCTCATCTCAGACGAGGCCGCAAGCTTGGAAAGCATCTCACCTCTTGCTGGCTGGACTGGTTTGAGTATTCTTAAGATTCTAGAATAGTTAGAATTCCGTACATTTTCGCCCCTTGGTTGTGAGTGTTAATTTTTTTATTAGTTATCCGAATTTATTAATTCTTTTTTACTTTCCTTTTATTCGTTGTTGTTGTTTTTAAAACCAGTTTATTGCTTCTTTCTTCATATTGCTTCCTTCTTATCAGCCCGCCATTTTCCATCAGCTGATCTAATCTTCTTGGTTTTTGTTCATCACGAGATACCAAAATATTCAAGGCAATATTATTGTAGTTTAAGAAGAATTACATAATTTTGATTGTTTCTAAGCTGACTGGACCTCAATTTTTTCCCTTCTAGGGTTTTACCCATCTAAAAAAAAATTTTATTCATATTGCTTATTTAGAAAACTAGTTCATTCTGCAGTGAATGAGTTCATTTGCTATGATAGAATGGACTCTCTAAGCTGTCTGATCTCAGTATATTTTAAAGGAAAAGAAACTGAAAATAAACAGACTGGTTTATTCATTTATTTGGGTTTTTTTGTGTAAGTCTGGTAAAACATTAAGAGTGACGCCAGTAGCTTTTGACGTCAGCAAAAAGCTTCATAGTTTTCATAGTGGAGATAATAAAAATTACAAATGGATTTTTAGTTAAATGGAGGAAAATAGAACAAAATCGATTCACAGAGCACCAAACAAATATGATAACAAAGAAATATGAGTGAACACACAAAGTTATAGAAATAATGTCAATGCGATCTTCAGGAACTGAGTTGTTGATACTACTCAATCTGTCTGCCATTATGTCGATTATTATGATTTTAAATGTAATTAAGTAATAATTCTTGATGAACTGTAATCTCGTAACAAAAACTAGAAAACTGATCGTTCTCTAAACGAACTTTGGTAATGAGCTGCAACATGATAAGTTTCTACCTGAAGTACCACTTTTACAATCATTTTTAGAAATATGAATAAATGAAAAATTACAAGTGCTAGGAATTTGTTGCAAACAGGAACATAGAAATGAAGGCGTTATCAAAATATTTCTGGAAGTCGTAGTTTCCACGCAAAGAACAACACCAACTGACCTTGTCCTCAGCTATACAACAATAAAAACGTTGAAATTCTTAAGATTATCGCCTTATGCTCAGTATTTTTTGTTAAAATTACGAAACAATGTTTCGCTATTGGTTAATGCTAAATTGCTGTGAAACTAAGTTGTGGTTTTGTTTTTTTTTTTAAGTAGGAAGGGGAATCTTGTAAAGATACCGGATAGCCAGAGCCAAGCGGCATTCACGATTCACAACCCCGCTAGATTATCGCTAAACAAAGTAGTACTGGACTCGTGATGCATTGGAAAGCAATGCGTCTACGTGTTGAATCCTACAACCAATCTAGAAATAACGGGGGTATAATTGAAGTAGACCTCCGTTAATTTGTCCCATATAGAGGGACGACGTTTAGCTGACACACCACAGATTTCCCCGGCACGTGCCCACCTCCCTCCTCGGCAACTATCTCTTGGTGGAAATGATCACCGATCGTTTTTTGGTCTACTAAATGTTTTCTAAAAACTATTATTGCACTTTTAGGTTTTTAGTTTTAGGAAAAGCCCACCAAATGTAGTCTTTTAATTAAGTGTGCGAAATCCGAGTTCCATCTTCAGGAACATAAAAGAATTATAAAGCTTTAGTGTTATTTTCACATGTAAGTAAAAAATTACCAACTATAAAAACAGCGAAACTACAATATAAAATTTGGATCGTTGCTGTAGACCAATTGAAAGTTTATTCTTGCTACCACTTCGCGAATATTTATGGGCTGTTAGAACCTTCAAAGTCTCGGTGTAAATATGGATGGCGGTAATGAGCCTGTAGTTGCGCCAACTGTGCGCCGAAATCCAAGCATTAAGAGGCTTCTTAAATTGCCCTGGGGCGGTCAGCAAGGTGAGTTTTCATTACAATTGTCTGGTATTTAAGAATTTTTTGGATTCAGTGTCTACGAGTGAATTCGAATTCAGTGTCGCATATTGTTTTGCACTGAAAATGTTCTTCCTATAGGAAGGAAGATGGTATTTGTAATATCTTGTAAATTCTCTATTCGCTGGCACTGTAAGTAAATATTGAACACGACTCATATTTATAAAAAAAAACACAAAAGCAAATGTAAAAAGAACGCCAAAGGACTGTAAAGTATTAACAGATCAAATCCTGTATTATTATTTGAAGTGTGTGAGCGGAAATGATAAAAGTGAACGATTTGAAAATTAGGGAAAAATTATCCGTACCTTTTATCGCAATTCGCTTCAAGTTGCCAGGAATTTCTGTTCAAAATTTGTGCGCTTATAAATTCCTACTTTGTATTATTTTTCAGTTTAATCAGTTTGTTTTTACCTGCTCGTTACTTTTCCATGAACAGCACTTTCATCTGTCGGAATGGACAGTTTTCCTGCACTCTTATTAAATTAGTTTCTTTATGCACGGCAACAATATTTACTTTGGCAAATGCGCGGATACTAGCAATTTGTTTGTTTTCATACCTGCTATATACGCTGCCCCTAAAAAGTTTTCGCCTACTGATTTGTATATAATAACGAAATATTATTTTAATTTCCTTCGTAGCTTTATTTTTAGAGCAAACTGTAATTGCTTTCTTCTTATTTGAATATTAAATTTACTCGAAATTGTTTATATAATTTTGTGCAGTTAATTTATTTTCCTCATATTAAGAACTGAAAATATTTTCTTAGATTGTATTTCGGTGCAAAACACCAATTTGTTGTGTTTTATACGAGTATTTATGAGTGCACTGACAAAGATGTATTTTAAATAAAGATAAATTCTATATATAAAGATAAAGTACTCGTAATTCTATTGTTACATTTAAAATAAGGATTTTATACTTAGTAAAATCTATACTTTCTGAGCTTCCGACTGAAATATTGTTCGTGGTTTAATAATGTTAATTACTTAATGGTATTTAATTTTGAAAACTAGAAAGTTTCGTCGTAAAAGGGTTCAAATGTTTGTGATTTGGTAAACTTTATCTCTAAATTTTTACAATGCACACCCAAATACTGTCAATTTTAAAAATTAATTGTTATATTCTGCCAATTGTTCTATTTTTGTTGAACTTTCTTATTATATTCAGTTCCTTTTATATTTTGATTTTATTGTACTCTTTACAGTCCTTTTTTCACAAAACTCGACTGATCGAGTAACAATTGATGCGATTTGTTTCCAATTTCAATTGACCCGATTATTTCCACATCGTCAAAATAGTTATTAGTAAAGATGAAACTATTAGTAACCTCTAAGAAGTAATGTCATCGAGAATATATATATTTTTATACCTCCTTCTCTGCGTTACAAATGGAAGAACAAAGTTAATATATTCAACTCCCTTCGGGTGTAGGATTTAATTAAAGGAATGCAATTGCATTTTCTTTTAAAATACTATTTTTACCAGCAGTTCTATAGTGTTTACGTACAAATGTTTATACTTTTGTACGTAAATTCAGCCAACGGAGTCGCTATGTTGACGATACTTAGGTGTCACAGATGACAGAGCAAATGATGCGTGGAACTCAAAGTTTTTCAGTAATCGATGCATGAATTCATTATTTCTTTTTCTCGAAGTGTTCTTCGTTCTAACTAACTATTAATTTCTTTTTCTCTTTACAGGTGAGTGAACGGATTCTTAATTTATTTTAAAATATCATGTTATACTCGTATAAACAGGAATGAGGGAGGTAAGCGTATCGGCGTTAAAATAACGCGTAATGAAAGAAGCTAAAAAAGCTCAGTGAGGTACAGTTTCTGAAAACTGAAAGTTAAAAAGAACGAAGAAAAGCATTTATGAATTCTAGTCCCTCTCTCCGAAACTGCCCGGATATTAACGTAGAAGTTCTATGAATACTAGAAAAGCCATTTGAGACAATTTTATCGTATACCAGAGCGAAAGGAAGAAATAAATTAGCACACAAGTTAGTAAGATTTCGCCTGAAGAGGGTTTCCGTGAATGCAAAAGGATGTGCAAATGTGTCAAATGGCATCATTAAAATTTAGGCAGGATCAAAACAAAGAACTGTGAAAAGAGAAATGTAAATTGGTTTGCAAACACTCTAAATCTGGTTAATGCGAAGTAATAGTTGGTTGAATTTTTCTAAATTTATGCATTTCTTATGAAAAATTTAGAAAAGCCACCCACCCAGATATAAACCCCTGATAAAACGTTATTTGCAGCAGTAATCTAACAAAATTTTCGCTGTGTTGCCCTTCGAAGTCGGAGGTCGGCCTTGAAAGGAAATTATTTGAAGGGCACTCGATTATAGTTTCACTTCATTCTGGTATTTAAAAATAAATTAATAAATAGCCGTCAGCTGGATACAGGGTAATACGAAAATTGTGGGGGTTGATTTATTATTGCTCCAAAAAATGTAAAGGGTGTGGATATAAATTCGAATTTCATTAAAAAGCCAAAATTAAAATTCAATAATAATACCAATAGTAATACCTGTAGATACCTCGTGATAAAATTACGTCTCAATATCTTCCACCGTTCATGAGACATTGCTAACTTTGTTATGAGTGGGCGTGGCATGCCTATATTTTGCAAAATGTAATGGCGCAAAAATTAGTAATATTTTCCGGAATAAAATTATACCTCAATATGTTTATGAGATATTCACATTATAAAATATTTTTAAAACGAGGTGCCTTCACATTCCGTATGTAAAGTAGGCGTGGTTGTTAATCGATCTCGCCCATTTTCAATCCCAAACTGCCCCACATAACAAAGAATATTTATGTCAATTTCATCGCTGTATCTTTTTTCGTTCTCCCGCAATCGTTATTTCAGCAGACAGACAGACAGATAGACGGACGAACTAAATCGATTCAGGAGGTGACGCTGAGCAAGAATATCTATATTTTTCTATATTTGAGGTTTTCAGGATTCAACAATTTTATAAGAATGGAAATTTGTATAAATGTGACGAGAGTCATAATGCGTTGCATACCGAGCGTCGGCAGCCCTTAATTAGCGTTTATGTCAGCGACATCTATGTGTGAATGCTCTCAGCCGATGCAAGAACCTGTTGTATTACTTGATTGGCTTTATTGTGCGGAATTGAAAACAAAGTGGTTTGCCATGCATGTGTATGAATTTATTTTTAAGTGAGAAAATGTGCATTACTCACTCTCTTTCTATCTTTCTCTCTTCCCCATTTTCTCGTTTAAAAGAGTATTTTTGCACAAGTAGAGCAACCCTAAAAAGGCTTGCCAGGTCGTTATTCACTCCATCGAATTCTTCGTGGTTTTCAGAATTTTTTAATCCATTGAATTACATTGTTCGAAAATTTTTAAATACATTTGGTCTTATTATAAAAAATAAAGGAATAAACATTTGAAAAGTGAACTATTTGAATACTAAGATATTTAAAAAATTGTAGTATATATAAATGTTAAAAATTATGAAATTCAACGCTTTGGAAAAGATCAATGGCAACCCTGATATTGATCGTTTGCAATACGCTCTTTGAAGATTCGTTTCCCTTATTTTAAGTTGTAATTTTTATTGGTTTTTTCTTCTTTGAGGTAAATTAATTTCCATCTTTACCTATTCTTCGTTTATTTAATTAATCTTTTTACAATTTAATGGTTCAGTTTTGTACTTTAATTTTTATTTATTCGCTATTAATGCGTTTGCTCTTCTCGACTCTCCTCCAGTTACGGATCCACTCTTGTCTCATGCATATGTACGTTTCTTCGTTCAGTTCTCGTTGTTCGATCGTGCTGATGGCTTGGGCGGATGGGGAAGCATTTCATCGCGGTTAAAAAAGAAATGAACATGTGATTAGAAAAAAACTAGACACAAATGAATAATCCGCAGATTATTTAAGATCTCCTTGAGTTATCCGTTTTAAATATAACGGAATATGCATGAGTCCAAGAAAAATCTGATTAAAAATAATCAGAAAGTGAAATTAAAGTGCTGTATTAATCGTTAGCTGAAAATATTGAAATAACCAAACAATAAATATTTAAAAAATAGTTTTTTCGAAGTGATAAAGTCTATGGCTTCCGTATTGTACAATGAAAATAAAATTTTAGTGCAAAATTTTATGTATTCTCGTATGTATTTAAAAATACAACGAACTATTTCGGCTCCTGCTTTCGTTTCGTATTCGCTGATCTGCCAAGAATTCATGTAGTTCTTTCAAAAGTAAAACTAATTTAATTTATTTTTCGAACGCATGCTGCGATTTGAAGTGAAGCAGCAGGTGCAATTTAAGATAATTAAATAACAGAATTGGTTGCTGAGAAAGAGTTGCCGTATTATTATATTTATTTTTTATTATTCATTTTATATGCTGCGGGTTTGTAGTTTCAGTTTTCATTGAAATAATGTGGATTTTGTTCGTACGTTAGTTTTCTCAATCGCTTCTCACTAATTTTATTTCAAGGATATGCCGAATGTTACGCCTGCCAAGATAAAATCTTTGTGTGTTTTTAGATTTCGCGTGTTATTAAACATGCACGAGTATTTTGCTTTTTTTTCTGTTTGTTAGGATGCGTTTTAATTGTTCAGTGTGGAATGTTCAATGTGGAATGTCAGGTAACAAATTTGAATAAACGACTATTCTTGTCTTGGTCTGGTGGCAACGCTGATCCCCACATTCTCTCAACGGTAAATAAAATTTACATTTCCTTACCCTTCAAATTGTTCTAAAATTTTTTTAAATTCCACCAACTGTTAATTTGCACATTTTCATTTGTTCCATCCATTTTAAATATGTTGTTTTATACTTATTTTCGACATTTTAAAGCAACTTTATAGAATTTTTATTAAATTTTTTTGCTAATGTTAATGATGTCAGGCACTCTAGCCCTCAATGTAACATTTCACCATCTCTGATATGTGATGATAAGCACATATTTCAGTATTAATCATTAAAATGAAATTACATCATGCAATTGCATTATAATTCGATTGCAGTATTTGTAAAAAACCGGAGATTTAAATAAAACCCAAATAGGAAGATGCAGTTAATACAGATGAGGAATAAATACAAAAAAGTTGATTTGTATTCCGATAAAATACACCTAAAATATCGTTAGTGTCCACTTAGCCGAAGTAGGAAGTACATAACGCAATATATAATATGTAAAAGTGGTCAATACTCTTTTGCGTTTCTTGAAGTTGTTTGACTTGAAATTTTTTCGTTCTTGAAATAAGATCTTCAAATATTATTAAGGAAGAAATTTTAAATCACAACACTCGTGTAAAAAAGTTTCCATTATTAGTGGTTGACCTTTTAATAAAATCTCGAAAGCACTCGACTGAATGAAATGGAAGAGGTCAATACATTTGCCAAAAAAGAAGAATCAAAATTTGTTTACAGATCGAATATAAGATAACAAAAGAAGTCCCACCAAAAAGATAACCAAAAAGATAACAAAAGAAGTCCCACCATTAAAGAAGAAATTGCAATTTTAAAATTTTTTATTTTAATTACCTGTTTTGTATGTCCAAAAATAACTTATACTACAGTAAGTATATAGTCGGGAATTATACAGAATGCATTTTTATTAAAAATTAAAAAAATCTACATTGAAAGGGACGGTACGCTGTTATAATCTCGTTTCTAGAGAAAATTAGTCATTTTTCACAAGGCAATAACTGACTTTTCTCTGGCGAGATGTATAAAACCGATTTATATTATACTTCCGATTTATACTATCTGTGTTTATAGCAATCACATAATACCGAATTACACTTACCTGTTGTATAAAGTGCCCTTTCTTTCCAGACAGACATTTGATCATATGAATTTTTGTATACATTTGTAGGCCAATACCAGTGGGTGTTCGCCTCTCTTACAGCATCGCAATACTTTTGCTTACCTTTTTTTAACTCAGTGCAGTGTATGTTGATGCTGCTAATTTTGTTGCAACACTTTTTCCATGCATTTTGTTATTATCCTCCCCTTAAGCATAATAGATGGAATGTTTATCACACTTCATATAAATTTATCCTCTGTATTACTTTCTGGCTTATATTTGCTTAATTTTCTGCACTGAATTTTCGCCGGCGACCGGCAAAAAAATAAAGTGTGCTATTGTAGTTTCTTGTAATTTTCCCGACTGTTCTTTTCTGAAACAGGCAAACTGCAGGAGGTCTACGATCACTGGTAGTGACGTCATTTCTTCTGTTTTTGTGATTATTTTTCCGCTGATTTTTTATTTGTTGAGACAAGACAGAATGCTTATTATATAACCGAAAAATGCTGTTGTGGACTTCTCGTACCCGATGTTTATAATTATTTTTACCCTACGATTTTGTGTAGGGGTTTGCATCAAATACAATACTTAGCATTTCATAATGAATGTACTAAGTTTTAGATATTTATAATAAAAAGGTTTAAGAAATATCATATTCTTTATGATTGTCCCTTATTTTTTCAAGTCCCCTAATAAGTTTTCTTTTGAACTAACATAGCGAGGTTTATCTAAATAATAAAAGACTACTCAACAATTTTGCCCAATTTTACGTAGTTGTTTTTGCAAATGTATCTGAGTATTTCGCCTTTGAAGTGATATACTTACAGTACTTTTTTAATGCATGTTTCTTTTACTTTAATCGCATGAGTGGTTCCTTGAAATCTTGCCAAGTTTTCATGTATAAGAATATCGAAGACGCGTCATGTTCTTGTTTGTCTAAATGTAGTGCATAAAAATCAGTTGTTACGTTCTATTTTGTCGTAACGTTTTAATTGCAGGGATGCTACCTCGCCTAATTTACCTAATAAATTTCACTAAATACAGTAAAACCCACGATTCAAATTTGTATCAATGCTATTTTCAATAAGTATATCCTGGCGAAAATATTTGCAAAACTGAATTCATATTGTATAAAGCAGCCTATTTAAAGGAAAAGTGTTGGAAAGATTAAGCGGCTGTTTCTTTTCATTTCAGCTGTTTTAACTTAATTAATTCATATTTGTCAATTTATAAGTGTATATAATGCATATAAGTATAAATAAACACATATTTAATTTCATAATAGGTTTCCCGATATAATTAAACAGTCGAATAGCGTATTATAATTATTATTAAAATGGAATATAATATAATAAAGTAGATCAGTAAAATAAAGTCGGATGGTTGACCTCGGAAATCCTTTTAGTGTTAATTAAAATTTGATTACATGGTAAAATTGGTTAATAACCAGATAGTTTTTTCCGATTCTTTCAACCTTCCTTGAATTTTTAATCGAATTTTTAAATTACTTCTCGTGTTTTACACTCTGGAAATCGAAATTATTTGCAATATTAAAAATAATGTCAATTTATGCCCTTCCGGGATTGATTTGGTTTTATGCGATCTTACCAATTTATTCTATATCAACTATAACTATATCAAGCCATTTGATACCAATGCAGCATTACGGTTTGTATTTTTATTCCCTTTCTTTGGTTTCAGCTGCCACACCCATTTCTTTAAAAAACTTCTTGCATCACTTTTTTTTAATTAGAGAGCTTCGTGTTAATACAAATACTGGCGTCTGTATTAATAATGATTGCTAGTTATTTAAAATCGTTATTGCAGATGCTGATAAACAGCAATCGATGACAATAAAAAATATTGTATTTCATTTCGTATCTCTTTTCCAGTTATCAAACCATTATATATTTTCTAAAACACTTCAGAAAAATATTCTCTTTGGTCATTTTGGAATTTAGAAATTTTTATTACTTGTTTGCATTTAAAATTTGCAATAATTATCATCGAAAATATTAACTCTTGTGTTGTTGCTTTAATTTCTTTCTTGCTCTCCCAATTTTTCTTTTGCTTCTACTCTATAATATTCAGAAAAAGCAAGCACCTGCTCGATGATTTGCTTCTCTATTTTCGTCATGTTCGCAAGTGAAATTATTATACTCTTGTCACCTCTTTTAGGATGACAACACATCACGCAATTGAAGTGGTGATTTACAACCAGCAGAAAAAGAACACAAAACCAAAAGCTTAACTTCTTTTTAAAATAATATAATGTACTCTGCCTTAATAAAATACGTATAATGCTAATAAAATAAGGGTTTCTTACATGAACACTATCATCTGATATTTTACAAAAAACTTTGAATTCCAACTTGATTGGAAATTTTGTATGTTTTCCGTAGTTTCTGGAGTTTGTCCTTAAACTTTATTCATCAGTATGAATGTCAAGAAGACATTGTTATTATTGCTATTACTCTTTGTTGCTGTAAATTGGTATTGATGTTCGATGACATCATGGCAAAATTTAAAATTTTTTCAATCCACGTTTTGTTTATCTTTATAATTTTTACCTGTCGAGTCGGGTTTTTTAATACTTTGATTTTTCCTCCATCTCTTCTTTCCATTGTATTACCAACAACAAAACACATACGCAACCAACACACAACACGTACGCAACCTTTTTCTATGTGTGCATGATATTTCGTTTCTTTCATTTGAAGAAGAGATAACAAATTCTCTTTGCTTCTACCTTATTGTTCCTGCTTTTTTCGTTGTGTCCGTCAGCAATGTTCACTTTGGTATCACCAGCTGATACCGTGTTGACCCTTGATTTGATCGATACTAAGCCAACTCTTCCGAGTTAGTAACGAACGAGACCCTCCACAAGAATATCATAAATAAACTGTTTAATTTTTCTTGTAAATTGTTGTGCAAATTTTTTAGATGTTTTTTGCGGTTTGGAGAGCTTACAGATTTTCTATAAAAAAATTTAATATCTCCTTTTTATCTCTTGTGCTTTAAAACTAAGTTAATTTTAACTTGGGTGTTTTTTTCGAGAAGATTTGATTTTTTATCTCACAGCTGGACATTGATTAGCATTAAAGAAAACTTGATCAGTAACACTGACTCATTAAGAGTCTTGTAGACATTTGGTGAGTTTTGTAGAAATTTGGTGAGTTCAGTTTTTGTTAGTCTGCCTCTAGTTGTCAACAATCTTACTGTGATTTTATTCAAATTGTACTTTAGAAATCCTTAATCTTTTTAAATAACGCACAATTTCGCAAGAATTTACGGAAAGCATAAAAAGGAAAGGAATTCGAAGAAATACAAATCAGCGAAAGGCAACTCAGCGAACGAATCGAAAGCTAGTTTGAAATGAGAGCTTCATTAAAGTTTATCTTAGACTTGAAATAATTTTTGTTGTACAAAGAAAAGATGAAAGGAATCTTAGTGCAGTGAATGAGAATATTTAAAATATTTTCATACAAAAAAAATTACACAGTAATTCAGAAACGTTGGCTAAAAGATTTTATATAATAAACAATTAGATTAGTAACAAAAATAATTATTAAAAACTTTTAATAAATACTTGAAATTATAATGTGGTTTCGTAAAACGGAATCCCCGGAAGTTGATGCATCAGAATTGAATAACAACAACAATGCCAGCTTTAAACCGCCCTATGAAAGGTCAAAATTTGAGAAATTCAGACGCGCCAGTTTTCGCAGGAAATCTTTAACCAATCAAAGTGGTGTCTGCACAGCTGGAGGCCCAAGAAGGCGTTCGAAGTCGCCGCATTCCGTACTGCGCAGCTCATTGGAAGCAGCTGTCGAAGAAGACGAAGAGGCAACTGAGCCTAGAAACATCGGAAAGGGTAACATCGACGCCAGAGACGAAAGTGTAGCAGGCGATGAGTCCAAAAATGAACTTAAGATTGGTAATAACAGAGCTCAGGACGACGATGATGAAGTTGTCGTTTATCCAGGCGGTGACGACGATGCTGACAATGATGACGTGGATCAAATCTATGATAATAAGACACAGGCAGCGTTTTTTGCGATAAGCTACCCGAAAGCAACTGCAGAGAATGAATCTGTACTAATAAAGAACGACGATTCTGCTGTTGCTTCAGTGGCTTCCCTTATGCCTCTTAGTGATCCGCCGCTCAAATTAAGGTCGTACAGCAAGAAACCCTCCCTGAAGTCCCTAAAAACCGACCCACCAAAGCGTAAATTTTACAAAAGCTTTACCAGCAGACGTCAAAATTCACGTGTTGATGCCGCGGACACCATGGCGATTTCATCTCGTGGCTACGACGACGACTCCACCCCAGCAGTGAGTAAGGAAAAGATACTGCTAACCGATCCCAAATTCCGCAACAATCGCATCGAGAAGAGCTCTTCTAAAACCAAAATCGCCGAACTGGAGAAACGCGACAGTGTCAAGCGGTCTCGCAGTGGACGAAAGTTATCCACAGCATCGCCCGCGGTGGTGGAGGTGGTCAACGAAGAAGTCAACAAGTCGAAAAACTTGAAGAAGAGCAAAATCAAATCGACCGACTGCGACAGCGCGGCTAATGACACCTCATCCAAGTTTACACGCGCCCGCGCCCACTCGAATTTGAACCTGACCTCGCTCGTTAAATTCGTAGTGAACAACAAGCGACTGCTGAGTGCAAGCGAATTCGCCCTGATGCGCCGCAAGTCCATCTCTGAAGCGGCGTCGTCGATCATCACTGTGGCAGCGACCTGCAAGCCGCTCCCGATCGCATTGAAGTACACTCCCGATGTCGCTGTCGCCGAAGCACCAACCTCAGAGACTGATGCCGCAACGAACAAAAACGTCGTGCTGGTCAAGAAGCAGAAGCTGAAAAGCTCCTTCTGCGACCGATTAAGCAGTAACGACGATTCCCAGGATCGAAAGCAGCCGCCGACAAGAAGCAACAGTAAAGTTAAGCGCAACAGCTCGAACAGCAGCAAAAGCAGCGGCATTTTTGAAGATGAAGCCTTTTATTCTTGCGATGAGCAGGAGCTGGGTGACAAACTGCGACTGTGTGTGGGGGGAGAGGGCAAAACAGACGATGATTACGCGGTTCCGGAAGTGAGCTCCACGACAAAAACTCCGCCTGCAGAAGCGGTAGCTAAGCGCAAACCATCTTCCCCATCTCTCACCTCGAGAGTTGCGGCGAAGATCAATGAGACCACCAACAACTACAAGAATCGCAAGGCGGCCGCTGTAGCTAACAAAACGGCGGCGAAAAAGCAACGCAAGTCGATGGCAGCAGCGGCCGGCAAGCGACCCGAATTCTATAAGCAGCTTAGTGCCGGTGAGCATTGTGATCGGTCGGGTCGATCGATCGATAAAAATTTTACTTAGGAACCTTAAGTAAAAAGCAAAGAAACGAATAGTTATTAAAATTTACGTACGAGTATTTCGAAATTTTTAGAAGGAAACGTTCCGAGGGAGGGTGTGGGACGGAAAGGAAGTACCGTACTTTCCGCGAAACGGGGGTGGATTGTATTGTGTTCCATGCGCGACTAAAAATAGTCTCGTTCCCCTTTTTTGAGCCTTCCATTACCTCTTGGTCTGCTTAAATTAATTGTGGTGTATTCATGTTTGCATTGAAGCGATTTTATACCTCGTTACCGTTTCTTCCACAGAACGATTGCATTCAACGTCAATTGTGCGACAGCCCTCTGACCGCAGGCCGGATGCAGCGAACGTGTCGATTCGCTCCAATGGCAACTCTTCCCAGCACAACAGCAGCGATCTGCAAAACTCACAGGCATCGGATGCGAGCGCTGCTGCTGACGCTGCCTCCAGTGGGGCAGGAGGAGCATCGAGTGCCGTTTGCGGCGCAGATTCAAATGCGCAGGACGCAGCAGATACCAGCAGGGATTCCCGAAAGGATCGGTAGGAATCATTTTCTTTTATTTTAGTTCATTTTTAATTCTGAATTGGAAAATTTCTCCCCCAATTGTCAGATTGCAAAACCAACATCAGCAAAATAAAAGCGCACCTGTTTCAGTTAATCGCTCAGAATCCTACAAGGAACGCCTGTCACACAAACGCAGTCGCAACAGCAGGCGCAAAACGTCAGATCCCAGTTTAGCATCGCGACCAAAGTGAGTAAAAAATGTTTTTTGTTTTGTTTTGTTTTTTGGCGGTCAGTGAAAAATAATTTCACAATAGTTTTAGAAATCTTGTAAGTGTTTGTAAGACTATAGAATGCCATTTATAATTTTTCCTTTTAATTGAAATTTGAAAAGTGAAATTTTATATTTAACCTTAAAAATTTTAAAAACTTCACCAATCATCTCAGAGGAAAATATATGCACATTAGTAATTTTTATTCATAAAATTTTAAAATGCGTTAAATGTTTTGTAAACTTTTATTTACAAAAATGTATATTTTTCTTTACCATAAAAAATAAGTAATGCATGCAGTTTTAAAAATAAGCACCGAAGTAAGTCTTCAATTACTGGCAAACTGTAAACAATCGCGCATTTACCGTTTCTCTCAAAGATTTGATATAAATATAAAACATGTGGTATCTACTTGCACTTCTCACCCAGGAAAACTGAAGTTTAATTTGTGGTACATAATTTCTGAAGTTCAAGAAAAAAGGGTCACTGAAACGTATGGAAACCCAAACTTATTTCTTTTGACCTAAGTTTTTCCCTAACAGATGAATTTTATTTATGATTTTTACACATGTAGGATAAAATAATTTGGGGTTTGAAATATTTCATGAAGTCTTGAGAAGTCAAATTTTTTTATTCTTAAAAGAGTTCAAAGAAATGTTTTTCACAGAACTTTTTGCCCTTTTAAAGAGAAATTAATATTATATATACGATAAATATATATAAAATTAATTTATAATTTTTTGCTAAGTGAAAATCATTTAATAATTGTAAATATGTGGAGCATTTAAAATTTAAAACGGCTAAATATTGTATTTGTGTCCACTTTTCGGAGAGTTTTCCCTCCTAATATTTTCATTATATTTCAAAATATAATCTAATAATAATAATTAATTGCAAAATTCGGCAATTAGCTTTACCTTACTCACTCACCTTGCCTTAGGTCAAAGTTTCTTGGTTTCATATTAAACTTAACACGCGTTAAAATTCTCCTGGATTTCCCTGCGCAAAAGTGCTTTTTTACCGCTCACCAGAGCTTTTCTCCCTCTTGCTCTTTTCACTTCTTTTGGTTTTGCATCTTCTTGAGATTTTCCCTTTGTTTCACCATTTTGCTGAAAGGGAAATTTTAAAGATTTTCTTTTTTCCTTATTTTTAATTTTCAGTCAGCTACGACGTGTGTTTCCACAAAGTTTTTGGGTGAACTTTTTCTTGTATAGTTTTAATTATCATTCAGTGCTTCTCGTATTTCGGATAAGACGTTATGGTTCTCCAGTGTTCAGTATTTATATTTTCTTTAATAAGAATTCTAAGAAATCTTAGAATTTATTAAATTTGTTCGACCATTTTTTGTATGTAGAATAAACAATTCAATTTATTACATATTTCTCAGAATAGCACTTCTAAATCGAGTTATATATTTAGTCGATCTTTTGTGGCTCATTATTGTATTTTATAAAGAAGTCTGTGAAAAAAGCGAGAGCTACACTCCTGAAAAACTCATTAGATGCGATATATATAAATCCATGGACAAAAATTCCTAAATGAAAATGAAAACTACTTATAAAACTACGGTTTCATATTTTCTGGCTTAATTGGTTTTAATAGAAATGCATTTATTGTGTTTTCATCAGCCATTGTGAAGAGAAATCAGGAAGGTGTTTAAAAACTCAAAGAAAAAAGACATTGCAAAAACAGTCTTTGCAAATTCAAATTTTTCAAGTTAAAACAAAGAGAAAGAAAGTTTGCTAATAAAGAATTCGGTATTTTTAAAATACTAATCCCCTTGAATACCTAACTAAATTACAGATTTATTTGGGAATTTCACTTTCATCACTTCTCAAATCAAAACGTCATACTAACGTGGTAATTTTCCTAAAAAATTAACAACATCTCTCTGTAGGTACCTTTTGCGAAAATGTGAAGTGTAGGGATTCGTTTTAAGTAACCATCACAGTTTTGCAATACCAAATCACCTCACTGGTTTAAAATTATTTTTATTTCCTAAATATCTGCGGTGTAAAATTTTATTAACGGAATGACTGCGAAAATTTTAGAATACATAAAAATGTGAGTTAAAATACGAAATTAATGTTTATACAACAATGCAATAAATAAACAAGTAAAGGCGTTGTATTCGCCCAGGCCGAAGTCCAAGTACCCTACACCCGAGTAGCTAGAAAAATAAAGCAGCTAGCAATAAGCGGGTGTTTGAGTGAAGCTCCTGTACACACAAAAGATGATTTTTTTAAAACATTAATGGCGAAAGAGGAGGGCGGAATACACATATCTCCTCTTCTGATTCTCTTCATTCTGTTGTATCTCTATTTTGGATTTGTGATGTTGCAAGTTTCCTCGTTGCAGTCGTTTCAATTTGATTTCGTAGCTCATACCCTACCCTCGTGATTGATAGCCTTGTATGAATGTGGGAAAAGCGTGTATCTTTCGTAGCGCGTGTTCCACTTCTGAGGGACGTTAATTTTTCACAATATACTTTATTAATTCTAGGTATTATATTTCCTTTTAAATGTTTTTCTTTTTAATTTAATTAAATTCTTGGTATTCGCTTCCTTTCAACTCTACACGCAAGTTTATAATGTTTGTTGCCCTCCTTAAATGTTGCTGACTTTTAATTCAATTTCTGTTTATTTAAACCGAAATATTTAGATGAATATTTTGTTCGTATTACCTTCGTGCGTTTGCGGTGGTTTGTTTACGACTGAATACACTGTTGGTTTTAATGTAGACTTCATTAGGAATATATTTCATTTTTCATTTTCAGATGATGGAATTCTTTTTTTAATTTATTTTTAAATTTTTAGGCAGAAATAAATTGCGCAACTGATAAAAATGAAAGTTTTAGCTTTTTAAGACATTTTATGTAGCTAAGTAATTAGATATGAAAATTTTTTTAAATATAATATTATTAATGATTATGAGATTATTAGTTCAATTATATTTAGGGTATCCAAGTATTTAAAACTTCTGTAGTATAATAATTTATATAGTGCATTTCCTAACTTGTAATTTATTCTTTATTTCTTATTTATATTCCCCGTCATGGAGTGCGGAATATTTTCCAAGGCCCTGCTACTTCCGCTATTAAATAATTAAAAGCAGATAATAGGTGTTTACACATGACGAGGGAGGGATAATTGAAATGAAGGGGGTGCGATTGACATGGCCTTTAGAAGCATTTATTTCTGCTCAGTAGTTTTCCCTTATGCCGCGGAGTTCCTTTTTTATTTCTTTTATTACGCAGTATAGTATTTTATTCCTTTTATCAGTACATATGTGTTATCCTATTAATCTAGCCAATATGATCTACCGGATATTGCTGGTATCAATTGCACTTTCACTTGCTTACCCTAACTCGTCTCCACCTGGATAGATTGTCATTGTTGGTCATAAAGTTCGTCTACCGTTATTTGTTGTTTGTTGTTTTTTGTTTTTTGTACGGGGATGCAGATGTACATTTTATTACTCTATTTTAAAAGTCGTTTTCTTTCTCTACATGGCTTGCCTTGCTTTTCAGTGTGTCATGTCCGACATCATAAACATCCGCTTCCATCGTATTTCTGCCCTAGTTTTGCAAAATATAGGCCAAGCTCACCATCGCTCTCACCACACTGTTTTAGCCAACCAAAGTAGGTTAGGCGCTGGTAGACCAGTATTAACTTCCTGTGATGGCCTACCGATGATGGCCCTCCCACTTCTAGTCATTCGTTAGTTTTGTTTCAGTTCCACGCTTGACTTTTTTGCAAACTCTTAGAATTGTTGATTTTATAAATGTTCGCAAATTTACTCAGAACACTTTAGCCCTGTGGCAGCAACAGTTGTCAGCTGCTCCTGCTATCAACTAGGATTATCGTCTGCGATAACCTCTTAAATAGTGTTGGCTTTCGCATAGAATTGGGAATATTCCTGAGTGGTTAATAAAATTGAAACTATAAACTTTCGTTTGTATTAAAAAAATGAAAATTTCAATGAAGACTTTAAACCTATTTTTATAACAAAATATAATATTGTACAATATAGAGGAGTGTATTGTATAATAATCCTTCGGTTAATAAAGGCTTTTGCCTAAGAAAGTTTTAATAATTTTTACTGCAACATGAAGAGCAAAATTCGTTACACGCGCAGTAAGAGTTTCAAGGAAATTCTTGGCTACAATCACGACAAGTGAGTATGACAGTAGTATAAATGGCAATGGCACAACAAATAATTGGGGCGTTATTTTCCAAAAAAGTCTTCTTACAGTTAATGTTATTTTTTCTTTTATAGATATTTTCTTCTTATAATTCTTGTACCTCTTTGTGCATATAATTTTACAGTGGCCCTTCGTTTTGCATTTTGGATGGTATATCAATCATTACCATCTAACATGTCTTACTTACTTAAAACAAAATATAATTTTAATAACAAGAAATTTCGAAATGGAAAATAAAACAGTATTATTGTATAGTGAAATTATTGACCGTATTATTATATAGTGAAATTATATTAATATAATGAATAGCATTACATTTTCTACTTATTTTTATTGCATAAGGAAAGAAGATCCATGAACAAACAATTTACAGTTTCATGTGTGAAATATATATATTCCAATATTTTGAATCGGAAACATGTTAAGATCAACTAATAAGGGTTTGGTTTGTACTGATAATTCGATTAAGTAAAACAGCCAATTTAGGAAATGAACGTTTCAATTCTTAGTCGTTCATATTATTATCTATTTTTCCTTGATCGCTTATTGTTAAACCAGAGTGTTTATAAATATTCCTATTTATTAATATTCCTTTTTTCCAAAATCTATTTAATTCCTCTTCTCCTTATTAACTTCCACAGTGATGATCAACCCGATGTGGGACTCTCAAATTCCAACTACACAGCGAGTTCAAATTCTAGTCTCTCTTCCGGTGGCGGCTCCGAGAGCCCTAGTAACTCTATGGACCAAGTTACAGCCGGGGTAACGGCTGCACCTGGTCAACAGCAACAGCAGCATGGTACTCACCACCACCATCATCAACACAGTAATCAGGACTCATTTCATAGCAGTACTAGCGGTGGTGCTAGCTCTGGACCCAACGCTAACAACAGTAGCTTCTGGGGCGGCAGCATGGGAAGTGCTGGCGGTCCGACGCGCCAGTGGCAGTTCGAAAGCGACGAAGACGACGATCTGCAGAATGAGGCGGACTGGAGTTCAAATGTAGCCGCCGAAATGTTGGCTGCACTCACCGATGCAGAAAAAAAGCGGCAAGAGATTATAAATGGTGGGTCCTTCAGCTTTATTATTATTTTTTTAATAAGGGGCAACCATAAATAATCCTGGTAATTGTTTTGCAGAAATCTACCAAACTGAGCGCAACCATGTACGCACACTGAAGTTGCTCGAGCGGTTGTTCTTCTGTCCTCTGCAGGAATCTGGTGTGCTTTCGGTTGACCATTTATTACTGCTGTTCCCGCCAGCGCTGCTATCTCTGCGCGAACTGCACAGTGCATTCGAACAGAGACTCAAGCAGCGTCGCTTGGAACACAACCACGTGGTGCTACAGGTGGGCGATTTGCTAGCGGGCATGTTCGACGGTCAGTCCGGCGAAGAGCTGTGTGAGTACGCGGCGCAATTTTGTGCGCGCCAGCAGATCGCTTTGGAAGCCCTGAAGGAGAAGCGCCGCAAGGATGAAAGCTTGCAGAAGATTCTGACGAAAGCTGAATCGCACAAGGCCTGTAGACGCCTGCAGCTGAAGGATTTGCTGCCAACGGTGCTTCAGCGCTTGACCAAGTATCCGTTGCTTTTTGAGAATCTGCACAAAGTAACAACACGTGTGGCACCCGACGACGTCGGCGAGGCAGAAGCGATCAAGCGTGCGATGGAGTCATCCAAGAAGATATTGGTCGATGTGAATCAGGCTGTAAAGCATGCTGAGGACGCGCATAAGTAAGTAGAAAGCGAGGAGAGGATGGTGAGCTTTTTTAACACTTTATTACTTTATAGATTGCAAAATATTCAGCGCAAACTGGACAAGTCGACATTTGACAAGGATGAGTTTAAGGCGAGTATTAAATTTAACTTGAAAATTGTAATTTTTATCACAAAAAAGATATTCTTTGTAACAGAATTTGGATTTAACACAACACCGTCTTATCCATGACGGCTGTTTAACCATGAAAAAGAATCCCGGCATACAACTGCATGGCTTGCTTTTTGAAAACATGATTGTTTTGCTTACAAAACAGGTACGTTCGAAATGTTTCTAAGTTTCCTGACATAAAGGTAAATTTTTCTCTCGCAGGACGATAAATATTCACTCAAGTATTTAAATGCAACTCGCATCAGCGAGGTGAATAATAAGCCGTTGAGTCCAATTATGAATATCGATTCGGAAACGTTAGTGCGTCAGGAAGCGGCTGATAAGAACTCATTCTTCTTAATTAAGACGAAAACTTCACAAATGTTAGAATTACGAGCGCCAAGCAGTTCGGAATGTAAAACGTAAGTTAAAAAAGCAGTCGTTATAGCGGTGTGAAATTAGCACCGGGATGAAAAACTACTAACAGATGATGTGCTCTATGCTTAAAATTTATTTGAAAAACGTAGAGGTGCGATTAGGTTTGTCAATTTCCTCTTGGTCTTTTATTAAACTTTCGTAGGCAATTCTTTACATTTGATACAGAGGGGGGAAACAGTCTCAGAAGGCACGAGTACTCATATACTCAACTTTGTGTTGGCTTCCTCGCTCATATACGTCGATGAAATCCAAGTTCTGGATGAAAATGATAAAAGTTTAATAAAAGACCAAGAGATGCTCGATCTTTTAAAACAAAAATTAGAACCGAGAAGGCAATTCTTTACATTTGACCCAGATGGGGGCCCAACAGTCTCAGAAGGCACGAGTACTCATACCCTCAACTTTGTGTTGGCTTTCTCGCTCATATACTTCCATGAAATCCAAGTTCTGGATGAAAATGATAAAAGTTTTATAAAAGACCAATAGACGCTCGATCTTTTAAAACAAAAATTAAAACCGAGAAGGCAATTCTTTACATTTGACCCAGATGGGGGCCCAACAGTCTCAGAAGGCACGCGTACTCATACCCTCAACTTTGTGTTGGCTTTCTCGCTCATATACTTCGATGAAATCCAAGTTTTAGATGAAAATGATAAAAGTTTAATAAAAGATCAAGAGACGCTCGATCTTTTAAAACAAAAATTAAAACCGAGAAGGCAATTCTTTACATTTGACCCAGATGGGGGCCCAACAGTCTCAGAAGGCACGAGTACTCATACCCTCAACTTTGTGTTGGCTTCCTCGCTCATATACTTCCATGAAATCCAAGTTCTGGATGAAAATGATAAAAGTTTAATAAAAGACCAAGAGACGCTCGATCTTTTAAAACAAAAATTAGAACCGAGAAGGCAATTCTTTACATTTGACCCAGATGGGGGCCCAACAGTCTCAGAAGGCACGCGTACTCATACCCTCAACTTTGTGTTGGCTTTCTCGCTCATATACTTCGATGAAATCCAAGTTCTGGATGAAAATGATAAAAGTTTAATAAAAGACCAAGAGACGCTCGATCTTTTAAAACAAAAATTAGAACCGAGAAGGCAATTCTTTACATTTGACCCAGATGGGGGCCCAACATTCTCAGAAGGCACGAGTACTCATACCCTCAACTTTGTGTTAGCTTTCTCGCTCATATACTTCCATGAAATCCAAGTTCTGGATGAAAATGATAAAACTTTAATAAAAGACCAAGAGACGCTCGATCTTTTAAAACAAAAATTAGAACCGAGAAGGCAATTCTTTACATTTGACCCAGATGGGGGCCCAACAGTCTCAGAAGGCACGCGTACTCATACCTTCAACTTTGTGTTGGCTTTCTCGCTCATATACTTCGATGAAATCCAAGTTCTGGATGAAAATGATAAAAGTTTAATAAAAGACCAAGAGACGCTCGATCTTTTAAAACAAAAATTAGAACCGAGAAGGCAATTCTTTACATTTGACCCAGATGGGGGCCCAACAGTCTCAGAAGGCACGCGTACTCATACCCTCAACTTTGTGTTGGCTTTCTCGCTCATATACTTCGATGAAATCCAAGTTTTAGATGAAAATGATAAAAGTTTAATAAAAGACCAAGAGATGCTCGATCTTTTAAAACAAAAATTAGAACCGAGAAGGCAATTCTTTACATTTGACCCAGATGGGGGCCCAACATTCTCAGAAGGCACGAGTACTCATACCCTCAACTTTGTGTTGGCTTTCTCGCTCATATACTTCCATGAAATCCAAGTTCTGGATGAAAATGATAAAAGTTTAATAAAAGACCAAGAGACGCTCGATCTTTTAAAACAAAAATTAGAACCGAGAAGGCAATTCTTTACATTTGACCCAGATGGGGGCCCAACAGTCTCAGAAGGCACGCGTACTCATACCCTCAACTTTGTGTTGGCTTTCTCGCTCATATACTTCGATGAAATCCAAGTTCTGGATGAAAATGATAAAAGTTTAATAAAAGACCAAGAGACGCTCGATCTTTTAAAACAAAAATTAGAACCGAGAAGGCAATTCTTTACATTTGACCCAGATGGGGGCCCAACAGTCTCAGAAGGCACGCGTACTCATACCCTCAACTTTGTGTTGGCTTTCTCGCTCATATACTTCCATGAAATCCAAGTTCTGGATGAAAATGATAAAAGTTTTATAAAAGACCAATAGACGCTCGATCTTTTAAAACAAAAATTAAAACCGAGAAGGCAATTCTTTACATTTGACCCAGATGGGGGCCCAACAGTCTCAGAAGGCACGCGTACTCATACCCTCAACTTTGTGTTGGCTTTCTCGCTCATATACTTCGATGAAATCCAAGTTTTAGATGAAAATGATAAAAGTTTAATAAAAGATCAAGAGACGCTCGATCTTTTAAAACAAAAATTAAAACCGAGAAGGCAATTCTTTACATTTGACCCAGATGGGGGCCCAACAGTCTCAGAAGGCACGCGTACTCATACCCTCAACTTTGTGTTGGCTTTCTCGCTCATATACTTCGATGAAATCCAAGTTTTAGATGAAAATGATAAAAGTTTAATAAAAGATCAAGAGACGCTCGATCTTTTAAAACAAAAATTAAAACCGAGAAGGCAATTCTTTACATTTGACCCAGATGGGGGCCCAACAGTCTCAGAAGGCACGAGTACTCATACCCTCAACTTTGTGTTGGCTTCCTCGCTCATATACTTCCATGAAATCCAAGTTCTGGATGAAAATGATAAAAGTTTAATAAAAGACCAAGAGACGCTCGATCTTTTAAAACAAAAATTAGAACCGAGAAGGCAATTCTTTACATTTGACCCAGATGGGGGCCCAACAGTCTCAGAAGGCACGCGTACTCATACCCTCAACTTTGTGTTGGCTTTCTCGCTCATATACTTCGATGAAATCCAAGTTCTGGATGAAAATGATAAAAGTTTAATAAAAGACCAAGAGACGCTCGATCTTTTAAAACAAAAATTAGAACCGAGAAGGCAATTCTTTACATTTGACCCAGATGGGGGCCCAACATTCTCAGAAGGCACGAGTACTCATACCCTCAACTTTGTGTTAGCTTTCTCGCTCATATACTTCCATGAAATCCAAGTTCTGGATGAAAATGATAAAACTTTAATAAAAGACCAAGAGACGCTCGATCTTTTAAAACAAAAATTAGAACCGAGAAGGCAATTCTTTACATTTGACCCAGATGGGGGCCCAACAGTCTCAGAAGGCACGCGTACTCATACCTTCAACTTTGTGTTGGCTTTCTCGCTCATATACTTCGATGAAATCCAAGTTCTGGATGAAAATGATAAAAGTTTAATAAAAGACCAAGAGACGCTCGATCTTTTAAAACAAAAATTAGAACCGAGAAGGCAATTCTTTACATTTGACCCAGATGGGGGCCCAACAGTCTCAGAAGGCACGCGTACTCATACCCTCAACTTTGTGTTGGCTTTCTCGCTCATATACTTCGATGAAATCCAAGTTTTAGATGAAAATGATAAAAGTTTAATAAAAGACCAAGAGATGCTCGATCTTTTAAAACAAAAATTAGAACCGAGAAGGCAATTCTTTACATTTGACCCAGATGGGGGCCCAACATTCTCAGAAGGCACGAGTACTCATACCCTCAACTTTGTGTTGGCTTTCTCGCTCATATACTTCCATGAAATCCAAGTTCTGGATGAAAATGATAAAAGTTTAATAAAAGACCAAGAGACGCTCGATCTTTTAAAACAAAAATTAGAACCGAGAAGGCAATTCTTTACATTTGACCCAGATGGGGGCCCAACAGTCTCAGAAGGCACGCGTACTCATACCCTCAACTTTGTGTTGGCTTTCTCGCTCATATACTTCGATGAAATCCAAGTTCTGGATGAAAATGATAAAAGTTTAATAAAAGACCAAGAGACGCTCGATCTTTTAAAACAAAAATTAGAACCGAGAAGGCAATTCTTTACATTTGACCCAGATGGGGGCCCAACAGTCTCAGAAGGCACGCGTACTCATACCCTCAACTTTGTGTTGGCTTTCTCGCTCATATACTTCGATGAAATCCAAGTTTTAGATGAAAATGATAAAAGTTTAATAAAAGACCAAGAGATGCTCGATCTTTTAAAACAAAAATTAGAACCGAGAAGGCAATTCTTTACATTTGACCCAGATGGGGGCCCAACAGTCTCAGAAGGCACGAGTACTCATACCCTCAACTTTGTGTTGGCTTTCTCGCTCATATACTTCCATGAAATCCAAGTTCTAGATGAAAATGATAAAAGTTTAATAAAAGACCAAGAGACGCTCGATCTTTTAAAACAAAAATTAGAACCGAGAAGGCAATTCTTTACATTTGACCCAGATGGGGGCCCAACAGTCTCAGAAGGCACGCGTACTCATACCCTCAACTTTGTGTTGGCTTTCTCGCTCATATACTTCGATGAAATCCAAGTTCTGGATGAAAATGATAAAAGTTTAATAAAAGACCAAGAGACGCTCGATCTTTTAAAACAAAAATTAGAACCGAGAAGGCAATTCTTTACATTTGACCCAGATGGGGGCCCAACAGTCTCAGAAGGCACGCGTACTCATACCCTCAACTTTGTGTTGGCTTTCTCGCTCATATACTTCGATGAAATCCAAGTTTTAGATGAAAATGATAAAAGTTTAATAAAAGACCAAGAGATGCTCGATCTTTTAAAACAAAAATTAGAACCGAGAAGGCAATTCTTTACATTTGACCCAGATGGGGGCCCAACATTCTCAGAAGGCACGAGTACTCATACCCTCAACTTTGTGTTGGCTTTCTCGCTCATATACTTCCATGAAATCCAAGTTCTGGATGAAAATGATAAAAGTTTAATAAAATACCAAGAGACGCTCGATCTTTTAAAACAAAAATTAGAACCGAGAAGGCAATTCTTTACATTTGACCCAGATGGGGGCCCAACAGTCTCAGAAGGCACGAGTACTCATACCCTCAACTTTGTGTTGGCTTTCTCGCTCATATACTTCCATGAAATCCAAGTTCTGGATGAAAATGATAAAAGTTTTATAAAAGACCAATAGACGCTCGATCTTTTAAAACAAAAATTAAAACCGAGAAGGCAATTCTTTACATTTGACCCAGATGGGGGCCCAACAGTCTCAGAAGGCACGCGTACTCATACCCTCAACTTTGTGTTGGCTTTCTCGCTCATATACTTCGATGAAATCCAAGTTTTAGATGAAAATGATAAAAGTTTAATAAAAGACCAAGAGACGCTCGATCTTTTAAAACAAAAATTAAAACCGAGAAGGCAATTCTTTACATTTGACCCAGATGGGGGCCCAACAGTCTCAGAAGGCACGAGTACTCATACCCTCAACTTTGTGTTGGCTTCCTCGCTCATATACTTCCATGAAATCCAAGTTCTGGATGAAAATGATAAAAGTTTTATAAAAGACCAATAGACGCTCGATCTTTTAAAACAAAAATTAAAACCGAGAAGGCAATTCTTTACATTTGACCCAGATGGGGGCCCAACAGTCTCAGAAGGCACGAGTACTCATACCCTCAACTTTGTGTTGGCTTCCTCGCTCATATACGTCGATGAAATCCAAGTTCTGGATGAAAATGATAAAAGTTTAATAAAAGACCAAGAGATGCTCGATCTTTTAAAACAAAAATTAGAACCGAGAAGGCAATTCTTTACATTTGACCCAGATGGGGGCCCAACAGTCTCAGAAGGCACGAGTACTCATACCCTCAACTTTGTGTTGGCTTTCTCGCTCATATACTTCCATGAAATCCAAGTTCTGGATGAAAATGATAAAAGTTTTATAAAAGACCAATAGACGCTCGATCTTTTAAAACAAAAATTAAAACCGAGAAGGCAATTCTTTACATTTGACCCAGATGGGGGCCCAACAGTCTCAGAAGGCACGCGTACTCATACCCTCAACTTTGTGTTGGCTTTCTCGCTCATATACTCCGATGAAATCCAAGTTTTAGATGAAAATGATAAAAGTTTAATAAAAGACCAAGAGACGCTCGATCTTTTAAAACAAAAATTAAAACCGAGAAGGCAATTCTTTACATTTGACCCAGATGGGGGCCCAACAGTCTCAGAAGGCACGAGTACTCATACCCTCAACTTTGTGTTGGCTTCCTCGCTCATATACTTCCATGAAATCCAAGTTCTGGATGAAAATGATAAAAGTTTAATAAAAGACCAAGAGACGCTCGATCTTTTAAAACAAAAATTAGAACCGAGAAGGCAATTCTTTACATTTGACCCAGATGGGGGCCCAACAGTCTCAGAAGGCACGAGTACTCATACCCTCAACTTTGTGTTGGCTTTCTCGCTCATATACTTCGATGAAATCCAAGTTCTGGATGAAAATGATAAAAGTTTAATAAAAGACCAAGAGACGCTCGATCTTTTAAAACAAAAATTAGAACCGAGAAGGCAATTCTTTACATTTGACCCAGATGGGGGCCCAACAGTCTCAGAAGGCACGAGTACTCATACCCTCAACTTTGTGTTGGCTTTCTCGCTCATATACTTCGATGAAATCCAAGTTCTGGATGAAAATGATAAAAGTTTAATAAAAGACCAAGAGACGCTCGATCTTTTAAAACAAAAATTAGAACCGAGAAGGCAATTCTTTACATTTGACCCAGATGGGGGCCCAACATTCTCAGAAGGCACGAGTACTCATACCCTCAACTTTGTGTTAGCTTTCTCGCTCATATACTTCCATGAAATCCAAGTTCTGGATGAAAATGATAAAACTTTAATAAAAGACCAAGAGACGCTCGATCTTTTAAAACAAAAATTAGAACCGAGAAGGCAATTCTTTACATTTGACCCAGATGGGGGCCCAACAGTCTCAGAAGGCACGCGTACTCATACCTTCAACTTTGTGTTGGCTTTCTCGCTCATATACTTCGATGAAATCCAAGTTCTGGATGAAAATGATAAAAGTTTAATAAAAGACCAAGAGACGCTCGATCTTTTAAAACAAAAATTAGAACCGAGAAGGCAATTCTTTACATTTGACCCAGATGGGGGCCCAACAGTCTCAGAAGGCACGCGTACTCATACCCTCAACTTTGTGTTGGCTTCCTCGCTCATATACTTCGATGAAATCCAAGTTTTAGATGAAAATGATAAAAGTTTAATAAAAGACCAAGAGATGCTCGATCTTTTAAAACAAAAATTAGAACCGAGAAGGCAATTCTTTACATTTGACCCAGATGGGGGCCCAACATTCTCAGAAGGCACGAGTACTCATACCCTCAACTTTGTGTTGGCTTTCTCGCTCATATACTTCCATGAAATCCAAGTTCTGGATGAAAATGATAAAAGTTTAATAAAAGACCAAGAGACGCTCGATCTTTTAAAACAAAAATTAGAACCGAGAAGGCAATTCTTTACATTTGACCCAGATGGGGGCCCAACAGTCTCAGAAGGCACGCGTACTCATACCCTCAACTTTGTGTTGGCTTTCTCGCTCATATACTTCGATGAAATCCAAGTTCTGGATGAAAATGATAAAAGTTTAATAAAAGACCAAGAGACGCTCGATCTTTTAAAACAAAAATTAGAACCGAGAAGGCAATTCTTTACATTTGACCCAGATGGGGGCCCAACAGTCTCAGAAGGCACGCGTACTCATACCCTCAACTTTGTGTTGGCTTTCTCGCTCATATACTTCGATGAAATCCAAGTTTTAGATGAAAATGATAAAAGTTTAATAAAAGACCAAGAGATGCTCGATCTTTTAAAACAAAAATTAGAACCGAGAAGGCAATTCTTTACATTTGACCCAGATGGGGGCCCAACAGTCTCAGAAGGCACGAGTACTCATACCCTCAACTTTGTGTTGGCTTTCTCGCTCATATACTTCGATGAAATCCAAGTTTTAGATGAAAATGATAAAAGTTTAATAAAAGACCAAGAGATGCTCGATCTTTTAAAACAAAAATTAGAACCGAGAAGGCAATTCTTTACATTTGACCCAGATGGGGGCCCAACAGTCTCAGAAGGCACGCGTACTCATATCCTCAACTTTGTGTTGGCTTTCTCGCTCATATACTTCCATGAAATCCAAGTTCTGGATGAAAATGATAAAAGTTTAATAAAAGACTAAGAGACGCTCGATCTTTTAAAACAAAAATTAGAACCGAGAAGGCAATTCTTTACATTTGACCCAGATGGGGGCCCAACAGTCTCAGAAGGCACGCGTACTCATACCCTCAACTTTGTGTTGGCTTTCTCGCTCATATACTTCGATGAAATCCAAGTTTTAGATGAAAATGATAAAAGTTTAATAAAAGACCAAGAGATGCTCGATCTTTTAAAACAAAAATTAGAACCGAGAAGGCAATTCTTTACATTTGACCCAGATGGGGGCCCAACAGTCTCAGAAGGCACGCGTACTCATACCCTCAACTTTGTGTTGGCTTTCTCGCTCATATACTTCGATGAAATCCAAGTTTTAGATGAAAATGATAAAAGTTTAATAAAAGACCAAGAGATGCTCGATCTTTTAAAACAAAAATTAGAACCGAGAAGGCAATTCTTTACATTTGACCCAGATGGGGGCCCAACAGTCTCAGAAGGCACGAGTACTCATACTCTCAACTTTGTGTTGGCTTTCTCGCTCATATACTTCGATGAAATCCAAGTTTTAGATGAAAATGATAAAAGTTTAATAAAAGACCAAGAGACGCTCGATCTTTTAAAACAAAAATTAGAACCGAGAAGGGAATTCTTTACATTTGACCCAGATGGGGGCCCAACAGTCTCAGAAGGCACGAGTACTCATACCCTCAACTTTGTGTTGGCTTTCTGGCTCATATACTTCCATGAAATCCAAGTTCTGGATGAAAATGATAAAAGTTTAATAAAAGACCAAGAGACGCTCGATCTTTTAAAACAAAAATTAGAACCGAGAAGGCAATTCTTTACATTTGACCCAGATGGGGGCCCAACAGTCTCAGAAGGCACGCGTACTCATACCCTCAACTTTGTGTTGGCTTTCTCGCTCATATACTTCGATGAAATCCAAGTTCTGGATGAAAATGATAAAAGTTTAATAAAAGACCAAGAGACGCTCGATCTTTTAAAACAAAAATTAGAACCGAGAAGGCAATTCTTTACATTTGACCCAGATGGGGGCCCAACAGTCTCAGAAGGCACGCGTACTCATACCCTCAACTTTGTGTTGGCTTTCTCGCTCATATACTTCGATGAAATCCAAGTTTTAGATGAAAATGATAAAAGTTTAATAAAAGACCAAGAGATGCTCGATCTTTTAAAACAAAAATTAGAACCGAGAAGGCAATTCTTTACATTTGACCCAGATGGGGGCCCAACAGTCTCAGAAGGCACGAGTACTCATACCCTCAACTTTGTGTTGGCTTTCTCGCTCATATACTTCGATGAAATCCAAGTTTTAGATGAAAATGATAAAAGTTTAATAAAAGACCAAGAGATGCTCGATCTTTTAAAACAAAAATTAGAACCGAGAAGGCAATTCTTTACATTTGACCCAGATGGGGGCCCAACAGTCTCAGAAGGCACGCGTACTCATACCCTCAACTTTGTGTTGGCTTTCTCGCTCATATACTTCGATGAAATCCAAGTTTTAGATGAAAATGATAAAAGTTTAATAAAAGACCAAGAGATGCTCGATCTTTTAAAACAAAAATTAGAACCGAGAAGGGAATTCTTTACATTTGACCCAGATGGGGGCCCAACAGTCTCAGAAGGCACGAGTACTCATACCCTCAACTTTGTGTTGGCTTTCTCGCTCATATACTTCGATGAAATCCAAGTTTTAGATGAAAATGATAAAAGTTTAATAAAAGACCAAGAGATGCTCGATCTTTTAAAACAAAAATTAGAACCGAGAAGGCAATTCTTTACATTTGACCCAGATGGGGGCCCAACAGTCTCAGAAGGCACGCGTACTCATACCCTCAACTTTGTGTTGGCTTTCTCGCTCATATACTTCCATGAAATCCAAGTTCTGGATGAAAATGATAAAAGTTTAATAAAAGACTAAGAGACGCTCGATCTTTTAAAACAAAAATTAGAACCGAGAAGGCAATTCTTTACATTTGACCCAGATGGGGGCCCAACAGTCTCAGAAGGCACGCGTACTCATACCCTCAACTTTGTGTTGGCTTTCTCGCTCATATACTTCGATGAAATCCAAGTTTTAGATGAAAATGATAAAAGTTTAATAAAAGACCAAGAGATGCTCGATCTTTTAAAACAAAAATTAGAACCGAGAAGGCAATTCTTTACATTTGACCCAGATGGGGGCCCAACAGTCTCAGAAGGCACGAGTACTCATACCCTCAACTTTGTGTTGGCTTTCTCGCTCATATACTTCGATGAAATCCAAGTTTTAGATGAAAATGATAAAAGTTTAATAAAAGACCAAGAGATGCTCGATCTTTTAAAACAAAAATTAGAACCGAGAAGGCAATTCTTTACATTTGACCCAGATGGGGGCCCAACAGTCTCAGAAGGCACGAGTACTCATACCCTCAACTTTGTGTTGGCTTTCTCGCTCATATACTTCGATGAAATCCAAGTTTTAGATGAAAATGATAAAAGTTTAATAAAAGACCAAGAGACGCTCGATCTTTTAAAACAAAAATTAGAACCGAGAAGGGAATTCTTTACATTTGACCCAGATGGGGGCCCAACAGTCTCAGAAGGCACGAGTACTCATACCCTCAACTTTGTGTTGGCTTTCTCGCTCATATACTTCGATGAAATCCAAGTTTTAGATGAAAATGATAAAAGTTTAATAAAAGACCAAGAGATGCTCGATCTTTTAAAACAAAAATTAGAACCGAGAAGGCAATTCTTTACATTTGACCCAGATGGGGGCCCAACAGTCTCAGAAGGCACGCGTACTCATACCCTCAACTTTGTGTTGGCTTCCTCGCTCATATACTTCGATGAAATCCAAGTTCTAGATGAAAATGATAAAAGTTTAATAAAAGACCAAGAGATGCTCGATCTTTTAAAACAAAAATTAGAACCGAGAAGGCAATTCTTTACATTTGACCCAGATGGGGGCCCAACAGTCTCAGAAGGCACGCGTACTCATACCCTCAACTTTGTGTTGGCTTTCTCGCTCATATACTTCGATGAAATCCAAGTTCTGGATGAAAATGATAAAAGTTTAATAAAAGACCAAGAGACGCTCGATCTTTTAAAACAAAAATTAGAACCGAGAAGGCAATTCTTTACATTTGACCCAGATGGGGGCCCAACAGTCTCAGAAGGCACGCGTACTCATACCCTCAACTTTGTATTGGCTTTCTCGCTCATATACTTCGATGAAATCCAAGTTTTAGATGAAAATGATAAAAGTTTAATAAAAGACCAAGAGATGCTTGATCTTTTAAAACAAAAATTAGAACCGAGAAGGCAATTCTTTACATTTGACCCAGATGGGAGGCAACAGTCTCAGAAGGCATGAGTACTCATACACTCAACTTTGTGTTGGCTTCCTCGCTCATATACTTCCATGAAATCCAAGTTCTGGATGAAAATGATAAAAGTTTAATAAAAGACCAAGAGACGCTCGATCTTTTAAAACAAAAATTAGAACCGAGAAGGCAATTCTTTACATTTAACCCAGATGGGAGGCAACAGTCTCAGAAGGCACGAGTACTCATACCCTCAACTTTGTGTTGGCTTTCTCGCTCATATACTTCGATGAAATCCAAGTTCTGGATGAAAATGATAAAAGTTTAATAAAAGACCAAGAGACGCTCGATCTTTTAAAACAAAAATTAGAACCGAGAAGGCAATTCTTTACTTTTGACCCAGATGGGGGCCCAACAGTCTCAGAAGTCACGAGTACTCATACCCTCAACTTTGTGTTGGCTTTCTCGCTCATATACTTCGATGAAATCCAAGTTCTGGATGAAAATGATAAAAGTTTAATAAAATACCAAGAGATGCTCGATCTTTTAAAAGAAAAATTAGAACCGAGAAGGCAATTCTTTACATTTGACCCAGAGGGGGGACCAACAGTCTCAGAAGGCATGAGTACTCATACACTCGACTTTGTGTTGGCTTTCTCGCTCATATACTTCGATGAAATCCAAGTTCTGAATGAAAATGATAAAAGTTTAATAAAAGACCAAGAGATGCTCGATTTTTTAAAACAAAAATTAGAACCGAGAAGGCAATTCTTTACTTAGTTAGTGTTTGAAATGCATTTGTTCTGCACTGTGGAATTAAGTACATTTAAATGTTCTTGAAAACAGGAAGCAGTACCAGAAACACAACGTCAGAATTTTAAATCACAAATTGTCAGTTAGTGGTTGTCAACAAGTTTTTCACTACGTCTTTAGAGTTTTGAGTTTTGTTTTTCAAACATGGAATTGTTTTTCTATTACCTGCTAACACAATTCAAATGTTGGAAGTTCGAACACACAAGCACAATTAACTGAATAAATGCACGGCAGCATTGGCAATAACTGATATGGTAATAAAAACAAAAAAGGAAAAAGTAAGATTCATCTTAAACTGTATCGCGCATCGTTTCATGTGGCAAGTTTAGTTGTAAAAATATCCATTAGGCTTTAATAACAAAGAGTATGTGTGCGTCGTTTTAACGTCATTTATATCTGGTCATCGGTAAAAAAATCGAATGATTCATGAAAAGTTCAGAAATAAATTATAAATGGTGATGTTTTCTTAAAAGTTGATGCAATTATTGTTGCTAAGAAAAAGTTGAAATATTTTGCATTAAATTAAATGTTGACTCTTTCAGCTGTTTAACTTGACATTAAGAATTTTGTATATTTTTGCAAGATACCTTTATATTGTATTTCGCTAGCTGACTTGAGTGGCCTTTTTTAGAATTCACGAATAAATTTATATATGAGAAACCTTTATTCATTGTTCTTCAATTTCTAAAACTTGTTTTACTTATAATTGTTTCTTCTGGTTTGTTTGTTGTGTAAATTCTACATCCTTTATAATGCATTATTAGGCACGTTGAGTTCGTTTTTCTTCTAGAGTAATAATACTTCCTGCAAAGAATTTTTAAAAATAAAAATACCTGGAAAAAAATTTGTAACTTTTTTAATTTTTTAAATTTTTATAATTTTAAGTCGGATCAGTTTAAATGTCAGTATTAAGACAGATTAAGAGGCCTGCATTGTTACAGACTAAATTGTGAAAACTTCTGGATGCTTAATTCTTCTTCTTAATTCTTTCTCCTAAAAACTTCAATCACGCTTAATTTAATATTTGCAAATCGTTTCACTCTCAACGCTGTCAAATGCTTTCGAGGGAAATCACAACAAAACATAACATAAATTATGCCAAAAAACCAACGAAAATGCTTATGAAAACAAAAAGAACAAAGTTAAGGAACATTAAACGGAAGGTCACCGGTTGTACCCTACTCATTCTCAATTTTTCACTCTCTCTAGAGACATTTTCTTACTGTTTTCATGTTTTCTTAGTTTTCTTGATTTTGCTAGATTCTTGTTGCTCCTGGTGCAATTTCTCCTTCTATCTTCTATCGCGCTTCTTCGCCTGTTCCTCTCATGCTCAGCTGAGTTTTTCATAATAATGTATTTGCTGTTTCCACAACGGCAAATGCATCGTCACGAATTGTTTTTGCGCGCGTACATCTGCTTCTGCTTTAACTGGCTATCAAAAGCTTTACAACATTTAGTGTTTTCGTTGTACTTGACGCGTACGAACTCTAACGCGCGAAAATATAAACGGTTTCGAAATCGGAACCCATATTTCTAGACAAATGCGAGTGTTTTCTTGTTCGGTTAAAGACAGTAACAGTTAATTTCTACCGATTTTTAATGATTTAAAATACATAAAATTATGTTGGCCAATTTTGAAAGAGTGGTGTAACTAGAATTTTACAAAGTTGTAAAGCTTTTCAAATAATTTTGTATTTACTTAAGCAAATCTTTAGAATGTGAAGCGAAGTCAGCGAATTCCAGAAATCCTTAAGTGATTTTTTAACCTTTTTCACTATTTTTTGCATTTCGGCCTGGCCGAAGGCAACACTTTAACATGTTTATTTTGAAATTAGTTAATTTTAGAGAATTGTCTTCTCATAATCAGTATTTCTGTTCACCGCTATGTAAATCATAAATTTTGCAAACGTTGTTACGTTGATAAAAAAAATATTTGCTCCATTCATAAATGCATTACACTTTCTTCTTTCCCTTGCATCTGTATTTTACTTGATGACGTTTGCTGACAGGTTATAGTAGGTTATAGTATAATTTTGTAGTGCATTTTGTTGCCATTATTGTCACACGGTGTAATCACTAGAAAGCGAAAGTCATTCAAATCAGAAACATCTGCATGCAACGTATTGTTAAAGTCTTTTCCTTCGAGTTCATTAATACTTCTCCGCAAGTTCAAATTACTTTTCTTATTTACATTACTAAATGCATAAGTTACTTTTCACGAAAGTTGTTGTCAACACTTGGTGGAGGAGTTGGCGTTGGCAATGTTATTGTTATGGCCATGCTTTGCGAATCTTTGTTCGCCAAAGTGGCAGTGGCATCAATAGCGAAATTGGACTGTTAAGAACAGCAACAGAAGCAGTAATATATTATTTAAGTATTAATACAATTTTGAAGTTTTGCCTAATTTGACAGTTACATACATGGTTTTGATTTATCGAAGTATAAATGGTATTTACTTCAACATTTCAAAGAGTTTATCGAAGTTTGAACAATTTAGTTTAGGAATTTCCCTCTGAAAACGAAAATTTAAAACTATCTGCATATCTTTAGGCTTTCCTTTGATCCTTACGGGAAGCCATTTCCGTCGATACAACCTACTTCATCTTAATCATAATTTCATCCCCTTCAGCTAACTGCTAAAAAAAAAGTAATACATATTGCACATTTAAAGTGTTGTTGTTTTTAAGATAGCTCTCACGTCGTCCATCATGCCATTTTGTGTGTGTGTGTGTGTGTGTGTGTTTTCCGAACCTTTCTTCATTTTCCATTAACATTGTGTTAATTGCATTGTGTGTATGAATGTAAATGCTTGAGCATATTAAAACACTTTACTTCACGGTTAAGTGCAGCAGTTATATTAAATTACATATGTACAAAAAAAAAATAAAGAAACAACTTTTTCACTTGAGTTATTTTGTAGCAGTAATCATATTCTTATTTTATCAATTAACATGGTTAACGGCTACAAAGAAGCTGTGCACCTCTGAAGCTTCGACATCACTACATATACACTCTGAAAAGCGATGCTCTTCACAACATTTTCTAATTTCGTTACATGTGTGCAGTGAATTAGTCACAATGGAGTAACTAACTATTTCATGAGTGTAAGGAAGAAAATAGGAGAAATCACGAAAACAAACAAGTTGTGTAAATGACAGTTGTGTTGTGATTTTAATATAAAATATAATAATAATATCAGTTGGTTGCTGAGGACCAATTTAAGGTTTATTAGGAATAAAATTTTTGTGTATTGCATATAAAATCATCTATTTTCCCTCCTTTTATCCTATACTAGAATCATATTTACTTTTAATGCATTAAATTCTTCATAACTCCATTGTAAATGAACTCTATGAACTCTTCAAAGTTCAAGTTTTGTAAGAAATGGTTTTTAAATTCTTCCATTGTTGTTGTCAGCTTAGTAGTTGCTGTTGACGCTTCAAGAACTTTATTGTTACCGTCTGCCATTGTTAGGTAAAAGCAATTTCCAATCTGTAAGAATATTCATTCAATTATTACTCAGTAACAAAACCACCCGTCCGTTATTGGACTCTCTTCTCGAGACATTGCTAACCAGAGTGTCGCCCACCAACGTCTTTCAATTCCTTTTGTCGTTTCTTACGAGGTTCTCTGCTTTTCTATGGCATCCGTTGCTACGCTGCTGCTGTTGTTGCTTTTCACTTCCACACCAATAATGTCTGTCAAATTCAGCTGCAGTCAAACTCTTTCAAAACATCCTCTAGCAACGTAAATATCATTTCATGCCGCATAGAAGAACTATCCAGACACAAACTTGAGAAAAGAGCTTTTTTCCGAACTTACTATTAGGAATTCCTTGTATAATGTGATATATAATCCCTTACCAGTCGTTATCCTTGTTATTTGTGTGTATGTTATGTAAACTGTCGAACCATTCTCAGCCAGAACCTTTCCATTCCAGAGTAATTGTTCTTTCTAAAAACTACCGTCTCGGATGTGGGTCGCCTTCCATTGCGCAGTATCGTTGACATCTGCAATAAAACTTATTTTTATTATAGTTTCCTTTCAAGGCTTCAATTTATTTTTCGTTCTCTAATGGTTGAGAAGATCACAAGAACAAACTTCAATATCATTGCTGAATTCAGGCTTGATAAGGGAAGTTTGAATCCTTTTTAGTTTCAGGACAGAATTCGTGAGAAAACTAAGTAGAGGTTAACGAAATGTCTGCTAAACTATTGCAATTTACTGCATTTCCTAAATTTGTTGAATGTTACCTATAGTTTGTTTAACAAAAACTCGCTCAATAACGCCGAGATTTTAGATATCTGAGTGGGATTTTTGATTTTTATTGACTGCGGCCAAAATCAACAATTAGAATCGCGGCTGCGTCGTTCATTTTGCTAAAATCAGCAGCACTTGTGGAATGAATACCAATTGTAAAGAAAATTAGGATGTTATATACGTATTTATTTATTTCTCTGCAGTTCATGCTCTTTAATTTACCTTGACATAAATTTCAAGTATCAAAAAAGCCATATCGCGGAACACCTTCCACTTACAGATTGAATAAACCTGTGCCATCATATGCACCATGGAGCAAATCCACGCTCCGCATATCGTAAATAAGGATGCTGGAGTAATCAGTATCTTTCCAGTCAGCCCGAAATTCAGTTTTTTAATTTCTACCCAATTATAGTCAGGTTCAGTTTTTTCTACGGCTCTGAAGGTTGCCTATAAGGCATTATATATTAAAAAAATCATTCGCAAGTCTTAAAACAAAACGAAAGACTACATTAAGTCGAGAATTTCGAAAATGTACAATTTCAAATTAATTTCATTATGGATATTAATTAAAAATAAAGAAAAAGTAACTATAAGGAAATAGAAGGCAACAATACCGTTAAAACCCAAATGTACCTCTGCAACAACAATGAATTTCCTCTCGCCTGATGACATCCTCGGCGGTAGGCGTCGGAAAAGCCTTTGCAATGGCGCCCTGTTGACCTTGTCGAGCGGTGCTAAGAATGGCACAGCAGCAAAGGTCAACGCTCACGCGAACAGTCCGCTCACCATGGCAAGCAAAAATAAAAAGGAACGCCGCCGCGGCAGTTTTAATGAAGCCACAGCGTCTGCGACGTCGCCCACAGCACCAGCTGCAAGACGTTCGTCGCTAGTATCGAGGTATATACGAGGAATACGAAATATGGAATCGATGAGAAGCTTCTCATCTCATCATTTTAATCTTAGCTTCAGAAAACCCTAAATTCTTTTTAAAAAGTCTTTGCCACTCCACTAAACTCTTGTAAATCTCTGTTCCTTCTGTTTGCAGATGGTTCAAACACATATCGGATGCCGCCGAGCAATACAAGCCGCGCTCCAAAAACACACCCCATGAATCGGTCGATGATCCCGCCATCGCCACCCTTCCGCATTCCAATACAAAAGAATCGGTCGATATCACGCAGGAGCAACCGCCTCCCGCTTCGGCGACAGCCACCATGATCACCACACCTCTGGCGCCCATGATGATGCTACCAAGCAGCAATCATTACCATCCTCATCCCCATCATCACCACTGCATCGATTTGCGTAACGGACGCGAGGGAACTTCTTTCTCCGAGGCGAGTGTGTCCGTCGGCGGCAGTTTTCCCTCTTCTGTCTCAGTGAAGAACAACCGTATGGGCAGCATCGACCTGTCATCATCCGTCAATCGCACCATGTCCACCCGCAGCTGTGGCGACAACAGCAACAACTACGTGAACACCTGCGAAAGAGCGCATCAACTGGCCCTGGCGGCTGCCAACGGCGTAACGCTGCGCCATACGCAGTCCGCGCGACAGGCAGCAGCTGCAACAGAAACTGGTGATGATGAAAGCAGCGACATCAGCAGCGGCTCCAAGCGGGACAGCACTAGCATCATTTACTCGAATAATTCCAACAACACGCGCACCCTCATGCAGAGCTCGGCTCTAGTTGAGCCAACTGCTATCCAAATCAGCATCAGCCCAGCGCACACAGCGGAACCGGTGCTGACGCCGGCCGAGAAGTTGCGTCGCCTTGACGTCGCTATCCGTGACGGGCTTCTGGAGAAGCAGAAAATCATCTGCGACATGTTTCGTCTGCCCATCGAGCACTTCAACGAGATCATCGACATAGCGTCGCTGCCAGAGGCTCCCAAGGACAGCTCTGACATCGCGCTGGCCACATATGCGCAGGTGCAGTCTCTGACGGAGGTTGTGAACGAGTACATGAAGGTGACGCCGGAGCAGGAAATTTCGGCCGTCTCCATGTCGGTCTGTGATCAGTGCCACGAGAAGCAACGCAAGCAGCAACTACATGCTAACGGCAACATTTTCCGCACGCCACCAACTCCTTCGGTTCATTCGGCGGCGAGTAACGTCTCATCTGCAGCATCACCTGCAGCACAACGCTTTCGATCACCATCGCCACCTCCGCTGCCGCCACCGAATAAACAGCAAGCGCAGGCTCAGCACAAGACGACGACGCCGGCCAAGCGGCAAACGCATTCTCTCGACGAGCAAATCATACATGAGGACGACGATGGTTACTGCGAAATTGACGAACTACGGCTGCCGGCGCTTCCATCGATGATGTCTGCCTCAGTGATGTCGGCGATGCTTTCAAAACCAGCTGCTACAGCGCCGCCGCCACTTCCGCCGCCTGCGGGGAAGTTCAAGAGTTCACCTCCACCGCCACCACCACCTCCACCATCAGCAGCGGTAGTAGAGAAGGTCGCTGCAACCACAGGAAGCGCTCTAACCACTACGGAGCAATTGGTACAGAGTAATTCGCCCCAGTTGACGAAACGCCAAAGCACGTTAAGCGCCGAAAGCATTCCGGAGGAATCCGCCGAAGAAGTAACAAAAGCTCTGGGCGATAATGTGCCAGCTGCTGCTATCAATGAGGAACCAAGCAATGAAATGGCGGATGACGACGAGATGACAGCAGAGACAGGGACAGAAGCAGCATCACTGGAAGTTGCATCCACAGAAGATGCTAAAAAGGAGAAGAATAACATAGAGAATCCGCTTGTAGAACAGGAGGAAAAAGTACTAAAAGTAGAGCCAGAGGATAAAAAGGACGATGATGGCGCAATCAAACTCGAGCTGAAGAGTCTAAAGCCAGTTGAGGAGCACAACAACGACGAGCAGCGAAAGGAATTGGACGTGGAAGCAGCTGTAAATACAGTTACTAGCGCAATTTCATCCGCCGAGAATGCTTCAGAAGCTGATGGTGAAGTCGCCGAAGTATCCGCATACGAGCCGGTGGAAAAGGACACAGAAAATGCTAAGGAAGCCGTTGTGTTGGTACCTGCTGAACTACAACAGCAAAGCAGCATGGCTACGGAGGTTGAACAACCGCTCGCCAATCGCGAACAAATTGCAATCAATGAGGCCTCTGATACGCTGGTAAGAGTTGTGAAAAGGCGATTTCAACTGCTTCACATTCGCATGCTTTCATTTTAAAATTTTTTACCGCTTCTTTTGAAGGCTACATTGAAAATCATGGTCGACAGTATGTGCCAGACCACGCTTACTGGCAGTGGCACAGGAGGGCAGACTACCGCTTCGTACTGTGGACCGAATCGCATCATGCATGCAACATCGCTGGAGCCCAGTGTACCTTGCTACGCGCTCAATAGCATTGTGACTGCATTGAATACTCAGATTTCATTACTTTTGGTGAGAAGATTTGCACTTACTTTTTAAGTTTACTTAACACTCGTATTTTGTTCTGTTGGCAGCCGAAGATAAACGAACGCGATATGGAGCGCGACCGTCTGCGCAAAGAGAATCAGCATTTACGCGAGCTGCTAAATGCGATGCATGAACACCAGCGAGTTCAAGCAAAAATGGTAAGTAGGGAAACGAATAGAAAAGCTCAATTGAAACTGACTCCTCTTATTGCCCTGTGTAGGAAACTCCAAAAGACATCACCACAAGTGCCGATGCAAATGATGAAATCGATGCTCCCTCCAGCACCTGCTTCACCAGCAACACCAACTCCAAAGCTTCCTCATGCAACGCAGCTGTGAAAGAAGTGGCAAACACAGATAACACGGAGGCAGCCGATAAGGGTTAAATAATTCCTGGAACACGCCAATTGAATTGGAAAGGGAACCAAAATAAACTGTTTTCAAATTTGTATTACTGTTTTATAATAATATAAGTTTAAAAGTGTGAACACGAAGTTATGAAAACATATTCGTCGGGGAGTCCCGCCCAAAACTTTACAGTTTTTTTATGCTTATACATATTTATATAATCATAATTAATAAAAAATAAAAAGCATATGAAGTATATTATTGAAAATTTAGTTTAAAAATTAAGTGTGATCGTTGATAATATTATGAAAACCTGCAAACTTAAAAAGATTTACATAAATAGTGGAAACCAGCAAATTGTATTATAGTCTTGTACCCGGCAAGAATTAAGAGTTATACGGGGAATCAGCGGCAGTAACAGCCTCAAATCAACACCACTTAAAAAACCAACCAATGATGTGCACACAAGATAATACTTGAATCAATATGTTAATATTTTTTAATTTAACGTTTTTACTTGAAACTAAAGAGTAAAAATAATTTACCTTTATTAAAGATTGAAAATTTATTATTTCAAATTAAAATAAAGCACAAAAATCAAAATTTTAATGCATTTCAAATACGCGATTTATGCGATTTATTATGAACAAAATGTATACAATTTTTGTTTTCTCAATTTTGTTAAACATAATTTAATTGAAGAAATGTGAAACCAATTTTGAAGTTTATGAAAACCTAGTTTTATACGTGTAATAATAATATAATAAAGAGGTAAACTAGAAAATTAAACATTTTAATATTTTAAAACTTTATTTCGGCATTAGCGAAGGAGGGGGCTTCAAAAATTTCTTGATTAGAAGAGAAGATAATTATTGCAAGGAGTTTCTCGACCAGGGAACTGCAAGGCCCCGCACTCATATCTGCCTGTCAGTAGTAACTTTCAAACAAAGCTTTGTAAAACCAACAAAAATGGACTATCATGCGCACAGTTTTCGTAATATTTAATTATTGATTAGTGCGGTAGCTGAACGCAACTTATAAATATGAGAAACCTGGTGGAAAGTTACTGGAAACTCCAGTAACACGATAAGTAAACTGGAGCTGAAGAAGGATTTGGTAGTTTTGTTTCGTTTTCTACCAGATCATGTTTATTCCGCTTGACTACACTTGGATTCAAAATAACACAAGTGTAGCCAAGCCTAATCTGCCTGAGGGAAGATCAAGAAGCCGCTTCTTTAATCCTAGTGTAGCCAGGCGCATTAGCAGCGCACTTTTGCGTTTAGCTACCCGCTCTGATCAATGTAATTAATTTGTGTGACAAAAGAGCGCCTGTGAGTTTGCGCTCATAAGCTTTTCTTTGTAGTAAGTTTGTTGCTGTCCTAGTTTTGATTTAACTTAACAATCTCACAAAAGTTTTATAATGTTCATAAAACAGGAAATATAAACGCAATTTTTAGTATTGAAGAAATTTTATTTTTTGTTTCTCCAGTGCTTTTGTTTTCACATATTTGTATAGGTATTATTTCCAAGTGAATGTGTATCGGCTTAAATACTAAAAGCAGTATTACACTAGTTTTACCGTATGGTATAAATATTATTCAAGGCAAGTATGCGTTGCTTATATAAGTCCATTGAAGTATTGTACTCTGAACACAACTGAATGTATTCGTTTCGTATTTTTATGCTTGCTGAAATGTACATTTTAATAATGCACTAATTTGTAAAGAAAGTAATGAAAACTATTATATTATGTTGTAAAATTACGATTTTGTTTTAATAATTTATGTAGTAATTAACTAAGTTATTTGCAAACAACAACAGGTTTTTGGTTTAATTTACGGATACTTCCGCTATTTTATACCAAAAAACCTTTTTGTTTGTCTGTAAGTAGGTTTGCATTCTTTTTCTATATTTACAATCCAAAAGAATTCTAAAAATTTCATATTAGGGTTCACCATGATTTGAGGCACAGTCGTGTTTAAGAGTGCAACAGAAAATTTTATCTGCAGTTACCAAAATACTATCGAAACGACAAACACGACGTTTTCCGTCAGCCAATTTTTGACAATTTAATTTTCATAAATTCGATTTGTTTGGTAAAAGTTCTGTTTTGTTGTAAAGTGTTTCTGTTTCCTAAATACTCACTATTGTGCCTCTGGTATGAAACGAATTTAATTGCAATTTTACTGAACGGATTAAAAGATACGCGCTTTGTGTTTAAATTTAATTATGTTGAATTAAATAAGCTAACTTGAAGTTAATTACAAATTCTTAAATTTATATTATTTATACAATAATTTATTTGCTCTCGTATTATATATTTTTTTATGTAAATTTCTTAAAAATAAATTTCTTTAGAGAGTGAACTGACTAACTAACCTTAATTAAGAAGACTGTCGCTCAGTGAATTTTGTTGGAATTCAGGCCCGTTCAGTTTTACGTTGGGGTACAAATTTTTAGTTCTTTGGCATTACTGAACTTCATTCAGTTACAAATTTTTCCACTTCGTCCTTCGTCATTTACCGGAGATTAAAATATCCTTAACGAAAATATGATTTAACGCCAGTTTTATCCCGATAACACCATCTTGATAACTAGCTAAGAGACGGAGACAAGTACACCAAAGTGGTTTTAAATAATCTATTATTATTTATACAGTCTTTATGGACTAACAGCCTTTGTATCGACTTCACAAATCAAAGCAGGCTGTTTAACAGGCTAATATTTTCATTTACCTAATGAGAATTACGGTCAACGGAATTGTATAAATTAATTTATTAAAATTGGTTTACCAATTCATTGAAATTCGTGAAGCTGGCCAGGACTGATATTGCCCGTGCCTTTGCCTAACAACTTCTTCTTGATTATATTTCACAAATAATACTGAAACTTTATTTTACAGATTTCAGAATTTTTAAACAGTTTAATTTTATCATTACGTTAACTAATATAATTATTGATTTTCAAATAAATATATAACTACTAAATCATTAACTAAGTTTACACTTTTAAGTTGCGAGTGCAGAGAAGTAAACAATATTGTGTTGGTTTGTATTTGTTGCTCTAGAATTACAGACTCACCGAAGCCCATAATGTCTGTAATATTTTAAAACTCGAATTTAATTTATTTAAATAAAGTGAAAATAGAAGTTGTGTGTACAGAAGCAAAGTTTATGAAAAAAGAAATCATTAAAACTTTATTATACATAATAAAGCTTCCTTTAATAAGCAAGCATCATTAAATTTACTGACTTAAAATATTATAGGTGGTTATTGTTTTGTATGAAAATTCTCATGGCTTAATTTATACAGAATTCGGACAAAAACTTTCCTAATTTTATGTTACACATTACAAAACCATTTTTATCTACAATTACATTTTTAGGCAACGAAAAAGTAAGCTTTTGATGATAAGCTTGTCAACAGTAGAGATTTGAATTAAAACTTTAAAAAGGGGGATTCAAATTTCAATGTTACGGTTTTCGCCACCAATTCTTTACACTAAAATTACTTTATTTGGTTACCTACGTAATTTATGTCTTAAATATGAAGTAATTAATATTTGTACATACGAAAATCTAAATCGTCATTACATTAAATAAAATTAAAATAAATAATATCCAACCTTATTTGCGAACTTATGCTTTTTATCAACTTTGAACGGAATTCTTAAAATTTATGCTTAATGTAATCGTAACAATAACAATAAATATCACAAACTCAAAACGAATTAAAATCACTTTGCATTCTTGTCGGCCGAAATAAACTAAATTTTAACAAAGAAATAAGTAGAAGTTCTTGAGTCACTGGGCTGCCCATGCTGTTCATCGTAGTTTCTTTGTCTGCCAGACAGCGGAGAGCAATTAAATGTCAACTGCAGCATACTGTCTGCTGCCAACTGTATATAAATTTGTACTTAAATCATCTTTGCCATCTGCGGCGTACATACCAATCTCAGCTTCTGCCTTTGCATGGTCCGACGCACTGTTGTCGTCACTGCCGGACCCACCGTACCTGCGTGTCGCCCTGCGAACGCTGTGCTGCGGCGCAATCCCACTGCTACCATTCAGTTTGCATTTACCGTTTACCGCGGGCGACGACGACTCATAGTCGGCCACGCCCAACGCATTTAATTCAAACTCGGGTTCATCATCTTGCGAGCGATGCCTCTTTTGCTGCTGCACGTTGGCTTCATCACCAGGCAGCAGCGACAACGTAAAGTCATCGATGCTGCGCTTGACTGCCGCATCAGATCCAGTGCCCGAGTCCTTGCTTGATAAATGATCCTGATTGTGATGATGGTCCAGCAACTCCATGTCCCCGCCTGTCAAATACTCCAGAGTGATGCCGATTCCATCCTCGTGGACGTAGCGTTGTGTGGGCGAGCAGGCGGTGGTGCCAGCAATTAAACTGTTTCGTTGTTCGACATCAAGGTCGACACTGCCAGAAGGTTGTTGCGAACCGCATGCCTGCGAACGGTACCTCTGCTCTTGCAGGTAACTGCGATTCAGTGTCGTCAACTGCGTTTGGTCCAGTGCGTCGGCGCGACTGCCGCTCAGCATGTGAGCACTTGCGGCGTGTTGCCGCGTGCGCTGCGGTGAAGTACCTCCAAAGTTGAGCTTACCTTTCTGCATAAAGAGCACCACCCACACGATACATGAGCCAAAGATCACGCAAACCGCAGTCACGAACATTACACAGATTACAATAATGTTCTGACTGAAGTCTTCATTAACGACGACGAGTTCAATCTGAACGGTGTACAATTTGGACTCATCGTTTATGTCGCAGCGGTAGAGGCCGGCATCAATGGCCTGCGAGTTAACGATAACGAGCAGCTCTTTGGCGGCAGTGAAGTAGTAACGCTCAGACGCTGACGTAGCGCTGGTGTGAAATGGCTTGTTATCTTTAAACCACTCACGGCGACGATTTGGTGACTGCAAGTCGTCACTGCCATCAGAAGTTAGACACTCAAGTACGCTCGGCTGCGTGAGGATGACTTTTTTGCGGACCAGAGGAATGACGGGCTGTGGTTTGTCTGCAAGGAGAAGGAGAGGAAAATGTAAACACTCTCAATTCTTGTAAGATGTCGCTCCTTACCATTCACCACCAGGGAGGCATTGATTTTGCTTTCACCTGCCGCACTCTCGGCCGTGCACGTGTAGATGCCCGTGTCGATCGGCTTCGCGTTAGTTATGATGAAAGCGTTCTGTTCGCGCACCACCTTTAACCGACGCTCGGTGGCGGCGGGAAAGTCACTGCCTCCGAACTTCTGCAAGGCGATTTCGGGCATAGGGTCGCCGGTAGCTGAGCAGACCAAGCGAGCGGTGTCGCCTGAGTCGATGGTTAAGTTAGAAGGGATTTGAAGAAAAGAAGGGTGGACTGCGGAAAGAGAAGCAGTGGCATGCTGATAATGTCACAAATCTTGCTTATACTCACTGCCGATAGACAGCTTAAACTTCTGCGAATAGGTGGTGCCAAATGCATTCGTGACGACACACTGATACCGCCCGGCACTGTCGTAGCTGACGTTGTAGAGGCGCAAGTACCCAATTATGGTCGTCTGGTTAGTTTCTTGGTTGTGATGGATCTGCGTCTCTGTCGATGCGAGCGGTAGGATGTTCTGGTGACTTCCAGCGGCACGCTCGCGCACTTGTTGATTGTCATGACGCCACTTGATTTTTAGTTCGTCTGCGGCTGCCAATGAAGCAGCAGCTGGCGACATAGCAATGCATTCCATGGTAATGTTTGCCCCCTTAACGGTCAGCTGATTGCTGGGCTCCCTTGTGATGACAGGCTTTGGTGTTTCAGCTGGAGGAACACAAACAGCGAGATTTTAAAGATCTGTTAGCAACGATTAACATCTTTTCTACTTACCACACACCAGCTCCTCCGGCGTCAATGACAGAACTTCACGATCCTGCAAATGTTCCGGATATCCACAGACCGCGTTGCCCGACATCTGCGACGCCTGCGTTCTCTGCAACCATCGCCGGAACCACAGAAGCTCACAGTCGCATATGAAGTTGAGTGACTTGAAGTTTACCTTCTGCAGGTGCGGCAAGTGCTCGAAGGCGCCGCTTTGCACGCTCGCCAAAGAGTTGCCGCCGAGATTAAGCGTCTCCAGACTGGAGAGGCCGCTGAGCGACTTTGTGTTGACCTGCTTCAAGTTGTTGCCGTACAAGTCCAGCTTCTTCAGTTTGCGCAATCCTTTGAACGGAGGCCCTGACCCCTGATCCTCGATTATCCAAGCAAGCTTGTTGCGCCGCAAGTTCAAATCCTCCAAGTTCTTGACACAGTCGAAGGTGTTCTCGACTAAATACGTGACTTTGTTGTGACCCAGGTTTAGGTGACGTAAGCGCTGCAGACAGTCGAGGTGCTGCGGCCTGAACTCGCTGATGTTGTTGTGCGACAGGTCGAGCGTCACCAGCGACTGCGTAAACTCCCAAGTGTCGAGCTCGATGCGGCTGATGGAGTTGTTGGACAGGCTCAGGTGGTGCAGCTTAGTTAGGTTGAAGAGGCCCTGGCGACTCAGACTGGTGATGCCATTGTGATCCAGTTCGATGGATTCAATGGCGCGCATCACATGAAAAACACCGTCCTGTAGCGAGCGAATATTATTAGATTTCAGGCAGAGCTTCTGCAAAGCGGTAAGGCCTTTAAAAGTGGACCAGTTGATTTCCAAATGGTTATAATTAACCGAGCTGAAGTAAGATGGAAATTATAAAGAATTCAAAACTGTGATCCCCGAAAAACTTACAGTTTCTTCAGCTTCCCCAGACTTCTAAAAACTCCGGCCGGCAGTGTGGATAAATAATTGCTACTTAAATCCAACTCAACTAGGTCTCCCAGCGCCTCAAATGCATTCTCGCTTATGGTGGTGATTTGATTGTAGCTTAAGATTCTGAAATCAAAGAGGTTAAAAATTTGCATCCACAAAAATTTTTCTATAAACGAACAGGTGTGCCAAACGATTGGCTTTCGGAAAATAACTGGACTCTACGGTATGCAAGAAATTTCTGGACAAGTTCAAAGCTTTCAGTTTCGGCAGAGCAGCCAAGGCCTCGCTGGATATCCTTTGAATACGATTGTTGGCAAGATTCAGCTGTTTCAGCGAGATGAGGCCCACGAATTTCGGTACCATATCGAGTTGATTTCGTTTTAACGAACTGAAGAACGGAGGAAAAAGCTTTTGTATTCCTATATTTTATATTATATTCTTCGTAGACATTAATTTTGATTACAGTAAATTAGGATACTCTAGTTAAAATATTGATAAAAATAGTAATGAGATTATAAGTTACCAAAGAAGTAACCAAAGAAAAAGAAAATCGCTGTTAATTCTTACGAAAAACTAAAGGTAGAAAAATATACAATAAAAAATTAAAAATTTAATTTTTGTATTTAAAAATTTAAAACATAAATTTAATTAATTACATTACAACTTCATTAAAAATCTAATCAATAAATTCGCATCGAATAACATTTTATACAGATCTATTCGTGTTTATATCAACTATATAAAACAGTTATAGTTCTATAGTTTTTATTTATGATGTATTATGGTCAAAAATAGAGAAATCCGCCTTTTATATCGCCTTAAATTTATAAATAACGATAAGCTAACAAAGGAAAGTCATTACGACTTATTACGATAATAAAAAAATGCTTAAACTTGTATTATTGTACAAGTTACGATAAATTACATTCTTATACAGTTATTGTACAAAATACGATAAAAAGTTAATTTACCAGAACCGAAAAACTTCAAACCAAGGTTTACTTACAGCTTCACCAACTCAGTTAGATTACTTATCTGTAGCACAGTACTGTCGTTAAGATCATTTCCAATCAGGTCGCTAAAAAAGTGAAATTTTTAACTTGTTAAATACATTTCATCAAAGCTTCTAACAACAAGATAATAAAATATGGGCGTTCGGGAGATTACTACGAGTAATAAAATAAATTTAGTCCTATTAATACGATTCACTCGTAGAGTGAGTACTTTGCGGAAATGTTGAATCTGTGATTGCCTACAGATCGCATTAAGACTGGATTAGAATAAAGGAAACTTCAGATGCGAGAAGTTAAGCCCCGTATTTACGAGATTAGGAGAATGCTGTTACTGCCTGGTTTCCAAAAATAACAAATTTGTCTTTTTTAGTAAACTGTTTTTGTGAACAAAGGAAGCAGACAACAATGAAGACGTAATTTTTGCACCTCACATTTTTCTGTGCATTATTTTTTATTTAGTTTCTTGTTCCATTACGGTAAGTTCATAATTTTCGAAAACATGACGATTTTTATCTTCCCCACTTCTTTCTATAAATATCGTCAAGCAGCATCATATCACCTCGCTGACTAAAAGCGCTTTTAAATTCGAATTATTTAAAGAAACAAGAAAATATTTGGAATTAAGGAGTCACCGCACGGTCGGGAGCCTATTTATACTTCTTTCATTTTACTTACATAATTTGTGCGTAAGACGGCAACTCTGGCACACGAACCAAATGTCTCTTCCCACAATCGAAGAAATCATTCAGGCATCTGCACTCTTTAGGGCAGTTGACGGCGTTGGTGGTAACAACGGGGGCAGCTGCACGATCAGACATTGGTGTTGCTGCGTCGTTTGCAGAGACCAAAAGACGTTGCTGCGCTTTCTCGTACTGCTGTCCGTCATCAGCAATGAAGCCCGATGTCTCCATTGAGGTGTTGATGCTCTCGAGATGCTCAGCACCCACACGTTCGAGATTTTTCTCAAAATGGTGCTGTTGTTCTTTTTGCTGCCGCTGCTCCAATTGGACAATTTGACCGGATGCTTGTCTATTTTTGATTAGCATTGCAAATAACTGTTGTTGTTGCTGTTGACGCTGCTGCCGCTGCTGCGTGGGCGTCAAACCCGATGCTGCTGAAGCTGCCGCTGCTGACGATGGTTGTGATGACGGCGTCAATGATGCGGTTGCCGTCAATGTGACTGCTAACGCGGCAGTTTGGTGAACTGTTGTTGTTGTGGCTGTCATTGTTATCAGCAACAGCAAAGCAATTAGTATTTTATTGCTGTAGTTATTGTAATTGCATTTAACAGATGCGGCAGTTGTTGCTGTTGTTGCTGTTGTTTCTGTTGTTGTTGTTGTAGCGCTATTACTGCTGATAAGTCGTTGTTCGTGTTGCTGCTGCCGCAGCGCTGCGCAATCGTTTTTGTTTATTCCATGTTTATTTTCTGAATATGGCATTTTTATTTATTTTTGCAATAAATGCCTCTTATTTCTAAGAAATACTATTCATTTGTAAGTCTACATGTGTGCTCTTCAATTTGTATTTATTTGTTGCTTGATTTCAGCTCAAAAAGGTTGCCGATTTGTCGTCTCAAGTGCTGCGAGGCGAATGAGAACGCAGCACGCTTCGGTTCCGAATGGAAGCGTTCATTCGGGGCAGTCAGACCGCCACATGTCTATTTTTGGTGTCATTTCGCCGAATGCAGATCCTCCGTGTGTAGCACGAAGCCAAAGTATGCCTAAAAGAGGGACACGTTGCAATGTTTTAGTTGCGAGTTTAATGACAAAAACGGCATGCCGAGCAGACCATTATTAGCAGATATCTTTTACAACCGATTTCAATTCGTTTCGAGTTGTTGCTCGAAATAATAAAGCTCGGCGACTTCAAAATATGCTTCACAAAAATTTAAAATAATTCGTCACTGAACTATTTAAATAAATTTAATTCACTGTTCAAAACACAAATGTAAATAAATCAAGTCATTGATGTAAATTTTTTCTGATCAAGTCAGTCTTAACTGACAATAAGCTGTTCCTGATAAAACTCGACATCTATTTAATAATTAAATTAATTTAGAAATAAATGGCTTTAAGTCCTTCATATTATTTAATTTTTGTATATCATTGAAAAAATACAAGTGAAATCTTACACTCATTCCTTCAATTTTTGTCAAAATATTTTTCGTGTTTTGCTAAAAAATACTTATCAGCATAAAAAATTCCATAAATTGATCGAAGAAGTTCAAAGAGCTAATTTGTACTCCCAAGCTACGCAATGCAGCCGTGAAGAGACCAACAATCGGCTTAATTAATTAAAAATAATGAGATCAACGATCCTGCAATTAAATAGCAAATTCTAGAAATATACGTACACGTGCACACACACAGTCATGCACACACGGAGTGCATTTACTATGTGCGTCCGACGCTGTCTGCTGTTAGCAGACAAAAAATTCCTGCTACCAAATTTAGAAGCAACAATTGCAGCAATAGTTACGCTCTAAACGGCAACACTGTCAGCCATCGCAATAGCATCAACGCAGCAACACGGGATTAAAACAGCCCCCGTAGTTGGTCGCACCTTCTTTGTAAAGCGAAAGAAGTTGGCAGCAGCAACAGCAAGGCGACTTTTTTCTCGATTTTCTTTTTCTGCTCTTGTCGTTAATTTTTCTATATAAGTATGGGATTTTTTCCCTTGCCATAAAAGCGGATTCTGATATAAGTTTTGGCTATGTTATGCTGAAGTGGTTTGTTGTTGCTTGCTGTTGTTACTGCTTCTTTTAAATGAAAAAGCCATTTATTTCTCTGGAATATTTTAAAATGTTGCTGTTGCTGTTGCTGTAGCCACGGAACTTACTTAGCACAAGCAATAATAAACGGATGAAAGCATAACTGGCGGAATAAGAAAAAGAAGCCAACAAAAGCAAAACGCCCACCAGCGCGGTCACCTCAAGTTGAGCCGACTAATCTTATCACAAAAGCGAGATACTCACTTAACAAGCGAATTTTATAGAGACATGGAAAACGTTTAATTTAAAAAATACAGAATCAGGCCAAAATACCTTTGGTCGGTGGCTGTGGACTTTTATCAGGGTTCAAAAGACAGAAAAAACTACAAATATTTTGATGTTTTATGTCCTTGTGGAGATATTTACAATTACAAAGTAGGGACAAAATATTCGCTTCCAGAACCTATAAAAAGTACTCGATTACGAACGTAGTACATGAATACAGAATCGATTCAGAGTAAAACAAAAACATGACCGAAAACAAAAACATGACCGAAAACATTATAATATTTTTATGTACACCCAGTGCCAAAAAACCGCACTAGTAATTTTCCATTGTACGTAAAAATTTAATAAAAAAATTAAAGCTACTTGCTTGGTTTCACTTTTTTAATATTATTTCTATCCCTACCTGCAAACAAATCTTTTAGCAAGAGAGGAATGGTGGGTCGGCAGGTAGATTTCGGTAAAAAAAGGAAAAAACTATAATGGTATATTTCTTACCTCATTATAAAAGAGGCTAACAAAATAAAACGAGTGGGTTTTCTTTGTTTTATTTTTAAATTTATTATGTCTAAATATTCTGGGAATGCAAAAATTGGGTGTCTTTTCTTCTTTTATTTTATTATTTGCTTAATATTTGGTTTTTCCCCCTTTGGCCGTCAACACAGCTTCCGCTCTTCTAGAAATTGATTCGTAGAGATTTTGGATTTCTGTTGTGGTTCCTTCGTCGCACCACACTTCCTCTGAACAAATTTTTAACTCCTGGACAGATTTCGGGGACTTTCTTGGATTTTTCGTCCCGTAATTCCCCACAAATTTTCCATGATACTGAGGTCTGGACTGTTTCCTGGCCAGGTCATTGATGCTATCTCAAGATTTTCTTTCTTTTGCGTTACCTGTTAACACAAAATAAACCATTAGAATGCAGTTTTAAATAAAAATTAAAAATTTACTTACAGAGAGAGCAAATTTATAGTCACTTTTTTCCATAATGACCTTATTTTTATTTCCACCAGTACTTCTACGATGTTTTATCTGTAGACGGATGAAAGAAGGTGCTGCCAACAGAATTTCTCGCAACCATGCTATCGACGCAAGGTGGAATGTTTGGGAAACACTGCCTGAATATGTATGCTCGCACTGGTGCTAGATTGTCTACGACAGCTAATTAGGTTCAACAGGGATTACGAATACAGCAACAACAAAAAAACAACATTGCCTACTACACGCTACCCACGGCATTCAGAAGCAGAAATACAACAACAACTTTTCCTACTAGTGTGTGTGTTCTACAAGGGGTTCAAAATCATGCATATTTACATTGCCGCGATTTTTGGGATTTGAGAAAAATTTGTGGCGATTTCGACTGGCTCCATAAATAATTTTTTCAGCATAACAGAGCTTACATTACGTTATAAAGGATCTAAAACGCCGATGCACCAATATAGGAACTTGCAACTTTTGACCATTTAAACATTCGCATTTGTTAAGAACGTTTTCTATAATTGTTTTTTTTTTTGCGTAAAAGTAAACGGTCACGGCTGCTAATATAGGATTCATGATATGCAAACGTGGGATCCCTAGTGTGTATTCAGTCGTAAGTGCAAACTGAAAAACAAAAACAACACAACACATTGACAACATTATGGCGGAGGTAGATAAATATTTTTAAACATTTTTATTATGCAAAAGGCTTGAGGTGGAAAAGATTGAAGGAGTGGGAACGACAGGAAAAAAGCAATTCATAACAAATGCACACAAACGACTAAGAGAATGGAAATGAAGAAATTCTGTATAAAAATGAAATATAATACCAAACTAAGTTATAGCGTAGTATAGCAAACTAAAATAAAAGTCGCACAGATTGCTGCTGCTTCTTAATGGATGCCGCGTTTACAGTGAGGGGGAAGGGGCGACGCAGGTTCGATTTTGCCTCTATTTTCAATTCTATAGAAAGGTATGTTTCTACGTCTTCTTTAGCTCTTAAAATTTCCTGGACTGCATCTGTTTTGCTAGGTTTTCACTTCAATTAGTTATAATTACTTTTAATGCAATTTAGTGAGTTGGTTTTGCATAGAAAATCTGGTTCACGTGAATTTAGCTATACATGTATGCATATATGCAGAAATAATTATTTTGCTGTTTTTGAAATTGAGATCCGTGTGATTTTCCCGAATTTGTTACAAGGGCTTCCCGACAAGACAAAAAGTTCTAAAGAGTGAAGGTATTAAAACAAATAGTTGCTTATTGCACTGTGTTGCTTATTGCAGGGTAGTCAGGAAATATTTTCATAGCGAGTTTGGGGCATTTTCTGCGTTTAAGGAGTTTTTGTTTGTTTGGATTTTCAGTGACTACGAGATCTTTAACTGTCGTGGGATTTTTTAAAATGCTATAGTTGAGAGGGAATTAGTTGTGGAAAACAGGTTTACAAATACGGTACTCCGCCTGAGTTGAATACTTCAATACCTCGCTCAAAAGTTCTGATCAACCGTAGCACTTGAGTCGGTGTTAACTATTTTTTTACCCGATACAAATTCAGTTATTTAACTGGTATTTTTAGCAAATACTAAAACAGTGAAAAAGGCAAAACAAAAATACGTGTTTCGCTGTTAGCTTTCTCTGTTATGTACGTACAGAACACAGATAAACATTAGCATTTTGCGTTCTATTTCTTTCCAAGAATTATTAGTCGTGTTGTAACGATGGGTTTTTACTGTTTTTTACATTTTATCGATTGTCATAAAATGTTACTGTTAAGATAAAAGTTTCACTTGAAAAGCCCAGAAACAAGATATAAGAATGAAGAGGTTTTTAGATTTCCATAAATCTAGATCACGCACAACCTCCAGTTTACAGAAATTGCCGCAAGTGTCAATAAATTCAATGAAAATCTTGATGTTAATTAAGAGATTCCATGAAAATTTCCACCAACATTAGGAAATCGCAAGAAAACTCATATAAACTAAGAAAAGTGAAAAAATTGCACTTTTAAAACCAAATAAAGAAATTACTTAAAGTTTCTTTAGAACAAATTGTATATCACAAAAATTTTATAAACCACAAATTTCGGTTTTAAAAAATCCAAATTAAAACGTATAACTTACTTATATTATTACAAACGGGCGCAATTAAGATCAGACACGAACTGGCGAAACCCACTGTTTAAACAAAACCGTTTATAAGCTTGAACTTCTTCCAGATAACCACACAACTGAGCTGCAAGTCCGGCCAATGATTTAAGTCTCACTGTCAGCTCAAAGGAAGGATCCGCCGGAGTCTCGCTCGTTGTGGTTAAGAAGAGCTGGTCGGCAGGCCACATTCAATTATTTTCGTTTTTTGTGAAATACAGGCAGCCATATATTACCGTGCGCACATCCATACACACCACGTACGTTTACTCCTCAAGTATATCAAGATTATTTCTTTTAAATTCTTTTCTTCACACCTTTAGTAACGCTTTGATGTTTCGAGCCAGGCTTGAAAGAACGGGCAGCAACGAGAACCCAGCCGGCCAGCCCTCCAGAGCCGCATGGAACGTCCAACGGACCGACACGAAACAATTCGTTGCACAAGAATACTTCAGATTTTATTTTTTTCAACTCGTAACTGGTATGAAGAACAAGCAAGCCTTCTGGGGTTCTACGAAGCGATCTCCAGCACGATGGCAGCAATGGCACCGCAACAACGACGACAGAGCTAAAAAGGGCAAAACGAATTCCAACACCAAAATCCAATTTCCGAATTCAACAAAAGGAATCGCTTGCCTTTTGCAGCGCAGTGTGGATGCGTCGCGAGTGTGATGCGCTGCGGTGTGATCGCTGATCGGCGCGTTTCATTAGCCAAGAAAATCCACTCCGTAGCGGAGCAAGGCAGCATTACGTAGAGCTCAACACTTTCGTAACGAAGGGATAGGTCGAGCGCGGCGTTGCCACGTTAATGTTGAAGATTTCATAGATTTTACGTCGTATCATAAATGTTGAACTTATTCAATTTCAATATGTAAGTCTAAATTACAAAATTGAAACCAATTGTTTCCAGATATCGAAGGGCTTTAAATTTTTAAATTGCATTAAACAAATTGTAAGTTATGCTTTTTTACTTGGAAAAGAAACCACACATTTCAAAATACATTTCAAGAAATATCTAAATACAAAAGCATCTAGATTAAACATGGTTGTAAAAAGGTGGCAACACTGTAGGAGCTCCACTCTGCTGCCAAAAAAGGAACAAAAGTGCAGACGCTGCTTGAATTCGAGGTCCCGAACACGTTTCTGTCCCATCGCACGTACATACATACATACATTTGGACCGAAACGTTTTGGTAGTTTTGTTTCTTTGAATGCTGTTGGCTTATGAATAGCATCCAGTTTGTGAGGCTAAAGCTAGTTTTTCAATTCCTTGAAGGCCCGGCATCGCACAAAAACCATTCAATTTTTTTTACTTCTTCGTTACGTTTGCTATGCTTCTTTTGGAGTTCTTTTTGTTGTTCTTTACACTCTTGACACCTTGAGCTGTTCAAAGGGACCATTGTTGTTGCTCGGATTTCTCACTTTCCTGTGGAGCGGCAACAACAATAGTGACAGCGACAGCGCAGCTTGCTTCACACTTCAAACATTTTGTGAGGGATTTTTCGTTTTTTCGTGGCTTCTCCTTCGTCCTACGCGACATGTTAGCCAGCAAGATCCAAGACTGGAAGTCGGAGGCAAGTATTGCCAAGCGTTTAGCAGTGTTGAGCACATTTAAATATTTGCCCATATTTTGGGCTTGGAATTTGTAGCATCACATGGGGATTCTAAATTGTTGCAGTAAACTTCTTTAATTTCGCTGTAAATTCCAAATTAGTTAAATTGTGGCTTCGATTTATTTTAACCACAAGTGACATTATAATAACATTTTAATTGAATAAATAGTAACGAAATAAAATGAGGCGAAAATACCTAGTAATTTAACAAACTCGTGTCAAACTAGGAAATATAGAAAAACGCTTTTATTTGTGGAGCAAATTAAAATAATGATGGTGTTAATGGTGTTTTTAATATCATCATTATTTAATTTGTCACACTCTGTACAATTATGCGAAAGCTACACTTTCTTTAAATTCGGAAAGTTTTTAACTATTCGGTTCTGTTCTCAAAAACTTTTCAAACTCTAATTAATCAAATTTCTTTAGCCATATTTTCCGAAGATATTCTATTGAAAGAAACTTCGTGTCTTTTTTGAAAAAGAGTTGGACAAGATGGGCAAAAAATTCTGTGATATCGGAAAAATTTTTAGTCTGCAAGATATTATATTTCAGTATTCAAGTGACTGAAAACTTTATTAAAAAAATTATTTAAAAAATTAATAAATAAATTTTACAAGTTATTATTTTTAACTAGGTTAAAAAAATAAACAATTACATTTCCTAAGGGAAAATTAGTTTTCTGCTTGTAAACAATTACATGAGTATAACTAACAGATATACTCGCTGAATGCTTTCCAACGAAATAAATTTTCTTTAATACTCTCCGATACAAAACCGATTAGAAACGGCGACGTCTCTAATGCAAGTGTTTGCATTCACTATATATATTCATATATTTTAGATAATTCGTTAATATCGAACATTAAGGCTGTTTTTCATACCATCATTAAATTTTTCCGCCACCCACACGCAACTTTACACTCGCCGTTCCAGCAACACTGTTGCATTCATTTCAGCCTGTATGTCTGGCCGGAAAACGCTGCCCTCTTCGGTCAACGGCTGGTTTGCCGCAACTGCACAAAACGTGTCAATGTACAACAACAACACCACAAGAACAAAATTGATTTATTTTTTTTAGTTTTGTTTTGTTGCTATTGTGTGGGACAGCGAAGTGGGCATCCGTCGGCAGCGACGAAGCTGTTTCAACAATGAAAACAACACCAAAGCAGAGAAGAGCAGCAACGCCGACGTCATTCGAACCAACTCCACACAAATTGTGTACTCAGTTTTCTTTTTCTCACTTCACAAACACTGATTTTTTATTTTTTTAATCATAATTTAAAATTTTGTTTGATTTTATACTCAAATCAGTGCTTTATTTATCAATACATTTAAATAAATGTTTTTAGACATTTTTGTTGAAGTTATGTATCCGGATTTTATCCAAGCATGAATATTTTTATTCATAAACCGTATAAAAATAGTTATAAATCAGCAGACGACGTAACACACAACACTTTACAAAGTACGAGAGCGAATGTGAAGGAACCCAAGAATTAGCGATGACATTTATTGTTGTTACGTTGGCGACCTTGCAGTAAACCTAAGCCGGCAATTTTGTAGCATCGGCTATACTATGGAATATGCAAAAAATTATTTACTGTAATTACGCCCGAATTTTAGTTGAAACGCCACAGAAGATGAAAACAGAACATGATATAAATAAATTAATATATGTTTAGTGAGTTTACTCATAAATTAGGATTTTTAAGCGAAATTCTTATAATAAGGGGGTTATGTAAGACTTTTAAATGACAAGTTCTCCTCTCTTATATATATATCAGATAAGTGAATATTACACCACGAAATTTCTTATTTTATAAATTACCATTCATAAATTACCACTTGTCAAAGGCTTTGCATGCGGTTGTAAATAAGTATACTCGCAAAATTTCCAAGGTAACCAAAATGCCAAGGTACAATAAATAACTAAACAAAAAATTTTTGAAATTTCGATATGTGAAAGATATCATATTACTTTAAAACTCTACTCAGATCTTAGATCAGAAAATAAGACTAATTTCAATATTGCTTTAAAACTAAATTGATTTTCATAAAAGCTTATAATTTTTTTAAAATACTCACCCTATATCTGCTTGAAGGTTTGTGTATACTGTATGTGAATTCACCAAATCCCCGAGTTGTAATGCTGACAAAATTTTTTGACAGCAATTGGAAGTCCCAAGCCATATCAGACCTGCTGGTTGATGTCTTCGAAGAAGAAGTAGATTTATGCGTCATTACCTCCGATGGAAAGTAATCGCAGGACTTAGAGAAAGTTATGTTATCCCTACCTCAGCTGACGAAGATACTACTGCAAAGCCGCACCGCAATCAGTCGACATACGCAACCGCTGTGGGGATACGTGGCCATCGCCTTTAATCAAGTGGATGTTAACAGACTGCAGGCGGTTGGCCCGGATCGTCTGTGCGCGGAATGGGTTCTCAAGAATGGTGGTGCAGTGCAAACGGTTGAACAACCGGGCCAGCTAATACGTGATTACAATGCTCTTCCACCGGAGTCCAGCAATTTCCACATCAAAGAAGTAGACGCCACTGGTGCATCGATCATGAAGATTGGACTGCAACATTTTAAAGATTGCAAGCTAATCGACAAAGTAATATTTAGCGATTGCCGTCACTTGGAAGAGGATGGTTTGGAAAGCTTGGTTCTTCTACGTTCGTCACTTAAAGAGCTACAGATATCCAGATGTCAGAATATACCGGATGAAGGTCTCAAGGTCATTGGTGAATTAAAGCACTTAAGGGAGCTAAGAATTTTTGGCATGGAGTACGTAAAAAATATGGATGCAGTGATAAAAGATCTGCAGAAACAGTTGCCGAATTGTAAAATATTTACCAAAATATGAAACCTGTTTTTATTTATTTGTTGCCATCAAAAAACTTTAGCGTAAGAATTGAGATTTAAGCAAAACAAAAAAAATATTCATTTTATTAATAAAAGTTATGAACAAATATTAAGGTTCTTATATAATTTAGATTTTTTATACTTATAGCCTTTTTACTTACGCGATATTGCAAGTAGAAAGCTTAATTAGGACATAAAATATAAATATACAAATATAAATTTTAGTTAACTTTCTAGTTAAATAGTTTTGACGCGTAATTACTTTAAATTTGAACATTTTATATAAAAGTCAAAATAGACTGTCCGGCCAATTTTTTTTCTATTACGCCATTTTTTAAAATTAATTTATAACATACCATATTTAAATCTACGTAGAGGCTAAAATGTAAGGACGTATATCTTCCACATCTAAAAGACGTTCAGGACGAACGTGCTCTCCACACATCGGGCATTTATTCGTTTCCGAAATTATTCTATAAGTAAAAATTAGAATAAACGTTTGCAAACAGAAGAATAAAATTCCCGCATACTTCTCCATTTCAGCTCTGAAGCATGGAAAATCGCACTCCGGGCAAGAGGTCATGTTATGCTTAATTATATGTTGACCCTTCCAAGATTTCGTTAAAGAGCAAAAACACAAATTAACGAAACATGCGACTTAAAAAATGTTATATTTACCGTTGCTATGCAAATCGGCAACGTTGTCTTACAGCTGTAACAGGTCACTTCCATATTTGGTAGATTAGCATCACAGATCGGGCACTCCATGGTTTCATAATCAATTTCATCCTTGAAGTTCTTTACATCTTTCGGTGCCTTGCGTACTACAGATTCCACTTTTTTAGCGTAGCGTGGATCTAACTGACTACGATATTCGGGTCGCATTAACATCGAAGCGTAATTGAAGGCTGCTCGTTTGAGACCTACGCGCTGACATTCAATTACCGTAGATGTGAGTATCTGAATAATATCTAAAGTATTAAAAAAAACCTACTTAAAATTTGTCGCATTAAAACTAATAAGGATTTTTTTTTTTACGTTGTGGGAACTGAGATATGTTTTCCGCAACTTGCACTAGCAACTTGGCCGCTTGCAGATGGTTACCCAATTTCACATGTATTCGGACCAATGTGTACCGGTGCAACAGAATCAAATTGTAACGCATTTCGGCAGAGACGGCCAAATTGTTCCGTCTTAACTCCTGATACATCGAAAAAAGCAAGTCGCGCGACACTTTGTAGTTGCCAGCAAGCTGCTCCTGGTTCGCTATAATGACAGCAGTTTTTGCAGCGTCCTTGTAATGTCGGCGTGCCATATATAAGCGAAACAAATAGCGTGGATCCCTGGGTGAGCCATCGACTTTGCCCAGCAGAAAATTAATCAACTGCGTTGCTAGCTGCTCGTTATTTGATGTGGCCACACAATCGATAGCCATGGAAATGGCTTGAGACTCGTCATTACTAAAAGCAGAAGCTTTTAAAAGAAATCGCAAAGCTTTAGAAAATTCTCGAGCCAGGAAATAATACTTTCCGGCCAGCAGCGTGTATTTTTCACTTTCAAAGTACTGTCCCAAAGCAAGGTAATCACTGGGTTTAGCGCCGCCGTGTCGTTCCAGGAGCTCTCCATATTGCCGCATTTTATTGTGACACTGCGCCAGAGCAAAGGCTTCTTCGATGCATCCACAGACCACGAGAAACTGCAGCGCCTGTTCAAAATCGCCAATTTTCTGATAGAATGTGGCTAGCATTTTCGCTCCTTCCGTGGAATGCGACTCTAGAACAACTTCCGATGCAGCATGAGCGTCGCACATATGGTCTAGGTAAATGCGCACGCAGGCATCGAGGTCGCCAGCGATGCGATAGCTTTTGATAGCCTCTTCAAATTTACCATCCAATTCTTTGGCTTTGGCATAAGCGGTATGTAGCTTGGTGCTACGCACTTGAGGAAGAATTTGATTGGCTTTGTTCCACATCTTCAAGGAAATGTAAAGACTAAAAGCTTTGTCGTAGAGGCCGCCACGTTCGTAGAGGCTGGCGGCTTCGGTTAGATGGCCAACGGTGGACAGAAGTTCTGCACAGTCTTGAATGAGTTGTGGCTCATTTAGTTCGACAGCGTATTGGATCTGCGGAGATCAAAACTTTACAGGAAATGCTACGCAAATCGCGATTCGCACGAACCCCTCTTCTAAAATCGCCTGCGCGTATGGAAGTCCTAGCAATGCCGGATTTGCACAGACGTACGTGTTCCTCATACTCCGGTGAGACAGTTAGTGGCGGTTGTAGTTCTTGGCCGTTCTTGATCAATTCCTCCTTGTAGCCCTTTTCATAATGGTACAAAGCATCCGCATAATTACCGCTAAAAATTAAATTAACAAAAATCCCAACAAGTTCAGACAGGGTAAATTCACACAGTCGATACTTACCTGAACTCTAACTGCTGCGCATATTCACGGGCAATAAAAGGCACTTCATCGGGCTCATATTTATAAGCTAATAATAAGGCCTGTTCCCATTGCAGCAGGTCCCGGCAGAGATCCAGGGCTTCTTTGGTGTAGGAACCCTTCAGAAAGAACTCCCTGGCTTCGTCATACTTTTCCAACAGAAGACAACAAAATCCAGACAAATTGTTAATATCTTCCATATAGCAAACATCCTCGAGAGCAGCCACCATGGAAACATTGCCAATGCGACGATAAGCACGTATAGCTTAAAACATTAATGTGAATGATAATCATTTAAAATATTGAAATACAATAAAAATAAAAGGAAAACTAGTAAGTAAAAGGGCTGCCTTTAACACGACAAAAATTTAGAAATCCTACACCAACAGAGTTCAAAAAGACGCTTTAGAAAGCACTTAAAAACAACGAAATCTTTTAACTGTCCAACTGGGCGAGACGCACCAATTTTTGAGGATACTATGCTAATGTCTCAAAAATGTATCCCTAATAGGTATTCTACCTCCTGTGCGGTTAAAGAGGAGAACAATATAAGTATATACATTTGCTTAGAAATGTAGGATAATATGAGCTTTACAATTTATATCTATGCACTTAGCTTTACAATTTATAACTGCTCAGACATAAAATGTTCAGTTCTTACTATGCGAATACGTTAGGTATTAAATTTTCAATTAAAGTTTCGCATAGATATCTCATGCTGTTAATCAGATATTAGTAACTTTTGTATAAGTAAGCGGACCACATACATTTATTGCAAGAATAGTGTTTTTTTGCATCTGAATGAATTTTTTTTATCTTCATACCATATATGAGATATCCACTTTATTGCTTCCCTATATCACTATTACGATTTACAATCACTATCACGATTTAGAAATCACAATTACAGAAAAACATTTCTAAATCGACTTTTCTATTCTATCTTGTCTCCTTCTCTGCGTTATGAACGAAAGAGCAAAGTACATGTTAAAATATCTTTTTACAAACCTATTTGTGGCTCTAAATCCGCTATAGCCTGCTCTCCCACCTTTTGCCAGGTAGCATTCGAGTTATTTTTTTCACATATACGAAATGCCTCGGTGTATTTCCGTAAGGCCAAAAGCATTTGCAAACTGTCCTTACTATTCGAATCACTCCTTGCTAAATGTGTTGTCAGAGTCTGTGTTGCGTAATGGCCACCATCGATGTAGAGCACCATTTCACCATCGGAAAGCATGATAGGGACCTGAGAAGGATTCAGCTTGGTTTCGCCCACCTTCTTAGTATGCTTGCCTAAGATGAAAACATTTTCTAATTTTTTATATTACTTTAATTTTATTCTGTGAGCTATAATTGTTTGACGTAGAAGAGTTTTTATTTGACTTACAATCAAAGTAAAATAAGTAAGTAATAAGTATCTTATTGTTTGTTGAATTTTATAGTAATAAATCTTTTCGAGCTGAATATATACTGAAATGCCTTACCATTCACTGAATATCGTACGAAAACATGAGTCGTACACATTTTGATATCAAACGTAATGAAGATATGTTGCTGTGTTATGTCCCACAAACAACCACTACACTGCTTGGGAAAGTTGGTTATAAATACCACCTCTTCGTTAGCCTAAAAATTTATTGCAACAACTACAAAATTAGTAGATTTCGCGGCAAATGTAAATTGTTTATTACTCACCGGTAGAAAGACGAAACCTTGTCCGTGTTCATCGATGAATATTAGCTTTGTTCCCTCATTATCGCTGTATATCTTTCGAATACCCATATTGTGGCGATAGATGCCGCAAATATCCCATTTTTCAAGAGAAAAATATGCCAAATGACCCAGCTATGAAGTGAAACTCTAACATTATTAAAACTAAACAGTATTTAAAAAGAACGCTCTTACGTCGGTTGCAAATATAAGAAACTCCTGCGTCAGATCGTGGCATGAAATAATTGAATCACTTAATGTCGGTACTGTGGCAGGAAAGGTGCGTATCGATTTATCTTTAATATTTGGATCATCCATATCAATAGCTTGCAGTATCAAATGCGGTGTACATAGAGCAGCGCAATAATTCGCGTTGATTTTCATGTCCATTACTTTGGAGGGAAACTCTCGCTCACCCGTTGGCTGCGGGACGTCGCCCAAGGTTTTACCCATATCGTAGATCCACACGTGGTTTTCTGCACCTGCAGCCATATGATAAGGACCAATAGCAAGAAGGGTCGGTTCTACATGAAGCAATTGTCGAATTGGTAAAGGTCGTGCCTGTAAGAAAAGTAGAGACAAGGAAAGTTTCGTTTTAAAAATTTGTGTAACCTGTCATTAATAATTCACAGAGAAAAAAGTTTAACTAAGACTTAAAATCAATTAAACTTCACCTTGTCTGGCAGATAGACATATATCGAAACCTCTCTCAGGCTACTTAAGATGACAAATCTTGGCGCTGACACTGAGTATAATGTCGGCAACTTCGTCATATAAGTGTAAAGAGTGCCACTTGTAGTGGCCACTGCCAACAATTGGCCATCACCAGACCAGTCTATCATTTGCACACCCGTGTGTTCAGGCACGCTGATGATCTTCTCCGTTTCATGCAAATTCGTTATAGAATGAATTTTAATTCTGCAACACCAAAGTATATTTCTTACATATACTTCTACAGTTAACAGGTATTTTTCTCACTTACGTATCATCCCCGCAGGAAGCGACAATATCAAGAGCCGGGCAGTAGGCTAGACCCGTCAAGTGGTCCTTGTGGTTCTTCACTTGCCACAGTTCTTGGCCGACGTCTTTGGTATGCGTTGATATAGCCACAACATAGCCATTAGCAAACCCCAACAAAATATAACCATCCCCAAACCATTTGTGCTGGACTAACGAGCCATAGCGGCTCTGAAATCCAAGCTCGGTGGGTGAATCAGGTTCGGGTAGATAGTAGAGGAAAAGCGTACGTTTGCCTATTATCATGCTTACTGCATTTTCATCGCTATTCTTCTCGTTACAAGCCATGGACGCGAAGTACATGTCGGTGGGAACGTCTCTCAGAGCCACTACTCTGATGGAATCACCCTCTTCGTTGCTGAGCGAAAAGGTTTTGTCGTCAGAGCCCAAAGCTAGGACATTCTGCTTCGACCAAGCGCCACAAGTGATGCGTTTTGAGTGCTTGCCCAGAATGGGGACGCGTTTCTTTGAGCAGTGGTTATAAATACAGAGGTTTCCTCGAGCGGTACCTATCGCCAGCAGTTGTGCGCTCTTTGACCAGACAATGCAGCTGGGGGGATCACGTAAGCCTGATTCGAATGTCGTCTTACGCTGTATGCTGGCATCCCAGAGTACGATCACGGACGATGTGGCCGTGATTATTCCAAGTACCTCGCCCTCGTTGTCCCAAGCAAAACCAGAGCATAAGCTGTGAGACCATGATATCAAGTTCACTTTTAAGAACAACTTACTTACCCAGGTAGATCTATGCGCTCGATGATCTGGCCCTGCCGATTAAATATTGCAACCGTCGCGTCTGAGCCCGTTGTTGCTAGCAAAGAGGGCGCAGTTCCTTGCTGCCAAGTGAAGTAAACATCGCTCGGACCGTGTGGCTCATCATATTTATAAAGAAGCTTATCGAAAGGCATCTCTCCATGCAGTTATTACAGCCAGCGATCTAACTTGACCTATAGTGATCTGCTCGAATTTTCCTGCTTTTTCGTGGGGAATATGAATATTTCAGTTTTCTACATTTTGTTTGTCGCTAGATTGTTGACCACCATTAGTTGCTATAACAACAGGTGTAGTTAGGTTGCCAGATAAAATTCCTTCACTAAAAGGAAATAATTTGTAGTAATTTGTTGGAGAAATTAATCTCCTCTGTGAAATTTTGAAATCAGTTGTAGAAAAAACTCAAAGGATTATTTTATTCACGTGATACTTTAAATTTTACACATTAAATTGTATCCAGAAGTTAGAATAACATCATCAGTACTTATTGTATAGTACTATAAATATTGTACTAGTACAAAAAGAATAGCATTATGTATTTACGTTGAGAAACATAATTTTCTTTTGAATGAGTCACAATTATAAAGTTTCACATCGCTAATAAAATGTCAATATAGTATCAGTCATATTCGGAAGTAATAATTTGTGCTAATAAGGTATCTTGGAAACAATTTCGAAATGGACGTTGATTTGCCTGAGGAATTCGACTTGATTGTCATTGGTACAGGTGAGTAGTGGTGGCCACTATGAATCTTTGCAGCTTTGATGGGTGGATCTCCAATTCCAGGATTTCCGGAGTCGTGCGTGGCTGCTGCAGCCAGTCGAATTGGCAAAACTGTTCTCCACATCGATCCGAACGATTTCTACGGTGGCTCTTGGGCTTCGTTTAATTTGTCAAGTTTTTGCGACTTCATCGTAAACAACGACAGAACCAATGGAGAGGTTATCAATGGACACATAAAATGGCACACAAAGGAAGATGACACTGAGCTGACTAGAGAAGGGACTAAATCTGCCGCAGAAGTTTGTACCGAAGGATGTGATGCCTGGACCAAATCCAATTTACTCGCTCACTCGCGTCGCTTCAATATCGATCTCTGTCCAAAACTTTTATACTCAGCAGGAAGACTGGTTAAACTCTTGGTGTCTTCGAATATATGTCGGTACGCCGAATTCCGTGCCGTTGATTGCGTGTGTATACAGTACCAGGATGAGGTGCTCAACGTACCCTGCTCACGAAGCGATGTTTTCAACTCGAAGCATCTGAGTATCATCGAGAAGCGGCTGCTGATGAAGTTTCTCACCGTCTGCATGGTCTACGGAGAGGAGAAGTTCGATGATGATCTGACTCTCCATCGCGGAATGACATTCCAGGAGTATTTAGGGACCCAGAAAGTCACGGATAAGATAACCACATGCGTTATGCAGGCCATAGCGATGTGTACACCAGAGACCAGCTTCGAGGAGGGCATGGAACGAACCAAGAACTTTTTACAGAGTCTGGGACGCTATGGAAATACACCGTTTCTGTTCCCGATGTATGGATGCGGCGAGATTCCGCAATGCTTTTGTCGCCTCTGTGCTGTTTTCGGAGGCATATATTGCTTGAAACGCACTGTAGAGGCCATTACTATAAATGCCGATACAAACATGGTTAATGTCCTTGTAGACGGCAAGTCGATAAGATGCAAACATGTCGTAAGTTCACGTGGCAATATACCAGCAAATATTATCGAGCGCAACATCAACATCACAGGGCTTGGTAGCCTGGTAAACCATCTCTCCCGTGGAGTTTTTGTGACTACAACACCACTGGGAGATAAAGACCTCAATTCTGGCGGCGGAGGAGTGAATATGATGCGATTGTTGCATGGTAATCGGGAAGCGATACTGATACAGCTGTCGCATTTCTCAAGCACATGTCCAAAGGGTACTTGTAAGTATTTAAGTATTTGCTAGATTTCGGTTAAATGATTAATGTTTCTAATTACATTTCTCCAGACATCTTCCATCTCACTACGCCCGCTTTAAGTGATGAACCTGAGAGTGATTTGACACCCTTCGTAACACAAGTTTTTAACGCTAAACCGAATTCCCCCACTTTAGTTTTGTCCGCCTTTTTCACCATCACTGCTAGAGCGACTGAACCTAATGCCATAGTTGATTCGTCAACGCCTATCGTCTGCACTGCTGCCCCATTCTACGAACTTGACTATGATCTTTCTATTAAAAACGCTTGCGATATATTTGCAAAAATTTACGGTGATGTGGAATTCCTGCCACGTGCTCCAGATCCAGAAGAAATCATCATTGGTGATGAGGATCCACGCGCTCTGGCGGATCATAGTTTACCAGATGATTTACGAGCTCAACTCTTGGATCTGGAGCAGGCAACAGAGGGTATGGAAATCGAAGATGGTATATAGAATGGAATGGAAATGGATGAGGCATAAAACTCTTTTGACATACGCGGAATTTTAAAATTATATACATAGATGGAGAACTGTTCTCTATTTTTTAATAAAATAAATTCCATAGTATTATACTTTCGTCATACCCCGCTGAGTAATTAAGCCAACAGCAATTATACTTACTTTCATTAAATTAAGAATTTAATTTTATTTTATTTATTTTTATTTTTTCAAAAAATATCTACATTATTCAGTATTACGTAGAAATTATTAACCATGCATTAGTAAAAAAATTTTAAAATTTAACATTTTAAAAAAACATAAAAACAAACAAGCAGTAAAAATATTGGTTAGGTTTTACTTTCTTTTTATAAAATAAAATCACATCTTTAAATTTATCGTTAATATGGCTTGAAATAATGTAAAAATTGTAGGCGGGCTTTATTTAGGTTTTCATTCTATCTATATTGAAAATAAAAATCAAGTTTTAGTTACCAAAATTCTAAGTTAAAAGCTTTAATCAAGAAATCCTTAATTCGTTATTAAGTCTGAAATTTTATATTTACATAATCTAAAAAGGTTATCTTTTACTGTTTTCCTTTTATATGACAATATTCCTAGTGATATTTAATGTTATAATTGTATGATATCCTGATTTATGTTTTTAATATTTAATTTTAGTAAATTATTTATTAAATCAAACGTATGCAATTTCAACAGTTCGGCTTTGTTTATTATTATGTAAAAGCACTTTTAGAGAAGTTTTAGTAGAGCTTTGATTCAGTTCATCGTTATGCTTTATAAAGCTAAAGGACAGGCAGTAACACTCAACGCAAGAAAAGTAATAAATAAATATTCCAAATAAGAGAGAAACATTTCAAACAGCATATCGCTTGAACAACCAAAATATGGGGGGAGGCGTTTATAATATATTTATAAAACCTTGTCTGCTTTAACCAGAGCTGTACAATTTAAATTCTTATTACGTAATCAGTGGTATTTGTCATATCTAATATTAAACATAGAAATATTGAAATCAAATCTGAGCCATTTAATGTTACTGCAAACAGCATATTTCAGACTTTATGTTTATGATATACTAAAACCATAAAGGTAATGCTAACGTCAACTTTAAGATCAATGAATTTCTATAATATAAACTAATAAATAATTTGCATTTTGATTGGAATTAATTTGTCAACATGAATCTTTCTACACCTCTGGTTACTATAAGAATAATCTGGTGGATTATTTCTACACCTCTGATTTCAACATGATTATTTCTACACCTCTGGTTTGTACAACATAGGCAAATCAATTTTTCAGACTAATTGTCAGCAAAATTGATTAATTAACGTTTTTCCCTAAGAATACATCTAGAGCAATATTTAAAAAGAACATTTACTAGAAATTTAATTTTCCCTCGTAGGTGCAAAAGTAGTCTTTATATCTTCAGGCGAATGAAGATTTATTAATAATAAAGTATTGAGTGATATTTTAAGTTAAAGGCTAGTGCACAATATCTAAATCAATTATAAAGATAACTTTAAAACTAAGCATTATCGCTCACATTGAATTTAATGAAAACTTGACCAAATCATTTTAACGGACATATTTTCTCTCCCTCTCTCTTTCACTACTGCGATTTTTTCAAAGGTTTTTAGATTTTAATTAAATTGTTATTAATGTTCTGTTGGCGCTTTCGCTTCGCATTCATCGCATCGACAATCGGTTGTCGCTTCGCATTGTATTTCTTGTTGAGGTCTTCAATTTCTTTTTCCATCTCCGAGTCAATATTGTTCAAGCGCTGATTCAAGTCGTCAAATGTTAAGAACTTTAAGAACTCAAACTCGCCGTCGACGAAGCTGTGCGACTGGGAGTGCAAATGATGGTGCTGTTGGTATGCAGGTGGTTGTTGCTGTTGGTTACGCAATATGCTTTGCTGATTATTGATTGCAAGTATGTGGTCTCCTACCATCGCAGGACTACAGCCATAATAAGCAGCCGCTGCAGCTGCGGCCTGTTGTTGCTGCTGTTGTTGCAAGTGCTGCTGATGCTGCTTCAGTCCGTACTGATTGATCGCTGAGATTTGCTGGAAGTGAACCTCCATGTTGTTTTCCCAATTCACATTCGCATTATGCGCGCTGGGCATTATGGTCTGTTCATGCTGCTCGTGCCCATGCATCTGGGTATGGGAGGCATCTTGTTGTTCACTGACTGCGCTTGAGTAGTCTGAAGTTATTTTATCCAAGTCGATGGCATTACGCGCCGGCACGTCAGCGTTCTTTCGCTCGAAGTGGTCGAGAAACTGTGGACGATACCGTGGTTTGTTGAAATCATTACGCTTAGCTGTGGTGGAATCATCCGAATCGGAATTTATAACCATCGTGCCTGTGAAGTTAATTCGTCAGGACGTTATCAGAACCAACGTTCCTTTTGGATCTTACCTAGGTTTGATTCGAGCTCTACCAAAGTTCCACTGTCGACAGCAGAAACATCTGCAGCACCATTAGCATCAGCCGTCCCAGTTCTTCCAGGTGCTTCATCCTCCGTGGTGTGTGCAATCATGGTTGCATTCGAAGCTTGTTGATATTCGTCGAACTTTTCAGGTACCAAAGTACCTGGATCGTCAATGAAGGTCTTGACAGTTTCTGCTGGAAACTCATGCTCTTCGTCTGGCACCACTTCTGGCTGGGTCGCCAAGCTCTTCGCCTGGACTAAGCCATTGCCTGCTATTGCGCCAGAAGCACGACTGGAGCGTTGTTGCTCTCGTATGGCGCACGTCTCTTCAATCATTCCTTTTAATATGCCGCGACTCTTTGCGTTACTAATAAATTCATGTTCCAGCAGGTCGGAGGCAGTGGCACGTTCCTCAGGATTCTTGACCAGACAGAGACTCACGAAGTCGATGAACTCAGTACTCCACCGGTCTGGCTCGCGAAAAGAAGGTGGTGGCTTCTGCGGAATCATGAATATGGCACGCATGGGATGAATGTCGCCGTACGGTGGTTTCCCCTCAGCCATCTCCAGCGCTGTGATACCAAGACTCCATATGTCCGCCACGCAATCGTATCCGATCTCTTCGATCACCTCCGGAGCCATCCAGAAAGGGGTGCCGATTACAGTATTGCGTTTGGCCATCGTGTCCGTCAACTGCCCAGCAACCCCGAAGTCGGCCAGTTTAGCGTACCCTTCAGTATTGAGCAAAATGTTTCCAGCCTTGATGTCGCGATGAATTTTCCGTCGTAGATGCAAATAAACCAGGCCCTTAAGAGTGTCTGACAGAATTGTTGCAATTTCATCCTCAGTTAGAGTTTTCTTGCGCAACCTCATGATGTCCGAGACGCTTCCCGCGCCACAGTATTCCATGCAGATCCACAAGTCGTACTGCTTGAAGTAAGAGCCATAATAGCGCACCACGTATGGCGAATCGCATTGCTGCATTATAGAGATTTCCTTAATTATCTCGTGAAGGTCGGATTCCACCGGCACCAACTTAATTGCCACGATGGAACTGCTCTCCTTGTGAAGCGCCTTGTAGACCGAGCCATAACTGCCTTCGCCCAATTTACATATGATATCGAAGACCTTCTCGGGCGGCTGCAATAAGCTCTCCTCCGAGAGTTTCTTCAGTTCGCTTTTGGAAGACATTTTTGCTGTTTAATTGCTTTTCGTTTCCCTGGGAATCGAATGAAAATTTTTCAAGATTAGTGTTAATATTTACACCATCTTGAGACTTTCAATAGTATTTTATAAAAAATGTTAATTTTCTAATTCCAACAAAAAATGGGAAAATAAACACTGAAATGAAATGTCATTTCGGGATTTTATTTTTTACCTGACAAGTGTATAGTTATATAACAGTTGCCAAACCAAATTTTTACATAACTAAATGACTTTAAGGAGAATTTTAAAAATGTCAGAATTTGAAAAACAGAGTTGGCCCATTGAATCAACAATTTGTCGGATTTAATGCCAAAGAAAACAGTTTATGTGGTACCAACAGTGAAACACTGGAGCAGTTCCGTTATACTCAGGAATTAAATTTTCGGATGTTCTTTTAGCAATGAAGTAAGAGATTTAGTTTGAATCAAGGGTAACAAGAAAAAAAGGTGTATAGAGAGATACTGGATGACAACGCCATATCATCAGACCTGCGACTGATCGGCGAAGTTTCTGTGATACATCAGGATAACGATCCAAAAAGGAGCTCTAAATTATGCAGAGATATCTCAATCTTATAGAGCTTTTATGGTTGTAAATAGAAAGGAAAGTGCGGAAAAGTTTCAAAACTCGAAAAAGCAAATATAGAATGCCTTGCTGGAATCTTGGAATAACATACAACAAGAAACAATGAACGAATTCAAAGTCAGAATACCAAAGCGAAAGTAATGAATGCAAGGGAGGGTTTCTTGATGGAAAATCAGCTGAAAAATTCTTCCTGCTTTTATTAAGCAATTTTGATACAAGAAATGTATCTATAACATAATTTCGATAAAATTTAAAATCAAATTTAATAAAATTTAAAATATGAATTAAACCTTTTATATTTTTAAAGGTTTGGATAACTAGTTGCAGTATTTTTTTAAGTTATAAGGGTAATCCAGGAACATTCGGCCTGAAATGTATATAAATACTAAAATTTATAGCTTAAACACAATCATAGCGGAAAGATGCTACTGCAACTCTCAGCTGTCATAATTACATGGGCTCTTATGGAAATCTAGAAAAAAATAAAATTTCTTCTTCGCCGCTATGTTAGGCCGTTTAGTTTGGTCACTGGTTTGATTCTAATTTTAATAGTGGCAGAAACTGTACATTATTTCTGACACATCCACTGCGTATTCTTCATCCATTTTTTCTTAATTTTTCACTTTCGTGTTCACTTTATTACTACACCCTTTAACAATTGTTTTTTGTTTTCAATTTCTCGACAATTCAAATTTTGGAGGCCAGTAACTGAAGCTATCATTTGGTTTTAAACGGTAGAGTTCGACAACTCACATCACTGGTAGTTGCATCTACTGCTATCATTGTGTTTAAGGTAATGTAAATAAAGTCAAATAATAGATAAAGTAACAATATTAGTAATATAGTGTTCTGTATAGTCAGAAATAAAGTGTTTTCAGGAGTTGCAAACTCTACGGACGGAAACAAAGCTAAGTTACGCAAAATGTGTAGAATAAAACTGGAACATGGCTGTGTGTATTTTCGTTTTGGTTGATTGCTGGACTTAATATTTGATCATATTATCAGGCACCTAGTGATGACAAAACATGTAGTTCATTCAACATCAGTTTATTAATCCTAAAATTTCCTATTATCAACACAGGGGAATGAAATATGACAGTAATTTTCTGAGGTTTTGGAAGTCTGAGGTTTGAATAAAATAGTAATTACTTAAAGCGTAATCTGATTTCGAAGCTACGATATCAGTTCGAAGAGGATGGACTCCACCCTCTCTGTCTCAAAGGTAATTTCCATGGGAATTATTTCTGGTAAACTTAAATTAATTAAAAATACTAGGGTTGCTTTGTCTTTAAAAATGGAGCGACTCGTGCTCATAAGCCGTCTAAGAAGCTGGCAGAACGTATGCAAAGATTAGAAAGTAATTCTTTGCTGGGTGAGCAATTTATACACAAACCTTCCTACAGACTCTATGAGCGTACTTGGAAAAAGTTCCTACAAAATGTTGACAAACTGCAGCGCAATAGTTACTTCAGAACTCTTGAGAATCTGGTGACATATGTGACTAGTAATAACTGTAGCACACCATTGCGTTCGTTTGGCGTGGATGAAATACTGCCGGCAGCGGCTTTATTAACGGGCAAGTATACTTGAATGAGTTTCGTTTCCCAGGTTGAAACGAATAAAATATTTCCGTATATTCCTGAAGGCATTAATCAGCCAGATCATTTGGAACAATTCGAAGCGCTTTCGCAGGGCATTAAAGAAAGAACTGATGCCAGCGTTTGCATACTACAGTCGCGTGACTGTCCAACAATTAAAGCTGCCATCGAGACCATGGTGTACAATTTTGTTGAAGCGCCATACAGTGATGACGAGGAGCGCAGTCGCAAACGTCTGCGACGCTCGCAGTGCACCATGAAGCAGCTACATCAATGGTATACAAACAATTATGGTACTGGAGGGAGGGACGCAGTATCTGTAGAATCTTCTGATGCCATCGCTCCACACATTCGACGACACATTTTGGTTGTCATTCTACCAGATTTCGAATGTTTTGGAACGCTGGTGTTGCAAGACATAGTTTTGATCTTAAGTTCCTATTTTGCACGGCTGCCTTTCGTCTTGATTATGGGTGTGGCTACGGCGGTGTCAGCAGTGCACAGTACGCTACCATATCACGTTATGAGCAAACTAAAACTTAGAGTTTTTCAGACACAGACAGCAGCGATAATTTTGAATGAGGTAAACAACGCAGATCAAACTTTACGTGTTTCAGAAGGGCGTGGAAGTATATATATCTTCCACTTTGCTAACTTTTTTATTCTAGATTATAGACAAGGCACTCCTATCTCTTGAAATGCATTTCCACCTCTCCGGAAAAACTCTTAAGTTTTTAACTCATATATTTCTGTATTACGATTTTTCCATAAATGGATTTATACAAGGTTTCAAGGTGAGTTCACATAATTCAATAAGTTTTGTACATAACTGCGATGTTTCCTTCCACATATTAAGTATTGTCTCGTGGAACACCTCCTCCAAGGCAAATCTTATGCACTTTGCGACAACTACGCAAATAACTTGTCACTTGTTCGCTCTCTCACACACGACGACCTAGAGACCATACGGAGTCTTCCTTCCTTTAGGTCTTATGCTGCAGGCATCAGCGACACCCAAAGCACTACTTCGACCCTAATGGACGACAACTACTTAAAGCAACAGTTGCCTCAGCTACTGCGAAATTGTCACGAGTACTTTATACTCTTTCGTGTATTCTTGGAGTTCTTGGTCGCACTTGTTGCTGATCTCCCAAAGTGTCCCTTGGGTAAGCAAAGGTATGAATTATATTCAGTTTGCATGTCGAAGGAGGTCACAGCTCAGACGGAGTTCAAGGAATGCTGGCAAATATTGCGTCTAATGTGTAAAGATGAATTTGTTGCCAAGTTCAACAGTGCCATTTTAGCGGCCAAAGATTTGGCAAAAATTAAGGATTCCCTACATTATGAAACGGATAGAAAAATTTTCAATGTGGTTGATCAGAAACTGTCTCAAGTTGATGAGCTGATAAAAAAAGTTATTAGCGCTGGCACTGACATGCAACGACAACAACAGGAGGTGACTTCTACTAAATCCGAACAGCTGAAGAGTCGCACCCGCCAAGAACTGAAAGAGAAGTTGCTCCAAATGTCAAAAGTAAAGAAACACACTTCAGAGTTTGGCCAGTCGGTAAACAAAACCTTGGGCTACGTGCTTGAGGAAATCATTTCAAAGCATTTGCGACCTCTCTCAGCTGCCCCACTGCTACACGAACTTTTTGTATTCAGTGATATATCCAAAGTACTTAGAAATATACTTGGAGCGCCGAGAGCCGCACTTCATATGGCCCTTAACAATCCGCAGTTTTACATACAGTGTGAATGCTGCAACCTTTCTAAGACCTCGCAGTTATTAAATACGCTACCTGATCTCTCGGTGGCATATAAATTGCATATGGAATGTGGGCGCATGATAAATTTATTTGATTGGTTACAAGCATTTAATTCTGTTTTGAATACGGAGGAAAACGATCAGGAGCAAATAGATCCTCAAATACAGTGAGTAGTGACTTTAAACAAACAATTTTGTCTGAAAAACTTAACGCGCGTTACTTTTAGAGCTCGTTTTACACGTGCGGTGGCGGAATTGCAGTTCTTGGGTTACATAAAAATGTCTAAAAGAAAAACCGACCACGCTACGCGCTTAACGTGGTAGTGACTAGTTTTTATTTGTAAAAAATTGTTAAAGGTATTGTATCCAGGAGTCAGTAAATAGAATCCTAGAAATGGGAGCAGAATGATTTGGTTTTTAATCATCACGGTGCGAGTGCGACCGTGTGATGCACCCCACACCTAGCGAACGTAAGAAATACTCAATACTATATATAGATTTCTGTGAAACAGAAATCTGTGAAATCTATGGGTTATTATGAGTATAACATTGTACCTGGTCTTGCACAGCTTGTTGTTTGAAGTTTTAAGGCAGATTACAGCGAGTAATTCGTGAATTTAATAGAAAATTAAAACAAAAATTAATTACTTTCGATATTAATATCAGTGAGATTACATTAATTTCAAAGTCTCAATTGCCGCTGTAATGCGCTGTATTTCGTTTTGCGACTGCTGCAACTTTTCTGTGTTGGCTGCTTGTACTTCGGTAGGCACTTTCGTTGTGTAGTCAGTCGTACACATGGCCTGACTGAGTTTTCCAACCATCTGCTCCAGTTGATCTCGCTTCTTGTTCAACTTAGCAATTTCCTTGTCGGTCTCGATAAGTCCTTTCAAAAGCAAGTGCACCTCGCACTGGCCGCTAACGGTTAGGATGGCACAACCAGCTGGTGTTGCCGTATCAAATTTAATCGAGGAACAGTAGGCTAAGGTGCACAAATCGCTAGTATACTTTCTGAGTATATCCTCGGGCTGTGTTTCGGTGCAGACAATATAAGCTTCTGTTTTTACTTTATTGGGTAAGTTGTAGTCGGACCGCGCTGAACGAATAACACGCGCAGCCCTTTGCATGAATTCCACCTCCTTTTCCACTTGCTCATTGCGCCAACTAGTGGTCTCTGAAAAGAAAAATCATCACCTTTCAATAATCTTTCAGGCAACGGAAGCAAGCTGTCCTACCTGGGTAAACGGCAACGCAAATACTAGGCGTATCATCCAGGCGCGGCAAGCGCTGGTACAACTCTTCAGATATAAAAGGCATGAAGGGTGATAATATTTTCAGACCCAAATCCAAACAGGCGAAGAGCGTTTTGCGCGCCGAAACTTTTTGGTTATCACTACCGTTTTGGAAAATAGGTTTCAAGCATTCTAAATAAACATCGCACAAATCATACAGCCAGAAGCTATAACAGGCGCTTGTGACTGCTGCAAAATCGTACTGCTCGAAACCTGCGTTACACTCTTTGATTGTAGCGGCCAGTCGTGATAAAATCCAGACGTCCATGTTGTTTTCCCTGCCTGTGATCTCGATATCCGAAGTGTATTTTTCACTGCCCGCAAAGTACATAAGCGCGAACTTGGTGGCATTCCACAGTTTGTTGCAGAAGAAACGGTAACCTTGGACTCGATTAATATCCAGATTAATATCGCGGGCTTGCGTAATGTAGGCACAGAGAGCAAAACGCAAGGCGTCTGATCCACACTCCGGTATACCATTTGGAAAGTCTTGTTTTTGACCAGCCTTTGCTTTTTCTATTTCCTTGGGATCAAGATTGGAACTGAGTAATTGCGCGTGCAATCCTTCGAGGTCGATGCCGGTGATGACATCCATGGGGTCGATTACGTTGCCAAGTGATTTAGACATTTTGCGTCCGTGTGCATCACGCACCATTGGGTGCAGATAAATTTCTTTGAAGGGAAGTTTGCCCAAAAGTTTTTGGCCAAAGAAAACCATACGCGCTACCCAAAAGAAAAGTATATCGTGGCCGGTCTCCAACAAAGTAGTTGGATAGAAAGTTCGGAGGTCGACGGTATCTTCAGGCCAGCCGAAAACCGAAAATGGAAAGATGCCAGAGCTGAACCAAGTGTCAAGGACATCTTCATCCTGATGAAGAACAATTTTTGTTGCATCGACATTGAATTTCTTAGAAGCCTTTTGCAAGGCCTCTTCTTGAGAGCGAGCAACAATCCAGTATTTTTCATTATCCGCCTGAAAATTTTGGTTTTTTAAGGAAAGAGAAGCCATAAAAAATGACAAATTAGTAAAGTCTACTTGAAGACCCAGACTTCAAACTGATTAATCACATCTTTCAGGCGATAAAAATCTTCAATGTTATCAGGGTTAATTCAACTTTTCAATATTTTCAAAATGCTTACCGAACCGATGCTGACGTCGCTAAAGGTTACATAATATGCTGGAATACGGTGTCCCCACCAAAGCTGTCGCGAGACACACCAATCACGTATGCCTTCCATCCAATGATACCAGATCTTGGTATGGTGTTCCGGAATGATCTTCAATTCGCCTTTGCGTACAGCGTCGGTGGCAGATGCAGCCATATCAGAGCATTTTACATACCTAAGATATAAAAGTCGATATAATTTACCAATGTTGTAGGCCCTTTTCTTCACAGCTTACCATTGTGGTTTAATCATAGGTTCAACTACGTCTTTGGAGCGACTACAGAAAGGCACCACCATTGGATTACTGATGGTCTCGCGATATAGACCCAATTCCTTTAATTTATCCAGGATTCGGCTGCGACAAACAAAACGCTTCATGCCCGTGAATTCCCCGTAGTCGCCGATGATGTAACCATCATCATTAAATATAGTAATCATTGGCAGATTGCAACGCTTACCCACTTCATAATCGTTGGCATCGTGTGCAGGCGTAATTTTCACTGCGCCTGTACCGAAGTTCATGTCAACGAATTCGTCGCAAATAATTGGCAAGCGACGTGGGCAGAAAGGATGTACAACAAATTTGTTGTGCAGATGCTTGTAGCGCTCATCGCTGGGATGTACAGCTACCGCGGTATCGCCAAGCATAGTTTCGATACGCGTTGTAGCAACAATAATCTCCTCGTCACAGTCTTCAACCTTGTACGCGAACTTAATCAGCACTCCGAATTCCACCTGCAATAAAAAGATTGTAACAATAGAAACGAAGCAAAGGTACTTTCTTTCCTCACCTTCTCATCATAGCCAGGTATTGAAAGTAACGTTCTGGCTGGTATGTCAATTTTATCGACTTCTATATCGGAAATGGCCGATCGTAGAGTGCATGACCAATTCACCAGACGTGAACTGCGGTAAATACTGCCTTCTTCGTGGAGTCGTACGAAAGCCTCAGTAACTGCGCATGATAGCTTGGGATCCATCGTGAAGGCTACGCGCGTCCAGTCATAAGAGGAACCCAATCGCTTCAATTGATCGTAAATGCGACCACCCTTTTCTCGCCGCCACTCCCAGATCTTCTCAATGAATTTCTCCCGACCCAAGTCATGTCGTGTTAGTTTTTCCTCACGCCAAAGTTTCTTTTCGACTACAACCTGCGTGGCGATACCAGCGTGATCACAACCTGGTACCCACAACGTGGTTCGGCCTTTCATACGATTATAACGCGTGATCGCATCTTCGATTGCATTGGTCAGTGCGTGACCCAAATGTAGGGATCCCGTTACGTTGGGTGGAGGAATGATCATTACAAACCGCCCCTTTGGATTCGGTTCCGAGATACTTTTGCGCTGCAGATAAAAATAGAATTTAAAAAATGAGAGAGTGAATAAATATTAAAACTTAAAAATATGACAACTTTTTACTTATATTGGTTCCAATTGTGTTACGAATGTTTTGCTTTGCATACTCACTCCATATTCAGGCGTGAAGAATCCCTGCTTTTCCCACCAAGAGTACCACTGAGCTTCTACATAACCAGGGCTATAGGCATCAGGCAAAGGGCCTTTTATGTCTTTCATCTCGCCGGGAGCAGTATTCGCTGTGTATACAGCACTCGCCTTTGCTTCCTTACTTTTTTTCTGGAAAAGGCAATGAAGAGCTTTAAATATAATTACAAAAGTGTTGCGGCCGAAATTTCACCAACTGCCGACCAGGCAGACAAGGTTATAAGTAATCGATCGATATTTTTGTAGTCGTCATCACTTTAAGATCCCATACACTCACCTCGGACTTATCCTTTTTATCAGGAGCTGATAGTGATTCACTAGCCTTTTTCTCGAGCTTCGCTTGAAGCTTGGCCAATTTTTCATTTTTTCTGGCTTCTTTCTCCAGCTGTTTTGCAGTCTTCGGTACATTGGCAGGCGCTGCATCGAATCCATTGCCTGCTGTCGTTTGCTCAGGCATTTTGGTGGTAGCCGCACTTACCGAATATCGAATATTTCACAGCTAAATTGTTTCTGTATTATTTCACTGAATGTGACTTAAATATTTTACAACAGCAATCTACCTTGTAGATTTGTTGATGGAAGATGTAGGTCACCGATCTACAACGTGCACAACAAAAAGGAACCAAGTCTAGGCTGCCAATTTTATAAAAAATTTGTTATACTTCTATTTGGCCACGGGTAAAAATCCTGGGTTTTTTAGTGTGATAGGTAATACATTATAACCAAATGACCTCTAGCGCATTGTTCTTTCTTCCAATATACACTTTTTAAGCAAAGAATTTCATCAGTGCCTGTAAATCAACAATTCCGAATTGATTGGGCTTATATTTTGTAATGTAATATGAACCATGAAGGAATGGACGAGTTTGTATAAAGGTGAAGATTTCGTAGCGTTTCTTTTTTCCAGTCAGATTTAGACGGCAATAAGAAAATCAATGCTGTTAAACAACTACAATGCGGAGTGATTTCGCCCCAACATTAATTTAACCAATTCGACTTTGGCCAACCAATTTGTTATTTCCAATAACCGCTGTAAAAATTAATCTCACATGCGTCTTCGGAAAGATCCTTTTTAGAGTTCATAGCCTAAAGAGGTCTTGTGTCAAGGGTAAAATCTCTACTTGGCCTTCAAATTGTAGAATAATTTTAAAACAAATAACGTCTCTAATTCTAAATGTTAAACGAGTTCGGAAGAAACCGACCGAAGGCAAAGAGTTGAAAAAATTTTTACTACTGTTTAACTCGTATGGATTAAAATTAGTTTTCAAAAAGGCTCGAGTGGTAATCCTTTGTAATTGATTTATTCAAATAAGTAATAGGTAAACATTATATGAGTTTAAACAAACACCAACAAAAATTCGTAAAAGTAAAAAATAACCAAAAAAACGGTTGTTAGAATTCGCGAGTCACACTAATTTATTCATGATGCTATTTCATTTAGGGACATTATATCGGTACTTTATACACTCTAGCTACTTCGTAACTTTTGCTAAAATTTCTGTATTCCTAGATGCAATGAAAAATAGTAGATTACTGGTTTCAGCAACACTGCTGGCTTATATATTTGAAGGTAAATAAGGCGTTTCATTGTTCTGAGCTCCTCTGTGCTTCAATTCCATTTTGTAGCGTGGCTGGAACAGTTCCAGTTCCCGACTTTGCTATCTGAGCGTAGGTGAATTGGAGATGTCGGAGTTATCGCAAGCTGAAAAGGATGTTTTGCTGCGAAAACATGAGCACAGGATGAAACTACGAGCGGAGTTCCTGAAGCAGGTGTCCAATCCACATAAGCCTTCTGGTGGTCATTTGGTAAGTAGGAGAATACATCTGGCAGACGTGTTACGTCATCTACTCAATAATTTGGTTCCTTAATTTATCTTAATATCATTTCATAGTTCGATGAAGGCATCGCGCGCTTCCAGGCAATGCGTGTTTCAAACTACGAACACTTTAAACCCAACGCTAAAACTTTCAGATATGGTATGCTGCTTGTGGTCATTCCCATCGGCCTTTATGCCTGGCTACTGAAATCGGAACGCGACGGCCGTGAGCAAAAATACCGTACTGGCCAGGTGGCGTACAAAGATCGACGTTTTAAATTTATTTAAATATTTATATAGATAGTTTTGCGTTTTCTCGAAAATGTTTGCAAAAATGGTTATAATGAAGAAATAAATGTCACCACCATGCATTTTCGTACGCAAAATTTCCGGCAGTTGATTTTACAAGAAATTAGCATTTTCGCCCCAATTATAAATGTATTTTATAAAAGTGTGTTTCATTGATAACCGAGTTCTCAAATTCAACAATACAATTTTGAATTGTAAGTTTAAACAATTTTCAAAACGGGGCAGCTTTTCTACAGACCCTAAAAAATTTAGTCTTAATTAGATTTTTGTTTTTTTATACTAAGGTGATTATAGTGCAAATTATTTTTCCTCCAATTGTTTATCTCGTGCTATGACGAAGTCCTCAAATTTCACCATGTACGTGGTACCTTTGTGCCAATGAGCTGTTGCTTTGCATGGCTAAAAGGAAACGATGACTTCAAAATGTGGAAGAAATTATAAACATGTTTTAACTAACAAATCCGCTATGTGTTAGCACGGCTTCTACGACTCCTGCTGTAAAATTTGAACAATTCAGAGAGCTCTTATCCTTCGGAACGCTGACGTATGTGTTAACCAAAGGTTCCTTCTCAATGATGTAATAAGTGCTTTCATCATCGTTAGCGTGTTCCAACTTCTCTGCTTCCTTCCCAAAGAGATTCTTTGGAAGATAACGGGAGAAAAATTAAGCAACTGAGACCAAGTTAGTATTACCATCCATTTCAGGCAGACATCACTTACTTTCCAAACCGTGGTCTTCACAAATAACAACATCTGCGTCAGCTTGGTTTCTCTTTTTGCAGCACGTTCCCGTACGAAATATAAATCGATAATACGTGTGCCCACATCTTGTCCCAGTTCATGAAGCCTAAATGAAAATAAGAACATGTCTGTATATCATCGCTGCCTGCTAAAGAATGAGGTTCATTTTCACACTAACCTGACCTGCAACTCCGGTACCGTGTATACCCGACTCTGGCAGTATTGAACAATTTCGCTAAAGAGTAGAGCCACAATACTTTGGGAGACCTCACTCTTGCCTTTGGACAAAGGACGGTCCAATATATTTGTGCGAGGACGCATAGAGGACATTTTCAAAGCCTCCATGTCTGTCCAAATTAAGGTTGCGTTAAGTAAAACGAATGGAATAAAAATAAATAAGTAACTTCCACTCGAATAAAAATTCTAGTAAATCTATATCTACAAATCCTCCCGTATTTCAGTTTTGTACAAAAATAAAAACATAAAAAAGAGCTTCCGTGCTATTCTGTTGGGAGTAAAATACTACGAAAATCTACATTTCTGTGTTCTAGCACCAAATAAAAAGGACTATATAAATCGAATAATTTTTACGTTTAAATAAGTCTACATCATACCTTTTTGTAGTAAAATTCTAGAAATTTGACCTTTTAAATAATCAGTTTGTAACCAAAAGTCCAAAAAGGTACTTAAAATTACATTTGCTGAATGCAAAATGATCTTCAGATAAAAAAAATTATCCTAAGATGTGTATATTGAAATTGTATACAATTCTGCTTTCTATTTCGCATTGTAATAATCATAATTTAATAAAAAAAGGACAATTAAAAATCTTTTGAATAAAGATATACAAATTATAAAATAAAAAAAGTATGTAATATCTACAATTATTTTTCCCTGACCTATTGGAAAATGTTAAATAAAATACAATTGTGCTTATATATGTCTTGTGTCAAGTGCGTAGGAAATGGCCCATTAGCTCAGTTGGTTAGAGCGTCGTGCTAATAACGCGAAGGTCGTGGGTTCGATCCCCCCATGGGCCATTTGGTGTATATTTTATTTTGTTCGAACCATATTTCTGACCAAAACAAGAAATTTTTTAATGGAAGTAACCATGGAAATATCAATTTTGAAATAAACAAACTAGTTGAAATAAAAGCCTTTGACTGCAGTCATCAATTAATTGATTGTGCTTTAAAATGAGTGATAATAAAGCTAAAATCCGTCCCAGCAAATCCAAAAACCAACCTAAATCGTCTAATACAAGAAATAAAAAAGTTAAAAAGCGCAAAACTCGCGTAACGCGTGAGTATCAAAAGAATGAAGAGGAAGTTCAACACTTACTGAAGCAGAAGGAATTTTTATGGGATGTCGCTAGTACTGGAACAGCAACAACCAACAAATACGCCAATGGTTTGCTCGAAAGCATTGATTTCTTTTGTAAATTAAGTTGCGACAACAAATATGAAAGCATCAGAAAGCAGCGAAAAGCAGCAGAAACAGACATAGGGGCTGAAAAGAGTTCTACTGAAGATGAACCTCTTGCAGATGACGATGACGTTAGAGATAACACTGACTATAGAGATATTTCTGAGGATAAATACGAAGCTACTGATAGTGGTGCAGACGAAAATGGTAATCAAGTACACGAGCGTGAAGGTAGCGCGTCTGCGTTGGCATCTCTAACACGCAGCACCCAACCATCAAATATCGCTGAAAGCTTTATACGTATCGATCTTGAAGATGCACCAGTGACACAGATGCGGAAAAGTAAACCAGTATACTTAAACAACGATCTGTTATACAATCCCAGAAGTGTTATAGACGTACATGTTGGAAAAATCGCAAATAACGCAGGCGCTTTAGAAGCCAACACTACACGTTTATTGAATCGTTATTACGTGGAAGCCGGAGAAGATGCAACCAGATTAGAGGAATTTATGGAAAAGTTAACTCTGCATAACAATCAACCGGCACATAGCAGTTCCCGAACGCTTTATCGCACGCTATGCGATTTTCGATTTCGACCCATATTCTGTCAGCCGACTCAAGAAGCTGTCGCGCTACCAACGCGAAAATTTATTAAGTTGCATCTCAAGGAGCTGCGTTTCACGGAACATGCGATGCTTCAGACAGAACATCGATTGGCTAACCTGTTGATCGATTACTATCAAGCGTATTCGCAACGCCTTAACCGCAAAGAAGGCGAGACCCTCAAAGCATCTTTGCAAGCGGAACGCAAAATAGTGAATGATTTGTTGAAGCGTGAGACAACGAAAGCCTCTCAAGATAGCGAAACACAAGTGCAGCGTGCAGCCTCACTGACGCAACATCTACTCGTCATAAAAGAATTGCGGCATCAACTGTATCAAGCGGAGGCAGAAAAAAAGCGTTTGCTTGAACAAACGCTCCAGACTTGGATGGAGTTGAAAAAATTACGCCAAGAACGAGGGTATCAGTGTACACGCCTCCGATTACGCATTGTAGCGCGAGATGATGATATTATTACGGAAGCAAAACGCTCGTGGCAACAACGGTATGAAAGGGATCTCAATGAGATGATGCGAGAGGAATTGGAAGCGTACTACCGTGCTAAGCGTCACTGGAAACTGCAGCATTATAGCTCTGAAAATCATGCAGCCGATTTTAAGCGTCCTAAAAAGCCCAACGTGGGAAAGCTGGCACGGGTATTAAAACGACAACTTATCAAGAGTTTCGGGAAACCGGGTGAACCAAGAATCGAAATCTCACTCACTCGCCTAAGTGATGAAAAATTTTATGAGTTGCGTTCGCCACCTTTGCCAAAGTCTTTGACGCAACAACACAGTAGAGGACCCACTTACTTCATGAAGCTCTTCTTCGATGGGCAAGTAGTAGGCATGACACGTAGTTACCGCCTGGAACCGGATCTGAGTTTAAACATTAACGAAAAGATAGGTATATTTCTGGAGAGAAGATTGCCAAGAGGAATCAAAATTTCAGTGAGTTTTGTTTCCTTCTTCATTAACCTCATCGCTTCTTCATTTACCTTTATCTGGTAGGATATTATATACTTTTTTTATGTTAATTACTTTTACACTTATTTCACTTCGTGACTGACGTCATCGCTAACATAATTATAATACTGAAATCCTTTCATTTCAGCTTTATGAGAAATCTAAACTACCAAAGGTTCCCATTAAAGTAGCGAATATTATTGTACCTCTACCGTTAGGTTCGGATAGAAAGGATCTTCAAGCACAAAGTGTAAGTTTTTCATCACATAAGCAAGCAACATCAGGACGTCTTGATCTGCGCTTCGAATGCGAAGAAAGTATTTATCCAGATGATATGGTAAAAGTTTTGTTTCCTCCACCCAAAGAACGCATAAAAATCTCCGAAGATATTGTAAAAAAATGGCCCGATGATAACTTATTTTCAAGCCAACAAAATACCGTAATGTTAAACAAAGGAAGCGAACAAGATGACGAAGAAAGTCTCACAGATGACAAAAGGAATAACCAGCGTCAAAGTCATTCCAGAACTTGTACTTTTCAAGAAGATTTATTGCAATTTTGTTCCACTGACCAACTCGAAAACAGCCGACGTTTTCGCTTATTGCGTTCACGTTTTCAAAGACAAAATGCACATACCAGAGATGTACGATTTGTGCCCGCATTGGAGCATGAATTGGTCTATGATGACAATGATGAGGAAGCAGAAGCCGTTATAGATGCAGGCAACTGGATGGATCCAATTGATGTGCATAAACATGAGGGCAAAAAATACTTAAACAACCTTTATGAAGCTATAAGAAACCAATGCTTTCGCCTCTCCAAAACTATGGACACTTCTGAGAATCTACTAGTGAGTGATGAAACGGGTACAATAAGGTATAGTTTTTGAGTAGCTGATAGTTGACTGAATTTAGCTCTAAACTAACGCCTGGAAATTCATTGTGGATTCCTTTTTCTTCCTACAGCTCCTTATTCCAAGCTTTTTTGAGTATTTTTAGCTTTAGACGTCCTCTTAATCCATCCAGAAATAGCAGTGTAACGGCAATACAATCAAGTCGAATACCAGAATCAACGAATGTTAGTAAAAATTTCCGAATTATTTTAAATGTTGTGCGCGCTACTGGAATTCCAGTCCGAAGTAGTCCCCTAAATTTAGATAACGGTGTCCGCCAACATAAAAGAAACAGCTTAACGGTTTTTACAGCACAACAAAGTATGAAATTTAATCTGCTTGAACATTTTAATAAGAGACTTGTAAATTCTTTTTTCTTATAGGCTTCGAATACTCTAATGTACGCCCTTTTATAGCCTTAAGTTATCGTGACAGAATATGCCGCACCATGACAGCGGAAGGATCAAATCCAACATGGAATGAAGAAATTCAATTGGAATTTAAGTAAGTGTGGCAGTGCTCTCAGATTTTCGTGAATTTTAAATACATCTTATGTAAAAAATCAGGAGTACCGTTTCTCACAGTTCAATATGAAAATTCTCAGAAACTCCCTCGAAAGTTTCACAACTTAAAGTTCTGAAATAGAGTTCAGATTTTAAATTAGGCTAGGATTTCAAGTAGATTACAAATTTTTATTTATATCGATTATTGAAAAATAAGCTCATTGTAATGTAAACCTAGAGCTTTTTGGAACGGTTTTATTAGCTCGCTTTCTTGTCTGTCTGTTCGGTACAGACATATACCGAACAGACAGACTTGCTTCATATCATTAGCAATGCAATAGAATTGTTAGTGACTTAGTTGAACTACTTACTCATGCACCAATTATCTATTGCATGCGCTCCATGTTTTTTTTATATATATATAATACCTTTATAATTTTCTTAAATGCAGTGAACATTTTGAGAATCTGCGAGATGATATAAAAATATCGCTCTTTGATGAAGTGATTGAAAATCAAATAAACGATGATATTTCGGTGCGCAATGTCGATGTATACCAGAGAATACAAACGAATTGGTTAGGTGAATATAGAATACCGATTACTACGCTGCTGAAAAACAGGAAGGTGAGTGTACTTTAGCAAAAAAATCAACTCAACCAGTAACTTTTCGTTTGTAAATGAAAAATGTGACTCGCCGCAAAACACATTTTCTAAGAAGAGAGATTATACAAAATTTTTATTTACATATATGTATATAAAAAAAATAAAAATTAAATAAACCCTTTGATGTATTTTGAATCGTTATATAAGTAATATAAAAAAGAACAAAAGATTTCTATTCTGAGTAAAAAATTTTCTTATGCATCCAAAGAAAATAAACACGCAAAAAATCATAAGCAATAATTAACTTTACAATTAATCGTTATCAGACAACCAATTTAAGAAATTTAAAACCATTAAAAGAACAATTTCAATAATTTTTTATATAATCTCTTAACGTTAAAGTCTTTCGTGGTGCAAAACCCTTGAGTGGCTTTCAAATTAATTAAATTACAAATTCCTCCTCAGATTGAGGGCGTATTCCAGTTAAGTATGCCAAAAGTACTACTCGGCTATCAGCAACCCAGCTTTGTTGACACAACATCTGGCGCAAGTACAAATATTATAGTTGATCAAATGCCAGAAATTAGAGAGTCTACACATTTATGGTTTTACATAAGCTTGGAACCCTTATTACAATTGAGTCGCCACTTCAGCGCAGCTTGTCTGGAGTGCTCTGAATTGCATGAGACACGCCAACATCTGCACGAATGGTGTCTGAATGTAAAAGAAATGCAGCCGAATCGTTTCATTGATCCTTTAGTATGTACCGAAGATGGGAAACGAGTCTGCATCACACGCCTTTTAGAAGCGATACCTTTACCCATGGAGGCGAGTGAAACTTCACTGGACAGCGTTTGTCGTTATGTAGCGCTCTTCAGTGTATTGAAGGGTTACGAAACGGCCACCGGTTTCGACGGGGTTTGGCTCAATAATCAGGTAAGCATATATAATAAGTAACTATTTCATTACCATTATAATTTCACTAAATTGTTTGAAATTATCTCCGTTATTATCCAGTGTGTCTTGAATACTACTTGGGCTTCAGCTAAAGATCTTGGAATTCTTTTAGCGAATTTCATGCTTTCGATAGGAATTCACTGTTCTGTGGTTTTGTGCTTTGCTCATCCCCACGGTCAGAGTGCATTTGTGTTATATCGATCCAGTGAGTATGGAGAGTATATGCTGGCCGATCCTTGTAGCGGTCGACGTTATTTCGTGAATGATGTGTTCTGTCCCATCACCAAAGTTTATTACATTATTGCTTCAGATAATGTAAGATCCGATTGACCATCACTTTTTATAATACAAATTATATTCTCCTCCTTTCTTTAATTTTCCTCTAAAGATCTACTGTAATATACAATCGGAAACTCGCATTGCCATGTTGAATTTCGATGTTAACGATTCCACTTGTTGGCTTCCGGCATTCAATAGAAAAAAACCTGCTCCACAAGGCGGGGTACAACTATTAAATTATACTTACACAGATTGCTTTGCTATCGTCGAATTGCGTAAAAATGTTGAACGGAAGATCATGAAGAAAATCAACACTTGGCGAGCGATGCGGAAAACTATATGGAATCGGTAAGGTTTTATTGCAGTTTGTTATATGAAGCCTCTTTACGATATTACACTTAATACCTTTTATTATAAAAATAGTTTTAAGTCACCAATTTGAAATTTCCCTACTTTTAGCGCTTTTCAAACACGTTTGCTAAGAATTCTACTAGATTTGGAAGCAAGCTGTACTTTTGTCAATAGCAGTGCTGAAAATCAAGTGTTTCAATACGGAGAACAGTTGGCCCGGGAATTTCCTAATTATACGGTTAGTAATGAGATTTTCAGACTAGAATTGTAACGTAGCTTTTCTCTTGCAGCTTTATGGTTTTACTTTGAATTTTTCCTATACAAATCTATCCTCAATATCAGCGCGTATCAAATCAACTGGCATACACTTGAACTCCAATAAAGATGTCGAATTTTCGTCAGCCGTACATATTCACCCGCACAGAAATAACGTCCTCTCGGTGTGGATTTTTCTCATTTCAGTTGTACCAAATAATCGTAGTGGATAAAAATTAAAGTTTTTCAAGCAAAAATAACAAATATATGCTTGCAGCTTAGCAATAAAACTCCGTTATATTTAATCTTATTAAAAATATGTATAATGAAAGCAACAATGTTAAGAATATTAAATAAATATAACATTTTCACGTTATCGAATTGTTGTAACTTTATATATAGAGTTGTGAACTGAAATTTTGAAATGCTTTCAAATGCTTCTGTCAAGTGCAAGTTAAACCTTAATTTTAAATAAATATAGAGCATTAATTGATTATCAATAGAAAAATATAAATAGTTTTTAAAATAATACAATTTGAGAAGTGATTTGAATGATCTACTATTGTTAGATTGTTAAAAACGTAGAAAAAATTTACAAACTGTCTTGAAGCAAATACCGTGAATACCTGATTATTGAAATTTCGAATATTGGTTATTCTCCTGTATTTAATATTTTTAAGCAGTTTGTTTAGCGTACCAAACTGTCTTTAAACAGATACTTTGATTATTGAAATTTCGAATATTGGTTTTCTTCCTGTCTTTATTGTTTATAAGCAATTCGTTTTAGCGTACCTTTAAATATATGTATGTTTTTATGTATTTAACTTTACAGATGTCGGTTGTAGCTTATAGTTGCTGTTTTTGGATTTCCAAATAACGCGAACTGCCTGCAACTCTCCGGAGTCCGCGTAAGCACATTAACTTCAAATCACAAGGTAGCAAAATTCCTCTTGTCGTCTACTCAAGAACGGTTACTTCTTCTTTGATTAAAAATTCAACAACTTCCTCATCCACGTCCTCAGTTTCTAAGCTATCAGTATCGATATCTGTAAGTAGATAGAAAGAAACGTTTTAAAAGGTTTGATTTCCTCATGCATTATGCGTTCAACTTACGATTTCTAAGCAGCATACGTCGGCTCTTCTGCTCTTTCCACTCAGCGATACGCTTGTTGCGGTATTCCATAAACTGTTCACGCAATTGAGCGCGTTTTTCCAACAATTCCTTGGATGCGCGTGTCAAACGCAAGCGATCCTTCTGCTCAAATATAGGGTAGTATTTCTTCAAGTTCTTCTTTATGTCTTTCTGCTGTGTCTCAGATAAAAGTGTAGGGGGACGTGGCCGCCAGAGATACTGCACGAAGTTCTTCAGGATAGTGCGTTTGATGATACGGCCTTGGAAAGTGTACATGTTGAAGCCAATATCCTCCTTCATCTTCCACGAAGAGACACCCGTAACAACATAACGTCCTGTTGGATCCCACTCAACTTCAGAAGCGCGGAAATGCTCGGTTGAAGCAGTGATTATATAGTCATTGGTAGTGTCAAGAAATTCAAAGGCACCCATCGTAAGATTAGCCAAAACGATGAACTGACCACGAGGTGACCAGAATAAATGAGTGCAAGACTTTTTCTCCAAACGCTTAACCATTGTTGGTTTCACACCTTTATTGACCTCGTAGAAACTGACATTGGAGTTGTTAGGTTCTCCGTGTATTATAGCGAATTTGTTCCCGACGGGCTCCCAAGCAAAAGCAAGTATCAACTCGCGAATTTCTACCGAATCGACAGGAATCTCCTTCTCGCGCATATGGAAGATCTCGAAGTTGTAAAACATGCCCAGAAATTTTACGTCCAGCTCTTTCTTGTCCTTCTTCAACTTGGAATAGCGATCCACCTTGACGCACAAATAATCACCCGACTTTTGCCAATGCAACTTACAATCAGCAACATGGAACAGGTTCTTGTTACGAATCTCGCGCTTCTTAGGTATCTCCATGAGAGTGACTCGAGCTGGTATCTGATTTTGCTCTTCCACCCAGTAGGCAATCACATTGTCAGTTGGCGACCAAGAGAAGCCACGTATTCCAGGGATCTTAATGGATTTGCGTTCCAGCAGATAGAATAGAGGCGTCTCGTAGATGTGTATCGTGTTCTCGCCCAAGCGCGCTACAAACTTGTCATCATGCGACCAGCGGAACATTGAAAGTACCGACATGCCATCGGCTACAAACGAACGCTTCTCAGAACCAGTACGTATATCCCAGATGATGACCTTCTGCCCGGTTGGCGTTGGTCCATAAGTGACCAAGTAATTCTCACAAGGTGAAAATTCTACAAACTGAGTGCCCGGATGAGGGAATTTTTGTATCTTCTGGAAGTTACTGCCACCCCAAATAGCAACTCCAGGCTTGTGAAAGGTAACCACATATGTTCCAAGCGGCGACCATTTTACGAAAGTATCGGTAAACCTTTCACGCGTCTCCAATTCAGTGGCTTCCGGCAAAGAATTCTGCCAGAAACCGACTTGAACACAATTTGGCGCGGTTTCGCAAGCCACACAGTACTGATCATAGGCATCGGGATCTGTAATAAAGTTGTAAAGATCCGATTGCACCTTGAAAGTTTGTGGAGTCGGTGGATCCCATTTCTCGGGTATGTTTTCATATCTAAAAGCGAGCGTATTAGTATCACATAGACCATTTGAAGAAGTACAATACTTTTGGAAATCGGTGAACAAATTTACGGCAAAGGTGTAAGTCTTATCCAAGCGATGATTGTTTAGTGATCTCACCGCGTCCTCAGCCATGCTTGCGTTCCTGTACTCCATGAAAGCGTAGCCCTTGGTTTTGCCATCTTCATCGACTGGGTAAACTACGTTGACAATCTCACCGGAGGTCGAGAATAACTTTTGTACAACTGATTTGAGTTTCTCCAAACGTGAAGGTTCAACTATAGGGAGGTTGTCCACAACAACAACGCTTTCGACGCCGTCGGTTTCGCAGGGTTTTTGCGCCAGCACATCTGACAATAACTCTGTGGATAGCAAACAGGATCCAATGATGATAGATTCTTTTATATCTCATTTTCGACTTGAAAACCAGTTTATAATTTTGCGAGAATCCCGCTTTTGAGGTTACGTTTGCGCATGCTGCTTCGCTGGCACCTGCACTCACCTTCATCGGAGATGTTGTCTACGAAGCCTTCGGGATCATCGAAATTTGGCTCCTCCGTATCACCATCGACGCCAGCATGATCTTCACTTTTCTTTTTAGCCATTTTCTCTTAAATATTCTGTAAAGTTTTTGACCACTCACGCCTGGTTTTCATCAAACGTTGTCGCAAACCAAGCAAAAAACTCAAGGGGAGCTTTTGGCCTTTAAATGTTGGTACTACTGCAAAAGGCGGCTAATGACGTTGCCACAGCGGTTCAACATTATCATGAATAAGAAGTAGAAGACGTGATGCGAAAGGTTCTTACATACTTGTGAAGAAAATAAGTTCTAGTGCGCTGTCTATACTATACTAATTTTTTATTACCTGTTTTACCGCTTCAATATAACTAATGTGTCCCATGTTTATAAATGATTTGATATTTAATTAATTAATATAATCGATTCATATATGTATCACAGTGATTTAGAAAAATATATCGGCCTTTCATACTGCCTGTTAAGATTAATCAGACAGAGAAATGTTTTTATAATTTATGATGAATATATACACATAGAGAAGTTTTTTTGTAATAGGATCTTAAACAAGGTTAGGTTTAGATTAGGTAACTTAATCTAATCTAATCTAAACCTAATCTAAACCTAACCATCTTATTTAAGCAAGAAGAGCTTTTTTATGTTGTCTTCGGCCTGCATAGCAGTGTTTTAAATTTAAAAGAGAGGCTTACAGACACTACGCTCCCAGTTTTTATATAAAGGATTCAGCGAAATGTAATTTCATTGAAAAGTGAGATTTACCGAGCATGCGCTATTTGAAGATATTGAGAGGGAATGTAAGCGAACAATATGTGAGGTAACTAAAATAAAATTCATTGAATAAATGAACATGCTGACATTGAAGTTGTTAGGTAAAAAAATTAGCTGAACTTTTTGAAGAATGTAAAAGATTTTCATTCCACCTATATGTCTGAGTCTGATCTGCAAAAGCGGTAAACAAGGATAACCAGTTGAAGCTGATTTAAATTACTCATTATTTTTTTTAAATCTCAGGAATTCTTTCTGGGTTTTTGTGAAACGAAACGTATGAGTGACTGAAATTAATAATCTTTCGACCGAGTACGTAAATGACAACCTTAGCGTAAAGTTTGTCGTGCAGTTTCTCGCCAATATTATTTCAACAATAGGTGGAATGCAACGGAAATTATTATTCGTATTTATAAATAAAGGAATACATCTGCATTCTAGTTTATAAATATCTGAGTATTAAAATTTGTATAGAGAAACCTGCTTCACATAAAAAACGAGAAAGGCCACACATTTTTAGAAGGACTGGCAACACTAATTTTTTTGTGCTTCAATACAACAACAAAATATCAGCTGCAGGAAGCAGCTACAACACAACGAACTGGTGGAGCATTCAATAGATGAGCCAGCGAAGGAAGTGCTTTTTGTTGCGTAGAGAAAACGGGCACACTTTGACAAAAGCACTGGATGAAGCTTTGAGTATCGCACAGTAGAAAACAAGTGCTCCGCGAGAGGCAAGTGGCGAGGAGCTCCAGCATTCGCAATCTGTCGTGAAGCCTGCTGCAAAGGACTGGACAGACAAAAAGACGGTACAAGTGAAAAATGCTACAAGAATTGTGGAAGTTATCAAAAGAATTGCTAATAAAAAGCAAGGCTCTTAAAATGTGTAGGGAAATAAAAAGAAACATGTGAGTCAAAAGTTCGGCTGGTGAAAAGTGAAGAAAATCTTGTCCACAGATGTGATTCGGTATCGGCAGCGTTGAAGTCGTCGTTATCCAATACAGAAAAATTCCGACACACGGCATTTCCGCATTTTCGCGAAAAGACAACAAGAATCGATGTTTCAAATGCACAGCATTGAAAAACGCAAAAGTTATTTAATATAAATGTATTAAAAATCCAATAAAATTGTGTCATAAAAGGTAATGAAAATTTGTGTTCCAATCTAAAGAAGTAAAAAAATTCCAAAAAATTTTGGTGTACCTAAATTAATTGCAAAAAGCAGGGAAAGCTAAGCAGAAAAATGGGAGAGGCAGCAGAGAGTCAAACAGACGCAGGATTTGGGGAGCACCAGCACAGCAGCTTCAGTGGAACTTAACAACAAAATACAGAGGGAAAGAAAACTGCGAAAAACGGACGCGGACGAAGCAAGATGCATAGTAGTAAAGAGCAGAAATCGCCCAAAGTCGCGTTTGTTTGGATGTGTTGTGGCTACTGTTGCTGCTGTTTGCGCTGGTGCCTTCAACCATTTCTTCCAGAATTTGTCTCCGAAGCAATTTTCTTACAGACTGGACGCAGATGTCCATGAATGTGATTAAAATAAAGTACATAATTTTACCGGCTTTTAAAAGCAAAAGCCACAAGGCTTTTTTAAATTCCACGAGGAATTTAAACTACCAAAAGAAGAAAAATTCTCTCATATACAATCTTAATGTGGAGCGAAAAAGTATAAGTTGGTTTTTTTTAATTTAAAGTAGATGGCGATGAACATGAATAATGCAATAGTTAATACCGAAATGAATAATTAATATTTGCGAACTGAGATGGTTTTATATTTCCTGGTTTTCATAACTTGTCGAAATATGGTATTTTGAAACTTATTGGCAAAAACCGTAGTGACAACTTTTGTCATTATTTATTCTCTTTCCTCCACAGAAAGAATTTCCAAATGAAAAGTCTGGGCTCATTAAACTGAAAACCCCGAAGTTTTGAAAAATCACTCGACAATCTTCTTGGCTTTTTCGGCTTAATAACATTTCGCCTACATATTCGTGATAATATCTTACGTGTGAACAAAAATAATGGAATAAAATTGAATGTACGTGTATAATTTATAAAATAAAATATATTTCTATGAAGATATATGCAGTTTTGTAATCAGTAAATTATTCTTCAATGAAATCATTTCTTCAAAGAGAGTTCCTAGTGCGAACCTCAACAAGCGGTGCGCACATCGAGAGAGTTTTTCCGGAATACTTCATATTTGTGGCGACGACTCGGTTTGGAAAGCCTTGAATGTCTTTATGCTTTAATCATGGTGAAATTGATCGCCCCATTACGCTACAACACTAGAATCTTTCAGATTACAAATCATGACAGAAGGACATGAAAGGTGAGTTTTGGGTGTAAGTTCAAGTATATAGTTTAAATTATAAGGCTGAAGACATCAGAATTATCGAGACAATTCTGGATTGTATTCAGCTAACTCTTTTCGGACTTGCACAATTAATTTGCTCATGAAAATGACCTTCAATTTGTTTTAAATTTATCACTATTTGTGATTTATTATGAATATTTTATGTACAGCTATTATTTCAGATAATTCGAACTATTTTACTTTGCATCGTGGAGAACCCTAATATTATTAAGTTATCTCAAATTTTACAGAATTCATTAAAAATAGTCGTTTAATATTAAACAAATATTTAATATTAAAAGCTACGAAATTCTTCCTTGCTATATTGCTTCGTATTCTTAAGTTGTTTATGTTTCCAGATCAAATGAATAGAGGCAGAAATATCATTCATGCCGGCAACCTAATTTGATGTGCGTTGTCTTCGTCGGCATTAAAAAGTGTTTTCAATTTCTAGCAATTCGCTTGTCATTCAACCTAAACAAGCGGAAGTCATTACGTATTGATTAAATTTCAATAATATACTGAGTCAAAAAGTGCGCGTATAAATGATTCATAATTGAAAAGTAGTCAGTTACATTTTTTTGGAGTGAAAGTGTTAAAAATTAGAACTACTATTATTTCTTATATTGCTTCGCTCTCAAAAAGCTGAATTAATTAGTTTTTGAATATATGAATATAGATATGTAGGTAGGTTCACGTATGCCTTTTACGAGTGACATCATCCGCAATGTCTTGACTCTTAAAAATTTATATAAAACAAGATGTGCCAATCTATTAAAAATTATTAATATATAAGAGCAGATATGAAAAGGTGATAGGCAACTGAATAAGCTCATTCTTTGTTTCATTTGCACAATTATTCAATAATAAAAGCGAAGTCCCATTCATTCATTAATTTCTTGTGTTGCTGTACAGTGGATCTCTGTATTGTAGGAATGTATATTTGTAGAAGTATTTTGTGCACATGAGTGTATAAATGAAGGGTAGAAGGGACAGCTGACCCCTCTTCGGGAAATTCCCAAAACTAAAAAATTTCACCTACATCTTCCTACAGTAAATTCCTCAGGAATTCGGAATTTGGAATTGAGGCTCACTCAAACAAAGGAATTGGAATTGAGATCCTCAATTCCTTTTGAAGGAATTGGAATTTGTAATTAAGCACATTAACTCCGTCAGGGGATTGGAATTCTTAAATGTCAGTTCCAATGGATTGGAGGAACTAGAATTGAATATTTCAATTTTAAAAAAAAATGTAATTATTTAGAAGTTTAATTGCAAATTTCAATTCCTTTAAAAAGAACCGAGTCTTTCACAATTGCAATTCCTTTGTTTGAGTGAGCCTCTATTCCAAATTCCTAATTCTTAATGATTACGTCCCAGCTCTGCCTGTTAGTCACAATAAAAATCCAATTGTCAAATAAATAAATAAGTTCTAGAAAATTCTTTCTCTTCTCAAATAGATTTTCCAGGTTTTTCAGGCTTTTTAATCCTTTAGGTAATAAAATTATTATTATATAATTAAGAAAGGACTATGAAGATCTTATTTCTGTAATCCTTTTGTTGGAAACATTCAAAAATGTTTTCAAAAATGAAAATTTTCTTTAACTGTTTATTGCTGCTGGATATCTTGAAAACACTTAAAAATAAATGAAAGCAATACATTATCAGTGTTTTTTCATTTTCACATTTTTCACAGCCAATAACAATTTTGACATTTTTACGTCAATTGTTTAATTTTTGGGAATCCATTCAAGTTCCACTCTGTATTAAGACCAACATATCTACTCTAAGGTCTCCATCACGCGTTTCGCGGACCACGACCAAATAAATTACCAGAAGATTATAACATCTGAACAATTGAATATTTATTGAGGATGATGTATTGAATATTATAGAATCATATATATTATTTTTATGTAACGCAAATTTACTTCAATGAATGAGTGCTGCTTCAAAGTTGGTCCTCATAGCTTACGGCAATTACTCTCCGATGAAGACGACTCCGTTGTATTTCTGTGCCCCGATGCGCATAAAGGTCTCAATGTTACCTCCACGAAGGCGAAGAACCAAGTGAAGGGTTGACTCCTTTTGGATGTTGTAGTCCGAAAGTGTACGCCCATCCTCGAGCTGCTTGCCCGCGAAAATTAAGCGCTGCTGATCTGGTGGGATTCCTTCTTTATCCTGAATCTTAGTCTTGATATTCTCAATCGTGTCAGATGGCTCCACTTCGAGGGTGATGGTTTTGCCAGTTAAGGTCTTAACAAAGATCTGCATTTCGCGTTTTTATAAGATTTTCAATTTTCTCCACAAACGTGCAAAAGCTATGAAAATTTTCAGAAATTATCGGAATTAAATTGATAACGTGACGATTGTTCCGTTTTCTATGCGAAATGATTTTTATTTCGATTGCTTATTTTATTCTGGGTTTGATTTCCGCATACTGCGATTCCTTTCTAAATTTCAAAAAACTCGACAGTGGAAAAATCTAAAATTTCGGAACCCAAACTAACTTGCATTCACATTTTATCAATGAAACTGGAATTTTTGTACTCTTCCATTTATATTTCGAGTCCGGTTGGTGTTGGCGATGTTTTCGCTGTCTGCTTCTGGTTGCTCATTGCATTCCTAGTGACCTCCACAAGTTGCGCAAACAACGAAGAGGCACCAAAGTAAACCACATTTTAATTCAACATTCCTTATGAGCGACTTGAATACATATGCATGTTTACAAAATGCAATGTATGAATGAATGCATTTTTTATAGTCTCAACTCATTATTTGTTCATTATGGCTACATTGTTGTAGTTGTTGTTGCACTGGGTGGGTGTATGGGACGTTTGTGGGTTCCGTGAGTTTGCTGGCTTCTCTTTCTTGTTTTTACAATAAACATACGGCGAGGTGTAATGCGTCCGGCGTTCATTCATGATTGCTGGCTGATAGCGTCTGGTGTGGAGTGCGGTGTGGTGTGAGTGCGGTGGGCTCGTGCAGTAGGCATTCGAAACCTAAACATGTACCGAGTGGTAACCAGTTAGCAGAACCAGTGCGCTTTGGCAACAGTAGCCACAGTGTCGGTGTCGTTGTCCGCGGTAGCCTGTGGAGCGGAACGTGAAGATGTCGTATTGAAGTTGGTGCACTGAGAGCTTTCATTTCTTCCCTCTCTGTTGCTGTTACTGCTGCAGCTTGTTAAGGCTGAAGAATTTCTTGATAATAAGTAATTTTCAATGATTAAAATGATGTTTTTTATTAAAAATAAAATTTAGTGAAATTAAAAACTAAATTTTATAGTACACCTGTTTTTCAAATTTTCGATACGTATTTGTCCCTGATCAGAAGAATTTTTATTCCTATAAACAATATAAAAATTAGTTATAAAGAAAGGATATCCACAATTTGAAAATACAGACCTTTGTATTTACACGAGTAGAATATAAATGTATTAATTTTTTAACTTTGTTGCTGAGTGTTAAAATATACATTTTGCTGTTTTGCATTATACGTTTTGCTGTTTACTAATAATTAAATGGTTGAATATTCTGTATGTGGTTGCGAAAGTGATTTTCACACCTTATTTGCCTTAATTACTTTCCAAAGAGTACCACAATTACTTAGCTCTGTTGAAAGCCTCGATTTACGATTTACATCGTAAGTCTGAATTAACAAGCAAGCTGTGTACTTAATATAAATATAACTTAAAGATATGAGAACGCAAAAAGCAAAAGCTTTTTGCAGTATGTTCGACATGACTTCCCTTTTCTCTCTCTCCTGGATATATAAATTGCTCAGTATGGGGTTGGTTGTATTTATTGCTTGTAGTTGCTGTTGTTGCCGAAAAGAAATGTTTGTAGCTCTCACGCGACATGTTTGGGCTTTAGAAAACATCCCAAAATGTGGCTTAAATGTCCTTGCTGGCATTTAGCTCCTTATAGACGTTTTGGCCTGCTCTGGATTTTGTCTTTATTCTTCTCTTGAAGATGTACATATATCGCTGATACTCTGATTTCATTCCTCTGATTTTCTTCAACAGACCTGCTGTAAAAGCAGACCAGCCACTGCTGTCAATACAATCAAAATTTATAACCTAAATTTCCATTTTTATGTTATAACAGCATAATTAGAACTAAATGTTCTATAATTATTATAAGTAAGAGTATAAATTTCTAAAGCTTTTAATTTATGTGGAGAAATATAGTTAGTAGTATCCTTCAACCTTTGCATGTCCTTTTTATTCATTGAGGATTTTCGATTTTTTCTGTGACCTACAACTGGATTCAACCCGCAACGGAAGTCTAACGTCATTCATTTTGGTGGTGGAACAACTGGTTACAACGAGCATGAATGGAATCAACGAGTGATACGAACAAAGTTGAACGACGGACGTAAGGACAAACCGACTAAATGCATACATATATACATATGTATGTAAAAAATATATTTATTGCTCAGCAAGCATTTACACAAATGTTCGGCAGTTCTATGGGAATTTTAACGTATGTAGGATATTTCAATTGTCTACGGAATGTGGGATTGCCTAGGGATTATTTTATAAGAGGCTCTTATGCGACTTTATGAGATTATTTTTTATTAATCCTTGTGATACGTTCCTTCTTTTAGTTTGGAATTATTTATACATTAAAACTTGAGTGTACTTTATACTTGCTTCAAATCGCTTTCATTAAAACAAAATAGTTCATTATTATTTATACGAATCTAAAGAAATTTCTAAATACTGCAGGTATATTAAAAATTGAAGAGATTTTTTGTATAACAAATAAAAGTGTGGGAAATTGAACGGGCAACCATATTAATTTGCATCCAGACAATATCCGTCTCTCGTCTCTCGTTCCTGCAGTGAGAGAAAACAGGCAAAATATTTACCATAACAATTTCATTTTAATGGTAGCAGTACAAAAAAATGTGCATTAAGATAGTTCCGATTTTTTCAACACTATATTTATGGTGTGTTTTTTTATACCAGATGGTTCGCATACATTGGCGTTATACTTGTACTTCCTTGTAAATGCTAAGAGCGGAAAGACGTCAGAGTGAAGCAGAATTAGGACAACATAAGTATAATGAAAGCATTAATTTGATAAGCTTGTAAAAGGAAAAAGCTTTCTATTGCATTCTTGCCGGAGTTCAACCCCATACGATTTTACGCACGTACACGATGTACCAACCATTCTATGAATGAACTCTGGAATTCTAAAATAAGGGCGACAAAGCCAAAAACTTCAATACAGAATGACTTCCCAAAAAGGGATACCAAAAAGCAGTCGAGAACTACCACAAGAAAAATGGGAGCAACCAAGGAAGTAAAACTCCATTCATGAAGTCAACCCCAGCAGCTAGTTGGCTGAGAGAGTCCGACTGTCAGAATGAAAAAGTGGAGTTGCTTTTGAGCAGAATAGGAATTTTGAATACATAAACACAACTTTACACACGTTTGAAGGTTTTTCGTAGCTCATTCTTAGTTTTGCTGCACTTTTTTCAGAGAAAAGCCAACGAATCAACCAACTAGTTATCTAACCTGAGTGGTAGAAAGTTTTTGTTGTTGCTGCTGTTTCTTTTCACCCATTTCATTCATATTTTAGCTTGTAGTTGGCGCCGTATTTTAGCCAGTGTGGATGCCGGGGATACCTTGGAAGTATAAAGGACCCAATTGATCAATTGAACTGGCCTCATTGTGGTGACTCTTCTGCATGTTTCATGCAAAGGGAAAACTTCTTTGATATTTCTCTTTCCGCAAAATAGTTACGTATAAAAATATAGCCTTGACTTCTAAAATTTCCACGGAAAACTTTTCGCGTGGATTTCAAATATTTTTGAAGCGAAATATTCCAATTTAGATGGAGCTTTGGCCTTTCTACCAAGCTTATCCCACAAAAGGTCGATGTGAGATAAATGCGGTGATTGTGGTGGCCATACCATCCGCTTTAGTACATTGATGCCATCCAGTACCAGATTCAAAATGATCTGCTTCGGATTATTGTCTTCTTGAAAATTGAATCCTTCGCCTAAAAGTCTAATTCCTGATATCACAGCATGCTACTCCAGTATTTTCTTAAATCCTTCCTTTGTTGGCCTTTCGTTAATTCTTACAAGGACATTAGGGACCACCGAAACATCCCCAAACTATCGCGTTTCCTCCTCCATGTTAAACAGTAGGAACGACACAGCTATCCAACATCCATTCTCCGGTACGTCGACAAACAAAAAGACGCCTGTTGGATCCGAAAATTTCAAAATTGGGTTTCGTCAGTCCAAAGGACGACGACATTTGCCACTGATCCAAGGTTCAATCCTTGTGCGCCTTCGCCCAATCCAAGCGTTTTTATGTTATTTGCAGGCCAAATGATGTTATTTGCTTCCTTGCTGCTACTCTTTCTGTCAGACCGTTCGAATAATTATGAATGGAGTGTATATATGAAGCAAGTTTTGTCTCCGAAAATACTTACTTCAATAGCTCTTAATCAAGTATTTGCCTAAATAATAATTATAATAATTACGTGTATTGTAATATAGTGTAAAGTTATGTTCACTAGTAACTAATCACATTATATTGTTTGATTAAATTTTTTCAGCGACTTCCTAGTAACAGTACGCGCACAGGTTATGACCAGAGACGAGAGTGCAGAAGGTTGGTTGCCACTCGCCGGGGGAGGCTTAGCCAATGTGTCCATACGCAAACGTGCTAGGCTGTCCCCTGGCGCTGCAGGACATGAATATATAATCTATGGACAAAGAATATCGGATCAGAGTGTAAGTAAATAGATTCTTGTATATTATAAATAAGGAATCTTAATTTCGCTTTCAGGTAATTTTAAGCTGTGTCATCAATCGCGATCTTAAGTACTTCAAGGTAATGCCAACATTTCACCATTGGCGAGCGGGCAAACAAAGAAACGGTCTAACATTTCAAACGGCTGCCGATGCGAGAGCCTTCGACAAAGGAGTCGTGAGAGCATATAATGAACTAATTGATGGTAATTATTGCAGTTATAGTTTCACCATCAATCGTCGCAGATGTTGTAGTAATCGGTGTACTAGTTAGGGGGTGTTCCGTGCATCTAAAAAAGTTATGAGTTAAGTTTTATAACTTCACTTCATAAAAAAGCTTTTTATTCTAGTGAACTTTGATACTTTTCTATAAAAGTATCTACTAGTTACAGTTGTTCAATTAATAGTTTGTGAGTTTTGTGGGATAGCTACTGTTAATTTAATGTTAATTTAATGTCCAAATATACCCACCAAATATACCCACCATAACCGAATTTGAAAATTTATAAAAACATGAGCACATATTTTATTTCTGCGCTTTAAAAAATTATAAACGTTGCAGTTTGTTGCTTTTTGTTTAATTTTTCGAATTCGTCTAACATCATAACTTTTCTTTATTTAATTTGCCTCAATAATTGGACAACTTATAACCGCATAACCTAAAATTCACATTAAAACCTGCATTTTAAAATGCCTACTATTACTAATACTTGAATTATCACAAATTGGTAAGTTGAAAGTTAAGATATTAATTTATAAATATGGTATTTTCACTATCTATTGGGTCCTTTGTTATGTTAAATTATTTTATTTTTACAGTTACGAATTAAATTAGTTTTTATGATATGTTTTAGAAATTTAAACAATAATAAGTTGTGCCTTTTAGATTCTCTAATAGGGTTTAGAATGGTACACTTAACTTTTTCTATTACTCAATTCTTTGCGAATGATTTTTAATACAAAGAGTCAGAAGAAGATTCTTAATCCACTGCTTTCGTTTGATATTCGTTATTTGCCATTTCTGGTTATTTTAATTTTGTCAAATTTTTAAAAAATTCTCATTCGGTGATGAGAATTTACTCCTAATATTAAAGTTCTTAATTTAGAATGCAAATTCATTTATTTGAATTTATCAGTTGATTTATTTGTAATTTCTAAAAAATTAACTAACACTAAAAATATTTTTTTCCAACTACAGGTTTGGCCAAATCAAATCCTGCAATTATTTGTCCACCACTGACTAAATACGATTCTATTGGAGAAGACGACGTATTTATGGTAGGCATTCTTGCTCTCTTGTCTTCTCCACTGTATCATTATTTACTGAATCTATATCATAATTTTTATTTCTTCAGACTTTGGATTTACCAGTGGAAAGTGATGGTATACAACAGCAACAAGCCCAGCAACAGCAACAGCTACACCAACATTCAAGTCCTGAGGGCAGTGACAGAAGTCAGAGTGAGCCTAATAACTCTTAATTCTTATTTTTAGTTTCCATCACAACATTTTTCCCTTATTTAGAGAGTAACGGCAGCGATCGTAGTGAGCGACATCGCGACTCTATAAGTCTCAAAAGCCTGAGTGACAAACAAGCTCCCATTCATTACATATCCAGCGAGAAATCATGTATACAACCGCCGCCGCCATCATCCGCAACCACGCCCACAACAAACGCAAATCCATGCAGCGTCTTCGAACAGACACCACCAGCGATCGCTCCAACGGACAATTATTCCTACGTCACCTTAACTGCGGTAATTAGACTGTATACTGCTACTAGCATCCAATTCACTAACTGATTTTTTACCATCCCACCGTCCTCCTCTTTTCCTGACTTCCGCGTTTTAGGTACATGATTATAATTATCCTGTCGTCGATCAGCCTGCTGCTGCACAAGTCCTGAACGCACGTCGCGAATCGATTAGTGCTCTCAAGAAAAGAAATGCTTTGGAAGCTTTGCCCGCTCAGCAATCGTCCTCACCTCTTTCCACCTGCGGTGGCCTTGGCTTTGGTGACATTCTTAAGAATCCCTCGACTTTCTCGCCGAGTGATATTATTAAGAAAAATCATTCGACGCGTGTGCGATGTCGTTATTGCCATGAATTCTACAACGATGAATGGAATCGCAAAGGTGCCTGTGAGTTTGCCCCAGATTGCTTTCGTTCTGGTTTCGAATGTATATCGGGCATGGGCTGCGCACGTTGTATGTTGTATCACTGTATGAGCGATTCGGAAGGAGAGACGGTAGCGCATCCCTGCGACTGCGTCAATGAAGCGGGCTGCACAAAGCGGTGAGTTCCTTAGAAAGAGATATCGAGAGAGAGAGAGAGAGAGAGAGAGAGAGAACTTTTCAGTCTTAAAAAGTTATTCGTCGATTAATAGCCGGTTTTACGATTAATCTACTGATTTTCATTATTCGATTAATATATCACTTTCTATTGAGAAATTAATCAATCGGCGATGAGTTTATTTTGAATAATTTATCACACTTAATTATTCGCTAAATCGAGTACTTTTGACTAAAACGCCTCTATTAACTTAAAATAATACTTTGACCTCCATTAACAGAATATTATTGTCGAACAAGACAAAGGAAGCTGTCTCATTGATCAGTCGATCGAGAATTGGTCTAAGCTACTCAGACAGTGGAAAATCGACCACTAAATCGATTAATTGAAAGCGATAAACTAGTCGATCAGTCTGAAGTAACAATTGGAAAATCGCAAGATTGCTTCCCTAATCGATTAATCCCAATCTAAAATTTCTACTTTGCAGATCTAATTGAATTCTTTATTAACTCCTTTTAGATGGATCGGGCTGACGCTACTTTCACTGCTAGTGCCATGCCTTTGGTGCTACCCACCGTTGCGAGCTTGTCACTGGATTGGAGTCTCTTGCGGCATCTGCGGTGGTAAACACAAACCGCAAATCTGACATTTGGAGACAAGACTGCAGCAATTCAACAACTCTTACTATCAACCGACCGATCAGTCGCAGCGATGGTATGATGTAGACCAGTACTTTCAGCAGAAAAATACAAACCTTACCAACCAACAATGTAACCAGAAGCAAAAAGATATACCAATATGTGCAACAACAACTACACGCTATAACGACTATGGTCATTTATTATTCTAAATCGATAAATATTTTTGTTTTTCAAACAGATCCTTAGCTTCGATTGAAGAAGTTAGTCCAATCGATTCCTACATTTCTTATGCTGAATTTATTAGTTTGTAGTTCAACTGCTCTAACTTCAATTCTATTTATGTTGCCATAACTATTTTATTAACACATGTACAATACATAATACTGAAATGATTTTTTATTTTTACTAAATTATACTTTTTATATTTATTATAGTTTTAATGAAAAAGTCCACCTAAATTCTTAGAGTAAAGTAACACATGAAATGTTATAATTTTTCTTGTATTATACACAATTTTCTTTGCTAAAATGAAAAAAATTTTGTTAGTTTTTTACAATATTTTGCAGTTCTTATACATATACAAGTTTGTTAAATATTTAGTTGATAAGTTATAATGTCATATAGTACAAGTAAATCATTTGAATTGAGTTGCACGGATTTATTTAAGGTAACCAAATTTAATTGCACAAATTGATTTACACAACTTAATATGCCCAGTATTACAGTTTTCAAGATGACAGAAAGATTATATTAAAGATTAGCCAAATCGGTCGTTCGTCGTTTAATGCCACAATTTATATATGGAAGTCATTAAATTATTAAAAAAATTTTACCGGATTTTTGCTATCAGCTGAGGTATTTTACGACTTGCGGGTGTGAGCATCTATGCCATACATTCTAAACCAAACTTTTGGAAAAGTTCAAGATGAATATGTAGACCTTTAACGGTTTTTAAATACTTATAGGCCGTTAAGAGGTTTGAATAACCCAAACTGTGTAGCCTCCTACACTGTTTTTCACAGTTTTTTTGTTGTGCTTTTACATCATTTCATTGTCTTCACTTCTTATCACAATTTTTTAATAAAAACTTTAAATTCACAATGAAAAAGCAAGTGGATTTTTGCTTTTTCTAGAAAGAAATACTAAATCACAAACTTGAACCGTTAACACGACTACTTTGAATAGAAAGCCAAATACGAGTTTCTTGAAAAACGTTAACGCTTTTGTAAAAAGCTTTGGCAACGCATAATAATTTTTAAAGCTTACGGCTGAAGGATTTCTTGCATTGTTTGTTCAGTACAGTGAAAATTATTTGAAGTTATGCTGGTAAAAGCCAATTTTTGATAACTCTTAGGGCTCGTTGATTATCAAAATCGAGCTTTTACCGTTTTTAAATGTGTGGTTAAAAATATATAACTTTATTATGTAAGGCTCTACATTTTAAAGGATTTTTTATTGATTTTTGTAAGTCTCGCTCTCGTTGTGTAATTATTTGTTCTTAAAGAATGTGAAGGTATTTATTTTGTATTTATTTCATTATTTCCTTAATTAGACTTTATTTTTTTAATTTAAGTTTTTCTGAAATGTTATCCTTGTCAAATACTTTTTACTATTCAACAACAATTCAACAAAACATTACCGTTGAAGGCTTTTAAAAGTCTTAACTTGCCAAAGCTCTAAAATCGCGCGTTTGACTTTAATGTGGAAGTAAATCAATGCTTTCAAAATGCATAGCAATCATTTTGAAAGCATGCGCATCGCGATAGCTTAAAAATTATAAAGTGTTAAAATGAAAACTGCATATTTTTGAAGCTTTTCGACAACTAAATGGAGATAAAGCTTAATATTGCAGTTTTCAACTTAAACCACTTGTTGAGTAAGAATAAGCGACATATTTAAAGTATATTTAGTAGAATTTTAACGTAAAGTGTTTTCTCTTAAATGTGCAGCTGTTATGAATCATAAAGAGTACATATATATCGACTATATGTCAAGATAAATAATTAAAAATTAATTACCTTGCAACCCAAAAACAAAACAAGAAAAACGTAAACGGCGTCAACTTAATCGCCATTAAACTTAGTTTAAACGATTAAAAAGCCCAATTCTTGAAATTTTGGCATATATATGTGCAAAATTAAGAAAATTAATAATTTAAATAAGACATTCATAATTGAAATATGAAAAGCAACAGATATTTTAAGTGTTTCCATTAATGTTTAGTGAAGCAACAGGCTTAGCAGAAAGTAAAAGCTACAGAATTATTACAAGAATATTACAACGGTTGTGTAAAATGTAAACAACATAAAAGTGTTGCTTGCTGTTAAAAAAAACAAAAATGTATGTGAAGATATAAACAGAAATTGCTTAGGAGTAAATGTATTTGAATAGAATAAAATAGAAATAAAATAAATACATACTAATTTATTAATAAATAATTACAAGTACAAAATTAAAAAAATTTAGTTTCATATGATATGTAAACTTTGTTTAAATTATATTTAGAATGCTAGTAAAATACGGCTTCTTTAATTAATTTAAAAGTATATTGTATTAAAAAGCTCAAGTATTCACCCAATAATACGACAGAGATTTTAATGAACTTACAAATTTTATTGTAGAATTTTATGCGAAGCTAGTTAAATAATTCAGTACAGTCGAATTAGAGTTTTGTTATTTTCTATGTTTTTTATTAAATAAAATCGAATTAAGTATTGCATTCATATGCAAAAAATTGTTATATAAGATGAAATATTAATGAGTACAAAATTACAATACTTGTAAAAAATTACAAACAAGTGGGACTCGCGTGGTCTAGCAAATACTATTCTGATAAATTGGCTTTCAGCCAGGTGAAATCTAAGATTTCCAAACTCATGTAATAATAAATGAATTTTATTACACAAAATACTTATATGTGAATCTATTTGATACTTATTTATCTTGTTAGATATACGTATGTATTTATTAGATAAAATTATGTTTAATTCAATAGATTTCCAGTGAGAGATTCCCTAGCATTATTAAAATGCATTTATGTGAAACCAAAATTGAAAAATTAAGTGTACATTATAACCGTACATTATATTCGAATTATTAATAAAGTCTATGAAAAACTACAAAACAACAAATATTACTTAATGATTTTTTTCGTCAAATTTGCTTTTCTGAAAAAGAAACAGGTAAGAAACTAACTTAACAATCTAATTAAATTTAATTAAGAATAAAGAAAATGTAGTAAATATTACTAAAGTAAAAATGTATTAAATGTACTGAAATAAAAGAAGTAAATAAAACAAGTATGATGTATTTTATTTCATTATATTTTTCTTTATTTATTTTATAAATCGAATTGGATAAAGTAAAATATAACGAAATAAAATAAACTTATAATTCAATAACTATATAATAACTAACGTCGACTAATTAAGTTAAAGTTAATTCAATTTCAGCAACGAGACTCGAACTAAATACCAAAATTCCTGAAATTCTTTGGCTCTCAGAGAGTAAGGACAATAAAGATTCGAATTTATCGTTGCACAAGTACGTACTATTTGAGGCACATTTTTGTACAAATGATTACATATTTTCCTTATTGGGGAAATTTTCTGTGCCTACTAATAAAATGTCAATATACTGGTCATTATTACTGAATCATATAATCATAATGATTTTTCTTTATAGTGTATATTTAATCCTAATGGAAAGGATTATCCGCTTGTTTTCTTTTCAGAAGCGTCGGTTTTTTTCGTTTTAGACTAAAAGTACGTACTGCTGAAAATATTAGTTTTGATTTCTGCCATAAACACGCTATTGCAACCATGTGAAGCAAAAACAAAACTAAGGAGGGAATTGCATTATTTTGCTTGATAAACATTTATTTTATGCTTTATTTATTAAAATAAACCATTAAAGCTTCGTTCATGTCCGAAAAGCGCACAATTTACGTTGGTGGTTTAGCAGAAGAGGTTACCGAAAAACTGCTGAATGATGCCTTCATTCCCTTTGGTGACATAGCAGACATTCAGATGCCGGTTGACTACGAATCACAAAAGCATCGAGGATTCGCTTTTATTGAATACGAGACAGCTGAAGATGCGGCTGCAGCTATCGACAACATGGTAATAAAAAGATATTAGATATTAAATCAGTTCAAACAAATTCCCTTCCTTCATTCCTTAACAGGACGATTCGGAACTTTGTGGCCGGACGATTCGTGTCAATCTGGCCAAACCAGTGCGCATAAAAGAGGGCAGCTTCAAGCCAATTTGGGCAGATGATGATTGGCTGCAAAAGCATGCGGGAGCAACACTTGATGGCGACGCGCAATCAGCTCCTGCATCCGGTGAGCAGAATGCTGACAGCAGTAAAGTATCTTCATCCGATACGAAACCATCTGGGCCTGTAGTTATAGAAAAGCCTGAGAAGCGAAACCCACAGGTTTTCTTCGATATTCGTATCGGCGGCAACGATGTAGGTCGCATTGTTATGTTGTTGCGTGCCGATGTGGTACCCAAAACAGCGGAAAACTTTCGGGCTTTGTGCACACATGAGCAGGGATTTGGCTATAAAGGCAGTACCTTTCATCGCATCATACCAGAATTCGTTAGTGATCAAGAATGATGTGTATGTAAGCCAGAACTAATATTTGGTTCTTCAATACTTTCAGATGTGCCAAGGAGGCGACTTCACCAACAACAATGGCACTGGAGGCAAGTCGATATATGGAAAGAAATTCGCCGATGAAAATTTCACACTGAAACACGGCGGTTTTGGTACGCTTTCAATGGCGAACTCAGGTTCCAACACTAACGGTTCGCAGTTCTTTATATGCACAACGAAGTAAGATTAGAAAAATTGAAAAATCCAATGGAAGCATTTATTTAATAATTTTTTTAAAAATGATGCAGAACTGATTGGTTGGATAACAAGCATGTGGTTTTTGGCCACGTTATTAGCGGCGCAGACGTAGTAAGAAAAATGGAACGTGTTGGCACCAAATCAGGTGCCACAACGCAAAAGGTGGTAATTTATTCCTGCGGTGAGTTGAAGTAACGTCTTTACTAAAATAGTTTTCACACAGGCCACAGCCACAGGCTTTGTATTTAATTGTAATTTATTATAAAAATTAAATAATAAATTTATATATAAATAAAAAACCAATTTCTGTACTTCGCCGCATTAACATTATAATGGCGCTTAGCACAGACCTCCTGCCTTCTGAGACTGTTGGGCCCCCTGTTCTAATTTTTGCTTTAAAAGATCAAGCATCTCTTGGTCTTTTATTAAACTTTTATCATTTTCATCCAGAACTTGGATTTCATGGAAGTACTATATATGAGCGAGAAAGCCAACACAAAGTTGAGTGTATGAGTGCTCGTGGCTTCTGAGACTGTTGGCCCCTCTCTGGGTCAAATGTAAAGAATTGCCTTCTCGGTTCTAATTTTTGTTTTAAAAGATCGAGCATCTCTTCGTCTTTTATTAAACTTTTATCATTTTCATCCAGAACTTGGATTTAATCGAAGTATATGAGCGAGAAAGCCAACACAAAGTCGAGTGTATGAGTACTCATGCCTTCTGAGACTGTTGGTCCCCCCTCTGGGTCAAATGTAAAGAATTGCCTTCTCGGTTCTAATTTTTGTTTTAAAAGATCGAGCATCTCTTGGTCTTTTATTAAACTTTTATCATTTTCATCCAGAACTTGGATTTAATCGAAGTATATGAGCGAGAAAGCCAACACAAAGTCGAGTGTATGAGTACTCATGCCTTCTGAGACTGTTGGTCCCCCTCTGGGTCAAATGTAAAGAATTGCCTTCTCGGTTCTAATTTTTGTTTTAAAAGATCGAGCATCTATTGGTCTTTTATTAAACTTTTATCATTTTCATCCAGAAATTGGATTTCATGGAAGTATATGAGCGAGAAAGCCAACACAAAGTCGAGTGTATGAGTACTCATGCCTTCTGAGACTGTTGGTCCCCCTCTGGGTCAAATGTAAAGAATTGCCTTCTCGGTTCTAATTTTTGTTTTAAAAGATCGAGCATCTCTTGGTCTTTTATTAAACTTTTATCATTTTCATCCAGAACTTGGATTTCATCGAAGTATATGAGCGAGAAAGCCAACACAAAGTTGAGTGTATGAGTGCTCGTGGCTTCTGAGATTGTTGGCCCCTCTCTGGGTCAAATGTAAAGAATTGCCTTCTCGGTTCTAATTTTTGTTTTAAAAGATCGAGCATCTCTTGGTCTTTTATTAAACTTTTATCATTTTCATCCAGAACTTGGATTTCATCGAAGTATATGAGCGAGAAAGCCAACACAAAGTTGAGTGTATGAGTGCTCGTGGCTTCTGAGATTGTTGGCCCGTCTCTGGGTCAAATGTAAAGAATTGCCTTCTCGGTTCTAATTTTTGTTTTAAAAGATCGAGCATCTCTTGGTCTTTTATTAAACTTTTATCATTTTCATCCAGAACTTGGATTTCATCGAAGTATATGAGCGAGAAAGCCAACACAAAGTCGAGTGTATGAGTACTCATGCCTTCTGAGACTGTTGGTCCCCCCTCTGGGTCAAATGTAAAGAATTGCCTTCTCGGTTCTAATTTTTGTTTTAAAAGATCGAGCATCTCTTGGTCTTTTATTAAACTTTTATCATTTTCATCCAGAACTTGGATTTCATCGAAGTATATGAGCGAGAAAGCCAACACAAAGTTGAGTGTATGAGTGCTCGTGGCTTCTGAGATTGTTGGCCCGTCTCTGGGTCAAATGTAAAGAATTGCCTTCTCGGTTCTAATTTTTGTTTTAAAAGATCGAGCATCTCTTGGTCTTTTATTAAACTTTTATCATTTTCATCCAGAACTTGGATTTCATCGAAGTATATGAGCGAGAAAGCCAACACAAAGTCGAGTGTATGAGTACTCATGCCTTCTGAGACTGTTGGTCCCCCTTCTGGGTCAAATGTAAAGAATTGCCTTCTCGGTTCTAATTTTTGTTTTAAAAGATCGAGCATCTCTTGGTCTTTTATTAAACTTTTATCATTTTCATCCAGAACTTGGATTTCATCGAAGTATATGAGCGAAAAAGCCAACACAAAGTTGAGTGTATGAGTACTCATGCCTTCTGAGACTGTTGGCCCCCCTCTGGGTCAAATGTAAAGAATTGCCTTCTCGGTTCTAATTTTTGTTTTAAAAGATCGAGCATCTCTTGGTCTTTTATTAAACTTTTACCATTTTCACCCAGAACTTGGATTTCATGGAAGTATATGAGCGAGAAAGCCAACACAAACTTGAGTGTATGAGTACTCATGCCTTCTGAGACTGTTGGACCCCCCTCTGGGTCAAATGTAAGGAATTGCCTTCTCGGTTCTAATTTTTGTTTTAAAAGATCGAGCATCTCTTGGTCTTTTATTAAACTTTTATCATTTTCATCCAGAACTTGGATTTCATCGAAGTATATGAGCGAGAAAGCCAACACAAAGTCGAGTGTATGAGTACTCATGCCTTCTGAGACTGTTGGTCCCCCCTCTGGGTCAAATGTAAAGAATTGCCTTCTCGGTTCTAATTTTTGTTTTAAAAGATCGAGCATCTATTGGTCTTTTATTAAACTTTTATCATTTTCATCCAGAAATTGGATTTCATGGAAGTATATGAGCGAGAAAGCCAACACAAAGTCGAGTGTATGAGTACTCATGCCTTCTGAGACTGTTGGTCCCTCCTCTGGGTCAAATGTAAAGAATTGCCTTCTCGGTTCTAATTTTTGTTTTAAAAGATCGAGCATCTCTTGGTCTTTTATTAAACTTTTATCATTTTCATCCAGAACTTGGATTTCATCGAAGTATATGAGCGAGAAAGCCAACACAAAGTTGAGTGTATGAGTGCTCGTGGCTTCTGAGATTGTTGGCCCCTCTCTGGGTCAAATGTAAAGAATTGCCTTCTCGGTTCTAATTTTTGTTTTAAAAGATCGAGCATCTATTGGTCTTTTATTAAACTTTTATCATTTTCATCCAGAAATTGGATTTCATGGAAGTATATGAGCGAGAAAGCCAACACAAAGTCGAGTACTCATGCCTTCTGAGACTGTTGGTCCCCCCTCTGGGTCAAATGTAAAGAATTGCCTTCTCGGTTCTAATTTTTGTTTTAAAAGATCGAGCATCTCTTGGTCTTTTATTAAACTTTTATCATTTTCATCCAGAACTTGGATTTCATCGAAGTATATGAGCGAGAAAGCCCACACAAAGTTGAGTGTATGAGTGCTCGTGGCTTCTGAGATTGTTGGCCCCTCTCTGGGTCAAATGTAAAGAATTGCCTTCTCGGTTCTAATTTTTGTTTTAAAAGATCGAGCATCTCTTGGTCTTTTATTAAACTTTTATCATTTTCATCCAGAACTTGGATTTCATCGAAGTATATGAGCGAGAAAGCCAACACAAAGTCGAGTGTATGAGTACTCATGCCTTCTGAGACTGTTGGTCCCCCCTCTGGGTCAAATGTAAAGAATTGCCTTCTCGGTTCTAATTTTTGTTTTAAAAGATCGAGCATCTCTTGGTCTTTTATTAAACTTTTATCATTTTCATCCAGAACTTGGATTTCATCGAAGTATATGAGCGAGAAAGCCAACACAAAGTTGAGTGTATGAGTGCTCGTGGCTTCTGAGATTGTTGGCCCCTCTCTGGGTCAAATGTAAAGAATTGCCTTCTCGGTTCTAATTTTTGTTTTAAAAGATCGAGCATCTCTTCGTCTTTTCTTAAACTTTTATCATTTTCATCCAGAACTTGGATTTCATCGAAGTATATGAGCGAGAAAGCCAACACAAAGTCGAGTGTATGAGTACTCATGCCTTCTGAGACTGTTGGTCCCCCCTCTGGGTCAAATGTAAAGAATTGCCTTCTCGGTTCTAATTTTTGTTTTAAAAGATCGAGCATCTCTTGGTCTTTTATTAAACTTTTATCATTTTCATCCAGAACTTGGATTTCATCGAAGTATATGAGCGAGAAAGCCAACACAAAGTTGAGTGTATGAGTGCTCGTGGCTTCTGAGATTGTTGGCCCCTCTCTGGGTCAAATGTAAAGAATTGCCTTCTCGGTTCTAATTTTTGTTTTAAAAGATCGAGCATCTATTGGTCTTTTATTAAACTTTTATCATTTTCATCCAGAAATTGGATTTCATGGAAGTATATGAGCGAGAAAGCCAACACAAAGTCGAGTGTATGAGTACTCATGCCTTCTGAGACTGTTGGTCCCCCCTCTGGGTCAAATGTAAAGAATTGCCTTCTCGGTTCTAATTTTTGTTTTAAAAGATCGAGCATCTCTTGGTCTTTTATTAAACTTTTATCATTTTCATCCAGAACTTGGATTTCATCGAAGTATATGAGCGAGAAAGCCAACACAAAGTTGAGTGTATGAGTGCTCGTAGCTTCTGAGATTGTTGGCCCCTCTCTGGGTCAAATGTAAAGAATTGCCTTCTCGGTTCTAATTTTTGTTTTAAAAGATCGAGCATCTATTGGTCTTTTATTAAACTTTTATCATTTTCATCCAGAAATTGGATTTCATGGAAGTATATGAGCGAGAAAGCCAACACAAAGTCGAGTGTATGAGTACTCATGCCTTCTGAGACTGTTGGTCCCCCCTCTGGGTCAAATGTAAAGAATTGCCTTCTCGGTTCTAATTTTTGTTTTAAAAGATCGAGCATCTCTTGGTCTTTTATTAAACTTTTATCATTTTCATCCAGAACTTGGATTTCATCGAAGTATATGAGCGAGAAAGCCAACACAAAGTTGAGTGTATGAGTGCTCGTGGCTTCTGAGATTGTTGGCCCCTCTCTGGGTCAAATGTAAAGAATTGCCTTCTCGGTTCTAATTTTTGTTTTAAAAGATCGAGCATCTCTTGGTCTTTTATTAAACTTTTATCATTTTCATCCAGAACTTGGATTTCATCGAAGTATATGAGCGAGAAAGCCAACACAAAGTCGAGTGTATGAGTACTCATGCCTTCTGAGACTGTTGGTCCCCCCTCTGGGTCAAATGTAAAGAATTGCCTTCTCGGTTCTAATTTTTGTTTTAAAAGATCGAGCATCTCTTGGTCTTTTATTAAACTTTTATCATTTTCATCCAGAACTTGGATTTCATCGAAGTATATGAGCGAGAAAGCCAACACAAAGTTGAGTGTATGAGTGCTCGTGGCTTCTGAGACTGTTGGCCCCTCTCTGGGTCAAATGTAAAGAATTGCCTTCTCGGTTCTAATTTTTGTTTTAAAAGATCGAGCATCTCTTCGTCTTTTATTAAACTTTTATCATTTTCATCCAGAACTTGGATTTCATCGAAGTATATGAGCGAGAAAGCCAACACAAAGTCGAGTGTATGAGTACTCATGCCTTCTGAGACTGTTGGTCCCCCCTCTGGGTCAAATGTAAAGAATTTCCTTCTCGGTTCTAATTTTTGTTTTAAAAGATCGAGCATATCTTGGTCTTTTATTAAACTTTTATCATTTTCATCCAGAACTTGGATTTCATCGAAGTATATGAGCGAGAAAGCCAACACAAAGTCGAGTGTATGAGTACTCATGCCTTCGGAGACTGTTGGTCCCCCCTCTGGGTCAAATGTAAAGAATTGCCTTCTCGGTTCTAATTTTTGTTTTAAAAGATCGAGCATCTCTTGGTCTTTTATTAAACTTTTATCATTTTCATCCAGAACTTGGATTTCATCGAAGTATATGAGCGAAAAAGCCAACACAAAGTCGAGTGTATGAGTACTCATGCCTTCTGAGACTGTTGGTCCCCCCTCTGGGTCAAATGTAAAGAATTGCCTTCTCGGTTCTAATTTTTGTTTTAAAAGATCGAGCATCTCTTGGTCTTTTATTAAACTTTTACCATTTTCACCCAGAACTTGGATTTCATGGAAGTATATGAGCGAGAAAGCCAACACAAACTTGAGTGTATGAGTACTCATGCCTTCTGAGACTGTTGGACCCCCCTCTGGGTCAAATGTAAGGAATTGCCTTCTCGGTTCTAATTTTTGTTTTAAAAGATCGAGCATCTCTTGGTCTTTTATTAAACTTTTATCATTTTCATCCAGAACTTGGATTTCATCGAAGTATATGAGCGAGAAAGCCAACACAAAGTCGAGTGTATGAGTACTCATGCCTTCTGAGACTGTTGGTCCCCCCTCTGGGTCAAATGTAAAGAATTGCCTTCTCGGTTCTAATTTTTGTTTTAAAAGATCGAGCATCTATTGGTCTTTTATTAAACTTTTATCATTTTCATCCAGAAATTGGATTTCATGGAAGTATATGAGCGAGAAAGCCAACACAAAGTCGAGTGTATGAGTACTCATGCCTTCTGAGACTGTTGGTCCCTCCTCTGGGTCAAATGTAAAGAATTGCCTTCTCGGTTCTAATTTTTGTTTTAAAAGATCGAGCATCTCTTGGTCTTTTATTAAACTTTTATCATTTTCATCCAGAACTTGGATTTCATCGAAGTATATGAGCGAGAAAGCCAACACAAAGTTGAGTGTATGAGTGCTCGTGGCTTCTGAGATTGTTGGCCCCTCTCTGGGTCAAATGTAAAGAATTGCCTTCTCGGTTCTAATTTTTGTTTTAAAAGATCGAGCATCTATTGGTCTTTTATTAAACTTTTATCATTTTCATCCAGAAATTGGATTTCATGGAAGTATATGAGCGAGAAAGCCAACACAAAGTCGAGTACTCATGCCTTCTGAGACTGTTGGTCCCCCCTCTGGGTCAAATGTAAAGAATTGCCTTCTCGGTTCTAATTTTTGTTTTAAAAGATCGAGCATCTCTTGGTCTTTTATTAAACTTTTATCATTTTCATCCAGAACTTGGATTTCATCGAAGTATATGAGCGAGAAAGCCCACACAAAGTTGAGTGTATGAGTGCTCGTGGCTTCTGAGATTGTTGGCCCCTCTCTGGGTCAAATGTAAAGAATTGCCTTCTCGGTTCTAATTTTTGTTTTAAAAGATCGAGCATCTCTTGGTCTTTTATTAAACTTTTATCATTTTCATCCAGAACTTGGATTTCATCGAAGTATATGAGCGAGAAAGCCAACACAAAGTCGAGTGTATGAGTACTCATGCCTTCTGAGACTGTTGGTCCCCCCTCTGGGTCAAATGTAAAGAATTGCCTTCTCGGTTCTAATTTTTGTTTTAAAAGATCGAGCATCTCTTGGTCTTTTATTAAACTTTTATCATTTTCATCCAGAACTTGGATTTCATCGAAGTATATGAGCGAGAAAGCCAACACAAAGTTGAGTGTATGAGTGCTCGTGGCTTCTGAGATTGTTGGCCCCTCTCTGGGTCAAATGTAAAGAATTGCCTTCTCGGTTCTAATTTTTGTTTTAAAAGATCGAGCATCTCTTCGTCTTTTCTTAAACTTTTATCATTTTCATCCAGAACTTGGATTTCATCGAAGTATATGAGCGAGAAAGCCAACACAAAGTCGAGTGTATGAGTACTCATGCCTTCTGAGACTGTTGGTCCCCCCTCTGGGTCAAATGTAAAGAATTGCCTTCTCGGTTCTAATTTTTGTTTTAAAAGATCGAGCATCTCTTGGTCTTTTATTAAACTTTTATCATTTTCATCCAGAACTTGGATTTCATCGAAGTATATGAGCGAGAAAGCCAACACAAAGTTGAGTGTATGAGTGCTCGTGGCTTCTGAGATTGTTGGCCCCTCTCTGGGTCAAATGTAAAGAATTGCCTTCTCGGTTCTAATTTTTGTTTTAAAAGATCGAGCATCTATTGGTCTTTTATTAAACTTTTATCATTTTCATCCAGAAATTGGATTTCATGGAAGTATATGAGCGAGAAAGCCAACACAAAGTCGAGTGTATGAGTACTCATGCCTTCTGAGACTGTTGGTCCCCCCTCTGGGTCAAATGTAAAGAATTGCCTTCTCGGTTCTAATTTTTGTTTTAAAAGATCGAGCATCTCTTGGTCTTTTATTAAACTTTTATCATTTTCATCCAGAACTTGGATTTAATCGAAGTATATGAGCGAGAAAGCCAACACAAAGTCGAGTGTATGAGTACTCATGCCTTCTGAGACTGTTGGTCCCCCTCTGGGTCAAATGTAAAGAATTGCCTTCTCGGTTCTAATTTTTGTTTTAAAAGATCGAGCATCTCTTGGTCTTTTATTAAACTTTTATCATTTTCATCCAGAACTTGGATTTCATGGAAGTATATGAGCGAGAAAGCCAACACAAAGTTGAGTGTATGAGTGCTCGTGGCTTCTGAGATTGTTGGCCCCTCTCTGGGTCAAATGTAAAGAATTGCCTTCTCGGTTCTAATTTTTGTTTTAAAAGATCGAGCATCTCTTGGTCTTTTATTAAACTTTTATCATTTTCATCCAGAACTTGGATTTCATCGAAGTATATGAGCGAGAAAGCCAACACAAAGTTGAGTGTATGAGTGCTCGTGGCTTCTGAGATTGTTGGCCCGTCTCTGGGTCAAATGTAAAGAATTGCCTTCTCGGTTCTAATTTTTGTTTTAAAAGATCGAGCATCTCTTGGTCTTTTATTAAACTTTTATCATTTTCATCCAGAACTTGGATTTCATCGAAGTATATGAGCGAGAAAGCCAACACAAAGTCGAGTGTATGAGTACTCATGCCTTCTGAGACTGTTGGTCCCCCTTCTGGGTCAAATGTAAAGAATTGCCTTCTCGGTTCTAATTTTTGTTTTAAAAGATCGAGCATCTCTTGGTCTTTTATTAAACTTTTATCATTTTCATCCAGAACTTGGATTTCATCGAAGTATATGAGCGAAAAAGCCAACACAAAGTTGAGTGTATGAGTACTCATGCCTTCTGAGACTGTTGGCCCCCCTCTGGGTCAAATGTAAAGAATTGCCTTCTCGGTTCTAATTTTTGTTTTAAAAGATCGAGCATCTCTTGGTCTTTTATTAAACTTTTACCATTTTCACCCAGAACTTGGATTTCATGGAAGTATATGAGCGAGAAAGCCAACACAAACTTGAGTGTATGAGTACTCATGCCTTCTGAGACTGTTGGACCCCCCTCTGGGTCAAATGTAAGGAATTGCCTTCTCGGTTATAATTTTTGTTTTAAAAGATCGAGCATCTCTTGGTCTTTTATTAAACTTTTATCATTTTCATCCAGAACTTGGATTTCATCGAAGTATATGAGCGAGAAAGCCAACACAAAGTCGAGTGTATGAGTACTCATGCCTTCTGAGACTGTTGGTCCCCCCTCTGGGTCAAATGTAAAGAATTGCCTTCTCGGTTCTAATTTTTGTTTTAAAAGATCGAGCATCTATTGGTCTTTTATTAAACTTTTATCATTTTCATCCAGAAATTGGATTTCATGGAAGTATATGAGCGAGAAAGCCAACACAAAGTCGAGTGTATGAGTACTCATGCCTTCTGAGACTGTTGGTCCCCCCTCTGGGTCAAATGTAAAGAATTGCCTTCTCGGTTCTAATTTTTGTTTTAAAAGATCGAGCATCTCTTGGTCTTTTATTAAACTTTTATCATTTTCATCCAGAACTTGGATTTCATCGAAGTATATGAGCGAGAAAGCCAACACAAAGTTGAGTGTATGAGTGCTCGTAGCTTCTGAGATTGTTGGCCCCTCTCTGGGTCAAATGTAAAGAATTGCCTTCTCGGTTCTAATTTTTGTTTTAAAAGATCGAGCATCTATTGGTCTTTTATTAAACTTTTATCATTTTCATCCAGAAATTGGATTTCATGGAAGTATATGAGCGAGAAAGCCAACACAAAGTCGAGTGTATGAGTACTCATGCCTTCTGAGACTGTTGGTCCCCCCTCTGGGTCAAATGTAAAGAATTGCCTTCTCGGTTCTAATTTTTGTTTTAAAAGATCGAGCATCTCTTGGTCTTTTATTAAACTTTTATCATTTTCATCCAGAAATTGGATTTCATGGAAGTATATGAGCGAGAAAGCCAACACAAAGTCGAGTGTATGAGTACTCATGCCTTCTGAGACTGTTGGTCCCCCCTCTGGGTCAAATGTAAAGAATTGCCTTCTCGGTTCTAATTTTTGTTTTAAAAGATCGAGCATCTCTTGGTCTTTTATTAAACTTTTATCATTTTCATCCAGAACTTGGATTTCATCGAAGTATATGAGCGAGAAAGCCAACACAAAGTTGAGTGTATGAGTGCTCGTGGCTTCTGAGATTGTTGGCCCCTCTCTGGGTCAAATGTAAAGAATTGCCTTCTCGGTTCTAATTTTTGTTTTAAAAGATCGAGCATCTATTGGTCTTTTATTAAACTTTTATCATTTTCATCCAGAAATTGGATTTCATGGAAGTATATGAGCGAGAAAGCCAACACAAAGTCGAGTGTATGAGTACTCATGCCTTCTGAGACTGTTGGTCCCCCCTCTGGGTCAAATGTAAAGAATTGCCTTCTCGGTTCTAATTTTTGTTTTAAAAGATCGAGCATCTCTTGGTCTTTTATTAAACTTTTATCATTTTCATCCAGAACTTGGATTTCATCGAAGTATATGAGCGAGAAAGCCAACACAAAGTCGAGTGTATGAGTACTCATGCCTTCTGAGACTGTTGGTCCCCCCTCTGGGTCAAATGTAAAGAATTGCCTTCTCGGTTCTAATTTTTGTTTTAAAAGATCGAGCATCTCTTGGTCTTTTATTAAACTTTTATCATTTTCATCCAGAACTTGGATTTCATCGAAGTATATGAGCGAGAAAGCCAACACAAAGTCGAGTGTATGAGTACTCATGCCTTCGGAGACTGTTGGTCCCCCCTCTGGGTCAAATGTAAAGAATTGCCTTCTCGGTTCTAATTTTTGTTTTAAAAGATCGAGCATCTCTTGGTCTTTTATTAAACTTTTATCATTTTCATCCAGAACTTGGATTTCATCGAAGTATATGAGCGAAAAAGCCAACACAAAGTTGAGTGTATGAGTACTCATGCCTTCTGAGACTGTTGGCCCCCCTCTGGGTCAAATGTAAAGAATTGCCTTCTCGGTTCTAATTTTTGTTTTAAAAGATCGAGCATCTCTTGGTCTTTTATTAAACTTTTATCATTTTCATCCAGAACTTGGATTTCATCGAAGTATATGAGCGAGAAAGCCAACACAAAGTCGAGTGTATGAGTACTCATGCCTTCTGAGACTGTTGGTCCCCCCTCTGGGTCAAATGTAAAGAATTGCCTTCTCGGTTCTAATTTTTGTTTTAAAAGATCGAGCATCTCTTGGTCTTTTATTAAACTTTTATCATTTTCATCCAGAACTTGGATTTCATCGAAGTATATGAGCGAGAAAGCCAACACAAAGTTGAGTGTATGAGTGCTCGTGGCTTCTGAGATTGTTGGCCCCTCTCTGGGTCAAATGTAAAGAATTGCCTTCTCGGTTCTAATTTTTGTTTTAAGAGATCGAGCATCTATTGGTCTTCTATTAAACTTTTATCATTTTCATCCAGAAATTGGATTTCATGGAAGTATATGAGCGAGAAAGCCAACACAAAGTCGAGTGTATGAGTACTCATGCCTTCTGAGACTGTTGGTCCCCCCTCTGGGTCAAATGTAAAGAATTGCCTTCTCGGTTCTAATTTTTGTTTTAAAAGATCGAGCATCTCTTGGTCTTTTATTAAACTTTTATCATTTTCATCCAGAACTTGGATTTAATCGAAGTATATGAGCGAGAAAGCCAACACAAAGTCGAGTGTATGAGTACTCATGCCTTCTGAGACTATTGGTCCCCCTCTGGGTCAAATGTAAAGAATTGCCTTCTCGGTTCTAATTTTTGTTTTAAAAGATCGAGCATCTCTTGGTCTTTTATTAAACTTTTATCATTTTCATCCAGAACTTGGATTTCATCGAAGTATATGAGCGAGAAAGCCAACACAAAGTCGAGTGTATGAGTACTCATGCCTTCTGAGACTGTTGGTCCCCCCTCTGGGTCAAATGTAAAGAATTGCCTTCTCGGTTCTAATTTTTGTTTTAAAAGATCGAGCATCTCGTGGTCTTTTATTAAACTTTTATCATTTTCATCCAGAACTTGGATTTCATGGAAGTATATGAGCGAAAAAGCCAACACAAAGTTGAGTGTATGAGTACTCATGCCTTCTGAGACTGTTGGCCCCCCTCTGGGTCAAATGTAAAGAATTGCCTTCTCGGTTCTAATTTTTGTTTTAAAAGATCGAGCATCTCTTGGTCTTTTATTAAACTTTTATCATTTTCATCCAGAACTTGGATTTCATGGAAGTATATGAGCGAGAAAGCCAACACAAACTTGAGTGTATGAGTACTCATGCCTTCTGAGACTGTTGGACCCCCCTCTGGGTCAAATGTAAGGAATTGCCTTCTCGGTTCTAATTTTTGTTTTTAAAGATCGAGCATCTCTTGGTCTTTTATTAAACTTTTATCATTTTCATCCAGAACTTGGATTTCATCGAAGTATATGAGCGAGAAAGCCAACACAAAGTCGAGTGTATGAGTACTCATGCCTTCTGAGACTGTTGGTCCCCCCTCTGGGTCAAATGTAAAGAATTGCCTTCTCGGTTCTAATTTTTGTTTTAAAAGATCGAGCATCTATTGGTCTTTTATTAAACTTTTATCATTTTCATCCAGAAATTGGATTTCATGGAAGTATATGAGCGAGAAAGCCAACACAAAGTCGAGTGTATGAGTACTCATGCCTTCTGAGACTGTTGGTCCCCCCTCTGGGTCAAATTTAAAGAATTGCCTTCTCGGTTCTAATTTTTGTTTTAAAAGATCGAGCATCTCTTGGTCTTTTATTAAACTTTTATCATTTTCATCCAGAACTTGGATTTCATGGAAGTATATGAGCGAGAAAGCCAACACAAAGTCGAGTGTATGAGTACTCATGCCTTCTGAGACTGTTGGTCACCCCTCTGGGTCAAATGTAAAGAATTGCCTTCTCGGTTCTAATTTTTGTTTTAAAAGATCGAGCATCTCTTGGTCTTTTATTAAACTTTTATCATTTTCATCCAGAACTTGGATTTCATGGAAATATATGAGCGAGAAAGCCAACACAAAGTCGAGTGTATGAGTTCTCATGCCTTCTGAGAGTGTTGGTCCCCCTCTGGGTCAAATGTAAAGAATTGCCTTCTCGGTTCTAATTTTTGTTTTAAAAGATCGAGCATCTCTTGGTCTTTTATTAAACTTTTATCATTTTCATCCAGAAATTGGATTTCATGGAAGTATATGAGCGAGAAAGCCAACACAAAGATGAGTGTATGAGTACTCATGCCTTCTGAGACTGTTGGTCCCCCCTCTGGGTCAAATTTAAAGAATTGCCTTCTCGGTTCTAATTTTTGTTTTAAAAGATCGAGCATCTCTTCGTCTTTTATTAAACTTTTATCATTTTCATCCAGAACTTGGATTTAATCGAAGTATATGAGCGAGAAAGCCAACACAAAGTCGAGTGTATGAGTACTCATGCCTTCTGAGACTGTTGGCGCCCCCTCTGGGTCAAATGTAAAGAATTGCCTTCTCGGTTCTAATTTTTGTTTTAAAAGATCGAGCATCTCTTGGTCTTTTATTAAACTTTTATCATTTTCATCCAGAACTTGGATTTCATGGAAGTATATGAGCGAGAAAGCCAACACCAAGTCGAGTGTGACTCATGCCTTCTGAGACTGTTGGTCCTCCTCCAATCCTCATCAACGAGTTTGAAGCTCAAAAGCTCGGACAAATTGTAGAAATTTAATAATCATAATTAAGAACTTGTATAATTAAATATCTTAATTTTATTTAAATATTTACTTCACAACTTTTGTATTTACATTTCTGCATTACGCATATTATATATTATTAATAGTAATTAGTTTTCGATTTAATATAAGCCATCCTTATATTTATCCATTTTAATATAAACCAACGTCCCCATCTGTCGCTCCACATTCCTGCATCAGTCTGTAAAGATAAATATTAAAAATAATTTTAGAATCCAATCGGTCTTATTTTTGAGACACATACTATTTTTTTTAAATATCGGTTAAAATGTTACAGCACTTTTTTTACTGGGAACGAATCAGATGATATGAGCAATTAACATCTTTATCGTCCGTTTAGAAGTCTGGAGAATTAAATGATAGGAAAAATATCTTACCTAAAATAAGAATTCGATGAGCAGAAGTTAATGTTCACTGACGCTTGGGGACCGTATCTGAAATATAAAAAAAATAAATTTACTATATTTTGAAGACATTAATCAATAATATGAAAGAGATATATTTTCAGATAAATCGTAAACAGCATGGTTATTAATTGGGTTCTACTCAGACGAGGGATCCTGAGAAGGATTCTTTTTATCATCCTTAAAAATTGTGCAGACATTAAATGTTAAGGGGCGAACTCACCTCAGATATGGCGTCTCGTTTGAAAGTTATCCTAGCGTATTTTAGAAATATATTGTCCCAGTAAGACAAATACAATAGCAGCTAAAGTAGACGCCAAAGGTGGTGATTTCTGCATTACGCATATTATATATTATTAATAGTAATTAGTTTTCGATTTAATATAAGCCATCCTTATATTTTATCCTTTATTTTTTTTTTATCCTTATTTTAATATAAACCAACGTCCCCATCTGTCGCTCCACATTCCTGCATCAGTCTGTAAAGATAAATATTAAAAATAATTTTAGAATCCAATCGGTCTTATTTTTGAGACACATACTATTTTTTTAAAATATCAGATAAAATATCAAATATAACAGCATGGTTATTAATTGGGTTCTACTCAGACGAGGGATCCTGAGAAGGATTCTTTTTATCATCCTTAAAAATTGTGCAGACATTAAATGTTAAGGGGCGAACTCACCTCAGATATGGCGTCTCGTTTGAAAGTTTTCCTAGCGTATTTTAGAAATATATTGTCCCAGTAAGACAAATACAATAGCAGCTAAAGTAGACGCCAAAGGTGGTGACCGAATGCTGGAAAAATAAGTATCTTTTTAAGCGCTATTTGATCTTTTTAGTTAAGAATATTAGTTACAATGTAATATCAGTTCTCAAATTTGTTTTCATGGTTATTCAACTGAACTATACTTTGGAAACTAGCATCATTTATTTTATACACAGATACATATTTCGAAAAATTTAAATAGTTTCTTACATTTTCAAGCTTCCTTTTATGCTTTAACGTGTAGAAGACATTATCGGTTTTATCCGCTGTAATTAGAAAAATAAAGAAATTCTTTTAACCAAAATTTCTTCGAACTCTACATACAAATATAGAAGGTATATCAGCATCCTTTTGGTTTTAATTAGTACATATCAGCACGATTTTGAGGTTCTCAGCAAATATTTTCATCCTTTTCTTGCAAAACATTTGATTTTAATTACAAATTATAATCACTTACCTCCTCAATCACTCATGCTGCTTTTTATCGTTTCAATCCTACCACAAATTATTCTGAAAATAGAAATAAACATTTATTAAAAACATAACTCGGTCAGAATACTTCTTGTCTACTATAAATTTCAGAATCCTTTTGGTTTAATTGTAAAGTTTTGAATCAACAATACTATTTTCTGATTGAGCTAATCATCATGTATGAGGAGAACAAGCACGTATGCGTCTCATGGGAAACAGAAATATGTCTAGAAGAACCTACGAATTGTGGGACACCGTCAAAAACTGCTGGTACAAATGTGCCGGCACTAGTGATTCTTAAAATGTGTATGGGATTTAATATTCAGAAGCTCGCCGCCAAGAAACGGCCTGGATCGAAGCTTTGGATCCAACTTACATGTAATTGGAAAATTCCATCGTGTACTTTGCCGAATTTTCTCATTTAATACACACCCAGAGCAGACGATCTGAAAGTAAAATCAATATGATATAGTTGTCTCAAAATCTATTAGAACTAATTATAAATATATAATCAGCTGGCCGTTCTTATTTATCCGCAATAAAGGAAACAAATACATAAAACCAATTATTAAATAAGAACTGGTGTATTCGCCTCCGTTCAGCAGTGAACAATCATCAACCGAAATATCTGAGCAATAAAGAGAATAAAACCTTACCAACTTCATCTTTCCTTCCATCGAACATAAGGCGTAATTTACACAAATCTGACTTGTGATTCTTGTAACTGATGGTTGCGTTTTCGATAACCAATGACATTTTATTTAACATCTATTTATTTTAGATATAAGATAACCCGAACGAACCCCCACGATAGAATAAACTATCAAACACGTTGCTCCCACAACGACAGCTCGGAAGGAAATGGACGAACTGCCTTAACTGCGGTAAAACGCAACCAAATTATCGACAAAAATATTCCGACAACAACTCTGTTACCCATAATTAAAGTTAGCTGTGATAGCATGCGTTTTCACATCGTTCGTGTTTGTTTCTTTCATGCTTAAGCAAACAATATTGAACGACACTTGGCGACCATAAGGAAATTATGGTCGTCTAAACATAAGGTAGGATTAATTAACGTTGGTTGTACGCATTATGCTTGGCTCTTGTTTTATGTTTAAATATTCCAACATTTACTAAAAATGCAACGGTAAACAAAATATACCACTCAACAGATTAATCGGGTAAAAAATAAAAAAATACTTGTCAATATTTAAGGCATAAATGATTTTAATTTTTTATTTCTCTGACATTTTTGGTATTTTGAAAATTCACATTGAAATATTGTATATTTTCCAGAGAATTCTATAAGAATTTAAATTTTTATTGAAAAGAAACCTATAATAGTGGTTTTTGCTTAATATGGCTAAAAATAAGAAGGGTAAGAAAAAGGAAGCAAAAAAGCCCAAAGAGGTCAAAGAGCCGTCAGCAAAAGAATACGCGTTGATCACTACAGAAGAATTGAGTGCTCTTGAAGCCAGACACAACGCGCGCCTAGTTGATGTGAAAGTGGCTTCGGAGTTTATAGAGGGTTAGTTTGAAATTCAAAGTATGGTGCCTGTATTTATGTAAAATCTTCAATTTTCACTATATTGCAGAAGCATTAGCGAGTGTGGAAGAACGCATTAAAGAAAAAAGAAAATTGAAAAAAGTACACAAAGTAAATTTTAATTTTAAAAGTTGTATAAATGGTAACTTTTAGTGGGTCGATTACTTGAAATGTGAAGGGCTACCCAAGGCTCATATCCCACCTGACATCAGGATGTTTTTTGTGAAGCTGCGAACCTTCGAGGAGGAAAGTGTAGAAAAAACCATAGATTGGCAACTGGCAATAAATGAACGCAGCGTTTTAAGTCAGAACATTTTTCGCAAGGATTTAACAAGGAAAAATTTGATCAGAACGGCAAAAAATTTTGGAGATGAATATAGTAAAAACATCGATTTGGGACTAAGGGTAATCAGAAGCTTGTTAACGGCTACATATATAATTGCATTTCTAATTTGCTATATTTTAAAAGAATTAATTTAACAATAATATAAGAAAATAATTAGATTACTATCTCTTCTCTTTACGTCTGCTTTCTCCAAGGTAATAAAATCCATCGAATTTTATCTCAAGAATAAAAAATTCTCAGCAGGAGCATCAGAAAGGCTAGTGCAGGAACTGCTAGAGGTATTTATATAAAAATGACTGATTTGTATTTCTTCTTCATCCTTGCGTACATCCTTTCAGGTAAAAGTAACTGCGCAACAAGAGATAATGCAATTTTACGATCGCTATGCCTATCGAGTTCTATGCTCTGAGAACGCCTATATGCAGTACGATATAATATATTTTAAAAATTCAACATATTTTGTGGTAAAAAGTTACAACCCTTTAAAAAATATTTTTGCAGGCAAATAAATGCCATTATCGCTGAATACTGTTACGGAAGCAGTGATTTCGAAATGCATTTGTGGACTTTGAAACATGTGCCAATTTTATTTAATATGCAGGAGTATGTTGTGAATTTTATTTAGAAGTTATTTATGCCTAAGAAAAAATTTGCTAACATTCCATAAATTTTCCTTTTAAAATAATTTTTCTCTCCGTAATTTTATCGTTTTTATTTTTTAGTTATCCATCGATAACAGCTGATCTACATAAAATCAATGTCCAACTTCAGCTTCCCTTTTCGGTACTCAAAGAGGATTTAACTTTGCGTGCTTTGCATTTTAATTACGATCACTTCAGCGAACATTGCAAGTCAAACGATCAAGAGGTTTTAATACCGGAAGAACATAAACATGCTTGCTTAACGGGTAAGAAATCACAAAACTTCAAATTACTTTTCCTCAGATATCGTATCGATTATTAGGGACTACAAACAAAATATACTTTTTTGTTCACCACAGATTGTAACTTATCGATTACATTGCAGATATTGATGAGTGTCTGAAATATGAGTGGATCATGCTAAAAGATATTCAAAACGATGTCCGAAATAAAATGATCCTAACACGCATGGAATACGAAGAAAAAATGAAGTAAAATAAATTATTCTGCTATTTTTAGTATGTCTTTGTATTAAAAAATTCTGGAAAGGCAAGTTTATATTGGGGTAAAATCGCTGAGTATTGTTTGCCAGAAAATTGTTTTAAATACTTACAAAATTCGAAATATTTGACTTGAAAAAAAGAAACCAAGTGACTTCACTTCCTCTAATGTAACAAGGTGAAAAATATACAGTATTTCCCTCGATAATGTGAATTAATTCATTACACTCTTTGAAGCTGTTACGGAAAACATTCGTAGAGAGAAAATTGGGATGCATTAACTCACAACATGCTAAAATTGTATTATTATCATAACATTATGTGATCATTACTAAACAAGTATTACTATTTATTGTATTTTTACAAAAAAGTATAGAAATAGAAATAGAGGAATAGATTTGCATTAGTTTAAAGCACATGAAGTCGTTTAAATTTTTAAATGACAAAAAAATACCACTAGGATATTTAAAATTATAATTCTAATCCATATCTTATTCTATAAAATTAATATTATATAAATTATGGCATATGTTCACTTCTGGTTTTTTCAAGATTAATGGAAGAGGAAGCTGCGCGTAAAGAAAAAGAAAAAAAAGGTGGGAATAAAAAGGGGAAGAAGGAAAAACAGGCAGCAGCCCCAAAGAAACCCCTAAAAGAGCCACCGATAATAACCGAAGACTTGCAACCAGACGTTTGGGAAGATTTTATTGAGAAAGAAAATAAAAGCTTTGACGACTTTATCAACGATGTCTATCATCCTAGGTTATTAAACCTCGCAGATTATGAGGTTAAGATGTGGTCTACTTTAAAATTTATAACAGTTTATAACTACAAATTTAATCTCAACAGATAAATTTAAAAAAAGAAATGATTTTAGGTGGCATTTATCAAGTATATTTTGTTACCAAACCAGACCATGTTGATTTCCGTACTTTTAACATAACTTGGCATACGGACAATGGAAATCTGTTCATCGATAAAGACCTTAAAGCGGACTTGGCGTCGAAAATAAGCTCTGTGCCCAGGCGTTTAACCCAAGTAGGATCCACCTTAGTAGCGACGGAAGTAAAACGGCACTCAACTCTGCAAACATCGGAACGAAAAGACGATACATTTAATACAGACGTGGAATCGTCGCCGTTTTTCGTTATCACATTTAAGCTACCCCCATATTTATGTCTGTGGGGTGAACCACAGCCATGCCATTACGAGGCAGATGTCGTCGGTTTTGTCGAGGAATTGAAAGCTAATTTCGAAAGCTTGCCAACTCCTGATCCCTTTTTAGGTAAAAGCTTCAATGTACAATATTATAGAAAGACCATGTTATCGATTGAGAATTGATGACGAGAGCGTACTACATTTTATGCTGACTTCTCCACATTCTCATACATGTGTCGGAGGCTGAAATAAATGCATCCAATATTGCAATATTGCTGGAATGAATGCAACCAATATCCAATAATTGCAATAATTTTATTTCAAATAAATACATAATTCTCAATAATTAGATTTTAAACTGAACTACGGTGTGGTTTTCTGAAATATTAATGGGTCGGTTTTTAAGCTCTAGAAATAAACGAGATGTTCTCGTACTAAACGAGAGTTTAACGACTTTAAGAAATTTTGTAATTTAAAGTTTTTTCATCGCAGGTACTGAGGATGCAGAAGTTGTTTCCACTGCTTCTGGTCCTGTAACCACAGACGCTGCTGTTCCACCAGAAGATGACAACGCTTCGCAGACAAACTTATCTCTGATCGGCCCATTAACGCAATCGAATGAGGACATCGAAAGTGACCCGGAAGAGGAACTCAATCAGACAGAACCAGTGAATATCGAAGATTTCGATATTAATTTACCTATGACGAAACTGCAAATACGCAATATACAGCGCCACTGTGTGCCTCGCATTATATCGTCTTTTAAGTTCCCCATAGAGATCGTAGAAGATGAAGCCGAGGAACTTCGCAATAAACCGAAGGGACAGGGTGGCACTTTGGTGCGCAAGCCCGCATCAGAGACCAGTTCCACAATAGATTTCAAGACAAATGAGCGTATTTACAATTTGAGAAAGCAAAATAATCCGGAACGAGTATTCCCGAAATTTCCACCAACTGAAATGCTTGCGATGCCCTGCCGATTGGAGGGGCCTTCAGACGAAATCACGACATTTGAACCGCAAACGTTCTTCGAGTTGATCGATGTGCTCGACAATGTAAAGAAATATTATCGGACCAAGGCGAATAAAATCCTAGAGTGGCCAGTGATAGAGGCGAAGTTTTCGGAGGAAGATTTAGATGAAGAGCGACTAACACTTCAGTCCTCATTTTTGGAATCAGATTCCTCGGTATCCATATCAGACGAGGACCAAGGGGAACCATCATCGCAATCACCTTCAGAACATCGCATATCAAACACTTTGCTATCCGAAGCTGATACAAAAGAAGAAGGAGAAGAAGAAGAAGGAGAAGGAGGAGAAGAAGAAGAAGAAGAATCTGAGGCGGATGAGATAGATGATCCCAATGAAATGAAGCCGTACTTATTTTCTCATTGGTCGAAGCAACATATTTTGCATTCATCTTATGACAAAGAAAATTGTAAGGTGACAATTTGGACGGACCGTTTAGGTAAACGAAGATAACCCTAGGGATTAAGTTGCTAGAAGTGACCTAGAGTTTTGGTTGAAATAAGTAGCATTTGACGCTTTGTCTTTCACGCAAGGAAGTTCAGTACTATATAAACAAGAGCAATTTTATTTAAAATAGCATTATGGGATAGAAACCACTTTGCCGAATACCGATGTATCCATGCAATTTCCAACCGTGGTGATCCCAAAACGTTGCTAATTCATGCGGCATTTTTCATATGGAAAGTTCATAAAGATTTTTATATATTCTTTTACTCTTTAAAAATAGGAACGTTTGGTTTCGCTTTTAACCGCTATGAACATTTTCCGTTTCGTTATTGGAGCCTTGAACCAAGTGAGGAAAAGTAAGTTAATAAAGTTTTTATATTTTGTATAGAAGTTTTTTTAACGTTTCCTTTTGTAGTCCTGAAAGTGAAGTCGTACTCAGAGTCGATACACAATTTGTTCGATGTTTTATTTATATATCGATGGATGGATATCGTGGCTACGTAACTGACTTCGCTACAAAATATGTACGCAATCCTGTAAAATATCTGGAAATAGAGGAGCCAACGATGTCATTGAGAAAGTTAAAAAAGGTTATCTGATATTAATGACGATTACATCAAGCTTTAAATCTGATAAGGGTTTTATTTCATCCTACAGACGTTTCGTGCGAAACATTTAAATATTTTTTCAAAACGCGATGCTCGATTGTATATTGAAAACGGCAAGTTTGTCATATAGTTTTCATAAAAATCGGTCTTCTTTCTTTGAACTCAATTTCGCAGGCTACTTTTCCGAGAAGCATTTACCGACTGAGCTACATTGTTACTCCTGTATAGCTATCCACTGTGGTTACATGAAATTCAGATCTTCCGACTGGAATCGTCTGTCCCAGCGACGCCAGCTTATATTTCGCTTCGCACAAGCAAAGGAACCGGAGGAAAACTTGAATACAGTGCGTGTAACGCCTGAAGATGCCACCTTCGTCGAAATTACTGAACTATGCTCCAATGATCTGGATGATATTCAACTTGAGTACACATTGACCTGGCGTAACTATGAAGTAAGAATGAGTTTTAATTTTGCATGTTCGCATTTAAGTACTAATCCGTAGAAGTATTGCTGCACCTGTTTCTTTATTGATTTGATTTTCCCGCTACATTTATGGTGAAAAACATACGCCATAATTTGTTGCTTTTAAGAAAACATAAGCTAACCTTAAATACATCTTTTTAATAAGTATTTATTGTTAGCCCTGGGTTGATTTGCATCATATGATCACCTCCACATATCCTGGTTCGGTGGAGACACGAATGAAGGATCCACGCGTAGTCGGCTTTGTGAGAAATATTTTGAAGGAGCTGCGACTGTTAAGTTTTTCTTAAATTAAATGTAATTAACGATTAAAAATCATTATCAGTTCATCATGTGTAATTTTTTTAATTCAAAATAATCTTTTTTTATTTTCTATTATATAAATATAAAAATTTATACCTTTTATATTGAACTTAATTATTAATTAGATATAATTGAGAGCCGGAATAACTTGCTTTGCAGTGTTGAAGTACTAACTCGATGTTTTTAAGTTTTTACACTATTTCGCATATACAAATTTATTTAAAATTAAGAACAAAATTAGTTTAGATCCACACAATTGTGGAATGAATGTTGAGGAGACAATTGCCAGTGATAGCAACGACGTAAGAAATATCATTAAAGGCAAAATTTAGTAACGAACTTTGCGGCGCCATCAGCACCAACTTTCACTCAAAGCACTTCGATGTACGCAGTGTTGACGTCAGCATTTTTCGACTGCGTTGAAGGGAGATGGGTTTACTTCGAATTGAAAACGATGTTGTTGCTGATAAACTCTGTTCTTGTTGTTGCAATTGAGTGTTTAAGACCGATTGTATTTGCCCCAGATGTGCAACATGAAAACGGAAGCGATGAAGAGTAACGACATGACAAGAACAGGCACCGGACCTCTGTGAAGGGGAATGAGAGGATGACGAGAGTTTAATGAGTGCTTTTACAATTTATAACATGCATTCTTTACACTTACACTTTAATTCCGGGCGAGTCGTCCGTGTAGAAGCGCCACATACCTCCCGTTCCTGCGCCGCCTGTAGCACGACTCCTGGCCGCTGTTGTGCTGCTGGTGGTTTTCCTTTGCTTTAAGTTGTTGCTACCACCAGCGCCAGAGGAACGTGGTGCGGATAACTTGCTGGGAGAACGTGAGCCGCTGCCCACATTGGTGGCACTTGCTGGTGCGGGCTATAAATAAGAATTGATTCCAATAGAAATAATTTTTCGCTCAATTTAGGTTTAACTCATTCACCATTCTGATGTACTGCTGTTATATCTATGAAGAACCAGTAACACGATTTAGTAGTCAGGAAAATTGAAAATACTTTGGAAACACGAAATCTTCATTCACTCGGAATAAAATTGATGAGAACTCGAACTGCTGTCCACGTATGTACTTGAAGTTGACTGTTATTGGATTGCGAAATGATTGCCATCCTCTCAGAAAAAAATCATATTTAGAATTTTCAGCATGTTCACAGGTAATTGAAAATTATTAGTGTTTTAAATTCAGCGTTCCAATTTTTATTACATACCCAATTTTTTACTATTTCATTTCAATTTAAAATTTTGCGTGGATCTTAATTTTAGAGATTTAAAATTATTATGACTAGATTTCCGATAAATTCTATTTACATTCAAAGAAGTATATCAGAAAAAGTGTATTTTACTAAAAACATTTTTTATCATTTGTGTTTTACTTTTAATATTTTCTATATATTCTCCTTTTTATTGCCTCTTTATATAAGATAAATGGAACCATTGCAAATTTATTATGATGTTTTATAGGTTTTTTTAAAAATTTCAATGCTACTTCTTTTCTTGATCAGAAAACAGTCTAGAAATCAAGACTGTTTCAAGTCAGTTAAAAAAAACCAATTTTTTTCAGGGAATGAAGATTGGCAACACAGTTGCTTCGTTAGATCATAAAACGTCATCAATTCGAGAGCTCGTTTACTTCGTTCGCCGAAACTAATTCAGAATTCTGATTTATAGATGGCGCCACAATAGATAAATGTGTGTCATGCCAACTAATCATATTGCCATCTCTCGTAAAATAAATATCTAAAATTAAACAATTTACGTATAAAAAAAAAAATTGTTAGGAGAAACAACTGAATATGAATATTCTGAATGTGGTTATCTCAAATGATATTTATTATGTCTTATAATGAAATTAGAAATATTATTATATATTACGTTTTTCTTTCTGTTTTTTTTTTATAATTAGCTTTTTACTACTAAACAATATTAATATAATGAGTATTGCAAGAGAACTAGAAAAAACTGTCATCTTGGTCCGGTTTAAGCTTTTTCGAGTACTTATCTACTAACAACGGATCAGAAGTATTCAAAACGGTTTTTCTACTGATACAGTTAGCTTTATGAAATCGGTTTTTAATACGTTTCATAGCATGCTTGAGATCCCAGGTGAATTCTGAAAATGATTCGTAGGTTTCGTACGCATCTAAAATAAGCAAGCTGCAATTTAAAATATGGCTGACGATATTTGGTTATAATACTTACGATAAAGGATATTCAATAACTTTGGATATGCACTTAAAGCCAACTTCTTCTGTCTGCCTTCCAGATTGTGTTCCAGTAAAATATCTTTGGACAAAATTCGCACTAGGGATTTGCTGAGATGATCACTATTCATAATTCTGCGCACAACGCGAATCTAGAAATACCATGAATTCGTATTTGATTTAAATGAAAAGTTGTTAAATTGTACTTATGAAAGAATACATTTTTCAAAATTCCTGAACTCAAGTTCTAGGCATTTCTGTACGGATCTTATATGTAATTTTACATTGGCATATTATAAATTATTGATTGAGATTACTAAATTTATACATGCTTTAGTTTTCTCCTTTAATCGCTTACATATTCGCCTGTGTTGGTATCATCTAATGAACTCTCGAACTCCGCCAGAGCCGTAACATTTTCAATGGGAAATATATTCGAAGTTTTATGCATTGCATTCTCAAAGCCAGCATTTTCGTTTAACCGCACATTCACCTTGGCTATTTCGCGCATCATATAATTTAGTTTAACATTCATTTGGCTTTGTTGCTCTGAAAACAAAAACAATTACATAAATTCTAAAATCCATGCGATGCACTGTTTACAGTTAAGTTTACCTTGAAGTTCCTTTACGAGTGTGTTTGAATCTCTACAACTTTCTGTAAGAATGAAAAACATAATTTTAAGCAGAAAATTATTTGCAGATTACAAATTATGTGACATCGAAAAGGTCCATAAACGCCTTTTGCATTTTTTCTATCTACACAAAAACCCCGTCTACGCTTATGACCACGGCAATCAGTACCTCTTTTTACTGTGTCCGCATTTTCATCCACTTTCGTTCCCCACGGTCCTGACGCAGAATGAGAAAACGGATCTACATCTATATTGATGTCGACCTGATGATCCGTTGCATTATTCCTTGCACTTTCCAGTCCACGCATCAGCTCATCCACATTGCTGGGCACATCCAGACCCTCGTCGTTGAGTATCTGAAGCAGATCATTTGTACACCTCAGGCTGGGCCGGTGCTTCATGTACCACGTCTGCAGCTTCGCTGTTAGTGTGGTATCAGTTATTATGCGGTTATTAGCATCACATGCAGCTTCACTGCATTCATCCAAACTCGGGTTAAAACGAATTTGATCATTCAATCTCTTCACTTCGCTTTTAACCAATCGCTGGAATTCGTCTTTGTTGTGGAACATCGTCAAACTGAGTTGTTAATATTGTGCAAGCCAAGCTAGCAAAAAGTGCGGAAGAAATAAGCAGGGAGCAATTTCCCATTTAAATTAAATTCCTAATTCTTCGGGCAGCACTAGTATTGTTTATAAAAATAATTAGAAAACAGCTGCTTTCAACGGGGTTACCAATCTCTTAGGGAAAATGTCTTCTTCGAGCTTTTTATTGGTCAAGGGAAAAATAACACTGGGATTTCCTAACTTGCGGGATATTACACAATGACCCAAGGCCTAACGTCGTCTTTCACCGTTTTTACGCTGTTATATTTCTGACCCTGTCCTGGTTATACGGTGGACTCTGGAACGCGATGAGCGCAGTCATATATACTTTTGACAGCTGAGAGTCATTGTCATCATTTTCTTAATTCATATTTATCAGCATTTTCTTAATTCAGGAAATAGAGAATAGTGGCTGTTCTTCGTAGGACATACTTAGGCCTGACAAGGCCCATCGTGCTACCAGAGAATAAAATCAAATCCCCACCTCAATGAAACTTATGTAGCGAATGAAATCATTGACTTTGCAATTCTCCAGATCACACAGAAACAATCCAGAAATTTCCATCTCTTGCAAGAGCTGGACATTAATAGAGTTGATGATAAGTGGTAAGACATGGGCTTCTAAATTCTAAACTTATAAATGAACATTTCAAGCGACTCTTTGTTTCAATTCCTTGATATCAATTTCCTTCCTCAATTCCAAATTGCTTTCGGTTTAGTGAGTTTCAAATGGTTTATAAAGAAATTAAATTTTACAAAAATTGACTAGTGTGGTCTACTATATGAAAGTTTGCGCAAATTCGTGTCAGCTGATTAAATTTTCTGTTTGCAACTTAAAAGTGGAGGAAATCAATACGATGCGAATTTGTGGAAAATATTTTATATTGAATTTCTATTTATTTGAACTGAACATTGATTAATTTAACTTACTCCCTGCGGGGGTGGGGGGTATAATAAATTACCTTACCTCTCAATAGTCCTAAATATCCGAAACAAGCATAGCAAGTTCAAAATTAAACAAACTTATCTCTAATATTTTTTCCATTTAAATTTGATTTGAATCTTACCAAAAGCTTAATTTTATATATTTCTTCCGTTTGAAGAAAAACATTTCGCATAGTTTGCCAAGTGACTTTATTGAAATTCGAAAAAAAACAATATTTAATAACGTAACGAAAAGTTATAATAACTTCATACAAGAACAGTAAGTTTTTTATCTGAAGTAGTAGTTGTCAAGCTGGACTAAGGATAGTATAAGAGTGTGTGTGTTGATAATATGCAAACATACTCTTTCGTGTAAAGTAACTCTGCATATGGAGTTGTTGTTCTCGAATTACAGACGATATAAACTGATAACTGCTGACAGAAAACGAAAATTAAAAGCTTTCAAATAAGATATTTCATAACTCGTAATATAAGTATCGTAGGTGATAACATTTTGGCCTGCTGCAGCTTTGGAAGTAAATATAAATATATGTGAATATACGCTTCTAACATGTTAGTATGTGAAGAAAAAAGCTAATTTTTCATCTTTGTGTTAAAGTTTCTCTTGCAATAATTTTATAATGCCAAGTGCAAATAATGTTTCTTCTTAAGTTGAAGCTGGTTTCCCTTCTGGAGCATCATCAACTTTCTTATTCTTTAATTGTCAATTGTCTGATGACATGTTGCTGATGTCATCATTGATAGCTAGAACCTGCGTTATGAAATCCTGATCTGTAACGACTTCGGCTATAGATTTACACAGATCGGCCAGGTCGCGTTGGTTCATATTTAACTGCGGCGCCAATTTTTGCAGATGTTGCTGAACGGGATCAGGAATCTGGAATAGATAAGGTTATGGGTAACGAGTTGTGTGAAAGCAATTGCTGTCTTATGCTATAATTGATCCATATTCGACTTTACCTTTGAGGGATTCTTGAAAACGTTAAACATGAATTTCACTTTGGTGCGCTGGTCGTTGGGTCCATCGTAGAAAAGCGTGAAGTGGGACTCATTGCAGTTGGCTACAACGGGGAAGTAGATACCCGCAAATACACGACCCTTAGCATCTCGAGAGAGGAGCGAGCGGAAATTGTAGACCAGATTTCGACGGACCGTCACATCGATAGCTGTCACGTACGGTTGAGCCACGTAAACAAGGGACGACTTGTAGGTCGGTTGTTCGCTACGAATCTCACGCTCCATCCATTCCACATACTTGTTGCTGTGCATGCTGTAGTTATAGCAATAATCACGCTGAATTTGCGGCTCTTTGGACTGTGTAAACCAGCCTGTGTGAAATAGGAGATATTTTTGAAATGACATGGTAATAAGTAATTTCTTGGTGGTACCACAGACTCTCTGCGGTTGTTTTTCCTACCTGTATGCGGATACATTTGATCGCTCATCACTGTTACAGCGCGTCCCACATGGTAACCCGGATCGAGTATCACCACACCCTCGCGCCCCGCTATGGAGATTTTCATGGCGACCATAGCGTGCTCCTTCTCAACATTGGCATCGGGCGAGTTCAAGCCGCCGACTTCTTCGCTAGCATCGATGTAATCGCTTAACGAGACCACCTGCTCTTCACACGACACGATGTAGAGGTAATGCTCCAAGATCGGAAAGAGCTCCACAATGCGCGCCATTATCTCCATGGCCAGGCTGACGCACATGTGGTGGCGCCGGTTGATGGGGATGTCGTAGAACTGGAAGAACGACTTCAGGTCGGAGCGGCGCGTCCTCTTGAAGGCCCTGTAGAAGTCTACGAACAGGTGCAGCGTGTCATAGTGCGTCTCCTCCAGCATGCGATGCAGCTTCGTTTCAATGATGGCGTTCAGATCTTCATACTGCCAGACGGAGTCAAAGTGCAGCACGCCCTTGGAATGCTCGTTGTCGGGCGCCCAGTCGGGTAGTGGCAGCGGATGGCCCAGCGGCCAGATGCCGTTCATTTGGTTGTACGCAGTTAAATTGTAGCTATCGGCTTCAGTCCACCAGTCCGAAAGCGGCGAATCAATATCGCCAACGCGCTGCTGTTGGTGCGACTTCCATTTGCGATGCTGCTCCTCCAGGAGCTTCCTGATGCCAAAGCATCGTTCCAATGACGCATTAGATGTCACATTATCTGGCTTGCTGATGGCTGTTGCCGCGATTGCTCCCAGACAATCCGGGTCAGCAGTGGTGGCCGCCACCATTGCTGCGGCTCCCTCCGCCCGTTTGCCAGCATCATCAGCAGCGATTCCATGATTGTGATCACGTGCGCAGTCATCTTCATCGTCGTCATTGTAGTAATCATGGGTGCCACCGGATTTGCCAGTGCTGCCACCACGCTGTGTTTCGTGTTCCTCCTTGTTGCTGCTGCATTGCTGCGGCTCAACAATTCGCTTACTCTGGGGCTTGTCTTGATCAGAACCGGTGGTCGTAGTCAATCTAACTCGAACCGATCCCGCCGACAGCCCTTGCGGGATGGCGCCGGACGCGACGCCACGCTGTACCAGGCTGGCTTCGGCGAGTCAACTTGGCCATTCGGCGCCCCAACGACCCACCGTTGGCACGTAGCCGCTTTCGCAATCATTGCAAGATGTTTCTAGGTTAATTTTGGCTGTTGCTGATGCGATTTGAGCAGCGGCTTGGTTAGCGGCTGCACTACCGTTGCTTGAATGCAGACTATTCCGGCCCTGCGCTCTTTTGAACAGGAGGTCCGGCTCGTCTCCAAGAATCGATTGTTGTTTAGAATGCTCTGTGTGAAGGGAAAATTGAATTCTGGTTACGGTTCAGTGGATTCATGCCGTGTGGAGAGTAATTCTCAAAATTGAGAGAAAACAAAACGCCCCAAAATACATGAAAGTGATTTTTGAATTTCGTAATAAAATATGATATAATAATATAATCACTACAATACAATATAAAACATATTTCGACTGTTTTTCGGATTTTTAAATTCTTATGATTTTTTTCAATTTTAAACGTTTTTAACGATTATCGTTTTTAAGGCGATTTGTTGGGACAGTCACAATATAAAATGAAAGAGTTACTTTATAAAAAGAAATTTTTTACTGTTGCACAGATTTTCTGCAACTGAAACACGAATAGACGTACACACACATACTCTTCTGAGAAACTGTAATTACTATATTAGAATGTATAATTATTACATTAGATTAGTGTTAATCTACGTCTAGTGTTCTATGTTAATGTCTAGTGTTAATCTACGTCAACAAGGAGGCATAATATTTGGTAATTCTTTACAACTTCAGAAAAGATGTGGGAAATTCAATTTTATAATGAAACTGCAAGTTTTGCCTTCCTCTTTCAATTAACTGAGTAATAAACTAACTGAGTAATACACTTAACGAAAGCCAAAGAGACTGTGAGTAAAATGAAAAAATTATTGTGACCGTGAGTAAAATGAAAAAATAACCTTGCTCCCGCTATTTGTTGCTCAATATAAATTACTTGTAGTATAAGCAACCACAGTAGTTAAAATTCCTAATATATTTTTCTTTACAATAATACGTTTTTATATACGTACAACTGTAACTAGTCTCCGTTTATTTCTTTCGTGTACCTTAATTTTCAATGTGTTTGTGTGAATTCCAATGAAATGTACTTATGAATCATCACAAAGCTGCTAACAAATACGTATTCACAGCATTGTATTTAATTAACGTCACTACTATATAGCGTAGGAATTGCTAAAAAATCCACTTGGCAACGAATTAGAAAAGAAAATGAAACCAAACAGTAGACTATGCCACGCACCACGTAATTTGTTCTGTTATAATGAGAAAGCCAAATAGATTGAAGAAAAAAAAAACAGTACAAACACGTTTTAAAGGAGAGAAAAAGGACTGCTAAATTAAATATCTAAAAATTATACTTTAAAAAGAGATATTAATTGTGGTAAATATTTAGAATTGTGGAAGATATTAATTACATGTGAGTTGTTTTCAATTTTCATTAAGTTCATTAAATTTTTGTCAAAAAGTTGTCATTACACAATATTTTATGGTAAGTTGTGGGAATCAATTCTTGCTATCGTAGCAAAACAAAGAGAAAACCTAAATCTGGAGTCGCAATGTTAATTTAGCTGTTTATACAAATATCTGTGCAACAGTTTTTCGATTCCGAATACGTAATATAAAATAGAATGGGAATTTCCAGCAAGCATTTGCAAACTGATCACAAAAATATGAGAATCGCGATATTTATTACCCTGATCTACAATGCGCGATTCGCTTTATAATCTTCTGAAAATTAGATGCGAAGTAAAGGCTTCAGTGACCTAAATCCGTAAATCAGTCTCTTTAAATTTTAAGAAGAGAAATTGTTTGTGCTACGAGCAACTGTGGAGTTCTAATTAACCCGCAAAACAGTTTGTAAAGGAAATTCTTGTGAGCGATAAAATCGCTCTTTGTTTGGATTGTAAGTCGAGCGCGATTAATTTCTAATATTATTTCTAGTTTCTAAGAACGCGGTTAGCTTGTAATCATTCAGAAGATGGTTAGAAATTCATATGGCGAGGAGTCATTCGATCTGCGCTTCCGTGATTTTATTCTTAGAAAGCAAAAACGTCTGTGCGTTAAGTCAAAATGCAAAATGCGAAAATAGATAAAGAGAATGCAAAATAGACAACAATCACAAGAGAAGTTATTAAAAGAAGACATAAAAGTGTTTTATTATGAAAAAAGATGATTGTTGAAGATTCCAAAACGACAGACATGCTGATTGTTATTTCTCTCACGGTTCGCTGAATAATCACTTGGCAAAATGTTTGCTGGGTTAATTCAATGAAAGATAGCAACTACAAATAGTATTAAATACAAACAAAAACATTACTTTCTTACCCATACAACGGCAAAAGCCCCAATATCAAAAGTTGTTTTTGTTCTCCTCTGAGTTTTAAAAATGACTACACCTGATTGACTCAAATGTGGGCAAAAATGTTTTTTACTCGTAAATCTGAAGTAACAGTTTTAGTTTGGATTTGTTTTGGTTGCTCGCGCTATTTAGCACTATTTTTACCCACAACTTCGACTGGTACGAAACACTGTTAATCGCACTACACTTCACACTTGACGTGTTTTTGTTTTTTTGTTTTCTCAAGTCTGTTTTTCTCCACTGACGATCGATTAACGACCGCTTGTACGATCGTCTGTGAGTGCTTTTGCTTCCACCCGCTATGCAGGATGTTGTAAATCTACGCGCTACTGCGTAGATTTGCAGAAATACAATTTACGAATCGGTTGCTGTGTTTTTTGCCTGTTTATAGCAGGTCAGAGTTCTGGGGTATGGGTGAATTTATCGACATCGAAAATGATTTTCTGATGCACCGTCTCGCCAAGAATTCCTTTATGTTTCCGTCCTTGTACTTGGAACGAAATATTCAGTCTCGACTAAATAACACTTTTAGTCCGTCCACCCCACTTTCAACAGAAACTATCCGATCAAAAGACTGAAATCAACTGAAGTGATCTTTACTGCTGACTGCTTCTTGGACTCGCCTATATATAGAAAAATTGAACCCAGGGCGTTCGTATACAATCGTACTTTTTCGTCTGCTGTGTTGATGGTTGCCTTGCTTTTGTTGTTTTTAATTGTTTTGTAGCACAAAATGCTCACACACTCGCACGCAATATGAGTTGCTTTTGTAGTTAGGAGAGCGTGTATGCAACTGGACTCTCTGACTCTCTTTAGTCTAAATATAATTCTAGTGGATTTTTCTCAGTGTAGCATATGTGCTGTAATTTTATGGAATGTGGGCAAAAATATTTATATTAAGGTTTTCTTTGTTTAGCATAGGATGCGAATGGGAGTGAGAGAGAAAGGAATAGGGAGAGAGACGTATAGTTAGAATTGTGGGTTATGGGTCAAGTAGGCGAGGGAACTACGGACTACGGCCTTGATCAGTTGCTGAGCAGGCTTGTAGTTACACAAAACACAATACTACTACACAACCACTACTTGTCTCACAAATACAAACAGCTGTTTGTTTTGATAGTTTATATGGGTGATTTGTTGTTTTGTGGTTTTTCCTTGTTTGTTTTTCTCGTGATGCGAACAACTGGCAACTGGTTTGTCTGGTTGTTCTGTTAGTCCCAAATTTTTTCAATATATTGTAGTTTTTGTTGTTTGTATCTTTAGGAATTTATTTCATTCATTGAATTGATTATATCAATTCTTTTCTTACTTTGTTTTGCTCAACACTTTCGCTTACACTTGGTTTCTCACTTTTTTTCAAAATTAATTCAAAAATAAATTTTCCCAAGTGAACAATTGTATTTGTTGTTGTTCTAACGAAAACGAAATTAATTGTGGTCCACTTGCTGCGTTCCTCGTCATGGGCGGACGCTGCGAAAAATAGAAGAGAAGGGGGAACATTAGTTGCTTATTAAAGGCAATTTTTAATAATTTTATAATTGTACATTAAGGAGAAAAAGTTAGTTATAATTAATTGTACACAATGTTCACAGAGGCGAAAACAAATTTGAAACGTCACGAAAAGCTTTTGAGCGAAAACAACGCGTCTACGTTGGAAATCGCGTTTTCGCTTGAGAGTTCAAGTGTCGGCGAATACGTGTCGACCGGAGTCGATCCAGGGCCGGGTCGTTGTTCCGTTGTTCCAGGGCTTGCGTTTATTTTTCTCCATCTCGTTCGAACAGCTGGCATTTCGTTGTCGCGGAGAAATGAGCTGCCAACGGTTACTCCGACCGATAAGTGGGGATTACATTGACTTGTTCTGGCTGGAATGAATGCTGGATGACTGGAATAGGATTCGGACTGCAACCCTGGGGACACACATACGACCCCACGCACATTACTTTATATTTCAATTTAACAGTTACTTCTTACTTCCGTTTTCCCGTTTCAAATTTGTAAAGTATTCTCGCATTCGTATATTTCTATAAAATTGCGATACACACTTGATTCCAAGTTATTGTGGAAATTTTTCGTAAGTATTTTAATCTTATCTATTGTTGGAGTTAAACTTTGAATTCTAAGTGCCTCACAATGAATCTGATAATGTTTTGACAGGTCGACAGGCACTTCGGACTCCCTCCCAATAATAATAAAATTAATAATTCCTGATAAAATCGCGGTAATCTAATCTTCCTTAATAGGTGCGAAATTTGTCGTGCTCAACTAAAAAAAGTAAACACATTTAAATTACTCAAAATAAATGTTAAAAAGGGGTTTTAAATAAAGTTTTATATTTTTCACATTTCTAAAGTTATTGCTTATTATTTATTGTTATTTACATTTCCGTATTCTCACTCCGTAGTGAAGCTCCAGTTTGAAGGAAATTTGAAATAAGATCTTTATTTTTTAATGTTAATAATATTTGCGCGGTGGAAATCGAAACGCTAGCGGGCCCCTTGACGTCAAGCAGTGTAAAATCAATCGTGTGTTTTGAATTGTAAGGCTTTAAAATTGCGTTTTATTAGACAAGTCAAGGTTAAATGAAAAACTAGAACTTTCCAAATGATTTCAGAACAAGCGTTTCACTGCGGTAATCATAGAATTCAAGGTTCAACAATTTAAGCATGAATATTAAGTAAAACAACTGAAGGTGTTGTCTGCGACCAGACCGAAGTTTTAGTACCCTACACCCGAGTAGCTAAAAAATAATAGTTCTCCAGTTGTCAACTTTTGTATAAGTAGGCGAACCACGCCCATTTATGGCAAACAATTTGCTAATGGTATCCCGGCATAAAATAACGCATAAATATCTTGCAGCGATTATGAGATATAAAACTTTTTTATGAGTGGGCGTGGCATGCCAATTTTTGGCAAGCAGATTAGTAATTTCTTCAGATATTTCGCGATAAAATTACGTCTTCATATCCTATACCGTTAATGAGATATTGCCAACTTTTTTATAAGTGGGCGGACCGCGACCATTTTCTTGCAAGAATGTTTGTAGAGGTTTGTGAGATATTCAACTTATAATATTTTTTAAAACGAGGTGGCTTTATATTCCTTATGTAAAGTAGGCGTGGCTGTTAACTGATTTCGCCCAACTGATTGCAACCCCAAACAGCCCTACATAACAAGGAATATTTGCGCCAAAGTTCATTGCGATATCTCTTCTCGTTCTCCCGTAATCGTGATTTCAACAGACAGACAGACAGACAGACGGACGGACGGACGGCTAAATCGATTCAGGAGGTGACGAAGATATATACTTTTCTATATCTATATCGTCTGCGTTACAAATGGAAGAACAAAGTGAGGAGAGTAAAAATCAAAATATGAATACTAAACAATTTTCCAGAAACAGTTTTCATTTACTAAAATTTTCCATTTCATCAAATTGCTTGCGTGTCTGTCAGCAATCGATTGAAGTTACAATGCACCCAACAACAATGAATTGCATTTTCCTTATCTAATTAAAACTAAAAACGACGCAAATGTTTCACAGAGGAATTTTCAGAAATTTCGTTGCTAATAACTAAATTAAATTTGTTTTTCTAGTTGTGTGTCACGTTGTAGGCAGACAACAAGGTACTGTGGAGCAAAATAATCTACTGAAAATGATAAAATTCTTTGGTAAGTGAAAAAAGCTTACATTTGTATTATTTTCAAATGCAAATGTAAATAATTTCATAATAATTGCATTAATTTTTATGTATCTTTTGGCCTACTAATATTATTTTTAATATTAAAATAATTATTTTGCAGCAGCTTTGTTTAAATTCAATTATTTGTCATTAATTGTCACAGATCGAATGCAGAATGTATTTATCCGTCCGCAAATCAATCAGCTTTCGATCCAAAGAATTCGATAGAACTATATAAAAATCTTATTTATAAATATGAACATTTAATTTATATATACGATATATGTGCCGATTTATCGGACGCTTTATACCGTACACGTCGTCAAACCTACTTGACCAAGTTGTACTCGGCAAAACGACGCAATTTGGTCATAGAAACGGTAAACAATATATTTGTGAGTATTACACATTTGCATTCAATTGCCGGCCAGAAATGCAATCTAGAAGCTTCTGCTATTCGGCAATAAAACGTATTAGGTATGTCATACATATAGAAAGAGTAAGAATAACAAAGCAATTATGAGCAGCGAAAGCAACCTTGGAAGATTTCAACGACCTTGCGGCAATAAATTCACGGTATTCACATATAACGCCGCGCAAGGTCTGCGACGTAATTGTAATTAGGCCGAGTCCATAAAATAGGTTAAAATTACAGAATAGCATTCGTTCACACGACACGATGTGCGATGTGCGATGTGCTTGCTCAACTAAGGGGAAATCGTAATGTTTTAATGCGGTGTGATTCGCGATTCGGTCGCACGCAGTCGGTCGCATTTGACGATTTGACAGATGGGCCAGCTAAATCTCTAGAATATTGTGTTTCTCATTTCAGTAGGAACTCTGAACTTTAAGAATTAAAAGCCTTAGATTATAAATACACACTCCTGCCTTCTGAGACTGTTGGCCCCACCTCTGAGTCAAATGTAAAGAATTGCCTTCTCGGTTCTAATTTTTGTTTTAAAAGATCGAGCGTCTCTTGGTCTTTTATTAAACTTTTATCATTTTCATCCAGAACTTGGATTTCATGGAAGTATATGAGCGAGAAAGCCAACACAAAGTTGAGGGTATGAGTACTCGTGCCTTCTGAGACTGTTGGGCCCCCATCTGGGTCAAATGTAAAAAATCGCCTTCTCGGTTCTAATTTTTGTTTTAAAAGATCGAGCGTCTCTTGGTCTTTTATTAAACTTTTATCATTTTCATCCAGAACTTGGATTTCATGGAAGTATATGAGCGAGAAAGCCAACACAAAGTTGAGGGTATGAGTACTCGTGCCTTCTGAGACTGTTGGGCCCCCATCTGGGTCAAATGTAAAAAATCGCCTTCTCGGTTCTAATTTTTGTTTTAAAAGATCGAGCGTCTCTTGGTCTTTTATTAAACTTTTATCATTTTCATCCAGAACTTGGATTTCATGGAAGTATATGAGCGAGAAAGCCAACACAAAGTTGAGGGTATGAGTACTCGTGCCTTCTGAGACTGTTGGGCCCCCATCTGGGTCAAATGTAAAAAATCGCCTTCTCGGTTCTAATGTTTGTTTTAAAAGATCGAGCGTCTCTTGGTCTTTTATTAAACTTTTATCATTTTCATCCAGAACTTGGATTTCATGGAAGTATATGAGCGAGAAAGCCAACACAAAGTTGAGGGTATGAGTACTCGTGCCTTCTGAGACTGTTGGGCCCCCATCTGGGTCAAATGTAAAAAATCGCCTTCTCGGTTCTAATTTTTGTTTTAAAAGATCGAGCGTCTCTTGGTCTTTTATTAAACTTTTATCATTTTCATCCAGAACTTGGATTTCATGGAAGTATATGAGCGAGAAAGCCAACACAAAGTTGAGGGTATGAGTACTCGTGCCTTCTGAGACTGTTGGTCCCCCTCTGAGTCAAATGTAAAGAATTGCCTTCTCGGTTCTAATTTTTGTTTTAAAAGATCGAGCATCTCTTGGTCTTTTATTAAACTTTTATCATTTTCATCCAGAACTTGGATTTCATGGAAGTATATGAGCGAGAAAGCCAACACAAAGTTGAGGGTATGAGTACTCGTGCCTTCTTAGACTGTTGGGCCCCCATCTGGGTCAAATGTAAAAAATCGCCTTCTCGGTTCTAATTTTTGTTTTAAAAGATCGAGCGTCTCTTGGTCTTTTATTAAACTTTTATCATTTTCATCCAGAACTTGGATTTCATCGAAGTATATGAGCGAGAAAGCCAACACAAAGTTGAGGGTATGAGTACTCGTGCCTTCTGAGACTGTTGGTCCCCCTCTGAGTCAAATGTAAAGAATTGCCTTCTCGGTTCTAATTTTTGTTTTAAAAGATCGAGCATCTCTTGGTCTTTTATTAAACTTTTATCATTTTCATCCAGAACTTGGATTTCATGGAAGTATATGAGCGAGAAAGCCAACACAAAGTTGAGGGTATGAGTACTCGTGCCTTCTGAGACTGTTGGGCCCCCATCTGGGTCAAATGTAAAAAATCGCCTTCTCGGTTCTAATTTTTGTTTTAAAAGATCGAGCATCTCTTGGTCTTTTATTAAACTTTTATCATTTTCATCCAGAACTTGGATTTCATGGAAGTATATGAGCGAGAAAGCCAACACAAAGTTGAGGGTATGAGTACTCGTGCCTTCTGAGACTGTTGGGCCCCCATCTGGGTCAAATGTAAAAAATCGCCTTCTCGGTTCTAATTTTTGTTTTAAAAGATCGAGCGTCTCTTGGTCTTTTATTAAACTTTTATCATTTTCATCCAGAACTTGGATTTCATGGAAGTATATGAGCGAGAAAGCCAACACAAAGTCGAGTGTATGAGTACTCATGCCTTCTGAGACTGTTGGTCCCCCTCTGAGTCAAATGTAAAGAATTGCCTTCTCGGTTCTAATTTTTGTTTTAAAAGATCGAGCATCTCTTGGTCTTTTATTAAACTTTTATCATTTTCATCCAGAACTTGGATTTCATGGAAGTATATGAGCGAGAAAGCCAACACAAAGTTGAGGGTATGAGTACTCGTGCCTTCTGAGACTGTTGGGCCCCCATCTGGGTCAAATGTAAAAAATCGCCTTCTCGGTTCTAATTTTTGTTTTAAAAGATCGAGCGTCTCTTGGTCTTTTATTAAACTTTTATCATTTTCATCCAGAACTTGGATTTCATCGAAGTATATGAGCGAGAAAGCCAACACAAAGTTGAGGGTATGAGTACTCGTGCCTTCTGAGACTGTTGGGCCCCCATCTGGGTCAAATGTAAAAAATCGCCTTCTCGGTTCTAATTTTTGTTTTAAAAGATCGAGCATCTCTTGGTCTTTTATTAAACTTTTATCATTTTCATCCAGAACTTGGATTTCATGGAAGTATATGAGCGAGAAAGCCAACACAAAGTCGAGTGTATGAGTACTCGTGCCTTCTGAGACTGTTGGGCCCCCATCTGGGTCAAATGTAAAAAATCGCCTTCTCGGTTCTAATTTTTGTTTTAAAAGATCGAGCATCTCTTGGTCTTTTATTAAACTTTTATCATTTTCATCCAGAACTTGGATTTCATGGAAGTATATGAGCAAGAAAGCCAACACAAAGTTGAGGGTATGAGTACTCGTGCCTTCTGAGACTGTTGGGCCCCCATCTGGGTCAAATGTAAAAAATCGCCTTCTCGGTTCTAATTTTTGTTTTAAAAGATCGAGCATCTCTTGGTCTTTTATTAAACTTTTATCATTTTCATCCAGAACTTGGATTTCATGGAAGTATATGAGCGAGAAAGCCAACACAAAGTTGAGGGTATGAGTACTCGTGCCTTCTGAGACTGTTGGGCCCCCATCTGGGTCAAATGTAAAAAATCGCCTTCTCGGTTCTAATTTTTGTTTTAAAAGATCGAGCATCTCTTGGTCTTTTATTAAACTTTTATCATTTTCATCCAGAACTTGGATTTCATGGAAGTATATGAGCAAGAAAGCCAACACAAAGTTGAGGGTATGAGTACTCGTGCCTTCTGAGACTGTTGGGCCCCCATCTGGGTCAAATGTAAAAAATCGCCTTCTCGGTTCTAATTTTTGTTTTAAAAGATCGAGCATCTCTTGGTCTTTTATTAAACTTTTATCATTTTCATCCAGAACTTGGATTTCATGGAAGTATATGAGCGAGAAAGCCAACACAAAGTTGAGGGTATGAGTACTCGTGCCTTCTGAGACTGTTGGGCCCCCATCTGGGTCAAATGTAAAAAATCGCCTTCTCGGTTCTAATTTTTGTTTTAAAAGATCGAGCATCTCTTGGTCTTTTATTAAACTTTTATCATTTTCATCCAGAACTTGGATTTCATGGAAGTATATGAGCAAGAAAGCCAACACAAAGTTGAGGGTATGAGTACTCGTGCCTTCTGAGACTGTTGGGCCCCCATCTGGGTCAAATGTAAAAAATCGCCTTCTCGGTTCTAATTTTTGTTTTAAAAGATCGAGCATCTCTTGGTCTTTTATTAAACTTTTATCATTTTCATCCAGAACTTGGATTTCATGGAAGTATATGAGCGAGAAAGCCAACACAAAGTTGAGGGTATGAGTACTCGTGCCTTCTGAGACTGTTGGGCCCCCATCTGGGTCAAATGTAAAAAATCGCCTTCTCGGTTCTAATTTTTGTTTTAAAAGATCGAGCATCTCTTGGTCTTTTATTAAACTTTTATCATTTTCATCCAGAACTTGGATTTCATGGAAGTATATGAGCAAGAAAGCCAACACAAAGTTGAGGGTATGAGTACTCGTGCCTTCTGAGACTGTTGGGCCCCCATCTGGGTCAAATGTAAAAAATCGCCTTCTCGGTTCTAATTTTTGTTTTAAAAGATCGAGCATCTCTTGGTCTTTTATTAAACTTTTATCATTTTCATCCAGAACTTGGATTTCATGGAAGTATATGAGCGAGAAAGCCAACACAAAGTTGAGGGTATGAGTACTCGTGCCTTCTGAGACTGTTGGGCCCCCATCTGGGTCAAATGTAAAAAATCGCCTTCTCGGTTCTAATTTTTGTTTTAAAAGATCGAGCGTCTCTTGGTCTTTTATTAAACTTTTATCATTTTCATCCAGAACTTGGATTTCATGGAAGTATATGAGCGAGAAAGCCAACACAAAGTCGAGTGTATGAGTACTCATGCCTTCTGAGACTGTTGATCCCCCTCTGAGTCAAATGTAAAGAATTGCCTTCTCGGTTCTAATTTTTGTTTTAAAAGATCGAGCATCTCTTGGTCTTTTATTAAACTTTTATCATTTTCATCCAGAACTTGGATTTCATGGAAGTATATGAGCGAGAAAGCCAACACAAAGTTGAGGGTATGAGTACTCGTGCCTTCTGAGACTGTTGGGCCCCCATCTGGGTCAAATGTAAAAAATCGCCTTCTCGGTTCTAATTTTTGTTTTAAAAGATCGAGCGTCTCTTGGTCTTTTATTAAACTTTTATCATTTTCATCCAGAACTTGGATTTCATGGAAGTATATGAGCGAGAAAGCCAACACAAAGTTGAGGGTATGAGTACTCGTGCCTTCTGAGACTGTTGGGCCCCCATCTGGGTCAAATGTAAAAAATCGCCTTCTCGGTTCTAATTTTTGTTTTAAAAGATCGAGCGTCTCTTGGTCTTTTATTAAACTTTTATCATTTTCATCCAGAACTTGGATTTCATGGAAGTATATGAGCGAGAAAGCCAACACAAAGTCGAGTGTATGAGTACTCATGCCTTCTGAGACTGTTGATCCCCCTCTGAGTCAAATGTAAAGAATTGCCTTCTCGGTTCTAATTTTTGTTTTAAAAGATCGAGCATCTCTTGGTCTTTTATTAAACTTTTATCATTTTCATCCAGAACTTGGATTTCATGGAAGTATATGAGCGAGAAAGCCAACACAAAGTTGAGGGTATGAGTACTCGTGCCTTCTGAGACTGTTGGGCCCCCATCTGGGTCAAATGTAAAAAATCGCCTTCTCGGTTCTAATTTTTGTTTTAAAAGATCGAGCGTCTCTTGGTCTTTTATTAAACTTTTATCATTTTCATCCAGAACTTGGATTTCATGGAAGTATATGAGCGAGAAAGCCAACACAAAGTTGAGGGTATGAGTACTCGTGCCTTCTGAGACTGTTGGGCCCCCATCTGGGTCAAATGTAAAAAATCGCCTTCTCGGTTCTAATTTTTGTTTTAAAAGATCGAGCGTCTCTTGGTCTTTTATTAAACTTTTATCATTTTCATCCAGAACTTGGATTTCATGGAAGTATATGAGCGAGAAAGCCAACACAAAGTCGAGTGTATGAGTACTCATGCCTTCTGAGACTGTTGATCCCCCTCTGAGTCAAATGTAAAGAATTGCCTTCTCGGTTCTAATTTTTGTTTTAAAAGATCGAGCATCTCTTGGTCTTTTATTAAACTTTTATCATTTTCATCCAGAACTTGGATTTCATGGAAGTATATGAGCGAGAAAGCCAACACAAAGTTGAGGGTATGAGTACTCGTGCCTTCTGAGACTGTTGGGCCCCCATCTGGGTCAAATGTAAAAAATCGTCTTCTCGGTTCTAATTTTTGTTTTAAAAGATCGAGCATCTCTTGGTCTTTTATTAAACTTTTATCATTTTCATACAGAACTTGGATTTCATGGAAGTATATGAGCAAGAAAGCCAACACAAAGTTGAGGGTATGAGTACTCGTGCCTTCTGAGACTGTTGGGCCCCCATCTGGGTCAAATGTAAAAAATCGCCTTCTCGGTTCTAATTTTTGTTTTAAAAGATCGAGCATCTCTTGGTCTTTTATTAAACTTTTATCATTTTCATCCAGAACTTGGATTTCATGGAAGTATATGAGCAAGAAAGCCAACACAAAGTTGAGGGTATGAGTACTCGTGCCTTCTGAGACTGTTGGGCCCCCATCTGGGTCAAATGTAAAAAATCGCCTTCTCGGTTCTAATTTTTGTTTTAAAAGATCGAGCGTCTCTTGGTCTTTTATTAAACTTTTATCATTTTCATCCAGAACTTGGATTTCATGGAAGTATATGAGCGAGAAAGCCAACACAAAGTTGAGGGTATGAGTACTCGTGCCTTCTGAGACTGTTGGGCCCCCATCTGGGTCAAATGTAAAAAATCGCCTTCTCGGTTCTAATTTTTGTTTTAAAAGATCGAGCATCTCTTGGTCTTTTATTAAACTTTTATCATTTTCATCCAGAACTTGGATTTCATGGAAGTATATGAGCAAGAAAGCCAACACAAAGTTGAGGGTATGAGTACTCGTGCCTTCTGAGACTGTTGGGCCCCCATCTGGGTCAAATGTAAAAAATCGCCTTCTCGGTTCTAATTTTTGTTTTAAAAGATCGAGCATCTCTTGGTCTTTTATTAAACTTTTATCATTTTCATCCAGAACTTAGATTTCATGGAAGTATATGAGCAAGAAAGCCAACACAAAGTTGAGGGTATGAGTACTCGTGCCTTCTGAGACTGTTGGGCCCCCATCTGGGTCAAATGTAAAAAATCGCCTTCTCGGTTCTAATTTTTGTTTTAAAAGATCGAGCATCTCTTGGTCTTTTATTAAACTTTTATCATTTTCATCCAGAACTTGGATTTCATGGAAGTATATGAGCAAGAAAGCCAACACAAAGTTGAGGGTATGAGTACTCGTGCCTTCTGAGACTGTTGGGCCCCCATCTGGGTCAAATGTAAAAAATCGCCTTCTCGGTTCTAATTTTTGTTTTAAAAGATCGAGCGTCTCTTGGTATTTTATTAAACTTTTATCATTTTCATCCAGAACTTGGATTTCATGGAAGTATATGAGCGAGAAAGCCAACACAAAGTTGAGGGTATGAGTACTCGTGCCTTCTGAGACTGTTGGGCCCCCATCTGGGTCAAATGTAAAAAATCGCCTTCTCGGTTCTAATTTTTGTTTTAAAAGATCGAGCGTCTCTTGGTATTTTATTAAACTTTTATCATTTTCATCCAGAACTTGGATTTCATGGAAGTATATGAGCGAGAAAGCCAACACAAAGTTGAGGGTATGAGTACTCGTGCCTTCTGAGACTGTTGGGCCCCAATCTGGGTCAAATGTAAAGAATTGCCTTCTCGGTTCTAATTTTTGTTTTAAAAGATCGAGCGTCTCTTGGTCTTTTATTAAACTTTTATCATTTTCATCCAGAACTTGGATTTCATGGAAGTATATGAGCGAGAAAGCCAACACAAAGTTGAGGGTATGAGTACTCGTGCCTTCTGAGACTGTTGGGCCCCCATCTGGGTCAAATGTAAAAAATCGCCTTCTCGGTTCTAATTTTTGTTTTAAAACATCGAGCGTCTCTTGGTCTTTTATTAAACTTTTATCATTTTCATCCAGAACTTGGATTTCATGGAAGTATATGAGCGAGAAAGCCAACACAAAGTTGAGGGTATGAGTACTCGTGCCTTCTGAGACTGTTGGGCCCCCATCTGGGTCAAATGTAAAAAATCGCCTTCTCGGTTCTAATTTTTGTTTTAAAAGATCGAGCATCTCTTGGTCTTTTATTAAACTTTTATCATTTTCATCCAGAACTTGGATTTCATGGAAGTATATGAGCAAGAAAGCCAACACAAAGTTGAGGGTATGAGTACTCGTGCCTTCTGAGACTGTTGGGCCCCCATCTGGGTCAAATGTAAAAAATCGCCTTCTCGGTTCTAATTTTTGTTTTAAAAGATCGAGCATCTCTTGGTCTTTTATTAAACTTTTATCATTTTCATCCAGAACTTGGATTTCATGGAAGTATATGAGCGAGAAAGCCAACACAAAGTTGAGGGTATGAGTACTCGTGCCTTCTGAGACTGTTGGGCCCCCATCTGGGTCAAATGTAAAAAATCGCCTTCTCGGTTCTAATTTTTGTTTTAAAAGATCGAGCATCTCTTGGTCTTTTATTAAACTTTTATCATTTTCATCCAGAACTTGGATTTCATGGAAGTATATGAGCGAGAAAGCCAACACAAAGTTGAGGGTATGAGTACTCGTGCCTTCTGAGACTGTTGGGCCCCCATCTGGGTCAAATGTAAAAAATCGCCTTCTCGGTTCTAATTTTTGTTTTAAAAGATCGAGCATCTCTTGGTCTTTTATTAAACTTTTATCATTTTCATCCAGAACTTGGATTTCATGGAAGTATATGAGCGAGAAAGCCAACACAAAGTTGAGGGTATGAGTACTCGTGCCTTCTGAGACTGTTGGGCCCCAATCTGGGTCAAATGTAAAGAATTGCCTTCTCGGTTCTAATTTTTGTTTTAAAAGATCGAGCGTCTCTTGGTCTTTTATTAAACTTTTATCATTTTCATCCAGAACTTGGATTTCATGGAAGTATATGAGCGAGAAAGCCAACACAAAGTTGAGGGTATGAGTACTCGTGCCTTCTGAGAATGTTGGGCCCCAATCTGGGTCAAATGTAAAAAATCGCCTTCTCGGTTCTAATTTTTGTTTTAAAAGATCGAGCATCTCTTGGTCTTTTATTAAACTTTTATCATTTTCATCCAGAACTTGGATTTCATGGAAGTATATGAGCGAGAAAGCCAACACAAAGTTGAGAGTATGAGTACTCGTGCCTTCTGAGACTGTTGGGCCCCCATCTGGGTCAAATGTAAAAAATCGCCTTCTCGGTTCTAATTTTTGTTTTAAAAGATCGAGCATCTCTTGTTCTTTTATTAAACTTTTATCATTTTCATCCAGAACTTGGATTTCATGGAAGTATATGAGCGAGAAAGCCAACACAAAGTTGAGGGTAAGAGTACTCGTGCTTTCTGAGACTGTTGGGCCCCAATCTGGGTCAAATGTAAAGAATTGCCTTCTCGGTTCTAATTTTTGTTTTAAAAGATCGAGCGTCTCTTGGTCTTTTATTAAACTTTTATCATTTTCATCCAGAACTTGGATTTCATGGAAGTATATGAGCGAGAAAGCCAACACAAAGTTGAGGGTATGAGTACTCGTGCCTTCTGAGACTGTTGGGCCCCAATCTGGGTCAAATGTAAAGAATTGCCTTCTCGGTTCTAATTTTTGTTTTAAAAGATCGAGCGTCTCTTGGTCTTTTATTAAACTTTTATCATTTTCATCCAGAACTTGGATTTCATGGAAGTATATGAGCGAGAAAGCCAACACAAAGTTGAGGGTATGAGTACTCGTGCCTTCTGAGAATGTTGGGCCCCAATCTGGGTCAAATGTAAAAAATCGCCTTCTCGGTTCTAATTTTTGTTTTAAAAGATCGAGCATCTCTTGGTCTTTTATTAAACTTTTATCATTTTCATCCAGAACTTGGATTTCATGGAAGTATATGAGCGAGAAAGCCAACACAAAGTTGAGAGCATGAGTACTCGTGCCTTCTGAGACTGTTGGGCCCCCATCTGGGTCAAATGTAAAAAATCGCCTTCTCGGTTCTAATTTTTGTTTTAAAAGATCGAGCATCTCTTGTTCTTTTATTAAACTTTTATCATTTTCATCCAGAACTTGGATTTCATGGAAGTATATGAGCGAGAAAGCCAACACAAAGTTGAGGGTATGAGTACTCGTGCCTTCTGAGACTGTTGGGCCCCCATCTGGGTCAAATGTAAAAAATCGCCTTCTCGGTTCTAATTTTTGTTTTAAAAGATCGAGCATCTCTTGGTCTTTTATTAAACTTTTATCATTTTCATCCAGAACTTGGATTTCATGGAAGTATATGAGCGAGAAAGCCAACACAAAGTTGAGGGTATGAGTACTCGTGCCTTCTGAGACTGTTGGGCCCCAATCTGGGTCAAATGTAAAGAATTGCCTTCTCGGTTCTAATTTTTGTTTTAAAAGATCGAGCGTCTCTTGGTCTTTTATTAAACTTTTATCATTTTCATCCAGAACTTGGATTTCATGGAAGTATATGAGCGAGAAAGCCAACACAAAGTTGAGGGTATGAGTACTCGTGCCTTCTGAGAATGTTGGGCCCCAATCTGGGTCAAATGTAAAAAATCGCCTTCTCGGTTCTAATTTTTGTTTTAAAAGATCGAGCATCTCTTGGTCTTTTATTAAACTTTTATCATTTTCATCCAGAACTTGGATTTCATGGAAGTATATGAGCGAGAAAGCCAACACAAAGTTGAGAGTATGAGTACTCGTGCCTTCTGAGACTGTTGGGCCCCCATCTGGGTCAAATGTAAAAAATCGCCTTCTCGGTTCTAATTTTTGTTTTAAAAGATCGAGCATCTCTTGGTCTTTTATTAAACTTTTATCATTTTCATCCAGAACTTGGATTTCATGGAAGTATATGAGCGAGAAAGCCAACACAAAGTTGAGGGTATGAGTACTCGTGCCTTCTGAGACTGTTGGGCCCCCATCTGGGTCAAATGTAAAAAATCGCCTTCTCGGTTCTAATTTTTGTTTTAAAAGATCGAGCATCTCTTGGTCTTTTATTAAACTTTTATCATTTTCATCCAGAACTTGGATTTCATGGAAGTATATGAGCGAGAAAGCCAACACAAAGTTGAGAGTATGAGTACTCGTGCCTTCTGAGACTGTTGGGCCCCCATCTGGGTCAAATGTAAAAAATCGCCTTCTCGGTTCTAATTTTTGTTTTAAAAGATCGAGCATCTCTTGGTCTTTTATTAAACTTTTATCATTTTCATCCAGAACTTGGATTTCATGGAAGTATATGAGCGAGAAAGCCAACACAAAGTTGAGAGTATGAGTACTCGTGCCTTCTGAGACTGTTGGGCCCCCATCTGGGTCAAATGTAAAAAATCGCCTTCTCGGTTCTAATTTTTGTTTTAAAAGATCGAGCATCTCTTGGTCTTTTATTAAACTTTTATCATTTTCATCCAGAACTTGGATTTCATGGAAGTATATGAGCGAGAAAGCCAACACAAAGTTGAGAGTATGAGTACTCGTGCCTTCTGAGACTGTTGGGCCCCCATCTGGGTCAAATGTAAAAAATCGCCTTCTCGGTTCTAATTTTTGTTTTAAAAGATCGAGCATCTCTTGGTCTTTTATTAAACTTTTATCATTTTCATCCAGAACTTGGATTTCATGGAAGTATATGAGCGAGAAAGCCAACACAAAGTTGAGGGTATGAGTACTCGTGCCTTCTGAGACTGTTGGGCCCCAATCTGGGTCAAATGTAAAGAATTGCCTTCTCGGTTCTAATTTTTGTTTTAAAAGATCGAGCGTCTCTTGGTCTTTTATTAAACTTTTATCATTTTCATCCAGAACTTGGATTTCATGGAAGTATATGAGCGAGAAAGCCAACACAAAGTTGAGGGTATGAGTACTCGTGCCTTCTGAGACTGTTGGGCCCCAATCTGGGTCAAATGTAAAGAATTGCCTTCTCGGTTCTAATTTTTGTTTTAAAAGATCGAGCGTCTCTTGGTCTTTTATTAAACTTTTATCATTTTCATCCAGAACTTGGATTTCATGGAAGTATATGAGCGAGAAAGCCAACACAAAGTTGAGGGTATGAGTACTCGTGCCTTCTGAGAATGTTGGGCCCCAATCTGGGTCAAATGTAAAAAATCGCCTTCTCGGTTCTAATTTTTGTTTTAAAAGATCGAGCATCTCTTGGTCTTTTATTAAACTTTTATCATTTTCATCCAGAACTTGGATTTCATGGAAGTATATGAGCGAGAAAGCCAACACAAAGTTGAGAGTATGAGTACTCGTGCCTTCTGAGACTGTTGGGCCCCCATCTGGGTCAAATGTAAAAAATCGCCTTCTCGGTTCTAATTTTTGTTTTAAAAGATCGAGCATCTCTTGTTCTTTTATTAAACTTTTATCATTTTCATCCAGAACTTGGATTTCATGGAAGTATATGAGCGAGAAAGCCAACACAAAGTTGAGGGTATGAGTACTCGTGCCTTCTGAGACTGTTGGGCCCCAATCTGGGTCAAATGTAAAGAATTGCCTTCTCGGTTCTAATTTTTGTTTTAAAAGATCGAGCGTCTCTTGGTCTTTTATTAAACTTTTATCATTTTCATCCAGAACTTGGATTTCATGGAAGTATATGAGCGAGAAAGCCAACACAAAGTTGAGGGTATGAGTACTCGTGCCTTCTGAGACTGTTGGGCCCCCATCTGGGTCAAATGTAAAAAATCGCCTTCTCGGTTCTAATTTTTGTTTTAAAAGATCGAGCATCTCTTGGTCTTTTATTAAACTTTTATAATTTTCATCCAGAACTTGGATTTCATGGAAGTATATGAGCGAGAAAGCCAACACAAAGTTGAGAGTATGAGTACTCGTGCCTTCTGAGACTGTTGGGCCCCCATCTGGGTCAAATGTAAAAAATCGCCTTCTCGGTTCTAATTTTTGTTTTAAAAGATCGAGCATCTCTTGGTCTTTTATTAAACTTTTATCATTTTCATCCAGAACTTGGATTTCATGGAAGTATATGAGCGAGAAAGCCAACACAAAGTTGAGGGTATGAGTACTCGTGCCTTCTGAGACTGTTGGGCCCCCATCTGGGTCAAATGTAAAGAATTACCTTCTCGGTTCTAATTTTTGTTTTAAAAGATCGAGCGTCTCTTGGTATTTTATTAAACTTTTATCATTTTCATCCAGAACTTGGATTTCATCGAAGTATATGAGCGAGAAAGCCAACAAAGTTGAGGGTATGAGTACTCGTGCTTTCTGAGACTGTTGGGCCCCAATCTGGGTCAAATGTAAAGAATTGCCTTCTCGGTTCTAATTTTTGTTTTAAAAGATCGAGCGTCTCTTGGTCTTTTATTAAACTTTTATCATTTTCATCCAGAACTTGGATTTCATGGAAGTATATGAGCGAGAAAGCCAACACAAAGTTGAGGGTATGAGTACTCGTGCCTTCTGAGACTGTTGGGCCCCCATCTGGGTCAAATGTAAAGAATTGCCTTCTCGGTTCTAATTTTTGTTTTAAAAGATCGAGCATCTCTTGGTCTTTTATTAAACTTTTATCATTTTCATCCAGAACTTGGATTTCATGGAAGTATATGAGCGAGAAAGCCAACACAAAGTTGAGGGTATGAGTACTCGTGCTTTCTGAGACTGTTGGGCCCCAATCTGGGTCAAATGTAAAGAATTGCCTTCTCGGTTCTAATTTTTGTTTTAAAAGATCGAGCGTCTCTTGGTCTTTTATTAAACTTTTATCATTTTCATCCAGAACTTGGATTTCATGGAAGTATATGAGCGAGAAAGCCAACACAAAGTTGAGGGTATGAGTACTCGTGCTTTCTGAGACTGTTGGGCCCCAATCTGGGTCAAATGTAAAGAATTGCCTTCTCGGTTCTAATTTTTGTTTTAAAAGATCGAGCGTCTCTTGGTCTTTTATTAAACTTTTATCATTTTCATCCAGAACTTGGATTTCATCGAAGTATATGAGCGAGAAAGCCAACACAAAGTTGAGGGTATGAGTACTCGTGCTTTCTGAGACTGTTGGGCCCCAATCTGGGTCAAATGTAAAGAATTGCCTTCTCGGTTCTAATTTTTGTTTTAAAAGATCGAGCGTCTCTTGGTCTTTTATTAAACTTTTATCATTTTCATCCAGAACTTGGATTTCATCGAAGTATATGAGCGAGAAAGCCAACACAAAGTTGAGGGTATGAGTACTCGTGCTTTCTGAGACTGTTGGGCCCCAATCTGGGTCAAATGTAAAGAATTGCCTTCTCGGTTCTAATTTTTGTTTTAAAAGATCGAGCATCTCTTGGTCTTTTATTAAACTTTTATCATTTTCATCCAGAACTTGGATTTGATCGAAGTATATGAGCGAGAAAGCCAACACAAAGTTGAGGGTATGAGTACTCGTGCCTTCTGAGACTGTTGGGCCCCCATCTGGGTCAAATGTAAAAAATCGCCTTCTCGGTTCTAATTTTTGTTTTAAAAGATCGAGCATCTCTTGGTCTTTTATTAAACTTTTATCATTTTCATCCAGAACTTGGATGGGTATGAGTACTCGTGCCTTCTGAGACTGTTGGGCCCCCATCTGGGTCAAATGTAAAAAATCGCCTTCTCGGTTCTAATTTTTGTTTTAAAAGATCGAGCATCTCTTGGTCTTTTATTAAACTTTTATCATTTTCATCCAGAACTTGGATTTCATGGAAGTATATGAGCGAGAAAGCCAACACAAAGTTGAGAGTATGAGTACTCGTGCCTTCTGAGACTGTTGGGCCCCCATCTGGGTCAAATGTAAAAAATCGCCTTCTCGGTTCTAATTTTTGTTTTAAAAGATCGAGCATCTCTTGTTCTTTTATTAAACTTTTATCATTTTCATCCAGAACTTGGATTTCATGGAAGTATATGAGCGAGAAAGCCAACACAAAGTTGAGGGTATGAGTACTCGTGCTTTCTGAGACTGTTGGGCCCCCATCTGGGTCAAATGTAAAGAATTGCCTTCTCGGTTCTAATTTTTGTTTTAAAAGATCGAGCGTCTCTTGGTCTTTTATTAAACTTTTATCATTTTCATCCAGAACTTGGATTTCATGGAAGTATATGAGCGAGAAAGCCAACACAAAGTTGAGGGTATGAGTACTCGTGCCTTCTGAGACTGTTGGGCCCCCATCTGGGTCAAATGTAAAGAATTGCCTTCTCGGTTCTAATTTTTGTTTTAAAAGATCGAGCATCTCTTGGTCTTTTATTAAACTTTTATCATTTTCATCCAGAACTTGGATTTCATGGAAGTATATGAGCGAGAAAGCCAACACAAAGTTGAGGGTATGAGTACTCGTGCCTTCTGAGACTGTTGGGCCCCCATCTGGGTCAAATGTAAAAAATTGCCTTCTCGGTTCTAATTTTTGTTTTAAAAGATCGAGCGTCTCTTGGTCTTTTATTAAACTTTTATCATTTTCATCCAGAACTTGGATTTCATGGAAGTATATGAGCGAGAAAGCCAACACAAAGTTGAGGGTATGAGTACTCGTGCCTTCTGAGACTGTTGGGCCCCCATCTGGGTCAAATGTAAAAAATCGCCTTCTCGGTTCTAATTTTTGTTTTAAAAGATCGAGCATCTCTTGTTCTTTTATTAAACTTTTATCATTTTCATCCAGAACTTGGATTTCATGGAAGTATATGAGCGAGAAAGCCAACACAAAGTTGAAGGTATGAGTACTCGTGCCTTCTGAGACTGTTGGGCCCCCATCTGGGTCAAATGTAAAAAATTGCCTTCTCGGTTCTAATTTTTGTTTTAAAAGATCGAGCGTCTCTTGGTCTTTTATTAAACTTTTATCATTTTCATCCAGAACTTGGATTTCATGGAAGTATATGAGCGAGAAAGCCAACACAAAGTTGAGGGTATGAGTACTCGTGCCTTCTGAGACTGTTGGGCCCCCATCTGGGTCAAATGTAAAAAATCGCCTTCTCGGTTCTAATTTTTGTTTTAAAAGATCGAGCATCTCTTGTTCTTTTATTAAACTTTTATCATTTTCATCCAGAACTTGGATTTCATGGAAGTATATGAGCGAGAAAGCCAACACAAAGTTGAGGGTATGAGTACTCGTGCCTTCTGAGACTGTTGGGCCCCCATCTGGGTCAAATGTAAAAAATCGCCTTCTCGGTTCTAATTTTTGTTTTAAAAGATCGAGCATCTCTTGGTCTCTTATTAAACTTTTATCATTTTCATCCAGAACTTGGATTTCATGGAAGTATATGAGCGAGAAAGCCAACACAAAGTTGAGGGTATGAGTACTCGTGCCTTCTGAGACTGTTGGGCCCCCATCTGGGTCAAATGTAAAGAATTGCCTTCTCGGTTCTAATTTTTGTTTTAAAAGATCGAGCATCTCTTGGTCTTTTATTAAACTTTTATCATTTTCATCCAGAACTTGGATTTCATGGAAGTATATGAGCGAGAAAGCCAACACAAAGTTGAGGGTATGAGTACTCGTGCCTTCTGAGACTGTTGGGCCCCCATCTGGGTCAAATGTAAAAAATCGCCTTCTCGGTTCTAATTTTTGTTTTAAAAGATCGAGCATCTCTTGGTCTTTTATTAAACTTTTATCATTTTCATCCAGAACTTGGATTTCATGGAAGTATATGAGCGAGAAAGCCAACACAAAGTTGAGGGTATGAGTACTCGTGCCTTCTGAGACTGTTGGGCCCCCATCTGGGTCAAAAGTAAAGAATTGCCTTCTCGGTTCTAATTTTTGTTTTAAAAGATCGAGCATCTCTTGGTCTTTTATTAAACTTTTATCATTTTCATCCAGAACTTGGATTTCATGGAAGTATATGAGCGAGAAAGCCAACACAAAGTTGAGGGTATGAGTACTCGTGCCTTCTGAGACTGTTGGGCCCCAATCTGGGTCAAATGTAAAGAATTGCCTTCTCGGTTCTAATTTTTGTTTTAAAAGATCGAGCATCTCTTGGTCTTTTATTAAACTTTTATCATTTTCATCCAGAACTTGGATGGGTATGAGTACTCGTGCCTTCTGAGACTGTTGGGCCCCCATCTGGGTCAAATGTAAAAAATCGCCTTCTCGGTTCTAATTTTTGTTTTAAAAGATCGAGCATCTCTTGGTCTTTTATTAAACTTTTATCATTTTCATCCAGAACTTGGATTTCATGGAAGTATATGAGCGAGAAAGCCAACACAAAGTTGAGAGTATGAGTACTCGTGCCTTCTGAGACTGTTGGGCCCCCATCTGGGTCAAATGTAAAAAATCGCCTTCTCGGTTCTAATTTTTGTTTTAAAAGATCGAGCATCTCTTGTTCTTTTATTAAACTTTTATCATTTTCATCCAGAACTTGGATTTCATGGAAGTATATGAGCGAGAAAGCCAACACAAAGTTGAGGGTATGAGTACTCGTGCTTTCTGAGACTGTTGGGCCCCCATCTGGGTCAAATGTAAAGAATTGCCTTCTCGGTTCTAATTTTTGTTTTAAAAGATCGAGCGTCTCTTGGTCTTTTATTAAACTTTTATCATTTTCATCCAGAACTTGGATTTCATGGAAGTATATGAGCGAGAAAGCCAACACAAAGTTGAGGGTATGAGTACTCGTGCCTTCTGAGACTGTTGGGCCCCCATCTGGGTCAAATGTAAAGAATTGCCTTCTCGGTTCTAATTTTTGTTTTAAAAGATCGAGCATCTCTTGGTCTTTTATTAAACTTTTATCATTTTCATCCAGAACTTGGATTTCATGGAAGTATATGAGCGAGAAAGCCAACACAAAGTTGAGGGTATGAGTACTCGTGCCTTCTGAGACTGTTGGGCCCCCATCTGGGTCAAATGTAAAAAATCGCCTTCTCGGTTCTAATTTTTGTTTTAAAAGATCGAGCGTCTCTTGGTCTTTTATTAAACTTTTATCATTTTCATCCAGAACTTGGATTTCATGGAAGTATATGAGCGAGAAAGCCAACACAAAGTTGAGGGTATGAGTACTCGTGCTTTCTGAGACTGTTGGGCCCCAATATGGGTCAAATGTAAAGAATTGCCTTCTCGGTTCTAATTTTTGTTTTAAAAGATCGAGCGTCTCTTGGTCTTTTATTAAACTTTTATCATTTTCATCCAGAACTTGGATTTCATGGAAGTATATGAGCGAGAAAGCCAACACAAAGTTGAGGGTATGAGTACTCGTGCCTTCTGAGACTGTTGGGCCCCCATCTGGGTCAAATGTAAAGAATTGCCTTCTCGGTTCTAATTTTTGTTTTAAAAGATCGAGCATCTCTTGGTCTTTTATTAAACTTTTATCATTTTCATCCAGAACTTGGATTTCATGGAAGTATATGAGCGAGAAAGCCAACACAAAGTTGAGGGTATGAGTACTCGTGCCTTCTGAGACTGTTGGGCCCCCATCTGGGTCAAATGTAAAAAATCGCCTTCTCGGTTCTAATTTTTGTTTTAAAAGATCGAGCGTCTCTTGGTCTTTTATTAAACTTTTATCATTTTCATCCAGAACTTGGATTTCATGGAAGTATATGAGCGAGAAAGCCAACACAAAGTTGAGGGTATGAGTACTCGTGCTTTCTGAGACTGTTGGGCCCCAATCTGGGTCAAATGTAAAGAATTGCCTTCTCGGTTCTAATTTTTGTTTTAAAAGGTCGAGCGTCTCTTGGTCTTTTATTAAACTTTTATCATTTTCATCCAGAACTTGGATTTCATGGAAGTATATGAGCGAGAAAGCCAACACAAAGTTGAGGGTATGAGTACTCGTGCTTTCTGAGACTGTTGGGCCCCAATCTGGGTCAAATGTAAAGAATTGCCTTCTCGGTTCTAATTTTTGTTTTAAAAGATCGAGCGTCTCTTGGTCTTTTATTAAACTTTTATCATTTTCATCCAGAACTTGGATTTCATGGAAGTATATGAGCGAGAAAGCCAACACAAAGTTGAGGGTATGAGTACTCGTGCCTTCTGAGACTGTTGGGCCCCCATCTGGGTCAAATGTAAAGAATTACCTTCTCGGTTCTAATTTTTGTTTTAAAAGATCGAGCGTCTCTTGGTCTTTTATTAAACTTTTATCATTTTCATCCAGAACTTGGATTTCATCGAAGTATATGAGCGAGAAAGCCAACACAAAGTTGAGGGTATGAGTACTCGTGCTTTCTGAGACTGTTGGGCCCCAATCTGGGTCAAATGTAAAGAATTGCCTTCTCGGTTCTAATTTTTGTTTTAAAAGATCGAGCGTCTCTTGGTCTTTTATTAAACTTTTATCATTTTCATCCAGAACTTGGATTTCATCGAAGTATATGAGCGAGAAAGCCAACACAAAGTTGAGGGTATGAGTACTCGTGCTTTCTGAGACTGTTGGGCCCCAATCTGGGTCAAATGTAAAGAATTGCCTTCTCGGTTCTAATTTTTGTTTTAAAAGATCGAGCATCTCTTGGTCTTTTATTAAACTTTTATCATTTTCATCCAGAACTTGGATTTCATCGAAGTATATGAGCGAGAAAGCCAACACAAAGTTGAGGGTATGAGTACTCGTGCCTTCTGAGACTGTTGGGCCCCCATCTGGGTCAAATGTAAAAAATCGCCTTCTCGGTTCTAATTTTTGTTTTAAAAAATCGAGCATCTCTTGGTCTTTTATTAAACTTTTATCATTTTCATCCAGAACTTGGATTTCATGGAAGTATATGAGCGAGAAAGCCAACACAAAGTTGAGGGTATGAGTACTCGTGCCTTCTGAGACTGTTGGGCCCCCATCTGGGTCAAATGTAAAAAATCGCCTTCTCGGTTCTAATTTTTGTTTTAAAAGATCGAGCATCTCTTGGTCTCTTATTAAACTTTTATCATTTTCATCCAGAACTTGGATTTCATGGAAGTATATGAGCGAGAAAGCCAACACAAAGTTGAGGGTATGAGTACTCGTGCCTTCTGAGACTGTTGGGCCCCCATCTGGGTCAAATGTAAAGAATTGCCTTCTCGGTTCTAATTTTTGTTTTAAAAGATCGAGCATCTCTTGGTCTTTTATTAAACTTTTATCATTTTCATCCAGAACTTGGATTTCATGGAAGTATATGAGCGAGAAAGCCAACACAAAGTTGAGGGTATGAGTACTCGTGCCTTCTGAGACTGTTGGGCCCCCATCTGGGTCAAATGTAAAAAATCGCCTTCTCGGTTCTAATTTTTGTTTTAAAAGATCGAGCATCTCTTGGTCTTTTATTAAACTTTTATCATTTTCATCCAGAACTTGGATTTCATGGAAGTATATGAGCGAGAAAGCCAACACAAAGTTGAGGGTATGAGTACTCGTGCCTTCTGAGACTGTTGGGCCCCCATCTGGGTCAAAAGTAAAGAATTGCCTTCTCGGTTCTAATTTTTGTTTTAAAAGATCGAGCATCTCTTGGTCTTTTATTAAACTTTTATCATTTTCATCCAGAACTTGGATTTCATGGAAGTATATGAGCGAGAAAGCCAACACAAAGTTGAGGGTATGAGTACTCGTGCCTTCTGAGACTGTTGGGCCCCCATCTGGGTCAAATGTAAAAAATCGCCTTCTCGGTTCTAATTTTTGTTTTAAAAGATCGAGCATCTCTTGGTCTTTTATTAAACTTTTATCATTTTCATCCAGAACTTGGATTTCATCGAAGTATATGAGCGAGAAAGCCAACACAAAGTTGAGGGTATGAGTACTCGTGCTTTCTGAGACTGTTGGGCCCCAATCTGGGTCAAATGTAAAGAATTGCCTTCTCGGTTCTAATTTTTGTTTTAAAAGATCGAGCGTCTCTTGGTCTTTTATTAAACTTTTATCATTTTCATCCAGAACTTGGATTTCATCGAAGTATATGAGCGAGAAAGCCAACACAAAGTTGAGGGTATGAGTACTCGTGCTTTCTGAGACTGTTGGGCCCCAATCTGGGTCAAATGTAAAGAATTGCCTTCTCGGTTCTAATTTTTGTTTTAAAAGATCGAGCATCTCTTGGTCTTTTATTAAACTTTTATCATTTTCATCCAGAACTTGGATTTCATCGAAGTATATGAGCGAGAAAGCCAACACAAAGTTGAGGGTATGAGTACTCGTGCCTTCTGAGACTGTTGGGCCCCCATCTGGGTCAAATGTAAAAAATCGCCTTCTCGGTTCTAATTTTTGTTTTAAAAAATCGAGCATCTCTTGGTCTTTTATTAAACTTTTATCATTTTCATCCAGAACTTGGATTTCATGGAAGTATATGAGCGAGAAAGCCAACACAAAGTTGAGGGTATGAGTACTCGTGCCTTCTGAGACTGTTGGGCCCCCATCTGGGTCAAATGTAAAAAATCGCCTTCTCGGTTCTAATTTTTGTTTTAAAAGATCGAGCATCTCTTGGTCTTTTATTAAACTTTTATCATTTTCATCCAGAACTTGGATTTCATGGAAGTATATGAGCGAGAAAGCCAACACAAAGTTGAGGGTATGAGTACTCGTGCCTTCTGAGACTGTTGGGCCCCCATCTGGGTCAAATGTAAAAAATCGCCTTCTCGGTTCTAATTTTTGTTTTAAAAGATCGAACATCTCTTGTTCTTTTATTAAACTTTTATCATTTTCATCCAGAACTTGGATTTCATGGAAGTATATGAGCGAGAAAGCCAACACAAAGTTGAGGGTATGAGTACTCGTGCCTTCTGAGACTGTTGGGCCCCCATCTGGGTCAAATGTAAAAAATCGCCTTCTCGGTTCTAATTTTTGTTTTAAAAGATCGAGCATCTCTTGTTCTTTTATTAAACTTTTATCATTTTCATCCAGAACTTGGATTTCATGGAAGTATATGAGCGAGAAAGCCAACACAAAGTTGAGGGTATGAGTACTCGTGCCTTCTGAGACTGTTGGGCCCCCATCTGGGTCAAATGTAAAAAATCGCCTTCTCGGTTCTAATTTTTGTTTTAAAAGATCGAGCATCTCTTGTTCTTTTATTAAACTTTTATCATTTTCATCCAGAACTTGGATTTCATGGAAGTATATGAGCGAGAAAGCCAACACAAAGTTGAGGGTATGAGTACTCGTGCCTTCTGAGACTGTTGGGCCCCCATCTGGGTCAAATGTAAAAAATCGCCTTCTCGGTTCTAATTTTTGTTTTAAAAGATCGAGCATCTCTTGTTCTTTTATTAAACTTATCATTTTCATCCAGAACTTGGATTTCATGGAAGTATATGAGCGAGAAAGCCAACACAAAGTTGAGGGTATGAGTACTCGTGCCTTCTGAGACTGTTGGGCCCCCATCTGGGTCAAATGTAAAAAATCGCCTTCTCGGTTCTAATTTTTGTTTTAAAAGATCGAGCATCTCTTGGTCTTTTATTAAACTTTTATCATTTTCATCCAGAACTTGGATTTCATCGAAGTATATGAGCGAGAAAGCCAACACAAAGTTGAGGGTATGAGTACTCGTGCCTTCTGAGACTGTTGGGCCCCCATCTGGGTCAAATGTAAAAAATTGCCTTCTCGGTTCTAATTTTTGTTTTAAAAGATTGAGCGTCTCTTGGTCTTTTATTAAACTTTTATCATTTTCATCCAGAACTTGGATTTCATGGAAGTATATGAGCGAGAAAGCCAACACAAAGTTGAGGGTATGAGTACTCGTGCCTTCTGAGACTGTTGGGCCCCCATCTGGGTCAAATGTAAAGAATTGCCTTCTCGGTTCTAATTTTTGTTTTAAAAGATCGAGCATCTCTTGGTCTTTTATTAAACTTTTATCATTTTCATCCAGAACTTGGATTTCATGGAAGTATATGAGCGAGAAAGCCAACACAAAGTTGAGGGTATCGTGCCTTCTGAGACTGTTGGGCCCCCATCTGGGTCAAATGTAAAAAATCGCCTTCTCGGTTCTAATTTTTGTTTTAAAAGATCGAGCATCTCTTGGTCTTTTATTAAACTTTTATCATTTTCATCCAGAACTTGGATTTCATGGAAGTATATGAGCGAGAAAGCCAATACAAAGTTGAGGGTATGAGTACTCGTGCCTTCTGAGACTGTTGGGCCCCCATCTGGGTCAAATGTAAAAAATCGCCTTCTCGGTTCTAATTTTTGTTTTAAAAGATCGAGCATCTCTTGTTCTTTCATTAAACTTTTATCATTTTCATCCAGAACTTGGATTTCATGGAAGTATATGAGCGAGAAAGCCAACACAAAGTTGAGGGTATGAGTACTCGTGCCTTCTGAGACTGTTGGGCCCCCATCTGGGTCAAATGTAAAAAATCGCCTTCTCGGTTCTAATTTTTGTTTTAAAAGATCGAGCATCTCTTGTTCTTTTATTAAACTTTTATCATTTTCATCCAGAACTTGGATTTCATGGAAGTATATGAGCGAGAAAGCCAACACAAAGTTGAGGGTATGAGTACTCGTGCCTTCTGAGACTGTTGGGATCCCATCTGGTTCAAATGTAAAAAATCGCCTTCTCGGTTCTAATTTTTGTTTTAAAAGATCGAGCATCTCTTGGTCTTTTATTAAACTTTTATCATTTTCATCCAGAACTTGGATTTCATGGAAGTATATGAGCGAGAAAGCCAACACAAAGTTGAGGGTTTGAGTACTCGTGCCTTCTGAGACTGTTGGGCCCCCATCTGGGTCAAATGTAAAAAATCGCCTTCTCGGTTCTAATTTTTGTTTTAAAAGATCGAGCATCTCTTGGTCTTTTATTAAACTTTTATCATTTTCATCCAGAACTTGGATTTCATGGAAGTATATGAGCGAGAAAGCCAACACAAAGTTGAGGGTATGAGTACTCGTGCCTTCTGAGACTGTTGGGCCCCCATCTGGGTCAAATGTAAAAATCGCCTTCTCGGTTCTAATTTTTGTTTTAAAAGATCGAGCATCTCTTGTTCTTTTATTAAACTTTTATCATTTTCATCCAGAACTTGGATTTCATGGAAGTATATGAGCGAGAAAGCCAACACAAAGTTGAGGGTATGAGTACTCGTGCCTTCTGAGACTGTTGGGCCCCCATCTGGGTCAAATGTAAAAAATCGCCTTCTCGGTTCTAATTTTTGTTTTAAAAGATCGAGCGTCTCTTGGTCTTTTATTAAACTTTTATCATTTTCATCCAGAACTTGGATTTCATGGAAGTATATGAGCGAGAAAGCCAACACAAAGTTGAGGGTATGAGTACTCGTGCTTTCTGAGACTGTTGGGCCCCCATCTGGGTCAAATGTAAAAAATCGCCTTCTCGGTTCTAATTTTTGTTTTAAAAGATCGAGCATCTCTTGGTCTTTTATGAAACTTTTATCATTTTCATCCAGAACTTGGATTTCATGGAAGTATATGAGCGAGAAAGCCAACACAAAGTTGAGGGTATGAGTACTCGTGCTTTCTGAGACTGTTGGGCCCCAATCTGGGTCAAATGTAAAGAATTGCCTTCTCGGTTCTAATTTTTGTTTTAAAAGATCGAGCGTCTCTTGGTCTTTTATTAAACTTTTATCATTTTCATCCAGAACTTGGATTTCATGGAAGTATATGAGCGAGAAAGCCAACACAAAGTTGAGGGTATGAGTACTCGTGCTTTCTGAGACTGTTGGGCCCCAATCTGGGTCAAATGTAAAGAATTGCCTTCGCGGTTCTAATTTTTGTTTTAAAAGATCGAGCGTCTCTTGGTCTTTTATTAAACTTTTATCATTTTCATCCAGAACTTGGATTTCATGGAAGTATATGAGCGAGAAAGCCAACACAAAGTTGAGGGTATGAGTACTCGTGCTTTCTGAGACTGTTGGGCCCCCATCTGGGTCAAATGTAAAAAATCGCCTTCTCGGTTCTAATTTTTGTTTTAAAAGATCGAGCATCTCTTGGTCTTTTATGAAACTTTTATCATTTTCATCCAGAACTTGGATTTCATGGAAGTATATGAGCGAGAAAGCCAACACAAAGTTGAGGGTATGAGTACTCGTGCCTTCTGAGACTGTTGGGCCCCCATCTGGGTCAAATGTAAAAAATCGCCTTCTCGGTTCTAATTTTTGTTTTAAAAGATCGAGCATCTCTTGTTCTTTTATTAAACTTTTATCATTTTCATCCAGAACTTGGATTTCATGGAAGTATATGAGCGAGAAAGCCAACACAAAGTTGAGGGTATGAGTACTCGTGCCTTCTGAGACTGTTGGGCCCCCATCTGGGTCAAATGTAAAAAATCGCCTTCTCGGTTCTAATTTTTGTTTTAAAAGATCGAGCATCTCTTGTTCTTTCATTAAACTTTTATCATTTTCATCCAGAACTTGGATTTCATGGAAGTATATGAGCGAGAAAGCCAACACAAAGTTGAGGGTATGAGTACTCGTGCCTTCTGAGACTGTTGGGCCCCCATCTGGGTCAAATGTAAAAAATCGCCTTCTCGGTTCTAATTTTTGTTTTAAAAGATCGAGCATCTCTTGTTCTTTCATTAAACTTTTATCATTTTCATCCAGAACTTGGATTTCATGGAAGTATATGAGCGAGAAAGCCAACACAAAGTTGAGGGTATGAGTACTCGTGCCTTCTGAGACTGTTGGGCCCCCATCTGGGTCAAATGTAAAAAATCGCCTTCTCGGTTCTAATTTTTGTTTTAAAAGATCGAGCATCTCTTGGTCTTTTATTAAACTTTTATCATTTTCATCCAGAACTTGGATTTCATGGAAGTATATGAGCGAGAAAGCCAACACAAAGTTGAGGGTATGAGTACTCGTGCCTTCTGAGACTGTTGGGCCCCCATCTGGGTCAAATGTAAAAATCGCCTTCTCGGTTCTAATTTTTGTTTTAAAAGATCGAGCATCTCTTGTTCTTTTATTAAACTTTTATCATTTTCATCCAGAACTTGGATTTCATGGAAGTATATGAGCGAGAAAGCCAACACAAAGTTGAGGGTATGAGTACTCGTGCCTTCTGAGACTGTTGGGCCCCCATCTGGGTCAAATGTAAAAAATCGCCTTCTCGGTTCTAATTTTTGTTTTAAAAGATCGAGCATCTCTTGGTCTTTTATTAAACTTTTATCATTTTCATCCAGAACTTGGATTTCATGGAAGTATATGAGCGAGAAAGCCAACACAAAGTTGAGGGTATGAGTACTCGTGCCTTCTGAGACTGTTGGGCCCCCATCTGGGTCAAATGTAAAAATCGCCTTCTCGGTTCTAATTTTTGTTTTAAAAGATCGAGCATCTCTTGTTCTTTTATTAAACTTTTATCATTTTCATCCAGAACTTGGATTTCATGGAAGTATATGAGCGAGAAAGCCAACACAAAGTTGAGGGTATGAGTACTCGTGCCTTCTGAGACTGTTGGGCCCCCATCTGGGTCAAATGTAAAAAATCGCCTTCTCGGTTCTAATTTTTGTTTTAAAAGATCGAGCGTCTCTTGGTCTTTTATTAAACTTTTATCATTTTCATCCAGAACTTGGATTTCATGGAAGTATATGAGCGAGAAAGCCAACACAAAGTTGAGGGTATGAGTACTCGTGCTTTCTGAGACTGTTGGGCCCCAATCTGGGTCAAATGTAAAGAATTGCCTTCGCGGTTCTAATTTTTGTTTTAAAAGATCGAGCGTCTCTTGGTCTTTTATTAAACTTTTATCATTTTCATCCAGAACTTGGATTTCATGGAAGTATATGAGCGAGAAAGCCAACACAAAGTTGAGGGTATGAGTACTCGTGCTTTCTGAGACTGTTGGGCCCCCATCTGGGTCAAATGTAAAAAATCGCCTTCTCGGTTCTAATTTTTGTTTTAAAAGATCGAGCATCTCTTGGTCTTTTATGAAACTTTTATCATTTTCATCCAGAACTTGGATTTCATGGAAGTATATGAGCGAGAAAGCCAACACAAAGTTGAGGGTATGAGTACTCGTGCCTTCTGAGACTGTTGGGCCCCCATCTGGGTCAAATGTAAAAAATCGCCTTCTCGGTTCTAATTTTTGTTTTAAAAGATCGAGCATCTCTTGTTCTTTTATTAAACTTTTATCATTTTCATCCAGAACTTGGATTTCATGGAAGTATATGAGCGAGAAAGCCAACACAAAGTTGAGGGTATGAGTACTCGTGCCTTCTGAGACTGTTGGGCCCCCATCTGGGTCAAATGTAAAAAATCGCCTTCTCGGTTCTAATTTTTGTTTTAAAAGATCGAGCATCTCTTGTTCTTTCATTAAACTTTTATCATTTTCATCCAGAACTTGGATTTCATGGAAGTATATGAGCGAGAAAGCCAACACAAAGTTGAGGGTATGAGTACTCGTGCCTTCTGAGACTGTTGGGCCCCCATCTGGGTCAAATGTAAAAAATCGCCTTCTCGGTTCTAATTTTTGTTTTAAAAGATCGAGCATCTCTTGTTCTTTCATTAAACTTTTATCATTTTCATCCAGAACTTGGATTTCATGGAAGTATATGAGCGAGAAAGCCAACACAAAGTTGAGGGTATGAGTACTCGTGCCTTCTGAGACTGTTGGGCCCCCATCTGGGTCAAATGTAAAAAATCGCCTTCTCGGTTCTAATTTTTGTTTTAAAAGATCGAGCATCTCTTGGTCTTTTATTAAACTTTTATCATTTTCATCCAGAACTTGGATTTCATGGAAGTATATGAGCGAGAAAGCCAACACAAAGTTGAGGGTATGAGTACTCGTGCCTTCTGAGACTGTTGGGCCCCCATCTGGGTCAAATGTAAAAAATCGCCTTCTCGGTTCTAATTTTTGTTTTAAAAGATCGAGCATCTCTTGGTCTTTTATTAAACTTTTATCATTTTCATCCAGAACTTGGATTTCATGGAAGTATATGAGCGAGAAAGCCAACACAAAGTTGAGGGTATGAGTACTCGTGCCTTCTGAGACTGTTGGGCCCCCATCTGGGTCAAATGTAAAAAATTGCCTTCTCGGTTCTAATTTTTGTTTTAAAAGATTGAGCGTCTCTTGGTCTTTTATTAAACTTTTATCATTTTCATCCAGAACTTGGATTTCATGGAAGTATATGAGCGAGAAAGCCAACACAAAGTTGAGGGTATGAGTACTCGTGCCTTCTGAGACTGTTGGGCCCCCATCTGGGTCAAATGTAAAGAATTGCCTTCTCGGTTCTAATTTTTGTTTTAAAAGATCGAGCATCTCTTGGTCTTTTATTAAACTTTTATCATTTTCATCCAGAACTTGGATTTCATGGAAGTATATGAGCGAGAAAGCCAACACAAAGTTGAGGGTATGAGTACTCGTGCCTTCTGAGACTGTTGGGCCCCCATCTGGGTCAAATGTAAAAAATCGCCTTCTCGGTTCTAATTTTTGTTTTAAAAGATCGAGCATCTCTTGGTCTTTTATTAAACTTTTATCATTTTCATCCAGAACTTGGATTTCATGGAAGTATATGAGCGAGAAAGCCAATACAAAGTTGAGGGTATGAGTACTCGTGCCTTCTGAGACTGTTGGGCCCCCATCTGGGTCAAATGTAAAAAATCGCCTTCTCGGTTCTAATTTATGTTTTAAAAGATCGAGCATCTCTTGTTCTTTTATTAAACTTTTATCATTTTCATCCAGAACTTGGATTTCATGGAAGTATATGAGCGAGAAAGCCAACACAAAGTTGAGGGTATGAGTACTCGTGCCTTCTGAGACTGTTGGGCCCCCATCTGGGTCAAATGTAAAAAATCGCCTTCTCGGTTCTAATTTTTGTTTTAAAAGATCGAGCATCTCTTGTTCTTTTATTAAACTTTTATCATTTTCATCCAGAACTTGGATTTCATGGAAGTATATGAGCGAGAAAGCCAACACAAAGTTGAGGGTATGAGTACTCGTGCCTTCTGAGACTGTTGGGATCCCATCTGGTTCAAATGTAAAAAATCGCCTTCTCGGTTCTAATTTTTGTTTTAAAAGATCGAGCATCTCTTGGTCTTTTATTAAACTTTTATCATTTTCATCCAGAACTTGGATTTCATGGAAGTATATGAGCGAGAAAGCCAACACAAAGTTGAGGGTATGAGTACTCGTGCCTTCTGAGACTGTTGGGCCCCCATCTGGGTCAAATGTAAAAAATCGCCTTCTCGGTTCTAATTTTTGTTTTAAAAGATCGAGCATCTCTTGTTCTTTTATTAAACTTTTATCATTTTCATCCAGAACTTGGATTTCATGGAAGTATATGAGCGAGAAGTTGAGGGTATGAGTACTCGTGCCTTCTGAGACTGTTGGGCCCCCATCTGGGTCAAATGTAAAAAATCGCCTTCTCGGTTCTAATTTTTGTTTTAAAAGATCGAACATCTCTTGTTCTTTTATTAAACTTTTATCATTTTCATCCAGAACTTGGATTTCATGGAAGTATATGAGCGAGAAAGCCAACACAAAGTTGAGGGTATGAGTACTCGTGCCTTCTGAGACTGTTGGGCCCCCATCTGGGTCAAATGTAAAAAATCGCCTTCTCGGTTCTAATTTTTGTTTTAAAAGATCGAGCATCTCTTGTTCTTTTATTAAACTTTTATCATTTTCATCCAGAACTTGGATTTCATGGAAGTATATGAGCGAGAAAGCCAACACAAAGTTGAGAGTATGAGTACTCGTGCCTTCTGAGACTGTTGGGCCCCCATCTGGGTCAAATGTAAAAAATCGCCTTCTCGGTTCTAATTTTTGTTTTAAAAGATCGAGCATCTCTTGGTCTTTTATTAAACTTTTATCATTTTCATCCAGAACTTGGATTTCATGGAAGTATATGAGCGAGAAAGCCAACACAAAGTTGAGGGTATGAGTACTCGTGCCTTCTGAGACTGTTGGGCCCCCATCTGGGTCAAATGTAAAAAATCGCCTTCTCGGTTCTAATTTTTGCTTTAAAAGATCGAGCATCTCTTGTTCTTTTATTAAACTTTTATCATTTTCATCCAGAACTTGGATTTCATGGAAGTATATGAGCGAGAAAGCCAACACAAAGTTGAGGGTATGAGTACTCGTGCCTTCTGAGACTGTTGGGCCCCCATCTGGGTCAAATGTAAAAAATCGCCTTCTCGGTTCTAATTTTTGTTTTAAAAGATCGAGCATCTCTTGTTCTTTTATTAAACTTTTATCATTTTCATCCAGAACTTGGATTTCATGGAAGTATATGAGCGAGAAAGCCAACACAAAGTTGAGGGTATGAGTACTCGTGCCTTCTGAGACTGTTGGGCCCCCATCTGGGTCAAATGTAAAAAATCGCCTTCTCGGTTCTAATTTTTGTTTTAAAAGATCGAGCATCTCTTGTTCTTTTATTAAACTTTTATCATTTTCATCCAGAACTTGGATTTCATGGAAGTATATGAGCGAGAAAGCCAACACAAAGTTGAGGGTATGAGTACTCGTGCCTTCTGAGACTGTTGGGCCCCCATCTGGGTCAAATGTAAAAAATCGCCTTCTCGGTTCTAATTTTTGTTTTAAAAGATCGAGCATCTCTTGGTCTTTTATTAAACTTTTATCATTTTCATCCAGAACTTGGATTTCATGGAAGTATATGAGTGAGAAAGCCAACACAAAGTTGAGGGTATGAGTACTCGTGCCTTCTGAGACTGTTGGGCCCCCATCTGGGTCAAATGTAAAAAATCGCCTTCTCGGTTCTAATTTTTGTTTTAAAAGATCGAGCATCTCTTGTTCTTTTATTAAACTTTTATCATTTTCATCCAGAACTTGGATTTCATGGAAGTATATGAGCGAGAAAGCCAACACAAAGTTGAGGGTATGAGTACTCGTGCCTTCTGAGACTGTTGGGCCCCCATCTGGGTCAAATGTAAAAAATCGCCTTCTCGGTTCTAATTTTTGTTTTAAAAGATCGAGCATCTCTTGTTCTTTTATTAAACTTTTATCATTTTCATCCAGAACTTGGATTTCATGGAAGTATATGAGCGAGAAAGCCAACCTAAAGTTGAGGGTATGAGTACTCGTGCCTTCTGAGACTGTTGGGCCCCCATCTGGGTCAAATGTAAAAAATCGCCTTCTCGGTTCTAATTTTTGTTTTAAAAGATCGAGCATCTCTTGTTCTTTTATTAAACTTTTATCATTTTCATCCAGAACTTGGATTTCATGGAAGTATATGAGCGAGAAAGCCAACACAAAGTTGAGGGTATGAGTACTCGTGCCTTCTGAGACTGTTGGGCCCCCATCTGGGTCAAATGTAAAAAATCGCCTTCTCGGTTCTAATTTTTGTTTTAAAAGATCGAGCATCTCTTGGTCTTTTATTAAACTTTTATCATTTTCATCCAGAACTTGGATTTCATGGAAGTATATGAGCGAGAAAGCCAACACAAAGTTGAGGGTATGAGTACTCGTGCCTTCTGAGACTGTTGGGCCCCCATCTGGGTCAAATGTAAAAAATCGCCTTCTCGGTTCTAATTTTTGTTTTAAAAGATCGAGCATCTCTTGGTCTTTTATTAAAAAATCGCCTTCTCGGTTCTAATTTTTGTTTTAAAAGATCGAGCATCTCTTGGTCTTTTATTAAACTTTTATCATTTTCATCCAGAACTTGGATTTCATGGAAGTATATGAGCGAGAAAGCCAACACAAAGTTGAGGGTATGAGTACTCGTGCCTTCTGAGACTGTTGGGCCCCCATCTGGGTCAAATGTAAAAAATCGCCTTCTCGGTTCTAATTTTTGTTTTAAAAGATCGAGCATCTCTTGGTCTTTTATTAAACTTTTATCATTTTCATCCAGAACTTGGATTTCATGGAAGTATATGAGCGAGAAAGCCAACACAAAGTTGAGGGTATGAGTACTCGTGCCTTCTGAGACTGTTGGGATCCCATCTGGTTCAAATGTAAAAAATCGCCTTCTCGGTTCTAATTTTTGTTTTAAAAGATCGAGCATCTCTTGGTCTTTTATTAAACTTTTATCATTTTCATCCAGAACTTGGATTTCATGGAAGTATATGAGCGAGAAAGCCAACACAAAGTTGAGGGTATGAGTACTCGTGCCTTCTGAGACTGTTGGGCCCCCATCTGGGTCAAATGTAAAAAATCGCCTTCTCGGTTCTAATTTTTGTTTTAAAAGATCGAGCATCTCTTGTTCTTTTATTAAACTTTTATCATTTTCATCCAGAACTTGGATTTCATGGAAGTATATGAGCGAGAAGTTGAGGGTATGAGTACTCGTGCCTTCTGAGACTGTTGGGCCCCCATCTGGGTCAAATGTAAAAAATCGCCTTCTCGGTTCTAATTTTTGTTTTAAAAGATCGAACATCTCTTGTTCTTTTATTAAACTTTTATCATTTTCATCCAGAACTTGGATTTCATGGAAGTATATGAGCGAGAAAGCCAACACAAAGTTGAGGGTATGAGTACTCGTGCCTTCTGAGACTGTTGGGCCCCCATCTGGGTCAAATGTAAAAAATCGCCTTCTCGGTTCTAATTTTTGTTTTAAAAGATCGAGCATCTCTTGTTCTTTTATTAAACTTTTATCATTTTCATCCAGAACTTGGATTTCATGGAAGTATATGAGCGAGAAAGCCAACACAAAGTTGAGAGTATGAGTACTCGTGCCTTCTGAGACTGTTGGGCCCCCATCTGGGTCAAATGTAAAAAATCGCCTTCTCGGTTCTAATTTTTGTTTTAAAAGATCGAGCATCTCTTGGTCTTTTATTAAACTTTTATCATTTTCATCCAGAACTTGGATTTCATGGAAGTATATGAGCGAGAAAGCCAACACAAAGTTGAGGGTATGAGTACTCGTGCCTTCTGAGACTGTTGGGCCCCCATCTGGGTCAAATGTAAAAAATCGCCTTCTCGGTTCTAATTTTTGCTTTAAAAGATCGAGCATCTCTTGTTCTTTTATTAAACTTTTATCATTTTCATCCAGAACTTGGATTTCATGGAAGTATATGAGCGAGAAAGCCAACACAAAGTTGAGGGTATGAGTACTCGTGCCTTCTGAGACTGTTGGGCCCCCATCTGGGTCAAATGTAAAAAATCGCCTTCTCGGTTCTAATTTTTGTTTTAAAAGATCGAGCATCTCTTGTTCTTTTATTAAACTTTTATCATTTTCATCCAGAACTTGGATTTCATGGAAGTATATGAGCGAGAAAGCCAACACAAAGTTGAGGGTATGAGTACTCGTGCCTTCTGAGACTGTTGGGCCCCCATCTGGGTCAAATGTAAAAAATCGCCTTCTCGGTTCTAATTTTTGTTTTAAAAGATCGAGCATCTCTTGTTCTTTTATTAAACTTTTATCATTTTCATCCAGAACTTGGATTTCATGGAAGTATATGAGCGAGAAAGCCAACACAAAGTTGAGGGTATGAGTACTCGTGCCTTCTGAGACTGTTGGGCCCCCATCTGGGTCAAATGTAAAAAATCGCCTTCTCGGTTCTAATTTTTGTTTTAAAAGATCGAGCATCTCTTGGTCTTTTATTAAACTTTTATCATTTTCATCCAGAACTTGGATTTCATGGAAGTATATGAGTGAGAAAGCCAACACAAAGTTGAGGGTATGAGTACTCGTGCCTTCTGAGACTGTTGGGCCCCCATCTGGGTCAAATGTAAAAAATCGCCTTCTCGGTTCTAATTTTTGTTTTAAAAGATCGAGCATCTCTTGTTCTTTTATTAAACTCTTATCATTTTCATCCAGAACTTGGATTTCATGGAAGTATATGAGCGAGAAAGCCAACACAAAGTTGAGGGTATGAGTACTCGTGCCTTCTGAGACTGTTGGGCCCCCATCTGGGTCAAATGTAAAAAATCGCCTTCTCGGTTCTAATTTTTGTTTTAAAAGATCGAGCATCTCTTGTTCTTTTATTAAACTTTTATCATTTTCATCCAGAACTTGGATTTCATGGAAGTATATGAGCGAGAAAGCCAACCTAAAGTTGAGGGTATGAGTACTCGTGCCTTCTGAGACTGTTGGGCCCCCATCTGGGTCAAATGTAAAAAATCGCCTTCTCGGTTCTAATTTTTGTTTTAAAAGATCGAGCATCTCTTGTTCTTTTATTAAACTTTTATCATTTTCATCCAGAACTTGGATTTCATGGAAGTATATGAGCGAGAAAGCCAACACAAAGTTGAGGGTATGAGTACTCGTGCCTTCTGAGACTGTTGGGCCCCCATCTGGGTCAAATGTAAAAAATCGCCTTCTCGGTTCTAATTTTTGTTTTAAAAGATCGAGCATCTCTTGGTCTTTTATTAAACTTTTATCATTTTCATCCAGAACTTGGATTTCATGGAAGTATATGAGCGAGAAAGCCAACACAAAGTTGAGGGTATGAGTACTCGTGCCTTCTGAGACTGTTGGGCCCCCATCTGGGTCAAATGTAAAAAATCGCCTTCTCGGTTCTAATTTTTGTTTTAAAAGATCGAGCATCTCTTGGTCTTTTATTAAAAAATCGCCTTCTCGGTTCTAATTTTTGTTTTAAAAGATCGAGCATCTCTTGGTCTTTTATTAAACTTTTATCATTTTCATCCAGAACTTGGATTTCATGGAAGTATATGAGCGAGAAAGCCAACACAAAGTTGAGGGTATGAGTACTCGTGCCTTCTGAGACTGTTGGGCCCCCATCTGGGTCAAATGTAAAAAATCGCCTTCTCGGTTCTAATTTTTGTTTTAAAAGATCGAGCATCTCTTGGTCTTTTATTAAAAAATCGCCTTCTCGGTTCTAATTTTTGTTTTAAAAGATCGAGCATCTCTTGGTCTTTTATTAAACTTTTATCATTTTCATCCAGAACTTGGATTTCATGGAAGTATATGAGCGAGAAAGCCAACACAAAGTTGAGGGTATGAGTACTCGTGCCTTCTGAGACTGTTGGGCCCCCATCTGGGTCAAATGTAAAAAATCGCCTTCTCGGTTCTAATTTTTGTTTTAAAAGATCGAGCATCTCTTGGTCTTTTATTAAACTTTTATCATTTTCATCCAGAACTTGGATTTCATGAAAGTATATGAGCGAGAAAGCCAACACAAAGTTGAGGGTATGAGTACTCGTGCCTTCTGAGACTGTTGGGCCCCCATCTGGGTCAAATGTAAAAAATCGCCTTCTCGGTTCTAATTTTTGTTTTAAAAGATCGAGCATCTCTTGGTCTTTTATTAAACTTTTATCATTTTCATCCAGAACTTGGATTTCATGGAAGTATATGAGCGAGAAAGCCAACACAAAGTTGAGGGTATGAGTACTCGTGCCTTCTGAGACTGTTGGGCCCCCATCTGGGTCAAATGTAAAAAATCGCCTTCTCGGTTCTAATTTTTGTTTTAAAAGATCGAGCATCTCTTGTTCTTTTATTAAACTTTTATCATTTTCATCCAGAACTTGGATTTCATGGAAGTATATGAGCGAGAAAGCCAACACAAAGTTGAGGGTATGAGTACTCGTGCCTTCTGAGACTGTTGGGCCCCCATCTGGGTCAAATGTAAAAAATCGCCTTCTCGGTTCTAATTTTTGTTTTAAAAGATCGAGCATCTCTTGTTCTTTTATTAAACTTTTATCATTTTCATCCAGAACTTGGATTTCATGGAAGTATATGAGCGAGAAAGCCAACACAAAGTTGAGGGTATGAGTACTCGTGCCTTCTGAGACTGTTGGGCCCCCATCTGGGTCAAATGTAAAAAATCGCCTTCTCGGTTCTAATTTTTGTTTTAAAAGATCGAGCATCTCTTGTTCTTTTATTAAACTTTTATCATTTTCATCCAGAACTTGGATTTCATGGAAGTATATGAGCGAGAAAGCCAACACAAAGTTGAGGGTATGAGTACTCGTGCCTTCTGAGACTGTTGGGCCCCCATCTGGGTCAAATGTAAAAAATCGCCTTCTCGGTTCTAATTTTTGTTTTAAAAGATCGAGCATCTCTTGTTCTTTTATTAAACTTTTATCATTTTCATCCAGAACTTGGATTTCATGGAAGTATATGAGCGAGAAAGCCAACACAAAGTTGAGGGTATGAGTACTCGTGCCTTCTGAGACTGTTGGGCCCCCATCTCGGTCAAATGTAAAAAATCGCCTTCTCGGTTCTAATTTTTGTTTTAAAAGATCGAGCATCTCTTGGTCTTTTATTAAACTTTTATCATTTTCATCCAGAACTTGGATTTCATGGAAGTATATGAGCGAGAAAGCCAACACAAAGTTGAGGGTATGAGTACTCGTGCCTTCTGAGACTGTTGGGCCCCCATCTGGGTCAAATGTAAAAAATCGCCTTCTCGGTTCTAATTTTTGTTTTAAAAGATCGAGCATCTCTTGTTCTTTTATTAAAAAATCGCCTTCTCGGTTCTAATTTTTGTTTTAAAAGATCGAGCATCTCTTGGTCTTTTATTAAACTTTTATCATTTTCATCCAGAACTTGGATTTCATGGAAGTATATGAGCGAGAAAGCCAACACAAAGTTGAGGGTATGAGTACTCGTGCCTTCTGAGACTGTTGGGCCCCCATCTGGGTCAAATGTAAAAAATCGCCTTCTCGGTTCTAATTTTTGTTTTAAAAGATCGAGCATCTCTTGGTCTTTTATTAAACTTTTATCATTTTCATCCAGAATTTGGATTTCATGAAAGTATATGAGCGAGAAAGCCAACACAAAGTTGAGGGTATGAGTACTCGTGCCTTCTGAGACTGTTGGGCCCCCATCTGGGTCAAATGTAAAAAATCGCCTTCTCGGTTCTAATTTTTGTTTTAAAAGATCGAGCATCTCTTGGTCTTTTATTAAACTTTTATCATTTTCATCCAGAACTTGGATTTCATGGAAGTATATGAGCGAGAAAGCCAACACAAAGTTGAGGGTATGAGTACTCGTGCCTTCTGAGACTGTTGGGCCCCCATCTGGGTCAAATGTAAAAAATCGCCTTCTCGGTTCTAATTTTTGTTTTAAAAGATCGAGCATCTCTTGTTCTTTTATTAAACTTTTATCATTTTCATCCAGAACTTGGATTTCATGGAAGTATATGAGCGAGAAAGCCAACACAAAGTTGAGGGTATGAGTACTCGTGCCTTCTGAGACTGTTGGGCCCCCATCTGGGTCAAATGTAAAAAATCGCCTTCTCGGTTCTAATTTTTGTTTTAAAAGATCGAGCATCTCTTGTTCTTTTATTAAACTTTTATCATTTTCATCCAGAACTTGGATTTCATGGAAGTATATGAGCGAGAAAGCCAACACAAAGTTGAGGGTATGAGTACTCGTGCCTTCTGAGACTGTTGGGCCCCCATCTGGGTCAAATGTAAAAAATCGCCTTCTCGGTTCTAATTTTTGTTTTAAAAGATCGAGCATCTCTTGTTCTTTTATTAAACTTTTATCATTTTCATCCAGAACTTGGATTTCATGGAAGTATATGAGCGAGAAAGCCAACACAAAGTTGAGGGTATGAGTACTCGTGCCTTCTGAGACTGTTGGGCCCCCATCTGGGTCAAATGTAAAAAATCGCCTTCTCGGTTCTAATTTTTGTTTTAAAAGATCGAGCATCTCTTGTTCTTTTATTAAACTTTTATCATTTTCATCCAGAACTTGGATTTCATGGAAGTATATGAGCGAGAAAGCCAACACAAAGTTGAGGGTATGAGTACTCGTGCCTTCTGAGACTGTTGGGCCCCCATCTCGGTCAAATGTAAAAAATCGCCTTCTCGGTTCTAATTTTTGTTTTAAAAGATCGAGCATCTCTTGGTCTTTTATTAAACTTTTATCATTTTCATCCAGAACTTGGATTTCATGGAAGTATATGAGCGAGAAAGCCAACACAAAGTTGAGGGTATGAGTACTCGTGCCTTCTGAGACTGTTGGGCCCCCATCTGGGTCAAATGTAAAAAATCGCCTTCTCGGTTCTAATTTTTGTTTTAAAAGATCGAGCATCTCTTGTTCTTTTATTAAACTTTTATCATTTTCATCCAGAACTTGGATTTCATGGAAGTATATGAGCGAGAAAGCCAACACAAAGTTGAGGGTATGAGTACTCGTGCCTTCTGAGACTGTTGGGCCCCCATCTGGGTCAAATGTAAAAAATCGCCTTCTCGGTTCTAATTTTTGTTTTAAAAGATCGAGCATCTCTTGTTCTTTTATTAAACTTTTATCATTTTCATCCAGAACTTGGATTTCATGGAAGTATATGAGCGAGAAAGCCAACACAAAGTTGAGGGTATGAGTACTCGTGCCTTCTGAGACTGTTGGGCCCCCATCTGGGTCAAATGTAAAAAATTGCCTTCTCGGTTCTAATTTTTGTTTTAAAAGATCGAGCGTCTCTTGGTCTTCTATTAAACTTTTATCATTTTCATCCAGAACTTGGATTTCATGCAAGTATATGAGCGAGAAAGCCAACACAAAGTTGAGGGTATGAGTACTCGTGCCTTCTGAGACTGTTGGGCCCCCATCTGGGTCAAATGTAAAAAATCGCCTTCTCGGTTCTAATTTTTGTTTTAAAAGATCGAGCATCTCTTGTTCTTTTATTAAACTTTTATCATTTTCATCCAGAACTTGGATTTCATGGAAGTATATGAGCGAGAAAGCCAACACAAAGTTGAGGGTATGAGTACTCGTGCCTTCTGAGACTGTTGGGCCCCCATCTGGGTCAAATGTAAAAAATCGCCTTCTCGGTTCTAATTTTTGTTTTAAAAGATCGAGCATCTCTTGGCCTTTTATTAAACTTTTATCATTTTCATCCAGAACTTGGATTTCATGGAAGTATATGAGCGAGAAAGCCAACACAAAGTTGAGGGTATGAGTACTCGTGCCTTCTGAGACTGTTGGGCCCCCATCTGGGACAAATGTAAAAAATCGCCTTCTCGGTTCTAATTTTTGTTTTAAAAGATCGAGCATCTCTTGGTCTTTTATTAAACTTTTATCATTTTCATCCAGAACTTGGATTTCATGGAAGTATATGAGCGAGAAAGCCAACACAAAGTTGAGGGTATGAGTACTCGTGCCTTCTGAGACTGTTGGGCCCCCATCTGGGTCAAATGTAAAAAATCGCCTTCTCGGTTCTAATTTTTGTTTTAAAAGATCGAGCATCTCTTGGTCTTTTATTAAACTTTTATCATTTTCATCCAGAACTTGGATTTCATGAAAGTATATGAGCGAGAAAGCCAACACAAAGTTGAGGGTATGAGTACTCGTGCCTTCTGAGACTGTTGGGCCCCCATCTGGGTCAAATGTAAAAAATCGCCTTCTCGGTTCTAATTTTTGTTTTAAAAGATCGAGCATCTCTTGGTCTTTTATTAAACTTTTATCATTTTCATCCAGAACTTGGATTTCATGGAAGTATATGAGCGAGAAAGCCAACACAAAGTTGAGGGTATGAGTACTCGTGCCTTCTGAGACTGTTGGGCCCCCATCTGGGTCAAATGTAAAAAATCGCCTTCTCGGTTCTAATTTTTGTTTTAAAAGATCGAGCATCTCTTGTTCTTTTATTAAACTTTTATCATTTTCATCCAGAACTTGGATTTCATGGAAGTATATGAGCGAGAAAGCCAACACAAAGTTGAGGGTATGAGTACTCGTGCCTTCTGAGACTGTTGGGCCCCCATCTGGGTCAAATGTAAAAAATCGCCTTCTCGGTTCTAATTTTTGTTTTAAAAGATCGAGCATCTCTTGTTCTTTTATTAAACTTTTATCATTTTCATCCAGAACTTGGATTTCATGGAAGTATATGAGCGAGAAAGCCAACACAAAGTTGAGGGTATGAGTACTCGTGCCTTCTGAGACTGTTGGGCCCCCATCTGGGTCAAATGTAAAAAATCGCCTTCTCGGTTCTAATTTTTGTTTTAAAAGATCGAGGATCTCTTGTTCTTTTATTAAACTTTTATCATTTTCATCCAGAACTTGGATTTCATGGAAGTATATGAGCGAGAAAGCCAACACAAAGTTGAGGGTATGAGTACTCGTGCCTTCTGAGACTGTTGGGCCCCCATCTGGGTCAAATGTAAAAAATCGCCTTCTCGGTTCTAATTTTTGTTTTAAAAGATCGAGCATCTCTTGGTCTTTTATTAGACTTTTACCATTTTCATCCAGAACTTGGATTTCATGGAAGTATATGAGCGAGAAAGCCAACACAAAGTTGAGGGTATGAGTACTCGTGCCTTCTGAGACTGTTGGGCCCCCATCTGGGTCAAATGTAAAAAATCGCCTTCTCGGTTCTAATTTTTGTTTTAAAAGATCGAGCATCTCTTGTTCTTTTATTAAACTTTTATCATTTTCATCCAGAACTTGGATTTCATGGAAGTATATGAGCGAGAAAGCCAACACAAAGTTGAGGGTATGAGTACTCGTGCCTTCTGAGACTGTTGGGCCCCCATCTGGGTCAAATGTAAAAAATCGCCTTCTCGGTTCTAATTTTTGTTTTAAAAGATCGAGCATCTCTTGGTCTTTTATTAAACTTTTATCATTTTCATCCAGAACTTGGATTTCATGGAAGTATATGAGCGAGAAAGCCAACACAAAGTTGAGGGTATGAGTACTCGTGCCTTCTGAGACTGTTGGGCCCCCATCTGGGTCAAATGTAAAAAATCGCCTTCTCGGTTCTAATTTTTGTTTTAAAAGATCGAGCATCTCTTGTTCTTTTATTAAACTTTTATCATTTTCATCCAGAACTTGGATTTCATGGAAGTATATGAGCGAGAAAGCCAACACAAAGTTGAGGGTATGAGTACTCGTGCCTTCTGAGACTGTTGGGCCCCCATCTGGGTCAAATGTAAAAAATCGCCTTCTCGGTTCTAATTTTTGTTTTAAAAGATCGAGCATCTCTTGGTCTTTTATTAAACTTTTATCATTTTCATCCAGAACTTGGATTTCATGGAAGTATATGAGCGAGAAAGCCAACACAAAGTTGAGGGTATGAGTACTCGTGCCTTCTGAGACTGTTGGGCCCCCATCTGGGTCAAATGTAAAAAATCGCCTTCTCGGTTCTAATTTTTGTTTTAAAAGATCGAGCATCTCTTGGTCTTTTATTAAACTTTTATCATTTTCATCCAGAACTTGGATTTCATGGAAGTATATGAGCGAGAAAGCCAACACAAAGTTGAGGGTATGAGTACTCGTGCCTTCTGAGACTGTTGGGCCCCCATCTGGGTCAAATGTAAAAAATCGCCTTCTCGGTTCTAATTTTTGTTTTAAAAGATCGAGCATCTCTTGTTCTTTTATTAAACTTTTATCATTTTCATCCAGAACTTGGATTTCATGGAAGTATATGAGCGAGAAAGCCAACACAAAGTTGAGGGTATGAGTACTCGTGCCTTCTGAGACTGTTGGGCCCCCATCTGGGTCAAATGTAAAAAATCGCCTTCTCGGTTCTAATTTTTGTTTTAAAAGATCGAGTATCTCTTGGTCTTTTATTAAACTTTTATCATTTTCATCCAGAACTTGGATTTCATGGAAGTATATGAGCGAGAAAGCCAACACAAAGTTGAGGGTATGAGTACTCGTGCCTTCTGAGACTGTTGGGCCCCCATCTGGGTCAAATGTAAAAAATCGCCTTCTCGGTTCTAATTTTTGTTTTAAAAGATCGAGCATCTATTGTTCTTTTATTAAACTTTTATCATTTTCATCCAGAACTTGGATTTCATGGAAGTATATGAGCGAAAAAGCCAACACAAAGTTGAGGGTATGAGTACTCGTGCCTTCTGAGACTGTTGGGCCCCCATCTGGGTCAAATGTAAAAAATCGCCTTCTCGGTTCTAATTTTTATTTTAAAAGATCGAGCATCTCTTGGTCTTTTATTAAACTTTTATCATTTTCATCCAGAACTTGGATTTCATGGAAGTATATGAGCGAGAAAGCCAACACAAAGTTGAGGGTATGAGTACTCGTGCCTTCTGAGACTGTTGGGCCCCCATCTGGGTCAAATGTAAAAAATCGCCTTCTCGGTTCTAATTTTTGTTTTAAAAGATCGAGCATCTCTTGTTCTTTTATTAAACTTTTATCATTTTCATCCAGAACTTGGATTTCATGGAAGTATATGAGCGAGAAAGCCAACACAAAGTTGAGGGTATGAGTACTCGTGCCTTCTGAGACTGTTGGGCCCCCATCTGGGTCAAATGTAAAAAATCGCCTTCTCGGTTCTAATTTTTGTTTTAAAAGATCGAGCAACTCTTGTTCTTTTATTAAACTTTTATCATTTTCATCCAGAACTTGGATTTCATGAAAGTATATGAGCGAGAAAGCCAACACAAAGTTGAGGGTATGAGTACTCGTGCCTTCTGAGACTGTTGGGCCCCCATCTGGGTCAAATGTAAAAAATCGCCTTCTCGGTTCTAATTTTTGTTTTAAAAGATCGAGCATCTCTTGGCCTTTTATTAAACTTTTATCATTTTCATCCAGAACTTGGATTTCATGGAAGTATATGAGCGAGAAAGCCAACACAAAGTTGAGGGTATGAGTACTCGTGCCTTCTGAGACTGTTGGGCCCCCATCTGGGACAAATGTAAAAAATCGCCTTCTCGGTTCTAATTTTTGTTTTAAAAGATCGAGCATCTCTTGGTCTTTTATTAAACTTTTATCATTTTCATCCAGAACTTGGATTTCATGGAAGTATATGAGCGAGAAAGCCAACACAAAGTTGAGGGTATGAGTACTCGTGCCTTCTGAGACTGTTGGGCCCCCATCTGGGTCAAATGTAAAAAATCGCCTTCTCGGTTCTAATTTTTGTTTTAAAAGATCGAGCATCTCTTGGTCTTTTATTAAACTTTTATCATTTTCATCCAGAACTTGGATTTCATGAAAGTATATGAGCGAGAAAGCCAACACAAAGTTGAGGGTATGAGTACTCGTGCCTTCTGAGACTGTTGGGCCCCCATCTGGGTCAAATGTAAAAAATCGCCTTCTCGGTTCTAATTTTTGTTTTAAAAGATCGAGCATCTCTTGGTCTTTTATTAAACTTTTATCATTTTCATCCAGAACTTGGATTTCATGGAAGTATATGAGCGAGAAAGCCAACACAAAGTTGAGGGTATGAGTACTCGTGCCTTCTGAGACTGTTGGGCCCCCATCTGGGTCAAATGTAAAAAATCGCCTTCTCGGTTCTAATTTTTGTTTTAAAAGATCGAGCATCTCTTGTTCTTTTATTAAACTTTTATCATTTTCATCCAGAACTTGGATTTCATGGAAGTATATGAGCGAGAAAGCCAACACAAAGTTGAGGGTATGAGTACTCGTGCCTTCTGAGACTGTTGGGCCCCCATCTGGGTCAAATGTAAAAAATCGCCTTCTCGGTTCTAATTTTTGTTTTAAAAGATCGAGCATCTCTTGTTCTTTTATTAAACTTTTATCATTTTCATCCAGAACTTGGATTTCATGGAAGTATATGAGCGAGAAAGCCAACACAAAGTTGAGGGTATGAGTACTCGTGCCTTCTGAGACTGTTGGGCCCCCATCTGGGTCAAATGTAAAAAATCGCCTTCTCGGTTCTAATTTTTGTTTTAAAAGATCGAGCATCTCTTGTTCTTTTATTAAACTTTTATCATTTTCATCCAGAACTTGGATTTCATGGAAGTATATGAGCGAGAAAGCCAACACAAAGTTGAGGGTATGAGTACTCGTGCCTTCTGAGACTGTTGGGCCCCCATCTGGGTCAAATGTAAAAAATCGCCTTCTCGGTTCTAATTTTTGTTTTAAAAGATCGAGCATCTCTTGGTCTTTTATTAGACTTTTACCATTTTCATCCAGAACTTGGATTTCATGGAAGTATATGAGCGAGAAAGCCAACACAAAGTTGAGGGTATGAGTACTCGTGCCTTCTGAGACTGTTGGGCCCCCATCTGGGTCAAATGTAAAAAATCGCCTTCTCGGTTCTAATTTTTGTTTTAAAAGATCGAGCATCTCTTGGTCTTTTATTAAACTTTTATCATTTTCATCCAGAACTTGGATTTCATGGAAGTATATGAGCGAGAAAGCCAACACAAAGTTGAGGGTATGAGTACTCGTGCCTTCTGAGACTGTTGGGCCCCCATCTGGGTCAAATGTAAAAAATCGCCTTCTCGGTTCTAATTTTTGTTTTAAAAGATCGAGCATCTCTTGGTCTTTTATTAGACTTTTACCATTTTCATCCAGAACTGGATTTCATGGAAGTATATGAGCGAGAAAGCCAACACAAAGTTGAGGGTATGAGTACTCGTGCCTTCTGAGACTGTTGGGCCCCCATCTGGGTCAAATGTAAAAAATCGCCTTCTCGGTTCTAATTTTTGTTTTAAAAGATCGAGCATCTCTTGATCTTTTATTAAACTTTTATCATTTTCATCCAGAACTTGGATTTCATGGAAGTATATGAGCGAGAAAGCCAACACAAAGTTGAGGGTATGAGTACTCGTGCCTTCTGAGACTGTTGGGCCCCCATCTGGGTCAAATGTAAAAAATCGCCTTCTCGGTTCTAATTTTTGTTTTAAAAGATCGAGCATCTCTTGGCCTTTTATTAAACTTTTATCATTTTCATCCAGAACTTGGATTTCATGGAAGTATATGAGCGAGAAAGCCAACACAAAGTTGAGGGTATGAGTACTCGTGCCTTCTGAGACTGTTGGGCCCCCATCTGGGACAAATGTAAAAAATCGCCTTCTCGGTTCTAATTTTTGTTTTAAAAGATCGAGCATCTCTTGGTCTTTTATTAAACTTTTATCATTTTCATCCAGAACTTGGATTTCATGGAAGTATATGAGCGAGAAAGCCAACACAAAGTTGAGGGTATGAGTACTCGTGCCTTCTGAGACTGTTGGGCCCCCATCTGGGTCAAATGTAAAAAATCGCCTTCTCGGTTCTAATTTTTGTTTTAAAAGATCGAGCATCTCTTGGTCTTTTATTAAACTTTTATCATTTTCATCCAGAACTTGGATTTCATGGAAGTATATGAGCGAGAAAGCCAACACAAAGTTGAGGGTATGAGTACTCGTGCCTTCTGAGACTGTTGGGCCCCCATCTGGGTCAAATGTAAAAAATCGCCTTCTCGGTTCTAATTTTTGTTTTAAAAGATCGAGCATCTCTTGGTCTTTTATTAAACTTTTATCATTTTCATCCAGAACTTGGATTTCATGGAAGTATATGAGCGAGAAAGCCAACACAAAGTTGAGGGTATGAGTACTCGTGCCTTCTGAGACTGTTGGGCCCCCATCTGGGTCAAATGTAAAAAATCGCCTTCTCGGTTCTAATTTTTGTTTTAAAAGATCGAGCATCTCTTGTTCTTTTATTAAACTTTTATCATTTTCATCCAGAACTTGGATTTCATGGAAGTATATGAGCGAGAAAGCCAACACAAAGTTGAGGGTATGAGTACTCGTGCCTTCTGAGACTGTTGGGCCCCCATCTGGGTCAAATGTAAAAAATCGCCTTCTCGGTTCTAATTTTTGTTTTAAAAGATCGAGCATCTCTTGGTCTTTTATTAAACTTTTATCATTTTCATCCAGAACTTGGATTTCATGGAAGTATATGAGCGAGAAAGCCAACACAAAGTTGAGGGTATGAGTACTCGTGCCTTCTGAGACTGTTGGGCCCCCATCTGGGTCAAATGTAAAAAATCGCCTTCTCGGTTCTAATTTTTGTTTTAAAAGATCGAGCATCTCTTGTTCTTTTATTAAACTTTTATCATTTTCATCCAGAACTTGGATTTCATGGAAGTATATGAGCGAGAAAGCCAACACAAAGTTGAGGGTATGAGTACTCGTGCCTTCTGAGACTGTTGGGCCCCCATCTGGGTCAAATGTAAAAAATCGCCTTCTCGGTTCTAATTTTTGTTTTAAAAGATCGAGCATCTCTTGGTCTTTTATTAAACTTTTATCATTTTCATCCAGAACTTGGATTTCATGGAAGTATATGAGCGAGAAAGCCAACACAAAGTTGAGGGTATGAGTACTCGTGCCTTCTGAGACTGTTGGGCCCCCATCTGGGTCAAATGTAAAAAATCGCCTTCTCGGTTCTAATTTTTGTTTTAAAAGATCGAGCATCTCTTGGTCTTTTATTAAACTTTTATCATTTTCATCCAGAACTTGGATTTCATGGAAGTATATGAGCGAGAAAGCCAACACAAAGTTGAGGGTATGAGTACTCGTGCCTTCTGAGACTGTTGGGCCCCCATCTGGGTCAAATGTAAAAAATCGCCTTCTCGGTTCTAATTTTTGTTTTAAAAGATCGAGCATCTCTTGTTCTTTTATTAAACTTTTATCATTTTCATCCAGAACTTGGATTTCATGGAAGTATATGAGCGAGAAAGCCAACACAAAGTTGAGGGTATGAGTACTCGTGCCTTCTGAGACTGTTGGGCCCCCATCTGGGTCAAATGTAAAAAATCGCCTTCTCGGTTCTAATTTTTGTTTTAAAAGATCGAGCATCTCTTGTTCTTTTATTAAACTTTTATCATTTTCATCCAGAACTTGGATTTCATGGAAGTATATGAGCGAGAAAGCCAACACAAAGTTGAGGGTATGAGTACTCGTGCCTTCTGAGACTGTTGGGCCCCCATCTGGGTCAAATGTAAAAATTCGCCTTCTCGGTTCTAATTTTTGTTTTAAAAGATCGAGCATCTCTTGGTCTTTTATTAGACTTTTATCATTTTCATCCAGAACTTGGATTTCATGGAAGTATATGAGCGAGAAAGCCAACACAAAGTTGAGGGTATGAGTACTCGTGCCTTCTGAGACTGTTGGGCCCCCATCTGGGTCAAATGTAAAAAATCGCCTTCTCGGTTCTAATTTTTGTTTTAAAAGATCGAGCATCTCTTGATCTTTTATTAAACTTTTATCATTTTCATCCAGAACTTGGATTTCATGGAAGTATATGAGCGAGAAAGCCAACACAAAGTTGAGGGTATGAGTACTCGTGCCTTCTGAGACTGTTGGGCCCCCATCTGGGTCAAATGTAAAAAATCGCCTTCTCGGTTCTAATTTTTGTTTTAAAAGATCGAGCATCTCTTGTTCTTTTATTAAACTTTTATCATTTTCATCCAGAACTTGGATTTCATGGAAGTATATGAGCGAGAAAGCCAACACAAAGTTGAGAGTATGAGTACTCGTGCCTTCTGAGACTGTTGGGCCCCCATCTGGGTCAAATGTAAAAAATCGCCTTCTCGGTTCTAATTTTTGTTTTAAAAGATCGAGCATCTCTTGTTCTTTTATTAAACTTTTATCATTTTCATCCAGAACTTGGATTTCATGGAAGTATATGAGCGAGAAAGCCAACACAAAGTTGAGGGTATGAGTACTCGTGCCTTCTGAGACTGTTGGGCCCCCATCTGGGTCAAATGTAAAAAATTGCCTTCTCGGTTCTAATTTTTGTTTTAAAAGATCGAGCGTCTCTTGGTCTTTTATTAAACTTTTATCATTTTCATCCAGAACTTGGATTTCATGGAAGTATATGAGCGAGAAAGCCAACACAAAGTTGAGGGTATGAGTACTCGTGCCTTCTGAGACTGTTGGGCCCCCATCTGGGTCAAATGTAAAGAATTGCCTTCTCGGTTCTAATTTTTGTTTTAAAAGATCGAGCATCTCTTGGTCTTTTATTAAACTTTTATCATTTTCATCCAGAACTTGGATTTCATGGAAGTATATGAGCGAGAAAGCCAACACAAAGTTGAGGGTATGAGTACTCGTGCCTTCTGAGACTGTTGGGCCCCCATCTGGGTCAAATGTAAAAAATCGCCTTCTCGGTTCTAATTTTTGTTTTAAAAGATCGAGCATCTCTTGGTCTTTTATTAAACTTTTATCATTTTCATCCAGAACTTGGATTTCATGGAAGTATATGAGCGAGAAAGCCAACACAAAGTTGAGGGTATGAGTACTCGTGCCTTCTGAGACTGTTGGGCCCCCATCTGGGTCAAATGTAAAGAATTGCCTTCTCGGTTCTAATTTTTGTTTTAAAATATCGAGCATCTCTTGGTCTTTTATTAAACTTTTATCATTTTCATCCAGAACTTGGATTTCATGGAAGTATATGAGCGAGAAAGCCAACACAAAGTTGAGGGTATGAGTACTCGTGCCTTCTGAGACTGTTGGGCCCCCATCTGGGTCAAATGTAAAGAATTGCCTTCTCGGTTCTAATTTTTGTTTTAAAAGATCGAGCATCTCTTGGTCTTTTATTAAACTTTTATCATTTTCATCCAGAACTTGGATTTCATGGAAGTATATGAGCGAGAAAGCCAACACAAAGTTGAGGGTATGAGTACTCGTGCCTTCTGAGACTGTTGGGCCCCCATCTGGGTCAAATGTAAAAAATCGCCTTCTCGGTTCTAATTTTTGTTTTAAAAGATCGAGCATCTCTTGTTCTTTTATTAAACTTTTATCATTTTCATCCAGAACTTGGATTTCATGGAAGTATATGAGCGAGAAAGCCAACACAAAGTTGAGGGTATGAGTACTCGTGCCTTCTGAGACTGTTGGGCCCCAATCTGGGTCAAATGTAAAGAATTGCCTTCTCGGTTCTAATTTTTGTTTTAAAAGATCGAGCGTCTATTGGTCTTTTATTAAACTTTTATCATTTTCATCCAGAACTTGGATTTCATGGAAGTATATGAGCGAGAAAGCCAACACAAAGTTGAGGGTATGAGTACTCGTGCCTTCTGAGACTGTTGGGCCCCCATCTGGGTCAAATGTAAAAAATCGCCTTCTCGGTTCTAATTTTTGTTTTAAAAGATCGAGCATCTCTTGGTCTTTTATTAAACTTTTACCATTTTCATCCAGAACTTGGATTTCATGGAAGTATATGAGCGAGAAAGCCAACACAAAGTTGAGGGTATGAGTACTCGTGCCTTCTGAGACTGTTGGGCCCCAATCTGGGTCAAATGTAAAGAATTGCCTTCTCGGTTCTAATTTTTGTTTTAAAAGATCGAGCGTCTCTTGGTCTTTTATTAAACTTTTATCATTTTCATCCAGAACTTGGATTTCATGGAAGTATATGAGCGAGAAAGCCAACACAAAGTTGAGGGTATGAGTACTCGTGCCTTCTGAGACTGTTGGGCCCACATCTGGGTCAAATGTAAAAAATCGCCTTCTCGGTTCTAATTTTTGTTTTAAAAGATCGAGCATCTCTTGTTCTTTTATTAAACTTTTATCATTTTCATCCAGAACTTGGATTTCATGGAAGTATATGAGCGAGAAAGCCAACACAAAGTTGAGGGTATGAGTACTCGTGCCTTCTGAGACTGTTGGGCCCACATCTGGGTCAAATGTAAAAAATCGCCTTCTCGGTTCTAATTTTTGTTTTAAAAGATCGAGCATCTCTTGTTCTTTTATTAAACTTTTATCATTTTCATCCAGAACTTGGATTTCATGGAAGTATATGAGCGAGAAAGCCAACACAAAGTTGAGGGTATGAGTACTCGTGCCTTCTGAGACTGTTGGGCCCCCATCTGGGTCAAATGTAAAAAATCGCCTTCTCGGTTCTAATTTTTGTTTTAAAAGATCGAGCATCCCTTGGTCTTTTATTAAACTTTTATCATTTTCATCCAGAACTTGGATTTCATGGAAGTATATGAGCAAGAAAGCCAACACAAAGTTGAGGGTATGAGTACTCGTGCCTTCTGAGACTGTTGGGCCCCCATCTGGGTCAAATGTAAAAAATCGCCTTCTCGGTTCTAATTTTTGTTTTAAAAGATCGAGCGTCTATTGGTCTTTTATTAAACTTTTATCATTTTCATCCAGAACTTGGATTTCATGGAAGTATATGAGCGAGAAAGCCAACACAAAGTTGAGGGTATGAGTACTCGTGCCTTCTGAGACTGTTGGGCCCCCATCTGGGTCAAATGTAAAAAATCGCCTTCTCGGTTCTAATTTTTGTTTTAAAAGATCGAGCATCTCTTGTTCTTTTATTAAACTTTTATCATTTTCATCCAGAACTTGGATTTCATGGAAGTATATGAGCGAGAAAGCCAACACAAAGTTGAGGGTATGAGTACTCGTGCCTTCTGAGACTGTTGGGCCCCCATCTGGGTCAAATGTAAAAAATCGCCTTCTCGGTTCTAATTTTTGTTTTAAAAGATCGAGCATCCCTTGGTCTTTTATTAAACTTTTATCATTTTCATCCAGAACTTGGATTTCATGGAAGTATATGAGCGAGAAAGCCAACACAAAGTTGAGGGTATGAGTACTCGTGCCTTCTGAGACTGTTGGGCCCCCATCTGGGTCAAATGTAAAAAATCGCCTTCTCGGTTCTAATTTTTGTTTTAAAAGATCGAGCATCTCTTGTTCTTTTATTAAACTTTTATCATTTTCATCCAGAACTTGGATTTCATGGAAGTATATGAGCGAGAAAGCCAACACAAAGTTGAGGGTATGAGTACTCGTGCCTTCTGAGACTGTTGGGCCCCCATCTGGGTCAAATGTAAAAATTGCCTTCTCGGTTCTAATTTTTGTTTTAAAAGATCGAGCGTCTCTTGGTCGTTTATTAAACTTTTATCATTTTCATCCAGAACTTGGATTTCATGGAAGTATATGAGCGAGAAAGCCAACACAAAGTTGAGGGTATGAGTACTCGTGCCTTCTGAGACTGTTGGGCCCCCATCTGGGTCAAATGTAAAAAATCGCCTTCTCGGTTCTAATTTTTGTTTTAAAAGATCGAGCATCTCTTGGTCTTTTATTAAACTTTTATCATTTTCATCCAGAACTTGGATTTCATGGAAGTATATGAGCGAGAAAGCCAACACAAAGTTGAGGGTATGAGTACTCGTGCCTTCTGAGACTGTTGGGCCCCAATCTGGGTCAAATGTAAAGAATTGCCTTCTCGGTTCTAATTTTTGTTTTAAAAGATCGAGCGTCTCTTGGTCTTTTATTAAACTTTTATCATTTTCATCCAGAACTTGGATTTCATGGAAGTATATGAGCGAGAAAGCCAACACAAAGTTGAGGGTATGAGTACTCGTGCCTTCTGAGACTGTTGGGCCCCCATCTGGGTCAAATGTAAAAAATCGCCTTCTCGGTTCTAATTTTTGTTTTAAAAGATCGAGCATCTCTTGTTCTTTTATTAAACTTTTATCATTTTCATCCAGAACTTGGATTTCATGGAAGTATTGTAACGGGCGACTTAGGAGTGGCGTGATTTTGCCACCGAAATAGTACCGCAAATTGACTTTGTAGCTCGCCGTAATAATTCTCTTCCCTACAGAATTGTACTTCACTGAATAGTCGCAACAAATTTTCGCGACATTATTCGCATTTTTTTTGCATATGTTTTCGCATTACGCCTTGAATAGCGGTATTTTGCCGATGAGCAGCGAGGAGTTGCGATGCCCTTGAAATTGAGAGTGAGAACAAAATTGGAATGAAGTGAAGTAGCTATTTGAAAAGAGTCAGTCGAGATTTGCCTAGGAAACAAACAGGTTGAGGGATGACCAACAAAACTTTCTTGTGCATGGATCCAATATAAAATTTTCAAAAAAAAAAACTATAAGAGAAAAAGTGTTCATCGTGTTAAAAGGTTTTGTTTAAAATTAAAAATAAACAAAATTCGTTAAAATTAAAATTCGTTTAAAATTAAAAATAAACAAAAATCGATTGGAAAAAAGGCAAATTAAAGAAATTCATCGTTGAAAATGAAAGAAATAAATTCATTCATCACAATATTCTAAAGTAAAAATTGACATAAGTTCAAGAATTGACATAAGTTTGTTATAAAATTATGTTTGTTATCAATGCATCAAAAATTGAATCGTTAAAATAGAAGAAAACGAAAGTTCATTGTTTAAAAGATTTTTAAAGGCAAATTAAAAGAAAATTAATCGTTGACATAAAGCCATAAAAAAAAAAAAAAAAAAAACCTAACGAAACAAAAGAAGTAAAACATCAAAGGGAAGATGAAGAATAAACTGAAATCCGGAAAAGAAGACGACGAGGCCGTTTCACCTAGCAGACAATAAATATTTAGTACAGCTATGTATAAGACTAAATTTTCTACTTGTGTATCTTATATATATATTAGAATATATACTATGTATACATATTGTTTAGATACCTTACCATACAAATTACATTTAAATACTTGCTTACATACCTTACTTAAGAATTATACTTAATACTTAATATAATTACATACTATATATATACATACTATATATATATACATATACTTACGAACAATTACCTTAACAACTAAATAACGTAACGAGAAAAGAGAAAAAACAAAAAAATCCCATTAATACTTGTACTTATCTCTAAGAAACGTAATTACCAAAAAAATAATAATGTAACCGACCTTTATGAGAAATTGAAATCACTATTTGCGATTATGTAAAATAACACTTGTTATTAAATCAATAGAAATCATAAAATTTGGGTTGTGTAAAACTTTGATACTTTATTTTGTTCAATTTAGACGATGAATTTTGAAAAGTTTTTCCAATTAATAAATACCATATGGAAACGATGAATTAAGTCTACGCTTTTTAATTTGATCGGTTGAGTACACGATGGCCTATGTAGGGACTTCGGTGACATAGTCTAGGAGCCGGAAGTCAAGGATGGGAGGGCAGGATAGGATCAGTACACCCAGATCCTATACACACATGGATGCATAACCATAGTCCTGGAATTAGTCTCAGAGTTTTGTGGGCTTAGTTCAATAGCTATTTCTTTTTTTTCTCATTTGGCACGTAACAGTAAATTTTATATGTAATCGATTTCTTGGTGAGCAAGCAAACAACCCCTCCCCAATGCCGACGAGCCGCAGCCTGTTGCCAGTACGTGCCCCCAGCTTAGCTACACCATGACCCCAACATCAGTGAAGGTAATACTTACTTCAGTGGGAATCACCCAATTACACATTACATAAAATTGGCGCCCAACGTGGGGCAAACATTGGTAGTATTTGTATCCCGGTCAACTGTGACTCTTACGTTAGTGTATACCAGTGGGTTAAGCATACTCGTGTTTGTCTCGAAACACTGGCTGGCAAAAGTGTTCATTTGTTTTAGTTAGTCTCTGTCCATGTTACTCTGTCCGGAATTGCAGAATTCTCTCATCACCACGGATTTTCTGACCGATAGTTGTGCTAGGAAGAGGTCTCACTAAACAAAAAATTCATTAGTTCTAATTCAATTATTCTAATTTGTTTTGAAGAAAAAAAAAAGAAAAAATATAAGTTTATGTACCTATCAGGGAGCTTTCAATTACTGGAATTATGAAGCCTGGATTCAAACAAAACTAGAATCTTCGTCCGTATAGTATCGTTACTTGATATGAGTACTTGATGAAAAGGAAAATCTTTAATTCAAAACAAAGATAATTTTGTTCTAAAATAAAAATGCATCTATGTGTCCCATCGTGTACAATAAAACAAATTACCAGATCAAATTAAAAGGATATATCTATACAATACCGCACAACAATACAAAAAAAAAAAAAAAAAAAAAGAAAAAAAAATTATATTTCATAAACGTATTAAAATCAAAACAAAATTAAGAAAATGTCAGTAAGACATAGCAACGAAAATTTATCTAGATTGGACAGGGTGGAAGTAGATGAGTGTTCATTGTGTCATAATTTGATGACAGAAAAGGAAGAATTACTTATAACAGAATGTAAACATAAATTCCATAAATCATGCCTGCTTAAGTTCCTTCAATCTAGTCAGACTTGTCCCCAGTGCCATGAAAAATGCACATCAGTTTTAAATTACCTCGATGAATCGGAGATTGCCTCCTCATTAACGCTAACACAAGGGGCTTACTCAAAGAAAATTAACTCAAATCAGTCGAGCAATTATAATTTACGTTCAAGGACGAAGGATACACAATCTTCAGGGGATTTTCCAGTAGAAGCTTGTAGGCAGAATAAAACTTCTATTATTCCTCAGCAGAATAATCAGGATAAGGTTGAGGAAATCTCTTCGGCTTCTCATATGAGTGACCAGATATCAAATATAATTGAACAAAAGTTCCGATCCGAGATTTCGAAAATAGAAGATTTACTTAGTTCGTTAACTAGCAGATTAAATAGTTTAAACACCGATCGCGTCAGAGAGCCTGATTGGCCACGTGAATCGTTTCTCCCAAGGCAGTCCGCGATCCCTCGAATAACAGAACCTTCGGTTAGACACGGAAATACTTCGGTACTCGTTACCAATAATAGCAAAGTTGCACACCTCATTCAAAGCTGGAACATATCTTTTAGTGGGATTCATAGTAAGATACCTGTAGATAAATTCATTTACATGGTGGAATCATTAACTCGAGGTAGTTTAGGCGGAGACTTTGGATCTTTGTGTGAACACATTCATATTTTATTTCGCGAAAAGGCAGCAGACTGGTTTTGGCGTTACAGGCGCAGTGTGCATAGGGTCGAATGGAGTCACCTATGCCTTGCTCTTCGATCCTATTTCCAAGACCATTTATCGGATGCCGATGTAATTGAAATTATAAGAGATAGGAAGCAGAAAGAGGGAGAAAGCTTTGATGAATTTTACAATGATATTTTACGACTTACAGATAGGCTTCGAGTTACCATTGATGAAGCTCAGTTAATTGAAATATTAAGACGAAATATAAGATCAAACTTGAGAACAGAGCTGTTTTACTTAGAAATACGATCGGTTGCACATCTGCGGCAATTGATATTGCGCAGAGAAGCGTTATTTGATGATTCAAAAAGAGATAGTTTCCGCTCAGGTCGCCGTCAAGTTCATGAAATTAGTTCAGATCATAAACTGTCAGAAACTGAGCTCGAAATTTGTGCAATTGATATGAAAGAAAAGGTTAGATCCAATCATACCTTGATTTGTTGGAATTGCCGGCAAGAAGGGCATCGTTATACTGACTGCCTAGAACAGAGATCAGTATTTTGCTATGGTTGTGGTGTACGTAATGTTTACAAACCAAATTGTACGACTTGTCGAGAGCCGGGAAACTTACGAACGAGCGAGGGCAACAACAACCGCAATCGCTCCAAAGAGAATGCGTAGATTTTAAATCGCAATCAACTCAAACCATTTCCATTCTAACGAATGAATATTTTCCTTTAAAAAATAGTCAGATAGTTTCTTTCCCTAGAAAACCTTATCATCAGCGCGTAATTGAATATCAAAAAGCCCGTAATAAAATATTTTGCGATAGCTTGTTAATTGGTGAGGAGAGACTGAAAATAAATAAAATCGTAAATAAAACCAAGCGAGCTACTTTACGATTACGAAAATTTTGGGGAAAAGTCAAACAGAATCGTGTGAAGTTTTCCACAACTATTTCAGCTTTCAATTCAGATAAAGGAGACATAAGGCCCTATGTAAATATAGAAGTATTAGGAGAAACGTATCTCGGTCTTTTGGATTCTGGTGCCTCGATTTCGTGTTTTAGTGGCGACACAGCCAAAAGATTTCTTAATTGGGAAACCTTCAAGAGTTGCAACGAGTCGGTAACCACTGCTGGTGGAGCTAAATATAAGATTATTGGTCGATTTAAGTCATTGGTAAAATTTAAAAATATAGAAAAAGAGCTTGAGTTTTTTATAATTCCAGAGCTTACTCAAAATCTCTATTTAGGTATGGACTTTTTCTTAAGTTTTGGCCTCTTTGACAAATTGTTAAGTTCGCTTAATTCGGATTCATTATCAATACCCAATTATGACCAAATGCACTGTTTTAATGAAAAGCAAAGGCAGTTGCTTCAGACTGTAATTGACTTATTCCCATCATTTGAGAAAGAAGGTTTGGGAAAAACCGATTTAATTAGACATACCATCGAAATAGAACCACATGCAAGACCCATAAAACAGCGGTATTTTTCTGTTTCGCCAGCAGTCGAAAGAAAAATTCATACAGAAATTGATCGGATGCTAGACTTAGAAGTGATTGAAAAGGCACCTCCAAACTGCCCTTGGTCAAGCCCAGTAACGATAGTCGATAAACCAGGAAAAATAAGGCTATGCTTAGATTCGCGGAAATTAAATAAGGTTACGGTAAAAGACGCTTATCCACTCCCAAAAATAAACGGAATTTTAAGCCGATTGCCAAAGGCGGAATATATCACATCGCTTGATTTGAAACACGCCTTTTGGCAAATCGAGCTTGATGAAGAGTCACGCGATAAAACAGCCTTCACTGTGCCAAACCGACCATTATACAGATTTAAGGTTATGCCATTTGGTTTGACTAACGCTCCAATGACGATGAGCCGATTGATGGACTTAATAATACCTAACGAATTACAAAACAAAGTATTCGTATACTTGGACGATCTTGTAATAGTGTCGGATAGCTTTGAATCTCATATGAATTGCTTAACAAAAGTTGCTAACTTATTACGAGACGCTGGTCTTACGGTAAATATCTCTAAATGCAAATTTGGCATGAAAGAAGTGAGGTACTTAGGATTTATAATAGGTAACGGGGTTCTGAAACCGGACCCAGAAAAGGTGTCTGCTATACGAAATTTGAAACCACCTCGTACCGTTCGTGAATTGCGAGGATTTCTCGGTTTAGCCGGTTGGTACCGAAGATTCATCAATAATTTTGCTTCATTATCGTCACCTCTAACGGATCTCACTTCGAAAACAAAAAAATTCGTATGGTCGCCTGAAGCAAATAGAGCTTTTGAAGAAATAAAATTAAAACTAACTTCTGCTCCAGTCTTAATAACTCCTGATTTTTCAAAACCCTTTATAGTGCAATGCGATGCATCGATAGTAGGTGTAGGCGGAGTGTTAGCACAAGAAGATCCCGAGGGAGTCGAAAGGCCTATTGCGTATTATTCCCATAAATTAAATCGAGCACAGAGAAATTATTCAATAACCGAACTAGAGTGTCTCGCGGCGTTGTTAAGCATTCAAAAATTTCGCGAATATATTGAGGGACATCCGTTTGTTGTAATTACAGATCACGCGAGTTTACAATGGCTCATGAGACAAAAAGACTTAAATGGACGTTTAGCCCGATGGTCCCTTAAGCTGCAGGGATTTGATTTTCTGATTAAGCACCGGAAAGGTTCGCAAAATGTAGTCCCAGATTTTTTGTCCAGATATAATATTGAAGAGATAAATTCTTCGGAAATAATACCCGAAATTGACTTATCTTCTGCTCACTTTGAATCTTTTGAATATGTAGAAATCCGCAATAAAATTTTGGCAAACGAAAATCGTTTTCCGGACCTAAAAGTCGCCGACAAATTTATTTATAAAAGAACCGAAATATCGGATGACAACTCATCTACAGATGAATCGATTTGGAAATTATGGGTTCCCCAACAACTTTCCGAGGACGTAATTAAGAGAGTTCATTGTTCCCCTACTACTTCCCATGGTGGTATTGGTAAGACACTAGAAAAGCTTCGACGCTATTTCTTTTGGCCAAAAATGGTGTCTCAAGTGAGAGCTGTGATTTCAAATTGCGACGTGTGCAGGGAAAGTAAAGCACCAAATATTACTCTCAGACCACCAATGGGTCAACAGCAAAAATCTGAAAGGCCGTTCCAAAAATTGTTTATAGATTTATTAGGTCCATATCCACGATCCCAAAAGGGGAATATAGGAATTTTAATAGTGTTAGACCATTTTTCGAAGTTTGTATTTCTGAAGCCTTTACGCAAATTCTCTTCCTCGAGCATTTGTGATTACGTCGAGGAAAATGTCTTCATGCTGTGTGGAGTCCCAGAAGTGATCATTTCAGATAATGGGTCCCAATTTAAGTCAGCTACATTCAATTCATTTTTAAATAAATATGGGGTTACTCACACATATACTGCCATTTACTCTCCGCAGTCAAATGCCTCAGAGAGAGTTAATCGATCTATTATTGCAGCAATTCGATCATATTTAGATACCGACCAAAGATATTGGGATAAAAATCTGGCACAGATAGCAGCAGCCTTACGGAGTTCACATCATCAGTCATTGGGGTTTTCACCCTATGTAGTTCTATTTGGACAGCAGATGATCACTCATGCCGGTACATATGGTTTGTTACGGAAGCTAAATCTCCTGAGCGAAGGAACAACAGATTTAATACCTGGCGACCAAATACAGTTGATCAGAGAAAAAGTAAAAGAAAACTTAAAGACTGCCTACGAAACAAATAAACAGAGATACAATCTTAAATCCCGAGAAATTAGATTTTTACCTGGACAAGAGGTTTTCCGTCGAAATTTTTCGCAAAGTGACAAGGCGAAAGGATATAACGCGAAATTGGCTAAGAAATTTTTAAAATCTAGAATCGTCAAAAAGGTAGGAAATTGCTATTATGAGTTAGAGGACTTAAAGGGGCGTTTAGTAGGAGTTTTCCACGTTAAAGATATTCGTCGTTAATTTTATTTTTCTAATTCCCCTTTTTCCAGTTGATTCTTTGTTGAAGAGTCAACTGCAGAATCAACTAGTTTGTAACGGGCGACTTAGGAGTGGCGTGATTTTGCCACCGAAATAGTACCGCAAATTGACTTTGTAGCTCGCCGTAATAATTCTCTTCCCTACAGAATTGTACTTCACTGAATAGTCGCAACAAATTTTCGCGACATTATTCGCATTTTTTTTGCATATGTTTTCGCATTACGCCTTGAATAGCGGTATTTTGCCGATGAGCAGCGAGGAGTTGCGATGCCCTTGAAATTGAGAGTGAGAACAAAATTGGAATGAAGTGAAGTAGCTATTTGAAAAGAGTCAGTCGAGATTTGCCTAGGAAACAAACAGGTTGAGGGATGACCAACAAAACTTTCTTGTGCATGGATCCAATATAAAAATTTCAAAAAAAAAAAAAAAAAAAAAACTATAAGAGAAAAAGTGTTCATCGTGTTAAAAGGTTTTGTTTAAAATTAAAAATAAACAAAATTCGTTAAAATTAAAATTTGTTTAAAATTAAAAATAAACAAAATTCGTTAAAATTAAAATTCGTTTAAAATTAAAAATAAACAAAAATCGATTGGAAAAAAAGGCAAATTAAAGAAATTCATCGTTGAAAAATGAAAGAAATAAATTCATTCATCACAATATTTTAAAGTAAAAATTGACATAAGTTCAAGAATTGACATAAGTTTGTTATAAAATTATGTTGGTTATCAATGCATCAAAAATTGAATCGTTAAAATAGAAGAAAAACGAAAGTTCATTGTTTAAAAGATTTTTAAAGGCAAATTAAAAGAAAATTAATCGTTGACATAAAGCCATAAAAAAAAAAAAAACCCTAACGAAACAAAAGAAGTAAAACATCAAAGGGAAGATGAAGAATAAACTGAAATCCGGAAAAGAAGACGACGAGGCCGTTCCACCTAGCAGACAATAAATATTTAGTACAGCTACGTATAAGACTAAATTTTCTACTTGTGTATCTTATATATATATTAGAATATATACTATGTATACATATTGTGTAGATACCTTACCATACAAATTACATTTAAATACTTGCTTACATACCTTACTTAAGAATTATACTTAATACTTAATATAATTACATACTATATATATACATACTATATATATATACATATACTTACGAACAATTATCTTAACAACTAAATAACGTAACGAGAAAAGAGAAAAACAAAAAAATCCCATTAATACTTGTACTTATCTCTAAGAAACGTAATTACCGAAAAAATAAAAATGTAACCGACCTTTATGAGAAATTGAAATCACTATTTGCGATTATGTAAAATAACACTTGTTATTAAATCAATAGAAATCATGAAATTTGGGTTGTGTAAAACTTTGATACTTTATTTTGTTCAATTTAGACGATGAATTTTGAAAAGTTTTTTCCAATTAATAAATACCATATGGAAACGATGAATTAAGTCTACGCTTTTTAATTTGATCGGTTGAGTACACGATGGCCTATGTAGGGACTTCGGTGACATAGTCTAGGAGCCGGAAGTCAAGGATGGGAGGGCAGGATAGGATCAGTACACCCAGATCCTATACACACATGGATGCATAACCATAGTCCTGGAATTAGTCTCAGAGTTTTGTGGGCTTAGTTCAATAGCTATTTCTTTTTTTTCTCATTTGGCACGTAACAGTAAATTTTATATGTAATCGATTTCTTGGTGAGCAAGCAAACAACCCCTCCCCAATGCCGACGAGCCGCAGCCTGTTGCCAGTACGTGCCCCCAGCTTAGCTACACCATGACCCCAACATCAGTGAAGGTAATACTTACTTCAGTGGGAATCACCCAATTACACATTACAGTATATGAGCGAGAAAGCCAACACAAAGTTGAGGGTATGAGTACTCGTGCCTTCTGAGACTGTTGGGCCCCCATCTGGGTCAAATGTAAAAAATCGCCTTCTCGGTTCTAATTTTTGTTTTAAAAGATCGAGCATCCCTTGGTCTTTTATTAAACTTTTATCATTTTCATCCAGAACTTGGATTTCATGGAAGTATATGAGCGAGAAAGCCAACACAAAGTTGAGGGTATGAGTACTCGTGCCTTCTGAGACTGTTGGGCCCCCATCTGGGTCAAATGTAAAAAATTGCCTTCTCGGTTCTAATTTTTGTTTTAAAAGATCGAGCGTCTCTTGGTCTTTTATTAAACTTTTATCATTTTCATCCAGAACTTGGATTTCATGGAAGTATATGAGCGAGAAAGCCAACACAAAGTTGAGGGTATGAGTACTCGTGCCTTCTGAGACTGTTGGGCCCCCATCTGGGTCAAATGTAAAAAATCGCCTTCTCGGTTCTAATTTTTGTTTTAAAAGATCGAGCATCTCTTGTTCTTTTATTAAACTTTTATCATTTTCATCCAGAACTTGGATTTCATGGAAGTATATGAGCGAGAAAGCCAACACAAAGTTGAGGGTATCGTGCCTTCTGAGACTGTTGGGCCCCCATCTGGGTCAAATGTAAAAAATCGCCTTCTCGGTTCTAATTTTTGTTTTAAAAGATCGAGCATCCCTTGGTCTTTTATTAAACTTTTATCATTTTCATCCAGAACTTGTATTTCATGGAAGTATATGAGCGAGAAAGCCAACACAAAGTTGAGGGTATGAGTACTCGTGCCTTCTGAGACTGTTGGGCCCCCATCTGGGTCAAATGTAAAAAATTGCCTTCTCGGTTCTAATTTTTGTTTTAAAAGATCGAGCGTCTCTTGGTCTTTTATTAAACTTTTATCATTTTCATCCAGAACTTGGATTTCATGGAAGTATATGAGCGAGAAAGCCAACACAAAGTTGAGGGTATGAGTACTCGTGCCTTCTGAGACTGTTGGGCCCCCATCTGGGTCAAATGTAAAAAATCGCCTTCTCGGTTCTAATTTTTGTTTTAAAAGATCGAGCATCTCTTGTTCTTTTATTAAACTTTTATCATTTTCATCCAGAACTTGGATTTCATGGAAGTATATGAGCGAGAAAGCCAACACAAAGTTGAGGGTATGAGTACTCGTGCCTTCTGAGACTGTTGGGCCCCCATCTGGGTCAAATGTAAAAAATTGCCTTCTCGGTTCTAATTTTTGTTTTAAAAGGTCGAGCGTCTCTTGGTCTTTTATTAAACTTTTATCATTTTCATTCAGAACTTGGATTTCATGGAAGTATATGAGCGAGAAAGCCAACACAAAGTTGAGGGTATGAGTACTCGTGCCTTCTGAGACTGTTGGGCCCCCATCTGGGTCAAATGTAAAAAATCGCCTTCTCGGTTCTAATTTTTGTTTTAAAAGATCGAGCATCCCTTGGTCTTTTATTAAACTTTTATCATTTTCATCCAGAACTTGGATTTCATGGAAGTATATGAGCGAGAAAGCCAACACAAAGTTGAGGGTATGAGTACTCGTGCCTTCTGAGACTGTTGGGCCCCCATCTGGGTCAAATGTAAAAAATTGCCTTCTCGGTTCTAATTTTTGTTTTAAAAGATCGAGCGTCTCTTGGTCTTTTATTAAACTTTTATCATTTTCATCCAGAACTTGGATTTCATGGAAGTATATGAGCGAGAAAGCCAACACAAAGTTGAGGGTATGAGTACTCGTGCCTTCTGAGACTGTTGGGCCCCCATCTGGGTCAAATGTAAAAAATCGCCTTCTCGGTTCTAATTTTTGTTTTAAAAGATCGAGCATCTCTTGTTCTTTTATTAAACTTTTATCATTTTCATCCAGAACTTGGATTTCATGGAAGTATATGAGCGAGAAAGCCAACACAAAGTTGAGGGTATGAGTACTCGTGCCTTCTGAGACTGTTGGGCCCCCATCTGGGTCAAATGTAAAAAATCGCCTTCTCGGTTCTAATTTTTGTTTTAAAAGATCGAGCATCCCTTGGTCTTTTATTAAACTTTTATCATTTTCATCCAGAACTTGGATTTCATGGAAGTATATGAGCGAGAAAGCCAACACAAAGTTGAGGGTATGAGTACTCGTGCCTTCTGAGACTGTTGGGCCCCCATCTGGGTCAAATGTAAAAAATTGCCTTCTCGGTTCTAATTTTTGTTTTAAAAGATCGAGCGTCTCTTGGTCTTTTATTAAACTTTTATCATTTTCATCCAGAACTTGGATTTCATGGAAGTATATGAGCGAGAAAGCCAACACAAAGTTGAGGGTATGAGTACTCGTGCCTTCTGAGACTGTTGGGCCCCCATCTGGGTCAAATGTAAAGAATTGCCTTCTCGGTTCTAATTTTTGTTTTAAAAGATCGAGCATCTCTTGGTCTTTTATTAAACTTTTATCATTTTCATCCAGAACTTGGATTTCACGGAAGTATATGAGCGAGAAAGCCAACACAAAGTTGAGGGTATGAGTACTCGTGCCTTCTGAGACTGTTGGGCCCCCATCTGGGTCAAATGTAAAAAATTGCCTTCTCGGTTCTAATTTTTGTTTTAAAAGATCGAGCATCTCTTGGTCTTTTATTAAACTTTTATCATTTTCATCCAGAACTTGGATTTCACGGAAGTATATGAGCGAGAAAGCCAACACAAAGTTGAGGGTATGAGTACTCGTGCCTTCTGAGACTGTTGGGCCCCCATCTGGGTCAAATGTAAAAAATCGCCTTCTCGGTTCTAATTTTTGTTTTAAAAGATCGAGCATCTCTTGGTCTTTTATTAAACTTTTATCATTTTCATCCAGAACTTGGATTTCACGGAAGTATATGAGCGAGAAAGCCAACACAAAGTTGAGGGTATGAGTACTCGTGCCTTCTGAGACTGTTGGGCCCCCATCTGGGTCAAATGTAAAGAATTGCCTTCTCGGTTCTAATTTTTGTTTTAAAAGATCGAGCATCTCTTGGTCTTTTATTAAACTTTTATCATTTTCATCCAGAACTTGGATTTCACGGAAGTATATGAGCGAGAAAGCCAACACAAAGTTGAGGGTATGAGTACTCGTGCCTTCTGAGACTGTTGGGCCCCCATCTGGGTCAAATGTAAAAAATCGCCTTCTCGGTTCTAATTTTTGTTTTAAAAGATCGAGCATCCCTTGGTCTTTTATTAAACTTTTATCATTTTCATCCAGAACTTGGATTTCATGGAAGTATGTATATGAGCGAGAAAGCCAACACAAAGTTGAGGGTATGAGTACTCGTGCCTTCTGAGACTGTTGGGCCCCCATCTGGGTCAAATGTAAAAAATCGCCTTCTCGGTTCTAATTTTTGTTTTAAAAGATCGAGCATCTCTTGTTCTTTTATTAAACTTTTATCATTTTCATCCAGAACTTGGATTTCATGGAAGTATATGAGCGAGAAAGCCAACACAAAGTTGAGGGTATGAGTACTCGTGCCTTCTGAGACTGTTGGGCCCCCATCTGGGTCAAATGTAAAAAATCGCCTTCTCGGTTCTAATTTTTGTTTTAAAAGATCGAGCATCTCTTGGTCTTTTATTAAACTTTTATCATTTTCATCCAGAACTTGGATTTCATGGAAGTATATGAGCGAGAAAGCCAACACAAAGTTGAGGGTATGAGTACTCGTGCCTTCTGAGACTGTTGGGCCCCCATCTGGGTCAAATGTAAAAAATTGCCTTCTCGGTTCTAATTTTTGTTTTAAAAGATCGAGCGTCTCTTGGTCGTTTATTAAACTTTTATCATTTTCATCCAGAACTTGGATTTCATGGAAGTATATGAGCGAGAAAGCCAACACAAAGTTGAGGGTATGAGTACTCGTGCCTTCTGAGACTGTTGGGCCCCCATCTGGGTCAAATGTAAAGAATTGCCTTCTCGGTTCTAATTTTTGTTTTAAAAGTTCGAGCATCTCTTGGTCTTTTATTAAACTTTTATCATTTTCATCCAGAACTTGGATTTCATGGAAGTATATGAGCGAGAAAGCCAACACAAAGTTGAGGGTATGAGTACTCGTGCCTTCTGAGACTGTTGGGCCCCCATCTGGGTCAAATGTAAAAAATCGCCTTCTCGGTTCTAATTTTTGTTTTAAAAGATCGAGCATCTCTTGTTCTTTTATTAAACTTTTATCATTTTCATCCAGAACTTGGATTTCATGGAAGTATATGAGCGAGAAAGCCAACACAAAGTTGAGGGTATGAGTACTCGTGCCTTCTGAGACTGTTGGGCCCCCATCTGGGTCAAATGTAAAAAATCGCCTTCTCGGTTCTAATTTTTGTTTTAAAAGATCGAGCATCTCTTGGTCTTTTATTAAACTTTTATCATTTTCATCCAGAACTTGGATTTCATGGAAGTATATGAGCGAGAAAGCCAACACAAAGTTGAGGGTATGAGTACTCGTGCCTTCTGAGACTGTTGGGCCCCCATCTGGGTCAAATGTAAAAAATCGCCTTCTCGGTTCTAATTTTTGTTTTAAAAGATCGAGCATCTCTTGTTCTTTTATTAAACTTTTATCATTTTCATCCAGAACTTGGATTTCATGGAAGTATATGAGCGAGAAAGCCAACACAAAGTTGAGGGTATGAGTACTCGTGCCTTCTGAGACTGTTGGGCCCCCATCTGGGTCAAATGTAAAAAATCGCCTTCTCGGTTCTAATTTTTGTTTTAAAAGATCGAGCATCTCTTGTTTTTTTTTTTTAAACTTTTATCATTTTCATCCAGAACTTGGATTTCATGGAAGTATATGAGCGAGAAAGCCAACACAAAGTTGAGGGTATGAGTACTCGTGCCTTCTGAGACTGTTGGGCCCCCATCTGGGTCAAATGTAAAAAATCGCCTTCTCGGTTCTAATTTTTGTTTTAAAAGATCGAGCATCTCTTGGTCTTTTATTAAACTTTTATCATTTTCATCCAGAACTTGGATTTCATGGAAGTATATGAGCGAGAAAGCCAACACAAAGTTGAGGGTATGAGTACTCGTGCCTTCTGAGACTGTTGGGCCCCCATCTGGGTCAAATGTTAAAAATCGCCTTCTCGGTTCTAATTTTTGTTTTAAAAGATCGAGCATCTCTTGGTCTTTTATTAAACTTTTATCATTTTCATCCAGAACTTGGATTTCATGGAAGTATATGAGCGAGAAAGCCAACACAAAGTTGAGGGTATGAGTACTCGTGCCTTCTGAGACTGTTGGGCCCCCATCTGGGTCAAATGTAAAAAATCGCCTTCTCGGTTCTAATTTTTGTTTTAAAAGATCGAGCATCTCTTGTTCTCTTATTAAACTTTTATCATTTTCATCCAGAACTTGGATTTCATGGAAGTATATGAGCGAGAAAGCCAACACAAAGTTGAGGGTATGAGTACTCGTGCCTTCTGAGACTGTTGGGCCCCCATCTGGGTCAAATGTAAAAAATCGCCTTCTCGGTTCTAATTTTTGTTTTAAAAGATCGAGCATCTCTTGTTCTCTTATTAAACTTTTATCATTTTCATCCAGAACTTGGATTTCATGGAAGTATATGAGCGAGAAAGCCAACACAAAGTTGAGGGTATGAGTACTCGTGCCTTCTGAGACTGTTGGGCCCCCATCTGGGTCAAATGTAAAAAATCGCCTTCTCGGTTCTAATTTTTGTTTTAAAAGATCGAGCATCTCTTGTTCTGTTATTAAACTTTTATCATTTTCATCCAGAACTTGGATTTCATGGAAGTATATGAGCGAGAAAGCCAACACAAAGTTGAGGGTATGAGTACTCGTGCCTTCTGAGACTGTTGGGCCCCCATCTGGGTCAAATGTAAAAAATCGCCTTCTCGGTTCTAATTTTTGTTTTAAAAGATCGAGCATCTCTTGTTCTCTTATTAAACTTTTATCATTTTCATCCAGAACTTGGATTTCATGGAAGTATATGAGCGAGAAAGCCAACACAAAGTTGAGGGTATGAGTACTCGTGCCTTCTGAGACTGTTGGGCCCCCATCTGGGTCAAATGTAAAAAATCGCCTTCTCGGTTCTAATTTTTGTTTTAAAAGATCGAGCATCTCTTGTTCTCTTATTAAACTTTTATCATTTTCATCCAGAACTTGGATTTCATGGAAGTATATGAGCGAGAAAGCCAACACAAAGTTGAGGGTATGAGTACTCGTGCCTTCTGAGACTGTTGGGCCCCCATCTGGGTCAAATGTAAAAAATCGCCTTCTCGGTTCTAATTTTTGTTTTAAAAGATCGAGCATCTCTTGTTCTGTTATTAAACTTTTATCATTTTCATCCAGAACTTGGATTTCATGGAAGTATATGAGCGAGAAAGCCAACACAAAGTTGAGGGTATGAGTACTCGTGCCTTCTGAGACTGTTGGGCCCCCATCTGGGTCAAATGTAAAAAATCGCCTTCTCGGTTCTAACTTTTGTTTTAAAAGATCGAGCATCTCTTGGTCTTTTATTAAACTTTTATCATTTTCATCCAGAACTTGGATTTCATGGAAGTATATGAGCGAGAAAGCCAACACAAAGTTGAGGGTATGAGTACTCGTGCCTTCTGAGACTGTTGGGCCCCCATCTGGGTCAAATGTAAAAAATCGCCTTCTCGGTTCTAATTTTTGTTTTAAAAGATCGAGCATCTCTTGGTCTTTTATTAAACTTTTATCATTTTCATCCAGAACTTGGATTTCATGGAAGTATATGAGCGAGAAAGCCAACACAAAGTTGAGGGTATGAGTACTCGTGCCTTCTGAGACTGTTGGGCCCCCATCTGGGTCAAATGTAAAAAATCGCCTTCTCGGTTCTAATTTTTGTTTTAAAAGATCGAGCATCTCTTGTTCTCTTATTAAACTTTTATCATTTTCATCCAGAACTTGGATTTCATGGAAGTATATGAGCGAGAAAGCCAACACAAAGTTGAGGGTATGAGTACTCGTGCCTTCTGAGACTGTTGGGCCCCCATCTGGGTCAAATGTAAAAAATCGCCTTCTCGGTTCTAATTTTTGTTTTAAAAGATCGAGCATCTCTTGTTCTTTTATTAAACTTTTATCATTTTCATCCAGAACTTGGATTTCATGGAAGTATATGAGCGAGAAAGCCAACACAAAGTTGAGGGTATGAGTACTCGTGCCTTCTGAGACTGTTGGGCCCCCATCTGGGTCAAATGTAAAAAATCGCCTTCTCGGTTCTAATTTTTGTTTTAAAAGATCGAGGATCTCTTGGTCTTTTATTAAACTTTTATCATTTTCATCCAGAACTTGGATTTCATGGAAGTATATGAGCGAGAAAGCCAACACAAAGTTGAGGGTATGAGTCTCGTGCCTTCTGAGACTGTTGGGCCCCCATCTGGGTCAAATGTAAAAAATCGCCTTCTCGGTTCTAATTTTTGTTTTAAAAGATCGAGCATCTCTTGGTATTTTATTAAACTTTTATCATTTTCATCCAGAACTTGGATTTCATGGAAGTATATGAGCGAGAAAGCCAACACAAAGTTGAGGGTATGAGTACTCGTGCCTTCTGAGACTGTTGGGCCCCCATCTGGGTCAAATGTAAAAAATCGCCTTCTCGGTTCTAATTTTTGTTTTAAAAGATCGAGCATCTCTTGGTCTTTTATTAAACTTTTATCATTTTCATCCAGAACTTGGATTTCATGGAAGTATATGAGCGAGAAAGCCAACACAAAGTTGAGGGTATGAGTACTCGTGCCTTCTGAGACTGTTGGGCCCCCATCTGGGTCAAATGTAAAAAATCGCCTTCTCGGTTCTAATTTTTGTTTTAAAAGATCGAGCATCTCTTGTTCTTTTATTAAACTTTTATCATTTTCATCCAGAACTTGGATTTCATGGAAGTATACTCGTGCCTTCTGAGACTGTTGGGCCCCCATCTGGGTCAAATGTAAAAAATCGCCTTCTCGGTTCTAATTTTTGTTTTAAAAGATCGAGCATCTCTTGTTCTTTTATTAAACTTTTATCATTTTCATCCAGAACTTGGATTTCATGGAAGTATATGAGCGAGAAAGCCAACACAAAGTTGAGGGTATGAGTACTCGTGCCTTCTGAGACTGTTGGGCCCCCATCTGGGTCAAATGTAAAAAATCGCCTTCTCGGTTCTAATTTTTGTTTTAAAAGATCGAGCATCTCTTGTTCTCTTATTAAACTTTTATCATTTTCATCCAGAACTTGGATTTCATGGAAGTATATGAGCGAGAAAGCCAACACAAAGTTGAGGGTATGAGTACTCGTGCCTTCTGAGACTGTTGGGCCCCCATCTGGGTCAAATGTTAAAAATCGCCTTCTCGGTTCTAATTTTTGTTTTAAAAGATCGAGCATCTCTTGGTCTTTTATTAAACTTTTATCATTTTCATCCAGAACTTGGATTTCATGGAAGTATATGAGCGAGAAAGCCAACACAAAGTTGAGGGTATGAGTACTCGTGCCTTCTGAGACTGTTGGGCCCCCATCTGGGTCAAATGTAAAAAATCGCCTTCTCGGTTCTAATTTTTGTTTTAAAAGATCGAGCATCTCTTGTTCTCTTATTAAACTTTTATCATTTTCATCCAGAACTTGGATTTCATGGAAGTATATGAGCGAGAAAGCCAACACAAAGTTGAGGGTATGAGTACTCGTGCCTTCTGAGACTGTTGGGCCCCCATCTGGGTCAAATGTAAAAAATCGCCTTCTCGGTTCTAATTTTTGTTTTAAAAGATCGAGCATCTCTTGTTCTCTTATTAAACTTTTATCATTTTCATCCAGAACTTGGATTTCATGGAAGTATATGAGCGAGAAAGCCAACACAAAGTTGAGGGTATGAGTACTCGTGCCTTCTGAGACTGTTGGGCCCCCATCTGGGTCAAATGTAAAAAATCGCCTTCTCGGTTCTAATTTTTGTTTTAAAAGATCGAGCATCTCTTGTTCTGTTATTAAACTTTTATCATTTTCATCCAGAACTTGGATTTCATGGAAGTATATGAGCGAGAAAGCCAACACAAAGTTGAGGGTATGAGTACTCGTGCCTTCTGAGACTGTTGGGCCCCCATCTGGGTCAAATGTAAAAAATCGCCTTCTCGGTTCTAATTTTTGTTTTAAAAGATCGAGCATCTCTTGTTCTCTTATTAAACTTTTATCATTTTCATCCAGAACTTGGATTTCATGGAAGTATATGAGCGAGAAAGCCAACACAAAGTTGAGGGTATGAGTACTCGTGCCTTCTGAGACTGTTGGGCCCCCATCTGGGTCAAATGTAAAAAATCGCCTTCTCGGTTCTAATTTTTGTTTTAAAAGATCGAGCATCTCTTGTTCTCTTATTAAACTTTTATCATTTTCATCCAGAACTTGGATTTCATGGAAGTATATGAGCGAGAAAGCCAACACAAAGTTGAGGGTATGAGTACTCGTGCCTTCTGAGACTGTTGGGCCCCCATCTGGGTCAAATGTAAAAAATCGCCTTCTCGGTTCTAATTTTTGTTTTAAAAGATCGAGCATCTCTTGTTCTGTTATTAAACTTTTATCATTTTCATCCAGAACTTGGATTTCATGGAAGTATATGAGCGAGAAAGCCAACACAAAGTTGAGGGTATGAGTACTCGTGCCTTCTGAGACTGTTGGGCCCCCATCTGGGTCAAATGTAAAAAATCGCCTTCTCGGTTCTAATTTTTGTTTGAAAAGATCGAGCATCTCTTGTTCTCTTATTAAACTTTTATCATTTTCATCCAGAACTTGGATTTCATGGAAGTATATGAGCGAGAAAGCCAACACAAAGTTGAGGGTATGAGTACTCGTGCCTTCTGAGACTGTTGGGCCCCCATCTGGGTCAAATGTAAAAAATCGCCTTCTCGGTTCTAATTTTTGTTTTAAAAGATCGAGCATCTCTTGGTCTTTTATTAAACTTTTATCATTTTCATCCAGAACTTGGATTTCATGGAAGTATATGAGCGAGAAAGCCAACACAAAGTTGAGGGTATGAGTACTCGTGCCTTCTGAGACTGTTGGGCCCCCATCTGGGTCAAATGTAAAAAATCGCCTTCTCGGTTCTAATTTTTGTTTTAAAAGATCGAGCATCTCTTGGTCTTTTATTAAACTTTTATCATTTTCATCCAGAACTTGGATTTCATGGAAGTATATGAGCGAGAAAGCCAACACAAAGTTGAGGGTATGAGTACTCGTGCCTTCTGAGACTGTTGGGCCCCCATCTGGGTCAAATGTAAAAAATCGCCTTCTCGGTTCTAATTTTTGTTTTAAAAGATCGAGCATCTCTTGTTCTCTTATTAAACTTTTATCATTTTCATCCAGAACTTGGATTTCATGGAAGTATATGAGCGAGAAAGCCAACACAAAGTTGAGGGTATGAGTACTCGTGCCTTCTGAGACTGTTGGGCCCCCATCTGGGTCAAATGTAAAAAATCGCCTTCTCGGTTCTAATTTTTGTTTTAAAAGATCGAGCATCTCTTGTTCTTTTATTAAACTTTTATCATTTTCATCCAGAACTTGGATTTCATGGAAGTATATGAGCGAGAAAGCCAACACAAAGTTGAGGGTATGAGTACTCGTGCCTTCTGAGACTGTTGGGCCCCCATCTGGGTCAAATGTAAAAAATCGCCTTCTCGGTTCTAATTTTTGTTTTAAAAGATCGAGGATCTCTTGGTCTTTTATTAAACTTTTATCATTTTCATCCAGAACTTGGATTTCATGGAAGTATATGAGCGAGAAAGCCAACACAAAGTTGAGGGTATGAGTACTCGTGCCTTCTGAGACTGTTGGGCCCCCATCTGGGTCAAATGTAAAAAATCGCCTTCTCGGTTCTAATTTTTGTTTTAAAAGATCGAGCATCTCTTGGTCTTTTATTAAACTTTTATCATTTTCATCCAGAACTTGGATTTCATGGAAGTATATGAGCGAGAAAGCCAACACAAAGTTGAGGGTATGAGTACTCGTGCCTTCTGAGACTGTTGGGCCCCCATCTGGGTCAAATGTAAAAAATCGCCTTCTCGGTTCTAATTTTTGTTTTAAAAGATCGAGCATCTCTTGGTATTTTATTAAACTTTTATCATTTTCATCCAGAACTTGGATTTCATGGAAGTATATGAGCGAGAAAGCCAACACAAAGTTGAGGGTATGAGTACTCGTGCCTTCTGAGACTGTTGGGCCCCCATCTGGGTCAAATGTAAAAAATCGCCTTCTCGGTTCTAATTTTTGTTTTAAAAGATCGAGCATCTCTTGGTCTTTTATTAAACTTTTATCATTTTCATCCAGAACTTGGATTTCATGGAAGTATATGAGCGAGAAAGCCAACACAAAGTTGAGGGTATGAGTACTTGTGCCTTCTGAGACTGTTGGGCCCCCATCTGGGTCAAATGTAAAAAATCGCCTTCTCGGTTCTAATTTTTGTTTTAAAAGATCGAGCATCTCTTGTTCTTTTATTAAACTTTTATCATTTTCATCCAGAACTTGGATTTCATGGAAGTATACTCGTGCCTTCTGAGACTGTTGGGCCCCCATCTGGGTCAAATGTAAAAAATCGCCTTCTCGGTTCTAATTTTTGTTTTAAAAGATCGAGCATCTCTTGTTCTTTTATTAAACTTTTATCATTTTCATCCAGAACTTGGATTTCATGGAAGTATATGAGCGAGAAAGCCAACACAAAGTTGAGGGTATGAGTACTCGTGCCTTCTGAGACTGTTGGGCCCCCATCTGGGTCAAATGTAAAAAATCGCCTTCTCGGTTCTAATTTTTGTTTTAAAAGATCGAGCATCTCTTGGTCTTTTATTAAACTTTTATCATTTTCATCCAGAACTTGGATTTCATCGAAGTATATGAGCGAGAAAGCCAACACAAAGTTGAGGGTATGAGTACTCGTGCCTTCTGAGACTGTTGGGCCCCCCTCTGGGTCAAATGTAAAAAATCGCCTTCTCGGTTCTAATTTTTGTTTTAAAAGATCGAGCATCTCTTGGTCTTTTATTAAACTTTTATCATTTTCATCCGGAACTTGGATTTCATGGAAGTATATGAGCGAGAAAGCCAACACAAAGTTGAGGGTATGAGTACTCGTGCCTTCTGAGACTGTTGGGCCCCCATCTGGGTCAAATGTAAAAAATCGCCTTCTCGGTTCTAATTTTTGTTTTAAAAGATCGAGCATCTCTTGGTCTTTTATTAAACTTTTATCATTTTCATCCAGAACTTGGATTTCATGGAAGTATATGAGCGAGAAAGCCAACACAAAGTTGAGGGTATGAGTACTCGTGCCTTCTGAGACTGTTGGGCCCCCATCTGGGTCAAATGTAAAAAATCGCCTTCTCGGTTCTAATTTTTGTTTTAAAAGATCGAGCATCTCTTGTTCTGTTATTAAACTTTTATCATTTTCATCCAGAACTTGGATTTCATGGAAGTATATGAGCGAGAAAGCCAACACAAAGTTGAGGGTATGAGTACTCGTGCCTTCTGAGACTGTTGGGCCCCCATCTGGGTCAAATGTAAAAAATCGCCTTCTCGGTTCTAATTTTTGTTTTAAAAGATCGAGCATCTCTTGGTCTTTTATTAAACTTTTATCATTTTCATCCAGAACTTGGATTTCATGGAAGTATATGAGCGAGAAAGCCAACACAAAGTTGAGGGTATGAGTACTCGTGCCTTCTGAGACTGTTGGGCCCCCATCTGGGTCAAATGTAAAAAATCGCCTTCTCGGTTCTAATTTTTGTTTTAAAAGATCGAGCATCTCTTGTTCTGTTATTAAACTTTTATCATTTTCATCCAGAACTTGGATTTCATGGAAGTATATGAGCGAGAAAGCCAACACAAAGTTGAGGGTATGAGTACTCGTGCCTTCTGAGACTGTTGGGCCCCCATCTGGGTCAAATGTAAAAAATCGCCTTCTCGGTTCTAATTTTTGTTTTAAAAGATCGAGCATCTCTTGGTCTTTTATTAAACTTTTATCATTTTCATCCAGAACTTGGATTTCATGGAAGTATATGAGCGAGAAAGCCAACACAAAGTTGAGGGTATGAGTACTCGTGCCTTCTGAGACTGTTGGGCCCCCATCTGGGTCAAATGTAAAAAATCGCCTTCTCGGTTCTAATTTTTGTTTTAAAAGATCGAGCATCTCTTGTTCTCTTATTAAACTTTTATCATTTTCATCCAGAACTTGGATTTCATGGAAGTATATGAGCGAGAAAGCCAACACAAAGTTGAGGGTATGAGTACTCGTGCCTTCTGAGACTGTTGGGCCCCCATCTGGGTCAAATGTAAAAAATCGCCTTCTCGGTTCTAATTTTTGTTTTAAAAGATCGAGCATCTCTTGGTCTTTTATTAAACTTTTATCATTTTCATCCAGAACTTGGATTTCATGGAAGTATATGAGCGAGAAAGCCAACACAAAGTTGAGGGTATGAGTACTCGTGCCTTCTGAGACTGTTGGGCCCCCATCTGGGTCAAATGTAAAAAATCGCCTTCTCGGTTCTAATTTTTGTTTTAAAAGATCGAGCATCTCTTGTTCTGTTATTAAACTTTTATCATTTTCATCCAGAACTTGGATTTCATGGAAGTATATGAGCGAGAAAGCCAACACAAAGTTGAGGGTATGAGTACTCGTGCCTTCTGAGACTGTTGGGCCCCCATCTGGGTCAAATGTAAAAAATCGCCTTCTCGGTTCTAATTTTTGTTTTAAAAGATCGAGCATCTCTTGTTCTTTTATTAAACTTTTATCATTTTCATCCAGAACTTGGATTTCATGGAAGTATATGAGCGAGAAAGCCAACACAAAGTTGAGGGTATGAGTACTCGTGCCTTCTGAGACTGTTGGGCCCCCATCTGGGTCAAATGTAAAAAATCGCCTTCTCGGTTCTAATTTTTGTTTTAAAAGATCGAGGATCTCTTGGTCTTTTATTAAACTTTTATCATTTTCATCCAGAACTTGGATTTCATGGAAGTATATGAGCGAGAAAGCCAACACAAAGTTGAGGGTATGAGTACTCGTGCCTTCTGAGACTGTTGGGCCCCCATCTGGGTCAAATGTAAAAAATCGCCTTCTCGGTTCTAATTTTTGTTTTAAAAGATCGAGCATCTCTTGGTATTTTATTAAACTTTTATCATTTTCATCCAGAACTTGGATTTCATGGAAGTATATGAGCGAGAAAGCCAACACAAAGTTGAGGGTATGAGTACTCGTGCCTTCTGAGACTGTTGGGCCCCCATCTGGGTCAAATGTAAAAAATCGCCTTCTCGGTTCTAATTTTTGTTTTAAAAGATCGAGCATCTCTTGGTCTTTTATTAAACTTTTATCATTTTCATCCAGAACTTGGATTTCATGGAAGTATATGAGCGAGAAAGCCAACACAAAGTTGAGGGTATGAGTACTCGTGCCTTCTGAGACTGTTGGGCCCCCATCTGGGTCAAATGTAAAAAATCGCCTTCTCGGTTCTAATTTTTGTTTTAAAAGATCGAGCATCTCTTGGTCTTTTATTAAACTTTTATCATTTTCATCCAGAACTTGGATTTCATGGAAGTATATGAGCGAGAAAGCCAACACAAAGTTGAGGGTATGAGTACTCGTGCCTTCTGAGACTGTTGGGCCCCCATCTGGGTCAAATGTAAAAAATCGCCTTCTCGGTTCTAATTTTTGTTTTAAAAGATCGAGCATCTCTTGTTCTTTTATTAAACTTTTATCATTTTCATCCAGAACTTGGATTTCATGGAAGTATACTCGTGCCTTCTGAGACTGTTGGGCCCCCATCTGGGTCAAATGTAAAAAATCGCCTTCTCGGTTCTAATTTTTGTTTTAAAAGATCGAGCATCTCTTGTTCTTTTATTAAACTTTTATCATTTTCATCCAGAACTTGGATTTCATGGAAGTATATGAGCGAGAAAGCCAACACAAAGTTGAGGGTATGAGTACTCGTGCCTTCTGAGACTGTTGGGCCCCCATCTGGGTCAAATGTAAAAAATCGCCTTCTCGGTTCTAATTTTTGTTTTAAAAGATCGAGCATCTCTTGGTCTTTTATTAAACTTTTATCATTTTCATCCAGAACTTGGATTTCATGGAAGTATATGAGCGAGAAAGCCAACACAAAGTTGAGGGTATGAGTACTCGTGCCTTCTGAGACTGTTGGGCCCCCATCTGGGTCAAATGTAAAAAATCGCCTTCTCGGTTCTAATTTTTGTTTTAAAAGATCGAGCATCTCTTGTTCTGTTATTAAACTTTTATCATTTTCATCCAGAACTTGGATTTCATGGAAGTATATGAGCGAGAAAGCCAACACAAAGTTGAGGGTATGAGTACTCGTGCCTTCTGAGACTGTTGGGCCCCCATCTGGGTCAAATGTAAAAAATCGCCTTCTCGGTTCTAATTTTTGTTTTAAAAGATCGAGCATCTCTTGGTCTTTTATTAAACTTTTATCATTTTCATCCAGAACTTGGATTTCATGGAAGTATATGAGCGAGAAAGCCAACACAAAGTTGAGGGTATGAGTACTCGTGCCTTCTGAGACTGTTGGGCCCCCATCTGGGTCAAATGTAAAAAATCGCCTTCTCGGTTCTAATTTTTGTTTTAAAAGATCGAGCATCTCTTGTTCTTTTATTAAACTTTTATCATTTTCATCCAGAACTTGGATTTCATGGAAGTATATGAGCGAGAAAGCCAACACAAAGTTGAGGGTATGAGTACTCGTGCCTTCTGAGACTGTTGGGCCCATCTGGGTCAAATGTAAAAAATCGCCTTCTCGGTTCTAATTTTTGTTTTAAAAGATCGAGCATCTCTTGTTCTTTTATTAAACTTTTATCATTTTCATCCAGAACTTGGATTTCATGGAAGTATATGAGCGAGAAAGCCAACACAAAGTTGAGGGTATGAGTACTCGTGCCTTCTGAGACTGTTGGGCCCCCATCTGGGTCAAATGTAAAAAATCGCCTTCTCGGTTCTAATTTTTGTTTTAAAAGATCGAGCATCTCTTGGTCTTTTATTAAACTTTTATCATTTTCATCCAGAACTTGGATTTCATGGAAGTATATGAGCGAGAAAGCCAACACAAAGTTGAGGGTATGAGTACTCGTGCCTTCTGAGACTGTTGGGCCCCCATCTGGGTCAAATGTAAAAAATCGCCTTCTCGGTTCTAATTTTTGTTTTAAAAGATCGAGCATCTCTTGTTCTTTTATTAAACTTTTATCATTTTCATCTAGAACTTGGATTTCATGGAAGTATATGAGCGAGAAAGCCAACACAAAGTTGAGGGTATGAGTACTCGTGCCTTCTGAGACTGTTGGGCCCCCATCTGGGTCAAATGTAAAAAATCGCCTTCTCGGTTCTAATTTTTGTTTTAAAAGATCGAGCATCTCTTGTTCTTTTATTAAACTTTTATCATTTTCATCCAGAACTTGGATTTCATGGAAGTATATGAGCGAGAAAGCCAACACAAAGTTGAGTGTATGAGTACTCGTGCCTTCTGAGACTGTTGGGCCCCCATCTGGGTCAAATGTAAAAAATCGCCTTCTCGGTTCTAATTTTTGTTTTAAAAGATCGAGCATCTCTTGTTCTTTTATTAAACTTTTATCATTTTCATCCAGAACTTGGATTTCATGGAAGTATATGAGCGAGAAAGCCAACACAAAGTTGAGGGTATGAGTACTCGTGCCTTCTGAGACTGTTGGGCCCCCATCTGGGTCAAATGTAAAAAATCGCCTTCTCGGTTCTAATTTTTGTTTTAAAAGATCGAGCATCTCTTGTTCTTTTATTAAACTTTTATCATTTTCATCCAGAACTTGGATTTCATGGAAGTATATGAGCGAGAAAGCCAACACAAAGTTGAGGGTATGAGTACTCGTGCCTTCTGAGACTGTTGGGCCCCCATCTGGGTCAAATGTAAAAAATCGCCTTCTCGGTTCTAATTTTTGTTTTAAAAGATCGAGCATCTCTTGGTCTTTTATTAAACTTTTATCATTTTCATCCAGAACTTGGATTTCATGGAAGTATATGAGCGAGAAAGCCAACACAAAGTTGAGGGTATGAGTACTCGTGCCTTCTGAGACTGTTGGGCCCCCATCTGGGTCAAATGTAAAAAATCGCCTTCTCGGTTCTAATTTTTGTTTTAAAAGATCGAGCATCTCTTGGTCTTTTATTAAACTTTTATCATTTTCATCCAGAACTTGGATTTCATGGAAGTATATGAGCGAGAAAGCCAACACAAAGTTGAGGGTATGAGTACTCGTGCCTTCTGAGACTGTTGGGCCCCCATCTGGGTCAAATGTAAAAAATCGCCTTCTCGGTTCTAATTTTTGTTTTAAAAGATCGAGCATCTCTTGTTCTTTTATTAAACTTTTATCATTTTCATCCAGAACTTGGATTTCATGGAAGTATATGAGCGAGAAAGCCAACACAAAGTTGAGGGTATGAGTACTCGTGCCTTCTGAGACTGTTGGGCCCCCATCTGGGTCAAATGTAAAAAATCGCCTTCTCGGTTCTAATTTTTGTTTTAAAAGATCGAGCATCTCTTGGTCTTTTATTAAACTTTTATCATTTTCATCCAGAACTTGGATTTCATGGAAGTATATGAGCGAGAAAGCCAACACAAAGTTGAGGGTATGAGTACTCGTGCCTTCTGAGACTGTTGGGCCCCCATCTGGGTCAAATGTAAAAAATCGCCTTCTCGGTTCTAATTTTTGTTTTAAAAGATCGAGCATCTCTTGGTCTTTTATTAAACTTTTATCATTTTCATCCAGAACTTGGATTTCATGGAAGTATATGAGCGAGAAAGCCAACACAAAGTTGAGTGTATGAGTACTCGTGCCTTCTGAGACTGTTGGGCCCCCATCTGGGTCAAATGTAAAAAATCGCCTTCTCGGTTCTAATTTTTGTTTTAAAAGATCGAGCATCTCTTGTTCTTTTATTAAACTTTTATCATTTTCATCCAGAACTTGGATTTCATGGAAGTATATGAGCGAGAAAGCCAACACAAAGTTGAGGGTATGAGTACTCGTGCCTTCTGAGACTGTTGGGCCCCCATCTGGGTCAAATGTAAAAAATCGCCTTCTCGGTTCTAATTTTTGTTTTAAAAGATCGAGCATCTCTTGTTCTTTTATTAAACTTTTATCATTTTCATCCAGAACTTGGATTTCATGGAAGTATATGAGCGAGAAAGCCAACACAAAGTTGAGGTTATGAGTACTCGTGCCTTCTGAGACTGTTGGGCCCCCATCTGGGTCAAATGTAAAGAATTGCCTTCTCGGTTCTAATTTTTGTTTTAAAAGATCGAGCATCTCTTGGTCTTTTATTAAACTTTTATCATTTTCATCCAGAACTTGGATTTCATGGAAGTATATGAGCGAGAAAGCCAACACAAAGTTGAGGGTATGAGTACTCGTGCCTTCTGAGACTGTTGGGCCCCCATCTGGGTCAAATGTAAAAAATCGCCTTCTCGGTTCTAATTTTTGTTTTAAAAGATCGAGCATCTCTTGTTCTTTTATTAAACTTTTATCATTTTCATCCAAAACTTGGATTTCATGGAAGTATATGAGCGAGAAAGCCAACACAAAGTTGAGGGTATGAGTACTCGTGCCTTCTGAGACTGTTGGGCCCCCATCTGGGTCAAATGTAAAAAATCGCCTTCTCGGTTCTAATTTTTGTTTTAAAAGATCGAGCATCTCTTGTTCTTTTATTAAACTTTTATCATTTTCATCCAGAACTTGGATTTCATGGAAGTATATGAGCGAGAAAGCCAACACAAAGTTGAGGGTATGAGTACTCGTGCCTTCTGAGACTGTTGGGTCAAATGTAAAAAATCGCCTTCTCGGTTCTAATTTTTGTTTTAAAAGATCGAGCATCTCTTGTTCTTTTATTAAACTTTTATCATTTTCATCCAGAACTTGGATTTCATGGAAGTATATGAGCGAGAAAGCCAACACAAAGTTGAGGGTATGAGTACTCGTGCCTTCTGAGACTGTTGGGCCCCCATCTGGGTCAAATGTAAAAAATCGCCTTCTCGGTTCTAATTTTTGTTTTAAAAGATCGAGCATCTCTTGGTCTTTTATTAAACTTTTATCATTTTCATCCAGAACTTGGATTTCATGGAAGTATATGAGCGAGAAAGCCAACACAAAGTTGAGGGTATGAGTACTCGTGCCTTCTGAGACTGTTGGGCCCCCATCTGGGTCAAATGTAAAAAATCGCCTTCTCGGTTCTAATTTTTGTTTTAAAAGATCGAGCATCTCTTGGTCTTTTATTAAACTTTTATCATTTTCATCCAGAACTTGGATTTCATGGAAGTATATGAGCGAGAAAGCCAACACAAAGTTGAGGGTATGAGTACTCGTGCCTTCTGAGACTGTTGGGCCCCCATCTGGGTCAAATGTAAAAAATCGCCTTCTCGGTTCTAATTTTTGTTTTAAAAGATCGAGCATCTCTTGGTCTTTTATTAAACTTTTATCATTTTCATCCAGAACTTGGATTTCATGGAAGTATATGAGCGAGAAAGCCAACACAAAGTTGAGGGTATGAGTACTCGTGCCTTCTGAGACTGTTGGGCCCCCATCTGGGTCAAATGTAAAAAATCGCCTTCTCGGTTCTAATTTTTGTTTTAAAAGATCGAGCATCTCTTAGTCTTTTATTAAACTTTTATCATTTTCATCCAGAACTTGGATTTCATGGAAGTATATGAGCGAGAAAGCCAACACAAAGTTGAGGGTATGAGTACTCGTGCCTTCTGAGACTGTTGGGCCCCCATCTGGGTCAAATGTAAAAAATCGCCTTCTCGGTTCTAATTTTTGTTTTAAAAGATCGAGCATCTCTTGTTCTTTTATTAAACTTTTATCATTTTCATCCAGAACTTGGATTTCATGGAAGTATATGAGCGAGAAAGCCAACACAAAGTTGAGGGTATGAGTACTCGTGCCTTCTGAGACTGTTGGGCCCCCATCTGGGTCAAATGTAAAAAATCGCCTTCTCGGTTCTAATTTTTGTTTTAAAAGATCGAGCATCTCTTGGTCTTTTATTAAACTTTTATCATTTTCATCCAGAACTTGGATTTCATGGAAGTATATGAGCGAGAAAGCCAACACAAAGTTGAGGGTATGAGTACTCGTGCCTTCTGAGACTGTTGGGCCCCCATCTGGGTCAAATGTAAAAAATCGCCTTCTCGGTTCTAATTTTTGTTTTAAAAGATCGAGCATCTCTTGGTCTTTTATTAAACTTTTATCATTTTCATCCAGAACTTGGATTTCATGGAAGTATATGAGCGAGAAAGCCAACACAAAGTTGAGGGTATGAGTACTCGTGCCTTCTGAGACTGTTGGGCCCCCATCTGGGTCAAATGTAAAAAATTGCCTTCTCGGTTCTAATTTTTGTTTTAAAAGATCAAGCGTCTCTTGGTCTTTTATAAAACTTTTATCATTTTCATCCAGAACTTGGATTTCATGGAAGTATATGAGCGAGAAAGCCAACACAAAGTTGAGGGTATGAGTACTCGTGCCTTCTGAGACTGTTGGGCCCCCATCTGGGTCAAATGTAAAGAATTGCCTTCTCGGTTCTAATTTTTGTTTTAAAAGATCGAGCATCTCTTGGTCTTTTATTAAACTTTTATCATTTTCATCCAGAACTTGGATTTCATGGAAGTATATGAGCGAGAAAGCCAACACAAAGTTGAGGGTATGAGTACTCGTGCCTTCTGAGAATGTTGGGCCCCCATCTGGGTCAAATGTAAAAAATCGCCTTCTCGGTTCTAATTTTTGTTTTAAAAGATCGAGCATCTCTTGGTCTTTTATTAAACTTTTATCATTTTCATCCAGAACTTGGATTTCATGGAAGTATATGAGCGAGAAAGCCAACACAAAGTTGAGGGTATGAGTACTCGTGCCTTCTGAGACTGTTGGGCCCCCCTCCGGGTCAAATGTAAAAAATCGCCTTCTCGGTTCTAATTTTTGTTTTAAAAGATCGAGCATCTCTTGTTCTTTTATTAAACTTTTATCATTTTCATCCAGAACTTGGATTTCATGGAAGTATATGAGCGAGAAAGCCAACACAAAGTTGAGGGTATGAGTACTCTCGGTACTCATGAGACTGTTGGGCCCCAATCTGGGTCAAATGTAAAGAATTGCCTTCTCGGTTCTAATTTTTGTTTTAAAAGATCGAGCGTCTCTTGGTCTTTTATTAAACTTTTATCATTTTCATCCAGAACTTGGATTTCATGGAAGTATATGAGCGAGAAAGCCAACACAAAGTTGAGGGTATGAGTACTCGTGCCTTCTGAGACTGTTGGGCCCCCATCTGGGTCAAATGTAAAAAATCGCCTTCTCGGTTCTAATTTTTGTTTTAAAAGATCGAGCATCTCTTGGTATTTTATTAAACTTTTATCATTTTCATCCAGAACTTGGATTTCATGGAAGTATATGAGCGAGAAAGCCAACACAAAGTTGAGGGTATGAGTACTCGTGCCTTCTGAGACTGTTGGGCCCCCATCTGGGTCAAATGTAAAGAATTGCCTTCTCGGTTCTAATTTTTGTTTTAAAAGATCGAGCATCTCTTGGTCTTTTATTAAACTTTTATCATTTTCATCCAGAACTTGGATTTCATGGAAGTATATGAGCGAGAAAGCCAACACAAAGTTGAGGGTATGAGTACTCGTGCCTTCTGAGACTGTTGGGCCCCCATCTGGGTCAAATGTAAAAAATCGCCTTCTCGGTTCTAATTTTTGTTTTAAAAGATCGAGCATCTCTTGGTATTTTATTAAACTTTTATCATTTTCATCCAGAACTTGGATTTCATGGAAGTATATGAGCGAGAAAGCCAACACAAAGTTGAGGGTATGAGTACTCGTGCCTTCTGAGACTGTTGGGCCCCCATCTGGGTCAAATGTAAAAAATCGCCTTCTCGGTTCTAATTTTTGTTTTAAAAGATCGAGCATCTCTTGGTCTTTTATTAAACTTTTATCATTTTCATCCAGAACTTGGATTTCATGGAAGTATATGAGCGAGAAAGCCAACACAAAGCTGAGGGTATGAGTACTCGTGCCTTCTGAGACTGTTGGGCCCCCATCTGGGTCAAATGTAAAAAATCGCCTTCTCGGTTCTAATTTTTGTTTTAAAAGATCGAGCATCTCTTGTTCTTTTATTAAACTTTTATCATTTTCATCCAGAACTTGGATTTCATGGAAGTATACTCGTGCCTTCTGAGACTGTTGGGCCCCCATCTGGGTCAAATGTAAAAAATCGCCTTCTCGGTTCTAATTTTTGTTTTAAAAGATCGAGCATCTCTTGTTCTTTTATTAAACTTTTATCATTTTCATCCAGAACTTGGATTTCATGGAAGTATATGAGCGAGAAAGCCAACACAAAGTTGAGGGTATGAGTACTCGTGCCTTCTGAGACTGTTGGGCCCCCATCTGGGTCAAATGTAAAAAATCGCCTTCTCGGTTCTAATTTTTGTTTTAAAAGATCGAGCATCTCTTGGTCCTTTATTAAACTTTTATCATTTTCATCCAGAACTTGGATTTCATCGAAGTATATGAGCGAGAAAGCCAACACAAAGTTGAGGGTATGAGTACTCGTGCCTTCTGAGACTGTTGGGCCCCCCTCTGGGTCAAATGTAAAAAATCGCCTTCTCGGTTCTAATTTTTGTTTTAAAAGATCGAGCATCTCTTGGTCTTTTATTAAACTTTTATCAATTTCATCCGGAACTTGGATTTCATGGAAGTATATGAGCGAGAAAGCCAACACAAAGTTGAGGGTATGAGTACTCGTGCCTTCTGAGACTGTTGGGCCCCCATCTGGGTCAAATGTAAAAAATCGCCTTCTCGGTTCTAATTTTTGTTTTAAAAGATCGAGCATCTCTTGGTCTTTTATTAAACTTTTATCATTTTCATCCAGAACTTGGATTTCATGGAAGTATATGAGCGAGAAAGCCAACACAAAGTTGAGGGTATGAGTACTCGTGCCTTCTGAGACTGTTGGGCCCCCATCTGGGTCAAATGTAAAAAATCGCCTTCTCGGTTCTAATTTTTGTTTTAAAAGATCGAGCATCTCTTGTTCTGTTATTAAACTTTTATCATTTTCATCCAGAACTTGGATTTCATGGAAGTATATGAGCGAGAAAGCCAACACAAAGTTGAGGGTATGAGTACTCGTGCCTTCTGAGACTGTTGGGCCCCCATCTGGGTCAAATGTAAAAAATCGCCTTCTCGGTTCTAATTTTTGTTTTAAAAGATCGAGCATCTCTTGGTCTTTTATTAAACTTTTATCATTTTCATCCAGAACTTGGATTTCATGGAAGTATATGAGCGAGAAAGCCAACACAAAGTTGAGGGTATGAGTACTCGTGCCTTCTGAGACTGTTGGGCCCCCATCTGGGTCAAATGTAAAAAATCGCCTTCTCGGTTCTAATTTTTGTTTTAAAAGATCGAGCATCTCTTGTTCTTTTATTAAACTTTTATCATTTTCATCCAGAACTTGGATTTCATGGAAGTATATGAGCGAGAAAGCCAACACAAAGTTGAGGGTATGAGTACTCGTGCCTTCTGAGACTGTTGGGCCCCCATCTGGGTCAAATGTAAAGAATCGCCTTCTCGGTTCTAATTTTTGTTTTAAAAGATCGAGCATCTCTTGTTCTTTTATTAAACTTTTATCATTTTCATCCAGAACTTGGATTTCATGGAAGTATATGAGCGAGAAAGCCAACACAAAGTTGAGGGTATGAGTACTCGTGCCTTCTGAGACTGTTGGGCCCCCATCTGGGTCAAATGTAAAAAATCGCCTTCTCGGTTCTAATTTTTGTTTTAAAAGATCGAGCATCTCTTGGTCTTTTATTAAACTTTTATCATTTTCATCCAGAACTTGGATTTCATGGAAGTATATGAGCGAGAAAGCCAACACAAAGTTGAGGGTATGAGTACTCGTGCCTTCTGAGACTGTTGGGCCCCCATCTGGGTCAAATGTAAAAAATCGCCTTCTCGGTTCTAATTTTTGTTTTAAAAGATCGAGCATCTCTTGTTCTTTTATTAAACTTTTATCATTTTCATCTAGAACTTGGATTTCATGGAAGTATATGAGCGAGAAAGCCAACACAAAGTTGAGGGTATGAGTACTCGTGCCTTCTGAGACTGTTGGGCCCCCATCTGGGTCAAATGTAAAAAATCGCCTTCTCGGTTCTAATTTTTGTTTTAAAAGATCGAGCATCTCTTGTTCTTTTATTAAACTTTTATCATTTTCATCCAGAACTTGGATTTCATGGAAGTATATGAGCGAGAAAGCCAACACAAAGTTGAGTGTATGAGTACTCGTGCCTTCTGAGACTGTTGGGCCCCCATCTGGGTCAAATGTAAAAAATCGCCTTCTCGGTTCTAATTTTTGTTTTAAAAGATCGAGCATCTCTTGTTATTTTATTAAACTTTTATCATTTTCATCCAGAACTTGGATTTCATGGAAGTATATGAGCGAGAAAGCCAACACAAAGTTGAGGGTATGAGTACTCGTGCCTTCTGAGACTGTTGGGCCCCCATCTGGGTCAAATGTAAAAAATCGCCTTCTCGGTTCTAATTTTTGTTTTAAAAGATCGAGCATCTCTTGTTCTTTTATTAAACTTTTATCATTTTCATCCAGAACTTGGATTTCATGGAAGTATATGAGCGAGAAAGCCAACACAAAGTTGAGGGTATGAGTACTCGTGCCTTCTGAGACTGTTGGGCCCCCATCTGGGTCAAATGTAAAAAATCGCCTTCTCGGTTCTAATTTTTGTTTTAAAAGATCGAGCATCTCTTGTTCTTTTATTAAACTTTTATCATTTTCATCCAGAACTTGGATTTCATGGAAGTATATGAGCGAGAAAGCCAACACAAAGTTGAGGGTATGAGTACTCGTGCCTTCTGAGACTGTTGGGCCCCCATCTGGGTCAAATGTAAAAAATCGCCTTCTCGGTTCTAATTTTTGTTTTAAAAGATCGAGCATCTCTTGGTCTTTTATTAAACTTTTATCATTTTCATCCAGAACTTGGATTTCATGGAAGTATATGAGCGAGAAAGCCAACACAAAGTTGAGGGTATGAGTACTCGTGCCTTCTGAGACTGTTGGGCCCCCATCTGGGTCAAATGTAAAAAATCGCCTTCTCGGTTCTAATTTTTGTTTTAAAAGATCGAGCATCTCTTGGTCTTTTATTAAACTTTTATCATTTTCATCCAGAACTTGGATTTCATGGAAGTATATGAGCGAGAAAGCCAACACAAAGTTGAGGGTATGAGTACTCGTGCCTTCTGAGACTGTTGGGCCCCCATCTGGGTCAAATGTAAAAAATCGCCTTCTCGGTTCTAATTTTTGTTTTAAAAGATCGAGCATCTCTTGTTCTTTTATTAAACTTTTATCATTTTCATCCAGAACTTGGATTTCATGGAAGTATATGAGCGAGAAAGCCAACACAAAGTTGAGGGTATGAGTACTCGTGCCTTCTGAGACTGTTGGGCCCCCATCTGGGTCAAATGTAAAAAATCGCCTTCTCGGTTCTAATTTTTGTTTTAAAAGATCGAGCATCTCTTGGTCTTTTATTAAACTTTTATCATTTTCATCCAGAACTTGGATTTCATGGAAGTATATGAGCGAGAAAGCCAACACAAAGTTGAGGGTATGAGTACTCGTGCCTTCTGAGACTGTTGGGCCCCCATCTGGGTCAAATGTAAAAAATCGCCTTCTCGGTTCTAATTTTTGTTTTAAAAGATCGAGCATCTCTTGTTCTTTTATTAAACTTTTATCATTTTCATCCAGAACTTGGATTTCATGGAAGTATATGAGCGAGAAAGCCAACACAAAGTTGAGTGTATGAGTACTCGTGCCTTCTGAGACTGTTGGGCCCCCATCTGGGTCAAATGTAAAAAATCGCCTTCTCGGTTCTAATTTTTGTTTTAAAAGATCGAGCATCTCTTGTTCTTTTATTAAACTTTTATCATTTTCATCCAGAACTTGGATTTCATGGAAGTATATGAGCGAGAAAGCCAACACAAAGTTGAGGGTATGAGTACTCGTGCCTTCTGAGACTGTTGGGCCCCCATCTGGGTCAAATGTAAAAAATCGCCTTCTCGGTTCTAATTTTTGTTTTAAAAGATCGAGCATCTCTTGGTCTTTTATTAAACTTTTATCATTTTCATCCAGAACTTGGATTTCATGGAAGTATATGAGCGAGAAAGCCAACACAAAGTTGAGGTTATGAGTACTCGTGCCTTCTGAGACTGTTGGGCCCCCATCTGGGTCAAATGTAAAGAATTGCCTTCTCGGTTCTAATTTTTGTTTTAAAAGATCGAGCATCTCTTGGTCTTTTATTAAACTTTTATCATTTTCATCCAGAACTTGGATTTCATGGAAGTATATGAGCGAGAAAGCCAACACAAAGTTGAGGGTATGAGTACTCGTGCCTTCTGAGACTGTTGGGCCCCCATCTGGGTCAAATGTAAAAAATCGCCTTCTCGGTTCTAATTTTTGTTTTAAAAGATCGAGCATCTCTTGTTCTTTTATTAAACTTTTATCATTTTCATCCAAAACTTGGATTTCATGGAAGTATATGAGCGAGAAAGCCAACACAAAGTTGAGGGTATGAGTACTCGTGCCTTCTGAGACTGTTGGGCCCCCATCTGGGTCAAATGTAAAAAATCGCCTTCTCGGTTCTAATTTTTGTTTTAAAAGATCGAGCATCTCTTGTTCTTTTATTAAACTTTTATCATTTTCATCCAGAACTTGGATTTCATGGAAGTATATGAGCGAGAAAGCCAACACAAAGTTGAGGGTATGAGTACTCGTGCCTTCTGAGACTGTTGGGTCAAATGTAAAAAATCGCCTTCTCGGTTCTAATTTTTGTTTTAAAAGATCGAGCATCTCTTGTTCTTTTATTAAACTTTTATCATTTTCATCCAGAACTTGGATTTCATGGAAGTATATGAGCGAGAAAGCCAACACAAAGTTGAGGGTATGAGTACTCGTGCCTTCTGAGACTGTTGGGCCCCCATCTGGGTCAAATGTAAAAAATCGCCTTCTCGGTTCTAATTTTTGTTTTAAAAGATCGAGCATCTCTTGGTCTTTTATTAAACTTTTATCATTTTCATCCAGAACTTGGATTTCATGGAAGTATATGAGCGAGAAAGCCAACACAAAGTTGAGGGTATGAGTACTCGTGCCTTCTGAGACTGTTGGGCCCCCATCTGGGTCAAATGTAAAAAATCGCCTTCTCGGTTCTAATTTTTGTTTTAAAAGATCGAGCATCTCTTGGTCTTTTATTAAACTTTTATCATTTTCATCCAGAACTTGGATTTCATGGAAGTATATGAGCGAGAAAGCCAACACAAAGTTGAGGGTATGAGTACTCGTGCCTTCTGAGACTGTTGGGCCCCCATCTGGGTCAAATGTAAAAAATCGCCTTCTCGGTTCTAATTTTTGTTTTAAAAGATCGAGCATCTCTTGGTCTTTTATTAAACTTTTATCATTTTCATCCAGAACTTGGATTTCATGGAAGTATATGAGCGAGAAAGCCAACACAAAGTTGAGGGTATGAGTACTCGTGCCTTCTGAGACTGTTGGGCCCCCATCTGGGTCAAATGTAAAAAATCGCCTTCTCGGTTCTAATTTTTGTTTTAAAAGATCGAGCATCTCTTAGTCTTTTATTAAACTTTTATCATTTTCATCCAGAACTTGGATTTCATGGAAGTATATGAGCGAGAAAGCCAACACAAAGTTGAGGGTATGAGTACTCGTGCCTTCTGAGACTGTTGGGCCCCCATCTGGGTCAAATGTAAAAAATCGCCTTCTCGGTTCTAATTTTTGTTTTAAAAGATCGAGCATCTCTTGTTCTTTTATTAAACTTTTATCATTTTCATCCAGAACTTGGATTTCATGGAAGTATATGAGCGAGAAAGCCAACACAAAGTTGAGGGTATGAGTACTCGTGCCTTCTGAGACTGTTGGGCCCCCATCTGGGTCAAATGTAAAAAATCGCCTTCTCGGTTCTAATTTTTGTTTTAAAAGATCGAGCATCTCTTGGTCTTTTATTAAACTTTTATCATTTTCATCCAGAACTTGGATTTCATGGAAGTATATGAGCGAGAAAGCCAACACAAAGTTGAGGGTATGAGTACTCGTGCCTTCTGAGACTGTTGGGCCCCCATCTGGGTCAAATGTAAAAAATCGCCTTCTCGGTTCTAATTTTTGTTTTAAAAGATCGAGCATCTCTTGGTCTTTTATTAAACTTTTATCATTTTCATCCAGAACTTGGATTTCATGGAAGTATATGAGCGAGAAAGCCAACACAAAGTTGAGGGTATGAGTACTCGTGCCTTCTGAGACTGTTGGGCCCCCATCTGGGTCAAATGTAAAAAATTGCCTTCTCGGTTCTAATTTTTGTTTTAAAAGATCAAGCGTCTCTTGGTCTTTTATTAAACTTTTATCATTTTCATCCAGAACTTGGATTTCATGGAAGTATATGAGCGAGAAAGCCAACACAAAGTTGAGGGTATGAGTACTCGTGCCTTCTGAGACTGTTGGGCCCCCATCTGGGTCAAATGTAAAGAATTGCCTTCTCGGTTCTAATTTTTGTTTTAAAAGATCGAGCATCTCTTGGTCTTTTATTAAACTTTTATCATTTTCATCCAGAACTTGGATTTCATGGAAGTATATGAGCGAGAAAGCCAACACAAAGTTGAGGGTATGAGTACTCGTGCCTTCTGAGAATGTTGGGCCCCCATCTGGGTCAAATGTAAAAAATCGCCTTCTCGGTTCTAATTTTTGTTTTAAAAGATCGAGCATCTCTTGGTCTTTTATTAAACTTTTATCATTTTCATCCAGAACTTGGATTTCATGGAAGTATATGAGCGAGAAAGCCAACACAAAGTTGAGGGTATGAGTACTCGTGCCTTCTGAGACTGTTGGGCCCCCCTCTGGGTCAAATGTAAAAAATCGCCTTCTCGGTTCTAATTTTTGTTTTAAAAGATCGAGCATCTCTTGTTCTTTTATTAAACTTTTATCATTTTCATCCAGAACTTGGATTTCATGGAAGTATATGAGCGAGAAAGCCAACACAAAGTTGAGGGTATGAGTACTCTCGGTACTCATGAGACTGTTGGGCCCCAATCTGGGTCAAATGTAAAGAATTGCCTTCTCGGTTCTAATTTTTGTTTTAAAAGATCGAGCGTCTCTTGGTCTTTTATTAAACTTTTATCATTTTCATCCAGAACTTGGATTTCATGGAAGTATATGAGCGAGAAAGCCAACACAAAGTTGAGGGTATGAGTACTCGTGCCTTCTGAGACTGTTGGGCCCCCATCTGGGTCAAATGTAAAAAATCGCCTTCTCGGTTCTAATTTTTGTTTTAAAAGATCGAGCATCTCTTGGTATTTTATTAAACTTTTATCATTTTCATCCAGAACTTGGATTTCATGGAAGTATATGAGCGAGAAAGCCAACACAAAGTTGAGGGAATGAGTACTCGTGCCTTCTGAGACTGTTGGGCCCCCATCTGGGTCAAATGTAAAGAATTGCCTTCTCGGTTCTAATTTTTGTTTTAAAAGATCGAGCATCTCTTGGTCTTTTATTAAACTTTTATCATTTTCATCCAGAACTTGGATTTCATGGAAGTATATGAGCGAGAAAGCCAACACAAAGTTGAGGGTATGAGTACTCGTGCCTTCTGAGACTGTTGGGCCCCCATCTGGGTCAAATGTAAAAAATCGCCTTCTCGGTTCTAATTTTTGTTTTAAAAGATCGAGCATCTCTTGGTCTTTTATTAAACTTTTATCATTTTCATCCAGAACTTGGATTTCATGGAAGTATATGAGCGAGAAAGCCAACACAAAGTTGAGGGTATGAGTACTCGTGCCTTCTGAGACTGTTGGGCCCCCATCTGGGTCAAATGTAAAGAATTGCCTTCTCGGTTCTAATTTTTGTTTTAAAAGATCGAGCATCTCTTGGTCTTTTATTAAACTTTTATCATTTTCATCCAGAACTTGGATTTCATGGAAGTATATGAGCGAGAAAGCCAACACAAAGTTGAGGGTATGAGTACTCGTGCCTTCTGAGACTGTTGGGCCCCCATCTGGGTCAAATGTAAAAAATCGCCTTCTCGGTTCTAATTTTTGTTTTAAAAGATCGAGCATATCTTGGTATTTTATTAAACTTTTATCATTTTCATCCAGAACTTGGATTTCATGGAAGTATATGAGCGAGAAAGCCAACACAAAGTTGAGGGTATGAGTACTCGTGCCTTCTGAGACTGTTGGGCCCCCATCTGGGTCAAATGTAAAGAATTGCCTTCTCGGTTCTAATTTTTGTTTTAAAAGATCGAGCATCTCTTGGTCTTTTATTAAACTTTTATCATTTTCATCCAGAACTTGGATTTCATGGAAGTATATGAGCGAGAAAGCCAACACAAAGTTGAGGGTATGAGTACTCGTGCCTTCTGAGACTGTTGGGCCCCCATCTGGGTCAAATGTAAAAAATCGCCTTCTCGGTTCTAATTTTTGTTTTAAAATATCGAGCATCTCTTGGTCTTTTATTAAACTTTTATCATTTTCATCCAGAACTTGGATTTCATGGAAGTATATGAGCGAGAAAGCCAACACAAAGTTGAGGGTATGAGTACTCGTGCCTTCTGAGACTGTTGGGCCCCCATCTGGGTCAAATGTAAAAAATCGCCTTCTCGGTTCTAATTTTTGTTTTAAAAGATCGAGCATCTCTTAGTCTTTTATTAAACTTTTATCATTTTCATCCAGAACTTGGATTTCATGGAAGTATATGAGCGAGAAAGCCAACACAAAGTTGAGGGTATGAGTACTCCTGCCTTCTGAGACTGTTGGGCCCCCATCTGGGTCAAATGTAAAAAATCGCCTTCTCGGTTCTAATTTTTGTTTTAAAAGATCGAGCATCTCTTGTTCTTTTATTAAACTTTTATCATTTTCATCCAGAACTTGGATTTCATGGAAGTATATGAGCGAGAAAGCCAACACAAAGTTGAGGGTATGAGTACTCGTGCCTTCTGAGACTGTTGGGCCCCCATCTGGGTCAAATGTAAAAAATCGCCTTCTCGGTTCTAATTTTTGTTTTAAAAGACCGAGCATCTCTTGGTCTTTTATTAAACTGTTATCATTTTCATCCAGAACTTGGATTTCATGGAAGTATATGAGCGAGAAAGCCAACACAAAGTTGAGGGTATGAGTACTCGTGCCTTCTGAGACTGTTGGGCCCCCATCTGGGTCAAATGTAAAAAATCGCCTTCTCGGTTCTAATTTTTGTTTTAAAAGATCGAGCATCTCTTAGTCTTTTATTAAACTTTTATCATTTTCATCCAGAACTTGGATTTCATGGAAGTATATGAGCGAGAAAGCCAACACAAAGTTGAGGGTATGAGTACTCGTGCCTTCTGAGACTGTTGGGCCCCCATCTGGGTCAAATGTAAAAAATCGCCTTCTCGGTTCTAATTTTTGTTTTAAAAGATCGAGCATCTCTTGTTCTTTTATTAAACTTTTATCATTTTCATCCAGAACTTGGATTTCATGGAAGTATATGAGCGAGAAAGCCAACACAAAGTTGAGGGTATGAGTACTCGTGCCTTCTGAGACTGTTGGGCCCCCATCTGGGTCAAATGTAAAAAATCGCCTTCTCGGTTCTAATTTTTGTTTTAAAAGATCGAGCATCTCTTGTTCTTTTATTAAACTTTTATCATTTTCATCCAGAACTTGGATTTCATGGAAGTATATGAGCGAGAAAGCCAACACAAAGTTGAGGGTATGAGTACTCGTGCCTTCTGAGACTGTTGGGCCCCCATCTGGGTCAAATGTAAAAAATCGCCTTCTCGGTTCTAATTTTTGTTTTAAAAGATCGAGCATCTCTTGGTCTTTTATTAAACTTTTATCATTTTCATCCAGAACTTGGATTTCATGGAAGTATATGAGCGAGAAAGCCAACACAAAGTTGAGGGTATGAGTACTCGTGCCTTCTGAGACTGTTGGGCCCCCATCTGGGTCAAATGTAAAAAATCGCCTTCTCGGTTCTAATTTTTGTTTTAAAAGATCGAGCATCTCTTGGTCTTTTATTAAACTTTTATCATTTTCATCCAGAACTTGGATTTCATGGAAGTATATGAGCGAGAAAGCCAACACAAAGTTGAGGGTATGAGTACTCGTGCCTTCTGAGACTGTTGGGCCCCCATCTGGGTCAAATGTAAAAAATCGCCTTCTCGGTTCTAATTTTTGTTTTAAAAGATCGAGCATCTCTTGGTCTTTTATTAAACTTTTATCATTTTCATCCAGAACTTGGATTTCATGGAAGTATATGAGCGAGAAAGCCAACACAAAGTTGAGGGTATGAGTACTCGTGCCTTCTGAGACTGTTGGGCCCCCATCTGGGTCAAATGTAAAAAATCGCCTTCTCGGTTCTAATTTTTGTTTTAAAAGATCGAGCATCTCTTGTTCTTTTATTAAACTTTTATCATTTTCATCCAGAACTTGGATTTCATGGAAGTATATGAGCGAGAAAGCCAACACAAAGTTGAGGGTATGAGTACTCGTGCCTTCTGAGACTGTTGGGCCCCCATCTGGGTCAAATGTAAAAAATCGCCTTCTCGGTTCTAATTTTTGTTTTAAAAGATCGAGCATCTCTTGGTCTTTTATTAAACTTTTATCATTTTCATCCAGAACTTGGATTTCATGGAAGTATATGAGCGAGAAAGCCAACACAAAGTTGAGGGTATGAGTACTCGTGCCTTCTGAGACTGTTGGGCCCCCATCTGGGTCAAATGTAAAAAATCGCCTTCTCGGTTCTAATTTTTGTTTTAAAAGATCGAGCATCTCTTGGTCTTTTATTAAACTTTTATCATTTTCATCCAGAACTTGGATTTCATGGAAGTATATGAGCGAGAAAGCCAACACAAAGTTGAGGGTATGAGTACTCGTGCCTTCTGAGACTGTTGGGCCCCCATCTGGGTCAAATGTAAAAAATCGCCTTCTCGGTTCTAATTTTTGTTTTAAAATATCGAGCATCTCTTGGTCTTTTATTAAACTTTTATCATTTTCATCCAGAACTTGGATTTCATGGAAGTATATGAGCGAGAAAGCCAACACAAAGTTGAGGGTATGAGTACTCGTGCCTTCTGAGACTGTTGGGCCCCCATCTGGGTCAAATGTAAAAAATCGCCTTCTCGGTTCTAATTTTTGTTTTAAAAGATCGAGCATCTCTTGGTCTTTTATTAAACTTTTATCATTTTCATCCAGAACTTGGATTTCATGGAAGTATATGAGCGAGAAAGCCAACACAAAGTTGAGGGTATGAGTACTCGTGCCTTCTGAGACTGTTGGGCCCCCATCTGGGTCAAATGTAAAAAATCGCCTTCTCGGTTCTAATTTTTGTTTTAAAAGATCGAGCATCTCTTGTTCTTTTATTAAACTTTTATCATTTTCATCCAGAACTTGGATTTCATGGAAGTATATGAGCGAGAAAGCCAACACAAAGTTGAGGGTATGAGTACTCGTGCCTTCTGAGACTGTTGGGCCCCCATCTGGGTCAAATGTAAAAAATCGCCTTCTCGGTTCTAATTTTTGTTTTAAAAGATCGAGCATCTCTTGGTCTTTTATTAAACTTTTATCATTTTCATCCAGAACTTGGATTTCATGGAAGTATATGAGCGAGAAAGCCAACACAAAGTTGAGGGTATGAGTACTCGTGCCTTCTGAGACTGTTGGGCCCCCATCTGGGTCAAATGTAAAAAATCGCCTTCTCGGTTCTAATTTTTGTTTTAAAAGATCGAGCATCTCTTGGTCTTTTATTAAACTTTTATCATTTTCATCCAGAACTTGGATTTCATGGAAGTATATGAGCGAGAAAGCCAACACAAAGTTGAGGGTATGAGTACTCGTGCCTTCTGAGACTGTTGGGCCCCCATCTGGGTCAAATGTAAAAAATCGCCTTCTCGGTTCTAATTTTTGTTTTAAAATATCGAGCATCTCTTGGTCTTTTATTAAACTTTTATCATTTTCATCCAGAACTTGGATTTCATGGAAGTATATGAGCGAGAAAGCCAACACAAAGTTGAGGGTATGAGTACTCGTGCCTTCTGAGACTGTTGGGCCCCCATCTGGGTCAAATGTAAAAAATCGCCTTCTCGGTTCTAATTTTTGTTTTAAAAGATCGAGCATCTCTTGGTCTTTTATTAAACTTTTATCATTTTCATCCAGAACTTGGATTTCATGGAAGTATATGAGCGAGAAAGCCAACACAAAGTTGAGGGTATGAGTACTCGTGCCTTCTGAGACTGTTGGGCCCCCATCTGGGTCAAATGTAAAAAATCGCCTTCTCGGTTCTAATTTTTGTTTTAAAATATCGAGCATCTCTTGGTCTTTTATTAAACTTTTATCATTTTCATCCAGAACTTGGATTTCATGGAAGTATATGAGCGAGAAAGCCAACACAAAGTTGAGGGTATGAGTACTCGTGCCTTCTGAGACTGTTGGGCCCCCATCTGGGTCAAATGTAAAAAATCGCCTTCTCGGTTCTAATTTTTGTTTTAAAAGATCGAGCATCTCTTGGTCTTTTATTAAACTTTTATCATTTTCATCCAGAACTTGGATTTCATGGAAGTATATGAGCGAGAAAGCCAACACAAAGTTGAGGGTATGAGTACTCGTGCCTTCTGAGACTGTTGGGCCCCCATCTGGGTCAAATGTAAAAAATCGCCTTCTCGGTTCTAATTTTTGTTTTAAAAGATCGAGCATCTCTTGGTCTTTTATTAAACTTTTATCATTTTCATCCAGAACTTGGATTTCATGGAAGTATATGAGCGAGAAAGCCAACACAAAGTTGAGGGTATGAGTACTCGTGCCTTCTGAGACTGCTGGGCCCCCATCTGGGTCAAATGTAAAAAATTGCCTTCTCGGTTCTAATTTTTGTTTTAAAAGATCAAGCGTCTCTTGGTCTTTTATTAAACTTTTATCATTTTCATCCAGAACTTGGATTTCATGGAAGTATATGAGCGAGAAAGCCAACACAAAGTTGAGGGTATGAGTACTCGTGCCTTCTGAGACTGTTGGGCCCCCATCTGGGTCAAATGTAAAGAATTGCCTTCTCGGTTCTAATTTTTGTTTTAAAAGATCGAGCATCTCTTGGTCTTTTATTAAACTTTTATCATTTTCATCCAGAACTTGGATTTCATGGAAGTATATGAGCGAGAAAGCCAACACAAAGTTGAGGGTATGAGTACTCGTGCCTTCTGAGAATGTTGGGCCCCCATCTGGGTCAAATGTAAAAAATCGCCTTCTCGGTTCTAATTTTTGTTTTAAAAGATCGAGCATCTCTTGGTCTTTTATTAAACTTTTATCATTTTCATCCAGAACTTGGATTTCATGGAAGTATATGAGCGAGAAAGCCAACACAAAGTTGAGGGTATGAGTACTCGTGCCTTCTGAGACTGTTGGGCCCCCCTCTGGGTCAAATGTAAAAAATCGCCTTCTCGGTTCTAATTTTTGTTTTAAAAGATCGAGCATCTCTTGTTCTTTTATTAAACTTTTATCATTTTCATCCAGAACTTGGATTTCATGGAAGTATATGAGCGAGAAAGCCAACACAAAGTTGAGGGTATGAGTACTCTCGGTACTCATGAGACTGTTGGGCCCCAATCTGGGTCAAATGTAAAGAATTGCCTTCTCGGTTCTAATTTTTGTTTTAAAAGATCGAGCGTCTCTTGGTCTTTTATTAAACTTTTATCATTTTCATCCAGAACTTGGATTTCATGGAAGTATATGAGCGAGAAAGCCAACACAAAGTTGAGGGTATGAGTACTCGTGCCTTCTGAGACTGTTGGGCCCCCATCTGGGTCAAATGTAAAAAATCGCCTTCTCGGTTCTAATTTTTGTTTTAAAAGATCGAGCATCTCTTGGTATTTTATTAAACTTTTATCATTTTCATCCAGAACTTGGATTTCATGGAAGTATATGAGCGAGAAAGCCAACACAAAGTTGAGGGTATGAGTACTCGTGCCTTCTGAGACTGTTGGGCCCCCATCTGGGTCAAATGTAAAGAATTGCCTTCTCGGTTCTAATTTTTGTTTTAAAAGATCGAGCATCTCTTGGTCTTTTATTAAACTTTTATCATTTTCATCCAGAACTTGGATTTCATGGAAGTATATGAGCGAGAAAGCCAACACAAAGTTGAGGGTATGAGTACTCGTGCCTTCTGAGACTGTTGGGCCCCCATCTGGGTCAAATGTAAAAAATCGCCTTCTCGGTTCTAATTTTTGTTTTAAAAGATCGAGCATCTCTTGGTCTTTTATTAAACTTTTATCATTTTCATCCAGAACTTGGATTTCATGGAAGTATATGAGCGAGAAAGCCAACACAAAGTTGAGGGTATGAGTACTCGTGCCTTCTGAGACTGTTGGGCCCCCATCTGGGTCAAATGTAAAGAATTGCCTTCTCGGTTCTAATTTTTGTTTTAAAAGATCGAGCATCTCTTGGTCTTTTATTAAACTTTTATCATTTTCATCCAGAACTTGGATTTCATGGAAGTATATGAGCGAGAAAGCCAACACAAAGTTGAGGGTATGAGTACTCGTGCCTTCTGAGACTGTTGGGCCCCCATCTGGGTCAAATGTAAAAAATCGCCTTCTCGGTTCTAATTTTTGTTTTAAAAGATCGAGCATCTCTTGGTATTTTATTAAACTTTTATCATTTTCATCCAGAACTTGGATTTCATGGAAGTATATGAGCGAGAAAGCCAACACAAAGTTGAGGGTATGAGTACTCGTGCCTTCTGAGACTGTTGGGCCCCCATCTGGGTCAAATGTAAAGAATTGCCTTCTCGGTTCTAATTTTTGTTTTAAAAGATCGAGCATCTCTTGGTCTTTTATTAAACTTTTATCATTTTCATCCAGAACTTGGATTTCATGGAAGTATATGAGCGAGAAAGCCAACACAAAGTTGAGGGTATGAGTACTCGTGCCTTCTGAGACTGTTGGGCCCCCATCTGGGTCAAATGTAAAAAATTGCCTTCTCGGTTCTAATTTTTGTTTTAAAATATCGAGCATCTCTTGGTCTTTTATTAAACTTTTATCATTTTCATCCAGAACTTGGATTTCATGGAAGTATATGAGCGAGAAAGCCAACACAAAGTTGAGGGTATGAGTACTCGTGCCTTCTGAGACTGTTGGGCCCCCATCTGGGTCAAATGTAAAAAATCGCCTTCTCGGTTCTAATTTTTGTTTTAAAAGATCGAGCATCTCTTAGTCTTTTATTAAACTTTTATCATTTTCATCCAGAACTTGGATTTCATGGAAGTATATGAGCGAGAAAGCCAACACAAAGTTGAGGGTATGAGTACTCCTGCCTTCTGAGACTGTTGGGCCCCCATCTGGGTCAAATGTAAAAAAATCGCCTTCTCGGTTCTAATTTTTGTTTTAAAAGATCGAGCATCTCTTGTTCTTTTAATTAAACTTTTATCATTTTCATCCAGAACTTGGATTTCATGGAAGTATATGAGCGAGAAAGCCAACACAAAGTTGAGGGTATGAGTACTCGTGCCTTCTGAGACTGTTGGGCCCCCATCTGGGTCAAATGTAAAAAATCGCCCTTCTCGGTTCTAATTTTTGTTTTAAAAGACCGAGCATCTCTTGGTCTTTTATTAAACTGTTAATCATTTTCCATCCAGAACTTGGATTTCATGGAAGTATATGAGCGAGAAAGCCAACACAAAGTTGAGGGTATGAGTACTCGTGCCTTCTGAGACTGTTGGGCCCCCATCTGGGTCAAATGTAAAAAATCGCCTTCTCGGTTCTAATTTTTGTTTTAAAAGATCGAGCATCTCTTGGTCTTTTATTAAACTTTTATCATTTTCATCCAGAACTTGGATTTCATGGAAGTATATGAGCGAGAAAGCCAACACAAAGTTGAGGGGTATGAGTACTCGTGCCTTCTGAGACCTGTGGGCCCCCCATCTGGGTCAAATGTAAAAAATCGCCTTCTCGGTTCTAATTTTTGTTTTAAAAGATCGAGCATCTCTTGTTCTTTTATTAAACTTTTATCATTTTCATCCAGAACTTGGATTTCATGGAAGTATATGAGCGAGAAAGCCAACACAAAGTTGAGGGTATGAGTACTCGTGCCTTCTGAGACTGTTGGGCCCCCATCTGGGTCAAATGTAAAAAATCGCCTTCTCGGTTCTAATTTTGTTTTAAAAGATCGAGCATCTCTTGTTCTTTTATTAAACTTTATCAATTTCATCCAGAACTTGGATTTCATGGAAGTATATGAGCGAGAAAGCCAACACAAAGTTGAGGGTATGAGTACTCGTGCCTTCTGAGACTGTTGGTCCCCCATCTGGGTCAAATGTAAAAAATCGCCTTCTCGGTTCTAATTTTTGTTTTAAAAGATCGAGCATCTCTTGGTCTTTTATTAAACTTTTATCATTTTCATCCAGAACTTGGATTTCATGGAAGTAAATGAGCGAGAAAGCCAACACAAAGTTGAGGGTATGAGTACTCGTGCCTTCTGAGACTGTTGGGCCCCCATCTGGGTCAAATGTAAAAAATCGCCTTCTCGGTTCTAATTTTTGTTTTAAAAGATCGAGCATCTCTTGGTCTTTTATTAAACTTTTATCATTTTCATCCAGAACTTGGATTTCATGGAAGTATATGAGCGAGAAAGCCAACACAAAGTTGAGGGTATGAGTACTCGTGCCTTCTGAGGACTGTTGGGCCCCATCTGGGTCAAATGTAAAAAATCGCCTTCTCGGTTCTAATTTTTGTTTTAAAAGATCGAGCATCTCTTGGTCTTTTATTAAACTTTTATCATTTTCATCCAGAACTTGGATTTCATGGAAGTATATGAGCGAGAAAGCCAACACAAAGTTGAGGGTATGAGTACTCGTGCCTTCTGAGACTGTTGGGCCCCCATCTGGGTCAAATGTAAAAAATCGCCTTCTCGGTTCTAATTTTTGTTTTAAAAGATCGAGCATATCTTGGTCTTTTATTAAACTTTTATCATTTTCATCCAGAACTTGGATTTCATGGAAGTATATGAGCGAGAAAGCCAACACAAAGTTGAGGGTATGAGTACTCGTGCCTTCTGAGACTGTTGGGCCCCATCTGGGTCAAATGTAAAAAATCGCCTTCTCGGTTCTAATTTTTGTTTTAAAAGATCGAGCATCTCTTGGTCTTTTATTAAACTTTTATCATTTTCATCCAGAACTTGGATTTCATGGAAGTATATGAGCGAGAAAGCCAACACAAAGTTGAGGGTATGAGTACTCGTGCCTTCTGAGACTGTTGGGCCCCCATCTGGGTCAAATGTAAAAAATCGCCTTCTCGGTTCTAATTTTTGTTTTAAAAGATCGAGCATCTCTTGGTCTTTTATTAAACTTTTATCATTTTCATCCAGAACTTGGATTTCATGGAAGTATATGAGCGAGAAAGCCAACACAAAGTTGAGGGTATGAGTACTCGTGCCTTCTGAGACTGTTGGGCCCCCATCTGGGTCAAATGTAAAAAATCGCCTTCTCGGTTCTAATTTTTGTTTTAAAAGATCGAGCATCTCTTGGTCTTTTATTAAACTTTTATCATTTTCATCCAGAACTTGGATTTCATGGAAGTATATGAGCGAGAAAGCCAACGCAAAGTTGAGGGTATGAGTACTCGTGCCTTCTGAGACTGTTGGGCCCCCATCTGGGTCAAATGTAAAAAATCGCCTTCTCGGTTCTAATTTTTGTTTTAAAAGATCGAGCATATCTTGGTCTTTTATTAAACTTTTATCATTTTCATGCAGAACTTGGATTTCATGGAAGTATATGAGCGAGAAAGCCAACACAAAGTTGAGGGTATGAGTACTCGTGCCTTCTGAGACTGTTGGGCCCCCATCTGGGTCAAATGTAAAAAATCGCCTTCTCGGTTCTAATTTTTGTTTTAAAAGATCGAGCATCTCTTGGTCTTTTATTAAACTTTTATCATTTTCATCCAGAACTTGGATTTCATGGAAGTATATGAGCGAGAAAGCCAACACAAAGTTGAGGGTATGAGTACTTGTGCCTTCTGAGACTGTTGGGCCCCCATCTGGGTCAAATGTAAAGAATTGCCTTCTCGGTTCTAATTTTTGTTTTAAAAGATCGAGCATCTCTTGGTCTTTTATTAAACTTTTATCATTTTCATCCAGAACTTGGATTTCATGGAAGTATATGAGCGAGAAAGCCAACACAAAGTTGAGGGTATGAGTACTCGTGCCTTCTGAGACTGTTGGGCCCCCATCTGGGTCAAATGTAAAAAATCGCCTTGTCGGTTCTAATTTTTGTTTTAAAAGATCGAGCATCTCTTGGTCTTTTATTAAACTTTTATCATTTTCATCCAGAACTTGGATTTCATGGAAGTATATGAGCGAGAAAGCCAACACAAAGTTGAGGGTATGAGTACTCGTGCCTTCTGAGACTGTTGGGACCCAATCTGGGTCAAAAGTAAAGAATTGCCTTCTCGGTTCTAATTTTTGTTTTAAAAGATCGAGCATCTCTTGGTCTTTTATTAAACTTTTATCATTTTCATCCAGAACTTGGATTTCATGGAAGTATATGAGCGAGAAAGCCAACACAAAGTTGAGGGTATGAGTACTCGTGCCTTCTGAGACTGTTGGGCCCCCATCTGGGTCAAAAGTAAAGAATTGCCTTCTCGGTTCTAATTTTTGTTTTAAAAGATCGAGCATCTCTTGGTCTTTTCTTAAACTTTTATCATTTTCATCCAGAACTTGGATTTCATGGAAGTATATGAGCGAGAAAGCCAACACAAAGTTAAGGGTATGAGTACTCGTGCCTTCTGAGACTGTTGGGCCCCCATCTGGGTCAAATGTAAAAAATTGCCTTGTCGGTTCTAATTTTTGTTTTAAAAGATCGAGCATCTCTTGGTCTTTTATTAAACTTTTATCATTTTCATCCAGAAATTGGATTTCATCGAAGTATATGAGCGAGAAAGCCAACGCAAAGTTGAGGGTATGAGTACTCGTGCCTTCTGAGAGTGTTGGGCCCCCATCTGGGTCAAATGTAAAGAATTGCCTTCTCGGTTCTAATTTTTGTTTTAAAAGATCGAGCATCTCTTGGTCTTTTATTAAACTTTTATCATTTTCATCCAGAAATTGGATTTCATCGAAGTATATGAGCGAGAAAGCCAACGCAAAGTTGAGGGTATGAGTACTCGTGCCTTCTGAGACTGTTGGGCCCCCATCTGGGTCAAATGTAAAAAATCGCCTTCTCGGTTCTAAGTTTTGTTTTAAAAGATCGAGCATCTCTTGGTCTTTTATTAAACTTTTATCATTTTCATCCAGAACCTGGATTTCATGGAAGTATATGAGCGAGAAAGCCAACACAAAGTTGAGGGTATGAGTACTCGTGCCTTCTGAGACTGTTGGGCCCCCATCTGGGTCAAATGTAAAAAATCGCCTTCTCGGTTCTAATTTTTGTTTTAAAAGATCGAGCATCTCTTGGTCTTTTATTAAACTTTTATCATTTTCATCCAGAACTTGGATTTCATGGAAGTATATGAGCGAGAAAGCCAACACAAAGTTGAGGGTATGAGTACTCGTGCCTTCAGAGACTGTTGGGCCCCCATCTGGGTCAAATGTAAAAAATCGCCTTCTCCGTTCTAATTTTTGTTTTAAAAGATCGAGCATCTCTTGGTCTTTTATTAAACTTTTATCATTTTCATCCAGAACTTGGATTTCATGGAAGTATATGAGCGAGAAAGCCAACACAAAGTTGAGGGTATGAGTACTCGTGCCTTCTGAGACTGTTGGGCCCCCATCTGGGTCAAATGTAAAGAATTGCCTTCTCGGTTCTAATTTTTGTTTTAAAAGATCGAGCATCTCTTGGTCTTTTATTAAACTTTTATCATTTTCATGCAGAACTTGGATTTCATGGAAGTATATGAGCGAGAAAGCCAACACAAAGTTGAGGGTATGAGTACTCGTGCCTTCTGAGACTGTTGGGCCCCCATCTGGGTCAAATGTAAAGAATTGCCTTCTCGGTTCTAATTTTTGTTTTAAAAGATCGAGCATCTCTTGGTCTTTTATTAAACTTTTATCATTTTCATCCAGAACTTTGATTTCATGGAAGTATATGAGCGAGAAAGCCAACACAAAGTTGAGGGTATGAGTACTCGTGCCTTCTGAGAGTGTTGGGCCCCCATCTGGGTCAAATGTAAAGAATTGCCTTCTCGGTTCTAATTTTTGTTTTAAAAGATCGAGCATCTCTTGGTCTTTTATTAAACTTTTATCATTTTCATCCAGAAATTGGATTTCATCGAAGTATATGAGCGAGAAAGCCAACGCAAAGTTGAGGGTATGAGTACTCGTGCCTTCTGAGACTGTTGGGCCCCCATCTGGGTCAAATGTAAAAAATCGCCTTCTCGGTTCTAATTTTTGTTTTAAAAGATCGAGCATCTCTTGGTCTTTTATTAAACTTTTATCATTTTCATCCAGAACTTGGATTTCATGGAAGTATATGAGCGAGAAAGCCAACACAAAGTTGAGGGTATGAGTACTCGTGCCTTCAGAGACTGTTGGGCCCCCCCCTGAGTCAAATGTAAAAAATCGCCTTCTCGGTTCTAATTTTTGTTTTAAAAGATCGAGCATCTCTTGGTCTTTTATTAAACTTTTATCATTTTCATCCAGAACTTGGATTTCATGGAAGTATATGAGCGAGAAAGCCAACACAAAGTTGAGGGTATGAGTACTCGTGCCTTCTGAGACTGTTGGGCCCCCATCTGGGTCAAATGTAAAGAATTGCCTTCTCGGTTCTAATTTTTGTTTTAAAAGATCGAGCATCTCTTGGTCTTTTATTAAACTTTTATCATTTTCATCCAGAACTTGGATTTCATGGAAGTATATGAGCGAGAAAGCCAACACAAAGTTGAGGGTATGAGTACTCGTGCCTTCTGAGACTGTTGGGCCCCCATCTGGGTCAAATGTAAAGAATTGCCTTCTCGGTTCTAATTTTTGTTTTAAAAGATCGAGCATCTCTTGGTCTTTTATTAAACTTTTATCATTTTCATCCAGAACTTGGATTTCATGGAAGTATATGAGCGAGAAAGCCAACACAAAGTTGAGGGTATGAGTACTCGTGCCTTCTGAGACTGTTGGGCCCCCATCTGGGTCAAATGTAAAGAATTGCCTTCTCGGTTCTAATTTTTGTTTTAAAAGATCGAGCATCTCTTGTTCTTTTATTAAACTTTTATCATTTTCATCCAGAACTTGGATTTCATGGAAGTATATGAGCGAGAAAGCCAACACAAAGTTGAGGGTATGAGTACTCGTGCCTTCTGAGAGTGTTGGGCCCCCATCTGGGTCAAATGTAAAGAATTGCCTTCTCGGTTCTAATTTTTGTTTTAAAAGATCGAGCATCTCTTGGTCTTTTATTAAACTTTTATCATTTTCATCCAGAAATTGGATTTCATCGAAGTATATGAGCGAGAAAGCCAACGCAAAGTTGAGGGTATGAGTACTCGTGCCTTCTGAGACTGTTGGGCCCCCATCTGGGTCAAATGTAAAAAATCGCCTTCTCGGTTCTAATTTTTGTTTTAAAAGATCGAGCATCTCTTGGTCTTTTATTAAACTTTTATCATTTTCATGCAGAACTTGGATTTCATGGAAGTATATGAGCGAGAAAGCCAACACAAAGTTGAGGGTATGAGTACTCGTGCCTTCTGAGACTGTTGGGCCCCCATCTGGGTCAAATGTAAAAAATCGCCTTCTCGGTTCTAATTTTTGTTTTAAAGGATCGAGCATCTCTTGGTCTTTTATTAAACTTTTATCATTTTCATCCAGAACTTGGATTTCATGGAAGTATATGAGCGAGAAAGCCAACACAAAGTTGAGGGTATGAGTACTCGTGCCTTCTGAGACTGTTGGGCCCCCATCTGGGTCAAATGTAAAAAATCGCCTTCTCGGTTCTAATTTTTGTTTTAAAAGATCGAGCATCTCTTGGTCTTTTATTAAACTTTTATCATTTTCATCCAGAACTTGGATTTTATGGAAGTATATGAGCGAGAAAGCCAACACAAAGTTGAGGGTATGAGTACTCGTGCCTTCTGAGACTGTTGGGCCCCCCTCTGGGTCAAATGTAAAAAATCGCCTTCTCGGTTCTAATTTTTGTTTTAAAAGATCGAGCATCTTTGGTCTTTTATTAAACTTTTATCATTTTCATCCAGAACTTGGATTTCATGGAAGTATATGAGCGAGAAAGCCAACACAAAGTTGAGGGTATGAGTACTCGTGCCTTCTGAGACTGTTGGGCCCCCATCTGGGTCAAATGTAAAAAATCGCCTTCTCGGTTCTAATTTTTGTTTTAAAGGATCGAGCATCTCTTGGTCTTTTATTAAACTTTTATCATTTTCATCCAGAACTTGGATTTCATGGAAGTATATGAGCGAGAAAGCCAACACAAAGTTGAGGGTATGAGTACTCGTGCCTTCTGAGACTGTTGGGCCCCCATCTGGGTCAAATGTAAAAAATCGCCTTCTCGGTTCTAATTTTTGTTTTAAAAGATCGAGCATCTTTGGTCTTTTATTAAACTTTTATCATTTTCATCCAGAAATTGGATTTCATGGAAGTATATGAGCGAGAAAGCCAACACAAAGTTGAGGGTATGAGTACTCGTGCCTTCTGAGACTGTTGAGCCCCACTCTGGGTCAAATGTAAAGAATTGGCTTCTCGGTTCTAATTTTTGTTTTAAAAGATCGAGCATCTCTTGGTCTTTTATTAAACTTTTATCATTTTCATCCAGAACTTGGATTTCATGGAAGTATATGAGCGAGAAAGCCAACACAAAGGTGAGGGTATGAGTACTCGTGCCTTCTGAGACTGTTGGGCCCCACTCTGGGTCAAATGTAAAGAATTGCCTTCTCGGTTCTAATTTTTGTTTTAAAAGATCGAGCATCTCTTGGTCTTTTATTAAACTTTTATCATTTTCATCCAGAACTTGGATTTCATGGAAGTATATGAGCGAGAAAGCCAACACAAAGTGGAGGGTATGAGTACTCGTGCCTTCTGAGACTGTTGGCCCCCACTCTGGGTCAAATGTAAAGAATTGCCTTCTCGGTTCTAATTTTTGTTTTAAAAGATCGAGCATCTCTTGGTCTTTTATTAAACTTTTATCATTTTCATCCAGAACTTGGATTTCATGGAAGTATATGAGCGAGAAAGCCAACACAAAGTTGAGGGTATGAGTACTCGTGCCTTCTGAGACTGTTGGGCCCCACTCTGGGTCAAATGTAAAGAATTGCCTTCTCGGTTCTAATTTTTGTTTTAAAAGATCGAGCATCTCTTGGTCTTTTATTAAACTTTTATCATTTTCATCCAGAACTTGGATTTCATGGAAGTATATGAGCGAGAAAGCCAACACAAAGTTGAGGGTATGAGTACTCGTGCCTTCTGAGACTGTTGGGCCCCACTCTGGGTCAAATGTAAAGAATTGCCTTCTCGGTTCTAATTTTTGTTTTAAAAGATCGAGCAGCTCTTGGTCTTTTATTAAACTTTTATCATTTTCATCCAGAACTTGGATTTCATGGAAGTATATGAGCGAGAAAGCCAACACAAAGTTGAGGGTATGAGTACTCGTGCCTTCTGAGACTGTTGGGCCCCCATCTGGGTCAAATGTAAAAAATCGCCTTCTCGGTTCTAATTTTTGTTTTAAAAGATCGAGCATCTTTGGTCTTTTATTAAACTTTTATCATTTTCATCCAGAACTTGGATTTCATGGAAGTATATGAGCGAGAAAGCCAACACAAAGTTGAGGGTATGAGTACTCGTGCCTTCTGAGACTGTTGGGCCCCCATCTGGGTCAAATGTAAAAAATCGCGTTCTCGGTTCTAATTTTTGTTTTAAAAGATCGAGCATCTCTTGGTCTTTTATTAAACTTTTATCATTTTCATCCAGAACTTGGATTTTTTGGACGTATATGAGCGAGAAAGCCAACACAAAGTTGAGGGTATGAGTACTCGTGCCTTCTGAGACTGTTGGGCCCCCATCTGGGTCAAATGTAAAAAATCGCCTTCTCGGTTCTAATTTTTGTTTTAAAAGATCGAGCATCTCTTGGTCTTTTATTAAACTTTTATCATTTTCATGCAGAACTTGGATTTCATGGAAGTATATGAGCGAGAAAGCCAACACAAAGTTGAGGGTATGAGTACTCGTGCCTTCTGAGACTGTTGGGCCCCCATCTGGGTCAAATGTAAAAAATCGCCTTGTCGGTTCTAATTTTTGTTTTAAAAGATCGAGCATCTCATGGTATCTTATCAAACTTTTATCATTTTCATCCAGAAATTGGATTTCATCGAAGTATAGGAGCGAGAAAGCCAACGCAAAGTTGAGGGTATGAGTACTCGTGCCTTCTGAGACTGTTGGGCCCCCATCTGGGTCAAATGTAAAAAATCGCCTTGTCGGTTCTAATTTTTGTTTTAAAAGATCGAGCATCTCTTGGTCTTTTATTAAACTTTTATCATTTTCATCCAGAAATTGGATTTCATCGAAGTATATGAGCGAGAAAGCCAACGCAAAGTTGAGGGTATGAGTACTCGTGCCTTCTGAGACTGTTGGGCCCCCATCTGGGTCAAATATAAAAAATCGCCTTCTCGGTTCTAATTTTTGTTTTAAAAGATCGAGCATCTCTTGGTCTTTTATTAAACTTTTATCATTTTCATCCAGAACTTGGATTTTATGGAAGTATATGAACGAGAAAGCCAACACAAAGTTGAGGGTATGAGTACTCGTGCCTTCTGAGACTGTTGGGCCCCCATCTGGGTCAAATGTAAAAAATCGCCTTCTCGGTTCTAATTTTTGTTTTAAAAGATCGAGCATGGTCTTTTATTAAACTTTTATCATTTTCATCCAGAACTTGGATTTCATGGAAGTATATGAGCGAGAAAGCCAACACAAAGTTGAGGGTATGAGTACTCGTGCCTTCTGAGACTGTTGGGCCCCCATCTGGGTCAAATGTAAAAAATCGCCTTCTCGGTTCTAATTTTTGTTTTAAAAGATCGAGCATCTCTTGGTCTTTTATTAAACTTTTATCATTTTCATGCAGAACTTGGATTTCATGGAAGTATATGAGCGAGAAAGCCAACACAAAGTTGAGGGTATGAGTACTCGTGCCTTCTGAGACTGTTGGGCCCCCATCTGGGTCAAATGTAAAAAATCGCCTTCTCGGTTCTAATTTTTGTTTTAAAAGATCGAGCATCTCTTGGTCTTTTATTAAACTTTTATCATTTTCATCCAGAACTTGGATTTTATGGAAGTATATGAGCGAGAAAGCCAACACAAAGTTGAGGGTATGAGTACTCGTGCCTTCTGAGACTGTTGGGCCCCCATCTGGGTCAAATGTAAAAAATCGCCTTCTCGGTTCTAATTTTTGTTTTAAAAGATCGAGCATCTCTTGGTCTTTTATTAAACTTTTATCATTTTCATCCAGAACTTGGATTTCATGGAAGTATATGAGCGAGAAAGCCAACGCAAAGTTGAGGGTATGAGTACTCGTGCCTTCTGAGAGTGTTGGGCCCCCATCTGGGTCAAATGTAAAAAATCGCCTTGTCGGTTCTAATTTTTGTTTTAAAAGATCGAGCATCTCTTGGTCTTTTATTAAACTTTTATCATTTTCATGCAGAACTTGGATTTCATGGAAGTATATGAGCGAGAAAGCCAACACAAAGTTGAGGGTATGAGTACTCGTGCCTTCTGAGACTGTTGGGCCCCCATCTGGGTCAAATGTAAAAAATCGCCTTCTCGGTTCTAATTTTTGTTTTAAAAGATCGAGCATCTCTTGGTCTTTTATTAAACTTTTATCATTTTCATCCAGAACTTGGATTTCATGGAAGTATATGAGCGAGAAAGCCAACGCAAAGTTGAGGGTATGAGTACTCGTGCCTTCTGAGAGTGTTGGGCCCCCATCTGGGTCAAATGTAAAAAATCGCCTTCTCGGTTCTAATTTTTGTTTTAAAAGATCGAGCATCTCTTGGTCTTTTATTAAACTTTTATCATTTTCATCCAGAACTTGGATTTCATGGAAGTATATGAGCGAGAAAGCCAACGCAAAGTTGAGGGTATGAGTACTCGTGCCTTCTGAGAGTGTTGGGCCCCCATCTGGGTCAAATGTAAAAAATCGCCTTGTCGGTTCTAATTTTTGTTTTAAAAGATCGAGCATCTCTTGGTCTTTTATTAAACTTTTATCATTTTCATCCAGAACTTGGATTTCATGGAAGTATATGAGCGAGAAAGCCAACACAAAGTTGAGGGTATGAGTACTCGTGCCTTCTGAGACTGTTGGGCCCCCATCTGGGTCAAATGTAAAAAATCGCCTTCTCGGTTCTAATTTTTGTTTTAAAAGATCGAGCATCTCTTGGTCTTTTATTAAACTTTTATCATTTTCATCCAGAACTTGGATTTTATGGAAGTATATGAGCGAGAAAGCCAACACAAAGTTGAGGGTATGAGTACTCGTGCCTTCTGAGACTGTTGGGCCCCCATCTGGGTCAAATGTAAAAAATCGCCTTCTCGGTTCTAATTTTTGTTTTAAAAGATCGAGCATCTCTTGGTCTTTTATTAAACTTTTATCATTTTCATCCAGAACTTGGATTTCATGGAAGTATATGAGCGAGAAAGCCAACGCAAAGTTGAGGGTATGAGTACTCGTGCCTTCTGAGAGTGTTGGGCCCCCATCTGGGTCAAATGTAAAAAATCGCCTTGTCGGTTCTAATTTTTGTTTTAAAAGATCGAGCATCTCTTGGTCTTTTATTAAACTTTTATCATTTTCATGCAGAACTTGGATTTCATGGAAGTATATGAGCGAGAAAGCCAACACAAAGTTGAGGGTATGAGTACTCGTGCCTTCTGAGACTGTTGGGCCCCCATCTGGGTCAAATGTAAAAAATCGCCTTCTCGGTTCTAATTTTTGTTTTAAAAGATCGAGCATCTCTTGGTCTTTTATTAAACTTTTATCATTTTCATGCAGAACTTGGATTTTATGGAAGTATATGAGCGAGAAAGCCAACACAAAGTTGAGGGTATGAGTACTCGTGCCTTCTGAGACTGTTGGGCCCCCATCTGGGTCAAATGTAAAAAATCGCCTTCTCGGTTCTAATTTTTGTTTTAAAAGATCGAGCATCTCTTGGTCTTTTATTAAACTTTTATCATTTTCATCCAGAACTTGGATTTCATGGAAGTATATGAGCGAGAAAGCCAACACAAAGTTGAGGGTATGAGTACTCGTGCCTTCTGAGACTGTTGGGCCCCCATCTGGGTCAAATGTAAAAAATCGCCTTGTCGGTTCTAATTTTTGTTTTAAAAGATCGAGCATCTCTTGGTCTTTTATTAAACTTTTATCATTTTCATCCAGAAATTGGATTTCATCGAAGTATATGAGCGAGAAAGCCAACGCAAAGTTGAGGGTATGAGTACTCGTGCCTTCTGAGACTGTTGGGCCCCCATCTGGGTCAAATGTAAAAAATCGCCTTCTCGGTTCTAATTTTTGTTTTAAAAGATCAAGCATCTCTTGGTCTTTTATTAAACTTTTATCATTTTCATCCAGAACTTGGATTTTATGGAAGTATATGAGCGAAAAAGCCAACACAAAGTTGAGGGTATGAGTACTCGTGCCTTCTGAGACTGTTGGGCCCCCATCTGGGTCAAATGTAAAAAATCGCCTTCTCGGTTCTAATTTTTGTTTTAAAAGATCGAGCATCTCTTGGTCTTTTATTAAACTTTTATCATTTTCATCCAGAACTTGGATTTTATGGAAGTATATGAGCGAGAAAGCCAACACAAAGTTGAGGGTATGAGTACTCGTGCCTTCTGAGACTGTTGGGCCCCCATATGGGTCAAATGTAAAAAGTCGCCTTCTCGGTTCTAATTTTTGTTTTAAAAGATCGAGCATCTCTTGGTCTTTTATTAAACTTTTATCATTTTCATCCAGAACTTGGATTTCATGGAAGTATATGAGCGAGAAAGCCAACGCAAAGTTGAGGGTATGAGTACTCGTGCCTTCTGAGAGTGTTGGGCCCCCATCTGGGTCAAATGTAAAGAATTGCCTTCTCGGTTCTAATTTTTGTTTTAAAAGATCGAGCATCTCTTGGTCTTTTATTAAACTTTTATCATTTTCATCCAGAACTTGGATTTCATGGAAGTATATGAGCGAGAAAGCCAACACAAAGTTGAGGGTATGAGTACTCGTGCCTTCTGAGACTGTTGGGCCCCCATCTGGGTCAAATGTAAAAAATCGCCTTGTCGGTTCTAATTTTTGTTTTAAAAGATCGAGCATCTCTTGGTCTTTTATTAAACTTTTATCATTTTCATCCAGAACTTGGATTTTATGGAAGTATATGAGCGAGAAAGCCAACACAAAGTTGAGGGTATGAGTACTCGTGCCTTCTGAGACTGTTGGGCCCCCATCTGGGTCAAATGTAAAAAGTCGCCTTCTCGGTTCTAATTTTTGTTTTAAAAGATCGAGCATCTCTTGGTCTTTTATTAAACTTTTATCATTTTCATCCAGAACTTGGATTTCATGGAAGTATATGAGCGAGAAAGCCAACGCAAAGTTGAGGGTATGAGTACTCGTGCCTTCTGAGAGTGTTGGGCCCCCATCTGGGTCAAATGCAAAGAATTGCCTTCTCGGTTCTAATTTTTGTTTTAAAAGATCGAGCATCTCTTGGTCTTTTATTAAACTTTTATCATTTTCATCCAGAACTTGGATTTCATGGAAGTATATGAGCGAGAAAGCCAACACAAAGTTGAGGGTATGAGTACTCGTGCCTTCTGAGACTGTTGGGCCCCCATCTGGGTCAAATGTAAAAAATCGCCTTCTCGGTTCTAATTTTTGTTTTAAAAGATCGAGCATCTCTTGGTCTTTTATTAAACTTTTATCATTTTCATCCAGAACTTGGATTTCATGGAAGTATATGAGCGAGAAAGCCAACACAAAGTTGAGGGTATGAGTACTCGTGCCTTCTGAGACTGTTGGGCCCCCATCTGGGTCAAATGTAAAGAATTGCCTTCTCGGTTCTAATTTTTGTTTTAAAAGATCGAGCATCTCTTGGTCTTTTATTAAACTTTTATCATTTTCATCCAGAACTTGGATTTCATGGAAGTATATGAGCGAGAAAGCCAACACAAAGTTGAGGGTATGAGTACTCGTGCCTTCTGAGACTGTTGGGCCCCCATCTGGGTCAAATGTAAAAAATCGCCTTCTCGGTTCTAATTTTTGTTTTAAAAGATCGAGCATCTCTTGGTCTTTTATTAAACTTTTATCATTTTCATGCAGAACTTCGATTTCATGGAAGTATATGAGCGAGAAAGCCAACACAAAGTTGAGGGTATGAGTACTCGTGCCTTCTGAGACTGTTGGGCCCCCATCTGGGTCAAAAGTAAAGAATTGCCTTCTCGGTTCTAATTTTTGTTTTAAAAGATCGAGCATCTCTTGGTCTTTCATTAAACTTTTATCATTTTCATCCAGAACTTGGATTTCATGGAAGTATATGAGCGAGAAAGCCAACACAAAGTTGAGGGTATGAGTACTCGTGCCTTCTGAGACTGTTGGGCCCCCATCTGGGTCAAATGTAAAAAATCGCCTTCTCGGTTCTAATTTTTGTTTTAAAAGATCGAGCATCTCTTGGTCTTTTATTAAACTTTTATCATTTTCATCCAGAACTTGGATTTTATGGAAGTATATGAGCGAGAAAGCCAACACAAAGTTGAGGGTATGAGTACTCGTGCCTTCTGAGACTGTTGGGCCCCCATCTGGGTCAAATGTAAAAAATCGCCTTCTCGGTTCTAATTTTTGTTTTAAAAGATCGAGCATCTCTTGGTCTTTTATTAAACTTTTATCATTTTCATCCAGAACTTGGATTTCATGGAAGTATATGAGCGAGAAAGCCAACACAAAGTTGAGGGTGTGAGTACTCGTGCCTTCTGAGACTGTTGGGCCCCCATCTGGGTCAAATGTAAAAAATCGCCTTCTCGGTTCTAATTTTTGTTTTAAAAGATCGAGCATCTCTTGGTCTTTTATTAAACTTTTATCATTTTCATCCAGAACTTGGATTTCATGGAAGTATATGAGCGAGAAAGCCAACACAAAGTTGAGGGTATGAGTACTCGTGCCTTCTGAGACTGTTGGGCCCCCATCTGGGTCAAATGTAAAAAATCGCCTTCTCGGTTCTAATTTTTGTTTTAAAAGATGGAGCATCTCTTGGTCTTTTATTAAACTTTTATCATTTTCATCCAGAAATTGGATTTCATCGAAGTATATGAGCGAGAAAGCCAACGCAAAGTTGAGGGTATGAGTACTCGTGCCTTCTGAGACTGTTGGGCCCCCATCTGGGTCAAATGTAAAAAATCGCCTTCTCGGTTCTAATTTTTGTTTTAAAAGATCGAGCATCTCTTGGTCTTTTATTAAACTTTTATCATTTTCATCCAGAAATTGGATTTCATCGAAGTATAGGAGCGAGAAAGCCAACGCAAAGTTGAGGGTATGAGTACTCGTGCCTTCTGAGAGTGTTGGGCCCCCATCTGGGTCAAATGTAAAGAATTGCCTTCTCGGTTCTAATTTTTGTTTTAAAAGATCGAGCATCTCTTGGTCTTTTATTAAACTTTTATCATTTTCATCCAGAACTTGGATTTCATGGAAGTATATGAGCGAGAAAGCCAACAAAAAGTTGAGGGTATGAGTACTCGTGCCTTCTGAGACTGTTGGGCCCCCATCTGGGTCAAATGTAAAAAATCGCCTTCTCGGTTCTAATTTTTGTTTTAAAAGATCGAGCATCTCTTGGTCTTTTATTAAACTTTTATCATTTTCATGCAGAACTTGGATTTCATGGAAGTATATGAGCGAGAAAGCCAACACAAAATTGAGGGTATGAGTACTGGTGCCTTCTGAGACTGTTGGGCCCCCATCTGGGTCAAATGTAAAAAATCGCCTTCTCGGTTCTAATTTTTGTTTTAAAAGATCGAGCATCCCTTGGTCTTTTATTAAACTTTTATCATTTTCATCCAGAACTTGGATTTCATGGAAGTATATGAGCGAGAAAGCCAACACAAAGTTGAGGGTATGAGTACTCGTGCCTTCTGAGACTGTTGGGCCCCCATCTGGGTCAAATGTAAAGAATTGCCTTCTCGGTTCTAATTTTTGTTTTAAAAGATCGAGCATCTCTTGGTCTTTTATTAAACTTTTATCATTTTCATCCAGAACTTGGATTTCATGGAAGTATATGAGCGAGAAAGCCAACACAAAGTTGAGGGTATGAGTACTCGTGCCTTCTGAGACTGTTGGGCCCCCATCTGGGTCAAATGTAAAAAATCGCCTTCTCGGTTCTAATTTTTGTTTTAAAAGATGGAGCATCTCTTGGTCTTTTATTAAACTTTTATCATTTTCATCCAGAAATTGGATTTCATCGAAGTATATGAGCGAGAAAGCCAACGCAAAGTTGAGGGTATGAGTACTCGTGCCTTCTGAGACTGTTGGGCCCCCATCTGGGTCAAATGTAAAAAATCGCCTTCTCGGTTCTAATTTTTGTTTTAAAAGATCGAGCATCTCTTGGTCTTTTATTAAACTTTTATCATTTTCATCCAGAAATTGGATTTCATCGAAGTATAGGAGCGAGAAAGCCAACGCAAAGTTGAGGGTATGAGTACTCGTGCCTTCTGAGAGTGTTGGGCCCCCATCTGGGTCAAATGTAAAGAATTGCCTTCTCGGTTCTAATTTTTGTTTTAAAAGATCGAGCATCTCTTGGTCTTTTATTAAACTTTTATCATTTTCATCCAGAACTTGGATTTCATGGAAGTATATGAGCGAGAAAGCCAACAAAAAGTTGAGGGTATGAGTACTCGTGCCTTCTGAGACTGTTGGGCCCCCATCTGGGTCAAATGTAAAAAATCGCCTTCTCGGTTCTAATTTTTGTTTTAAAAGATCGAGCATCTCTTGGTCTTTTATTAAACTTTTATCATTTTCATGCAGAACTTGGATTTCATGGAAGTATATGAGCGAGAAAGCCAACACAAAATTGAGGGTATGAGTACTGGTGCCTTCTGAGACTGTTGGGCCCCCATCTGGGTCAAATGTAAAAAATCGCCTTCTCGGTTCTAATTTTTGTTTTAAAAGATCGAGCATCCCTTGGTCTTTTATTAAACTTTTATCATTTTCATCCAGAACTTGGATTTCATGGAAGTATATGAGCGAGAAAGCCAACACAAAGTTGAGGGTATGAGTACTCGTGCCTTCTGAGACTGTTGGGCCCCCATCTGGGTCAAATGTAAAGAATTGCCTTCTCGGTTCTAATTTTTGTTTTAAAAGATCGAGCATCTCTTGGTCTTTTATTAAACTTTTATCATTTTCATCCAGAACTTGGATTTCATGGAAGTATATGAGCGAGAAAGCCAACACAAAGTTGAGGGTATGAGTACTCGTGCCTTCTGAGACTGTTGGGCCCCCATCTGGGTCAAATGTAAAAAATCGCCTTCTCGGTTCTAATTTTTGTTTTAAAAGATCGAGCATCTCTTGGTCTTTTATTAAACTTTTATCATTTTCATGCAGAACTTGGATTTCATGGAAGTATATGAGCGAGAAAGCCAACACAAAGTTGAGGGTATGAGTACTCGTGCCTTCTGAGACTGTTGGGCCCCCATCTGGGTCAAATGTAAAAAATCGCCTTCTCGGTTCTAATTTTTGTTTTAAAAGATCGAGCATCTCTTGGTCTTTTATTAAACTTTTATCATTTTCATCCAGAACTTGGATTTTATGGAAGTATATGAGCGAGAAAGCCAACACAAAGTTGAGGGTATGAGTACTCGTGCCTTCTGAGACTGTTGGGCCCCCATCTGGGTCAAATGTAAAAAATCGCCTTCTCGGTTCTAATTTTTGTTTTAAAAGATCGAGCATCTCTTGGTCTTTTATTAAACTTTTATCATTTTCATCCAGAACTTGGATTTTATGGAAGTATATGAGCGAGAAAGCCAACACAAAGTTGAGGGTATGAGTACTCGTGCCTTCTGAGACTGTTGGGCCCCCATCTGGGTCAAATGTAAAAAGTCGCCTTCTCGGTTCTAATTTTTGTTTTAAAAGATCGAGCATCTCTTGGTCTTTTATTAAACTTTTATCATTTTCATCCAGAACTTGGATTTCATGGAAGTATATGAGCGAGAAAGCCAACGCAAAGTTGAGGGTATGAGTACTCGTGCCTTCTGAGAGTGTTGGGCCCCCATCTGGGTCAAATGTAAAGAATTGCCTTCTCGGTTCTAATTTTTGTTTTAAAAGATCGAGCATCTCTTGGTCTTTTATTAAACTTTTATCATTTTCATCCAGAACTTGGATTTCATGGAAGTATATGAGCGAGAAAGCCAACACAAAGTTGAGGGTATGAGTACTCGTGCCTTCTGAGACTGTTGGGGCCCCCATCTGGGTCAAATGTAAAAAATCGCCTTGTCGGTTCTAATTTTTGTTTTAAAAGATCGAGCATCTCTTGGTCTTTTATTAAACTTTTATCATTTTCATCCAGAACTTGGATTTCATGGAAGTATATGAGCGAGAAAGCCAACACAAAGTTGAGGGTATGAGTACTCGTGCCTTCTGAGACTGTTGGGCCCCCATCTGGGTCAAATGTAAAAAATCGCCTTCTCGGTTCTAATTTTTGTTTTAAAAGATCGAGCATCTCTTGGTCTTTTATTAAACTTTTATCATTTTCATCCAGAACTTGGATTTCATGGAAGTATATGAGCGAGAAAGCCAACACAAAGTTGAGGGTGTGAGTACTCGTGCCTTCTGAGACTGTTGGGCCCCCATCTGGGTCAAATGTAAAAAATCGCCTTCTCGGTTCTAATTTTTGTTTTAAAAGATCGAGCATCTCTTGGTCTTTTATTAAACTTTTATCATTTTCATCCAGAACTTGGATTTCATGGAAGTATATGAGCGAGAAAGCCAACACAAAGTTGAGGGTATGAGTACTCGTGCCTTCTGAGACTGTTGGGCCCCCATCTGGGTCAAATGTAAAAAATCGCCTTCTCGGTTCTAATTTTTGTTTTAAAAGATCGAGCATCTCTTGGTCTTTTATTAAACTTTTATCATTTTCATCCAGAACTTGGATTTCATGGAAGTATATGAGCGAGAAAGCCAACACAAAGTTGAGGGTGTGAGTACTCGTGCCTTCTGAGACTGTTGGGCCCCCATCTGGGTCAAATGTAAAAAATCGCCTTCTCGGTTCTAATTTTTGTTTTAAAAGATCGAGCATCTCTTGGTCTTTTATTAAACTTTTATCATTTTCATCCAGAACTTGGATTTCATGGAAGTATATGAGCGAGAAAGCCAACACAAAGTTGAGGCTATGAGTACTCGTGCCTTCTGAGACTGTTGGGCCCCCATCTGGGTCAAATGTAAAGAATTGCCTTCTCGGTTCTAATTTTTGTTTTAAAAGATCGAGCATCTCTTGGTCTTTTATTAAACTTTTATCATTTTCATCCAGAACTTGGATTTCATGGAAGTATATGAGCGAGAAAGCCAACACAAAGTTGAGGGTATGAGTACTCGTGCCTTCTGAGACTGTTGGGCCCCCATCTGGGTCAAATGTAAAAAATCGCCTTGTCGGTTCTAATTTTTGTTTTAAAAGATCGAGCATCTCTTGGTCTTTTATTAAACTTTTATCATTTTCATGCAGAACTTGGATTTCATGGAAGTATATGAGCGAGAAAGCCAACACAAAGTTGAGGGTATGAGTACTCGTGCCTTCTGAGACTGTTGGGCCCCCATCTGGGTCAAATGTAAAAAATCGCCTTCTCGGTTCTAATTTTTGTTTTAAAAGATCGAGCATCTCTTGGTCTTTTATTAAACTTTTATCATTTTCATCCAGAACTTGGATTTCATGGAAGTATATGAGCGAGAAAGCCAACACAAAGTTGAGGGTGTGAGTACTCGTGCCTTCTGAGACTGTTGGGCCCCCATCTGGGTCAAATGTAAAAAATCGCCTTGTCGGTTCTAATTTTTGTTTTAAAAGATCGAGCATCCCTTGGTCTTTTATTAAACTTTTATCATTTTCATCCAGAAATTGGATTTCATCGAAGTATATGAGCGAGAAAGCCAACGCAAAGTTGAGGGTATGAGTACTCGTGCCTTCTGAGAGTGTTGGGCCCCCATCTGGGTCAAATGTAAAGAATTGCCTTCTCGGTTCTAATTTTTGTTTTGTTGAGGGTATGAGTACTCGTGCCTTCTGAGACTGTTGGGCCCCCATCTGGGTCAAATGTAAAAAATCGCCTTCTCGGTTCTAATTTTTGTTTTAAAAGATCGAGCATCCCTTGGTCTTTTATTAAACTTTTATCATTTTCATCCAGAAATTGGATTTCATCGAAGTATATGAGCGAGAAAGCCAACGCAAAGTTGAGGGTATGAGTACTCGTGCCTTCTGAGAGTGTTGGGCCCCCATCTGGGTCAAATGTAAAAAATCGCCTTGTCGGTTCTAATTTTTGTTTTAAAAGATCGAGCATCCCTTGGTCTTTTATTAAACTTTTATCATTTTCATCCAGAAATTGGATTTCATCGAAGTATATGAGCGAGAAAGCCAACGCAAAGTTGAGGGTATGAGTACTCGTGCCTTCTGAGAGTGTTGGGCCCCCATCTGGGTCAAATGTAAAGAATTGCCTTCTCGGTTCTAATTTTTGTTTTGTTGAGGGTATGAGTACTCGTGCCTTCTGAGACTGTTGGGCCCCCATCTGGGTCAATTGTAAAAAATCGCCTTGTCGGTTCTAATTTTTGTTTTAAAAGATCGAGCATCCCTTGGTCTTTTATTAAACTTTTATCATTTTCATCCAGAAATTGGATTTCATCGAAGTATATGAGCGAGAAAGCCAACGCAAAGTTGAGGGTATGAGTACTCGTGCCTTCTGAGAGTGTTGGGCCCCCATCTGGGTCAAATGTAAAGAATTGCCTTCTCGGTTCTAATTTTTGTTTTAAAAGATCGAGCATCTCTTGGTCTTTTATTAAACTTTTATCATTTTCATCCAGAAATTGGATTTCATCGAAGTATATGAGCGAGAAAGCCAACGCAAAGTTGAGGGTATGAGTACTCGTGCCTTCTGAGACTGTTGGGCCCCCATCTGGGTCAAATGTAAAAAATCGCCTTCTCGGTTCTAATTTTTGTTTTAAAAGATCGAGCATCTCTTGGTATTTTATTAAACTTTTATCATTTTCATCCAGAACTTGGATTTCATGGAAGTATATGAGCGAGAAAGCCAACACAAAGTTGAGGGTATGAGTACTCGTGCCTTCTGAGACTGTTGGGCCCCCATCTGGGTCAAATGTAAAAAATCGCCTTCTCGGTTCTAATTTTTGTTTTAAAAGATCGAGCATCTCTTGGTCTTTTATTAAACTTTTATCATTTTCATGCAGAACTTGGATTTCATGGAAGTATATGAGCGAGAAAGCCAACACAAAGTTGAGGGTATGAGTACTCGTGCCTTCTGAGACTGTTGGGCCCCCATCTGGGTCAAATGTAAAAAATCGCCTTCTCGGTTCTAATTTTTGTTTTAAAAGATCGAGCATCTCTTGGTCTTTTATTAAACTTTTATCATTTTCATGCAGAACTTGGATTTCATGGAAGTATATGAGCGAGAAAGCCAACACAAAGTTGAGGGTATGAGTACTCGTGCCTTCTGAGACTGTTGGGCCCCCATCTGGGTCAAATGTAAAGAATTGCCTTCTCGGTTCTAATTTTTGTTTTAAAAGATCGAGCATCTCTTGGTCTTTTATTAAACTTTTATCATTTTCATCCAGAAATTGGATTTCATCGAAGTATATGAGCGAGAAAGCCAACACAAAGTTGAGGGTATGAGTACTCGTGCCTTCTGAGACTGTTGGGCCCCCATCTGGGTCAAATGTAAAGAATTGCCTTCTCGGTTCTAATTTTTGTTTTAAAAGATCGAGCATCCCTTGGTCTTTTATTAAACTTTTATCATTTTCATCCAGAACTTGGATTTCATGGAAGTATATGAGCGAGAAAGCCAACACAAAGTTGAGGGTATGAGTACTCGTGCCTTCTGAGACTGTTGGGCCCCCATCTGGGTCAAATGTAAAAAATCGCCTTGTCGGTTCTAATTTTTGTTTTAAAAGATCGAGCATCCCTTGGTCTTTTATTAAACTTTTATCATTTTCATCCAGAAATTGGATTTCATCGAAGTATATGAGCGAGAAAGCCAACGCAAAGTTGAGGGTATGAGTACTCGTGCCTTCTGAGAGTGTTGGGCCCCCATCTGGGTCAAATGTAAAGAATTGCCTTCTCGGTTCTAATTTTTGTTTTAAAAGATCGAGCATCTCTTGGTCTTTTATTAAACTTTTATCATTTTCATCCAGAACTTGGATTTCATGGAAGTATATGAGCGAGAAAGCCAACACAAAGTTGAGGGTATGAGTACTCGTGCCTTCTGAGACTGTTGGGCCCCCATCTGGGTCAAATGTAAAAAATCGCCTTCTCGGTTCTAATTTTTGTTTTAAAAGATCGAGCATCTCTTGGTCTTTTATTAAACTTTTATCATTTTCATCCAGAACTTGGATTTCATGGAAGTATATGAGCGAGAAAGCCAACACAAAGTTGAGGGTGTGAGTACTCGTGCCTTCTGAGACTGTTGGGCCCCCATCTGGGTCAAATGTAAAAAATCGCCTTCTCGGTTCTAATTTTTGTTTTAAAAGATCGAGCATCTCTTGGTCTTTTATTAAACTTTTATAATTTTCATCCAGAACTTGGATTTCATGGAAGTATATGAGCGAGAAAGCCAACACAAAGTTGAGGGTGTGAGTACTCGTGCCTTCTGAGACTGTTGGGCCCCCATCTGGGTCAAATGTAAAGAATTGCCTTCTCGGTTCTAATTTTTGTTTTAAAAGATCGAGCATCTCTTGGTCTTTTATTAAACTTTTATCATTTTCATCCAGAACTTGGATTTCATGGAAGTATATGAGCGAGAAAGCCAACACAAAGTTGAGGGTATGAGTACTCGTGCCTTCTGAGACTGTTGGGCCCCCATCTGGGTCAAATGTAAAAAATCGCCTTCTCGGTTCTAATTTTTGTTTTAAAAGATCGAGCATCTCTTGGTCTTTTATTAAACTTTTATCATTTTCATCCAGAACTTGGATTTCATGGAAGTATATGAGCGAGAAAGCCAACACAAAGTTGAGGGTGTGAGTACTCGTGCCTTCTGAGACTGTTGGGCCCCCATCTGGGTCAAATGTAAAAAATCGCCTTCTCGGTTCTAATTTTTGTTTTAAAAGATCGAGCATCTCTTGGTCTTTTATTAAACTTTTATCATTTTCATCCAGAACTTGGATTTCATGGAAGTATATGAGCGAGAAAGCCAACACAAAGTTGAGGGTGTGAGTACTCGTGCCTTCTGAGACTGTTGGGCCCCCATCTGGGTCAAATGTATAAAATCGCCTTGTCGGTTCTAATTTTTGTTTTAAAAGATCGAGCATCTCTTGGTCTTTTATTAAACTTTTATCATTTTCATCCAGAACTTGGATTTCATGGAAGTATATGAGCGAGAAAGCCAACACAAAGTTGAGGGTATGAGTACTCGTGCCTTCTGAGACTGTTGGGCCCCCATCTGGGTCAAATGTAAAAAATCGCCTTCTCGGTTCTAATTTTTGTTTTAAAAGATCGAGCATCTCTTGGTCTTTTATTAAACTTTTATCATTTTCATCCAGAACTTGGATTTCATGGAAGTATATGAGCGAGAAAGCCAACACAAAGTTGAGGGTGTGAGTACTCGTGCCTTCTGAGACTGTTGGGCCCCCATCTGGGTCAAATGTAAAAAATCGCCTTCTCGGTTCTAATTTTTGTTTTAAAAGATCGAGCATCTCTTGGTCTTTTATTAAACTTTTATCATTTTCATCCAGAACTTGGATTTCATGGAAGTATATGAGCGAGAAAGCCAACACAAAGTTGAGGGTATGAGTACTCGTGCCTTCTGAGACTGTTGGGCCCCCATCTGGGTCAAATGTAAAAAATCGCCTTCTCGGTTCTAATTTTTGTTTTAAAAGATCGAGCATCTCTTGGTCTTTTATTAAACTTTTATCATTTTCATCCAGAACTTGGATTTCATGGAAGTATATGAGCGAGAAAGCCAACACAAAGTTGAGGGTGTGAGTACTCGTGCCTTCTGAGACTGTTGGGCCCCCATCTGGGTCAAATGTAAAAAATCGCCTTCTCGGTTCTAATTTTTGTTTTAAAAGATCGAGCATCTCTTGGTCTTTTATTAAACTTTTATCATTTTCATCCAGAACTTGGATTTCATGGAAGTATATGAGCGAGAAAGCCAACACAAAGTTGAGGGTATGAGTACTCGTGCCTTCTGAGACTGTTGGGCCCCCATCTGGGTCAAATGTAAAGAATTGCCTTCTCGGTTCTAATTTTTGTTTTAAAAGATCGAGCATCTCTTGGTCTTTTATTAAACTTTTATCATTTTCATCCAGAACTTGGATTTCATGGAAGTATATGAGCGAGAAAGCCAACACAAAGTTGAGGGTATGAGTACTCGTGCCTTCTGAGACTGTTGGGCCCCCATCTGGGTCAAATGTAAAAAATCGCCTTGTCGGTTCTAATTTTTGTTTTAAAAGATCGAGCATGTCTTGGTCTTTTATTAAACTTTTATCATTTTCATCCAGAACTTGGATTTCATGGAAGTATATGAGCGAGAAAGCCAACACAAAGTTGAGGGTATGAGTACTCGTGCCTTCTGAGACTGTTGGGCCCCCATCTGGGTCAAATGTAAAAAATCGCCTTCTCGGTTCTAATTTTTGTTTTAAAAGATCGAGCATCTCTTGGTCTTTTATTAAACTTTTATCATTTTCATCCAGAACTTGGATTTCATGGAAGTATATGAGCGAGAAAGCCAACACAAAGTTGAGGGTGTGAGTACTCGTGCCTTCTGAGACTGTTGGGCCCCCATCTGGGTCAAATGTAAAAAATCGCCTTGTCGGTTCTAATTTTTGTTTTAAAAGATCGAGCATCCCTTGGTCTTTTATTAAACTTTTATCATTTTCATCCAGAAATTGGATTTCATCGAAGTATATGAGCGAGAAAGCCAACGCAAAGTTGAGGGTATGAGTACTCGTGCCTTCTGAGACTGTTGGGCCCCCATCTGGGTCAAATGTAAAGAATTGCCTTCTCGGTTCTAATTTTTGTTTTGTTGAGGGTATGAGTACTCGTGCCTTCTGAGACTGTTGGGCCCCCATCTGGGTCAAATGTAAAAAATCGCCTTGTCGGTTCTAATTTTTGTTTTAAAAGATCGAGCATCCCTTGGTCTTTTATTAAACTTTTATCATTTATCATCCAGAAATTGGATTTCATCGAAGTATATGAGCGAGAAAGCCAACGCAAAGTTGAGGGTATGAGTACTCGTGCCTTCTGAGAGTGTTGGGCCCCCATCTGGGTCAAATGTAAAAAATCGCCTTGTCGGTTCTAATTTTTGTTTTAAAAGATCGAGCATCTCTTGGTCTTTTATTAAACTTTTATCATTTTCATCCAGAACTTGGATTTCATGGAAGTATATGAGCGAGAAAGCCAACACAAAGTTGAGGGTATGAGTACTCGTGCCTTCTGAGACTGTTGGGCCCCCATCTGGGTCAAATGTAAAGAATTGCCTTCTCGGTTCTAATTTTTGTTTTAAAAGATCGAGCATCCCTTGGTCTTTTATTAAACTTTTATCATTTTCATCCAGAACTTGGATTTCATGGAAGTATATGAGCGAGAAAGCCAACACAAAGTTGAGGGTATGAGTACTCGTGCCTTCTGAGACTGTTGGGCCCCCATCTGGGTCAAATGTAAAAAATCGCCTTGTCGGTTCTAATTTTTGTTTTAAAAGATCGAGCATCCCTTGGTCTTTTATTAAACTTTTATCATTTTCTTCCAGAAATTGGATTTCATCGAAGTATATGAGCGAGAAAGCCAACGCAAAGTTGAGGGTATGAGTACTCGTGCCTTCTGAGAGTGTTGGGCCCCCATCTGGGTCAAATGTAAAGAATTGCCTTCTCGGTTCTAATTTTTGTTTTGTTGAGGGTATGAGTACTCGTGCCTTCTGAGACTGTTGGGCCCCCATCTGGGTCAAATGTAAAAAATCGCCTTGTCGGTTCTAATTTTTGTTTTAAAAGATCGAGCATCCCTTGGTCTTTTATTAAACTTTTATCATTTTCATCCAGAAATTGGATTTCATCGAAGTATATGAGCGAGAAAGCCAACGCAAAGTTGAGGGTATGAGTACTCGTGCCTTCTGAGAGTGTTGGGCCCCCATCTGGGTCAAATGTAAAGAATTGCCTTCTCGGTTCTAATTTTTGTTTTAAAAGATCGAGCATCTCTTGGTCTTTTATTAAACTTTTATCATTTTCATCCAGAAATTGGATTTCATCGAAGTATATGAGCGAGAAAGCCAACGCAAAGTTGAGGGTATGAGTACTCGTGCCTTCTGAGACTGTTGGGCCCCCATCTGGGTCAAATGTAAAAAATCGCCTTCTCGGTTCTAATTTTTGTTTTAAAAGATCGAGCATCTCTTGGTCTTTTATTAAACTTTTATCATTTTCATCCAGAACTTGGATTTCATGGAAGTATATGAGCGAGAAAGCCAACACAAAGTTGAGGGTATGAGTACTCGTGCCTTCTGAGACTGTTGGGCCCCCATCTGGGTCAAATGTAAAAAATCGCCTTCTCGGTTCTAATTTTTGTTTTAAAAGATCGAGCATCTCTTGGTCTTTTATTAAACTTTTATCATTTTCATCCAGAACTTGGATTTCATGGAAGTATATGAGCGAGAAAGCCAACACAAAGTTGAGGGTGTGAGTACTCGTGCCTTCTGAGACTGTTGGGCCCCCATCTGGGTCAAATGTAAAAAATCGCCTTGTCGGTTCTAATTTTTGTTTTAAAAGATCGAGCATCCCTTGGTCTTTTATTAAACTTTTATCATTTTCATCCAGAAATTGGATTTCATCGAAGTATATGAGCGAGAAAGCCAACGCAAAGTTGAGGGTATGAGTACTCGTGCCTTCTGAGAGTGTTGGGCCCCCATCTGGGTCAAATGTAAAGAATTGCCTTCTCGGTTCTAATTTTTGTTTTGTTGAGGGTATGAGTACTCGTGCCTTCTGAGACTGTTGGGCCCCCATCTGGGTCAAATGTAAAAAATCGCCTTGTCGGTTCTAATTTTTGTTTTAAAAGATCGAGCATCCCTTGGTCTTTTATTAAACTTTTATCATTTTCATCCAGAAATTGGATTTCATCGAAGTATATGAGCGAGAAAGCCAACGCAAAGTTGAGGGTATGAGTACTCGTGCCTTCTGAGACTGTTGGGCCCCCATCTGGGTCAAATGTAAAGAATTGCCTTCTCGGTTCTAATTTTTGTTTTAAAAGATCGAGCATCTGTTGGTCTTTTATTAAACTTTTATCATTTTCATCCAGAAATTGGATTTCATCGAAGTATATGAGCGAGAAAGCCAACGCAAAGTTGAGGGTATGAGTACTCGTGCCTTCTGAGACTGTTGGGCCCCCATCTGGGTCAAATGTAAAAAATCGCCTTCTCGGTTCTAATTTTTGTTTTAAAAGATCGAGCATCTCTTGGTCTTTTATTAAACTTTTATCATTTTCATCCAGAACTTGGATTTCATGGAAGTATATGAGCGAGAAAGCCAACACAAAGTTGAGGGTATGAGTACTCGTGCCTTCTGAGACTGTTGGGCCCCCATCTGGGTCAAATGTAAAAAATCGCCTTCTCGGTTCTAATTTTTGTTTTAAAAGATCGAGCATCTCTTGGTCTTTTATTAAACTTTTATCATTTTCATCCAGAACTTGGATTTCATGGAAGTATATGAGCGAGAAAGCCAACACAAAGTTGAGGGTGTGAGTACTCGTGCCTTCTGAGACTGTTGGGCCCCCATCTGGGTCAAATGTAAAAAATCGCCTTGTCGGTTCTAATTTTTGTTTTAAAAGATCGAGCATCCCTTGGTCTTTTATTAAACTTTTATCATTTTCATCCAGAAATTGGATTTCATCGAAGTATATGAGCGAGAAAGCCAACGCAAAGTTGAGGGTATGAGTACTCGTGCCTTCTGAGAGTGTTGGGCCCCCATCTGGGTCAAATGTAAAGAATTGCCTTCTCGGTTCTAATTTTTGTTTTGTTGAGGGTATGAGTACTCGTGCCTTCTGAGACTGTTGGGCCCCCATCTGGGTCAAATGTAAAGAATTGCCTTCTCGGTTCTAATTTTTGTTTTAAAAGATCGAGCATCCCTTGGTCTTTTATTAAACTTTTATCATTTTCATCCAGAACTTGGATTTCATGGAAGTATATGAGCGAGAAAGCCAACACAAAGTTGAGGGTATGAGTACTCGTGCCTTCTGAGACTGTTGGGCCCCCATCTGGGTCAAATGTAAAAAATCGCCTTGTCGGTTCTAATTTTTGTTTTAAAAGATCGAGCATCCCTTGGTCTTTTATTAAACTTTTATCATTTTCATCCAGAAATTGGATTTCATCGAAGTATATGAGCGAGAAAGCCAACGCAAAGTTGAGGGTATGAGTACTCGTGCCTTCTGAGACTGTTGGGCCCCCATCTGGGTCAAATGTAAAAAATCGCCTTCTCGGTTCTAATTTTTGTTTTAAAAGATCGAGCATCTCTTGGTCTTTTATTAAACTTTTATCATTTTCATCCAGAACTTGGATTTCATGGAAGTATATGAGCGAGAAAGCCAACACAAAGTTGAGGGTATGAGTACTCGTGCCTTCTGAGACTGTTGGGCCCCCATCTGGGTCAAATGTAAAAAATCGCCTTCTCGGTTCTAATTTTTGTTTTAAAAGATCGAGCATCTCTTGGTCTTTTATTAAACTTTTATCATTTTCATGCAGAACTTGGATTTCATGGAAGTATATGAGCGAGAAAGCCAACACAAAGTTGAGGGTATGAGTACTCGTGCCTTCTGAGACTGTTGGGCCCCCATCTGGGTCAAATGTAAAAAATCGCCTTCTCGGTTCTAATTTTTGTTTTAAAAGATCGAGCATCTCTTGGTCTTTTATTAAACTTTTATCATTTTCATGCAGAACTTGGATTTCATGGAAGTATATGAGCGAGAAAGCCAACACAAAGTTGAGGGTATGAGTACTCGTGCCTTCTGAGACTGTTGGGCCCCCATCTGGGTCAAAAGTAAAGAATTGCCTTCTCGGTTCTAATTTTTGTTTTAAAAGATCGAGCATCTCTTGGTCTTTTATTAAACTTTTATCATTTTCATCCAGAACTTGGATTTCATGGAAGTATATGAGCGAGAAAGCCAACACAAAGTTGAGGGTATGAGTACTCGTGCCTTCTGAGACTGTTGGGCCCCCATCTGGGTCAAATGTAAAGAATTGCCTTCTCAGTTCTAATTTTTGTTTTAAAAGATCGAGCATCCCTTGGTCTTTTATTAAACTTTTATCATTTTCATCCAGAACTTGGATTTCATGGAAGTATTTGAGCGAGAAAGCCAACACAAAGTTGAGGGTATGAGTACTCGTGCCTTCTGAGACTGTTGGGCCCCCATCTGGGTCAAATGTAAAAAATCGCCTTGTCGGTTCTAATTTTTGTTTTAAAAGATCGAGCATCTCTTGGTCTTTTATTAAACTTTTATCATTTTCATCCAGAAATTGGATTTCATCGAAGTATATGAGCGAGAAAGCCAACGCAAAGTTGAGGGTATGAGTACTCGTGCCTTCTGAGAGTGTTGGGCCCCCATCTGGGTCAAATGTAAAGAATTGCCTTCTCGGTTCTAATTTTTGTTTTAAAAGATCGAGCATCCCTTGGTCTTTTATTAAACTTTTATCATTTTCATCCAGAACTTGGATTTCATGGAAGTATTTGAGCGAGAAAGCCAACACAAAGTTGAGGGTATGAGTACTCGTGCCTTCTGAGACTGTTGGGCCCCCATCTGGGTCAAATGTAAAAAATCGCCTTGTCGGTTCTAATTTTTGTTTTAAAAGATCGAGCATCCCTTGGTCTTTTATTAAACTTTTATCATTTTCATCCAGAAATTGGATTTCATCGAAGTATATGAGCGAGAAAGCCAACGCAAAGTTGAGGGTATGAGTACTCGTGCCTTCTGAGACTGTTGGGCCCCCATCTGGGTCAAATGTAAAAAATCGCCTTCTCGGTTCTAATTTTTGTTTTAAAAGATCGAGCATCTCTTGGTCTTTTATTAAACTTTTATCATTTTCATGCAGAACTTGGATTTCATGGAAGTATATGAGCGAGAAAGCCAACACAAAGTTGAGGGTGTGAGTACTCGTGCCTTCTGAGACTGTTGGGCCCCCATCTGGGTCAAATGTAAAAAATCGCCTTCTCGGTTCTAATTTTTGTTTTAAAAGATCGAGCATCTCTTGGTCTTTTATTAAACTTTTATCATTTTCATCCAGAACTTGGATTTCATGGAAGTATATGAGCGAGAAAGCCAACACAAAGTTGAGGGTATGAGTACTCGTGCCTTCTGAGACTGTTGGGCCCCCATCTGGGTCAAATGTAAAAAATCGCCTTCTCGGTTCTAATTTTTGTTTTAAAAGATCGAGCATCTCTTGGTCTTTTATTAAACTTTTATCATTTTCATCCAGAACTTGGATTTCATGGAAGTATATGAGCGAGAAAGCCAACACAAAGTTGAGGGTATGAGTACTCGTGCCTTCTGAGACTGTTGGGCCCCCATCTGGGTCAAATGTAAAAAATCGCCTTCTCGGTTCTAATTTTTGTTTTAAAAGATCGAGCATCTCTTGGTCTTTTATTAAACTTTTATCATTTTCATCCAGAACTTGGATTTCATGGAAGTATATGAGCGAGAAAGCCAACACAAAGTTGAGGGTGTGAGTACTCGTGCCTTCTGAGACTGTTGGGCCCCCATCTGGGTCAAATGTAAAAAATCGCCTTCTCGGTTCTAATTTTTGTTTTAAAAGATCGAGCATCTCTTGGTCTTTTATTAAACTTTTATCATTTTCATCCAGAACTTGGATTTCATGGAAGTATATGAGCGAGAAAGCCAACACAAAGTTGAGGGTATGAGTACTCGTGCCTTCTGAGACTGTTGGGCCCCCATCTGGGTCAAAAGTAAAGAATTGCCTTCTCGGTTCTAATTTTTGTTTTGTTGAGGGTATGAGTACTCGTGCCTTCTGAGACTGTTGGGCCCCCATCTGGGCCAAATGTAAAAAATCGCCTTGTCGGTTCTAATTTTTGTTTTAAAAGATCGAGCATCCCTTGGTCTTTTATTAAACTTTTATCATTTTCATCCAGAAATTGGATTTCATCGAAGTATATGAGCGAGAAAGCCAACGCAAAGTTGAGGGTATGAGTACTCGTGCCTTCTGAGACTGTTGGGCCCCCATCTGGGTCAAATGTAAAAAATCGCCTTCTCGGTTCTAATTTTTGTTTTAAAAGATCGAGCATCTCTTGGTCTTTTATTAAACTTTTATCATTTTCATCCAGAACTTGGATTTCATGGAAGTATATGAGCGAGAAAGCCAACACAAAGTTGAGGGTATGAGTACTCGTGCCTTCTGAGACTGTTGGGCCCCCATCTGGGTCAAATGTAAAAAATCGCCTTCTCGGTTCTAATTTTTGTTTTAAAAGATCGAGCATCTCTTGGTCTTTTATTAAACTTGTATCATTTTCATGCAGAACTTGGATTTCATGGAAGTATATGAGCGAGAAAGCCAACACAAAGTTGAGGGTATGAGTACTCGTGCCTTCTGAGACTGTTGGGCCCCCATCTGGGTCAAATGTAAAAAATCGCCTTCTCGGTTCTAATTTTTGTTTTAAAAGATCGAGCATCTCTTGGTCTTTTATTAAACTTTTATCATTTTCATGCAGAACTTGGATTTCATGGAAGTATATGAGCGAGAAAGCCAACACAAAGTTGAGGGTATGAGTACTCGTGCCTTCTGAGACTGTTGGGCCCCCATCTGGGTCAAAAGTAAAGAATTGCCTTCTCGGTTCTAATTTTTGTTTTAAAAGATCGAGCATCTCTTGGTCTTTTATTAAACTTTTATCATTTTCATCCAGAACTTGGATTTCATGGAAGTATATGAGCGAGAAAGCCAACACAAAGTTGAGGGTATGAGTACTCGTGCCTTCTGAGACTGTTGGGCCCCCATCTGGGTCAAATGTAAAAAATCGCCTTGTCGGTTCTAATTTTTGTTTTAAAAGATCGAGCATCCCTTGGTCTTTTATTAAACTTTTATCATTTTCATCCAGAAATTGGATTTCATCGAAGTATATGAGCGAGAAAGCCAACGCAAAGTTGAGGGTATGAGTACTCGTGCCTTCTGAGAGTGTTGGGCCCCCATCTGGGTCAAATGTAAAGAATTGCCTTCTCGGTTCTAATTTTTGTTTTAAAAGATCGAGCATCTCTTGGTCTTTTATTAAACTTTTATCATTTTCATCCAGAACTTGGATTTCATGGAAGTATATGAGCGAGAAAGCCAACACAAAGTTGAGGGTATGAGTACTCGTGCCTTCTGAGACTGTTGGGGCCCCCATCTGGGTCAAATGTAAAAAATCGCCTTGTCGGTTCTAATTTTTGTTTTAAAAGATCGAGCATCTCTTGGTCTTTTATTAAACTTTTATCATTTTCATCCAGAACTTGGATTTCATGGAAGTATATGAGCGAGAAAGCCAACACAAAGTTGAGGGTATGAGTACTCGTGCCTTCTGAGACTGTTGGGCCCCCATCTGGGTCAAATGTAAAAAATCGCCTTCTCGGTTCTAATTTTTGTTTTAAAAGATCGAGCATCTCTTGGTCTTTTATTAAACTTTTATCATTTTCATCCAGAACTTGGATTTCATGGAAGTATATGAGCGAGAAAGCCAACACAAAGTTGAGGGTGTGAGTACTCGTGCCTTCTGAGACTGTTGGGCCCCCATCTGGGTCAAATGTAAAAAATCGCCTTCTCGGTTCTAATTTTTGTTTTAAAAGATCGAGCATCTCTTGGTCTTTTATTAAACTTTTATCATTTTCATCCAGAACTTGGATTTCATGGAAGTATATGAGCGAGAAAGCCAACACAAAGTTGAGGGTATGAGTACTCGTGCCTTCTGAGACTGTTGGGCCCCCATCTGGGTCAAATGTAAAAAATCGCCTTCTCGGTTCTAATTTTTGTTTTAAAAGATCGAGCATCTCTTGGTCTTTTATTAAACTTTTATCATTTTCATCCAGAACTTGGATTTCATGGAAGTATATGAGCGAGAAAGCCAACACAAAGTTGAGGGTGTGAGTACTCGTGCCTTCTGAGACTGTTGGGCCCCCATCTGGGTCAAATGTAAAAAATCGCCTTCTCGGTTCTAATTTTTGTTTTAAAAGATCGAGCATCTCTTGGTCTTTTATTAAACTTTTATCATTTTCATCCAGAACTTGGATTTCATGGAAGTATATGAGCGAGAAAGCCAACACAAAGTTGAGGGTATGAGTACTCGTGCCTTCTGAGACTGTTGGGCCCCCATCTGGGTCAAATGTAAAGAATTGCCTTCTCGGTTCTAATTTTTGTTTTAAAAGATCGAGCATCTCTTGGTCTTTTATTAAACTTTTATCATTTTCATCCAGAACTTGGATTTCATGGAAGTATATGAGCGAGAAAGCCAACACAAAGTTGAGGGTGTGAGTACTCGTGCCTTCTGAGACTGTTGGGCCCCCATCTGGGTCAAATGTAAAAAATCGCCTTGTCGGTTCTAATTTTTGTTTTAAAAGATCGAGCATCCCTTGGTCTTTTATTAAACTTTTATCATTTTCATCCAGAAATTGGATTTCATCGAAGTATATGAGCGAGAAAGCCAACGCAAAGTTGAGGGTATGAGTACTCGTGCCTTCTGAGAGTGTTGGGCCCCCATCTGGGTCAAATGTAAAGAATTGCCTTCTCGGTTCTAATTTTTGTTTTGTTGAGGGTATGAGTACTCGTGCCTTCTGAGACTGTTGGGCCCCCATCTGGGTCAAATGTAAAAAATCGCCTTCTCGGTTCTAATTTTTGTTTTAAAAGATCGAGCATATCTTGGTCTTTTATTAAACTTTTATCATTTTCATCCAGAACTTGGATTTCATGGAAGTATATGAGCGAGAAAGCCAACACAAAGTTGAGGGTATGAGTACTCGTGCCTTCTGAGACTGTTGGGCCCCCATCTGGGTCAAATGTAAAAAATCGCCTTCTCGGTTCTAATTTTTGTTTTAAAAGATCGAGCATCTCTTGGTCTTTTATTAAACTTTTATCATTTTCATCCAGAACTTGGATTTCATGGAAGTATATGAGCGAGAAAGCCAACACAAAGTTGAGGGTGTGAGTACTCGTGCCTTCTGAGACTGTTGGGCCCCCATCTGGGTCAAATGTAAAAAATCGCCTTCTCGGTTCTAATTTTTGTTTTAAAAGATCGAGCATCTCTTGGTCTTTTATTAAACTTTTATCATTTTCATCCAGAACTTGGATTTCATGGAAGTATATGAGCGAGAAAGCCAACACAAAGTTGAGGGTATGAGTACTCGTGCCTTCTGAGACTGTTGGGCCCCCATCTGGGGCAAATGTAAAGAATTGCCTTCTCGGTTCTAATTTTTGTTTTAAAAGATCGAGCATCTCTTGGTCTTTTATTAAACTTTTATCATTTTCATCCAGAACTTGGATTTCATGGAAGTATATGAGCGAGAAAGCCAACACAAAGTTGAGGGTGTGAGTACTCGTGCCTTCTGAGACTGTTGGGCCCCCATCTGGGTCAAATGTAAAAAATCGCCTTGTCGGTTCTAATTTTTGTTTTAAAAGATCGAGCATCCCTTGGTCTTTTATTAAACTTTTATCATTTTCATCCAGAAATTGGATTTCATCGAAGTATATGAGCGAGAAAGCCAACGCAAAGTTGAGGGTATGAGTACTCGTGCCTTCTGAGAGTGTTGGGCCCCCATCTGGGTCAAATGTAAAGAATTGCCTTCTCGGTTCTAATTTTTGTTTTGTTGAGGGTATGAGTACTCGTGCCTTCTGAGACTGTTGGGCCCCCATCTGGGTCAAATGTAAAAAATCGCCTTGTCGGTTCTAATTTTTGTTTTAAAAGATCGAGCATCCCTTGGTCTTTTATTAAACTTTTATCATTTTCATCCAGAAATTGGATTTCATCGAAGTATATGAGCGAGAAAGCCAACGCAAAGTTGAGGGTATGAGTACTCGTGCCTTCTGAGAGTGTTGGGCCCCCATCTGGGTCAAATGTAAAGAATTGCCTTCTCGGTTCTAATTTTTGTTTTAAAGGATCGAGCATCTCTTGGTCTTTTATTAAACTTTTATCATTTTCATCCAGAACTTGGATTTCATGGAAGTATATGAGCGAGAAAGCCAACACAAAGTTGAGGGTATGAGTACTCGTGCCTTCTGAGACTGTTGGGGCCCCCATCTGGGTCAAATGTAAAAAATCGCCTTGTCGGTTCTAATTTTTGTTTTAAAAGATCGAGCATCTCTTGGTCTTTTATTAAACTTTTATCATTTTCATCCAGAACTTGGATTTCATGGAAGTATATGAGCGAGAAAGCCAACACAAAGTTGAGGGTATGAGTACTCGTGCCTTCTGAGACTGTTGGGCCCCCCATCTGGGTCAAATGTAAAAAATCGCCTTCTCGGTTCTAATTTTTGTTTTAAAAGATCGAGCATCTCTTGGTCTTTTATTAAACTTTTATCATTTTCATCCAGAACTTGGATTTCATGGAAGTATATGAGCGAGAAAGCCAACACAAAGTTGAGGGTATGAGTACTCGTGCCTTCTGAGACTGTTGGGCCCCCATCTGGGTCAAATGTAAAAAATCGCCTTCTCGGTTCTAATTTTTGTTTTAAAAGATCGAGCATCTCTTGGTCTTTTATTAAACTTTTATCATTTTCATGCAGAACTTGGATTTCATGGAAGTATATGAGCGAGAAAGCCAACACAAAGTTGAGGGTATGAGTACTCGTGCCTTCTGAGACTGTTGGGCCCCCATCTGGGTCAAAAGTAAAGAATTGCCTTCTCGGTTCTAATTTTTGTTTTAAAAGATCGAGCATCTCTTGGTCTTTTATTAAACTTTTATCATTTTCATCCAGAACTTGGATTTCATGGAAGTATATGAGCGAGAAAGCCAACACAAAGTTGAGGGTATGAGTACTCGTGCCTTCTGAGACTGTTGGGCCCCCATCTGGGTCAAATGTAAAGAATTGCCTTCTCGGTTCTAATTTTTGTTTTAAAAGATCGAGCATCCCTTGGTCTTTTATTAAACTTTTATCATTTTCATCCAGAACTTGGATTTCATGGAAGTATATGAGCGAGAAAGCCAACACAAAGTTGAGGGTATGAGTACTCGTGCCTTCTGAGACTGTTGGGCCCCCATCTGGGTCAAATGTAAAAAATCGCCTTGTCGGTTCTAATTTTTGTTTTAAAAGATCGAGCATCCCTTGGTCTTTTATTAAACTTTTATCATTTTCATCCAGAAATTGGATTTCATCGAAGTATATGAGCGAGAAAGCCAACGCAAAGTTGAGGGTATGAGTACTCGTGCCTTCTGAGAGTGTTGGGCCCCCATCTGGGTCAAATGTAAAGAATTGCCTTCTCGGTTCTAATTTTTGTTTTAAAAGATCGAGCATCTCTTGGTCTTTTATTAAACTTTTATCATTTTCATCCAGAACTTGGATTTCATGGAAGTATATGAGCGAGAAAGCCAACACAAAGTTGAGGGTATGAGTACTCGTGCCTTCTGAGACTGTTGGGGCCCCCATCTGGGTCAAATGTAAAGAATTGCCTTCTCGGTTCTAATTTTTGTTTTAAAAGATCGAGCATCTCTTGGTCTTTTATTAAACTTTTATCATTTTCATCCAGAACTTGGATTTCATGGAAGTATATGAGCGAGAAAGCCAACACAAAGTTGAGGGTATGAGTACTCGTGCCTTCTGAGACTGTTGGGCCCCCATCTGGGTCAAATGTAAAAAATCGCCTTCTCGGTTCTAATTTTTGTTTTAAAAGATCGAGCATCTCTTGGTCTTTTATTAAACTTTTATCATTTTCATCCAGAACTTGGATTTCATGGAAGTATATGAGCGAGAAAGCCAACACAAAGTTGAGGGTATGAGTACTCGTGCCTTCTGAGACTGTTGGGCCCCCATCTGGGTCAAATGTAAAAAATCGCCTTCTCGGTTCTAATTTTTGTTTTAAAAGATCGAGCATCTCTTGGTCTTTTATTAAACTTTTATCATTTTCATCCAGAACTTGGATTTCATGGAAGTATATGAGCGAGAAAGCCAACACAAAGTTGAGGGTGTGAGTACTCGTGCCTTCTTACTCGTGTATTTGAGCGAGAAAGCCAACACAAAGTTGAGGGTATGAGTACTCGTGCCTTCTGAGACTGTTGGGCCCCCATCTGGGTCAAATGTAAAGAATTGCCTTCTCGGTTCTAATTTTTGTTTTAAAAGATCGAGCATCTCTTGGTCTTTTATTAAACTTTTATAATTTTCATCCAGAACTTGGATTTCATGGAAGTATATGAGCGAGAAAGCCAACACAAAGTTGAGGGTGTGAGTACTCGTGCCTTCTGAGACTGTTGGGCCCCCATCTGGGTCAAATGTAAAAAATCGCCTTGTCGGTTCTAATTTTTGTTTTAAAAGATCGAGCATCCCTTGGTCTTTTATTAAACTTTTATCATTTTCATCCAGAAATTGGATTTCATCGAAGTATATGAGCGAGAAAGCCAACGCAAAGTTGAGGGTATGAGTACTCGTGCCTTCTGAGACTGTTGGGCCCCCATCTGGGTCAAATGTAAAAAATCGCCTTGTCGGTTCTAATTTTTGTTTTAAAAGATCGAGCATCCCTTGGTCTTTTATTAAACTTTTATCATTTTCATCCAGAAATTGGATTTCATCGAAGTATATGAGCGAGAAAGCCAACGCAAAGTTGAGGGTATGAGTACTCGTGCCTTCTGAGAGTGTTGGGCCCCCATCTGGGTCAAATGTAAAGAATTGCCTTCTCGGTTCTAATTTTTGTTTTAAAAGATCGAGCATCTCTTGGTCTTTTATTAAACTTTTATCATTTTCATCCAGAAATTGGATTTCATCGAAGTATATGAGCGAGAAAGCCAACGCAAAGTTGAGGGTATGAGTACTCGTGCCTTCTGAGACTGTTGGGCCCCCATCTGGGTCAAATGTAAAAAATCGCCTTCTCGGTTCTAATTTTTGTTTTAAAAGATCGAGCATCTCTTGGTCTTTTATTAAACTTTTATCATTTTCATCCAGAACTTGGATTTCATGGAAGTATATGAGCGAGAAAGCCAACACAAAGTTGAGGGTATGAGTACTCGTGCCTTCTGAGAGTGTTGGGCCCCCATCTGGGTCAAATGTAAAGAATTGCCTTCTCGGTTCTAATTTTTGTTTTAAAAGATCGAGCATCTCTTGGTCTTTTATTAAACTTTTATCATTTTCATCCAGAACTTGGATTTCATGGAAGTATATGAGCGAGAAAGCCAACACAAAGTTGAGGGTATGAGTACTCGTGCCTTCTGAGACTGTTGGGCCCCCATCTGGGTCAAATGTAAAAAATCGCCTTCTCGGTTCTAATTTTTGTTTTAAAAGATCGAGCATCTCTTGGTCTTTTATTAAACTTTTATCATTTTCATCCAGAACTTGGATTTCATGGAAGTATATGAGCGAGAAAGCCAACACAAAGTTGAGGGTATGAGTACTCGTGCCTTCTGAGAGTGTTGGGCCCCCATCTGGGTCAAATGTAAAGAATTGCCTTCTCGGTTCTAATTTTTGTTTTAAAAGATCGAGCATCTCTTGGTCTTTTATTAAACTTTTATCATTTTCATCCAGAACTTGGATTTCATGGAAGTATATGAGCGAGAAAGCCAACACAAAGTTGAGGGTATGAGTACTCGTGCCTTCTGAGACTGTTGGGCCCCCATCTGGGTCAAATGTAAAAAATCGCCTTCTCGGTTCTAATTTTTGTTTTAAAAGATCGAGCATCTCTTGGTCTTTTATTAAACTTTTATCATTTTCATCCAGAAATTGGATTTCATGGAAGTATATGAGCGAGAAAGCCAACACAAAGTTGAGGGTATGAGTACTCGTGCCTTCTGAGACTATTGGGCCCCCATCTGGGTCAAATGTAAAAAATCGCCTTCTCGGTTCTAATTTTTGTTTTAAAAGATCGAGCATCTCTTGGTCTTTTATTAAACTTTTATCATTTTCATGCAGAACTTGGATTTCATGGAAGTATATGAGCGAGAAAGCCAACACAAAGTTGAGGGTATGAGTACTCGTGCCTTCTGAGACTGTTGGGCCCCCATCTGGGTCAAATGTAAAAAATCGCCTTCTCGGTTCTAATTTTTGTTTTAAAAGATCGAGCATCTCTTGGTCTTTTATTAAACTTTTATCATTTTCATCCAGAACTTGGATTTCATGGAAGTATATGAGCGAGAAAGCCAACACAAAGTTGAGGGTGTGAGTACTCGTGCCTTCTGAGACTGTTGGGCCCCCATCTGGGTCAAATGTAAAAAATCGCCTTCTCGGTTCTAATTTTTGTTTTAAAAGATCGAGCATCTCTTGGTCTTTTATTAAACTTTTATCATTTTCATGCAGAACTTGGATTTCATGGAAGTATATGAGCGAGAAAGCCAACACAAAGTTGAGGGTATGAGTACTCGTGCCTTCTGAGACTGTTGGGCCCCCATCTGGGTCAAAAGTAAAGAATTGCCTTCTCGGTTCTAATTTTTGTTTTGTTGAGGGTATGAGTACTCGTGCCTTCTGAGACTGTTGGGCCCCCATCTGGGTCAAATGTAAAAAATCGCCTTGTCGGTTCTAATTTTTGTTTTAAAAGATCGAGCATCCCTTGGTCTTTTATTAAACTTTTATCATTTTCATCCAGAAATTGGATTTCATCGAAGTATATGAGCGAGAAAGCCAACGCAAAGTTGAGGGTATGAGTACTCGTGCCTTCTGAGACTATCTGGGTCAAATGTAAAAAATCGCCTTCTCGGTTCTAATTTTTGTTTTAAAAGATCGAGCATCTCTTGGTCTTTTATTAAACTTTTATCATTTTCATGCAGAACTTGGATTTCATGGAAGTATATGAGCGAGAAAGCCAACACAAAGTTGAGGGTATGAGTACTCGTGCCTTCTGAGACTGTTGGGCCCCCATCTGGGTCAAAAGTAAAGAATTGCCTTCTCGGTTCTAATTTTTGTTTTAAAAGATCGAGCATCTCTTGGTCTTTTATTAAACTTTTATCATTTTCATCCAGAACTTGGATTTCATGGAAGTATATGAGCGAGAAAGCCAACACAAAGTTGAGGGTATGAGTACTCGTGCCTTCTGAGACTGTTGGGCCCCCATCTGGGTCAAATGTAAAGAATTGCCTTCTCGGTTCTAATTTTTGTTTTAAAAGATCGAGCATCCCTTGGTCTTTTATTAAACTTTTATCATTTTCATCCAGAACTTGGATTTCATGGAAGTATATGAGCGAGAAAGCCAACACAAAGTTGAGGGTATGAGTACTCGTGCCTTCTGAGACTGTTGGGCCCCCATCTGGGTCAAATGTAAAAAATCGCCTTGTCGGTTCTAATTTTTGTTTTAAAAGATCGAGCATCCCTTGGTCTTTTATTAAACTTTTATCATTTTCATCCAGAAATTGGATTTCATCGAAGTATATGAGCGAGAAAGCCAACGCAAAGTTGAGGGTATGAGTACTCGTGCCTTCTGAGAGTGTTGGGCCCCCATCTGGGTCAAATGTAAAGAATTGCCTTCTCGGTTCTAATTTTTGTTTTAAAAGATCGAGCATCTCTTGGTCTTTTATTAAACTTTTATCATTTTCATCCAGAACTTGGATTTCATGGAAGTATATGAGCGAGAAAGCCAACACAAAGTTGAGGGTATGAGTACTCGTGCCTTCTGAGACTGTTGGGCCCCCATCTGGGTCAAATGTAAAAAATCGCCTTGTCGGTTCTAATTTTTGTTTTAAAAGATCGAGCATCCCTTGGTCTTTTATTAAACTTTTATCATTTTCCAGAACTTGGATTTCATGGAAGTATATGAGCGAGAAAGCCAACACAAAGTTGAGGGTATGAGTACTCGTGCCTTCTGAGACTGTTGGGCCCCCATCTGGGTCAAATGTAAAAAATCGCCTTCTCGGTTCTAATTTTTGTTTTAAAAGATCGAGCATCTCTTGGTCTTTTATTAAACTTTTATCATTTTCATCCAGAACTTGGATTTCATGGAAGTATATGAGCGAGAAAGCCAACACAAGGTTGAGGGTGTGAGTACTCGTGCCTTCTGAGACTGTTGGGCCCCCATCTGGGTCAAATGTAAAAAATCGCCTTCTCGGTTCTAATTTTTGTTTTAAAAGATCGAGCATCTCTTGGTCTTTTATTAAACTTTTATCATTTTCATCCAGAACTTGGATTTCATGGAAGTATATGAGCGAGAAAGCCAACACAAAGTTGAGGGTATGAGTACTCGTGCCTTCTGAGACTGTTGGGCCCCCATCTGGGTCAAATGTAAAGAATTGCCTTCTCGGTTCTAATTTTTGTTTTAAAAGATCGAGCATCTCTTGGTCTTTTATTAAACTTTTATCATTTTCATCCAGAACTTGGATTTCATGGAAGTATATGAGCGAGAAAGCCAACACAAAGTTGAGGGTGTGAGTACTCGTGCCTTCTGAGACTGTTGGGCCCCCATCTGGGTCAAATGTAAAAAATCGCCTTGTCGGTTCTAATTTTTGTTTTAAAAGATCGAGCATCCCTTGGTCTTTTATTAAACTTTTATCATTTTCATCCAGAAATTGGATTTCATCGAAGTATATGAGCGAGAAAGCCAACGCAAAGTTGAGGGTATGAGTACTCGTGCCTTCTGAGAGTGTTGGGCCCCCATCTGGGTCAAATGTAAAGAATTGCCTTCTCGGTTCTAATTTTTGTTTTGTTGAGGGTATGAGTACTCGTGCCTTCTGAGACTGTTGGGCCCCCATCTGGGTCAAATGTAAAAAATCGCCTTGTCGGTTCTAATTTTTGTTTTAAAAGATCGAGCATCTCTTGGTCTTTTATTAAACTTTTATCATTTTCATCCAGAAATTGGATTTCATCGAAGTATATGAGCGAGAAAGCCAACGCAAAGTTGAGGGTATGAGTACTCGTGCCTTCTGAGAGTGTTGGGCCCCCATCTGGGTCAAATGTAAAGAATTGCCTTCTCGGTTCTAATTTTTGTTTTAAAAGATCGAGCATCTCTTGGTCTTTTATTAAACTTTTATCATTTTCATCCAGAACTTGGATTTCATGGAAGTATATGAGCGAGAAAGCCAACACAAAGTTGAGGGTATGAGTACTCGTGCCTTCTGAGACTGTTGGGGCCCCCATCTGGGTCAAATGTAAAAAATCGCCTTGTCGGTTCTAATTTTTGTTTTAAAAGATCGAGCATCTCTTGGTCTTTTATTAAACTTTTATCATTTTCATCCAGAACTTGGATTTCATGGAAGTATATGAGCGAGAAAGCCAACACAAAGTTGAGGGTATGAGTACTCGTGCCTTCTGAGACTGTTGGGGCCCCCATCTGGGTCAAATGTAAAAAATCGCCTTGTCGGTTCTAATTTTTGTTTTAAAAGATCGAGCATCTCTTGGTCTTTTATTAAACTTTTATCATTTTCATCCAGAACTTGGATTTCATGGAAGTATATGAGCGAGAAAGCCAACACAAAGTTGAGGGTATGAGTACTCGTGCCTTCTGAGACTGTTGGGCCCCCCATCTGGGTCAAATGTAAAAAATCGCCTTCTCGGTTCTAATTTTTGTTTTAAAAGATCGAGCATCTCTTGGTCTTTTATTAAACTTTTATCATTTTCATCCAGAACTTGGATTTCATGGAAGTATATGAGCGAGAAAGCCAACACAAAGTTGAGGGTATGAGTACTCGTGCCTTCTGAGACTGTTGGGCCCCCATCTGGGTCAAATGTAAAAAATCGCCTTCTCGGTTCTAATTTTTGTTTTAAAAGATCGAGCATCTCTTGGTCTTTTATTAAACTTTTATCATTTTCATGCAGAACTTGGATTTCATGGAAGTATATGAGCGAGAAAGCCAACACAAAGTTGAGGGTATGAGTACTCGTGCCTTCTGAGACTGTTGGGCCCCCATCTGGGTCAAATGTAAAAAATCGCCTTCTCGGTTCTAATTTTTGTTTTAAAAGATCGAGCATCTCTTGGTCTTTTATTAAACTTTTATCATTTTCATGCAGAACTTGGATTTCATGGAAGTATATGAGCGAGAAAGCCAACACAAAGTTGAGGGTATGAGTACTCGTGCCTTCTGAGACTGTTGGGCCCCCATCTGGGTCAAAAGTAAAGAATTGCCTTCTCGGTTCTAATTTTTGTTTTAAAAGATCGAGCATCTCTTGGTCTTTTATTAAACTTTTATCATTTTCATCCAGAACTTGGATTTCATGGAAGTATATGAGCGAGAAAGCCAACACAAAGTTGAGGGTATGAGTACTCGTGCCTTCTGAGACTGTTGGGCCCCCATCTGGGTCAAATGTAAAGAATTGCCTTCTCGGTTCTAATTTTTGTTTTAAAAGATCGAGCATCCCTTGGTCTTTTATTAAACTTTTATCATTTTCATCCAGAACTTGGATTTCATGGAAGTATATGAGCGAGAAAGCCAACACAAAGTTGAGGGTATGAGTACTCGTGCCTTCTGAGACTGTTGGGCCCCCATCTGGGTCAAATGTAAAAAATCGCCTTGTCGGTTCTAATTTTTGTTTTAAAAGATCGAGCATCCCTTGGTCTTTTATTAAACTTTTATCATTTTCATCCAGAAATTGGATTTCATCGAAGTATATGAGCGAGAAAGCCAACACAAAGTTGAGGGTATGAGTACTCGTGCCTTCTGAGACTGTTGGGCCCCCATCTGGGTCAAATGTAAAAAATCGCCTTCTCGGTTCTAATTTTTGTTTTAAAAGATCGAGCATCTCTTGGTTTTTTATTAAACTTTTATCATTTTCATCCAGAAATTGGATTTCATCGAAGTATATGAGCGAGAAAGCCAACGCAAAGTTGAGGGTATGAGTACTCGTGCCTTCTGAGAGTGTTGGGCCCCCATCTGGGTCAAATGTAAAGAATTGCCTTCTCGGTTCTAATTTTTGTTTTAAAAGATCGAGCATCTCTTGGTCTTTTATTAAACTTTTATCATTTTCATCCAGAACTTGGATTTCATGGAAGTATATGAGCGAGAAAGCCAACACAAAGTTGAGGGTATGAGTACTCGTGCCTTCTGAGACTGTTGGGGCCCCCATCTGGGTCAAATGTAAAAAATCGCCTTGTCGGTTCTAATTTTTGTTTTAAAAGATCGAGCATCTCTTGGTCTTTTATTAAACTTTTATCATTTTCATCCAGAACTTGGATTTCATGGAAGTATATGAGCGAGAAAGCCAACACAAAGTTGAGGGTATGAGTACTCGTGCCTTCTGAGACTGTTGGGCCCCCATCTGGGTCAAATGTAAAAAATCGCCTTCTCGGTTCTAATTTTTGTTTTAAAAGATCGAGCATCTCTTGGTCTTTTATTAAACTTTTATCATTTTCATCCAGAACTTGGATTTCATGGAAGTATATGAGCGAGAAAGCCAACACAAAGTTGAGGGTGTGAGTACTCGTGCCTTCTGAGACTGTTGGGCCCCCATCTGGGTCAAATGTAAAAAATCGCCTTCTCGGTTCTAATTTTTGTTTTAAAAGATCGAGCATCTCTTGGTCTTTTATTAAACTTTTATCATTTTCATCCAGAACTTGGATTTCATGGAAGTATATGAGCGAGAAAGCCAACACAAAGTTGAGGGTATGAGTACTCGTGCCTTCTGAGACTGTTGGGCCCCCATCTGGGTCAAATGTAAAGAATTGCCTTCTCGGTTCTAATTTTTGTTTTAAAAGATCGAGCATCTCTTGGTCTTTTATTAAACTTTTATCATTTTCATCCAGAACTTGGATTTCATGGAAGTATATGAGCGAGAAAGCCAACACAAAGTTGAGGGTGTGAGTACTCGTGCCTTCTGAGACTGTTGGGCCCCCATCTGGGTCAAATGTAAAAAATCGCCTTGTCGGTTCTAATTTTTGTTTTAAAAGATCGAGCATCCCTTGGTCTTTTATTAAACTTTTATCATTTTCATCCAGAAATTGGATTTCATCGAAGTATATGAGCGAGAAAGCCAACGCAAAGTTGAGGGTATGAGTACTCGTGCCTTCTGAGAGTGTTGGGCCCCCATCTGGGTCAAATGTAAAGAATTGCCTTCTCGGTTCTAATTTTTGTTTTAAAAGATCGAGCATCTCTTGGTCTTTTATTAAACTTTTATCATTTTCATCCAGAAATTGGATTTCATCGAAGTATATGAGCGAGAAAGCCAACGCAAAGTTGAGGGTATGAGTACTCGTGCCTTCTGAGACTGTTGGGCCCCCATCTGGGTCAAATGTAAAAAATTGCCTTCTCGGTTCTAATTTTTGTTTTAAAAGATCGAGCATCCCTTGGTCTTTTATTAAACTTTTATCATTTTCATCCAGAACTTGGATTTCATGGAAGTATATGAGCGAGAAAGCCAACACAAAGTTGAGGGTATGAGTACTCGTGCCTTCTGAGACTGTTGGGCCCCCATCTGGGTCAAATGTAAAAAATCGCCTTGTCGGTTCTAATTTTTGTTTTAAAAGATCGAGCATCCCTTGGTCTTTTATTAAACTTTTATCATTTTCATCCAGAAATTGGATTTCATCGAAGTATATGAGCGAGAAAGCCAACGCAAAGTTGAGGGTATGAGTACTCGTGCCTTCTGAGAGTGTTGGGCCCCCATCTGGGTCAAATGTAAAGAATTGCCTTCTCGGTTCTAATTTTTGTTTTGTTGAGGGTATGAGTACTCGTGCCTTCTGAGACTGTTGGGCCCCCATCTGGGTCAAATGTAAAAAATCGCCTTGTCGGTTCTAATTTTTGTTTTAAAAGATCGAGCATCCCTTGGTCTTTTATTAAACTTTTATCATTTTCATCCAGAAATTGGATTTCATCGAAGTATATGAGCGAGAAAGCCAACGCAAAGTTGAGGGTATGAGTACTCGTGCCTTCTGAGACTGTTGGGCCCCCATCTGGGTCAAATGTAAAAAATCGCCTTCTCGGTTCTAATTTTTGTTTTAAAAGATCGAGCATCTCTTGGTCTTTTATTAAACTTTTATCATTTTCATCCAGAAATTGGATTTCATCGAAGTATATGAGCGAGAAAGCCAACGCAAAGTTGAGGGTATGAGTACTCGTGCCTTCTGAGACTGTTGGGCCCCCATCTGGGTCAAATGTAAAAAATCGCCTTCTCGGTTCTAATTTTTGTTTTAAAAGATCGAGCATCTCTTGGTCTTTTATTAAACTTTTATCATTTTCATCCAGAACTTGGATTTCATGGAAGTATATGAGCGAGAAAGCCAACACAAAGTTGAGGGTATGAGTACTCGTGCCTTCTGAGAGTGTTGGGCCCCCATCTGGGTCAAATGTAAAGAATTGCCTTCTCGGTTCTAATTTTTGTTTTAAAAGATCGAGCATCTCTTGGTCTTTTATTAAACTTTTATCATTTTCATCCAGAAATTGGATTTCATCGAAGTATATGAGCGAGAAAGCCAACGCAAAGTTGAGGGTATGAGTACTCGTGCCTTCTGAGACTGTTGGGCCCCCATCTGGGTCAAATGTAAAAAATCGCCTTCTCGGTTCTAATTTTTGTTTTAAAAGATCGAGCATCTCTTGGTCTTTTATTAAACTTTTATCATTTTCATCCAGAACTTGGATTTCATGGAAGTATATGAGCGAGAAAGCCAACACAAAGTTGAGGGTATGAGTACTCGTGCCTTCTGAGACTGTTGGGCCCCCATCTGGGTCAAATGTAAAAAATCGCCTTCTCGGTTCTAATTTTTGTTTTAAAAGATCGAGCATCTCTTGGTCTTTTATTAAACTTTTATCATTTTCATGCAGAACTTGGATTTCATGGAAGTATATGAGCGAGAAAGCCAACACAAAGTTGAGGGTGTGAGTACTCGTGCCTTCTGAGACTGTTGGGCCCCCATCTGGGTCAAATGTAAAAAATCGCCTTCTCGGTTCTAATTTTTGTTTTAAAAGATCGAGCATCTCTTGGTCTTTTATTAAACTTTTATCATTTTCATCCAGAACGTGGATTTCATGGAAGTATATGAGCGAGAAAGCCAACACAAAGTTGAGGGTATGAGTACTCGTGCCTTCTGAGACTGTTGGGCCCCCATCTGGGTCAAATGTAAAAAATCGCCTTCTCGGTTCTAATTTTTGTTTTAAAAGATCGAGCATCTCTTGGTCTTTTATTAAACTTTTATCATTTTCATCCAGAACTTGGATTTCATGGAAGTATATGAGCGAGAAAGCCAACACAAAGTTGAGGGTATGAGTACTCGTGCCTTCTGAGACTGTTGGGCCCCCATCTGGGTCAAATGTAAAGAATTGCCTTCTCGGTTCTAATTTTTGTTTTAAAAGATCGAGCATCTCTTGGTCTTTTATTAAACTTTTATCATTTTCATCCAGAAATTGGATTTCATCGAAGTATATGAGCGAGAAAGCCAACGCAAAGTTGAGGGTATGAGTACTCGTGCCTTCTGAGATTGTTGGGCCCCCATCTGGGTCAAATGTAAAAAATTGCCTTCTCGGTTCTAATTTTTGTTTTAAAAGATCGAGCATCCCTTGGTCTTTTATTAAACTTTTATCATTTTCATCCAGAACTTGGATTTCATGGAAGTATATGAGCGAGAAAGCCAACACAAAGTTGAGGGTATGAGTACTCGTGCCTTCTGAGACTGTTGGGCCCCCATCTGGGTCAAATGTAAAAAATCGCCTTGTCGGTTCTAATTTTTGTTTTAAAAGATCGAGCATCCCTTGGTCTTTTATTAAACTTTTATCATTTTCATCCAGAAATTGGATTTCATCGAAGTATATGAGCGAGAAAGCCAACGCAAAGTTGAGGGTATGAGTACTCGTGCCTTCTGAGAGTGTTGGGCCCCCATCTGGGTCAAATGTAAAGAATTGCCTTCTCGGTTCTAATTTTTGTTTTGTTGAGGGTATGAGTACTCGTGCCTTCTGAGACTGTTGGGCCCCCATCTGGGTCAAATGTAAAAAATCGCCTTGTCGGTTCTAATTTTTGTTTTAAAAGATCGAGCATCCCTTGGTCTTTTATTATACTTTTATCATTTTCATCCAGAAATTGGATTTCATCGAAGTATATGAGCGAGAAAGCCAACGCAAAGTTGAGGGTATGAGTACTCGTGCCTTCTGAGACTGTTGGGCCCCCATCTGGGTCAAATGTAAAAAATCGCCTTCTCGGTTCTAATTTTTGTTTTAAAAGATCGAGCATCTCTTGGTCTTTTATTAAACTTTTATCATTTTCATCCAGAAATTGGATTTCATCGAAGTATATGAGCGAGAAAGCCAACGCAAAGTTGAGGGTATGAGTACTCGTGCCTTCTGAGACTGTTGGGCCCCCATCTGGGTCAAATGTAAAAAATCGCCTTCTCGGTTCTAATTTTTGTTTTAAAAGATCGAGCATCTCTTGGTCTTTTATTAAACTTTTATCATTTTCATCCAGAACTTGGATTTCATGGAAGTATATGAGCGAGAAAGCCAACACAAAGTTGAGGGTATGAGTACTCGTGCCTTCTGAGACTGTTGGGCCCCCATCTGGGTCAAATGTAAAAAATCGCCTTCTCGGTTCTAATTTTTGTTTTAAAAGATCGAGCATCTCTTGGTCTTTTATTAAACTTTTATCATTTTCATGCAGAACTTGGATTTCATGGAAGTATATGAGCGAGAAAGCCAACACAAAGTTGAGGGTGTGAGTACTCGTGCCTTCTGAGACTGTTGGGCCCCCATCTGGGTCAAATGTAAAAAATCGCCTTCTCGGTTCTAATTTTTGTTTTAAAAGATCGAGCATCTCTTGGTCTTTTATTAAACTTTTATCATTTTCATCCAGAACTTGGATTTCATGGAAGTATATGAGCGAGAAAGCCAACACAAAGTTGAGGGTATGAGTACTCGTGCCTTCTGAGACTGTTGGGCCCCCATCTGGGTCAAATGTAAAAAATCGCCTTCTCGGTTCTAATTTTTGTTTTAAAAGATCGAGCATCTCTTGGTCTTTTATTAAACTTTTATCATTTTCATCCAGAACTTGGATTTCATGGAAGTATATGAGCGAGAAAGCCAACACAAAGTTGAGGGTATGAGTACTCGTGCCTTCTGAGACTGTTGGGCCCCCATCTGGGTCAAATGTAAAAAATCGCCTTCTCGGTTCTAATTTTTGTTTTAAAAGATCGAGCATCTCTTGGTCTTTTATTAAACTTTTATCATTTTCATCCAGAACTTGGATTTCATGGAAGTATATGAGCGAGAAAGCCAACACAAAGTTGAGGGTGTGAGTACTCGTGCCTTCTGAGACTGTTGGGCCCCCATCTGGGTCAAATGTAAAAAATCGCCTTCTCGGTTCTAATTTTTGTTTTAAAAGATCGAGCATCTCTTGGTCTTTTATTAAACTTTTATCATTTTCATGCAGAACTTGGATTTCATGGAAGTATATGAGCGAGAAAGCCAACACAAAGTTGAGGGTATGAGTACTCGTGCCTTCTGAGACTGTTGGGCCCCCATCTGGGTCAAAAGTAAAGAATTGCCTTCTCGGTTCTAATTTTTGTTTTGTTGAGGGTATGAGTACTCGTGCCTTCTGAGACTGTTGGGCCCCCATCTGGGTCAAATGTAAAAAATCGCCTTGTCGGTTCTAATTTTTGTTTTAAAAGATCGAGCATCCCTTGGTCTTTTATTAAACTTTTATCATTTTCATCCAGAAATTGGATTTCATCGAAGTATATGAGCGAGAAAGCCAACGCAAAGTTGAGGGTATGAGTACTCGTGCCTTCTGAGAGTGTTGGGCCCCCATCTGGGTCAAATGTAAAGAATTGCCTTCTCGGTTCTAATTTTTGTTTTGTTGAGGGTATGAGTACTCGTGCCTTCTGAGACTGTTGGGCCCCCATCTGGGTCAAATGTAAAAAATCGCCTTCTCGGTTCTAATTTTTGTTTTAAAAGATCGAGCATCTCTTGGTCTTTTATTAAACTTTTATCATTTTCATGCAGAACTTGGATTTCATGGAAGTATATGAGCGAGAAAGCCAACACAAAGTTGAGGGTGTGAGTACTCGTGCCTTCTGAGACTGTTGGGCCCCCATCTGGGTCAAATGTAAAGAATTGCCTTCTCGGTTCTAATTTTTGTTTTAAAAGATCGAGCATCTCTTGGTCTTTTATTAAACTTTTATCATTTTCATCCAGAACTTGGATTTCATGGAAGTATATGAGCGAGAAAGCCAACACAAAGTTGAGGGTATGAGTACTCGTGCCTTCTGAGACTGTTGGGCCCCCATCTGGGTCAAATGTAAAAAATCGCCTTCTCGGTTCTAATTTTTGTTTTAAAAGATCGAGCATCTCTTGGTCTTTTATTAAACTTTTATCATTTTCATCCAGAACTTGGATTTCATGGAAGTATATGAGCGAGAAAGCCCACACAAAGTTGAGGGTATGAGTACTCGTGCCTTCTGAGACTGTTGGGCCCCCATCTGGGTCAAATGTAAAAAATCGCCTTCTCGGTTCTAATTTTTGTTTTAAAAGATCGAGCATCTCTTGGTCTTTTATTAAACTTTTATCATTTTCATCCAGAACTTGGATTTCATGGAAGTATATGAGCGAGAAAGCCAACACAAAGTTGAGGGTATGAGTACTCGTGCCTTCTGAGACTGTTGGGCCCCCATCTGGGTCAAATGTAAAAAATCGCCTTCTCGGTTCTAATTTTTGTTTTAAAAGATCGAGCATCTCTTGGTCTTTTATTAAACTTTTATCATTTTCATCCAGAACTTGGATTTCATGGAAGTATATGAGCGAGAAAGCCAACACAAAGTTGAGGGTGTGAGTACTCGTGCCTTCTGAGACTGTTGGGCCCCCATCTGGGTCAAATGTAAAAAATCGCCTTCTCGGTTCTAATTTTTGTTTTAAAAGATCGAGCATCTCTTGGTCTTTTATTAAACTTTTATCATTTTCATCCAGAACTTGGATTTCATGGAAGTATATGAGCGAGAAAGCCAACACAAAGTTGAGGGTATGAGTACTCGTGCCTTCTGAGACTGTTGGGCCCCCATCTGGGTCAAATGTAAAGAATTGCCTTCTCGGTTCTAATTTTTGTTTTAAAAGATCGAGCATCTCTTGGTCTTTTATTAAACTTTTATCATTTTCATCCAGAACTTGGATTTCATGGAAGTATATGAGCGAGAAAGCCAACACAAAGTTGAGGGTGTGAGTACTCGTGCCTTCTGAGACTGTTGGGCCCCCATCTGGGTCAAATGTAAAAAATCGCCTTGTCGGTTCTAATTTTTGTTTTAAAAGATCGAGCATCCCTTGGTCTTTTATTAAACTTTTATCATTTTCATCCAGAAATTGGATTTCATCGAAGTATATGAGCGAGAAAGCCAACGCAAAGTTGAGGGTATGAGTACTCGTGCCTTCTGAGAGTGTTGGGCCCCCATCTGGGTCAAATGTAAAGAATTGCCTTCTCGGTTCTAATTTTTGTTTTAAAAGATCGAGCATCTCTTGGTCTTTTATTAAACTTTTATAATTTTCATCCAGAAATTGGATTTCATCGAAGTATATGAGCGAGAAAGCCAACGCAAAGTTGAGGGTATGAGTACTCGTGCCTTCTGAGACTGTTGGGCCCCCATCTGGGTCAAATGTAAAAAATTGCCTTCTCGGTTCTAATTTTTGTTTTAAAAGATCGAGCATCCCTTGGTCTTTTATTAAACTTTTATCATTTTCATCCAGAACTTGGATTTCATGGAAGTATATGAGCGAGAAAGCCAACACAAAGTTGAGGGTATGAGTACTCGTGCCTTCTGAGACTGTTGGGCCTCAATCTGGGTCAAATGTAAAAAATCGCCTTCTCGGTTCTAATTTTTGTTTTAAAAGATCGAGCATCTCTTGGTATTTTATTAAACTTTTATCATTTTCATCCAGAACTTGGATTTCATGGAAGTATATGAGCGAGAAAGCCAACACAAAGTTGAGGGTATGAGTACTCGTGCCTTCTGAGACTGTTGGGCCCCCATCTGGGTCAAATGTAAAGAATTGCCTTCTCGGTTCTAATTTTTGTTTTAAAAGATCGAGCATCTCTTGGTCTTTTATTAAACTTTTATCATTTTCATCCAGAACTTGGATTTCATGGAAGTATATGAGCGAGAAAGCCAACACAAAGTTGAGGGTATGAGTACTCGTGCCTTCTGAGACTGTTGGGCCCCCATCTGGGTCAAATGTAAAAAATCGCCTTCTCGGTTCTAATTTTTGTTTTAAAAGATCGAGCATCTCTTGTTCTTTTATTAAACTTTTATCATTTTCATCCAGAACTTGGATTTCATGGAAGTATATGAGCGAGAAAGCCAACACAAAGTTGAGGGTATGAGTACTCGTGCCTTCTGAGACTGTTGGGCCCCAATCTGGGTCAAATGTAAAAAATCGCCTTCTCGGTTCTAATTTTTGTTTTAAAAGATCGAGCATCTCTTGGTATTTTATTAAACTTTTATCATTTTCATCCAGAACTTGGATTTCATGGAAGTATATGAGCGAGAAAGCCAACACAAAGTTGAGGGTATGAGTACTCGTGCCTTCTGAGACTGTTGGGCCCCCATCTGGGTCAAATGTAAAGAATTGCCTTCTCGGTTCTAATTTTTGTTTTAAAAGATCGAGCATCTCTTGTTCTTTTATTAAACTTTTATCATTTTCATCCAGAACTTGGATTTCATGGAAGTATATGAGCGAGAAAGCCAACACAAAGTTGAGGGTATGAGTACTCGTGCCTTCTGAGACTGTTGGGCCCCCATCTGGGTCAAATGTAAAAAATCGCCTTCTCGGTTCTAATTTTTGTTTTAAAAGATCGAGCATCTCTTGTTCTTTTATTAAACTTTTATCATTTTCATCCAGAACTTGGATTTCATGGAAGTATATGAGCGAGAAAGCCAACACAAAGTTGAGGGTATGAGTACTCGTGCCTTCTGAGACTGTTGGGCCCCCATCTGGGTCAAATGTAAAAAATCGCCTTCTCGGTTCTAATTTTTGTTTTAAAAGATCGAGCATCTCTTGTTCTTTTATTAAACTTTTATCATTTTCATCCAGAACTTGGATTTCATGGAAGTATATGAGCGAGAAAGCCAACACAAAGTTGAGGGTATGAGTACTCGTGCCTTCTGAGACTGTTGGGCCCCCATCTGGGTCAAATGTAAAAAATCGCCTTCTCGGTTCTAATTTTTGTTTTAAAAGATTGAGCATCTCTTGGTCTTTTATTAAACTTTTATCATTTTCATCCAGAACTTGGATTTCATGGAAGTATATGAGCGAGAAAGCCAACACAAAGTTGAGGGTATGAGTACTCGTGCCTTCTGAGACTGTTGGGCCCCCATCTGGGTCAAATGTAAAAAATCGCCTTCTCGGTTCTAATTTTTGTTTTAAAAGATCGAGCATCTCTTGTTCTTTTATTAAACTTTTATCATTTTCATCCAGAACTTGGATTTCATGGAAGTATATGAGCGAGAAAGCCAACACAAAGTTGAGAGTATGAGTACTCGTGCCTTCTGAGACTGTTGGGCCTCCATCTGGGTCAAATGTAAAAAATCGCCTTCTCGGTTCTAATTTTTGTTTTAAAAGATCGAGCATCTCTTGGTCTTTTATTAAACTTTTATCATTTTCATCCAGAACTTGGATTTCATGGAAGTATATGAGCGAGAAAGCCAACACAAAGTTGAGGGTATGAGTACTCGTGCCTTCTGAGACTGTTGGGCCCCCATCTGGGTCAAATGTAAAAAATCGCCTTCTCGGTTCTAATTTTTGTTTTAAAAGATCGAGCATCTCTTGGTCTTTTATTAAACTTTTATCATTTTCATCCAGAACTTGGATTTCATGGAAGTACATGAGCGAGAAAGCCAACACAAAGTTGAGAGTATGAGTACTCGTGCCTTCTGAGACTGTTGGGCCCCCATCTGGGTCAAATGTAAAAAATCGCCTTCTCGGTTCTAATTTTTGTTTTAAAAGATCGAGCATCTCTTGGTCTTTTATTAAACTTTTATCATTTTCATCCAGAACTTGGATTTCATGGAAGTATATGAGCGAGAAAGCCAACACAAAGTTGAGGGTATGAGTACTCGTGCCTTCTGAGACTGTTGGGCCCCCATCTGGGTCAAATGTAAAAAATCGCCTTCTCGGTTCTAATTTTTGTTTTAAAAGATCGAGCATCTCTTGGTCTTTTATTAAACTTTTATCATTTTCATCCAGAACTTATATTTCATGGAAGTATATGAGCGAGAAAGCCAACACAAAGTTGAGGGTATGAGTGCTCGTGCCTTCTGAGACTGTTGGGCCCCCATCTGGGTCAAATGTAAAAAATCGCCTTCTCGGTTCTAATTTTTGTTTTAAAAGATCGAGCATCTCTTGGTCTTTTATTAAACTTTTATCATTTTCATCCAGAACTTGGATTTCATGGAAGTATATGAGCGAGAAAGCCAACACAAAGTTGAGGGTATGAGTACTCGTGCCTTCTGAGACTGTTGGGCCCCCATCTGGGTCAAATGTAAAAAATCGCCTTCTCGGTTCTAATTTTTGTTTTAAAAGATCGAGCATCTCTTGGTCTTTTATTAAACTTTTATCATTTTCATCCAGAACTTGGATTTCATGGAAGTATATGAGCGAGAAAGCCAACACAAAGTTGAGGGTATGAGTACTCGTGCCTTCTGAGACTGTTGGGCCCCAATCTGGGTCAAATGTAAAGAATTGCCATCTCGGTTCTAATTTTTGTTTTAAAAGATCGAGCGTCTCTTGGTCTTTTATTAAACTTTTATCATTTTCATCCAGAACTTGGATTTCATGGAAGTATATGAGCGAGAAAGCCAACACAAAGTTAAGGGTATGAGTACTCGTGCCTTCTGAGACTGTTGGGCCCCCATCTGGGTCAAATGTAAAAAATCGCCTTCTCGGTTCTAATTTTTGTTTTAAAAGATCGAGCATCTCTTGGTCTTTTATTAAACTTTTATCATTTTCATCCAGAACTTGGATTTCATGGAAGTATATGAGCGAGAAAGCCAACACAAAGTTGAGGGTATGAGTACTCGTGCCTTCTGAGACTGTTGGGCCCCCATCTGGGTCAAATGTAAAAAATCGCCTTCTCGGTTCTAATTTTTGTTTTAAAAGATCGAGCATCTCTTGGTCTTTTATTAAACTTTTATCATTTTCATCCAGAACTTGGATTTCATGGAAGTATATGAGCGAGAAAGCCAACACAAAGTTGAGGGTATGAGTACTCGTGCCTTCTGAGACTGTTGGGCCCCCATCTGGGTCAAATGTAAAAAATCGCCTTCTCGGTTCTAATTTTTGTTTTAAAAGATCGAGCATCTCTTGTTCTTTTATTAAACTTTTATCATTTTCATCCAGAACTTGGATTTCATGGAAGTATATGAGCGAGAAAGCCAACACAAAGTTGAGGGTATGAGTACTCGTGCCTTCTGAGACTGTTGGGCCCCCATCTGGGTCAAATGTAAAGAATTGCCTTCTCGGTTCTAATTTTTGTTTTAAAAGATCGAGCATCTCTTGGTCTTCTATTAAACTTTTATCATTTTCATCCAGAACTTGGATTTCATGGAAGTATATGAGCGAGAAAGCCAACACAAAGTTGAGGGTATGAGTACTCGTGCTTTCTGAGACTGTTGGGCCCCAATCTGGGTCAAATGTAAAGAATTGCCTTCTCGGTTCTAATTTTTGTTTTAAAAGATCGAGCGTCTCTTGGTCTTTTATTAAACTTTTATCATTTTCATCCAGAACTTGGATTTCATGGAAGTATATGAGCGAGAAAGCCAACACAAAGTTGAGGGTATGAGTACTCGTGCTTTCTGAGACTGTTGGGCCCCAATCTGGGTCAAATGTAAAGAATTGCCTTCTCGGTTCTAATTTTTGTTTTAAAAGATCGAGCGTCTCTTGGTCTTTTATTAAACTTTTATCATTTTCATCCAGAACTTGGATTTCATGGAAGTATATGAGCGAGAAAGCCAACACAAAGTTGAGGGTATGAGTACTCGTGCCTTCTGAGACTGTTGGGCCCCCATCTGGGTCAAATGTAAAAAATCGCCTTCTCGGTTCTAATTTTTGTTTTAAAAGATCGAGCATCTCTTGGTCTTTTATTAAACTTTTATCATTTTCATCCAGAACTTGGATTTCATGGAAGTATATGAGCGAGAAAGCCAACACAAAGTTGAGGGTATGAGTATTCGTGCCTTCTGAGACTGTTGGGCCCCCATCTGGGTCAAATGTAAAAAATCGCCTTCTCGGTTCTAATTTTTGTTTTAAAAGATCGAGCATCTCTTGGTCTTTTAGTAAACTTTTATCATTTTCATCCAGAACTTGGATTTCATGGAAGTATATGAGCGAGAAAGCCAACACAAAGTTGAGGGTATGAGTACTCGTGCCTTCTGAGACTGTTGGGCCCCCATCTGGGTCAAATGTAAAAAATCGCCTTCTCGGTTCTAATTTTTGTTTTAAAAGATCGAGCATCTCTTGGTCTTTTATTAAACTTTTATCATTTTCATCCAGAACTTGGATTTCATGGAAGTATATGAGCGAGAAAGCCAACACAAAGTTGAGGGTATGAGTGCTCGTGCCTTCTGAGACTGTTGGGCCCCCATTTGGGTCAAATGTAAAAAATCACCTTCTCGGTTCTAATTTTTGTTTTAAAAGATCGAGCATCTCTTGGTCTTTTATTAAACTTTTATCATTTTCATCCAGAACTTGGATTTCATGGAAGTATATGAGCGAGAAAGCCAACACAAAGTTGAGGGTATGAGTACTCGTGCCTTCTGAGACTGTTGGGCCCCAATCTGGGTCAAATGTAAAGAATTGCCATCTCGGTTCTAATTTTTGTTTTAAAAGATCGAGCGTCTCTTGGTCTTTTATTAAACTTTTATCATTTTCATCCAGAACTTGGATTTCATGGAAGTATATGAGCGAGAAAGCCAACACAAAGTTAAGGGTATGAGTACTCGTGCCTTCTGAGACTGTTGGGCCCCCATCTGGGTCAAATGTAAAAAATCGCCTTCTCGGTTCTAATTTTTGTTTTAAAAGATCGAGCATCTCTTGGTCTTTTATTAAACTTTTATCATTTTCATCCAGAACTTGGATTTCATGGAAGTATATGAGCGAGAAAGCCAACACAAAGTTGAGGGTATGAGTACTCGTGCCTTCTGAGACTGTTGGGCCCCCATCTGGGTCAAATGTAAAAAATCGCCTTCTCGGTTCTAATTTTTGTTTTAAAAGATCGAGCATCTCTTGGTCTTTTATTAAACTTTTATCATTTTCATCCAGAACTTGGATTTCATGGAAGTATATGAGCGAGAAAGCCAACACAAAGTTGAGGGTATGAGTACTCGTGCCTTCTGAGACTGTTGGGCCCCCATCTGGGTCAAATGTAAAAAATCCCCTTCTCGGTTCTAATTTTTGTTTTAAAAGATCGAGCATCTCTTGTTCTTTTATTAAACTTTTATCATTTTCATCCAGAACTTGGATTTCATGGAAGTATATGAGCGAGAAAGCCAACACAAAGTTGAGGGTATGAGTACTCGTGCCTTCTGAGACTGTTGGGCCCCCATCTGGGTCAAATGTAAAGAATTGCCTTCTCGGTTCTAATTTTTGTTTTAAAAGATCGAGCATCTCTTGGTCTTCTATTAAACTTTTATCATTTTCATCCAGAACTTGGATTTCATGGAAGTATATGAGCGAGAAAGCCAACACAAAGTTGAGGGTATGAGTACTCGTGCTTTCTGAGACTGTTGGGCCCCAATCTGGGTCAAATGTAAAGAATTGCCTTCTCGGTTCTAATTTTTGTTTTAAAAGATCGAGCGTCTCTTGGTCTTTTATTAAACTTTTATCATTTTCATCCAGAACTTGGATTTCATGGAAGTATATGAGCGAGAAAGCCAACACAAAGTTGAGGGTATGAGTACTCGTGCTTTCTGAGACTGTTGGGCCCCAATCTGGGTCAAATGTAAAGAATTGCCTTCTCGGTTCTAATTTTTGTTTTAAAAGATCGAGCGTCTCTTGGTCTTTTATTAAACTTTTATCATTTTCATCCAGAACTTGGATTTCATGGAAGTATATGAGCGAGAAAGCCAACACAAAGTTGAGGGTATGAGTACTCGTGCCTTCTGAGACTGTTGGGCCCCCATCTGGGTCAAATGTAAAAAATCGCCTTCTCGGTTCTAATTTTTGTTTTAAAAGATCGAGCATCTGTTGGTCTTTTATTAAACTTTTATCATTTTCATCCAGAACTTGGATTTCATGGAAGTATATGAGCGAGAAAGCCAACACAAAGTTGAGGGTATGAGTATTCGTGCCTTCTGAGACTGTTGGGCCCCCATCTGGGTCAAATGTAAAAAATCGCCTTCTCGGTTCTAATTTTTGTTTTAAAAGATCGAGCATCTCTTGGTCTTTTAGTAAACTTTTATCATTTTCATCCAGAACTTGGATTTCATGGAAGTATATGAGCGAGAAAGCCAACACAAAGTTGAGGGTATGAGTACTCGTGCCTTCTGAGACTGTTGGGCCCCCATCTGGGTCAAATGTAAAAAATCGCCTTCTCGGTTCTAATTTTTGTTTTAAAAGATCGAGCATCTCTTGGTCTTTTATTAAACTTTTATCATTTTCATCCAGAACTTGGATTTCATGGAAGTATATGAGCGAGAAAGCCAACACAAAGTTGAGGGTATGAGTGCTCGTGCCTTCTGAGACTGTTGGGCCCCCATTTGGGTCAAATGTAAAAAATCACCTTCTCGGTTCTAATTTTTGTTTTAAAAGATCGAGCATCTCTTGGTCTTTTATTAAACTTTTATCATTTTCATCCAGAACTTGGATTTCATGGAAGTATATGAGCGAGAAAGCCAACACAAAGTTGAGGGTATGAGTACTCGTGCCTTCTGAGACTGTTGGGCCCCCATCTGGGTCAAATGTAAAAAATCGCCTTCTCGGTTCTAATTTTTGTTTTAAAAGATCGAGCATCTCTTGGTCTTTTATTAAACTTTTATCATTTTCATCCAGAACTTGGATTTCATGGAAGTATATGAGCGAGAAAGCCAACACAAAGTTGAGGGTATGAGTACTCGTGCCTTCTGAGACTGTTGGGCCCCAATCTGGGTCAAATGTAAAGAATTGCCTTCTCGGTTCTAATTTTTGTTTTAAAAGATCGAGTGTCTCTTGGTCTTTTATTAAACTTTTATCATTTTCATCCAGAACTTGGATTTCATGGAAGTATATGAGCGAGAAAGCCAACACAAAGTTGAGGGTATGAGTACTCGTGCCTTCTGAGACTGTTGGGCCCCCATCTGGGTCAAATGTAAAAAATCGCCTTCTCGGTTCTAATTTTTGTTTTAAAAGATCGAGCATCTCTTGGTCTTTTATTAAACTTTTATCATTTTCATCCAGAACTTGGATTTCATGGAAGTATATGAGCGAGAAAGCCAACACAAAGTTGAGGGTATGAGTACTCGTGCCTTCTGAGACTGTTGGGCCCCAATCTGGGTCAAATGTAAAGAATTGCCTTCTTGGTTCTAATTTTTGTTTTAAAAGATCGAGCGTCTCTTGGTCTTTTATTCAACTTTTATCATTTTCATCCAGAACTTGGATTTCATGGAAGTATATGAGCGAGAAAGCCAACACAAAGTTGAGGGTATGAGTAATCGTGCCTTCTGAGACTGTTGGGCCCCCATCTGGGTCAAATGTAAAAAATCGCCTTCTCGGTTCTAATTTTTGTTTTAAAAGATCGAGCATCTCTTGGTCTTTTATTAAACTTTTATCATTTTCATCCAGAACTTGGATTTCATGGAAGTATATGAGCGAGAAAGCCAACACAAAGTTGAGGGTATGAGTACTCGTGCCTTCTGAGACTGTTGGGCCCCAATCTGGGTCAAATGTAAAGAATTGCCTTCTTGGTTCTAATTTTTGTTTTAAAAGATCGAGCGTCTCTTGGTCTTTTATTCAACTTTTATCATTTTCATCCAGAACTTGGATTTCATGGAAGTATATGAGCGAGAAAGCCAACACAAAGTTGAGGGTATGAGTACTCGTGCCTTCTGAGACTGTTGGGCCCCCATCTGGGTCAAATGTAAAAAATCGCCTTCTCGGTTCTAATTTTTGTTTTAAAAGATCGAGCATCTCTTGTTCTTTTATTAAACTTTTATCATTTTCATCCAGAACTTGGATTTCATGGAAGTATATGAGCGAGAAAGCCAACACAAAGTTGAGGGTATGAGTACTCGTGCCTTCTGAGACTGTTGGGCCCCCATCTGGGTCAAATGTAAAAAATCGCCTTCTCGGTTCTAATTTTTGTTTTAAAAGATCGAGCATCTCTTGGTCTTTTATTAAACTTTTATCATTTTCATCCAGAACTTGGATTTCATGGAAGTATATGAGCGAGAAAGCCAACACAAAGTTGAGGGTATGAGTACTCGTGCCTTCTGAGACTGTTGGGCCCCCATCTGGGTCAAATGTAAAAAATCGCCTTCTCGGTTCTAATTTTTGTTTTAAAAGATCGAGCATCTCTTGGTCTTTTATTAAACTTTTATCATTTTCATCCAGAACTTAGATTTCATGGAAGTATATGAGCGAGAAAGCCAACACAAAGTTGAGGGTATGAGTGCTCGTGCCTTCTGAGACTGTTGGGCCCCCATCTGGGTCAAATGTAAAAAATCGCCTTCTCGGTTCTAATTTTTGTTTTAAAAGATCGAGCATCTCTTGGTCTTTTATTAAACTTTTATCATTTTCATCCAGAACTTGGATTTCATGGAAGTATATGAGCGAGAAAGCCAACACAAAGTTGAGGGTATGAGTACTCGTGCCTTCTGAGACTGTTGGGCCCCCATCTGGGTCAAATGTAAAAAATCGCCTTCTCGGTTCTAATTTTTGTTTTAAAAGATCGAGCATCTCTTGGTCTTTTATTAAACTTTTATCATTTTCATCCAGAACTTGGATTTCATGGAAGTATATGAGCGAGAAAGCCAACACAAAGTTGAGGGTATGAGTACTCGTGCCTTCTGAGACTGTTGGGCCCCAATCTGGGTCAAATGTAAAGAATTGCCATCTCGGTTCTAATTTTTGTTTTAAAAGATCGAGCGTCTCTTGGTCTTTTATTAAACTTTTATCATTTTCATCCAGAACTTGGATTTCATGGAAGTATATGAGCGAGAAAGCCAACACAAAGTTGAGGGTATGAGTACTCGTGCCCTCTGAGACTGTTGGGCCCCCATCTGGGTCAAATGTAAAAAATCGCCTTCTCGGTTCTAATTTTTGTTTTAAAAGATCGAGCATCTCTTGGTCTTTTATTAAACTTTTATCATTTTCATCCAGAACTTGGATTTCATGGAAGTATATGAGCGAGAAAGCCAACACAAAGTTGAGGGTATGAGTACTCGTGCCTTCTGAGACTGTTGGGCCCCCATCTGGGTCAAATGTAAAAAATCGCCTTCTCGGTTCTAATTTTTGTTTTAAAAGATCGAGCATCTCTTGGTCTTTTATTAAACTTTTATCATTTTCATCCAGAACTTGGATTTCATGGAAGTATATGAGCGAGAAAGCCAACACAAAGTTGAGGGTATGAGTACTCGTGCCTTCTGAGACTGTTGGGCCCCCATCTGGGTCAAATGTAAAAAATCGCCTTCTCGGTTCTAATTTTTGTTTTAAAAGATCGAGCATCTCTTGTTCTTTTATTAAACTTTTATCATTTTCATCCAGAACTTGGATTTCATGGAAGTATATGAGCGAGAAAGCCAACACAAAGTTGAGGGTATGAGTACTCGTGCCTTCTGAGACTGTTGGGCCCCCATCTGGGTCAAATGTAAAGAATTGCCTTCTCGGTTCTAATTTTTGTTTTAAAAGATCGAGCATCTCTTGGTCTTCTATTAAACTTTTATCATTTTCATCCAGAACTTGGATTTCATGGAAGTATATGAGCGAGAAAGCCAACACAAAGTTGAGGGTATGAGTACTCGTGCTTTCTGAGACTGTTGGGCCCCAATCTGGGTCAAATGTAAAGAATTGCCTTCTCGGTTCTAATTTTTGTTTTAAAAGATCGAGCATCTCTTGGTCTTTTATTAAACTTTTATCATTTTCATCCAGAACTTGGATTTCATGGAAGTATATGAGCGAGAAAGCCAACACAAAGTTGAGGGTATGAGTACTCGTGCTTTCTGAGACTGTTGGGCCCCAATCTGGGTCAAATGTAAAGAATTGCCTTCTCGGTTCTAATTTTTGTTTTAAAAGATCGAGCGTCTCTTGGTCTTTTATTAAACTTTTATCATTTTCATCCAGAACTTGGATTTCATGGAAGTATATGAGCGAGAAAGCCAACACAAAGTTGAGGGTATGAGTACTCGTGCCTTCTGAGACTGTTGGGCCCCCATCTGGGTCAAATGTAAAAAATCGCCTTCTCGGTTCTAATTTTTGTTTTAAAAGATCGAGCATCTCTTGGTCTTTTATTAAACTTTTATCATTTTCATCCAGAACTTGGATTTCATGGAAGTATATGAGCGAGAAAGCCAACACAAAGTTGAGGGTATGAGTATTCGTGCCTTCTGAGACTGTTGGGCCCCCATCTGGGTCAAATGTAAAAAATCGCTTTCTCGGTTCTAATTTTTGTTTTAAAAGATCGAGCATCTCTTGGTCTTTTAGTAAACTTTTATCATTTTCATCCAGAACTTGGATTTCATGGAAGTATATGAGCGAGAAAGCCAACACAAAGTTGAGGGTATGAGTACTCGTGCCTTCTGAGACTGTTGGGCCCCCATCTGGGTCAAATGTAAAAAATCGCCTTCTCGGTTCTAATTTTTGTTTTAAAAGATCGAGCATCTCTTGGTCTTTTATTAAACTTTTATCATTTTCATCCAGAACTTGGATTTCATGGAAGTATATGAGCGAGAAAGCCAACACAAAGTTGAGGGTATGAGTGCTCGTGCCTTCTGAGACTGTTGGGCCCCCATTTGGGTCAAATGTAAAAAATCACCTTCTCGGTTCTAATTTTTGTTTTAAAAGATCGAGCATCTCTTGGTCTTTTATTAAACTTTTATCATTTTCATCCAGAACTTGGATTTCATGGAAGTATATGAGCGAGAAAGCCAACACAAAGTTGAGGGTATGAGTACTCGTGCCTTCTGAGACTGTTGGGCCCCAATCTGGGTCAAATGTAAAGAATTGCCATCTCGGTTCTAATTTTTGTTTTAAAAGATCGAGCGTCTCTTGGTCTTTTATTAAACTTTTATCATTTTCATCCAGAACTTGGATTTCATGGAAGTATATGAGCGAGAAAGCCAACACAAAGTTAAGGGTATGAGTACTCGTGCCTTCTGAGACTGTTGGGCCCCCATCTGGGTCAAATGTAAAAAATCGCCTTCTCGGTTCTAATTTTTGTTTTAAAAGATCGAGCATCTCTTGGTCTTTTATTAAACTTTTATCATTTTCATCCAGAACTTGGATTTCATGGAAGTATATGAGCGAGAAAGCCAACACAAAGTTGAGGGTATGAGTACTCGTGCCTTCTGAGACTGTTGGGCCCCCATCTGGGTCAAATGTAAAAAATCGCCTTCTCGGTTCTAATTTTTGTTTTAAAAGATCGAGCATCTCTTGGTCTTTTATTAAACTTTTATCATTTTCATCCAGAACTTGGATTTCATGGAAGTATATGAGCGAGAAAGCCAACACAAAGTTGAGGGTATGAGTACTCGTGCCTTCTGAGACTGTTGGGCCCCCATCTGGGTCAAATGTAAAAAATCCCCTTCTCGGTTCTAATTTTTGTTTTAAAAGATCGAGCATCTCTTGTTCTTTTATTAAACTTTTATCATTTTCATCCAGAACTTGGATTTCATGGAAGTATATGAGCGAGAAAGCCAACACAAAGTTGAGGGTATGAGTACTCGTGCCTTCTGAGACTGTTGGGCCCCCATCTGGGTCAAATGTAAAGAATTGCCTTCTCGGTTCTAATTTTTGTTTTAAAAGATCGAGCATCTCTTGGTCTTCTATTAAACTTTTATCATTTTCATCCAGAACTTGGATTTCATGGAAGTATATGAGCGAGAAAGCCAACACAAAGTTGAGGGTATGAGTACTCGTGCTTTCTGAGACTGTTGGGCCCCCATCTGGGTCAAATGTAAAGAATTGCCTTCTCGGTTCTAATTTTTGTTTTAAAAGATCGAGCGTCTCTTGGTCTTTTATTAAACTTTTATCATTTTCATCCAGAACTTGGATTTCATGGAAGTATATGAGCGAGAAAGCCAACACAAAGTTGAGGGTATGAGTACTCGTGCTTTCTGAGACTGTTGGGCCCCAATCTGGGTCAAATGTAAAGAATTGCCTTCTCGGTTCTAATTTTTGTTTTAAAAGATCGAGCGTCTCTTGGTCTTTTATTAAACTTTTATCATTTTCATCCAGAACTTGGATTTCATGGAAGTATATGAGCGAGAAAGCCAACACAAAGTTGAGGGTATGAGTACTCGTGCCTTCTGAGACTGTTGGGCCCCCATCTGGGTCAAATGTAAAAAATCGCCTTCTCGGTTCTAATTTTTGTTTTAAAAGATCGAGCATCTGTTGGTCTTTTATTAAACTTTTATCATTTTCATCCAGAACTTGGATTTCATGGAAGTATATGAGCGAGAAAGCCAACACAAAGTTGAGGGTATGAGTATTCGTGCCTTCTGAGACTGTTGGGCCCCCATCTGGGTCAAATGTAAAAAATCGCCTTCTCGGTTCTAATTTTTGTTTTAAAAGATCGAGCATCTCTTGGTCTTTTAGTAAACTTTTATCATTTTCATCCAGAACTTGGATTTCATGGAAGTATATGAGCGAGAAAGCCAACACAAAGTTGAGGGTATGAGTACTCGTGCCTTCTGAGACTGTTGGGCCCCCATCTGGGTCAAATGTAAAAAATCGCCTTCTCGGTTCTAATTTTTGTTTTAAAAGATCGAGCATCTCTTGGTCTTTTATTAAACTTTTATCATTTTCATCCAGAACTTGGATTTCATGGAAGTATATGAGCGAGAAAGCCAACACAAAGTTGAGGGTATGAGTGCTCGTGCCTTCTGAGACTGTTGGGCCCCCATTTGGGTCAAATGTAAAAAATCACCTTCTCGGTTCTAATTTTTGTTTTAAAAGATCGAGCATCTCTTGGTCTTTTATTAAACTTTTATCATTTTCATCCAGAACTTGGATTTCATGGAAGTATATGAGCGAGAAAGCCAACACAAAGTTGAGGGTATGAGTACTCGTGCCTTCTGAGACTGTTGGGCCCCCATCTGGGTCAAATGTAAAAAATCGCCTTCTCGGTTCTAATTTTTGTTTTAAAAGATCGAGCATCTCTTGGTCTTTTATTAAACTTTTATCATTTTCATCCAGAACTTGGATTTCATGGAAGTATATGAGCGAGAAAGCCAACACAAAGTTGAGGGTATGAGTACTCGTGCCTTCTGAGACTGTTGGGCCCCAATCTGGGTCAAATGTAAAGAATTGCCTTCTCGGTTCTAATTTTTGTTTTAAAAGATCGAGTGTCTCTTGGTCTTTTATTAAACTTTTATCATTTTCATCCAGAACTTGGATTTCATGGAAGTATATGAGCGAGAAAGCCAACACAAAGTTGAGGGTATGAGTACTCGTGCCTTCTGAGACTGTTGGGCCCCCATCTGGGTCAAATGTAAAAAATCGCCTTCTCGGTTCTAATTTTTGTTTTAAAAGATCGAGCATCTCTTGGTCTTTTATTAAACTTTTATCATTTTCATCCAGAACTTGGATTTCATGGAAGTATATGAGCGAGAAAGCCAACACAAAGTTGAGGGTATGAGTACTCGTGCCTTCTGAGACTGTTGGGCCCCAATCTGGGTCAAATGTAAAGAATTGCCTTCTTGGTTCTAATTTTTGTTTTAAAAGATCGAGCATCTCTTGGTCTTTTATTAAACTTTTATCATTTTCATCCAGAACTTGGATTTCATGGAAGTATATGAGCGAGAAAGCCAACACAAAGTTGAGGGTATGAGTAATCGTGCCTTCTGAGACTGTTGGGCCCCCATCTGGGTCAAATGTAAAAAATCGCCTTCTCGGTTCTAATTTTTGTTTTAAAAGATCGAGCATCTCTTGGTCTTTTATTAAACTTTTATCATTTTCATCCAGAACTTGGATTTCATGGAAGTATATGAGCGAGAAAGCCAACACAAAGTTGAGGGTATGAGTACTCGTGCCTTCTGAGACTGTTGGGCCCCAATCTGGGTCAAATGTAAAGAATTGCCTTCTTGGTTCTAATTTTTGTTTTAAAAGATCGAGCGTCTCTTGGTCTTTTATTCAACTTTTATCATTTTCATCCAGAACTTGGATTTCATGGAAGTATATGAGCGAGAAAGCCAACACAAAGTTGAGGGTATGAGTACTCGTGCCTTCTGAGACTGTTGGGCCCCCATCTGGGTCAAATGTAAAAAATCGCCTTTTCGGTTCTAATTTTTGTTTTAAAAGATCGAGCATCTCTTGTTCTTTTATTAAACTTTTATCATTTTCATCCAGAACTTGGATTTCATGGAAGTATATGAGCGAGAAAGCCAACACAAAGTTGAGGGTATGAGTACTCGTGCCTTCTGAGACTGTTGGGCCCCCATCTGGGTCAAATGTAAAAAATCGCCTTCTCGGTTCTAATTTTTGTTTTAAAAGATCGAGCATCTCTTGGTCTTTTATTAAACTTTTATCATTTTCATCCAGAACTTGGATTTCATGGAAGTATATGAGCGAGAAAGCCAACACAAAGTTGAGGGTATGAGTACTCGTGCCTTCTGAGACTGTTGGGCCCCCATCTGGGTCAAATGTAAAAAATCGCCTTCTCGGTTCTAATTTTTGTTTTAAAAGATCGAGCATCTCTTGGTCTTTTATTAAACTTTTATCATTTTCATCCAGAACTTATATTTCATGGAAGTATATGAGCGAGAAAGCCAACACAAAGTTGAGGGTATGAGTGCTCGTGCCTTCTGAGACTGTTGGGCCCCCATCTGGGTCAAATGTAAAAAATCGCCTTCTCGGTTCTAATTTTTGTTTTAAAAGATCGAGCATCTCTTGGTCTTTTATTAAACTTTTATCATTTTCATCCAGAACTTGGATTTCATGGAAGTATATGAGCGAGAAAGCCAACACAAAGTTGAGGGTATGAGTACTCGTGCCTTCTGAGACTGTTGGGCCCCCATCTGGGTCAAATGTAAAAAATCGCCTTCTCGGTTCTAATTTTTGTTTTAAAAGATCGAGCATCTCGTGGTCTTTTATTAAACTTTTATCATTTTCATCCAGAACTTGGATTTCATGGAAGTATATGAGCGAGAAAGCCAACACAAAGTTGAGGGTATGAGTACTCGTGCCTTCTGAGACTGTTGGGCCCCAATCTGGGTCAAATGTAAAGAATTGCCATCTCGGTTCTAATTTTTGTTTTAAAAGATCGAGCGTCTCTTGGTCTTTTATTAAACTTTTATCATTTTCATCCAGAACTTGGATTTCATGGAAGTATATGAGCGAGAAAGCCAACACAAAGTTGAGGGTATGAGTACTCGTGCCCTCTGAGACTGTTGGGCCCCCATCTGGGTCAAATGTAAAAAATCGCCTTCTCGGTTCTAATTTTTGTTTTAAAAGATCGAGCATCTCTTGGTCTTTTATTAAACTTTTATCATTTTCATCCAGAACTTGGATTTCATGGAAGTATATGAGCGAGAAAGCCAACACAAAGTTGAGGGTATGAGTACTCGTGCCTTCTGAGACTGTTGGGCCCCAATCTGGGTCAAATGTAAAGAATTGCCATCTCGGTTCTAATTTTTGTTTTAAAAGATCGAGCGTCTCTTGGTCTTTTATTAAACTTTTATCATTTTCATCCAGAACTTGGATTTCATGGAAGTATATGAGCGAGAAAGCCAACACAAAGTTAAGGGTATGAGTACTCGTGCCTTCTGAGACTGTTGGGCCCCCATCTGGGTCAAATGTAAAAAATCGCCTTCTCGGTTCTAATTTTTGTTTTAAAAGATCGAGCATCTCTTGGTCTTTTATTAAACTTTTATCATTTTCATCCAGAACTTGGATTTCATGGAAGTATATGAGCGAGAAAGCCAACACAAAGTTGAGGGTATGAGTACTCGTGCCTTCTGAGACTGTTGGGCCCCCATCTGGGTCAAATGTAAAAAATCGCCTTCTCGGTTCTAATTTTTGTTTTAAAAGATCGAGCATCTCTTGGTCTTTTATTAAACTTTTATCATTTTCATCCAGAACTTGGATTTCATGGAAGTATATGAGCGAGAAAGCCAACACAAAGTTGAGGGTATGAGTACTCGTGCCTTCTGAGACTGTTGGGCCCCCATCTGGGTCAAATGTAAAAAATCGCCTTCTCGGTTCTAATTTTTGTTTTAAAAGATCGAGCATCTCTTGTTCTTTTATTAAACTTTTATCATTTTCATCCAGAACTTGGATTTCATGGAAGTATATGAGCGAGAAAGCCAACACAAAGTTGAGGGTATGAGTACTCGTGCCTTCTGAGACTGTTGGGCCCCCATCTGGGTCAAATGTAAAAAATCGCCTTCTCGGTTCTAATTTTTGTTTTAAAAGATCGAGCATCTCTTGGTCTTCTATTAAACTTTTATCATTTTCATCCAGAACTTGGATTTCATGGAAGTATATGAGCGAGAAAGCCAACACAAAGTTGAGGGTATGAGTACTCGTGCTTTCTGAGACTGTTGGGCCCCAATCTGGGTCAAATGTAAAAAATTGCCTTCTCGGTTCTAATTTTTGTTTTAAAAGATCGAGCGTCTCTTGGTCTTTTATTAAACTTTTATCATTTTCATCCAGAACTTGGATTTCATGGAAGTATATGAGCGAGAAAGCCAACACAAAGTTGAGGGTATGAGTACTCGTGCTTTCTGAGACTGTTGGGCCCCAATCTGGGTCAAATGTAAAGAATTGCCTTCTCGGTTCTAATTTTTGTTTTAAAAGATCGAGCGTCTCTTGGTCTTTTATTAAACTTTTATCATTTTCATCCAGAACTTGGATTTCATGGAAGTATATGAGCGAGAAAGCCAACACAAAGTTGAGGGTATGAGTACTCGTGCTTTCTGAGACTGTTGGGCCCCCATCTGGGTCAAATGTAAAAAATCGCCTTCTCGGTTCTAATTTTTGTTTTAAAAGATCGAGCATCTCTTGGTCTTTTATTAAACTTTTATCATTTTCATCCAGAACTTGGATTTCATGGAAGTATATGAGCGAGAAAGCCAACACAAAGTTGAGGGTATGAGTACTCGTGCTTTCTGAGACTGTTGGGCCCCAATCTGGGTCAAATGTAAAGAATTGCCTTCTCGGTTCAAATTTTTGTTTTAAAAGATCGAGCATCTCTTGGTCTTTTATTAAACTTTTATCATTTTCATCCAGAACTTGGATTTCATGGAAGTATATGAGCGAGAAAGCCAACACAAAGTTGAGGGTATGAGTACTCGTGCCTTCTGAGACTGTTGGGCCCCCATCTGGGTCAAATGTAAAAAATCGCCTTCTCGGTTCTAATTTTTGTTTTAAAAGATCGAGCATCTCTTGGTCTTTTATTAAACTTTTATCATTTTCATCCAGAACTTGGATTTCATGGAAGTATATGAGCGAGAAAGCCAACACAAAGTTGAGGGTATGAGTACTCGTGCCTTCTGAGACTGTTGGGCCCCCATCTGGGTCAAATGTCAAAAATCGCCTTCTCGGTTCTAATTTTTGTTTTAAAAGATCGGGCATCTCTTGGTCTTTTATTAAACTTTTATCATTTTCATTCAGAACTTGGATTTCATGGAAGTATATGAGCGAGAAAGCCAACACAAAGTTGAGGGTATGAGTACTCGTGCCTTCTGAGACTGTTGGGCCCCCATCTGGGTCAAATGTAAAAAATCGCCTTCTCGGTTCTAATTTTTGTTTTAAAAGATCGAGCATCTCTTGGTCTTTTATTAAACTTTTATCATTTTCATCCAGAACTTGGATTTCATGGAAGTATATGAGCGAGAAAGCCAACACAAAGTTGAGAGTATGAGTACTCGTGCCTTCTGAGACTGTTGGGCCCCCATCTGGGTCAAATGTAAAAAATCGCCTTCTCGGTTCTAATTTTTGTTTTAAAAGATCGAGCATCTCTTGTTCTTTTATTAAACTTTTATCATTTTCATCCAGAACTTGGATTTCATGGAAGTATATGAGCGAGAAAGCCAACACAAAGTTGAGGGTATGAGTACTCGTGCCTTCTGAGACTGTTGGGCCCCCATCTGGGTCAAATGTAAAAAATCGCCTTCTCGGTTCTAATTTTTGTTTTAAAAGATCGAGCATCTCTTGGTCTTTTATTAAACTTTTATCATTTTCATCCAGAACTTGGATTTCATGGAAGTATATGAGCGAGAAAGCCAACACAAAGTTGAGGGTATGAGTACTCGTGCCTTCTGAGACTGTTGGGCCCCCATCTGGGTCAAATGTAAAAAATCGCCTTCTCGGTTCTAATTTTTGTTTTAAAAGATCGAGCATCTCTTGGTCTTTTATTAAACTTTTATCATTTTCATCCAGAACTAGGATTTCATGGAAGTATATGAGCGAGAAAGCCAACACAAAGTTGAGGGTATGAGTACTCGTGCCTTCTGAGACTGTTGGGCCCCCATCTGGGTCAAATGTAAAAAATCGCCTTCTCGGTTCTAATTTTTGTTTTAAAAGATCGAGCATCTCTTGGTCTTTTATTAAACTTTTATCATTTTCATCCAGAACTTGGATTTCATGGAAGTATATGAGCGAGAAAGCCAACACAAAGTTGAGGGTATGAGTACTCGTGCCTTCTGAGACTGTTGGGCCCCCATCTGGGTCAAATGTAAAAAATCGCCTTCTCGGTTCTAATTTTTGTTTTAAAAGATCGAGCATCTCTTGGTCTTTTATTAAACTTTTATCATTTTCATCCAGAACTTGGATTTCATGGAAGTATATGAGCGAGAAAGCCAACACAAAGTTGAGGGTATGAGTACTCGTGCCTTCTGAGACTGTTGGGCCCCCATCTGGGTCAAATGTAAAAAATCGCCTTCTCGGTTCTAATTTTTGTTTTAAAAGATCGAGCATCTCTTGGTCTTTTATTAAACTTTTATCATTTTCATCCAGAACTTGGATTTCATGGAAGTATATGAGCGAGAAAGCCAACACAAAGTTGAGGGTATGAGTACTCGTGCCTTCTGAGACTGTTGGGCCCCCATCTGGGTCAAATGTAAAAAATCGCCTTCTCGGTTCTAATTTTTGTTTTAAAAGATCGAGCATCTCTTGGTCTTTTATTAAACTTTTATCATTTTCATCCAGAACTTGGATTTCATGGAAGTATATGAGCGAGAAAGCCAACACAAAGTTGAGGGTATGAGTACTCGTGCCTTCTGAGACTGTTGGGCCCCCATCTGGGTCAAATGTAAAAAATCGCCTTCTCGGTTCTAATTTTTGTTTTAAAAGATCGAGCATCTCTTGGTCTTTTATTAAACTTTTATCATTTTCATCCAGAACTTGGATTTCATGGAAGTATATGAGCGAGAAAGCCAACACAAAGTTGAGGGTATGAGTACTCGTGCCTTCTGAGACTGTTGGGCCCCCATCTGGGTCAAATGAAAAAATCGCCTTCTCGGTTCTAATTTTTGTTTTAAAAGATCGAGCATCTCTTGTTCTTTTATTAGACTTTTATCATTTTCATCCAGAACTTGGATTTCATGGAAGTATATGAGCGAGAAAGCCAACACAAAGTTGAGGGTATGAGTACTCGTGCCTTCTGAGACTGTTGGGCCCCCATCTGGGTCAAATGTAAAAAATCGCCTTCTCGGTTCTAATTTTTGTTTTAAAAGATCGAGCATCTCTTGGTCTTTTATTAAACTTTTATCATTTTCATCCAGAACTTGGATTTCATGGAAGTATATGAGCGAGAAAGCCAACACAAAGTTGAGGGTATGAGTACTCGTGCCTTCTGAGACTGTTGGGCCCCCATCTGGGTCAAATGTAAAAAATCGCCTTCTCGGTTCTAATTTTTGTTTTAAAAGATCGAGCATCTCTTGGTCTTTTATTAAACTTTTATCATTTTCATCCAGAACTTGGATTTCATGGAAGTATATGAGCGAGAAAGCCAACACAAAGTTGAGGGTATGAGTACTCGTGCCTTCTGAGACTGTTGGGCCCCCATCTGGGTCAAATGTAAAAAATCGCCTTCTCGGTTCTAATTTTTGTTTTAAAAGATCGAGCATCTCTTGTTCTTTTATTAAACTTTTATCATTTTCATCCAGAACTTGGATTTCATGGAAGTATATGAGCGAGAAAGCCAACACAAAGTTGAGGGTATGAGTACTCGTGCCTTCTGAGACTGTTGGGCCCCCATCTGGGTCAAATGTCAAAAATCGCCTTCTCGGTTCTAATTTTTGTTTTAAAAGATCGAGCATCTCTTGGTCTTTTATTAAACTTTTATCATTTTCATCCAGAACTTGGATTTCATGGAAGTATATGAGCGAGAAAGCCAACACAAAGTTGAGGGTATGAGTACTCGTGCCTTCTGAGACTGTTGGGCCCCCATCTGGGTCAAATGTAAAAAATCGCCTTCTCGGTTCTAATTTTTGTTTTAAAAGATCGAGCATCTCTTGGGCTTTTATTAAACTTTTATCATTTTCATCCAGAACTTGGATTTCATGGAAGTATATGAGCGAGAAAGCCAACACAAAGTTGAGGGTATGAGTACTCGTGCCTTCTGAGACTGTTGGGCCCCCATCTGGGTCAAATGTAAAAAATCGCCTTCTCGGTTCTAATTTTTGTTTTAAAAGATCGAGCATCCCTTGTTCTTTTATTAAACTTTTATCATTTTCATCCAGAACTTGGATTTCATGGAAGTATATGAGCGAGAAAGCCAACACAAAGTTGAGGGTATGAGTACTCGTGCCTTCTGAGACTGTTGGGCCCCCATCTGGGTCAAATGTAAAAAATCGCCTTCTCGGTTCTAATTTTTGTTTTAAAAGATCGAGCATCTCTTGGTCTTTTATTAAACTTTTATCATTTTCATCCAGAACTTGGATTTCATGGAAGTATATGAGCGAGAAAGCCAACACAAAGTTGAGGGTATGAGTACTCGTGCCTTCTGAGACTGTTGGGCCCCCATCTGGGTCAAATGTAAAAAATCGCCTTCTCGGTTCTAATTTTTGTTTTAAAAGATCGAGCATCTCTTGGTCTTTTATTAAACTTTTATCATTTTCATCCAGAACTTGGATTTCATGGAAGTATATGAGCGAGAAAGCCAACACAAAGTTGAGGGTATGAGTATTCGTGCCTTCTGAGACTGTTGGGCCCCCATCTGGGTCAAATGTAAAAAATCGCCTTCTCGGTTCTAATTTTTGTTTTAAAAGATCGAGCATCTCTTGTTCTTTTATTAAACTTTTATCATTTTCATCCAGAACTTGGATTTCATGGAAGTATATGAGCGAGAAAGCCAACACAAAGTTGAGGGTATGAGTACTCGTGCCTTCTGAGACTGTTGGGCCCCAATCTGGGTCAAATGTAAAGAATTGCCTTCTCGGTTCTAATTTTTGTTTTAAAAGATCGAGCGTCTCTTGGTCTTTTATTAAACTTTTATCATTTTCATCCAGAACTTGGATTTCATGGAAGTATATGAGCGAGAAAGCCAACACAAAGTTGAGGGTATGAGTACTCGTGCCTTCTGAGACTGTTGGGCCCCCATCTGGGTCAAATGTAAAAAATCGCCTTCTCGGTTCTAATTTTTGTTTTAAAAGATCGAGCATCTCTTGTTCTTTTATTAAACTTTTATCATTTTCATCCAGAACTTGGATTTCATGGAAGTATATGAGCGAGAAAGCCAACACAAAGTTGAGGGTATGAGTACTCGTGCCTTCTGAGACTGTTGGGCCCCCATCTGGGTCAAATGTAAAGAATTGCCTTCTCGGTTCTAATTTTTGTTTTAAAAGATCGAGCATCTCTTGGTCTTTTATTAAACTTTTATCATTTTCATCCAGAACTTGGATTTCATGGAAGTATATGAGCGAGAAAGCCAACACAAAGTTGAGGGTATGAGTACTCGTGCCTTCTGAGAGTGTTGGGCCCCCATCTGGGTCAAATGTCAAAAATCGCCTTCTCGGTTCTAATTTTTGTTTTAAAAGATCGAGCATCTCTTGGTCTTTTATTAAACTTTTATCATTTTCATCCAGAACTTGGATTTCATGGAAGTATATGAGCGAGAAAGCCAACACAAAGTTGAGGGTATGAGTACTCGTGCCTTCTGAGACTGTTGGGCCCCCATCTGGGTCAAATGTAAAAAATCGCCTTCTCGGTTCTAATTTTTGTTTTAAAAGATCGAGCATCTCTTGGTCTTTTATTAAACTTTTATCATTTTCATCCAGAACTTGGATTTCATGGAAGTATATGAGCGAGAAAGCCAACACAAAGTTGAGGGTATGAGTACTCGTGCCTTCTGAGACTGTTGGGCCCCCATCTGGGTCAAATGTAAAAAATCGCCTTCTCGGTTCTAATTTTTGTTTTAAAAGATCGAGCATCTCTTGGTCTTTTATTAAACTTTTATCATTTTCATCCAGAACTTGGATTTCATGGAAGTATATGAGCGAGAAAGCCAACACAAAGTTGAGGGTATGAGTACTCGTGCCTTCTGAGACTGTTGGGCCCCCATCTGGGTCAAATGTAAAAATCGCCTTCTCGGTTCTAATTTTTGTTTTAAAAGATCGAGCATCTCTTGGTCTTTTATTAAACTTTTATCATTTTCATCCAGAACTTGGATTTCATGGAAGTATATGAGCGAGAAAGCCAACACAAAGTTGAGGGTATGAGTACTCGTGCCTTCTGAGACTGTTGGGCCCCCATCTGGGTCAAATGTAAAAAATCGCCTTCTCGGTTCTAATTTTTGTTTTAAAAGATCGAGCATCTCTTGGTCTTTTATTAAACTTTTATCATTTTCATCCAGAACTTGGATTTCATGGAAGTATATGAGCGAGAAAGCCAACACAAAGTTGAGGGTATGAGTACTCGTGCCTTCTGAGACTGTTGGGCCCCCATCTGGGTCAAATGTAAAAAATCGCCTTCTCGGTTCTAATTTTTGTTTTAAAAGATCGAGCATCTCTTGTTCTTTTATTAAACTTTTATCATTTTCATCCAGAACTTGGATTTCATGGAAGTATATGAGCGAGAAAGCCAACACAAAGTTGAGGGTATGAGTACTCGTGCCTTCTGAGACTGTTGGGCCCCCATCTGGGTCAAATGTAAAAAATCGCCTTCTCGGTTCTAATTTTTGTTTTAAAAGATCGAGCATCTCTTGTTCTCTTATTAAACTTTTATCATTTTCATCCAGAACTTGGATTTCATGGAAGTATATGAGCGAGAAAGCCAACACAAAGGTGAGGGTATGAGTACTCGTGCCTTCTGAGACTGTTGGGCCCCCATCTGGGTCAAATGTAAAAATTCGCCTTCTCGGTTCTAATTTTTGTTTTAAAAGATCGAGCATCTCTTGTTCTTTTATTAAAGTTTTATCATTTTCATTCAGAACTTGGATTTCATGGAAGTATATGAGCGAGAAAGCCAACACAAAGTTGAGGGTATGAGTACTCGTGCCTTCTGAGACTGTTGGGCCCCCATCTGGGTCAAATGTAAAAAATCGCCTTCTCGGTTCTAATTTTTGTTTTAAAAGATCGAGCATCTCTTGGTCTTTTATTAAACTTTTATCATTTTCATCCAGAACTGGGATTTCATGGAAGTATATGAGCGAGAAAGCCAACACAAAGTTGAGGGTATGAGTACTCGTGCCTTCTGAGACTGTTGGGCCCCCATCTGGGTCAAATGTAAAAAATCGCCTTCTCGGTTCTAATTTTTGTTTTAAAAGATCGAGCATCCCTTGTTCTTTTATTAAACTTTTATCATTTTCATCCAGAACTTGGATTTCATTGAAGTATATGAGCGAGAAAGCCAACACAAAGTTGAGGGTATGAGTACTCGTGCCTTCTGAGACTGTTGGGCCCCCATCTGGGTCAAATGTAAAAAATCGCCTTCTCGGTTCTAATTTTTGTTTTAAAAGATCGAGCATCTCTTGTTCTTTTATTAAACTTTTATCATTTTCATCCAGAACTTGGATTTCATGGAAGTATATGAGCGAGAAAGCCAACACAAAGTTGAGGGTATGAGTACTCGTGCCTTCTGAGACTGTTGGGCCCCAATCTGGGTCAAATGTAAAGAATTGCCTTCTCGGTTCTAATTTTTGTTTTAAAAGATCGAGCGTCTCTTGGTCTTTTATTAAACTTTTATCATTTTCATCCAGAACTTGGATTTCATGGAAGTATATGAGCGAGAAAGCCAACACAAAGTTGAGGGTATGAGTACTCGTGCCTTCTGAGACTGTTGGGCCCCCATCTGGGTCAAATGTCAAAAATCGCCTTCTCGGTTCTAATTTTTGTTTTAAAAGATCGAGCATCTCTTGGTCTTTTATTAAACTTTTATCATTTTCATCCAGAACTTGGATTTCATGGAAGTATATGAGCGAGAAAGCCAACACAAAGTTGAGGGTATGAGTACTCGTGCCTTCTGAGACTGTTGGGCCCCCATCTGGGTCAAATGTAAAAAATCGCCTTCTCGGTTCTAATTTTTGTTTTAAAAGATCGAGCATCTCTTGTTCCTTTATTAAACTTTTATCATTTTCATCCAGAACTTGGATTTCATGGAAGTATATGAGCGAGAAAGCCAACACAAAGTTGAGGGTATGAGTACTCGTGCCTTCTGAGACTGTTGGGCCCCCATCTGGGTCAAATGTAAAGAATTGCCTTCTCGGTTCTAATTTTTGTTTTAAAAGATCGAGCATCTCTTGGTATTTTATTAAACTTTTATCATTTTCATCCAGAACTTGGATTTCATGGAAGTATATGAGCGAGAAAGCCAACACAAAGTTGAGGGTATGAGTACTCGCCTTCTGAGACTGTTGGGCCCCCATCTGGGTCAAATGTAAAAAATCACCTTCTCGGTTCTAATTTTTGTTTTAAAAGATCGAGCATCTCTTGGTCTTTTATTAAACTTTTATCATTTTCATCCAGAACTTGGATTTCATGGAAGTATATGAGCGAGAAAGCCAACACAAAGTTGAGGGTATGAGTACTCGTGCCTTCTGAGACTGTTGGGCCCCCATCTGGGTCAAATGTAAAAAATCGCCTTCTCGGTTCTAATTTTTGTTTTAAAAGATCGAGCATCTCTTGTTCCTTTATTAAACTTTTATCATTTTCATCCAGAACTTGGATTTCATGGAAGTATATGAGCGAGAAAGCCAACACAAAGTTGAGGGTATGAGTACTCGTGCCTTCTGAGACTGTTGGGCCCCCATCTGGGTCAAATGTCAAAAATCGCCTTCTCGGTTCTAATTTTTGTTTTAAAAGATCGAGCATCTCTTGGTCTTTTATTAAACTTTTATCATTTTCATCCAGAACTTGGATTTCATGGAAGTATATGAGCGAGAAAGCCAACACAAAGTTGAGGGTATGAGTACTCGTGCCTTCTGAGACTGTTGGGCCCCCATCTGGGTCAAATGTAAAAAATCGCCTTCTCGGTTCTAATTTTTGTTTTAAAAGATCGAGCATCTCTTGGTCTTTTATTAAACTTTTATCATTTTCATCCAGAACTTGGATTTCATGGAAGTATATGAGCGAGAAAGCCAACACAAAGTTGAGGGTATGAGTACTCGTGCCTTCTGAGACTGTTGGGCCCCCATCTGGGTCAAATGTAAAAATCGCCTTCTCGGTTCTAATTTTTGTTTTAAAAGATCGAGCATCTCTTGGTCTTTTATTAAACTTTTATCATTTTCATCCAGAACTTGGATTTCATGGAAGTATATGAGCGAGAAAGCCAACACAAAGTTGAGGGTATGAGTACTCGTGCCTTCTGAGACTGTTGGGCCCCCATCTGGGTCAAATGTAAAAAATCGCCTTCTCGGTTCTAATTTTTGTTTTAAAAGATCGAGCATCTCTTGGTCTTTTATTAAACTTTTATCATTTTCATCCAGAACTTGGATTTCATGGAAGTATATGAGCGAGAAAGCCAACACAAAGTTGAGGGTATGAGTACTCGTGCCTTCTGAGACTGTTGGGCCCCCATCTGGGTCAAATGTAAAAAATCGCCTTCTCGGTTCTAATTTTTGTTTTAAAAGATCGAGCATCTCTTGTTCTTTTATTAAACTTTTATCATTTTCATCCAGAACTTGGATTTCATGGAAGTATATGAGCGAGAAAGCCAACACAAAGTTGAGGGTATGAGTACTCGTGCCTTCTGAGACTGTTGGGCCCCCATCTGGGTCAAATGTAAAAAATCGCCTTCTCGGTTCTAATTTTTGTTTTAAAAGATCGAGCATCTCTTGTTCTCTTATTAAACTTTTATCATTTTCATCCAGAACTTGGATTTCATGGAAGTATATGAGCGAGAAAGCCAACACAAAGTTGAGGGTATGAGTACTCGTGCCTTCTGAGACTGTTGGGCCCCCATCTGGGTCAAATGTAAAAAATCGCCTTCTCGGTTCTAATTTTTGTTTTAAAAGATCGAGCATCTCTTGGTCTCTTATTAAACTTTTATCATTTTCATCCAGAACTTGGATTTCATGGAAGTATATGAGCGAGAAAGCCAACACAAAGTTGAGGGTATGAGTACTCGTGCCTTCTGAGACTGTTGGGCCCCCATCTGGGTCAAATGTAAAAAATCGCCTTCTCGGTTCTAATTTTTGTTTTAAAAGATCGAGCATCTCTTGTTCCTTTATTAAACTTTTATCATTTTCATCCAGAACTTGGATTTCATGGAAGTATATGAGCGAGAAAGCCAACGCAAAGTTGAGGGTATGAGTACTCGTGCCTTCTGAGACTGTTGGGCCCCCATCTGGGTCAAATGTAAAAAATCGCCTTCTGGGTTCTAATTTTTGTTTTAAAAGATCGAGCATCTCTTGGTCTTTTATTAAACTTTTATCATTTTCATCCAGAACTTGGATTTCATGGAAGTATATGAGCGAGAAAGCCAACACAAAGTTGAGGGTATGAGTACTCGTGCCTTCTGAGACTGTTGGGCCCCCATCTGGGTCAAATGTAAAAAATCGCCTTCTCGGTTCTAATTTTTGTTTTAAAAGATCGAGCATCTCTTGTTCTTTTATTAAACTTTTATCATTTTCATTCAGAACTTGGATTTCATGGAAGTATATGAGCGAGAAAGCCAACACAAAGTTGAGGGTATGAGTACTCGTGCCTTCTGAGACTGTTGGGCCCCCATCTGGGTCAAATGTAAAAAATCGCCTTCTCGGTTCTAATTTTTGTTTTAAAAGATCGAGCATCTCTTGGTCTTTTATTAAACTTTTATCATTTTCATCCAGAACTTGGATTTCATGGAAGTATATGAGCGAGAAAGCCAACACAAAGTTGAGGGTATGAGTACTCGTGCCTTCTGAGACTGTTGGGCCCCCATCTGGGTCAAATGTAAAAAATCGCCTTCTCGGTTCTAATTTTTGTTTTAAAAGATCGAGCATCTCTTGTTCCTTTATTAAACTTTTATCATTTTCATCCAGAACTTGGATTTCATGGAAGTATATGAGCGAGAAAGCCAACACAAAGTTGAGGGTATGAGTACTCGTGCCTTCTGAGACTGTTGGGCCCCCATCTGGGTCAAATGTAAAAATCGCCTTCTCGGTTCTAATTTTTGTTTTAAAAGATCGAGCATCTCTTGGTCTTTTATTAAACTTTTATCATTTTCATCCAGAACTTGGATTTCATGGAAGTATATGAGCGAGAAAGCCAACACAAAGTTGAGGGTATGAGTACTCGTGCCTTCTGAGACTGTTGGGCCCCCATCTGGGTCAAATGTAAAAAATCGCCTTCTCGGTTCTAATTTTTGTTTTAAAAGATCGAGCATCTCTTGTTCTTTTATTAAACTTTTATCATTTTCATCCAGAACTTTTGGATTTCATGGAAGTATATGAGCGAGAAAGCCAACACAAAGTTGAGGGTATGAGTAATCGTGCCTTCTGAGACTGTTGGGCCCCCATCTGGGTCAAATGTAAAAAATCGCCTTCTCGGTTCTAATTTTTGTTTTAAAAGATCGAGCATCTCTTGGTCTTTTATTAAACTTTTATCATTTTCATCCAGAACTTGGATTTCATGGAAGTATATGAGCGAGAAAGCCAACACAAAGTTGAGGGTATGAGTACTCGTGCCTTCTGAGACTGTTGGGCCCCCATCTGGGTCAAATGTAAAAAATCGCCTTCTCGGTTCTAATTTTTGTTTTAAAAGATCGAGCATCTCTTGGTCTTTTATTAAACTTTTATCATTTTCATCCAGAACTTGGATTTCATGGAAGTATATGAGCGAGAAAGCCAACACAAAGTTCAGGGTATGAGTACTCGTGCCTTCTGAGACTGTTGGCCCCCTCTGAGTCAAATGTAAAGAATTGATTTGATTGCCTTTACGAGGTATTGAATTACCAAAATTGGCAGCAAATATAAGAGACCAACAATAACAATGGCAACACCTTCAGTTGCTCACCCAAAAGTAGATCATTGCCAAATATAACTGCAAACCATAACTGTCGTGTGGTAGATCTCGACAGTGGGGAGGAGGGTAGCCGACGTCAACGAGAACAAATGCCGTCAGTAAAAGAAGCCGTAAAAGCAACGAGGTCACATCAAGGAAACGTAAAGAAGTGTATATCGATGTGCATACATATCCAGGTAAATACAAACATATAAAAATGTCTGCACTTCCCTCCTTTCTATGATTTCGCCTCCCCCGCCCATCTTGCACACCATTGAACGACCGGCCGGCCTTTATGTACGCGTCAACATCAGCTTCAGGTGTAGCACGTTGCGCGCGTGAGTGTTTCTCAGAACTCATTCAGACAACAAATACCACCTTTTTCAACCTTTCATACTCGTATTTGCATATTGTTGCTGTTGTTGTCGTTGGCACGAGGCCATTTCCATCACGTGTTCTGCGGACGTTTGTTTGTAAATCTGGAAAATTTCTAATATGAATTCTAGCTCATGCAACGCGTGCGCTGGAAAATTTGCCCCTCTCTTTGCCAACTAGGGAAGCGTTGGAAAAAGTATTGCAATCACCACGCGTTCTTTATTGCAGACGTCTTTTCCAGAACCTTCTTTTTTATTACAACACTAATGCGTGTTGTAGTCGTGGCTAAAGTAACAAAACCTCTTAAAATAACATAAAAGAGCCACAATTCAAAAATTGAAAGCAGAATTTAAGGCGATGGTTTGCAACGAGACAACTTTAAACAAGTTGAGGAAATCTTTGAACTGAAAATATTGGAACTTAAATATTGGAATGAGAATTAGAATGTTAGAATGTGAAAAGCGTGTCCATCAAACGCCATTTTAATTGGCCACCACTGTTTGTATAGCGCTGCCACAACAATCGAGTTTTTCTGTCTGCTTCGAATCAGTCTGGATAAAAATCAATATTTAGCAATTTGGCACAGGCTAGAAAAATTCGTCAATTCAAAAATTCATTCAATTCTTCACCCTTTAAGGAATCAAATTATTACAAACCTTTTTCTCAGCTGGTTCTTTGCTTTCCGCCGCCGCTACTGTTGCGTGTCTTCACTTACAATTTTTTATTCCAATTATAAGAACCGTTGTAATAAAATAAAATCAATATAAACTTTTTAAAGCTCATATTTGGTATTAAATCCATTGCAATTTTTTTTTTCAGTTTTATTTAGTTTTGCACAATTTTCCTTGCGAAATTATTACAACTTGAGTTTTTTGCGTTTGAAATATTTTTTTCGCATCAGAAATAATATTAAAACACGACCAGATCTGGAAACATCGATAGCAAGGTGGAAAAGCACCGTTAAACGTAGAAATAATCACGAATTGAAGTAAACACAGCAGCGCGAAAAAATTGTTAAATGTATTTGAACGCGAATTGAAGAATTCTTCAAAATTCTTCAAAATAATTGGAATAGAATCGCCGAAGTTTCATAAGGTTTCCGAGGAAATGTTGAGAAGTTGGTTCTTCTTTTCCTTAATATTTTTGTGGTTCAAGCGTTTTATAATCGCTTAATTTTCTAAAATTGCTCGAAATTCCGCGTAGACGCGTCCGCCAGAGAGTGGCGTCCGGTTGTTAAAAGAAAACTAAAACGGGTCCTTCTTTTCCAGACGACGACTGTTGCTCTCGAAGTCCAAATGAAAATGGTGAAGTTGCGTTCATGTCATGGCAAGCGTGGAAAACCGAGACGACTGACACATGCGCACCATGACGTCGTCGTCGTCAATGTCACCTGATGATGAAAACATTCTGGAAGTCACTGGACGGGAGCTCTGATGACAACTGGTGTCGTTTTTCATAAACAAAACATGCAACTTTGTTCTCGTGTTGTTAAATGGAAAATTCCTGCATTGCATGTAAGTTATTGCACGTCATCTCTGTTGAATCAATCAAGAACAATTGAGTTGTTCGTATTTTCCGAAGAAAAGCTCGTGCTTTCCTCATGCATTTCATGCAGTTGCGTGTTTTCGGAAAATTTAGTGTAATTCCAAAGTTCCGAGTTCTTTAATGTTTCTTTAATAAAACAGAAATAAAACCCGAGATTACTTCATCGCAATTGCCTACTTTTAGGAGGGTTTTAAAATAGAAAATTACCTCGACCTAAGCAGCAACTCAACACATTCTACCAATATTAACCCATATCAACGAGTAAATTTGAACACGTTGCTCATATTCACCAGCATGAGACTTATTCACCTTGGGTAGTCAGGTGGATACGCGTTTCACCACCATACTTCTCAAATTACATCACTGTTCACAGATGGCGCTCGTCGCAGTTTGGTTGTGATTTCAATGCGAACGACAGAAGTTCACAGATGGCGCGCCGACAAAATTTTTCGATTTCTGTATTAAGTTCTGTTCAAAAATGGCGCCACCTTATGATGGCGATTTCAGCTTTTTATTGCGCATTATTTCACGAACTAGTTGCGAATTTGCGGATAATGAGCACTGCAAACAAATAAAAACTGCTAAAAAATCTGGTTAATAAGTTGAACTAAATATTAAAATAAAATAAAATAATTATTGCTTTATTAAACTAATAATTTTCTTTGTCAAAATTATCGTAAATAATGCAAAAAAAATAATTTGAAAGGAAAATGAGGTTATATTTGATGAGCATTTTATTTGAGCACAAAATCAATTCCTACCAAGAGTGGATTCGCACACACGTGTGCTTCAGTATATTTTATCGGCCTTTCATTTTCTCTTAACTCCACTTCATCAGAAAACAGAAACCTGTTTGCACGTTTTCACTCAGTTAACCCGGCTGCACTCCTTCAACTTTTTAAAAGAGAAGCGCGCGCCGAAAAATCCCGAGCAGCCGCCAACAACGTAACAAGTTAATCCCAACAAGCAACAACAACAGCAACGGCAACGGCAACTGCAACGGCAACTCTTACGTAAATTATTGCAAATGCAGCTCATTTAACGGAAAATTAAATTCATAAATAAAAACACACTTCGAAATTCTGCACCAAAGATGTGGAAATAAAAAAAAACACAATAAATATCACAAAAGTTAAAGTTTATTTGAGCGATAATTCTTTGATCGATAATTATTCGATAATTATTAAATTTAAAGAGAACAAAAGTGTGAGTGAGTGAGTGAGTTCGGAATTCTCGCTCGTGCGCCCACTAAAATCCACAAATTAAAACGGTTATATTTTTCATACTCTTTCTAGAACCTTGGAAAGCAGAAAATATAAGACGAACATATGAAATTTAGCAGTAAATCTGCTATTTTGAAAGCAATCCAAATCCAGCAAAATGAGGTGCTTCACCAAAAATTTCATCTGTTAGAAGCTTCATATTTTGCTTTTGGCTCTCGAAGCGCTTGGGAAAACATCGAGAAGTGTTTTCAGTGCTTCAATTCAATTCAATTCAATTCAATTCGAGATTTGCACGGATACTCGATCGTTTCTGCATAATAATCCGAGCTGAGCTGAGCTGCGGTGGAGTTCAAATATCCTGCTGCGATGCCGCCGACGCCCAGCGAAGATTTGCAGCGAATGCTTTTCATTAACTCGCTTTCTCGCCAGCAAGCGTGAAAATGTAAATCTTTCATTTTTCATTTTCATTTTCATTATTATTTCACTCCGGTTTCGTTTTCCATTTTGCATTTTCCATTTTGGTTTTTCATTTTCATTGCATATTTTATACGCGTCTCGTTGCGATGCAGTTGAGTTTGCGTGGCGGATTCCGTGGGAGCAGCGAGACGATTGCAGTGCGCGGAGTGCAGTGGAGTGAAGAGTTCGCTGCAGCCTGGCGACCGGCGAGGAGTGGGGGGAGTGAGTGTCAGTTACGAGCAGCAGAATATCTCGGCGCCATTCTAGTGCGCTCGCATTAAAAGGTTTTCGCAGGACGTGCATACTTCGGCTGCACAGGATTTGTTGTCAATTAAGCTTTGCTTACTTTTGACGAAGGTGAATAAAAGATTTGGTAGCCTCGACGATAACTCGTCTTTCGGGAGGCTGAATCGGGAAGTCAGAATGTCAGGTTTTCGTTGCGTTTCACGTCGTTTCCAGACATGAATTGGTAAACCTTGCAAAGATTCTGCAGAGTGGAAAACCTCTGAAGTTCAATTTAACACTTGCATTCGCGTCTTTTCTTACGAAAATTAGTTTCCGTCTTTTCAAAGTACAAATCTGTGAAATATAAAAAATTGCCAACAATTTACGAAACGCTCTCATCAAATAATTATGAAGTACCAAGCGCAGCATTTCAGCGAAGAATTCTTCAAGGAAAATATAACCACGATAAAACGCGACAGGAAACAGGAAAAAATTCCCCAAGAAATAATTCTAGAAATAGAAATAGAAATTCCTCCGTAAAAAGGGAAAAGAAGACGAAGCACCAGCATAAATTATCACAGAAAAAAGACGAAAAGAGAGAACAATGATGAAAATTAAATGAATACATAAATCGCAAAAACACCAACAGTGACACGGCAATCCTGCGAGGAGGCTAAAAGCGGAGAGAAGCGAATAAAAAAGGACGCGGCGGAGAACGGCGACAAGCGAAGGAAACTCACTCGCGGGAGTTGCGTTGTAAACGTCACTTTTGTCACTTTATTCTTGTCATTTATCAGTTCTTTTCATTGAACTTCAACTTTTACTTCTCCTCTCTCGAAAACTAAAAATACACAAATTCGCTGGTGGGAGCGACGACCTTGAGTTGTGTCTTCGTAGTACAGGAATCGCGCCGCTCGCCGCTCGCCGCTCGCGCCAACCCATTCAAGCTTCACGTCTCTCCGTGAGCCGCCGCCGCCACCAGTTGTTGGTGAGGGCGGGGAACATAAATTCAGCGGTGGGTTTAAAAGTGAGGAAGACACGGAATGCAGCTCACGTGAATGCTGAAATTGAGCAGAACTGCGAAGTTCTCATTGATGATGAGGACGGCGATCGCGACCACTGCCTGGTATTTTTCAGCGTGTTAAAACGCAACCAGGAATTTGTGGTCTGGGCGAGAAATTAGTAGGCGAAAAATATTATTATTAACACAATCGAAAATCTTGATTTCTCAACTAAAATTTGAAACTCGTAATGATTACGAAAGACACTTTTTTTGGGGGTAAAAAGAAAAACTAGAAAAATTAAGAAAATCAAATGGAAAGAATAACAAAAAAGTGGAGAAAATTGTAAGGAAAAAGTAGGCAAAAAAACGCTGCGTCTGCCTGTCAAAGTCGACGACGGAGCCAAAATGTTTTAGGTGAGCAACGCGCGAAAAGCAGGAACGGCAACGCCAACAGCAGCAGCAGCAGCAACAGCAACGCCAACAGCAGCAGCAGCAGCAGCAGCAACCTGAAAGAGAAGTTAAACCCGCGCTGTGATTGTTGTTGGCGTTGTTGTTGCATACTTTCTTGCTGGAAGGTTTCTTGTTACGTCTTTAGAGCTCAAATTGAACACGTTTGTCATCCTCGACGCTGTTGCCGAATAATGATTGCGAAGACGAGGTGGTGAGTGTGCTGCTGCTGCTGCTGCTGCTGCTGCGAATGTTTGGCTGCGCAGAAACAAGTGAGATCGTGCAGATGCTCGCAGTTTTATGTTAAATAGCAAAAACAACAACTGCATGTAATAACAATCATAATAAGCCAACTGCGAACAACTGCAGCAACACTCAACTCGCTCGCTCTGCATGACTTGTGTGATCGCAATTCGCCGATAAGAAGAAAACTTTTCCAACTCTTTTAATTTCCACCTTTGGTTTCTGTTGTTGTTTGCTGTTTTGTTGCTTGTTGTTGGTAAATTCTTGCTGCGCTGGCAGGTATTTATGATCTCCTGTTTTGAGTGTTTATTTGTTTACACGAGAAATAAACAATACGAGGAAATATTCTCCTCTCTTCTCTTCTCTTCTCTTCTCTTCACTTCTCTTGTCTTCCCTTCTCCTTCTACAATAATAATAACAAAAAAACAGTTGTAAGTAAATCCAACAACACTTGCAGAGGCCCGGCGAGTGAAAACAAAAAATACACTGAATTCGTCGTTCCGAAGTAAAGAACGACGACGAATTCGGCTTCAGTCGGAAGACGGAGAACCGACTCGCTGACGAGCGAAGGACGTCGAAGAAAGCGGAATGCTGTGGGTGGGAGGGGGAGGGAAAAGCCGTGGAGGTGGAGGAGAGAGCCAAATCAAACAAGAGGCGCGGAGAAGCTGGCGGAGAAGCTGGCGGAATCGCGAAGGAAACGTCAAAGAGGCGAGCGGAAACAAAGGCTGCTGCTGGTTGTTGGTTGGCGACCGAGAACTTGCGTGCGAAGAGCGGAAACGGCAGTTGCTGCTGCGGCCCAAATAAATAGAAGCAAAAAGTCGAGCAAGAAACGAAATTCAAACCAAGGAAAAACTGAAAAGAAATGAAAGATTCAATTGAGAGAAAAATACATTAAATAAATAAAACTGCCGAAACCTTGAACAATAAATGAAGGAGGAATTCAGATAAAAGCGAAAATCCACGCAAGGATAAAAACGAGAAGACGGGAAAACGGGAAAAGCGGGCAGCACAAATATAATTTAACAACATGAATAACATGAAAAATATCCACTCTCGCAACACCTTTGGCCACAACAACAACAACAACAGCAATAACAACAACGGCAACAACAACAACGGCAATAAAGATTGCCAATTTAACACATGATTGCAATTTCGGTTTTAAGCGTAAAAACGCATTAAATAACTGAAACCGAAAGCAGAGGAAACGCTCGTCGCTCGTCTTCAGCAAAAACTCGTCGCCACGCTGTCGGCCATCTTTGGTTTCGCTCGCCGCTGCGAGAGGGCGACAAGTTCAGTGGGTCACGTGGTGCGAGATGGGAGCTGGCAACTGTAAAAAGCTGGCCGCAGTTCAATACGAGCGCGCAGAAGTGTGTAGAAGTCGGAGAGTAATACATAATAACAACAACAACAACGCTGAAAAGAGTTAATTAATTTTTTCTTCCAACTTCATTAGGTGGCGCTGGCAGCAACTGTGATGACCTGTGCTGCTGCTGCAGTTGTTGCTGTTGTTGTGGTGCTGTTGTTGTCGGTGTTTGGCAGCCGTCAATAATGTTTAACTTGCTGGCTTCTTTAATTAAATCCGTTAAACTTCTTGTGTTCAAATATTTGGAGTGGCGAAACCTGAAGATTCCTTCGAGCGTAAAAAGTTGTGGTTGAAAAACACGCAAAAAGCAGGTCGAGCATTGAATTGTAGGCGTGGCGGACGGGGGCGGGACGGTGAAGGGAAGGAGCGGCATGAAAACAACGAGGAAAAATTTTATGGATATTTTCGGCAGGTGGAAAATACTCGTTAATGCGTGTTAATTAAAATATTTTATTATTTTTATAACCATCTCTAGCTCATTTTTTCATTTAAAAATTTTTCTCTTGTGTATTTTTTAATCCTGTTTTAAAATTTCCTTGTGTGTACAGTGGCGTCTAGTAAAATTGGGACATTTTTAAGCAGAGCATCCAGAAAATAAAAGGAAATTAAACTTAACGAAGCTTTCAACGAAAGCTTTGCTCGCAACAAGATTCCAACGAAACAAAATGGAAACGGAACACAAAACAACCCAGCAAGAAATTTACAAATCGTGTATGAGACGAAAAAGTTATTTTGAAATAACAGAGAAAATTCAAGCGGCTCTGTTAGAAAAACAACGTTAATGAAAGTTATTTGGAAGAAGTGTGAGCGTATGTAGCGGAAATTTGAGAAATCTGAGAGAATAAAAGCGGAGCAGAGACAACATGAGAGAACATGTAAAATTATTTAAAAAGGGATGCAAACAACGCGCATGCACGAAAAACGAGCTGATATTTCCAGAAATATTTATTGTAAAGTTAAAAAAGAAGTGTAAATATTTCAGTCTCTATACGAACTCAAAATACATTCATATTAAGTTTCAAATATATAGATTAAATAATTAGCTGGAAGTAAGAAAGAAACAGGATAAAGAGAAACATAAAAAATGTTATAATATGCCGGCATTTTAATAATCGTGCTCTCTCTCTATTACTTTAGTTCTCTCCTACTCTTGCCCTCCCTGCAGCCGCTCCGAATATTTATTTCGTTCAAGCCAAACAAACTTCTACTGCTTACTAAAATAAAGGGAAATTTTCTCTGAAAATAACAACAGCAACAACAACAACAAGAGTAACAGTACTAGCGAGAAACAAAAATAACCTGATCACCACCTTCTGTACGGGTTTTTTACCTGTTTTATTTCTTTGCAGAGAGTCAACGTTTTAATACTCTCTGCGGCTTGGAAGTGAAGCACACTCTCGTCTCTCGTCTCGTGCTGATTAGGTTACAGAAAACTTCCCTGATACTGCTGCAGGTTAGTTGAGTTTAGGCGGTCGTCGAGTATTGTGTGTGTTGGCGGTTCTGTCCGCGAAGTTTGCTCAGTAAGCTGCTGAAGTGAATTGTTAAAGTAAAAAGAATTCAAATGCGAGGAGCACGTGAAAAGAAGTGTGACAAAGTTAAAGGATATTTGGAAAATGTTGAAAATGACTGCTCTTGAGGACGGTAAAATCAATGAAAAGTGGATTTACACAGCAGCAAGTAAGCAGGAAAACAACAGAGAAAATCTTCCAAATTGATTTATAAAACGTGAAAAAGTATGAAACCGGTTCCGTCTCACACACAAATTCCTCCACTTCGTTTCCTCTTTCCTCTCGCACTCCTTCTCGCACTCCTTCTTGCAAGACTTCGTCACCAGCGTCGGATACCCTGTTTGCTGCCCAGCTTCACGGCTGGCGTTGGTTGTACGCAGCGCAGCGCAGCAGCGGCGCTGGCTTCGGATTCCGATCCCGTTTTTGGCTTGCTGCTCTGCGGTGGAGGCTGTAGAATTTCCGTCCAGCGCTGGAGGAGGCTGCGTGCCAAGCGGGGTTCTTAACCGTTGGCGTCAATGTGTGCGTGTCTATTTGTGTGGCTCACACGTATCCGTGTAGAAATACTTCTGGCTTCTATTTTCCCTTCCACTTCGGTTTACACAGCAGTGTGCTGTACTGACTTGCTGTCACTGACTTCATTACATAGCGCAGTTTTTCCACAAACTTTCCTCTTCCTTACTGATTTTCTCTCCTTACTGAATCCTCTCGTACTTTAAATTCCCTTTGTAATTTAGATTGCGGCTTTCAATAAGAATCTCTCTCGATTTCATAGCAGTGTTGTGAATATTAAATTTACTGTTGCAGTGTGAGAAGAGAAGAGGAGAGCAAAAAATTAAGTAGAATAAGTGAAACTCGATTTTGAGTAATAAATACTCAATAATAAAAACAAATTATAAAAGCAATTTAAAGCGACGAAAAGATTAATTTGTATTGCTGCTCAAAATAAAAAGAAGTGAAAACATACAGAGATTTTTCCACCTGCATCCGCACACCCATCTACGCGTGAGAAAAGAAATCCTGCAGAAGCTTCTAAATTAGTAGGCACTTTTTCGTGGACGCCACTGTTAGCGAGTGCTGAATGTCCTCTCATTATTTCTCTTGAAAATGGCGAGCGCCCATCCGTGCACACGCACACACGTGCGCGCACAAGAGTGTGTTGCTCTCCTGAACTGAACGAAGCTGTGTTTTTTTTTTCAAAAACACAACAAACGGAAAAGGATTATCCGCGAAAACAACAACAACAACAACAAAATCTGCATAACTACACCCAGCCAACAAGAAGAGAACCACGACGACAACAACAACAACAACAACAACAACAACAACAGAAAGGTCAGTATCCTACTTTTATTTGCTTCATTTTTTGTTTGTGTTTGTTTCTAAATATTGGAATTCGTGCTTGTAATTAATTGTTGTTGTAATATTAATCCTTTGGCGCTGGAATTCACCTCAGTTACAAATTAGTGTTGCCAACTTGTTTGGTTTTCGAGGAATTCTAAAAATTCTGTTCTTGAAGAGGAATTAAAAATTTAAGAGTTAACAATTGAAAATAAGTAAATTTTTGAAATTTTAAGCTTAAGTCAATTTTTACCGTGCAAAGTTTGTTGAGTAATTTAATTGTTTGCAGTTGTATAATTAATGAAATGTGGCATTTTTTCAAATTATTTGATTAACCCACTTTTAACATTTAATATTTCTATTTTGTCTAAATAGAAAACAGTCAACGATTGTTGAAGTGACTCACTAAACTCGAAATGAGTGACGGCAGTCGACTTATCTTAAAAAATAACTAAAACGTACAAATGTATTTGCGTGGAAAGCCACGTAAACGATATCAGGGAAAGCGATAAGATAGAAAATATTAGAACAACATTAGAAAGAAACTATAAGTTGATAAAAACCCTAAAATAAAAGCTGAAATACTTGTGGTGACTCAACACCGAATTCCCGTGAAGAATTACGAAAAGCGTTCGATAAAAAATTCATGTTTTTGAAGCTCTTAAATTCCAACCTTTCAAATTTGTTTAATATGTTTGCGCAACTCAGAAACTTTGAGTTCTTGAGTATTTGAGTTCTTCAAATCCTATTCATCGAGTGTTTCATCCTGCACCACAATCCTGTCTTTCATAACTAAATCCACAAGATTGTTTCTCTCAGTGCACATTTTTTTATTAAGTTTGTTTGATTAAATTTGCCTTATTTTCTGCGTTTTCTGCCCGGATGAATCGCACAACACGTACGATTTGCCACGAATGAAAAGAAAAATGATTATAAATAGAAAAAGAGGGTGGAAAAATGTGCAGTACAATCAGCAAAATGTCGCAAATGTCAAAAGCGACAACGCGCACACGACAAATTAGAGAAACACGCGATTTTTACTGAATGACTTGAATTACTGAAATGAATGAATTACTAGTAAAAATAGAGATTTTAATTTATTTGGAAAATAAAACCAAACTGAGCATTAAAAATAGAGTAAACAAAATAAAAAAAATTATAAATTAAATATTAACAAGAAGAAAATCTAAAATTGGATGATTTTCTATTAAGGAAAAATTTGAACTTATAAAAAACGTAATTTATTCATCGCTTTACGGATTACGATGAGTTTACATTGTAAACCCGCTAAAGTTGCATAAAAGATGCGCACACACGCACACACACACGCACTCATAGTCACACGCACACCTATAGACACACACACACAAACGAACGCAAGCCATACCCACTTAAATCTCTTCCGCAAATTAAAAGAAATCTCTGGATTTTAATGAAAACAATTGCCAGCAGCACTACGATTTTTTTAATTTATAAGGCCCAGTGTGTTGTATGTGTGTGTGTGTGTGTGTGCGTGTGTGTGTGGGTGTGTGGTGGAGTGTGTATGCGGTGCCATTAGAAATACAATCAGAATACAAGAAGCCCAAGTAAAATCTCGGCTAAAAGCAAGAAGCAGGACTCACTCAGTTACACATGTGAATGAATGTATGTATGCATGTATGTATGTGTAAATGTATGCATTTAAAAACGTATGTGTGTGTGTGTTTGTTACATCTGCATGTGCGAACTCAACTTGACGTTAACCAACTTCAAGTTAGACTTCAACTTAGTTAAAACTCATCGCTTTTCTTTCCACTGTTTATTATTTTTCCTCTTCCTCTTCTTGCGCAATTTATTAATTTTTTATTTTATTTTATTTCTTCCAACACATCAGTGTGAAGTTAAAAACGTATTTGCTCACCTTGATTTTCGTGGCTTGTTGCTGTTATGCGATTTAATGTCGACCAACTAATTTCGTATTAATTTGCACGAGTCGAGTTCGGTTTCCACAGCCGCGTGGGTTTAACCAGAGTTGGCAACTCCATGTTTTCCATGTGCTGCTTGGATTCCAGCGGAGCTGCCGTCGACGTCCAGGCGCTCGCGTGTGGGAGTCTCGAATCTCATTGAATTTCAAATTATAATTTTAATTGTAATTTATTTGGGCGAAAATAAGCTCATTCGTTTGCGTACCAAGATGTTGGCAATAAATTTGCTTGAATCAAGAAAAGCCAGTTGATTGCTACCTACTACTTAATTTGCACAAACTGCTCTAGTTAACGTTATAAAATTAACAAATTCAAATTATCCTCCTTCACACGTCTGTCTGGTCACTCTTCAACTATTACAAGTTCGCTCTTCCCCTTCATGCTTTTCTGTGTTCCTTCTTTGCGGTGACACGTGCAGGCGATTTATTTTGTGTCCGCAAAGACTTCAATCGCCCCTTAAGATCTCAATGCTGCTCGCTTTTGTCATTTATCGTCACACCCACGCGCTGGTAATCTTTGCGTTCTAAAGAGAGCACTTTTCGGAAAGCATGTTTAGTCAGAAATCGTTCTTAAAAGAGCACTTTTCGGAAAGCATGCTTAGTCAGAAATCGTTCTTAAAAGAGCACTTTTCGGAAAGCATGTTTAGTCAGAAATCGTTCTTAAAAGAGCAGTTTTCGGAAAGCATGTTTAGTCAGAAATCGTTCTTAAAAGAGCACATTTCGGAAAGCATGTTTAGTCAGAAATCGTTCTTTAGAGAGCACTTTTCGGAAAGCATGTTCAGTCAGAAATCGTTCTTAAAAGAGCACATTTCGCAAAGCATGTTTAGTCAGAAATCGTTCTTAAGAGAGCACTTTTCGGAAAGCATGTTTAGTCAGAAATCGTTCTTAAAAGAGCACATTTCGGAAAGCATGTTTAGTCTGAAATCGTTCTTAAAAGAGCACTTTTCGGAAAGCATGTTCACTCAGAAATCGTTCTTAAAAGAGCACTTTTCGGAAAGCATGTTTAGTCAGAAATCGTTCTTAAAAGAGCACTTTTCGGAAAGCATGTTTGGTCAGAAATCGTTCTTAAAAGAGCACATTTCGGAAAGCATGTCAGAAATCGTTCTTAAAACAGCACTTTTCGGAAAGCATGTTTAGTCTCAATCGTTCTTAAAAGAGCACATTTCGGAAAGCATGTCAGAAATCGTTCTTAAGAGAGCACATTTCGGAAAGCATGTTCAGTCAGAAATCGTTCTTAAAAGAGCACATTTCGGAAAGCATGTTTAGTCAGAAATCGTTCTTAAAAGAGCACATTTCGGAAAGCATGTTTCCAAAAGCATGAAAGCAATAATCAATTTAATCTGAAGCTTCAGCCTAATTTCAGTAGATGACATTATTCGCTTCACCAAGTTTATATCGATGAAATATTTAGAATTTTAGGAAAAACTTCAGGCAAACTTATCGCCTTTAAAAGTCTTTAATCGCAAATATATAGCTAACAAAGAAGTTAAGGAAGAGAAATTAGAAGAGAAAAGAAGACGCATTTTCTCTACAAAAAGAAGAGAAGAAGACCACGTTATTGCCGAAAAACCTTCTTCACCAGATATGCAGTTAGTTGCCTCGAAAACCCCATCTATTTCGTTCTATCTTCTCCCTCTTCATCTCTCACTCTCTCGCTATCTTTCCGCTCTTAAAACTTTGGCTTGCCTTCAGCTATCACAGTAGAAACCGCTAAAAATCAAGGGAGAGAGAGAAGGACAGAAGAAAATTTCTAAGAATTTACTAATGCAAATCACGAAATTTTCTTATCGCTTCAATGATTCCCAACGATCTCCTCGGTGGCTCTTAAATGACCCGACATCAACGACTCGATGTGCTAATGATGGGTTGTCTAAAAAATGGTTTTCCTACTTGAATTTTCCTACTCGCGGTGAAGAAAAGTGGAAGGATTGCAATAAAATAAATTTTGGATGGATGCAATAAAATAAATTTTCTTAAAGTGAAGGGAAGTGATTTTCGACAGTTGAGCACTTAAAATGAAAGGATTCTGTAATTTTATGACACTAATAATACTTCTGAAGATCGAGTGCATAAATATTGAGGGATGTTAATGTTTATTTTGTAAACATCATAAAATAAGAGGTTTTGTTTCTAAAGTTGGCTCGTTTAATTTGTGATTTGCAGACTATTTTTCTCTCTTCTCAGAATCGAGTGATAAACATTCCTGTTTTTCAGTTCTTACTATTTTCCTTGTTAATTTTGTGCAGTTACAAGTAATAGTTTTGCGACTAAATAGTTCTCAAACAAATAATTGCTTAGCAGTTTTTCGTACGAGACGGGAAAATCCTCGTTAACGTCAAAAGCCAAAACGATAATCGCGACCGAGACAGCAATCAGTTTCAGTTGGCAAGACGATCGAGTTCGAGATAACTCTTTGCTTTTCTTGTTCGTAGAATTCCAGGTTGTAGAATTCCAGGTTGTTGAATTCTCTGGATTGTAGGTCGTCTAGAAACGATAACCGACGCGAGGACGATTTTTCAGTAGAGCGGATTTCAGAGAGGGATATTGGGGACTACAGATTTGAGTGATTTTAACCGCCCGCATTTCCTGATGGCTGACTACAGCTTCGTCCTTTCTACAGATTCCAGTTGTGAGTTTATTTTTCTGTTCGAATTTTTTATTAAGAATTTGTCGAAAGTTCTTTTTAATGCACAAATTTATGCAGATCGTTATTCAACTGGTTATTTTCTCGTTTTATTTTTAAGTCCTCTATTTTTCCTTCATTTCTACAGACGCCACAAACAGAAAGAAGCAAGAAATCGTCCGCACGATCGAAGGCCAATCGAATGGATTCTCAATCGCGGCGGACTCAATGCAATTTTTGTGCCACTTCTTCTCCCACCCGCAGTTTTAATTTAACGCTTCAGTATGCTCAATTTTCAGCCGAGTCCTTGACAGATAATTTCCTTTTCATAGCCGACGGACAGAAAGGCGAGCGACCGTCGTTTCCGTCGTAACCGTCGTTTGCACGCCAACACTTCATCGTGCATACAAATACAAACACAAATGTTTGCACGCTCCCACACCCGCGCAGAAACGAGTTCACATGACTAAAGTGACTCGCATACGGTGTCCTTTTTTTATCCTTGCCCTCAATTGTTTTATCTTCTCACTCATGTTGAAACTTTCACTTCTGTTGTTGTTGCAACTATCGATTTGTTCAACTTAATTCAGCGTAATTAAATGAAAGCATTTCTCGTTTTTGTTGTCTTACTCGGAAAAAAGGATTCTTTTTTAGTTCAGTGTGCGTGTAACTGCGAAGGATGAAAGTGATGGGAAGCCATTGCTATTTTTAAGCCTTTCTTTCTGCGTCTGCACACAAAGTGACCGCAGTGTGCAGTCATTTAACGAAAAGTTCTTCTGTTTTTCACGAGAAAGCTTTTAATTAAAATAATGATGTCTGAAAATAACACGGTACGAGATACGGAGTGAAAATTAAATTCAGACAACTGCTGAAATTTAATAATGCATTTGCTTGACAAGTTCTGAAAATGCAACCCAACATAAAACGGCGGAATATCAACACATCTGCGTCCTCACTCGCGGCTTTGCTAGCTCGTGCTAATAATTTTTACACAAACAACGGTGAGTGCTAAACATTAATCCGGTGCCCAGCCATGAGTTTACCGTAAGTTTCCCACCCTCGTTACTAAAGTTGCTTTTAGTACTCTTCGCCATTTTAATGCCATTTTTATTATGACATCTTTTCGCTGACACGAGTGTATCAGACGGAGCACCATGTGGTTGCTACGTTTGGCTTGAGCATTTAAACTGAAAAGTGCTTGCAGCTAATTTTAAACTTTTTTTCTCTGGAAATGAGACTTGAGTTGTTTCTTTATCTTAATTAATTCCCTTTTCCCTTTCGGTTTTCCGGCACCTGTTGTTTTATGGCTTTTCCTGCTCTATTTCGCAGCGAAACACATCTTATCTGTGTTTCTTCCCCTACCTCTTGTTTTACCTGTCTTTCATGTGTATTCACGGTTTTATTTACCTTTGAAATTCCTTCATTTTTATATTTATTGAGCGTTCTGTAGTCTCGAACATCGTAGTTCGTGAAAAAGACCGACCGTTTGAATTCCTTTATATTTCGTGAACTAGTTCGTTCTTACTGTCCGTGCAATTAATTTCTTTGACTAGTGAAAGGCGGCCACCGCCAATACCGTTCCGCCAGAGTTCTATTTTAACCTTTTAACCCCTGCGCGATATGCGGTCTGGAAGCTGGAACTGAACTTCAGTCAGCTTGAAAGAAGTTAACGAGATGACTGAACTAGCGAACTGGAAAGATGAGTGAAGTGAAAACTTAAGAACTAGTTCACACCGATTTTTAGCAAATAGTTCATTTGAACTACTTAGTTCACGAACTACACAACTTCAGTTTTCTGCAAAATATCTTCCTTCAAAGTGCAGTGGAATGTCATTGCATTTGTTACACGTCATTGAGTTTGACATCCTTGCGTAGTTTCCACTTTTATTGGTTGTTTGTTGTGCGTTTATTCGATCAATATTTCACGCTTTTCTGACTTCTGAGGAGTAACATTTGAACGTTTGAATTTTTTAACAGAAAAAATATCCGAGAACACAGATTTGAGAAGGGATATGAAAGTCAAAAGTCGTTTGTCAGTTCATTTATACTACTAAAAATAGCTTTTACAGTACTTCTCGAGCCGTGTTATTGAAATCCTTTTAATTACAATAATTAACAAAGCATACGTTTTCTGAATATTAGAGTAAATTATCAGGAAAATGAAGAAATGAAAATTTTAAATGGAAGCTGATAGCTAAAAATTGACTGCTAAGAATTGACACAAAGAATTCTGAAGTTCGTCGTAATAATATAAATTTTTGCATTATTGTTTTCTCCTTTTAAAATAGAAAAAATCCCTGAAAAAACAATTAATTTCTGGAAAGAAGAGAAACAAAAAATTTCAGTTGCATGTTTAAATATAATAAACGAGCGAAAATAATATTTTTATCGCCTTTTTATTGCTTTCATGCTCTACTTAACCATGCAATCAAAATTAATCTTCCTTCGTCGTAGATGTTGCCACTTTTTATATTTATATTTATATTTATATTTTTCATCCTGCTTACGATTACATGAAGTCTTTTTCTTTTGCTGACGTCAAATGTTTTCGTAAACACGGCAAAATACAAAAATCTCTTAACTACCCCGCTTTTGTTTTTTATCTGTTCGAAATCTAATACGCGAACCTGAGCAAACAAAAATCAGGGAAAGCTCTTGAAGGTCATGAAAATTATTTGGAAAGCAATTCTTACTATCGAAAAAATCGTTAAATCGCTCATTTCTCTACAAATAAAGTTATAGTCGACATCGAAACTAAATCGTTTGAATTGCTGGCTTTTTCCTGCTTACAAATAAAGTTTTTGATATTTATTTTTTGAATTCTATTTTAGGAAAAACTGCGTGAAGATAAATACGTATTTAAGTTGAGAAGATAAATACGTATTTAGTTTAGCAAAGACACGAACCGCAACCCGCCCCAGGATCCACAACATGATCCGCATATACTGTCATGATGAAGTGGCTACTGCCCATTCCATGGTTCGAGTGCGTTGATGAAACTTACCATTTTGGAAAGCTAATGGCAGCACCTTTCCACCGATATATGCCACTTGGTCAGAATATTTTTCTAAAGTTACGCAAAAAGGCACTGAGAACGCGCATTTGTAGTTAGCCTATAATGGCATGATGAAGTGGCCACTGCCCACTCCACGGTCCGAGTGCGTTGATGAAACTTATCATTTTGGAAAGCTAATGGCAGCACCTTTCCAGCGATATATGCCACTTGGCCAGAATATTTCTAAAGTTACGAAAAAGGGCACTGAAAACGCCAGTATAGGCATCTAAAAATGCGCGTTTTCAGTGCCCTTTTTCGTAACTTTAGAAAAATATTCTGGCCAAATGGCATATATCGCTGGAAAGGTGCTGCCATTAGCTTTCCAAAATGGTAAGTTTCATCAACGTACTCGGACCATGGAGTGGGCAGTGGCCACTTAATGGAGTGGGCAGTGGCCACTTCATCATGCCAGTGTAGGCTAACTAAAAATGCGCGTTTTCAGTGCCTTTTTTCGTAACTTTAGAAAAATATTCTGGCCAAGTGGCATATATCGCTGGAAAGGTGCTGCCATTAGCTTTTCAAAATGATAAGTTTCATCAACGCACTCGGACCGTGGAGTGGGCAGTGGCCACTTCATCATGCCAGTGTAGGCTAACTAAAAATGCGCGTTTTCAGTGCCTTTTTTCGTAACTTTAGAAAAATATTCTGGCCAAATGGCATATATCGGTGGAAAGGTGCTGCCATTAGCTTTCCAAAATGGTAAGTTTCATCAACGCACTCGGACCATGGAGTGGGCAGTGGCCACTTAATGGAGTGGTCAGTGGCCACTTCATCATGCCAGTGTAGGCTAACTAAAAATGCGCGGTTTCAGGGCCTTTTTTCGTAACTTTAGAAAAATATTCTGGCCAAGTGGCATATATCGCTGGAAAGGTGCTGCCATTAGCTTTCCAAAATGGTAAGTTTCATCAACGCACTCGAACCATGGAGTGGTCAGTGGCCACTTCATCATGCCAGTGTAGGCTAACTAAAAATGCGCGTTTTCAGTGCCTTTTTTCGTAACTTTAGAAAAATATTCTGGTCAAGTGGCATATATCGCTGGAAAGGTACTGCCATTAGCTTTCCAAAATGGTAAGTTTCATCAACGCAATCGGACCATAGAGTGGGCAGTGGCCACTTAATGGAGTAGGCAGTGGCCACTTCATCATGCCAGTGTAGGCTAACTAAAAATGCGCGTTTTCAGTGCCTTTTTTCGTAACTTTAGAAAAATATTCTGGTCAAGTGGCATATATCGCTGGAAAGGTACTGCCATTAGCTTTCCAAAATGGTAAGTTTCATCAACGCAATCGGACCATAGAGTGGGCAGTGGCCACTTAATGGAGTAGGCAGTGGCCACTTCATCATGCCAGTGTAGGCTAACTAAAAATGCGCGTTTTCAGTGCCTTTTTTCGTAACTTTAAAAAATATTCTGACCAAGTGGCATATATCGGTGGAAAGGTGCTGCCATTAGCTTTCCAAAATGGTAAGTTTCATCAACGCACTCGAACCATGGAGTGGTCAGTGGCCACTTCATCATGCCAGTGTAGGCTAACTAAAAATGCGCGTTTTCAGTGCCTTTTTTCGTAACTTTAGAAAAATATTCTGGTAAGTGGCATATATCGCTGGAAAGGTGCTGCCATTAGCTTTCCAAAATGGTAAGTTTCATCAACGCACTCGGACCATGGAGTGGGCAGTGGCCACTTAATGGAGCGGGCAGTGGCCACTTCATCATGCCAGTGTAGGGTAACTAAAAATGCGCGTTTTCAGTGCCTTTTTTCGTAACTTTAGAAAAATATTCTGGCCAAATGGCATATATCTCTGGAAAGGTGCTGCCATTAGCTTTCCAAAATGGTAAGTTTCATCAACGCACTCGGACCATGGAGTGGGCAGTGGCCACTTCATCATGCCAGTGTAGGCTAACTAAAAATGCGCGTTTTCAGTGCCTTTTTTCGTAACTTTAGAAAAATATTCTGGCCAAATGGCATATATCGGTGGAAAGGTGCTGCCATTAGCTTTCCAAAATGGTAAGTTTCATCAACGCACTCGGACCATGGAGTGGGCAGTGGCCACTTAATGGAGTGGTCAGTGGCCACTTCATCATGCCAGTGTAGGCTAACTAAAAATGCGCGGTTTCAGGGCCTTTTTTCGTAACTTTAGAAAAATATTCTGGCCAAGTGGCATATATCGCTGGAAAGGTGCTGCCATTAGCTTTCCAAAATGGTAAGTTTCATCAACGCACTCGGACCATGGAGTGGGCAGTGGCCACTTCATCATGCCAGTGTAGGCTAACTAAAAATGCGCGTTTTCAGTGCCTTTTTTCGTAACTTTAGAAAAATATTCTGGCCAAGTGGCATATATCGCTGGAAAGGTGCTGCCATTAGCTTTCCAAAATGGTAAGTTTCATCAACGCACTCGGACCATGGAGTGGGCAGTGGCCACTTCATCATGCCAGTGTAGGCTAACTAAAAATGCGCGTTTTCAGTGCCTTTTTTCGTAACTTTAGAAAAATATTCTGGTCAAGTGGCATATATCGCTGGAAAGGTACTGCCGTTAGCTTTCCAAAATGGTAAGTTTCATCAACGCACTTGGACCATGGAGTGGGCAGTGGCCACTTAATGGAGTGGGCAGTGGCCACTTCATCATGCCAGTGTAGGCTAACTAAAAATGCGCGTTTTCAGTGCCTTTTTTCGTAACTTTAGAAAATTATTCTGGCCAAATGGCATATATCGCTGGAAAGGTGCTGCCATTAGCTTTCCAAAATGGTAAGTTTCATCAACGCACTCGGACCATGGAGTGGGCAGTGGCCACTTAATGGAGTGGTCAGTGGCCACTTCATCATGCCAGTGTAGGCTAACTAAAAATGCGCGTTTTCAGGGCCTTTTTTCGTAACTTTAGAAAAATATCCTGGCCAAATGGCATATATCGCTGGAAAGGTGCTGCCATTAGCTTTCCAAAATGGTAAGTTTCATCAACACACTCGGACCATGGAGTGGGCAGTGGCCACTTCATCATGCCAGTGTAGGCTAACTAAAAATGCGCGTTTTCAGTGCCTTTTTTCGTAACTTTAGAAAAATATTCTGGTAAGTGGCATATATCGCTGGAAAGGTGCTGCCATTAGCTTTCCAAAATGGTAAGTTTCATCAACGCACTCGGACCATGGAGTGGGCAGTGGCCACTTAATGGAGTGGGCAGTGGCCACTTCATCATGCCAGTGTAGGGTAACTAAAAATGCGCGTTTTCAGTGCCTTTTTTCGTAACTTTAGAAAAATATTCTGGCCAAGTGGCATACATCGCTGGAAAGGTGCTTCCATTAGCTTTCCAAAATGGTAAGTTTCATCAACGCACTCGGACCATGGAGTGGGCAGTGGCCACTTAATGGAGTAGGCAGTGGCCACTTCATCATGCCAGTGTAGGCTAACTAAAAATGCGCGTTTTCAGTGCCTTTTTTCGTAACTTTAGAAAAATATTCTGGCCAAGTGGCATATATCGCTGGAAAGGTACTGCCATTAGCTTTCCAAAATGGTAAGTTTCATCAACGCAATCGGACCATAGAGTGGGCAGTGGCCACTTAATGGAGTAGGCAGTGGCCACTTCATCATGCCAGTGTAGGCTAACTAAAAATGCGCGTTTTCAGTGCCTTTTTTCGTAACTTTAGAAAAATATTCTGGCCAAGTGGTATATATCGCTGGAAAGGTGTTGCCAGTAGCTTTCCAAAATGATAAGTTTCATCAACGCACTCGGACCATGGAGTGGGCAGTGGCCACTTCATCATGCCAGTGTAGGCTAACTAAAAATGCGCGTTTTCAGTGCCTTTTTTCGTAACTTTAGAAAAATATTCTGGTCAAGTGGCATATATCGCTGGAAAGGTACTGCCATTAGCTTTCCAAAATGGTAAGTTTCATCAACGCACTCGGACCATAGAGTGGGCAGTGGCCACTTAATGGAGTAGGCAGTGGCCACTTCATCATGCCAGTGTAGGGTAACTAAAAATGCGCGTTTTCAGTGCCTTTTTTCGTAACTTTAGAAAAATATTCTGGCCAAGTGGCATATATCGCTGGAAAGGTGTTGCCATTAGCTTTCCAAAATGATAAGTTTCATCAACGCACTCGGACCATGGAGTGGGCAGTGGCCACTTAATTGAGTGGGCAGTGGACACTTCATCATGCCAGTGTAGGCTAACTAAAAATGCGCGTTTTCAGTGCCTTTTTTCGTAACTTTAGAAAAATATTCTGGCCAAGTGGCATATATCGCTGGAAAGGTGCTGCCATTAGCTTTCTAAAATGGTAAGTTTCATCAACGCACTCGAACCATGGAGTGGTCAGTGGCCACTTCATCATGCCAGTGTAGGCTAACTAAAAATGCGCGTTTTCAGTGCCTTTTTTCGTAACTTTAGAAAAATATTCTGGTAAGTGGCATATATCGCTGGAAAGGTGCTGCCATTAGCTTTCCAAAATGGTAAGTTTCATCAACGCACTCGGACCATGGAGTGGGCAGTGGCCACTTAATGGAGTGGGCAGTGGCCACTTCATCATGCCAGTGTAGGCTAACTAAAAATGCGCGTTTTCAGTGCCTTTTTTCGTAACTTTAGAAAAATATTCTGGCCAAGTGGCATACATCGCTGGAAAGGTGCTGCCATTAGCTTTCCAAAATGGTAAGTTTCATCAACGCACTCGGACCATGGAGTGGGCAGTGGCCACTTAATGGAGTAGGCAGTGGCCACTTCATCATGCCAGTGTAGGCTAACTAAAAATGCGCGTTTTCAGTGCCTTTTTTCGTAACTTTAGAAAAATATTCTGGCCAAGTGGCATATATCGCTGGAAAGGTGCTGACATTAGCTTTCCAAAATGGTAAGTTTCATCAACGCACTCGAACCATGGAGTGGTCAGTGGCCACTTCATCATGCCAGTGTAGGCTAACTAAAAATGCGCGTTTTCAGTGCCTTTTTTCGTAACTTTAGAAAAATATTCTGGTAAGTGGCATATATCGCTGGAAAGGTGCTGCCATTAGCTTTCCAAAATGGTAAGTTTCATCAACGCACTCGGACCATGGAGTGGGCAGTGGCCACTTAATGGAGTGGGCAGTGGCCACTTCATCATGCCAGTGTAGGGTAACTAAAAATGCGCGTTTTCAGTGCCTTTTTTCGTAACTTTAGAAAAATATTCTGGCCAAATGGCATATATCTCTGGAAAGGTGCTGCCATTAGCTTTCCAAAATGGTAAGTTTCATCAACGCACTCGGACCATGGAGTGGGCAGTGGCCACTTCATCATGCCAGTGTAGGCTAACTAAAAATGCGCGTTTTCAGTGCCTTTTTTCGTAACTTTAGAAAAATATTCTGGCCAAATGGCATATATCGGTGGAAAGGTGCTGCCATTAGCTTTCCAAAATGGTAAGTTTCATCAACGCACTCGGACCATGGAGTGGGCAGTGGCCACTTAATGGAGTGGTCAGTGGCCACTTCATCATGCCAGTGTAGGCTAACTAAAAATGCGCGGTTTCAGGGCCTTTTTTCGTAACTTTAGAAAAATATTCTGGCCAAGTGGCATATATCGCTGGAAAGGTGCTGCCATTAGCTTTCCAAAATGGTAAGTTTCATCAACGCACTCGGACCATGGAGTGGGCAGTGGCCACTTCATCATGCCTGTGTAGGCTAACTAAAAATGCGCGTTTTCAGTGCCTTTTTTCGTAACTTTAGAAAAATATTCTGGCCAAGTGGCATATATCGCTGGAAAGGTGCTGCCATTAGCTTTCCAAAATGGTAAGTTTCATCAACGCACTCGGACCATGGAGTGGGCAGTGGCCACTTCATCATGCCAGTGTAGGCTAACTAAAAATGCGCGTTTTCAGTGCCTTTTTTCGTAACTTTAGAAAAATATTCTGGTCAAGTGGCATATATCGCTGGAAAGGTACTGCCGTTAGCTTTCCAAAATGGTAAGTTTCATCAACGCACTTGGACCATGGAGTGGGCAGTGGCCACTTAATGGAGTGGGCAGTGGCCACTTCATCATGCCAGTGTAGGCTAACTAAAAATGCGCGTTTTCAGTGCCTTTTTTCGTAACTTTAGAAAATTATTCTGGCCAAATGGCATATATCGCTGGAAAGGTGCTGCCATTAGCTTTCCAAAATGGTAAGTTTCATCAACGCACTCGGACCATGGAGTGGGCAGTGGCCACTTAATGGAGTGGTCAGTGGCCACTTTATCATGCCAGTGTAGGCTAACTAAAAATGCGCGTTTTCAGGGCCTTTTTTCGTAACTTTAGAAAAATATCCTGGCCAAATGGCATATATCGCTGGAAAGGTGCTGCCATTAGCTTTCCAAAATGGTAAGTTTCATCAACACACTCGGACCATGGAGTGGGCAGTGGCCACTTCATCATGCCAGTGTAGGCTAACTAAAAATGCGCGTTTTCAGTGCCTTTTTTCGTAACTTTAGAAAAATATTCTGGTAAGTGGCATATATCGCTGGAAAGGTGCTGCCATTAGCTTTCCAAAATGGTAAGTTTCATCAACGCACTCGGACCATGGAGTGGGCAGTGGCCACTTAATGGAGTGGGCAGTGGCCACTTCATCATGCCAGTGTAGGGTAACTAAAAATGCGCGTTTTCAGTGCCTTTTTTCGTAACTTTAGAAAAATATTCTGGCCATGTGGCATACATCGCTGGAAAGGTGCTTCCATTAGCTTTCCAAAATGGTAAGTTTCATCAACGCACTCGGACCATGGAGTGGGCAGTGGCCACTTAATGGAGTAGGCAGTGGCCACTTCATCATGCCGGTGTAGGGTAACTAAAAATGCGCGTTTTCAGTGCCTTTTTTCGTAACTTTAGAAAAATATTCTGGTAAGTGGCATATATCGCTGGAAAGGTGCTGCCATTAGCTTTCCAAAATGGTAAGTTTCATCAACGCACTCGGACCATGGAGTGGGCAGTGGCCACTTAATGGAGTGGGCAGTGGCCACTTCATCATGCCAGTGTAGGGTAACTAAAAATGCGCGTTTTCAGTGCCTTTTTTCGTAACTTTAGAAAAATATTCTGGCCATGTGGCATACATCGCTGGAAAGGTGCTTCCATTAGCTTTCCAAAATGGTAAGTTTCATCAACGCACTCGGACCATGGAGTGGGCAGTGGCCACTTAATGGAGTAGGCAGTGGCCACTTCATCATGCCGGTGTAGGGTAACTAAAAATGCGCGTTTTCAGTGCCTTTTTTCGTAACTTTAAAAAATATTCTGGCCAAATGGCATATATCGCTGGAAAGGTGCTGCCATTAGCTTTCCAAAATGGTAAGTTTCATCAACGCACTCGGACCATGGAGTGGTCAGTGGCCACTTCATCATGCCAGTGTAGGCTAACTAAAAATGCGCGTTTTCAGTGCCTTTTTTCGTAACTTTAGAAAAATATTCTGGCCAAGTGGCATATATCGCTGGAAAGGTGCTGCCATTAGCTTTCCAAAATGGTAAGTTTCATCAACGCACTCGGACCATGGAGTGGGCAGTGGCCACTTAATGGAGTAGGCAGTGGCCACTTCATCATGCCGGTGTAGGGTAACTAAAAATGCGCGTTTTCAGTGCCTTTTTTCGTAACTTTAGAAAAATATTCTGGCCAAATGGCATATATCGCTGGAAGGGTGCTGCCATTAGCTTTCCAAAATGGTCAGTTTCATCAACGCACTCGGACCATGGAGTGGGCAGTGGCCACTTCATCATGCCGGTGTAGGCTAACTAAAAATGCGCGTTTTCAGTGCCTTTTTTCGTAACTTTAGAAAAATATTCTGGTAAGTGGCATATATCGCTGGAAAGGTGCTGCCATTAGCTTTCCAAAATGGTAAGTTTCATCAACGCACTCGGACCATGGAGTGGGCAGTGGCCACTTAATGGAGTAGGCAGTGGCCTCTTCATCATGCCAGTGTAGGCTAACTAAAAATGCGCGTTTTCAGTGCCTTTTTTCGTAACTTTAGAAAAATATTCTGGTAAGTGGCATATATCGCTGGAAAGGTGCTGCCATTAGCTTTCCAAAATGGTAAGTTTCATCAACGCACTCGGACCATGGAGTGGGCAGTGGCCACTTAATGGAGTGGGCAGTGGCCACTTCATCATGCCAGTGTAGGGTAACTAAAAATGCGCGTTTTCAGTGCCTTTTTTCGTAACTTTAGAAAAATACTCTGGCCAAGTGGCATACATCGCTGGAAAGGTGCTTCCATTAGCTTTCCAAAATGGTAAGTTTCATCAACGCACTCGGACCATGGAGTGGGCAGTGGCCACTTAATGGAGTGGGCAGTGGCCACTTCATGATGCCGGTGTAGGGTAACTAAAAATGCGCGTTTTCAGTGCCTTTTTTCGTAACTTTAAAAAATATTCTGGCCAAATGGCATATATCGCTGGAAAGGTGCTGCCATTAGCTTTCCAAAATGGTAAGTTTCATCAACGCACTCGAACCATGGAGTGGTCAGTGGCCACTTCATCATGCCAGTGTAGGCTAACTAAAAATGCGCGTTTTCAGTGCCTTTTTTCGTAACTTTAGAAAAATATTCTGGCCAAGTGGCATATATCGCTGGAAAGGTGCTGCCATTAGCTTTCCAAAATGGTAAGTTTCATCAACGCACTCGGACCATGGAGTGGGCAGTGGCCACTTAATGGAGTGGGCAGTGGCCACTTCATCATGCCAGTGTAGGGTAACTAAAAATGCGCGTTTTCAGTGCCTTTTTTCGTAACTTTAGAAAAATATTCTGGCCAAATGGCATATATCTCTGGAAAGGTGCTGCCATTAGCTTTCCAAAATGGTAAGTTTCATCAACGCACTCGGACCATGGAGTGGGCAGTGGCCACTTCATCATGCCAGTGTAGGCTAACTAAAAATGCGCGTTTTCAGTGCCTTTTTTCGTAACTTTAGAAAAATATTCTGGCCAAATGGCATATATCGGTGGAAAGGTGCTGCCATTAGCTTTCCAAAATGGTAAGTTTCATCAACGCACTCGGACCATGGAGTGGGCAGTGGCCACTTAATGGAGTGGTCAGTGGCCACTTCATCATGCCAGTGTAGGCTAACTAAAAATGCGCGGTTTCAGGGCCTTTTTTCGTAACTTTAGAAAAATATTCTGGCCAAGTGGCATATATCGCTGGAAAGGTGCTGCCATTAGCTTTCCAAAATGGTAAGTTTCATCAACGCACTCGGACCATGGAGTGGGCAGTGGCCACTTCATCATGCCAGTGTAGGCTAACTAAAAATGCGCGTTTTCAGTGCCTTTTTTCGTAACTTTAGAAAAATATTCTGGCCAAGTGGCATATATCGCTGGAAAGGTGCTGCCATTAGCTTTCCAAAATGGTAAGTTTCATCAACGCACTCGGACCATGGAGTGGGCAGTGGCCACTTCATCATGCCAGTGTAGGCTAACTAAAAATGCGCGTTTTCAGTGCCTTTTTTCGTAACTTTAGAAAAATATTCTGGTCAAGTGGCATATATCGCTGGAAAGGTACTGCCGTTAGCTTTCCAAAATGGTAAGTTTCATCAACGCACTTGGACCATGGAGTGGGCAGTGGCCACTTAATGGAGTGGGCAGTGGCCACTTCATCATGCCAGTGTAGGCTAACTAAAAATGCGCGTTTTCAGTGCCTTTTTTCGTAACTTTAGAAAATTATTCTGGCCAAATGGCATATATCGCTGGAAAGGTGCTGCCATTAGCTTTCCAAAATGGTAAGTTTCATCAACGCACTCGGACCATGGAGTGGGCAGTGGCCACTTAATGGAGTGGTCAGTGGCCACTTTATCATGCCAGTGTAGGCTAACTAAAAATGCGCGTTTTCAGGGCCTTTTTTCGTAACTTTAGAAAAATATCCTGGCCAAATGGCATATATCGCTGGAAAGGTGCTGCCATTAGCTTTCCAAAATGGTAAGTTTCATCAACACACTCGGACCATGGAGTGGGCAGTGGCCACTTCATCATGCCAGTGTAGGCTAACTAAAAATGCGCGTTTTCAGTGCCTTTTTTCGTAACTTTAGAAAAATATTCTGGTAAGTGGCATATATCGCTGGAAAGGTGCTGCCATTAGCTTTCCAAAATGGTAAGTTTCATCAACGCACTCGGACCATGGAGTGGGCAGTAGCCACTTAATGGAGTGGGCAGTGGCCACTTCATCATGCCAGTGTAGGGTAACTAAAAATGCGCGTTTTCAGTGCCTTTTTTCGTAACTTTAGAAAAATATTCTGGCCATGTGGCATACATCGCTGGAAAGGTGCTTCCATTAGCTTTCCAAAATGGTAAGTTTCATCAACGCACTCGGACCATGGAGTGGGCAGTGGCCACTTAATGGAGTAGGCAGTGGCCACTTCATCATGCCGGTGTAGGGTAACTAAAAATGCGCGTTTTCAGTGCCTTTTTTCGTAACTTTAGAAAAATATTCTGGTAAGTGGCATATATCGCTGGAAAGGTGCTGCCATTAGCTTTCCAAAATGGTAAGTTTCATCAACGCACTCGGACCATGGAGTGGGCAGTGGCCACTTAATGGAGTGGGCAGTGGCCACTTCATCATGCCAGTGTAGGGTAACTAAAAATGCGCGTTTTCAGTGCCTTTTTTCGTAACTTTAGAAAAATATTCTGGCCATGTGGCATACATCGCTGGAAAGGTGCTTCCATTAGCTTTCCAAAATGGTAAGTTTCATCAACGCACTCGGACCATGGAGTGGGCAGTGGCCACTTAATGGAGTAGGCAGTGGCCACTTCATCATGCCGGTGTAGGGTAACTAAAAATGCGCGTTTTCAGTGCCTTTTTTCGTAACTTTAAAAAATATTCTGGCCAAATGGCATATATCGCTGGAAAGGTGCTGCCATTAGCTTTCCAAAATGGTAAGTTTCATCAACGCACTCGAACCATGGAGTGGTCAGTGGCCACTTCATCATGCCAGTGTAGGCTAACTAAAAATGCGCGTTTTCAGTGCCTTTTTTCGTAACTTTAGAAAAATATTCTGGCCAAGTGGCATATATCGCTGGAAAGGTGCTGCCATTAGCTTTCCAAAATGGTAAGTTTCATCAACGCACTCGGACCATGGAGTGGGCAGTGGCCACTTAATGGAGTAGGCAGTGGCCACTTCATCATGCCGGTGTAGGGTAACTAAAAATGCGCGTTTTCAGTGCCTTTTTTCGTAACTTTAGAAAAATATTCTGGCCAAATGGCATATATCGCTGGAAAGGTGCTGCCATTAGCTTTCCAAAATGGTAAGTTTCATCAACGCTCTCGGACCATGGAGTGGGCAGTGGCCACTTCATCATGCCGGTGTAGGCTAACTAAAAATGCGCGTTTTCAGTGCCTTTTTTCGTAACTTTAGAAAAATATTCTGGTAAGTGGCATATATCGCTGGAAAGGTGCTGCCATTAGCTTTCCAAAATGGTAAGTTTCATCAACGCACTCGGACCATGGAGTGGGCAGTGGCCACTTAATGGAGTAGGCAGTGGCCTCTTCATCATGCCAGTGTAGGCTAACTAAAAATGCGCGTTTTCAGTGCCTTTTTTCGTAACTTTAGAAAAATATTCTGGTAAGTGGCATATATCGCTGGAAAGGTGCTGCCATTAGCTTTCCAAAATGGTAAGTTTCATCAACGCACTCGGACCATGGAGTGGGCAGTGGCCACTTAATGGAGTGGGCAGTGGCCACTTCATCATGCCAGTGTAGGGTAACTAAAAATGCGCGTTTTCAGTGCCTTTTTTCGTAACTTTAGAAAAATACTCTGGCCAAGTGGCATACATCGCTGGAAAGGTGCTTCCATTAGCTTTCCAAAATGGTAAGTTTCATCAACGCACTCGGACCATGGAGTGGGCAGTGGCCACTTAATGGAGTAGGCAGTGGCCACTTCATCATGCCGGTGTAGGGTAACTAAAAATGCGCGTTTTCAGTGCCTTTTTTCGTAACTTTAAAAAATATTCTGGCCAAATGGCATATATCGCTGGAAAGGTGCTGCCATTAGCTTTCCAAAATGGTAAGTTTCATCAACGCACTCGAACCATGGAGTGGTCAGTGGCCACTTCATCATGCCAGTGTAGGCTAACTAAAAATGCGCGTTTTCAGTGCCTTTTTTCGTAACTTTAGAAAAATATTCTGGCCAAGTGGCATATATCGCTGGAAAGGTGCTGCCATTAGCTTTCCAAAATGGTAAGTTTCATCAACGCACTCGGACCATGGAGTGGGCAGTGGCCACTTAATGGAGTGGGCAGTGGCCACTTCATCATGCCAGTGTAGGGTAACTAAAAATGCGCGTTTTCAGTGCCTTTTTTCGTAACTTTAGAAAAATATTCTGGCCAAATGGCATATATCGGTGGAAAGGTGCTGCCATTAGCTTTCCAAAATGGTAAGTTTCATCAACGCACTCGGACCATGGAGTGGGCAGTGGCCACTTAATGGAGTGGTCAGTGGCCACTTCATCATGCCAGTGTAGGCTAACTAAAAATGCGCGTTTTCAGTGCCTTTTTTCGTAACTTTAGAAAAATATTCTGGCCAAATGGCATATATCGGTGGAAAGGTGCTGCCATTAGCTTTCCAAAATGGTAAGTTTCATCAACGCACTCGGACCATGGAGTGGGCAGTGGCCACTTAATGGAGTGGTCAGTGGCCACTTCATCATGCCAGTGTAGGCTAAATAAAAATGCGCGTTTTCAGGGCCTTTTTTCGTAACTTTAGAAAAATATTCTGGCCAAGTGGCATATATCGCTGGAAAGGTGCTGCCATTAGCTTTCCAAAATGGTAAGCTTCATCAACACACTCGGACCATGGAGTGGGCAGTGGCCACTTCATCATGCCAGTGTAGGCTAACTAAAAATGCGCGTTTTCAGTGCCTTTTTTCGTAACTTTAGAAAAATATTCTGGTCAAGTGGCATATATCGCTGAAAAGGTACTGCCATTAGCTTTCCAAAATGGTAAGTTTCATCAACGCACTCGGACCATGGAGTGGGCAGTGGCCACTTCATCATGCCAGTGTAGGCTAACTAAAAATGCGCGTTTTCAGTGCCTTTTTTCGTAACTTTAGAAAAATATTCTGGCCAAGTGGCATATATCGCTGGAAAGGTGCTGCCATTAGCTTTCCAAAATGGTAAGTTTCATCAACGCACTCGGACCATGGAGTGGGCAGTGGCCACTTAATGGAGTAGGCAGTGGCCACTTCATCATGCCGGTGTAGGGTAACTAAAAATGCGCGTTTTCAGTGCCTTTTTTCGTAACTTTAGAAAAATATTCTGGCCAAATGGCATATATCGCTGGAAAGGTGCTGCCATTAGCTTTCCAAAATGGTAAGTTTCATCAACGCTCTCGGACCATGGAGTGGGCAGTGGCCACTTCATCATGCCAGTGTAGGCTAACTAAAAATGCGCGTTTTCAGTGCCTTTTTTCGTAACTTTAGAAAAATATTCTGGTAAGTGGCATATATCGCTGGAAAGGTGCTGCCATTAGCTTTCCAAAATGGTAAGTTTCATCAACGCACTCGGACCATGGAGTGGGCAGTGGCCACTTAATGGAGTAGGCAGTGGCCACTTCATCATGCCAGTGTAGGCTAACTAAAAATGCGCGTTTTCAGTGCCTTTTTTCGTAACTTTAGAAAAATATTCTGGTAAGTGGCATATATCGCTGGAAAGGTGCTGCCATTAGCTTTCCAAAATGGTAAGTTTCATCAACGCACTCGGACCATGGAGTGGGCAGTGGCCACTTAATGGAGTGGGCAGTGGCCACTTCATCATGCCAGTGTAGGGTAACTAAAAATGCGCGTTTTCAGTGCCTTTTTTCGTAACTTTAGAAAAATACTCTGGCCAAGTGGCATACATCGCTGGAAAGGTGCTTCCATTAGCTTTCCAAAATGGTAAGTTTCATCAACGCACTCGGACCATGGAGTGGGCAGTGGCCACTTAATGGAGTAGGCAGTGGCCACTTCATCATGCCGGTGTAGGGTAACTAAAAATGCGCGTTTTCAGTGCCTTTTTTCGTAACTTTAAAAAATATTCTGGCCAAATGGCATATATCGCTGGAAAGGTGCTGCCATTAGCTTTCCAAAATGGTAAGTTTCATCAACGCACTCGAACCATGGAGTGGTCAGTGGCCACTTCATCATGCCAGTGTAGGCTAACTAAAAATGCGCGTTTTCAGTGCCTTTTTTCGTAACTTTAGAAAAATATTCTGGCCAAGTGGCATATATCGCTGGAAAGGTGCTGCCATTAGCTTTCCAAAATGGTAAGTTTCATCAACGCACTCGGACCATGGAGTGGGCAGTGGCCACTTAATGGAGTGGGCAGTGGCCACTTCATCATGCCAGTGTAGGGTAACTAAAAATGCGCGTTTTCAGTGCCTTTTTTCGTAACTTTAGAAAAATATTCTGGCCAAATGGCATATATCGGTGGAAAGGTGCTGCCATTAGCTTTCCAAAATGGTAAGTTTCATCAACGCACTCGGACCATGGAGTGGGCAGTGGCCACTTAATGGAGTGGTCAGTGGCCACTTCATCATGCCAGTGTAGGCTAACTAAAAATGCGCGTTTTCAGTGCCTTTTTTCGTAACTTTAGAAAAATATTCTGGCCAAATGGCATATATCGCTGGAAAGGTGCTGCCATTAGCTTTCCAAAATGGTAAGTTTCATCAACGCACTCGGACCATGGAGTGGGCAGTGGCCACTTAATGGAGTGGTCAGTGGCCACTTCATCATGCCAGTGTAGGCTAACTAAAAATGCGCGTTTTCAGGGCCTTTTTTCGTAACTTTAGAAAAATATTCTGGCCAAGTGGCATATATCGCTGGAAAGGTACTGCCATTAGCTTTCCAAAATGGTAAGTTTCATCAACACACTCGGACCATGGAGTGGGCAGTGGCCACTTAATGGAGTGGGCAGTGGCCACTTCATCATGCCAGTGTAGGCTAACTAAAAATGCGCGTTTTCAGTGCCTTTTTTCGTAACTTTAGAAAATTATTCTGGCCAAATGGCATATATCGCTGGAAAGGTGCTGCCATTAGCTTTCCAAAATGGTAAGTTTCATCAACGCACTCGGACCATGGAGTGGGCAGTGGCCACTTAATGGAGTGGTCAGTGGCCACTTCATCATGCCAGTGTAGGCTAACTAAAAATGCGCGTTTTCAGGGCCTTTTTTCGTAACTTTAGAAAAATATCCTGGCCAAATGGCATATATCGCTGGAAAGGTGCTGCCATTAGCTTTCCAAAATGGTAAGTTTCATCAACGCACTCGAACCATGGAGTGGTCAGTGGCCACTTCATCATGCCAGTGTAGGCTAACTAAAAATGCGCGTTTTCAGTGCCTTTTTTCGTTTCTTTAGAAAAATATTCTGGCCAAGTGGCATATATCGCTGGAAAGGTGCTTCCATTAGCTTTCCAAAATGGTAAGCTTCATCAACGCACTCGGACCATGGAGTGGGCAGTGGCCACTTAATGGAGTAGGCAGTGGCCTCTTCATCATGCCAGTGTAGGCTAACTAAAAATGCGCGTTTTCAGTGCCTTTTTTCGTAACTTTAGAAAAATATTCTGGTAAGTGGCATATATCGCTGGAAAGGTGCTGCCATTAGCTTTCCAAAATGGTAAGTTTCATCAACGCACTCGGACCATGGAGTGGGCAGTGGCCGCTTAATGGAGTGGGCAGTGGCCACTTCATCATGCCAGTGTAGGGTAACTAAAAATGCGCGTTTTCAGTGCCTTTTTTCGTAACTTTAGAAAAATACTCTGGCCAAGTGGCATACATCGCTGGAAAGGTGCTTCCATTAGCTTTCCAAAATGGTAAGTTTCATCAACGCACTCGGACCATGGAGTGGGCAGTGGCCACTTAATGGAGTAGGCAGTGGCCACTTCATCATGCCGGTGTAGGGTAACTAAAAATGCGCGTTTTCAGTGCCTTTTTTCGTAACTTTAGAAAAATATTCTGGCCAAATGGCATATATCGCTGGAAAGGTGCTGCCATTAGCTTTCCAAAATGGTAAGTTTCATCAACGCACTCGAACCATGGAGTGGTCAGTGGCCACTTCATCATGCCAGTGTAGGCTAACTAAAAATGCGCGTTTTCAGTGCCTTTTTTCGTAACTTTAGAAAAATATTCTGGCCAAGTGGCATATATCGCTGGAAAGGTGCTGCCATTAGCTTTCCAAAATGGTAAGTTTCATCAACGCACTCGGACCATGGAGTGGGCAGTGGCCACTTAATGGAGTGGGCAGTGGCCACTTCATCATGCCAGTGTAGGCTAACTAAATATGCGCGTTTTCAGTGCCTTTTTTCGTAACTTTAGAAAAATATTCTGGCCAAGTGGCATACATCGCTGGAAAGGTACTGCCATTAGCTTTCCAAAATGGTAAGTTTCATCAACGCACTCGGACCATGGAGTGTGCAGTGGCCACTTAATGGAGTAGGCAGTGGCCACTTAATCATGCCGGTGTAGGGTAACTAAAAATGCGCGTTTTCAGTGCCTTTTTTCGTAACTTTAGAAAAATATTCTGGCCAAATGGCATATATCGCTGGAAAGGTGCTGCCATTAGCTTTCCAAAATGGTAAGTTTCATCAACGCACTCGGACCATGGAGTGGGCAGTGGCCACTTAATGGAGTGTGCAGTGGCCACTTCATCATGCCAGTGTAGGCTAACTAAAAATGCGCGTTTTCAGTGCCTTTTTTCGTAACTTTAGAAAAATATTCTGGCCAAGTGGCATACATCGCTGGAAAGGTGCTGCCATTAGCTTTCCAAAATGGTAAGTTTCATCAACGCACTCGGACCATGGAGTGGGCAGTGGCCACTTCATCATGCCAGTGTAGGCTAACTAAAAATGCGCGTTTTCAGTGCCTTTTTTCGTAACTTTAGAAAAATATTCTGGCCAAGTGGCATATATCGCTGGAAAGGTGCTGCCATTAGCTTTCCAAAATGGTAAGTTTCATCAACGCACTCGGACCATGGAGTGGGCAGTGGCCACTTAATGGAGTGGGCAGTGGCCACTTCATCATGCCAGTGTAGGCTAACTAAAAATGCGCGTTTTCAGTGCCTTTTTTCGTAACTTTAGAAAAATATTCTGGCCAAATGGCATATATTGCTGGAAAGGTGCTGCCATTAGCTTTCCAAAATGGTAAGTTTCATCAACGCACTCGGACCATGGAGTGGGCAGTGGCCACTTCATCATGCCAGTGTAGGCTAACTAAAAATGCGCGTTTTCAGTGACTTTTTTCGTAACTTTAGAAAAATATTCTGGCCAAATGGCATATATCGCTTGAAAGGTGCTGCCATTAGCTTTCCAAAATGGTAAGCTTCATCAACGCACTCGGACCATGGAGTGGGCAGTGGCCACTTAATGGAGTGGGCAGTGGCCACTTCATCATGCCAGTGTAGGCTAACTAAAAATGCGCGTTTTCAGTGCCTTTTTTCGTAACTTTAGAAAAATATACTGGCCAAATGGCATATATCGCTGGAAAGGTGCTGCCATTAGCTTTCCAAAATGGTAAGTTTCATCAACGCACTCGGACCATGGAGTGGGCAGTGGCCACTTAATGGAGTGGGCAGTGGCCACTTCATCATGCCAGTGTAGGCTAACTAAAAATGCGCGTTTTCAGTGCCTTTTTTCGTAACTTTAGAAAAATATTCTGGCCAAGTGGCATATATCGCTGGAAAGGTGCTGCCATTAGCTTTCCAAAATGGTAAGTTTCATCAACGCACTCGGACCATGGAGTGGGCAGTGGCCACTTAATGGAGTGGGCAGTGGCCACTTCATCATGCCAGTGTAGGCTAACTAAAAATGCGCGTTTTCAGTGCCTTTTTTCGTAACTTTAGAAAAATATTCTGGCCAAGTGGCATATATCGCTGGAAAGGTGCTGCCATTAGCTTTCCAAAATGGTAAGTTTCATCAACGCACTCGGACCATGGAGTGGGCAGTGGCCACTTAATGGAGTGGGCAGTGGCCACTTCATCATGCCAGTGTAGGCTAACTAAAAATGCGCGTTTTCAGTGCCTTTTTTCGTAACTTTAGAAAAATATTCTGGCCAAGTGGCATATATCGCTGGAAAGGTGCTGCCATTAGCTTTCCAAAATGGTAAGTTTCATCAACGCACTCGGACCATGGAGTGGGCAGTGGCCACTTCATCATGACAGTATATGTGGATCATGTTGTGGATCCTGGGGCGGGTTGTGGTTCGTGTCTTTGCTAAACTAAATACGTATTTACCTTCTCAACGTTAAGACGTATTTATCTTCACGCAGTTTTTAGGAAATGGAGCAAAATTAAACAAAACTCAGTTTCAAACTTTTATATCTTATTCAGCCCGCCTAAAAAAACAAAAGGATCTTTTTAAGAACCAAAATGATTTTTATGACTTACACATGTGGCTAAAAATTAACTAAAAACGAGACAAGCGATCTTAGATTTATGTTTAGTTAACAAAGTTATTGTGTAAGAAACAATAAAATCTATTAAAAAAAATGCACGACTGTTTTCAGGTTTTGTTAACCAGAAACAAAATTAAGAAGAAAAATCAGTTTGTTTCTTGCAAGACAAGCAGCTGCAAATATTCGCCGTCATAAATTTGGGAATTTGTTTTGTTTTCCGTTGCTGCATACGACGATTTATAGCTTTTTTAACATATGAATCAATCAACTGGAAGATTCTTTAGAATTACTAAAAGCAAATATAGAAGATCTAAAAATTGCTTAGTTAAGTGAGAATTTTAAAGTTTTAAAGCGAGCATTTCAGAGAGTTCGATAAAGTGCCTGATATCATCTTGATGATTCTGAATTTGTGGGTTTTTTGAAGTTAATTATCTGTAAATATTCCAAATTAATTCCTAAATCATTAGTTAATAGTTTGAAAACTCGGATTTTTTGAAGTATTTTATTTAGTCATCTTTCTTTCGATCACACGGGGTTGACTTGGAATGACGACGTGTTATTCCACTTTATTTTACATGAGTTCTTTTGAGCACTTTTAAAATCATTTAAGCAAAGTGAAGTAAAGTGTTTTTTCGTAGCATTATCAAACAATTTTTATAGCAGCAACAACAGAAAAGAATTTTCATGATTCAGTCACTACAATGCCATGACTTTGCTACGTTTTGTCGTAACCAGCAAATTCTTAAAGTAATTTCTTAAAATACAGGAATATTTGCATATCTACAGCTTTTTTAGCTTAAATAAATCCTCAAAATTAGTTGATTATAGATATTAAAACTTTCCTTTTTAGGTTTAAAAGTTTATCAAACTAATTTGACTGCTTTATATGATTAAAAACCCCCATTTTAAAGCACCCTGTGTAGGAAAATACAAAAAAGTTGACTGCATTAAATAATAAACAATGATGGACAGTTTTTGAAAGACACAAAAACACACTTACGCCAACAAGCACACACACACACACACACACACCTCACGCATATGCAGATTAAACTAAACTTAAGTGAGTTCACTCGGATGAATTATGTGGCAGCTTTGGCTGTAACACACCGTTGGCGCAGATGAGGTTGTTATCTGAGAAGATATGATTACGAGATCAGCAGGGTGGGGGGAATCAGAGTCCGTGAAGAGTGTGTTGTACTTATAGTTGTTGTTGCTGTGGTCGCCGTTGCTGTCGTTGTCGTTGTCATTGTGCTTGTTGTCATAGTCGACGTTATTGTTGTTATTCCATCCGTCACTTACAACTCCTCCAGCCACACAGCTAACGAGTACGTAATTCAATAATGAATCAATTTTTTATTATAACACGAGGGACAAACAAAATGATGATAAAGTATCGGATGGCGGGTCGGCGGGGAGGGGCGTGTTAAAGTAGTTCGCTCTTCTTTAGGGGTTCCAAACCCAGGCTTGGTGAGATCCTGGAAAAAAGTCTCTGATTTCCTGAAAAGAATCGCCGAATCTCCGATTGCCCTTGAATCCTCCAGGATACCCTAATTTCGGGATATTTAGTTCCCGACCAAAAAGAAATTGTAAAATCTTTGCGATTGAGACTGTTTAACACTGCAAAAATGCATCATGACGAAAACTTTAACCTTATTTTAGTTTAAAAAACGTCAAATGGAAGGTATTTCAAAATTTTAATGAAGTTAAGTCAATTAAGAAACGTTTTTAAATATACACTTTAGTGATTTTTGTGATCCCGGCCGAAATAAATGTCGAAAAATGAGGTGATTGAGGTTGCTTAATTCCGAAAATACCAAATATGAAAAAATATTGAACTTTAAAAAGCGGAAAGTGTTTTTGAAACCGTATTAAAAAGAAAAGCAAGAACGTAAAGTTGTGTAAAATGAGCAGTAAAGAGAAGAAATTAAATTTAACAACTGTGGGATTCGGGATTTCTGAACAAATGCGGGATTTTGGAATTCCCTACTCTACTTGTAGCTTTTATCACTTGCATTGCTCACTTGAGTTGTTAAACCATAGAAATTCCAAAGTTTAGTAGACTTCAGACCAAAACGGTGTTGTGGTTGCCCCTCGTCCGCACTCCTTGTGTTTTCCTAATAAACTCATTTTTCTTGTTTATTACAGTCGAGGGTAACAAAGTTTAACTCGCACCAGCGTGTTACACTTTTGCTCTCTGATCGCCGCCGCGCTGTTGCCGTCATCTTGTCTGCCACTCGCCACAACCATGCAGAAGTCGGCGGTTTTGCGAAACCGTTAAACCGTCTTGAAAGATAAAAACAGCCGCGTTAATAGAACGCAGTTGTGATTGTTCAAACTGCTCTTATTTCAGCCTCTTTTGACGCCCTCTCCCCTCTCTCCCGCTCGTTTTACAGCCCCGAAACAGCTGCAAAGTGGCCACCATTCTTTGCCCACCGTATTTATTTAATCTAAAACAAAAACAAAAATATTTGTATCAGCAAACACGAATTTTTTGCCTTCACTTTTCACGCATGTACAGAAAACGCAGACTCAGAAATTTTGTTCATCAGCATTTAAGTTTGTGGCAAAAAAAAGAAAATTAAATCAGTTAATTAAGTCAGTCCGTCAGTTTTTCTAGTTTTCTGCACCAAAACCAAACGAAACCCAAAACTGGAATTCCTTTCAGGTATGAATTTTCGAGCTCATGTTGTGGATTGCATAAGAATTCCAATGCTGGCTGCTCATTTGACCAATTCAAGTCGACGAGACGTAAATAGTTTGTCAATATTTTGCAGTTGGTGTTGTTTTCGCTGAGTTTTTATTGAAAACCATTCCGCGAGAGCGTTTAAAGTTGTGTTTAGTGGCGGACATAACAAGCAACTCGTGGGTCTTGAATTGAAGGTTTTAATTTTTGGTTAACTTTTGAAAAAACTATCGTATCATGTAAATCAATCCTAGGAGACCTGGAGGACTTTTGTAATCATTATATTCATCCATCGAGATGATGCTTCGGTACGAAGTGTGTATTGTAAGCTCAACAGGCTCATCTACTCAACTTTGTGTTGGCTTTCTCGCTCATATACTTCGACGAAATCCAAGTTCTGGATGAAAATGATAAAAGTTTAATAAAAGACCAAGAGATGCTCGATCTTTTAAAACAAAAATTAGAACCGAGAAGGCAATTCTTTACATTTGACCCAGAAGGGGGCCCAACAGTCTCAGAAGGCACGAGTACTCATACCCTCAACTTTGTGTTGGCTTTCTCGCTCATATACTTCCATGAAATCCCAGTTCTGGATGAAAATGATAAAAGTTTAATAAAAGACCAAGAGATGCTCGATCTTTTAAAACCAAAATTAGAACCGAGAAGGCAATTCTTTACATTTGACCCAAATGGCGGCCAATAGTCTCAGAAGGCAGGAGTACTCATACACTCAACTTTGTGTTGGCATTCTCGCTCATATACTTCCATGAAATCCAAGTTCTGGATGAAAATGATAAAAGTTTAATAAAAGACCAAGAGATGCTCGATCTTTTAAAACAAAAATTAGAACCAAGAAGGCAATTCTTTACATTTGACCCAAATGGCGGCCAATAGTCTCAGAAGGCAGGAGTACTCATACACTCAACTTTGTGTTGGCATTCTCGCTCATATACTTCCATGAAATCCAAGTTCTGGATGAAAATGATAAAAGTATAATAAAAGACCAAGAGATGCTCGATCTTTTAAAACAAAAATTAGAACCGAGAAGGCAATTCTTTACATTTGACCCAAATGGGGGTCAATAGTCTCAGAAGGCTGGAGTACTCATACATTCAACTTTGTGTTGGCTTTCCCGCTCATATACTTCCATGAAATCCAAGTTTTGGATCAAAATGATAAAAGTTTAATAAAAGACCAAGAGATGCTCGATCTTTTAAAACAAAAATTAGAACCGAGAAGGCAATTCTTTACATTTGACCCAAATGGGGGGCCAATAGTCTCAGAAGGCAGGAGTACTCATACATTCAACTTTGTGTTGGCATTCTCGCTCATATACTTCCATGAAATCCAAGTTTTGGATGAAAATGATAAAAGTTTAATAAAAGACCAAGAGATGCTCGATCTTTTAAAACAAAAATTAGAACCGAGAAGGCAATTCTTTACATTTGACCCAGATGGGGGCCCAACAGTCTCAGAAGGCAGAAGTACTCATACCCTCAACTTTGTGTTGGCATTCTCGCTCATATACTTCCATGAAATCCAAGTTCTGGATGAAAATGATAAAAGTTTAATAAAAGACCAAGAGATGCTCGATCTTTTAAAACAAAAATTAGAACCGAGAAGGCAATTCTTTACATTTGACCCAAATGGCGGCCAATAGTCTCAGAAGGCAGGAGTACTCATACACTCAACTTTGTGTTGGCATTCTCGCTCATATACTTCCATGAAATCCAAGTTCTGGATGAAAATGATAAAAGTTTAATAAAAGACCAAGAGATGCTCGATCTTTTAAAACAAAAATTAGAACCAAGAAGGCAATTCTTTACATTTGACCCAAATGGCGGCCAATAGTCTCAGAAGGCAGGAGTACTCATACACTCAACTTTGTGTTGGCATTCTCGCTCATATACTTCCATGAAATCCAAGTTTTGGATGAAAATGATAAAAGTTTAATAAAAGACCAAGAGATGCTCGATCTTTTAAAAAAAAAATTAGAACCGAGAAGGCAATTCTTTACATTTGACCCAGATGGGGGCCCAACAGTCTCAGAAGGCAGAAGTACTCATACCCTCAACTTTGTGTTGGCATTCTCGCTCATATACTTCCATGAAATCCAAGTTCTGGATGAAAATGATAAAAGTTTAATAAAAGACCAAGAGATGCTCGATCTTTTAAAACAAAAATTAGAACCGAGAAGGCAATTCTTTACATTTGACCCAAATGGCGGCCAATAGTCTCAGAAGGCAGGAGTACTCATACACTCAACTTTGTGTTGGCATTCTCGCTCATATACTTCCATGAAATCCAAGTTCTGGATGAAAATGATAAAAGTTTAATAAAAGACCAAGAGATGCTCGATCTTTTAAAACAAAAATTAGAACCAAGAAGGCAATTCTTTACATTTGACCCAAATGGCGGCCAATAGTCTCAGAAGGCAGGAGTACTCATACACTCAACTTTGTGTTGGCATTCTCGCTCATATACTTCCATGAAATCCAAGTTTTGGATGAAAATGATAAAAGTTTAATAAAAGACCAAGAGATGCTCGATCTTTTAAAAAAAAAATTAGAACCGAGAAGGCAATTCTTTACATTTGACCCAGATGGGGGCCCAACAGTCTCAGAAGGCAGAAGTACTCATACACTCAACTTTGTGTTGGCTTTCTCGCTCATATACTTCCATGAAATCCAAGTTCTGGATGAAAATGATAAAAGTTTAATAAAAGACCAAGAGATGCTCGATCTTTTAAAACAAAAATTAGAACCGAGAAGGCAATTCTTTACATTTGACCCAAATGGGGGTCAATAGTCTCAGAAGGCAGGAGTACTCATACATTCAACTTTGTGTTGGCTTTCCCGCTCATATACTTCCATGAAATCCAAGTTTTGGATCAAAATGATAAAAGTTTAATAAAAGACCAAGAGATGCTCGATCTTTTAAAACAAAAATTAGAACCGAGAAGGCAATTCTTTACATTTGACCCAAATGGGGGGCCAATAGTCTCAGAAGGCAGGAGTACTCATACATTCAACTTTGTGTTGGCTTTCTCGCTCATATACTTCCATGAAATCCAAGTTTTGGATCAAAATGATAAAAGTTTAATAAAAGACCAAGAGATGCTCGATCTTTTAAAACAAAAATTAGAACCGAGAAGGCAATTCTTTACATTTGACCCAGATGGGGGCCCAACAGTCTCAGAAGGCAGGAGTACTCATACACTCAACTTTGTGTTGGCTTTCTCGCTCATATACTTCCATGAAATACAAGTTCTGGATGAAAATGATAAAAGTTTAATAAAAGACCAAGAGATGCTCGATCTTTTAAAACAAAAATTAGAACCGAGAAGGCAATTCTTTACATTTGACCCAAATGGGGGACCAATAGTCTCAGAAGGCAGGAGTACTCATACATTCAACTTTGTGTTGGCTTTCTCGCTCATATACTTCCATGAAATCCAAGTTTTGGATGAAAATGATAAAAGTTTAATAAAAGACCAAGAGATGCTCGATCTTTTAAAACAAAAATTAGAACCGAGAAGGCAATTCTTTACATTTGACCCAAATGGGGGACCAATAGTCTCAGAAGGCAGGAGTACTCATACATTCAACTTTGTGTTGGCTTTCTCGCTCATATACTTCCATGAAATCCAAGTTCTGGATGAAAATGATAAAAGTTTAATAAAAGACCAAGAGATGCTCGATCTTTTAAAACAAAAATTAGAACCGAGAAGGCAATTCTTTACATTTGACCCAAATGGGGGGCCAATAGTCTCAGAAGGCAGGAGTACTCATACATTCAACTTTGTGTTGGCTTTCTCGCTCATATACTTCCATGAAATCCAAGTTTTGGATCAAAATGATAAAAGTTTAATAAAAGACCAAGAGATGCTCGATCTTTTAAAACAAAAATTAGAACCGAGAAGGCAATTCTTTACATTTGACCCAAATGGCGGCCAATAGTCTCAGAAGGCAGGAGTACTCATACACTCAACTTTGTGTTGGCATTCTCGCTCATATACTTCCATGAAATCCAAGTTCTGGATGAAAATGATAAAAGTTTAATAAAAGACCAAGAGATGCTCGATCTTTTAAAACAAAAATTAGAACGGAGAAGGCAATTCTTTACATTTGACCCAAATGGGGGTCAATAGTCTCAGAAGGCAGGAGTACTCATACATTCAACTTTGTGTTGGCTTTCTCGCTCATATACTTCCATGAAATCCAAGTTTTGGATCAAAATGATAAAAGTTTAATAAAAGACCAAGAGATGCTCGATCTTTTAAAACAAAAATTAGAACCGAGAGGGCAATTCTTTACATTTGACCCAAATGGGGGGCCAATAGTCTCAGAAGGCAGGAGTACTCATACATTCAACTTTGTGTTGGCTTTCTCGCTCATATACTTCCATGAAATCCAAGTTTTGGATGAAAATGATAAAAGTTTAATAAAAGACCAAGAGATGCTCGATCTTTTAAAACAAAAATTAGAACCGAGAAGGCAATTCTTTACATTTGACCCAAATGGGGGGCCAATAGTCTCAGAAGGCAGGAGTACTCATACATTCAACTTTGTGTTGGCTTTCTTGCTCATATACTTCCATGAAATCCAAGTTTTGGATGAAAATGATAAAAGTTTAATAAAAGACCAAGAGATGCTCGATCTTTTAAAACAAAAATTAGAACCGAGAAGGCAATTCTTTACATTTGACCCAAATGGGGGACCAATAGTCTCAGAAGGCAGGAGTACTCATACATTCAACTTTGTGTTGGCTTTCCCGCTCATATACTTCCATGAAATCCAAGTTTTGGATCAAAATGATAAAAGTTTAATAAAAGACCAAGAGATGCTCGATCTTTTAAAACAAAAATTAGAACCGAGAGGGCAATTCTTTACATTTGACCCAAATGGGGGGCCAATAGTCTCAGAAGGCAGGAGTACTCATACATTCAACTTTGTGTTGGCTTTCTCGCTCATATACTTCCATGAAATCCAAGTTTTGGATGAAAATGATAAAAGTTTAATAAAAGACCAAGAGATGCTCGATCTTTTAAAACAAAAATTAGAACCGAGAAGGCAATTCTTTACATTTGACCCAAATGGGGGGCCAATAGTCTCAGAAGGCAGGAGTACTCATACATTCAACTTTGTGTTGGCTTTCTTGCTCATATACTTCCATGAAATCCAAGTTTTGGATGAAAATGATAAAAGTTTAATAAAAGACCAAGAGATGCTCGATCTTTTAAAACAAAAATTAGAACCGAGAAGGCAATTCTTTACATTTGACCCAAATGGGGGACCAATAGTCTCAGAAGGCAGGAGTACTCATACATTCAACTTTGTGTTGGCTTTCCCGCTCATATACTTCCATGAAATCCAAGTTTTGGATCAAAATGATAAAAGTTTAATAAAAGACCAAGAGATGCTCGATCTTTTAAAACAAAAATTAGAACCGAGAGGGCAATTCTTTACATTTGACCCAAATGGGGGGCCAATAGTCTCAGAAGGCAGGAGTACTCATACATTCAACTTTGTGTTGGCTTTCCCGCTCATATACTTCCATGAAATCCAAGTTTTGGATCAAAATGATAAAAGTTTAATAAAAGACCAAGAGATGCTCGATCTTTTAAAACAAAAATTAGAACCGAGAAGGCAATTCTTTACATTTGACCCAAATGGCGGCCAATAGTCTCAGAAGGCAGGAGTACTCATACACTCAACTTTGTGTTGGCATTCTCGCTCATATACTTCCATGAAATCCAAGTTCTGGATGAAAATGATAAAAGTTTAATAAAAGACCAAGAGATGCTCGATCTTTTAAAACAAAAATTAGAACGGAGAAGGCAATTCTTTACATTTGACCCAAATGGGGGTCAATAGTCTCAGAAGGCAGGAGTACTCATACATTCAACTTTGTGTTGGCTTTCTCGCTCATATACTTCCATGAAATCCAAGTTTTGGATCAAAATGATAAAAGTTTAATAAAAGACCAAGAGATGCTCGATCTTTTAAAACAAAAATTAGAACCGAGAGGGCAATTCTTTACATTTGACCCAAATGGGGGGCCAATAGTCTCAGAAGGCAGGAGTACTCATACATTCAACTTTGTGTTGGCTTTCTCGCTCATATACTTCCATGAAATCCAAGTTTTGGATGAAAATGATAAAAGTTTAATAAAAGACCAAGAGATGCTCGATCTTTTAAAACAAAAATTAGAACCGAGAAGGCAATTCTTTACATTTGACCCAAATGGGGGGCCAATAGTCTCAGAAGGCAGGAGTACTCATACATTCAACTTTGTGTTGGCTTTCTTGCTCATATACTTCCATGAAATCCAAGTTTTGGATGAAAATGATAAAAGTTTAATAAAAGACCAAGAGATGCTCGATCTTTTAAAACAAAAATTAGAACCGAGAAGGCAATTCTTTACATTTGACCCAAATGGGGGGCCAATAGTCTCAGAAGGCAGGAGTACTCATACATTCAACTTTGTGTTGGCTTTCTCGCTCATATACTTCCATGAAATCCAAGTTTTGGATGAAAATGATAAAAGTTTAATAAAAGACCAAGAGATGCTCGATCTTTTAAAACAAAAATTAGAACCGAGAAGGCAATTCTTTACATTTGACCCAAATGGCGGCCAATAGTCTCAGAAGGCAGGAGTACTCATACACTCAACTTTGTGTTGGCTTTCTCGCTCATATACTTCCATGAAATACAAGTTCTGGATGAAAATGATAAAAGTTTAATAAAAGACCAAGAGATGCTCGATCTTTTAAAACAAAAATTAGAACCGAGAAGGCAATTCTTTACATTTGACCCAAATGGGGGACCAATAGTCTCAGAAGGCAGGAGTACTCATACATTCAACTTTGTGTTGGCTTTCTCGCTCATATACTTCCATGAAATCCAAGTTTTGGATCAAAATGATAAAAGTTTAATAAAAGACCAAGAGATGCTCGATCTTTTAAAACAAAAATTAGAACCGAGAGGGCAATTCTTTACATTTGACCCAAATGGGGGGCCAATAGTCTCAGAAGGCAGGAGTACTCATACATTCAACTTTGTGTTGGCTTTCTTGCTCATATACTTCCATGAAATCCAAGTTTTGGATGAAAATGATAAAAGTTTAATAAAAGACCAAGAGATGCTCGATCTTTTAAAACAAAAATTAGAACCGAGAAGGCAATTCTTTACATTTGACCCAAATGGCGGCCAATAGTCTCAGAAGGCAGGAGTACTCATACACTCAACTTTGTGTTGGCATTCTCGCTCATATACTTCCATGAAATCCAAGTTCTGGATGAAAATGATAAAAGTATAATAAAAGACCAAGAGATGCTCGATCTTTTAAAACAAAAATTAGGACCGAGAGGGCAATTCTTTACATTTGACCCAAATGGGGGACCAATAGTCTCAGAAGGCAGGAGTACTCATACATTCAACTTTGTGTTGGCTTTCTCGCTCATATACTTCCATGAAATCCAAGTTTTGGATCAAAATGATAAAAGTTTAATAAAAGACCAAGAGATGCTCGATCTTTTAAAACAAAAATTAGAACCGAGAGGGCAATTCTTTACATTTGACCCAAATGGGGGGCCAATAGTCTCAGAAGGCAGGAGTACTCATACATTCAACTTTGTGTTGGCTTTCTTGCTCATATACTTCCATGAAATCCAAGTTTTGGATGAAAATGATAAAAGTTTAATAAAAGACCAAGAGATGCTCGATCTTTTAAAACAAAAATTAGAACCGAGAAGGCAATTCTTTACATTTGACCCAAATGGCGGCCAATAGTCTCAGAAGGCAGGAGTACTCATACACTCAACTTTGTGTTGGCATTCTCGCTCATATACTTCCATGAAATCCAAGTTCTGGATGAAAATGATAAAAGTTTAATAAAAGACCAAGAGACGCTCGATCTTTTAAAACAAAAATTAGAACCGAGAAGGCAATTCTTTACATTTGACTCAGAGGAGGGCAACAGTTCTGCATGAAAATGATAAAAGCTTAATAAAAGAGAATAAAAACTCTGATGATATCCATTGACTCGACTGGGTGGAAAAGGGTGGTGAAATGAGCGAATAAGAAGTAAGAAGTAATTTTACCTAAGCGATCCGAGAGCCAAATGTCTTAAAAATATAAGGAAATTTCTGGAAAGATAAATTTCTTACAGTCAGCATCGGTCTTAAAAACGCGAATCTAAAGCTCTCCTTGATTTCCGCCGTAGCTGGCTTGCAGTGCTTTATTTATCGGTCTCGTTAGCTTTCTTCGGTCGCGTACTTATTTGTATCTGCGCCAAGTTATGCACTTCTGTGCACTTTTTGTGCTCTCATTGCCTCCGGTACACCTTGAAGTCAACTTGCAGTTGCAGCCATTTTTGCCACACTTTGTGCGGACGAGTTCGCCCACAACGAGATTGTCGCCGAGCGTAATAATATTTCTTGCTGTCGTTGGCAAATTATAATTTGCAGAACTTCATTTTTTACTTGCGTGCAATATTACAATTTTTTTTCAATTTTTTGTACTTTTAAATATTTTTGGATGACATAAATTTTTTTCTACTACAATTTTTTTAATTTTTTATATGTTTTCGGTGATAAAGTTTCGAATACTTTTGTTACTATCATATTTTTTTGTATCTCAAATTTGTAAAAAGTTGCTGAACTCTATGGAACGCCATTTTTTTGGGTGATTTTGGTCACAGCAACTGATTGTGCAAAATCTTGGTTGGAGGAGGCATGAACAATTATGTTGCATGGACACATGATCGATTATCGATCTGACCATATATGCTGATCACTGATCAGTACAGCCATCGTCTGCGTATCTCTGCCGCTGCATCGTGTTTGACGCTTGTCTACACGCAGTATTGCCAGAATATGAATTTTATTTAGTCACATCGACGTTTTTTAGCTTCTGGAATGAGGTTCTTATATGAAAAATTCGATATTTGGAAATATCAATATCGGCTGAAATAATTTTCAATTTTTTAAAATAACTTTTAAATAATTTTACCGTATAATAAATAAATGAAATGAACATTGCTGAGATTTCCCCTAATTTTGCTAGTAAAAGCTGTGGCAACATTGTGTATGTTGCCTCAGAGAGCTCAGTGCTCTACGTATGCATGTTGCTTCAGCATCTCAACATGGACTTGCATGTTGTTGTTGCTGTTCGTAGGTGTTGCGAATGCTGTGGTGTACAATTTGTTGTTTGCAATGTGTTGCCAAATAATTTATAGGTGCTGCTGCTACACTGAGCCTTTCTATGGCTAGGGTTTGAAAATGACCGACGTGATTGATGGTCAATTGATTGACAGTCGACAATTTATAGCTTTTGTTATGGTCAAAACAATTACAGCGATATTGTTGCCATTGTTCATGCTGTTGCTCGGCTGATTGAGGCGATGGAACGCACATACAACTATGCAACAAGTTGCGCCGACCATATTTTGTTAATAACATCGAATTAATTAATATTATTGTTTTCTGATTACTATTTGCATTTATATTGCCTGAAATTTATGCAATTTATTACAGTTTTATTCGAAATTTGTTTATATTTCATCACTAATAACTTTTACATAATAAATTAAAGAGAAAATATTTTTTATTTCTCTGTAGGTGAGTGTGAAACTAAGCGTGTTTCCGTTATAAAAGGTAATAAAAAAATTATTGTAATCAGCAGTGTTATATTTTTAGAATTTAGAAAGTTTAATTTAAAGAAATGAAAGTCTTTCGAGAACTCGCAGCAGTTCATTAATGATTTAGAAGTCAGAGACTCATTATGTCACTAATTAGTCAGTAAATAACTAGAATCCATGCTGATTTAATTTTCTAGTTTTGTTTTTCATTTATGAATTTAACTGAACGTATAAAAACTTCACCATTTTAATTTTAATTTGGAGGAGAAGGAAAATTCGTGAATATGGTAAAGAGTTCCCAGAACTATTTGGAGATTTAAATGTATTTTGTAGCCGTTTTTACCAGTTCTCTTAAAAAGGTTTCGAATATCTAAAATTTCGTTACTTTTTCTTCGATGAAATTCGATGTGGAAGATTCGCAAAGCTGAACAGTAAAAGTTTCATTCGGTTTGAGCTTAATAGTCACGATCCCATCAGCGTGTAAAATTCGAACATCATTCGTTTCGTCCTTCCTCTCGAACCGTTCACTCCAACTAACGATACGATTTCAAGGTCTATTAGAAATTTGAAGAGACTTCAATGATATTTGAAATGTCCACTGAACAAAAGCCTTCACCATCTTTCAGGAATGCTTCATAATACTCAATAATACTTCACATCACACGGAACTTAATAATATTTTGAAACTTTAGGAAACTTATATGTAAATATAGGCCTGTCACACTCATTTCTGTACATGGAAATGAGAAATACGCTCTGATCACAAACGTCTGATCACATAAAAAGAAACCATCCGAAGAAGTTCATACAGGTTCACCTTTCTACAAGTTCAAAGTTCGTTTTATTTAATTTTTCCGCGAACAATTTACGATGATAAGCAGCGACTTAAAAAACGTGCTGGGCTTCTGTTGCTGCTTTTGCCGCCGCCATCGATTGTTGCCACCGCCTGAGATGTTCGGTTTGGCTCTCATAAAAAGGCAAAAAACCTCGTAGACCTTTCTGTGATGTAATTTTCTCGTTTTAAAGTTGCCCACCCTGAATCTCCCGTCCTTTACAGCTTCTTCTTCACTTCAATTAAAAATGTTGATCGTTTTTCAAGGCAGTCAATGAATTGAATTTTCACGCTGTTGTTTCGATTTTTGCTTTGTTTTTTTACTACTTTTTCACTACCGTTCTAGATAGATTTTCCCCTTTACTTTGTAATTATTGTTTAGATTTGCTCTAAAAACTGGTTCAACTGGTATTGAGTGCGTTTTTTACAGCACGTTGTCTTAATTTTTATAATACTTAATTTAATCGTCATCTTAAGCACGCACGGCACAGTGACTTACATTAGCTGTATTATTTAGTTAACAGTTTGTTCCACTTGCAGCATTTGTTGGTTAATTATGATTTTTTCAGTGTATTCTGCTATAAAATTGTAGGCAGAAAAAACCAGTTGAAAAGGAAGATGGAACGCATTTCAGGAGACACTTGTAAGTGTAAAGATGGTATAAATTTTATCGATTTCGATTCTTCGACGATTCTTAGTTATTCAACTAGAGATGATAAAAGCCGCCTTAAGTTAATATAATTTTTTAAGTTTCTTAAATTCAAATTTAAAGTTTCAAAACGATAATTAAATTCTTAAATTACTGAAGAAGCAGGTAATTTTCGATTTTATTTTCCATTCTGAAATGTTAGCTATGTTTTCCTAATTTTTATAATTATCGTCAATAGTTGTTTAAAAATACAAAAACTGAAGAAAGTTATTGATATTTAAGATATAATTTGCCTTCTGTTTTTAATGGCGAATTTTATTGTTGCTTTTACTTTTTTATTCTTAAATCGCCTGTAAGTCGAATGTTTGGATGGCAACCGCATACTTAAATCTTTCCGTGGCTGCATATTTCTTTATATTCTTCTATACCGCCAGCTAGACATTTGTGTTTCGTTTGTTTGGCTTTCACATAGTTTCCCTCTCCCCCTCCCTTCCTGCGGCTTTTCTTTAAGTACTTTTTTACGTTTTCTTATTAAGTCTGTGGGGCTCGTGTGTCTCAATAGCTTTCGATGACGATGGGATTTTAGAGACACCATGACAGCGGCGTTTATTTGATGATGTGGTCTTTTTTTTACTCACTTGTTTAGTTGAAAACGGTCTTGAAGCCGGTTATTTCGGTGTCAATTGATATCTGTTCCCAGTACAGACGTTGGTGATGAATCACTGAATTTTACCGCAGGTCTTGCTGACTGCTTATATAATCCCTGCTTTTCATATAATGGAAACGTAGAAAAAGAAGATATAAAGGACAGATGGAAAGGAATGTAGACTCGAAAGATATGGATTCACTAAAAGATTCTGGAGGAAAGAATTTAGTTAAATTAACTTGTGGACGAAAATGTTAATGCAACTTCTTCAAAAAGGAATTCTGAGTTTTCAGGGGTTTAATTGCCGAGTAAACCACAGAAAACTGGTGATATTTCATTACATGGTAGTAACAATTGAAAAATAACGTGGGATCTTTAAAAATTGGAACGTTTTTATGTATTTCATTGATTTCATCATAATTGAAAACGTTGGTTTTTTAAATAAATAAAAAATCGTGTCATAAAGTAGGATAAACTCGCAATAATGGATGTTATATCGTGTTAAGTAACCGCAACCAAAGTTAAAACTTTAATTTCGCTTCACTCTGCAATAAATAATTCAGCATACATTTATTTTGCTGAGTGAGATTGCGATTTCACTTATAATGACAACATGGAAATGCTGTCAATTGCAAAAGCAACCCCCCGTTCAAACCCTCACTATTTTCACAACCTTCCCTGCCCTCGTCACTGCCAAAATGCAATATTATTTCCACAGACGTCGAAATGCATGCATTCTCACTTGAACTGATTTCAATTTTCAACCCAAACAGGTCAGTCTGTCGCAGGCGAACCGTGTAACTTGAACCACAGCCGCCAGCGTTGCCACATAATCACGCAGTTATTGTCCATTAGAGTTGTAGGCGTTCCTAATTTATGCAGGCTAATTAAAACAGATTTTGATGCTGCATAAAATTAATTTAATTAGCTGCAGGTGAGCAAACAATTGATTGCATTTGCAGTCATATTTCAGCTGAAACATAATATTGAGAAAGTGTTTCTGACGTTAATGCTATAACATCCAAATATTGTGTGTAATTGCGATGAATTGTTGGATTTAAAATTGTGAGCAATAAAAGAAAATGTCCAGTCTGAATTCTGGCGGTACATTTTGCGAATTATTCTGGGAGACTGAAATAGAAGGAAAGACATTAAAAGTCCTGCAACACCCACTTTGCGTGTTTCGCCAACTCCTTGGTATTCCACAACTCATAACTTGTGCCATCCATGTTTCGTGCTTTGGACTTCGCGTCTTTGCTTCTCTTGACATCGCGACACGTGTACTCTCGTGAACCCCGCGATTCAGTGCACTGCACTTCAGCACCTCCTCGAGTATCCACTGACGCACGAACGTCGCCTTGGTTGCGCCACAGCAACCCTGGCAACACTTGAGTGTTGCTTCTTTTATCACATGAGCGCGATTTATTGTTGCTGTTGTTGCTGCTGCTGTATACTAGAAACAAATATTGCAGGCAACATTTTGTCATGAATACTGGCGGCAGTGATGCCAGATTGACGGTAAGTTTGTGAGAATTTTTTAAATTTCAAATGCATTTCAATAATTTTATTTCGTATGTTAGGGAAATCTAGAGTACATTTGAAAAATGTTTGCGAGCTCGAGAGATTTATTTCGGAATACATTTGTGGCTGCTGCTGATGTGGTGTTGTTGTTGTTGGTGTGGGTGGCGGTGGTGGGATCGTGGTTGTTGTTGTAGTAGTTAATTTTTCAACACTTTTCTGGTAAACTTTTCACCAACTCCTGGCTTCTTCTTTACACGAATGTTGTTGTTGCAACTGCTGTTGCTGTTGATGATGTTGTCGCTGTTGCATGCACTTCCAGTGCTAACGACCCTTGTAAAGAAAAAAGGGATTTTTCATTTCCTTTCCACGTAATGTTGTTGTTGTTGTTGTTATTTGCACACTCATCATGTAAACATCATCAGCGAACGCCTTCTCTACCCAGCCCGGCAATCAGCCAGCCAGCCAGCCAGCCAGTCAGTCGTTCGTCTCAGGTTGTCAGACAGCCGCACCTCACAGCTGGTCATCCCAACCTCTCATCACAGCATCTCATCTCCTTCACGCCAATAGTGTTGCCAGAATGATGATTTTATCACTGTATTACAAATGCTTAACATTTCGCAGGATTTTTAATATTTCGTACATTATAAAAATTTAAAACTTTTATGATTTTCATTGAAAATTCGGACGATTTTGTTGATGAAAACGAATCTGGCAACACTGTTGGTCCCCCGAGCATCTCGAAAACCAGCTTTTTAAGCTATTCCAGCCAGCATCCAGCATCCCCGAGTATTATTTTCTGATTATGCTGCGCGGCCCTTCTTCCCCCCCCCCCCCCCCCCGCGTCTTTTATCTCTGCTGCCCACTTTTAATGTATTTTTCAATTTTTGCTGCCGCAACAGCGTCTGCAAGGGATTTTTTGTGTCAATCTTTTTCTACTCCGGTCTGCATCGTATTTCATTTGCAGTTTTTTTCCTTTATTTTCTTTGCCAACTTATAATAATAAAATTATTAATTTTTTATTTTTGCACTTCGAAGAGGGGCAGCATGATCTGGAAGCGGCTGACTTGTTGTTGTTGTTGATGTGGTTGCCGTGTGGCTGTGGCTGGTTGGTGTTGCGGCAGAGGTTGCTTAATGATTTTGTTATTGTTGCCGTTGTTGTTTTTATTGCACTTAATGGGTGATTAAGATTAATTTTAGTTTGAAGGGATTTTTATTAAAAAATTACCAAGTAATTGAAAAATACAAATAAAAAAATAGAAAAAAAATATGAAATTCGAGTAAAATGAGGGTGTAAAAGTTACTTCAAATGGTGAAGAAATAGTGAAAACCCGTCCGTCGAGCCGAAGTTGTTCTGTAAAATGACATTCTGACTGCAGTTGTAAGTTCAGAACGGTTTTGAATCTAGACTGAAGTAGACAAACTGAGCTTAACTATAATTTTAACATTGATCAGTGATCAGTGTTCAGTACGAACCAAAAAATGTATCCTTCACCCCACAGAATATTTCCACTAAATTTAAAGGCTTTCTTCAAATTTCTCCGGTTTTTTTAAGTGTGTTAAAATCACCCCGAGAATTATTGCAAGGAAAAAATTGTATTTTTCACACGCTGTGATACCCGCACCACATTAAAGATCAAAAACAATTAATGACTCCAAGAAAGAGTAGTAAAAACTTAATTACCGAGGTTCTTTTTAAAAAACGGACCATTGTAATGATGATTAAGAGGTCTTGGACGCCCAAGAAACTCAGCACGAGTTTCCGAACCTTACAAAAACCGAAAAAGAACTCTTCGAGCAACTAAATCAGCTTCAGAAAGGTAGCTCGACTTCTAAAAGTCGATGGGATGCTTTCGTTGCTCTACAGATTAACTCACTCTATCTTGGATTTTCTTCGGCGTTAACTTGAAGTCAGTAGTTGGTCTTCATCTTCATCCACCACAGCGAGATATTGCGTTGTAGTCGTTGTAACTTCGTTAATGACTTTGATCTTCAGTGTTTGCAGCTCAGCATCTCAGCCATTCAGTCATCGTGACTAAGTCAGCCTCCTTCTTTCTTAGGTTTCTGCTTCTCCGCCCATTTGATTTCATCCTCCTCAAACTACTTGCAACAAATAGTTCAAAACTAAGTTTTTCCTTCTTGTTTTTTAGTTCTCTAAACAGCCTGCCAGACGCCAAGTTGTGCACGAACTCATAAATCTGGAAGGTCAAAAAGCTCTCAGCCAGGCTGAGTAGGGAAAAAACAACAAAAATATGGCTCTCATATAAGCTCGAGTTTGGGAGAGGGAATGAAGCGGTTGCATGCTTTGACTGTGTTTTGCTTTTTGTACAGCGCAGTTTCAAAGTCCAAGAGACGTACAGAGTCACTTACTCGCTCAATTGGTTTTTACTACACTTTCGCACCTACGCAGTTTTTACTTACTGCTGTACTAAATTTTCGTGTCTACGTGCTTTTCTATTTAAATAATTTTGTACTTATTTATTTTGTGAGTAATCTCCGATTTTTCACTGCTTTTTTCATACGTACATTAAAAAGTACTTGTGAACTTCTTTGTTTTTTTTAAACAGCTTTCTTTCGTAGTTACTTCTTACGTACCTTCGCAGTAGCTTACGTATTTTGCTTACCACTCACTTACTTGTTTACGTACTTTTTACTAACGTACAAACAAAATCTTCAACAAACATAAACAAAATCTTCCCGAAATATTAAAATTTGTAAACAATTCCGTTTACATAGCAAAATATAAAAAAAGAAACCGAAAGAATTTTAACGTTTCCAACGAATTCGTTTAATATGAATGCTTCTTCTATTCCCAAAATTTAAATTTGTTTTCAAAACATCATCACATTAATTTTTCGTTATTTATACGCAAACATTAGCTGAAATTCGACGTTCTGTCATCACTCATCCTCAACTTAAAACTGCAACATTCGATTTTTTCGACATACGATTTTGAAACCACAGCAAATTTTAATATAAACATTCAAAAAATTGTTGACAGTAACGACAAGTAATGAAATACAATAAAAACATCTAAAACAGACTTTTTTAAAATATGCTGACAATAATAAGACTTAAATTACACGCTTCAAAATGCTTCAAAGTAAATTAAATGTTGAGCTAAGAAGAAATAATTTAACTCCAGAAATGTACAAATAGAAGAAAAAATAAACTAAAAGTAGAAAAACCCTTTTAACAAAAATAGAAGAAACAGAAAACAACAGAAAATATAAAGTGACAAAAATTGCAAAGTGAACAGTTTCTCATTAATTAAAGTTAAATCAAACATTTAACATGAATTTAGGTCGAACTTTCCTGGGTTAAATCAAATGAAATTTGCTTTAAAATTTTTGTATTTATTTTTGGAGGAAACTATTATAAATAGTTTAGATATTTCACCAGAACTCAAACGTTCCACAGTCAGTTGAAAGAGGAGAATCATTTAATTAGGTTTTTATTTATTACAGCACAATCGAAGAAAGTGGGATTTACTTGGTTCATCCGTTTGTAACGTTGAATTTGTTTTTAGTTCTCATTGAAATCATCGGTCCTTCAGGCAAATTTCCTCACTGCAGACTTCATACACGTTTTTGATAATTACAGCTTTCAAACTCACCTCTCGGTGGCGATGCTGGTTGTCTTTTTATGCCCGACGACGCATGCTGTTCAGTTTTGACTTTTCAGTAGCTATTTTCATTTTCGCGTTTCCTCCCGTAGCAAGCAGCTGTGGCTCACTTGACTCGCGCAAGCTGAGATGTCAAGTTCAAGGTTAACACGGAGCGACTACAACGTCCACTTTATTATTATGGCGGGTATAAAAAGTCACAGTAAGCAGTGGGAACCAAAATAATTCCAGAAAAAGGGAGCGAAAAGAAATCCCTTTTGAATTGTCTTGATTTTGCCGAGGAAAACTTCTCAGTTTCAAAAGGTTTTACACGGAATTTCCAGTGTTTAGACTGAACATTTAAATGTTCTATTTAATGAAAAATGTTTGCCTTCTCCAGTTTGTCTCCTTTATTTGTTTCTCTTTTCTCTTCACACTTAATTATTTCGTTCAGATTTTCAGCAGTCGTTTTAATTGAAAGTGTCAACAAATAAATTTCCAGCTTGACAACTGTCAACCGTCTGCTGTTTAGAGCAGCAGAGCAGCTATTAAAATGATGACTGGTTATAAACCGCTCGAGCGGTCACGTTAGTTCCCCACTTTTTCTTCATTCTTCCGTTTTTTCCGCTTCTTTTTTCTTGAGCTGACTTTTGATGGCTCTCAATGGGTTAACTCATCGTCATCATTTATGCAAATCAAATGCTTGATTTTAATACGGTGTTAATTAAATTTGAGCTTTTGCCAGACTTTTTATTTCTCGTGTGTCTCTCTATTAAAAGGTGAAGGTAAACCAGGTTGGACGTTAAGTTGTCGCTGGACGGTTTTTATGCTAATAATTCACAATTTTCAGGGACAAAAAAAATGTTTCTATTCTTTTAGGGTTGACCGGAATTTCTAGTTTTTCTCATATTTTGTTTAGTTCTTGAAAAAAGTAAAAAAACTTACTTATAATATTTATTTTTATATTTTTTATATTTATAAAAAACTTATGAATTTCTAGTTTATTAAGATTGCAGGTTATGTGGCCTCCCCCGCTTCTTCCTCTTCTTCTCCTTCTTCTTCTTGTTCATCTCAGTAAAGAGCGATCGAGGGAAGGACAGCATTTAACGTCAATGAAGTCTTGCTTGCCTTTATCTCTGACCGAAGGCAATTATGTGCGACATTTGCAGGCATGATTAGAACTTACACAACAACAACAGCAACAACCACAACAACTGCAGACGCTTATTAACAGCAGCAGCAGCAGCAGCAGCAGCTGCGGCACCCATTCAAGAATCTGTCGGCAGCAACAGCAGCTAATTAGGAAGTCCAGCATTAAGAGTGCTGCAGCCTGCAGGCCACAAACAGCACTTCCAAGCACTAATAACGCGGATATTTTGGCATCATTATTGTTTCCCCCCCCCCCACCCCCTCATCCTCCTCCTTGCTTTTCATTATTGATTTCCCTGTTCATGCTTTTCCTACAAACAACGTTGGCTGCCTTAATATTTCAACTAGTTGCTGCGTTTCAAGAAATCGTCGTCGATTCATTGTTGTAATAACTGTTATTATAACAGATTTTTATATCTTCATAGTTGCGACTGAGCTACTGTGCAGGAGGCTTCTGCGCCTCGCCTCCCCGCGCCTTCTCCATCTTTACGCTCTCCGCTCAGCGATGCGCTTCCGCGTGCTGCGGGCGGCGCGGTGCTGACGGCAGCGTGAGGCTGCGGCAGCGTGACTGCAATAACCGCGTGTTGCAGCTACCGTGCTCAGCGGTATCGCCGACAACTACTTCAATAACCGGCGCCGATGTTGCTGTTGTTGCTGTTGCTGTTACTGTGGTAAGCGTTTGTTGCTTTTTCTTCAAAGCTGCGATTACCCGCGATTATAATCGTGGCACGTTCATTGAAGAATTAAAGGGGCAAAAAAACTCAAAGCCACCAAGAAAATGCATCGAAAAACAAACAAGTGTTTTTATATTTCCTTTGAACTTGAAATTTCCCACGTGAGCTTTGTTCGACTCACTGCGGTTGTGGGTCGCGCTTCTTCCGTAATTCGAGGTGACTGAAGGTCTGCCCATCTTCAGTTTCCATCAAACCGCTTTCGTACTCAGTCAGTATTCACTTAGTACTCACTTAGTATTCACTTGGTACTCACTTAGTATTCATTCAGTACGGATTCAGTTTTCATTCAGCGAGCTCCGTTACTCATTCCGCACCAATTAAGCTTTCACTGAGAAAGTTAATTCAGCACTTATTAAGCATTCGCTCAGCATTCATTAAGTACTCATTCAGCTCTCGTTTAAAATTCGTTCTGTAATACATTCACCACTTGCACTTGAATATGACTCTTCATTTATCGTTTGTTTAGCACTCGCTTAGCATTCACTTAGAAAATAACCGCGAATAACAAGACAGAGAAGTTGTAAAGGGAATCAAAATTATTCTCCTGCTCTAAAAAATATTTCTACTAATTGATGATGATACTTTGATTGCTTTACGAATTTGTATCACAGAGCAACTGCAAGCAAACGATTGTCTTGCACGCAAGCGTTTGTTGGTTTCTCTCACATAAATTACAGTTGAACTAACAGCACTTCACCACGTGTTGTTGTTGGTGTTGCTGCTGTTGTAATTGCTGTGGCTTGGCTGGCTGATGGCTGCGCTGTGTTTTCGGCGCCCTTGGCGGTTGACACAGAAACTGGCGAATGTAAATTTATTACACGCAATGCAGCAGTAACAACAACAACGATTATATTAGCCGAATGTTTTGACGAATGTCAAATTAACACGGAATTTCTGTGGCATTAGCTAGCAGCCACCCTGTGTGAGCAGCTTTTTAATCCAATCACGGTATTTTAAAAAACTCACTTTAAAATAAGTTTTCAGCGCAAATGGCGATGATGTCCGCTCTCAGGTTGCAGTAGTGAGTGAATACGAGTGTCTCTCCATTCAGCTGCTCTCGGAAATGTTAGAAGAAAACTGTAACTCTTCTCCTCACTCGCACTCCATCATTCAGTTTTTTCTTCTCTGTGGCTTGCAGTCCTCAGCTTTTCTGTGTCTGCTTTTCTGTTTCTGCTTTAAATACTCTCGTGGATTGTAATGAGTTTTCCCCGTGCTGCGGTTCTGCGGTTCTGCTCGATCACCTGCTCACCTCATGATTGCTTCTTCCTCACGAGGTGCACACGATCGCGCACTGCGGCTGCCGGTAGCTGTGAGGTGCATCATTACAATTGTATCCGTGAGATGCCTGCCGTGTATCCGTGAGATGTGTTTACTTTTTCCAAGCTGCCTGTAGTTGGTCGACCGTTTATTTCACTTATTGCACACTTAAATATTCTTTTTCTTCCGCTTCTTGGCTTTTCTCCAGTGTTGAGGAACGCCAACAGCAACAATTAAATTGCCGCTGAGATGCTGTTGCTGCCGCTTTCGATTCTTCGACTTCCTCTAAACTTCATCTTGGCGTTTTCTTCTAATTCACCAACGACAGAAAAGCCAACCTGCCAGCGAACAAACGCCTCAACACACAAACATGCAAACATGCTTGCACAGTCACCTTTCAAAAAAAAAAAAAAAAAAAAAAAAAAAAAAAAAAAAAAAAAAAAAAAAAAAAAAAAAAAATACATTTAATGCATTTTGCATTCCTTCCTTTTGCATCTCGTATCTTGCATTTTGTATCTCGTGCTTGCTTCTCGCCATGTGAATTAAAATCATTAGCGGTGACCAGGTTTCTTTTCTTTCTTCTAGCTTAACATTTTTTCTCGACTTTTTCTTCTCTTCTGCTTTTTCCTGTAGCTGCAAATCTTTTCTATTATTTAATTTGCATCCATCAGATACCTACGTAGTTCTAGTTTTGACTGCGTTTAATTATTGAGAAAACTGTAACGCGTGAATTGACACACAAACGCGTTTGTTGCTGGAATTCATGTGGGTCGGGAATGTTGTTGTAGTTGTTTGTTTTGCGAGATACTTTTATTAATTTAAATTATCCGGTGTTGGTGTGAAAGACTCCAGAAGATAATAACGTTCATCATACTTCGGAGATTTAATTTAACAACTGCGATTCAGGCCAAAATTTGCTAAAGAAAATCTTACTGGTAAAAATTTGAAATTATAAAAAAGTAATGAATTATTAAAGTGAGTAAAAATCTCGCATTCGAGACGATAATTGAGATGATGACTTCGTTTTAGCGTTGCTTTTGTTTTTTATTTAATCCAGAGAGCAAGGAAAAACTTTCTTTTTCATTTTAAAAAGTGCATGAAGTGCAAAACGGAACGAAGACGAAGCTGTCGCTGCTCACAGTGCTAACAGAGCTGCCAACTTAATAAATTTAAAGTCTGACATGTGTAAGACTGGTTGAAATAAATAAACCTGCTAAAGATGCAAGAAAAATTGAGAAATAAAGTAGAGCAGAGCACAACCAAGAGTGTTTTTGAACAAAAGTACGTCTGAGCTCTACAGTTGAATCCCACGCTCTTAATACCGACTTATGCAACAACAAGAAACTTAGTTGAAAAAAATTCAAATTTGGAAGACTGAAAATAGACAATTAAAAACTACAAAATGGAGCTTTTCGACGCTTTTTTACGCGTACACTTTCATTGAATTTCTTGTGTGATTTTAGCAGATTTTAGGCGAGTTGCTGACTTGTGATTTTTTATATAGGAAATCCAGGCGATCAGGCGATCAGGCGATCAGGCGATCAGGCGACGCCTTGTGGTGCAGGATAATCAAGTTTTAATGAAATTGATCACCGCAGCTGCTGTTGCTCTTGTTTTTTGTCTATTTTGTTGTTTACATTAATCTTCAAGTGGTTCATTTTTTCGCAATTTTGAGTTTTAACATTTTTCATCGCCTGAGGATGTTTTTTGCTTTATAGGCTTGTAATAGTTTTAGTTATTTTTTCCTGCGAATATTGATTTACTGTTCAGGTTGTGCTCTGGCTATTGAGTGATGTTTTCATATAAAAAAAACATGTACATCGCAATATTAGCAAATCCTTCCACTTAACGTGCATTTTTACTCAGCTAACACGACTGATTGTCAGTTGAGACAAAAACTCTGTAACGATATAAAAAGAGTTGGTTAAAGTTGAGGTTTTCTCTTGGTTTTCTTGAGTTTTCTTAATATGCAGATAATTATGACTGGCAGTTGAATGATTTACGATACTCTTAAGTCTTGAAAGTTATGCAAAAACCGAAAATCCTGTGTTGTAAAATTTTAGAAATGCAAATAAATTTTGGTTAATAAAAAGATTGTAAAAGAGTCACTAAAGTTTTAAATTTAATGATAATGTAGAGATTTTAAACATTAAACTGTACTAATGTAAGACGACTCAAAAAAGTTCAACTATTTAGAATATATTCTATAAAATTCAGGATAGAAAATCCCTAATTCAGGATAGAAAATTTCCTGCATCAGGAAAATCCTGAAAATTAAAATTTATTTATCGCCAATATTTCAGAAAAGTTCCTCGAGAAGCTAATTATTTAAATTTGACACAAATGGGGTCCCAACAGTCTCAGAAGGCACGAGTACTCATACCCTCAACTTTGTGTTGGCTTTCTCGCTCATATACTTCGATGAAATCCAAGTTCTGGATGAAAATGATAAAAGTTTAATAAAAGACCAAGAGATGCTCGATCTTTTAAAACAAAAATTAGAACCGAGAAGGCGATTTTTTACATTTGACCCAGATGGGGGCCCAACAGTCTCAGAAGGCACGAGTACTCATACCCTCAACTTTGTGTTGGCTTTCTCGCTCATATACTTCGATGAAATCCAAGTTCTGGATGAAAATGATAAAAGTTTAATAAAAGACCAAGAGATGCTCGATCTTTTAAAACAAAAATTAGAACCGAGAAGGCGATTTTTTACATTTGACCCAGATGGGGGCCCAACAGTCTCAGAAGGCACGAGTACTCATACCCTCAACTTTGTGTTGGCTTTCTCGCTCATATACTTCGATGAAATCCAAGTTCTGGATGAAAATGATAAAAGTTTAATAAAAGACCAAGAGATGCTCGATCTTTTAAAACAAAAATTAGAACCGAGAAGGCGATTTTTTACATTTGACCCAGATGGGGGCCCAACAGTCTCAGAAGGCACGAGTACTCATACCCTCAACTTTGTGTTGGCTTTCTCGCTCATATACTTCGATGAAATCCAAGTTCTGGATGAAAATGATAAAAGTTTAATAAAAGACCAAGAGATGCTCGATCTTTTAAAACAAAAATTAGAACCGAGAAGGCGATTTTTTACATTTGACCCAGATGGGGGCCCAACAGTCTCAGAAGGCACGAGTACTCATACCCTCAACTTTGTGTTGGCTTTCTCGCTCATATACTTCGATGAAATCCAAGTTCTGGATGAAAATGATAAAAGTTTAATAAAAGACCAAGAGATGCTCGATCTTTTAAAACAAAAATTAGAACCGAGAAGGCGATTTTTTACATTTGACCCAGATGGGGGCCCAACAGTCTCAGAAGGCACGAGTACTCATACCCTCAACTTTGTGTTGGCTTTCTCGCTCATATACTTCGATGAAATCCAAGTTCTGGATGAAAATGATAAAAGTTTAATAAAAGACCAAGAGATGCTCGATCTTTTAAAACAAAAATTAGAACCGAGAAGGCGATTTTTTACATTTGACCCAGATGGGGGCCCAACAGTCTCAGAAGGCACGAGTACTCATACCCTCAACTTTGTGTTGGCTTTCTCGCTCATATACTTCGATGAAATCCAAGTTCTGGATGAAAATGATAAAAGTTTAATAAAAGACCAAGAGATGCTCGATCTTTTAAAACAAAAATTAGAACCGAGAAGGCGATTTTTTACATTTGACCCAGATGGGGGCCCAACAGTCTCAGAAGGCACGAGTACTCATACCCTCAACTTTGTGTTGGCTTTCTCGCTCATATACTTCGATGAAATCCAAGTTCTGGATGAAAATGATAAAAGTTTAATAAAAGACCAAGAGATGCTCGATCTTTTAAAACAAAAATTAGAACCGAGAAGGCGATTTTTTACATTTGACCCAGATGGGGGCCTAACAGTCTCAGAAGGCACGAGTACTCATACCCTCAACTTTGTGTTGGCTTTCTCGCTCATATACTTCGATGAAATCCAAGTTCTGGATGAAAATGATAAAAGTTTAATAAAAGACCAAGAGATGCTCGATCTTTTAAAACAAAAATTAGAACCGAGAAGGCGATTTTTTAGATTTGACCCAGATGGGGGCCCAACAGTCTCAGAAGGCACGAGTACTCATACCCTCAACTTTGTGTTGGCTTTCTCGCTCATATACTTCGATGAAATCCAAGTTCTGGATGAAAATGATAAAAGTTTAATAAAAGACCAAGAGATGCTCGATCTTTTAAAACAAAAATTAGAACCGAGAAGGCGATTTTTTACATTTGACCCAGATGGGGGCCCAACAGTCTCAGAAGGCACGAGTACTCATACCCTCAACTTTGTGTTGGCTTTCTCGCTCATATACTTCGATGAAATCCAAGTTCTGGATGAAAATCATAAAAGTTTAATAAAAGACCAAGAGATGCTCGATCTTTTAAAACAAAAATTAGAACCGAGAAGGCGATTTTTTACATTTGACCCAGATGGGGGCCCAACAGTCTCAGAAGGCACGAGTACTCATACCCTCAACTTTGTGTTGGCTTTCTCGCTCATATACTTCGATGAAATCCAAGTTCTGGATGAAAATGATAAAAGTTTAATAAAAGACCAAGAGATGCTCGATCTTTTAAAACAAAAATTAGAACCGAGAAGGCGATTTTTTACATTTGACCCAGATGGGGGCCCAACAGTCTCAGAAGGCACGAGTACTCATACCCTCAACTTTGTGTTGGCTTTCTCGCTCATATACTTCGATGAAATCCAAGTTCTGGATGAAAATGATAAAAGTTTAATAAAAGACCAAGAGATGCTCGATCTTTTAAAACAAAAATTAGAACCGAGAAGGCATTTTTTACATTTGACCCAGATGGGGGCCCAACAGTCTCAGAAGGCACGAGTACCCATACCCTCAACTTTGTGTTGGCTTTCTCGCTCATATACTTCGATGAAATCCAAGTTCTGGATGAAAATGATAAAAGTTTAATAAAAGACCAAGAGATGCTCGATCTTTTAAAACAAAAATTAGAACCGAGAAGGCGATTTTTTACATTTGACCCAGATGGGGGCCCAACAGTCTCAGAAGGCACGAGTACTCATACCCTCAACTTTGTGTTGGCTTTCTCGCTCATATACTTCGATGAAATCCAAGTTCTGGATGAAAATGATAAAAGTTTAATAAAAGACCAAGAGATGCTCGATCTTTTAAAACAAAAATTAGAACCGAGAAGGCGATTTTTTACATTTGACCCAGATGGGGGCCCAACAGTCTCAGAAGGCACGAGTACTCATACCCTCAACTTTGTGTTGGCTTTCTCGCTCATATACTTCCATGAAATCCAAGTTCTGGATGAAAATGATAAAAGTTTAATAAAAGACCAAGAGATGCTCGATCTTTTAAAACAAAAATTAGAACCGAGAAGGCGATTTTTTACATTTGACCCAGATGGGGGCCCAACAGTCTCAGAAGGCACGAGTACTCATACCCTCAACTTTGTGTTGGCTTTCTCGCTCATATACTTCGATGAAATCCAAGTTCTGGATGAAAATTATAAAAGTTTAATAAAAGACCAAGAGATGCTCGATCTTTTAAAACAAAAATTAGAACCGAGAAGGCGATTTTTTACATTTGACCCAGATGGGGGCCCAACAGTCTCAGAAGGCACGAGTACTCATACCCTCAACTTTGTGTTGGCTTTCTCGCTCATATACTTCGATGAAATCCAAGTTCTGGATGAAAATGATAAAAGTTTAATAAAAGACCAAGAGATGCTCGATCTTTTAAAACAAAAATTAGAACCGAGAAGGCGATTTTTTACATTTGACCCAGATGGGGGCCCAACAGTCTCAGAAGGCACGAGTACTCATACCCTCAACTTTGCGTTGGCTTTCTCGCTCATATACTTCGATGAAATCCAAGTTCTGGATGAAAATGATAAAAGTTTAATAAAAGACCAAGAGATGCTCGATCTTTTAAAACAAAAATTAGAACCGAGAAGGCGATTTTTTACATTTGACCCAGATGGGGGCCCAACAGTCTCAGAAGGCACGAGTACTCATACCCTCAACTTTGTGTTGGCTTTCTCGCTCATATACTTCCATGAAATCCAAGTTCTGGATGAAAATGATAAAAGTTTAATAAAAGACCAAGAGATGCTCGATCTTTTAAAACAAAAATTAGAACCGAGAAGGCGATTTTTTACATTTGACCCAGATGGGGGCCCAACAGTCTCAGAAGGCACGAGTACTCATACCCTCAACTTTGTGTTGGCTTTCTCGCTCATATACTTCGATGAAATCCAAGTTCTGGATGAAAATGATAAAAGTTTAATAAAAGACCAAGAGATGCTCGATCTTTTAAAACAAAAATTAGAACCGAGAAGGCGATTTTTTACATTTGACCCAGATGGGGGCCCAACAGTCTCAGAAGGCACGAGTACTCACACCCTCAACTTTGTGTTGGCTTTCTCGCTCATATACTTCGATGAAATCCAAGTTCTGGATGAAAATGATAAAAGTTTAATAAAAGACCAAGAGATGCTCGATCTTTTAAAACAAAAATTAGAACCGAGAAGGCGATTTTTTACATTTGACCCAGATGGGGGCCCAACAGTCTCAGAAGGCACGAGTACCCATACCCTCAACTTTGTGTTGGCTTTCTCGCTCATATACTTCGATGAAATCCAAGTTCTGGATGAAAATGATAAAAGTTTAATAAAAGACCAAGAGATGCTCGATCTTTTAAAACAAAAATTAGAACCGAGAAGGCGATTTTTTACATTTGACCCAGATGGGGGCCCAACAGTCTCAGAAGGCACGAGTACTCATACCCTCAACTTTGTGTTGGCTTTCTCGCTCATATACTTCGATGAAATCCAAGTTCTGGATGAAAATGATAAAAGTTTAATAAAAGACCAAGAGATGCTCGATCTTTTAAAACAAAAATTAGAACCGAGAAGGCGATTTTTTACATTTGACCCAGATGGGGGCCCAACAGTCTCAGAAGGCACGAGTACTCATACCCTCAACTTTGTGTTGGCTTTCTCGCTCATATACTTCGATGAAATCCAAGTTCTGGATGAAAATGATAAAAGTTTAATAAAAGACCAAGAGATGCTCGATCTTTTAAAACAAAAATTAGAACCGAGAAGGCGATTTTTTACATTTGACCCAGATGGGGGCCCAACAGTCTCAGAAGGCACGAGTACTCATACCCTCAACTTTGTGTTGGCTTTCTCGCTCATATACTTCGATGAAATCCAAGTTCTGGATGAAAATGATAAAAGTTTAATAAAAGACCAAGAGATGCTCGATCTTTTAAAACAAAAATTAGAACCGAGAAGGCGATTTTTTACATTTGACCCAGATGGGGGCCCAACAGTCTCAGAAGGCACGAGTACCCATACCCTCAACTTTGTGTTGGCTTTCTCGCTCATATACTTCGATGAAATCCAAGTTCTGGATGAAAATGATAAAAGTTTAATAAAAGACCAAGAGATGCTCGATCTTTTAAAACAAAAATTAGAACCGAGAAGGCGATTTTTTACATTTGACCCAGATGGGGGCCCAACAGTCTCAGAAGGCACGAGTACTCATACCCTCAACTTTGTGTTGGCTTTCTCGCTCATATACTTCGATGAAATCCAAGTTCTGGATGAAAATGATAAAAGTTTAATAAAAGACCAAGAGATGCTCGATCTTTTAAAACAAAAATTAGAACCGAGAAGGCGATTTTTTACATTTGACCCAGATGGGGGCCCAACAGTCTCAGAAGGCACGAGTACTCATACCCTCAACTTTGTGTTGGCTTTCTCGCTCATATACTTCCATGAAATCCAAGTTCTGGATGAAAATGATAAAAGTTTAATAAAAGACCAAGAGATGCTCGATCTTTTAAAACAAAAATTAGAACCGAGAAGGCGATTTTTTACATTTGACCCAGATGGGGGCCCAACAGTCTCAGAAGGCACGAGTACCCATACCCTCAACTTTGTGTTGGCTTTCTCGCTCATATACTTCGATGAAATCCAAGTTCTGGATGAAAATGATAAAAGTTTAATAAAAGACCAAGAGATGCTCGATCTTTTAAAACAAAAATTAGAACCGAGAAGGCGATTTTTTACATTTGACCCAGATGGGGGCCCAACAGTCTCAGAAGGCACGAGTACTCATACCCTCAACTTTGTGTTGGCTTTCTCGCTCATATACTTCCATGAAATCCAAGTTCTGGATGAAAATGATAAAAGTTTAATAAAAGACCAAGAGATGCTCGATCTTTTAAAACAAAAATTAGAACCGGGAAGCCAATTCTTTATCGAAAATTGACAGGCTCTGAAAACTAGATTTTCCCACATGTCCTGCGATACAAAGACACGTTTTTATTAGATTTTTCTCTCTGTTCCGCGTCGTTCCATTGAATTTCCTTTTTATTTTATTTGATTTGATTTTTTCTCTCTTCGCCATTTTAAATTAAAAATGCTGTGGTGGCTTATTGAAGGAAGAGTCTTTTGATTTCTTCCTCCTTGTTTTGCTTCTTCGTTTGAACATTTAAACTTAGAATCTGCAGGTCAGAGCAAAGAAAGGAGAAGAAAATATTGCACGGCTTACTTGACGCCATGTTGGCAGCAGAGAAGAGTGTTCATTGCACCTGGCAACCCGGTGGCGTGCCGTTGACACACACTGAGAAGAGAAAAATAATATAGTGTTGGAAAACGAGGTGAAGAGTTCAGTGTTTCTTATAGAAGTACATTGAAAAATAAGCTGGAGGAGTATCAATTTAAGTGGAAGCTTAAAAAATGTTATAAAATTTGGCCCTTGCATTTCTAAGCTTAAAAAACGTGCAAACTACAGAAATTAACAGAAAAGGCAAATTTGAATTTGTTATTCTTGCAACTTTAAGCAGAGTTCAGGCTTTTAGGTCAACTGGATTTTTTTGAAGAATAAACTGCAGTATGCAGTATGCTTGAAAATCCCTTTTAACCCATTAAGCTCCCTCACACTTCCGCTACTCGCATTACACGTCGCTCAACAGTCACTTAAGTGCACAGAATCTCTTGTTCGCAAATTGCTATTCGTATAATTTATCCGTCGAGAGAAGCAAGCGATGCCGCCCCATAAACATCCATCTGCAATCGAACTGCCACATCCTGTGCCTCCCTCCCCTCCTTGGAGGAGGTTTTACTTCTCCAGTTCGGCGCTATCCGTCCATCCAACTTTCAGTGGATCTGTCAGTTTATTAATCTGCTTTTTCGCCAACTTTTCCCGCAGCTGTGCAAATGTGAGCGCGCTGAATTCATTAAACGCAGCCACGGATGTCCATCGCCAGATTAGCTGGCTGACTGGCTGACTGGCTGCCTGGCCTGGCCGGCCAGTTGGAGGCTCCTTTTTAATGTGTGCCTCGGTACACCCGGCTGAAGGCTTTTCTCATTCACTGCTGGCACTCGGAATGAATGGCTGGGAGCAGCCCGAATTTATTTTACACTTCATTTTGAGCTTTCAAACGAAAATTTATGCAAACTTTTGTTCGCTGCTTTCGCGATGAAACGAACACATTAATTTCGGCTGGTTTCGGCTGGTTTTTCTTGATTGCTTTAATTGCAGATGAAGTGAAGCAACTCGAACGGGCGGGGGGCGTGTTGAGGGGAAGCCTTTTGAGATTTATGCGACATGAGAAGCCTGTTATTCAGTATTTTAATGATGGTGTTCATTACGGGCGGAGAAAATGGAGCCATTTATTTGTTGAGAGTTTGAGTGAATTAATTTTGCTCCATAATGAAATTGTCTTCACGGCTCTGAATTACTCTGGGGCGGCGTGAGGTGGGTGAGGTGGGTGTCTAAATTGGTTGTTTGAGGTGGGCGAGCTTTATGTTGGTTGTTAATTAGGTGCGCGCAGTTGGCGAGGAATTGCTGCAGTTTTGTTAAGTTAATTTTGCGTTAAATTTTCGTTATAAATGTTTACATTAAAAATGAATAAATTACGAATTGAGAACTAAGTTTACATATTAATTTCAAATAATACTACTTAATTTATTATTACTTAATTTTTCTAACCAATTTTACAAAAAAAATTAATATTAACGATGTACTTTTTGTCTTCTTCCAGTCACTAATTTTGGTTGCTTTATCATCTTTGGCTGAATTTTAAACCAAGCATGTTGAATTTAATTGAGAAAGTAGTTTCTTGATAAAATAACTAAAAAACTTTCGATGATCTGAAAATGTTTATCACGCATTTCAATATAAATTTCAAGAGCAGAATCTTGAAATTTCCGGCTAAAATCTAGTTTGGGTTAGTCAAGTTTAATGCAGGTTTTTTTTATCAATTCCATAACCACGCCAACTTCAGTTTCAGTTTTTTCAGATTCACTTTTAAGTGAATAAATTTCTAATTTTCGTTCTGCCGTTCCACTCAATTCTGCAAACTTCTCGCTGATTAATCAATTAAAAGTTTCGCTGATTTTGTTGCCTAAGCAGGCAGATTAATTGCATGAGAATCAATTTCGTTTTCACGAAATTCAGAGAACTTTTTTATATTTTTTTTCCATTTTTAAAAGGAATTTTGTTTGTACGATATCAAGTTGAAATTTATTGAAGAGAATTCAGAGACTTTCAAAGTGTTAGCAGTCGAAGTGCGATTAATCGAAGGTAAACTTCTTGGGAAATAAAAAAACACTCGGGGATAAATTAAGTCAGATCCTGATTTATGTGTTCGCTGGAATCCAAAGTTTATTTACTTTTATTTTGCTTTTTTTTGTGGTACAAGCCTTGAATCCTTAACACCTCATTTTTTAACATATTTCAAAACGAAATGATGGTGCCATTTGTATCTAATAATCACTCGTTTCTAAATACGTCGCTAATAAAAATGATAAGAACAAAAACGTGGTATTTGTGGTTAATGTTAATTACAAACTTGATATTATACAAGTTGTTGTGGTTGTTGTTGTACGTGTTGTTACTGTTGCCCTGTTGTCACTTCGAAAATATGGAAATACCTACCACTTTCTACGAAAGAATTACCAAGAACATGACTTGAAATACTAAAATGTGTTTTGCTTTGAATAAAAAACACCAACAACAACAACAAATGCATCATCAGCAAGAGTGAATACACGTTATATCAGTACTCAAGAGTGAAGAGGTTAAGTGAAAATATTTCCATGTTTGCTTGCCTATTTACTGCTGATAAAACCACGTTTTTGTCACTACATAACTTGGAAATGCCTACCACTTGAATGTGCCTTCGAGTACAAAAGCAACAACAACAGCAACAACCAGGAAACACCCAAGAAAAGTGATATGATGTGATATGAAAAAAGGGATATTTTATTTCTACAAAACTAAACTAAATGCAGTCAATATACATATATAAAAAGTCTATCTCAGAAGAAACAATACAATAAAATTTTCTAGTCACGTTCGCTTTCGAAAGAAGAATGTGGCAACACTGGCACTCAAAAAAGAAGCCGAAAAGAAAACCGAACTCTAGTAAGAAATGAACGTTCCATTTGATTCTCTGGAAAAGTTTCCTCACATTGCAAACTGAAACTGACAAACAGAGTTTTTGTTTATAGTTTTTGTTTATACTATAGAATTTCTGTGTTTCTTAAGAACTGTCTGTGGAAGACAGACAGACAGACAGACAGACAGACAGACAGAACAACATAGTTTACGAGAAAAGACGAACGATATCTAAAAATAACATTTTCGAAAGAAACCAGGATGTTGTTTACTGGCGAAGCTTTGGCAGGCACGTTCATACGAACGACTGAACTTCAAGTAACTTATAAGCTCTTCTTTCCAACAGAATCATATTTTGTGGGATTGTGTGGCGTCCTGGTGTAGGTGGGACATGGGGAAGAAGCATGACTTCTGCTATCTTGTAGAATCTTGTAGATCACACATCGTATCCTAGAAATTCCTAATAAACTGTAATATTTCTACTTAATTTGAAGTTGTGCTAAATGAAATTGAGCTTTCATTACATTAAAATCGTACTTATTTACGTATTCAGTGAAGTGTTGGGTAAGAAGTCCAACTACTTGAAACTCTCCCGAGACTTCTGTCTTGAAAATATCTCATTTCATTGTTATCTGCATTCTGCATTCATATTATATCGCTTAAATGCACTTATTGCTCTGCATTTCTTACTTAAACTGACTTTATTGCATTGACACCTGCTGACATATTTCATTACTTTCCTCTACCACATTTCATTGCATTATTTATAAGATAATTTTCGATTGTCACCGTCACTTTGGTCCATAAAAATTTGCTGTGTCTTTCGAAGTACTATCGGAAAACAGCTAAAATTGTTATTACAATAAATTTCAATCGAAATTATGTTCTCTATCGTGGTGTTAATTGTGAGGAAAAATCTAATTTCGACGTTATTGTGATGTCGTTGAACTGGTTTTCTTGCCAGCTGCATGAGGTTTAGAATTTCGTATGCATTCCACATAAAAGTATTTATTGCATAATTAAAAATACGTAAGCAGACGTATGCAGGTTCAAGTTGCATTGGAATCAGATATACTAGCGAAATATCGTTAAAAGAAAATAAATATGAATTAATTAGTAAAGAAAGGACGTGCTGGAATTAAACTTTCATATGTTCAAAGTAAAATTCTTCTGTTTTATTATTTATTTATACCTTAATGGGAATTTATATAGTATAAAGTTGTCGTTTCAATGTGGTTTTTAATAAATCAATAAGAATTTTTTTCTACAATATATTCTTTACTCAGTTTGTCACTGGACATTTATTTCATATTTTTTGCTATTCGTTTGATTAAAAATGTAGAGGAAAATCAACCCATCAGTTGTTTGAACTTAAATTTCAATCAAAATAATATGACTGCGTTAAAAAATGTGTCTGTGAAATAAATTGCAAGTAAAAAATGTGCAAAAATGTTATGAATTTGAATTCCTTTCATATTTTTGTTTAGGAATTCAATTGAAAATTGTGGATTTTAAAATTGGGACATTCTAAATTATGAACGCTCATTGAATAGTAATGCAGGAATTGGAATTTTTTTTATTATTTATTTATTTTATTAATTTTTTAGGAATTTATTTTATTAATTTATGGGATGTTTTTTTTTGTATATAAATGCATTGATATGCAGGATTCGTGAATATCTAATATTATTCTGCTTCCATATGCATTCTGTACTTCGAACTGCTGCACACTTCGGAATCTGCATTATTGAAATATTTATTTCTCTATTTCAATTCTACCTTCATTACCGAAATATGTTTCGCTGCACTTCTGAATTTCACATGAGGTGTTTTTTCTACTCCATGCAGAACTTTTTCCCTTCATTACTTCGTATATTTTCGAGTTTTTATGATTTTTCTATGAATATTAAATCAGTTTGCATGGTATTCACAGATGTGTCTATATATTCCAATATATATTTTTTTCTTTAATAAATGCACAACAATTTAAATATGAATCTTTTTATGCATTTCGCCTTTGAAAGTTTAGATTAATTGATCTTCTTGCAACGAAATCTATTTGAAAACTCCCAACCGCATTAATTTATTTTTCCCTTTTTATTCTCTTCTCTTCATCCTCTTTAAATTGCTACTCAGATATCTAAATCGCCTTAACTTTCTCTCATGTGAAAACGCGTTTGCTCTCAAAAACTCAACGTCGAACGTCTGTCAAACTTTGAAGTAGATAACATTTCAAAAAAGTTATGTTTGCCCAAAATGAGATGAGATGTCAAATTTGAACTTGACTGCCTGGATGTGGAAGTTGCAGTCGCTTGTGGAGTTACGTAGTTGTGTCACAGAAGCGAACACAAATTTACGATGACATTTCGAATCTGTCAAATTTTGATGAGTTAAAAAAGCATTAAAATGTTAGAAGGCAGAAAAATGTTGCAACAGACAGACAAGAACGCGACCGAAAACGTTTTAGAAAATCAATTATTATATGTTGAAACTTTCCTTCGAAATGTTTCTCGTTAAAATATTTTTTAAATGAATATTTAATCATCTGCACAAAATTGCAAATTAGTACAAACAACAACAACAACGGATAATCACAAGCAACAAATTAGAATGACAGCAGCTATTTAAAGCAACAAAACATGCAATTATGATGTCCGCGCAATAAGCTCACCAAAAATAGAAGCAGCAGCGGCAACAATACGCACAACAACAACAGTGACAACATCACGCAGCAGTTTATTTCAATTTCCCACAGCAACTTCTGTGATGAATAATGAAAATAACAACAACAACAACTTGATATATAAATGATAAATTGCCATATTTTGTTATTATTTGCATAAATGAAATAATGGATGACATCAACCAAAAACAGTGTCGACGGGAATTTAAAATAACAAGCGGAAAAAACTATTGGAAGTAAATAAATTTATTTGTATTTGAGAATGGAATTTATGATTGCATTAGTTTTGTTCATTCCATTCAGTTCGAATCGATTTTCCGTGAAGAGAATTCAATATTTGGTGTCTGAAAACGCGAGGGAAACTAGAAAATTGATTCAGTAATCATGTTATTCAATACCGATCTGCAATCAACACCAACTCGACGGACTTAATAAATGCAAGCGGGTGATTTTCGGTCATTGAGGCCAATTGTAGAACGCAGAAAGCGGTGTTTGTTAGCTGCATCCGTTCTAAATGATCCCCGTGGTCTGGTTCGTGATGAGCCCGTGCGACTTTGAATCTCGTATTGTTGCTGTTCTTGCTAGGTGTTAAAATGCTGTGGGAAACTTTGGAACACAACGCGCAGTTTTAGGCTACATTTGAGACTTTAATAGGGCTCTTCAGCTCTTCAAAAAAGTCCCCCTTTACGAGTGTTTCACGCGTATTTCATCCCGATTTTTGGGCAGTAAAATCGTCACTTAGTCTAGTTTTTTGAATGATATAAAATAAACAAAATTATAGACGTGGCGAGTATGAGTATCCCCGTCCCTCGACGGATGTCCGGTTTTTAAGTTGTTTTGGTTGACACAAAAAATTGTATAATTCGTGATATTTTTTTCTTTTTCGTGGGAATGCGTCGCGATTTTTGCGAGCATTTATAGGTTTCTGTTGCTTTGTTTTTAACCCTTATCGGGTTTACTTGTTCCTCCTCCTCCTCCTCCTCCTGGTCACTTTATTGTGTTTGTTTATACGACTTTTGGCCTTGCTTTTGCGCTGATTTAACGTGTTATCGTCTTCAGCGGCTTCAAAGACGCTGTGAAGGTTGGCCTTCTTATCTCAATCAATGCAGCTGAAGCTACTTGAAGAACGTGGCAAAAGAGGTCATAAAACGAAGTCAACATCAACGTGTGACAAACAAAAACCTACGAATGTTTGAGCAATTAAGGTAAAAATTATATAAATTTAAAAAAAACCGCAACTAATTACTCGTCTTAATTTAAAATGGTTTTTACTCAATTCCAATTTTAATGAAGATATTTTAAATTGAGTTTTGGTTTATAGTTCTTTTTTTATTTATTTTTCTTTATTTTTTTTTAATTTTTTTTTATTTTTTTATTTTTTTATTTTTTTTTTTTTTAAATTTTTTTTTCCTTTTTTTTTCCTTTTTTTATTGTAAATTCTATACGATGAGATGATAATTCTATATTATATTTCGAGTTTAAACACCTGCAAGCAAATGCGTTCCGAAAAATCGTAAATTTAAAGCTGAAGTGCGCAGACTTTTTACCACAACATAAATTTACTCTCAATAATTATCAAGTAACCGCAGTTGATTTTTAACTAAACGTTTATAAAAAACATAAAACACAAAAATTTAATCAGTCGATTTTTAATTAAATTTTTACGAAAACCAAATAAAAAGACAAAAACTTGCTTACTGAAATCTGAAGCGGAGGCGTGAAGTTGGTGTGGATTTTGATTATTGATAACTTGTTTTATTACTTTTTGTGATAATTTAAACATGGAATTTAATAACGAATTTTTAATTTTGTGGCGATTTTTATGCGCTTTCTGTTTATTTCATCAACATGCATGAACCGCAACACTTCTGCGGAAAAATATTCATGTGCAAGTTAAGACGTTCTTTTATTTTGTTCGCGCACTAATTTATTTGATCTGAAAACCTCCATTTGAAGTCTCATTCATAAAATGTTATTAGCTAAGATTTGATTTCGAACAGCGACAGAAAGCTTTTTTCGCTGGTCTGCGTATGCAGATTTCGAACATAATTTTAATTTATCAGAAATGTTCGCTTCATCGAGCCAAAACATAAATAATTCGCGATGCTGTGTGAAGAGTTCAGCTTGCAGGATGCGGGGTCGCCAACAAGTGACACCAAAAACAAGAAAATAGAATTGAAGGACGGATTGAAAGAGTTTAAGGGGAAACAGAGTGGAAGGGGAAGCGGTACAGTGGGTGGGGTGGCGGGGCATCGAATGATTGAATGCGTGTTGATGCATTGAGTGCTCCAGCTCAAGGATGCGGGATGCAGGATGTGCAAAACAAAAAAATTACCGATACTGAAAGCTGTTTGAGCAACAGTTTTAAAATGATTTTGAATTTCTTCTTCAGCGTCATTTTGAGGATTTTGTGGTAACTGGGGTAAAAAATTAAATGGGTTGCCGGGTGAGGGATTTAAATTTTAAAAATGCTGGAAGGAAAACTTGTTTTTTAAGCAGTTTTAACTGAAGTTGTGGATTTTGATTGAAGTTTTAATTTTCGTTACAGGTTAAAAAATTCAAAAATCGCTGTAAAATGAACGTTGAAGGCGAGAGTGTGAAACCAGCATCCGACGAAACCATCGAAGCATTCAGAAAATGCCAAATAAAAACAATCCGAATTGAAAGAAGTTTATAAATCATTCGAAAAACAGCAATTTCTGCAAAAATAGCATCGATCACAACTTTTGTTGGAAACCCTTAATTTGCCGAAAAGCGACAAAAATCGAAATTACAACATCAAATTGGAAACATTCGTAGATTTTTACAAGATCCTCCCTGGAGCTACAAGAAACCAGAAAGAAAACACTCAACAGTTTTCCCGCTACATCTCGTCACCTCATTCAGTCAACGTGTATCAACGACCAGTCTGCAAAATTACGACGTACCACCCGCCCACCCCGAAAGTCAAGCAGCACCCGGCCGGCATGGACAACAACGCGCCGGGCGGCTTCGACGACGAGCCGCCGCCGGAGCCGCGCGACGGCTGGCTGCTGGTGCGCATCCACGTGCCCGAGCTGAACGTCTACAAGTGCTTGCAGTTCCCGGCGGAGCGCCTGGTGTGGGACGTGAAGCAGCAGGTCCTGGCCTCGCTACCCAAGGTGAGTCTTCTATTTTCCTTTTCCCCATTCACTCGCAATAGCTGAGTTTTCTGCAAATTAGAGCTCATGAATACCCGAATGAAATGCACGAATACCCCAGCATTTATAGTTATCCAGAATGTAAAAATATATTATTGATTTTCTTCTAAAGCGAGCTGAAAACTATTCAAAGAATCAAATTTTTATTATTAATTAATTCTTGTAAATAATAAATTCAAGAGCGAAAAACTAAATTCGTAGCGAAGTTAGCACGTACATGAACCACACGAAAGTCACCTCACCTCACCAACAAAATTACTTCTCTCTCAAAAAGTGTGTGTGTGAGAGAGAAAAATGTACAAATCAAATTATAAAGTATTTAAATTCTTTTTTATTTTATTTTATTATTAATTTTTCTGTCCATCACAAGTTTCGTCCTTTTTTTTATAGCAAACTTATAATTTTTAAATTAATTAATTTATTAAGAAACTTCTCATTTTTAAAATATCATTAAAATATCAAACTTTCACAGAATTTTAAAATAAAAGAGTTTTTTGATGATTTGAAAATCTTTCAATTTAAGTTCTATTTCTATTTCATTTTAAATAAAAGAATTTAAATTTACACTTTAAACAAAACCCTGCAGAAAAAATTAATTTTATCCCTCTTTCCCGTTTATTTTTATTACTGTGAAACTTTATTTTGTCGTTCTTCCTTGCGACGACGACAGCGGCCAATAAAAACTTGGCGGCAACTTCAATTATAGCCAGCAAGTCTTTCATTAGGCTAAAATGAAAAATCAATAAAGTTTATAAGGTCATCAAAATACCGAGAAAACGTCGCGGCTTTATATCGTCAGCGAACGACGTAGAAGGTGGCATGGAAAACTACTTGAGAATTCCAGAAAAACCCGAGGCAGAAAATTATTGGAAAACAATTTTGAATTTATGAAAGGCTTTCGAGGACAATTTAAAAGTACAACTTTTTCAATTGATTGATTTAAGCGAGCGAAAAAGTATTTCGTTGGCAAGGAAAGATTTGGCGGCAACATTCTTGCTTTTGTTATAATTTTTAGTTGTTTTTCGCGTTTTTATCTATCACAATACAATCAAACAATCAGAGGCGCGCAATCTCAGGTTGCTGCAGTTCAAGTGAAAATATTTCGGTTCGTGTTTTGTTGTTGGTGCGGTTCAGTTGCTTGTCGGTGGAACGTTTCGCAACTACGGTGGTGATAAAAGTTCACTCACGACCAACAACGCGCTTGCTAGCAGAGATAAGAATTATCTAGTTAAATTTCTGTATAAAATCATTTCTGCGATTGTTACTCATCTCGAACGCACGTCGCTTCTACCGGATCGCGATACAAGAACAACAACAAGAACAACACAGTGTGAGGCGAGTGAATTCTTAGAATTTCTGCAATTTGGAAGTTGGAAAAATCGTGCGATGATATTGCGCTGAGTTAATTTTAGTTAAATTTTCAAATATAATTTAATAAAGTAAATGAAATCAACTTTTAACATAAATTCCCGCCTTCAGTTTAGGCTTCAAATCATCGAATTAAATTTAGTCGTTGCTATCAAAGTCAAGCCATTAATTATAAATTACAGCAATCTTTCGCTGCTGCTATTTGTCTCGCTCGTTTCTGCGTTTACTCGCGTTGTAATTGCGTTACACGAGCAGCAGGCGATTTATTGCCGGCCTTTTTTGCTCCTTTTTTGCTCCTTTTTGGTTGTTTTCATTGTTCATTGTTTTTCATTTTCTCTCAGTCGTGCTGCGAATCCATCACGTCATTCATGTAATTATAAAATAAGCGATGATCGCAAAAAATGACAGCAGCGCAGCGTGTGTTGCTCGCTTATTAGCCACGTTAAGTTGATGAATTGTTGTGTGGTGGCGTGGAATAGCGACGCCGATGAGAATCGCAATGATGACAGACGCCTTTTGATAGATTTATTTCGTTTTTAATATATTAATATCGCTAATTTGGATTTTTTTTGTAATTATTAAAGTAGATTTAGAATTTATTATTATTTGGCAGCACTTCACTCTCAGTTCTCTCAGTCTTTCTCTCGTTCCCACTATTTTCTGTTACTCTCCTTCACTGTAACTTGCGAGCGAAAACCTTGAAGTTCTCGCTCAATTTGCCTGATTGAAGCAGAGATTTGCTTCTTGTTTTCCTTTGTTGGCTCTATTTTCAGTCCGCCCGTAAATTTTACAGATTTTATGCGTTCGTTTACATTTTACCGACACACATCCACACACACTCTTCACACAAACGTGTTACGCATCCACAGAAACTTGCTGCTGTGTAGGTTTTCGTGAAGCGACATACATTTTTGCGGAACCACTTAGTCGACTACCTTCCCGCTACTTTTACTACCTTTCAAACTAATACTACTTTACTACTTTACTACTCTTCACTGCTACTACTCTCGTTATTGCCTGCTTTAGTATGCATTTTTGCATACCGTAGCTTTTGAGTTGTTAAAATTTTAGTACTTCATTTCAAAACACCTTCTGGCTTCAACTTAAATAAGGTTTTTCTGCTTTGTAGCAAGATTTTTGGTTGCTTTTAAGAGTGTCGTTGCTCCGAATGGAGTCTCATAATAAAATTCTTAAAACAAAAACTTCTGCAAATTTTAAAACGGAAATGTAATTAGTATGCCAGAATTCGATTCATACAAATAATTTCAGAAATTCCTACATCGACTTTAAAGAACAAGAATCGCTTTAACAATTTATAACTTTTATTCTAACGCATTTGTAATTCCCATAATTGGCAACGTCATTTCAACTAATTTTTACAAATCACTTACAGTAACTCCGTCTCCCCTCCTCTCCCGAACTCTCATAATAACAGCTTCTCTCTGCTGGCAGCCGCACGCTTCGCTCTCAACCCACGCATGACTGTGAAAATCTTGCCTCTGCTTACGCTCCCCACTTGATTGATGAGCATGATTACTGTTACCGAATGCTTTGGCCACCATTTTGTTCGGCTTAATTTACCACTGCTATTTTGTGTGCGATTATTATGATTTCACATCTCTAACGTGGTGAAAATTAATGATTTGCTGCTTGTAGTGACTATTTACGGTAAATTGTGGAATAAAATGAAATGCAGAAAATAATGAAATTTGTTAATATTAAATGACAAGTTAATTTAAATGACAAGTTAAGTGAGTTAAAAATAACAAAAAGCAAAAAGAATTAACGAAAATGATAAAAACTTGCATTTTAAACTTCATCCTTTGGGTTTTACTTTTTTATTAACCCAATAAATGATTGGGTTTTATTTTTAATGGGCCGCGAATGACCTTCACCAATTTAATCTTCTTGTCGTTGTTGATTTTTAAGCTCAGTAAATTTCTTTATGGATGTTTTTACGAATGGTTTTCAACGATTTCGAACAAATTAAATCGCAACTGAAGACTTTCTTGGTTGGAACAAAATTGAGAACGCAAGAAATTTATTACTTGTCGATTTGTGTGAACAAAGCTTGAGAAAATATTAACAACAACGGATTGCTTTTTTTTGGGAAGAAATAACCGATTATTATTTCTAAGTTTAACCTTAGTTTTCCTCTAAAAAATACTATTTGAAACATTTTATAACCATTTCAATGTTATACTTTAATAATTCAGTGCTTAAATTCAGTTGAGTTTCACCACGTTTGACTTTTGATGAATCAACTTGTGTTGTGATAAATCAAAATCAAATTATGATAAATCAAACTGCTATTAAGTTAAATTGTGGTTTTGACAAATTTAGCAAATGTTTTCCTTAAAAACTCCGATAAATTCTTCTACTCCGCAATATAATAAATGAGTTCAACTATTTTATCAACTGTAGTTATTTTTCAGCGACTGTTTTTAAGCTCAATATTACGCACCGTTTATTTGTTTGTGGAAATTGATATCACAGGAATTAAAAAACGATCGGCGCCACAGCGTGTCGCGTCGGCGATAATGTTGGCTGGCACCACGATATTTATTTTGCGTTGCTTTCAATGCTAAATGCGAGTATTTGCGGTGTGAGGTGATGACTGTATAAATTTGATGACTGTTTTAATGTGTTTTTAAGACGACACAACACTTGTCGGGTTAGAAAGTTAGATAATTTAATTAATTCGAGTTCAGTTTGTAGATAAAAACTCGAAATGACTGAAAAATTGTAAACTTATATAAAAATTTAAAGAAGAATTAATATTATCGTTAAAATGTCAAACGAATACATTTGTTAATTCTTTAAAATTGTCAATGTAATTAACTTTATGAATAAATAATTATTAATTGAATTGAATAACCTAACAAAATAAACAAAATTAAAATGGAATTATCAATATTACTTTCAATAAAATTGTTAGTACAAGTGGCAGAAAAATGTCATTATAACTGACAGCAAAACTGTCTATTAAACTGTTTTCTGTGAACTGTCAATATAACTGTGAAATAAACTGTCAGTAAAATTGTCTAAGGGATTGTGTATGAAACTGTCAAGAGAACTGTATAACTGTCAATAAAACTGTCAATAAAACTGTCAATAAAACTGTCAATAAATTTGTCAATAAAACTGTCAATAAAACTGTCAATAAAACTGTCAATATAGCTGTCAATATAGCTGTCAATATAGCTGTCAATATAGCTGTCAATATAGCTGTCAATAAAACGGTCAATAAAACTGTCAATAAAATTGTCAATAAAACTGTCAATAAAATTGTCAATATAACTATCAATATAAATGTGAATACACTTACATTAACTGAATCGCGTTTACAGTTACAGAACTGCTTTTTGCACCGGTAAATAGAAAATTCCACAGAATAATTTCTTCATTGAGGTCAACAGTCGGCTGCCCCTCACAAAAGAGGGTTGAAACCGCTTATTGACAGCTTGACAGCTGCCACGCCCTCCTCAACTTGGAAGCTTAAAATTAATTCCTCCTTCCTTCAGCTGTATTTGAAGTCAGATTTCTACACGTGATTTGCATTGTTAAAAACTTTTTAGCTCATTCATGTCAACCGAGTTGGCTGCAGCTGTCAAAAGTGACCCAGTTGAAAAATAAGCTGCGTTCGAGCCACCCCTTCAACTTCAACCCTACTAAAGTGGTTAATTTTTATCGTTCTCTGCTCTTCTTTTTTCAAAGAGCAATTAAAATTTTATTGCCTTCACTCAGCTGCATTTCACAGCTTTTGCTGGGAAACCTTAAAAGTGTCCGTCGCTCCACGAGAGACAATCAGTCAGCAAGTAACTTTCAATGCATTTCAAAATAAGTCGCTTAATTAACTCGTTTTTTTAAAAGGAAAATGAAATCGTTTCTTGGTGTTCGATTGAAAATAAAATCCCAGCGAAATAAAAGTCTGCAAGCGTCCTTAAAAATTAATTGAAGGAATTTAGAGTGCTGGAGTGGAGAAAATGAAAGCTTTTTTGCAGATGACGATTTTTTTCTGGTATTTTATTAAATTTTAAATACTTCGTTTGAAAACTTAAATTGCTTTTCACACTGAATTTGAAGCTTAATAAATTGCATAATAAAGTTTTACGTTTTCGTCAAAGTTAAACAAAAAAATTAGAAAAAAAAATTTTCTCAAAACGTTTGAAGTTTCTAGTTTTTCTTAATAACCGTAAAATTAACTCGGTGTTGCTCTTTCAATTGTCTACGCTAACCAATTTGAGCGGAATGTAACTTTTAATTTAAATTCCTCAGACGCTTAAACGGCTTAAAACGCTTCGAATTCAGTGAATTTAAGTAAATACGAGACGCGCAGAAAAGCTAAGCCGGCTAATTTCACGTGTTCGAGGCCATCGCGTCGTGGCCGTCGTAGTTGCGACCGCTTGGTGGGTCGATCAGAGCGGAGAGGAGAATTTAAAAACTTTGGAAAAGATAAAAAAATAAAACCGCTGATGAAAAATAAATTAAATATTGAAATAATCTAAAATAACTGAAATTGCAAAAGAAAACTAAATTGTTAAAAAAATGCAATAAAGTAAAATATTGTAAAGAAAAGAACAGATAAAAACTGTTAGTAGAAATCACAATACATGAAGAAAAATAAAATAAATTATTAAAGTGAAAATCATAGATAAAAAATAAAAGCAGAAACAGCTGAATTTTTTCTAAAGTTACGAAAAAAGGCACTGAAAACGCGCATTTTTAGTTAGCCTACACTGGCATGATGAAGTGGCCACTGCTCACTCCATTAAGTGGCCACTGCCCACTCCATGGTCCGAGTGCGCTGATGAAACTTACCATTTTGGAAAGCTAATGGCAGCACCTTTCCAGCGATATACGCCACTTGGCCAGAATATTTTTCTAAAGTTACGAAAAAAGGCACTGAAAACGCGCATTTTTAGTTAGCTTACACTGGCATGATGAAGTGGCACTCCATTAAGTGGCCACTGCCCACTCCATGGTCCGAGTGCGTTGATGAAACTTACCATTTTGGAAAGCTAATGGCAGTACCTTTCCAGCGATATATGCCACTTGACCAGAATATTTTTCTAAAGTTACGAAAAAAGGCACTGAAAACGCGCATTTTTAGTTAGCCTACACTGGCATGATGAAGTGGCCACTGCCCACTCCATGGTCCGAGTGCGTTGATGAAACTTACCATTTTGGAAAGCTAATAGCAGCACCTTTCCAGCGATATATGCCACTTGGCCAGAATATTTTTCTAAAGTTACGAAAAAAGGCACTGAAAACGCGCATTTTTAGTTAGCCTACACTGGCATGATGAAGTGGCCACTGCCCACTCCATGGTCCGAGTGCGTTGATGAAACTTACCATTTTGGAAAGCTAATGGCAGTACCTTTCCAGCGATATATGCCACTTGACCAGAATATTTTTCTAAAGTTACGAAAAAAGGCACTGAAAACGCGCATTTTTAGTTAGCCTACACTGGCATGATGAAATGGCCACTGCCCACTCCATGGTCCGAGTGCGTTGATGAAACTTACCATTTTGGAAAGCTAATGGCAGTACCTTTCCAGCGATATATGCCACTTGACCAGAATATTTTTCTAAAGTTACGAAAAAAGGCACTGAAAACGCGCATTTTTAGTTAGCCTACACTGGCATGATGAAGTGGCCACTGCCTACTCCATTAAGTGGCCACTGCCCACTCCATGGTCCGAGTGCGTTGATGAAACTTACCATTTTGGAAAGCTAATGGCAGTACCTTTCCAGCGATATATGCCACTTGACCAGAATATTTTTCTAAAGTTACGAAAAAAGGCACTGAAAACGCGCATTTTTAGTTAGCCTACACTGGCATGATGAAGTGGCCACTGCCCACTCCATGGTCCGAGTGCGTTGATGAAACTTACCATTTTGGAAAGCTAATAGCAGCACCTTTCCAGCGATATATGCCACTTGGCCAGAATATTTTTCTAAAGTTACGAAAAAAGGCACTGAAAACGCGCATTTTTAGTTAGCCTACACTGGCATGATGAAGTGCCACTCCATTAAGTGGCCGCTGCCCACTCCATTGTCCGAGTGCGTTGATGAAACTTACCATTTTGGAAAGCTAATGGCAGTACCTTTCCAGCGATATATGCCACTTGACCAGAATATTTTTCTAAAGTTACGAAAAAAGGCACTGAAAACGCGCATTTTTAGTTAGCCTACACTGGCATGATGAAATGGCCACTGCCCACTCCATGGTCCGAGTGCGTTGATGAAACTTACCATTTTGGAAAGCTAATGGCAGTACCTTTCCAGCGATATATGCCACTTGGCCAGAATATTTTTCTAAAGTTACGAAAAAAGGCACTGAAAACGCGCATTTTTAGTTAGCCTACACTGGCATGATGAAGTGCCACTCCATTAAGTGGCCATTGCCCACTCCATGGTCCGAGTGCGTTGATGAAACTTACCATTTTGGAAAGCTAATGGCAGCACCTTTCCAGCGATATATGCCACTTGGCCAGAATATTTTTCTAAAGTTACGAAAAAAGGCACTGAAAACGCTTATTTTTAGTTAGCCTACACTGGCATGATGAAGTGCCACTCCATTAAGTGGCCATTGCCCACTCCATGGTCCGAGTGCGTTGATGAAACTTACCATTTTGGAAAGCTAATGGCAGTACCTTTCCAGCGATATATGCCACTTGGCCAGAATATTTTTCTAAAGTTACGAAAAAAGGCACTGAAAACGCGCATTTTTAGTTAGCCTACACTGGCATGATGAAGTGCCACTCCATTAAGTGGCCACTGCCCACTCCATTGTCCGAGTGCGTTGATGTAACTTACCATTTTGGAAAGCTAATGGCAGTACCTTTCCAGCGATATATGCCACTTGACCAGAATATTTTTCTAAAGTTACGAAAAAAGGCACTGAAAACGCGCATTTTTAGTTAGCCTACACTGGCATGATGAAATGGCCACTGCCCACTCCATGGTCCGAGTGCGTTGATGAAACTTACCATTTTGGAAAGCTAATGGCAGTACCTTTCCAGCGATATATGCCACTTGACCAGAATATTTTTCTAAAGTTACGAAAAAAGGCACTGAAAACGCGCATTTTTAGTTAGCCTACACTGGCATGATGAAGTGGCCACTGCCTACTCCATTAAGTGGCCACTGCCCACTCCATGGTCCGAGTGCGTTGATGAAACTTACCATTTTGGAAAGCTAATGGCAGTACCTTTCCAGCGATATATGCCACTTGACCAGAATATTTTTCTAAAGTTACGAAAAAAGGCACTGAAAACGCAAATTTTTAGTTAGCCTACACTGGCATGATGAAGTGGCCACTGCCCACTCCATGGTCCGAGTGCGTTGACGAAACTTACCATTTTGGAAAGCTAATAGCAGCACCTTTCCAGCGATATATGCCACTTGGCCAGAATATTTTTCTAAAGTTACGAAAAAAGGCACTGAAAACGCGCATTTTTAGTTAGCCTACACTGGCATGATGAAGTGCCACTCCATTAAGTGGCCGCTGCCCACTCCATGGTCCGAGTGCGTTGGTGAAACTTACCATTTTGGAAAGCTAATGGCAGCACCTTTCCAGCGATATATGCCACTTGGCCAGAATATTTTTCTAAAGTTACGAAAAAAGGCACTGAAAACGCACATTTTTAGTTAGCCTACACTGGCATGATGAAGTGGCCACTGCCCACTCCATTAAGTGGCCACTGCCCACTCCATGGTCCGAGTGCGTTGATGAAACTTACGATTTTGGAAAGCTAATGGCAGCACCTTTCCAGCGATATATGCCACTTGGCCAGAATATTTTTCTAAAGTTACGAAAAAAGGCACTGAAAACGCAAATTTTTAGTTAGCCTACACTGGCATGATGAAGTGGCTACTGCCCACTCCATGGTCCGAGTGCGTTGATGAAACTTACCATTTTGGAAAGCTAATGGCAGCACCTTTCCAGCGATATATGCCACTTGGCCAGAATATTTTTCTAAAGTTACGAAAAAAGGCACTGAAAACGCACATTTTTAGTTAGCCTACACTGGCATGATGAAGTGGCCACTGCCCACTCCATTAAGTGGCCACTGCCCACTCCATGGTCCGAGTGCGTTGATGAAACTTACGATTTTGGAAAGCTAATGGCAGCACCTTTCCAGCGATATATGCCACTTGGCCAGAATATTTTTCTAAAGTTACGAAAAAAGGCACTGAAAACGCAAATTTTTAGTTAGCCTACACTGGCATGATGAAGTGGCTACTGCCCACTCCATGGTCCGAGTGCGTTGATGAAACTTACCATTTTGGAAAGCTAATAGCAGCACCTTTCCAGCGATATATGCCACTTGGCCAGAATATTTTTCTAAAGTTACGAAAAAAGGCACTGAAAACGCGCATTTTTAGTTAGCCTACACTGGCATGATGAAGTGCCACTCCATTAAGTGGCCACTGCCCACTCCATTGTCCGAGTGCGTTGATGAAACTTACCATTTTGGAAAGCTAATGCCAGTACCTTTCCAGCGATATATGCCACTTGACCAGAATATTTTTCTAAAGTTACGAAAAAAGGCACTGAAAACGCGCATTTTTAGTTAGCCTACACTGGCATGATGAAGTGCCACTCCATTAAGTGGCCGCTGCCCACTCCATGGTCCGAGTGCGTTGATGAAACTTACCATTTTGGAAAGCTAATGGCAGCACCTTTCCAGCGATATATGCCACTTGGCCAGAATATTTTTCTAAAGTTACGAAAAAAGGCACTGAAAACGCACATTTTTAGTTAGCCTACACTGGCATGATGAAGTGGCCACTGCCCACTCCATTAAGTGGCCACTGCCCACTCCATGGTCCGAGTGCGTTGATGAAACTTACCATTTTGGAAAGCTAATAGCAGCACCTTTCCAGCGATATATGCCACTTGGCCAGAATATTTTTCTAAAGTTACGAAAAAAGGCACTGAAAACGCGCATTTTTAGTTAGCCTACACTGGCATGATGAAGTGCCACTCCATTAAGTGGCCGCTGCCCACTCCATTGTCCGAGTGCGTTGATGAAACTTACCATTTTGGAAAGCTAATGGCAGTACCTTTCCAGCGATATATGCCACTTGACCAGAATATTTTTCTAAAGTTACGAAAAAAGGCACTGAAAACGCGCATTTTTAGTTAGCCTACACTGGCATGATGAAATGGCCACTGCCCACTCCATGGTCCGAGTGCGTTGATGAAACTTACCATTTTGGAAAGCTAATAGCAGCACCTTTCCAGCGATATATGCCACTTGGCCAGAATATTTTTCTAAAGTTACGAAAAAAGGCACTGAAAACGCGCATTTTTAGTTAGCCTACACTGGCATGATGAAGTGGCCACTGCCCACTCCATGGTCCGAGTGCGTTGATGAAACTTACCATTTTGGAAAGCTAATAGCAGCACCTTTCCAGCGATATATGCCACTTGGCCAGAATATTTTTCTAAAGTTACGAAAAAAGGCACTGAAAACGCGCATTTTTAGTTAGCCTACACTGGCATGATGAAGTGGCCACTGCCCACTCCATGGTCCGAGTGCGTTGATGAAACTTACCATTTTGGAAAGCTAATAGCAGCACCTTTCCAGCGATATATGCCACTTGGCCAGAATATTTTTCTAAAGTTACGAAAAAAGGCACTGAAAACGCGCATTTTTAGTTAGCCTACACTGGCATGATGAAGTGGCCACTGCCTACTCCATGGTCCGAGTGCGTTGATGAAACTTACCATTTTGGAAAGCTAATAGCAGCACCTTTCCAGCGATATATGCCACTTGGCCAGAATATTTTTCTAAAGTTACGAAAAAAGGCACTGAAAACGCGCATTTTTAGTTAGCCTACACTGGCATGATGAAGTGGCCACTGCCCACTCCATGGTCCGAGTGCGTTGATGAAACTTACCATTTTGGAAAGCTAATAGCAGCACCTTTCCAGCGATATATGCCACTTGGCCAGAATATTTTTCTAAAGTTACGAAAAAAGGCACTGAAAACGCGCATTTTTAGTTAGCCTACACTGGCATGATGAAGTGCCACTCCATTAAGTGGCCGCTGCCCACTCCATTGTCCGAGTGCGTTGATGAAACTTACCATTTTGGAAAGCTAATGGCAGTACCTTTCCAGCGATATATGCCACTTGACCAGAATATTTTTCTAAAGTTACGAAAAAAGGCACTGAAAACGCGCATTTTTAGTTAGCCTACACTGGCATGATGAAATGGCCACTGCCCACTCCATGGTCCGAGTGCGTTGATGAAACTTACCATTTTGGAAAGCTAATGGCAGTACCTTTCCAGCGATATATGCCACTTGACCAGAATATTTTTCTAAAGTTACGAAAAAAGGCACTGAAAACGCGCATTTTTAGTTAGCCTACACTGGCATGATGAAGTGGCCACTGCCTACTCCATTAAGTGGCCACTGCCCACTCCATGGTCCGAGTGCGTTGATGAAACTTACCATTTTGGAAAGCTAATGGCAGTACCTTTCCAGCGATATATGCCACTTGACCAGAATATTTTTCTAAAGTTACGAAAAAAGGCACTGAAAACGCGCATTTTTAGTTAGCCTACACTGGCATGATGAAGTGGCCACTGCCCACTCCATGGTCCGAGTGCGTTGATGAAACTTACCATTTTGGAAAGCTAATAGCAGCACCTTTCCAGCGATATATGCCACTTGGCCAGAATATTTTTCTAAAGTTACGAAAAAAGGCACTGAAAACGCGCATTTTTAGTTAGCCTACACTGGCATGATGAAGTGCCACTCCATTAAGTGGCCGCTGCCCACTCCATTGTCCGAGTGCGTTGATGAAACTTACCATTTTGGAAAGCTAATGGCAGTACCTTTCCAGCGATATATGCCACTTGACCAGAATATTTTTCTAAAGTTACGAAAAAAGGCACTGAAAACGCGCATTTTTAGTTAGCCTACACTGGCATGATGAAATGGCCACTGCCCACTCCATGGTCCGAGTGCGTTGATGAAACTTACCATTTTGGAAAGCTAATGGCAGTACCTTTCCAGCGATATATGCCACTTGGCCAGAATATTTTTCTAAAGTTACGAAAAAAGGCACTGAAAACGCGCATTTTTAGTTAGCCTACACTGGCATGATGAAGTGCCACTCCATTAAGTGGCCACTGCCCACTCCATGGTCCGAGTGCGTTGATGAAACTTACCATTTTGGAAAGCTAATGGCAGCACCTTTCCAGCGATATATGCCACTTGGCCAGAATATTTTTCTAAAGTTACGAAAAAAGGCACTGAAAACGCTTATTTTTAGTTAGCCTACACTGGCATGATGAAGTGCCACTCCATTAAGTGGCCATTGCCCACTCCATGGTCCGAGTGCGCTGATGAAACTTACCATTTTGGAAAGCTAATGGCAGCACCTTTCCAGCGATATACGCCACTTGGCCAGAATATTTTTCTAAAGTTACGAAAAAAGGCACTGAAAACGCGCATTTTTAGTTAACCTACACTGGCATGATGAAGTGCAACTCCATTATGTGGCCACTATCCACTCCATGGTCCGAGTGCGTTGATGAAACTTACCATTTTGGAAAGCTAATAGCAGCACTTTTCCAGCGATATATGCCACTTGGCCAGAATATTTTTCTAAAGTTACGAAAAAAGGCACTGAAAACGCTTATTTTTAGTTAGCCTACACTGGCATGATGAAGTGCCACTCCATTAAGTGGCCATTGCCCACTCCATGGTCCGAGTGCGTTGATGAAACTTACCATTTTGGAAAGCTAATGGCAGCACCTTTCCAGCGATATATGCCACTTGGCCAGAATATTTTTCTAAAGTTACGAAAAAAGGCACTGAAAACGCTTATTTTTAGTTAGCCTACACTGGCATGATGAAGTGCCACTCCATTAAGTGGCCATTGCCCACTCCATGGTCCGAGTGCGTTGATGAAACTTACCATTTTGGAAAGCTAATGGCAGTACCTTTCCAGCGATATATGCCACTTGGCCAGAATATTTTTCTAAAGTTACGAAAAAAGGCACTGAAAACGCGCATTTTTAGTTAGCCTACACTGGCATGATGAAGTGCCACTCCATTAAGTGGCCACTGCCCACTCCATTGTCCGAGTGCGTTGATGAAACTTACCATTTTGGAAAGCTAATGGCAGTACCTTTCCAGCGATATATGCCACTTGACCAGAATATTTTTCTAAAGTTACGAAAAAAGGCACTGAAAACGCGCATTTTTAGTTAGCCTACACTGGCATGATGAAATGGCCACTGCCCACTCCATGGTCCGAGTGCGTTGATGAAACTTACCATTTTGGAAAGCTAATGGCAGTACCTTTCCAGCGATATATGCCACTTGACCAGAATATTTTTCTAAAGTTACGAAAAAAGGCACTGAAAACGCGCATTTTTAGTTAGCCTACACTGGCATGATGAAGTGGCCACTGCCCACTCCATGGTCCGAGTGCGTTGATGAAACTTACCATTTTGGAAAGCTAATAGCAGCACCTTTCCAGCGATATATGCCACTTGGCCAGAATATTTTTCTAAAGTTACGAAAAAAGGCACTGAAAACGCGCATTTTTAGTTAGCCTACACTGGCATGATGAAGTGCCACTCCATTAAGTGGCCGCTGCCCACTCCATTGTCCGAGTGCGTTGATGAAACTTACCATTTTGGAAAGCTAATGGCAGTACCTTTCCAGCGATATATGCCACTTGACCAGAATATTTTTCTAAAGTTACGAAAAAAGGCACTGAAAACGCGCATTTTTAGTTAGCCTACACTGGCATGATGAAGTGCCACTCCATTAAGTGGCCACTGCCCACTCCATTGTCCGAGTGCGTTGATGAAACTTACCATTTTGGAAAGCTAATGGCAGCACCTTTCCAGCGATATATGCCACTTGGCCAGAATATTTTTCTAAAGTTACGAAAAAAGGCACTGAAAACGCGCATTTTTAGTTAGCCTACACTGGCATGATGAAGTGCCACTCCATTAAGTGGCCGCTGCCCACTCCATGGTCCGAGTGCGTTGATGAAACTTACCATTTTGGAAAGCTAATGGCAGCACCTTTCCAGCGATATATGCCACTTGGCCAGAATATTTTTCTAAAGTTACGAAAAAAGGCACTGAAAACGCACATTTTTAGTTAGCCTACACTGGCATGATGAAGTGGCCACTGCCCACTCCATTAAGTGGCCACTGCCCACTCCATGGTCCGAGTGCGTTGATGAAACTTACGATTTTGGAAAGCTAATGGCAGCACCTTTCCAGCGATATATGCCACTTGGCCAGAATATTTTTCTAAAGTTACGAAAAAAGGCACTGAAAACGCAAATTTTTAGTTAGCCTACACTGGCATGATGAAGTGGCTACTGCCCACTCCATGGTCCGAGTGCGTTGATGAAACTTACCATTTTGGAAAGCTAATAGCAGCACCTTTCCAGCGATATATGCCACTTGGCCAGAATATTTTTCTAAAGTTACGAAAAAAGGCACTGAAAACGCGCATTTTTAGTTAGCCTACACTGGCATGATGAAGTGCCACTCCATTAAGTGGCCACTGCCCACTCCATTGTCCGAGTGCGTTGATGAAACTTACCATTTTGGAAAGCTAATGCCAGTACCTTTCCAGCGATATATGCCACTTGACCAGAATATTTTTCTAAAGTTACGAAAAAAGGCACTGAAAACGCGCATTTTTAGTTAGCCTACACTGGCATGATGAAGTGCCACTCCATTAAGTGGCCGCTGCCCACTCCATGGTCCGAGTGCGTTGATGAAACTTACCATTTTGGAAAGCTAATAGCAGCACCTTTCCAGCGATATATGCCACTTGGCCAGAATATTTTTCTAAAGTTACGAAAAAAGGCACTGAAAACGCGCATTTTTAGTTAGCCTACACTGGCATGATGAAGTGCCACTCCATTAAGTGGCCGCTGCCCACTCCATTGTCCGAGTGCGTTGATGAAACTTACCATTTTGGAAAGCTAATGCCAGTACCTTTCCAGCGATATATGCCACTTGACCAGAATATTTTTCTAAAGTTACGAAAAAAGGCACTGAAAACGCGCATTTTTAGTTAGCCTACACTGGCATGATGAAGTGCCACTCCATTAAGTGGCCGCTGCCCACTCCATGGTCCGAGTGCGTTGATGAAACTTACCATTTTGGAAAGCTAATAGCAGCACCTTTCCAGCGATATATGCCACTTGGCCAGAATATTTTTCTAAAGTTACGAAAAAAGGCACTGAAAACGCGCATTTTTAGTTAGCCTACACTGGCATGATGAAGTGCCACTCCATTAAGTGGCCGCTGCCCACTCCATGGTCCGAGTGCGTTGATGAAACTTACCATTTTGGAAAGCTAATGGCAGCACCTTTCCAGCGATATATGCCACTTGGCCAGAATATTTTTCTAAAGTTACGAAAAAAGGCACTGAAAACGCGCATTTTTAGTTAGCCTACACTGGCATGATGAAGTGGCCACTGCCCACTCCATGGTCCGAGTGCGTTGATGAAACTTACCATTTTGGAAAGCTAATAGCAGCACAGATAGCAGAGTGCGTTGATGAAACTTACCATTTTGGAAAGCTAATGGCAGTACCTTTCCAGCGATATATGCCACTTGGCCAGAATATTTTTCTAAAGTTACGAAAAAAGGCACTGAAAACGCGCATTTTTAGTTAGCCTACACTGGCATGATGAAGTGCCACTCCATTAAGTGGCCACTGCCCACTCCATTGTCCGAGTGCGTTGATGAAACTTACCATTTTGGAAAGCTAATGGCAGTACCTTTCCAGCGATATATGCCACTTGACCAGAATATTTTTCTAAAGTTACGAAAAAAGGCACTGAAAACGCGCATTTTTAGTTAGCCTACACTGGCATGATGAAGTGCCACTCCATTAAGTGGCCGCTGCCCACTCCATGGTCCGAGTGCGTTGGTGAAACTTACCATTTTGGAAAGCTAATGGCAGCACCTTTCCAGCGATATATGCCACTTGGCCAGAATATTTTTCTAAAGTTACGAAAAAAGGCACTGAAAACGCAAATTTTTAGTTAGCCTACACTGGCATGATGAAGTGGCTACTGCCCACTCCATGGTCCGAGTGCGTTGATGAAACTTACCATTTTGGAAAGCTAATGGCAGCACCTTTCCAGCGATATATACCACTTGGCCAGAATATTTTTCTAAAGTTACGAAAAAAGGCACTGAAAACGCACATTTTTAGTTAGCCTACACTGGCATGATGAAGTGGCCACTGCCCACTCCATTGTCCGAGTGCGTTGATGAAACTTACCATTTTGGAAAGCTAATGGCAGTACCTTTCCAGCGATATATGCCACTTGACCAGAATATTTTTCTAAAGTTACGAAAAAAGGCACTGAAAACGCGCATTTTTAGTTAGCCTACACTGGCATGATGAAGTGGCCACTGCCTACTCCATTAAGTGGCCACTGCCCACTCCATGGTCCGAGTGCGTTGATGAAACTTACCATTTTGGAAAGCTAATGGCAGTACCTTTCCAGCGATATATGCCACTTGACCAGAATATTTTTCTAAAGTTACGAAAAAAGGCACTGAAAACGCGCATTTTTAGTTAGCCTACACTGGCATGATGAAGTGGCCACTGCCCACTCCATGGTCCGAGTGCGTTGATGAAACTTACCATTTTGGAAAGCTAATAGCAGCACCTTTCCAGCGATATATGCCACTTGGCCAGAATATTTTTCTAAAGTTACGAAAAAAGGCACTGAAAACGCGCATTTTTAGTTAGCCTACACTGGCATGATGAAGTGCCACTCCATTAAGTGGCCGCTGCCCACTCCATTGTCCGAGTGCGTTGATGAAACTTACCATTTTGGAAAGCTAATGGCAGTACCTTTCCAGCGATATATGCCACTTGACCAGAATATTTTTCTAAAGTTACGAAAAAAGGCACTGAAAACGCGCATTTTTAGTTAGCCTACACTGGCATGATGAAGTGCCACTCCATTAAGTGGCCACTGCCCACTCCATTGTCCGAGTGCGTTGATGAAACTTACCATTTTGGAAAGCTAATGGCAGTACCTTTCCAGCGATATATGCCACTTGACCAGAATATTTTTCTAAAGTTACGAAAAAAGGCACTGAAAACGCGCATTTTTAGTTAGCCTACACTGGCATGATGAAGTGCCACTCCATTAAGTGGCCGCTGCCCACTCCATGGTCCGAGTGCGTTGATGAAACTTACCATTTTGGAAAGCTAATAGCAGCACCTTTCCAGCGATATATGCCACTTGGCCAGAATATTTTTCTAAAGTTACGAAAAAAGGCACTGAAAACGCACATTTTTAGTTAGCCTACACTGGCATGATGAAGTGGCCACTGCCCACTCCATGGTCCGAGTGCGTTGATGAAACTTACCATTTTGGAAAGCTAATGGCAGCACCTTTCCAGCGATATATGCCACTTGGCCAGAATATTTTTCTAAAGTTACGAAAAAAGGCACTGAATACGCACATTTTTAGTTAGCCTACACTGGCATGATGAAGTGGCCACTGCCCACTCCATGGTCCGAGTGCGTTGATGAAACTTACCATTTTGGAAAGCTAATAGCAGCACCTTTCCAGCGATATATGCCACTTGGCCAGAATATTTTTCTAAAGTTACGAAAAAAGGCACTGAAAACGCACATTTTTAGTTAGCCTACACTGGCATGATGAAGTGGCCACTGCCCACTCCATTGTCCGAGTGCGTTGATGAAACTTACCATTTTGGAAAGCTAATGGCAGTACCTTTCCAGCGATATATGCCACTTGACCAGAATATTTTTCTAAAGTTACGAAAAAAGGCACTGAAAACGCGCATTTTTAGTTAGCCTACACTGGCATGATGAAGTGGCCACTGCCTACTCCATTAAGTGGCCACTGCCCACTCCATGGTCCGAGTGCGTTGATGAAACTTACCATTTTGGAAAGCTAATGGCAGTACCTTTCCAGCGATATATGCCACTTGACCAGAATATTTTTCTAAAGTTACGAAAAAAGGCACTGAAAACGCGCATTTTTAGTTAGCCTACACTGGCATGATGAAATGCCACTCCATTAAGTGGCCGCTGCCCACTCCATTGTCCGAGTGCGTTGATGAAACTTACCATTTTGGAAAGCTAATGGCAGTACCTTTCCAGCGATATATGCCACTTGACCAGAATATTTTTCTAAAGTTACGAAAAAAGGCACTGAAAACGCGCATTTTTAGTTAGCCTACACTGGCATGATGAAGTGCCACTCCATTAAGTGGCCACTGCCCACTCCATTGTCCGAGTGCGTTGATGAAACTTACCATTTTGGAAAGCTAATGGCAGTACCTTTCCAGCGATATATGCCACTTGACCAGAATATTTTTCTAAAGTTACGAAAAAAGGCACTGAAAACGCGCATTTTTAGTTAGCCTACACTGGCATGATGAAGTGCCCCTCCATTAAGTGGCCGCTGCCCACTCCATGGTCCGAGTGCGTTGATGAAACTTACCATTTTGGAAAGCTAATGGCAGCACCTTTCCAGCGATATATGCCACTTGGCCAGAATATTTTTCTAAAGTTACGAAAAAAGGCACTGAAAACGCACATTTTTAGTTAGCCTACACTGGCATGATGAAGTGGCCACTGCCCACTCCATGGTCCGAGTGCGTTGATGAAACTTACCATTTTGGAAAGCTAATGGCAGCACCTTTCCAGCGATATATGCCACTTGGCCAGAATATTTTTCTAAAGTTACGAAAAAAGGCACTGAATACGCACATTTTTAGTTAGCCTACACTGGCATGATGAAGTGGCCACTGCCCACTCCATGGTCCGAGTGCGTTGATGAAACTTACCATTTTGGAAAGCTAATGGCAGCACCTTTCCAGCGATATATGCCACTTGGCCAGAATATTTTTCTAAAGTTACGAAAAAAGGCACTGAATACGCACATTTTTAGTTAGCCTACACTGGCATGATGAAGTGGCCACTGCCCACTCCATGGTCCGAGTGCGTTGATGAAACTTACCATTTTGGAAAGCTAATAGCAGCACCTTTCCAGCGATATATGCCACTTGGCCAGAATATTTTTCTAAAGTTACGAAAAAAGGCACTGAAAACGCACATTTTTAGTTAGCCTACACTGGCATGATGAAGTGGCCACTGCCCACTCCATTGTCCGAGTGCGTTGATGAAACTTACCATTTTGGAAAGCTAATGGCAGTACCTTTCCAGCGATATATGCCACTTGACCAGAATATTTTTCTAAAGTTACGAAAAAAGGCACTGAAAACGCGCATTTTTAGTTAGCCTACACTGGCATGATGAAGTGGCCACTGCCTACTCCATTAAGTGGCCACTGCCCACTCCATGGTCCGAGTGCGTTGATGAAACTTACCATTTTGGAAAGCTAATGGCAGTACCTTTCCAGCGATATATGCCACTTGACCAGAATATTTTTCTAAAGTTACGAAAAAAGGCACTGAAAACGCGCATTTTTAGTTAGCCTACACTGGCATGATGAAATGCCACTCCATTAAGTGGCCGCTGCCCACTCCATTGTCCGAGTGCGTTGATGAAACTTACCATTTTGGAAAGCTAATAGCAGCACCTTTCCAGCGATATATGCCACTTGACCAGAATATTTTTCTAAAGTTACGAAAAAAGGCACTGAAAACGCGCATTTTTAGTTAGCCTACACTGGCATGATGAAGTGCCACTCCATTAAGTGGCCACTGCCCACTCCATTGTCCGAGTGCGTTGATGAAACTTACCATTTTGGAAAGCTAATGGCAGTACCTTTCCAGCGATATATGCCACTTGACCAGAATATTTTTCTAAAGTTACGAAAAAAGGCACTGAAAACGCGCATTTTTAGTTAGCCTACACTGGCATGATGAAGTGCCACTCCATTAAGTGGCCGCTGCCCACTCCATGGTCCGAGTGCGTTGATGAAACTTACCATTTTGGAAAGCTAATGGCAGCACCTTTCCAGCGATATATGCCACTTGGCCAGAATATTTTTCTAAAGTTACGAAAAAAGGCACTGAAAACGCACATTTTTAGTTAGCCTACACTGGCATGATGAAGTGGCCACTGCCCACTCCATGGTCCGAGTGCGTTGATGAAACTTACCATTTTGGAAAGCTAATGGCAGCACCTTTCCAGCGATATATGCCACTTGGCCAGAATATTTTTCTAAAGTTACGAAAAAAGGCACTGAATACGCACATTTTTAGTTAGCCTACACTGGCATGATGAAGTGGCCACTGCCCACTCCATGGTCCGAGTGCGTTGATGAAACTTACCATTTTGGAAAGCTAATAGCAGCACCTTTCCAGCGATATATGCCACTTGGCCAGAATATTTTTCTAAAGTTACGAAAAAAGGCACTGAAAACGCACATTTTTAGTTAGCCTACACTGGCATGATGAAGTGGCCACTGCCCACTCCATTAAGTGGCCACTGCCCACTCCATGGTCCGAGTGCGTTGATGAAACTTACGATTTTGGAAAGCTAATGGCGGCACCTTTCCAGCGATATATGCCACTTGGCCAGAATATTTTTCTAAAGTTACGAAAAAAGGCACTGAAAACGCAAATTTTTAGTTAGCCTACACTGGCATGATGAAGTGGCTACTGCCCACTCCATGGTCCGAGTGCGTTGATGAAACTTACCATTTTGGAAAGCTAATAGCAGCACCTTTCCAGCGATATATGCCACTTGGCCAGAATATTTTTCTAAAGTTACGAAAAAAGGCACTGAAAACGCGCATTTTTAGTTAGCCTACACTGGCATGATGAAGTGCCACTCCATTAAGTGGCCACTGCCCACTCCATTGTCCGAGTGCGTTGATGAAACTTACCATTTTGGAAAGCTAATGGCAGTACCTTTCCAGCGATATATGCCACTTGACCAGAATATTTTTCTAAAGTTACGAAAAAAGGCACTGAAAACGCGCATTTTTAGTTAGCCTACACTGGCATGATGAAGTGCCACTCCATTAAGTGGCCGCTGCCCACTCCATGGTCCGAGTGCGTTGATGAAACTTACCATTTTGGAAAGCTAATGGCAGCACCTTTCCAGCGATATATGCCACTTGGCCAGAATATTTTTCTAAAGTTACGAAAAAAGGCACTGAAAACGCAAATTTTTAGTTAGCCTACACTGGCATGATGAAGTGGCTACTGCCCACTCCATGGTCCGAGTGCGTTGATGAAACTTACCATTTTGGAAAGCTAATGGCAGCACCTTTCCAGCGATATATGCCACTTGGCCAGAATATTTTTCTAAAGTTACGAAAAAAGGCACTGAAAACGCGCATTTTTAGTTAGCCTACACTGGCATGATGAAGTGCCACTCCATTAAGTGGCCACTGCCCACTCCATTGTCCGAGTGCGTTGATGAAACTTACCATTTTGGAAAGCTAATGCCAGTACCTTTCCAGCGATATATGCCACTTGACCAGAATATTTTTCTAAAGTTACGAAAAAAGGCACTGAAAACGCGCATTTTTAGTTAGCCTACACTGGCATGATGAAGTGGCCACTGCCCACTCCATGGTCCGAGTGCGTTGATGAAACTTACCATTTTGGAAAGCTAATGGCAGTACCTTTCCAGCGATATATGCCACTTGACCAGAATATTTTTCTAAAGTTACGAAAAAAGGCACTGAAAACGCGCATTTTTAGTTAGCCTACACTGGCATGATGAAGTGGCCACTGCCTACTCCATTAAGTGGCCACTGCCCACTCCATGGTCCGAGTGCGTTGATGAAACTTACCATTTTGGAAAGCTAATAGCAGCGCCTTTCCAGCGATATATGCCACTTGGCCAGAATATTTTTCTAAAGTTACGAAAAAAGGCACTGAAAACGCGCATTTTTAGTTAGCCTACACTGGCATGATGAAGTGGCCACTGCCCACTCCATGGTCCGAGTGCGTTGATGAAACTTACCATTTTGGAAAGCTAATGGCAGCACCTTTCCAGCGATATATGCCACTTGGCCAGAATATTTTTCTAAAGTTACGAAAAAAGGCACTGAAAACGCGCATTTTTAGTTAGCCTACACTGGCATGATGAAGTGCCACTCCATTAAGTGGCCACTGCCCACTCCATTGTCCGAGTGCGTTGATGAAGCTTACCATTTTGGAAAGCTAATGGCAGTACCTTTCCAGCGATATATGCCACTTGACCAGAATATTTTTCTAAAGTTACGAAAAAAGGCACTGAAAACGCGCATTTTTAGTTAGCCTACACTGGCATGATGAAGTGGCCACTGCCCACTCCATGGTCCGAGTGCGTTGATGAAACTTACCATTTTGGAAAGCTAATAGCAGCACCTTTCCAGCGATATATGCCACTTGGCCAGAATATTTTTCTAAAGTTACGAAAAAGGCACTGAAAACGCGCATTTTTAGTTAGCCTACACTGGCATGATGAAGTGCCACTCCATTAAGTGGCCACTGCCCACTCCATTGTCCGAGTGCGTTGATGAAACTTACCATTTTGGAAAGCTAATGGCAGTACCTTTCCAGCGATATATGCCACTTGACCAGAATATTTTTCTAAAGTTACGAAAAAAGGCACTGAAAACGCGCATTTTTAGTTAGCCTACACTGGCATGATGAAGTGGCCACTGCCTACTCCATTAAGTGGCCACTGCCCACTCCATGGTCCGAATGCGTTGATGAAACTTACCATCTTGGAAAGCTAATGGCAGTACCTTTCCAGCGATATATGCCACTTGACCAGAATATTTTTCTAAAGTTACGAAAAAAGGCACTGAAAACGCGCATTTTTAGTTAGCCTACACTGGCATGATGAAGTGCCACTCCATTAAGTGGCCACTGCCCACTCCATCGTCCGAGTGCGTTGATGAAGCTTACCATTTTGGAAAGCTAGAGCTTTTAGAGCTCGGTATCCTCGGTTATGCTTGAGAGAGGATGGTCATTAAAGGCTCTAGTGATCGATTTGATTAGAAAATTGGCAAAAATGAGAACATATGCTTAAATATAGCCAACACAGTCTTTCAAAAGTTGCTATTAAGTGATTTCTGGGGATATTGCACTGTTCGACATGTATTTATCTTACAAAATATAATTTATTAACGCCTTCTGACAATTCTTATGAAATTTCAATACCATACGACAGCTACTTTTAAAGTTGAGATGAGTTGAGTTAACAAGTCTTGTACTGAATGAAAAAATCCTGAAGGTAATCAAATATATTTAAATATCCTTCTAAACAACGATTTTTAACCTACTCTCCTAATGTGATACACGTTTTTGCTCCTTGCCATTCCAACAAACCTATATTCTAATTTTCTTTTAAAAGATCGAGCATCTCTTGATCTTGGAACTTGGAATTCATCGAAGTATTGAGCGAGGAAGCCAACACAAAGTTGAGTGTATGAGTACTCGTGCCTTCTGAGACTGTTGGCCCCCCGGGCCAAATGTAAAGAATTGCCTTCTCGGTTCTGATTTTTGTTTTAAAAGATCGAGCATCTCTTGGTCTTTTATTAAACTTTTATCATTTTCATCCGGAACTTGGATTTCATCGAAGTATGTGAGCGAGAAAGCCAACACAAAGTTGAGTGTCTGAGCACTCCTGCCTTCTGAGACTGACATATGGGTCAAATGTAAAAAATTGCCTTCTCGGTTTTAATTTTTGTTTTAAAAGATCGAGCATCTCTTGGTCTTTTATTAAACTTTTATCATTTTCATCCAGAACTTGGATTTCATGGAAGTATGTGAGCGAGAAAGCCAACACAAAGTTGAGTGTATGAGCACTCCTGCCTTCTGAGACTGACATATGGGTCAAATGTAAAGAATTGCCTTCTCGGTTCTAATTTTTGTTTTAAAAGATCGAGCATCTCTTGGTCTTTTATTAAACTTTTATCATTTTCATCCAGAACTTGGATTTCATGGAAGTATGTGAGCGAGAAAGCCAACACAAAGTTGAGTGTATGAGCACTCCTGCCTTCTGAGACTGACATATGGGTCAAATGTAAAAAATTGCCTTCTCGGTTTTAGTTTTTGTTTTAAAAGATTGAGCATCTCTTGGTCTTTTATTAAACTTTTATCATTTTCATCCAGAACTTGGATTTCATGGAAGTATATGAGCGAGAAAGCCAACACAAAGTTGAGTGTATGAGCACTCCTGCCTTCTGAGACTGACATATGGGTCAAATGTAAAAAATTGCCTTCTCGGTTCTAATTTTTGTTTTAAAAGATCGAGCATCTCTTGGTCTTTTATTAAACTTTTATCATTTTCATCCAGAACTTGGATTTCATGGAAGTATATGAGCGAGAAAGCCAACACAAAGTTGAGTGTATGAGCACTCCTGCCTTCTGAGACTGACATATGGGTCAAATGTAAAAAATTGCCTTCTCGGTTTTAATTTTTGTTTTAAAAGATCGAGCATCTCTTGGTCTTTTATTAAACTTTTATCATTTTCATCCAGAACTTGGATTTCATGGAAGTATGTGAGCGAGAAAGCCAACACAAAGTTGAGTGTATGAGCACTCCTGCCTTCTGAGACTGACATATGGGTCAAATGTAAAAAATTGCCTTCTCGGTTTTAATTTTTGTTTTAAAAGATCGAGCATCTCTTGGTCTTTTATTAAACTTTTATCATTTTCATCCAGAACTTGGATTTCATGGAAGTATATGAGCGAGAAAGCCAACACAAAGTTGAGTGTATGAGCACTCCTGCCTTCTGAGACTGACATATGGGTCAAATGTAAAGAATTGCCTTCTCGGTTCTAATTTTTGTTTTAAAAGATCGAGCATCTCTTGGTCTCTTATTAAACTTTTATCATTTTCATCCAGAACTTGGATTTCATGGAAGTATATGAGCGAGAAAGCCAACACAAAGTTGAGTGTTTGAGTACTCCTGCCTTTTGAGACTGACATATGGGTCAAATGTAAAGAATTGCCTTCTCGGTTCTAATTTTTGTTTTAAAAGATCGAGCATCTCTTGGTCTTTTATTAAACTTTTATCATTTTCATCCAGAACTTGGATTTCATGGAAGTATATGAGCGAGAAAGCCAACACAAAGTTGAGTGTATGAGCACTCCTGCCTTCTGAGACTGACATATGGGTCAAATGTAAAGAATTGCCTTCTCGGTTCTAATTTTTGTTTTAAAAGATCGAGCATCTCTTGGTCTTTTATTAAACTTTTATCATTTTCATCCAGAACTTGGATTTCATGGAAGTATATGAGCGAGAAAGCCAACACAAAGTTGAGTGTATGAGCACTCCTGCCTTCTGAGACTGACATATGGGTCAAATGTAAAAAATTGCCTTCTCGGTTTTAATTTTTGTTTTAAAAGATCGAGCATCTCTTGGTCTTTTATTAAACTTTTATCATTTTCATCCAGAACTTGGATTTCATGGAAGTATATGAGCGAGAAAGCCAACACAAAGTTGAGTGTATGAGCACTCCTGCCTTCTGAGACTGACATATGGGTCAAATGTAAAGAATTGCCTTCTCGGTTCTAATTTTTGTTTTAAAAGATCGAGCATCTCTTGGTCTTTTATTAAACTTTTATCATTTTCATCCAGAACTTGGATTTCATGGAAGTATATGAGCGAGAAAGCCAACACAAAGTTGAGTGTTTGAGTACTCCTGCCTTTTGAGACTGACATATGGGTCAAATGTAAAGAATTGCCTTCTCGGTTCTAATTTTTGTTTTAAAAGATCGAGCATCTCTTGGTCTTTTATTAAACTTTTATCATTTTCATCCAGAACTTGGATTTCATGGAAGTATATGAGCGAGAAAGCCAACATAAAGTTGAGTGTATGAGCACTCCTGCCTTCTGAGACTGACATATGGGTCAAATGTAAAAAATTGCCTTCTCGGTTTTAATTTTTGTTTTAAAAGATCGAGCATCTCTTGGTCTTTTATTAAACTTTTATCATTTTCATCCAGAACTTGGATTTCATGGAAGTATATGAGCGAGAAAGCCAACTCAAAGTTGAGTGTATGAGCACTCCTGCCTTCTGAGACTGACATATGGGTCAAATGTAAAGAATTGCCTCTCGGTTCTAATTTTTGTTTTAAAAGATCGAGCATCTCTTGGTCTTTTATTAAACTTTTATCATTTTCATCCAGAACTTGGATTTCATGGAAGTATATGAGCGAGAAAGCCAACACAAAGTTGAGTGTTTGAGTACTCCTGCCTTTTGAGACTGACATATGGGTCAAATGTAAAGAATTGCCTTCTCGGTTCTAATTTTTGTTTTAAAAGATCGAGCATCTCTTGGTCTTTTATTAAACTTTTATCATTTTCATCCAGAACTTGGATTTCATGGAAGTATATGAGCGAGAAAGCCAACATAAAGTTGAGTGTATGAGCACTCCTGCCTTCTGAGACTGACATATGGGTCAAATGTAAAAAATTGCCTTCTCGGTTTTAATTTTTGTTTTAAAAGATCGAGCATCTCTTGGTCTTTTATTAAACTTTTATCATTTTCATCCAGAACTTGGATTTCATGGAAGTATATGAGCGAGAAAGCCAACTCAAAGTTGAGTGTATGAGCACTCCTGCCTTCTGAGACTGACATATGGGTCAAATGTAAAGAATTGCCTTCTCGGTTCTAATTTTTGTTTTAAAAGATCGAGCATCTCTTGGTCTTTTATTAAACTTTTATCATTTTCATCCAGAACTTGGATTTCATGGAAGTATGTGAGCGAGAAAGCCAACACAAAGTTGAGTGTATGAGCACTCCTGCCTTCTGAGACTGACATATGGGTCAAATGTAAAAAATTGCCTTCTCGGTTCTAATTTTTGTTTTAAAAGATCGAGCATCTCTTGGTCTTTTATTAAACTTTTATCATTTTCATCCAGAACTTGGATTTCATGGAAGTATATGAGCGAGAAAGCCAACACAAAGTTGAGTGTATGAGCACTCCTGCCTTCTGAGACTGACATATGGGTCAAATGTAAAAAATTGCCTTCTCGGTTTTAATTTTTGTTTTAAAAGATCGAGCATCTCTTGGTCTTTTATTAAACTTTTATCATTTTCATCCAGAACTTGGATTTCATGGAAGTATGTGAGCGAGAAAGCCAACACAAAGTTGAGTGTATGAGCACTCCTGCCTTCTGAGACTGACATATGGGTCAAATGTAAAAAATTGCCTTCTCGGTTTTAATTTTTGTTTTAAAAGATCGAGCATCTCTTGGTCTTTTATTAAACTTTTATCATTTTCATCCAGAACTTGGATTTCATGGAAGTATATGAGCGAGAAAGCCAACACAAAGTTGAGTGTATGAGCACTCCTGCCTTCTGAGACTGACATATGGGTCAAATGTAAAGAATTGCCTTCTCGGTTCTAATTTTTGTTTTAAAAGATCGAGCATCTCTTGGTCTTTTATTAAACTTTTATCATTTTCATCCAGAACTTGGATTTCATGGAAGTATATGAGCGAGAAAGCCAACACAAAGTTGAGTGTATGAGCACTCCTGCCTTCTGAGACTGACATATGGGTCAAATGTAAAAAATTGCCTTCTCGGTTTTAATTTTTGTTTTAAAAGATCGAGCATCTCTTGGTCTTTTATTAAACTTTTATCATTTTCATCCAGAACTTGGATTTCATGGAAGTATATGAGCGAGAAAGCCAACACAAAGTTGAGTGTTTGAGTACTCCTGCCTTTTGAGACTGACATATGGGTCAAATGTAAAGAATTGCCTTCTCGGTTCTAATTTTTGTTTTAAAAGATCGAGCATCTCTTGGTCTTTTATTAAACTTTTATCATTTTCATCCAGAACTTGGATTTCATGGAAGTATATGAGCGAGAAAGCCAACATAAAGTTGAGTGTATGAGCACTCCTGCCTTCTGAGACTGACATATGGGTCAAATGTAAAAAATTGCCTTCTCGGTTTTAATTTTTGTTTTAAAAGATCGAGCATCTCTTGGTCTTTTATTAAACTTTTATCATTTTCATCCAGAACTTGGATTTCATGGAAGTATATGAGCGAGAAAGCCAACTCAAAGTTGAGTGTATGAGCACTCCTGCCTTCTGAGACTGACATATGGGTCAAATGTAAAGAATTGCCTTCTCGGTTCTAATTTTTGTTTTAAAAGATCGAGCATCTCTTGGTCTTTTATTAAACTTTTATCATTTTCATCCAGAACTTGGATTTCATGGAAGTATATGAGCGAGAAAGCCAACACAAAGTTGAGTGTTTGAGTACTCCTGCCTTTTGAGACTGACATATGGGTCAAATGTAAAGAATTGCCTTCTCGGTTCTAATTTTTGTTTTAAAAGATCGAGCATCTCTTGGTCTTTTATTAAACTTTTATCATTTTCATCCAGAACTTGGATTTCATGGAAGTATATGAGCGAGAAAGCCAACACAAAGTTGAGTGTATGAGCACTCCTGCCTTCTGAGACTGACATATGGGTCAAATGTAAAAAATTGCCTTCTCGGTTTTAATTTTTGTTTTAAAAGATCGAGCATCTCTTGGTCTTTTATTAAACTTTTATCATTTTCATCCAGAACTTGGATTTCATGGAAGTATATGAGCGAGAAAGCCAACACAAAGTTGAGTGTATGAGCACTCCTGCCTTCTGAAACTGACATATGGGTCAAATGTAAAGAATTGCCTTCTCGGTTTTAATTTTTGTTTTAAAAGATCGAGCATCTCTTGGTCTTTTATTAAACCTTTATCATTTTCATCCAGAACTTGGATTTCATGGAAGTATATGAGCGAGAAAGCCAACACAAAGTTGAGGGTATGAGTACTCGTGCCTTCTGAGACTGTTGGCCCCCACTCTGGGTCAAATGTAAAGAATTGCCTTCTCGGTTCTAATTTTTGTTTTAAAAGATCGAGCATCTCTTGGTTTTTTATTAAACTTTTATCATTTTCATCCAGAACTTGGATTTCATGGAAGTATATGAGCGAGAAAGCCAACACAAAGTTGAGTGTATGAGCACTCCTGCCTTCTGAGACTGACATATGGGTCAAATGTAAAGAATTGCCTTCTCGGTTTTAATTTTTGTTTTAAAAGATCGAGCATCTCTTGGTCTTTTATTAAACTTTTATCATTTTCATCCAGAACTTGGATTTCATGGAAGTATATGAGCGAGAAAGCCAACACAAAGTTGAGTGTATGAGCACTCCTGCCTTCTGAGACTGACATATGGGTCAAATGTAAAGAATTGCCTTCTCGGTTCTAATTTTTGTTTTAAAAGATCGAGCATCTCTTGGTCTTTTATTAAACTTTTATCATTTTCATCCAGAACTTGGATTTCATGGAAGTATATGAGCGAGAAAGCCAACACAAAGTTGAGTGTATGAGCACTCCTGCCTTCTGAGACTGACATATGGGTCAAATGTAAAGAATTGCCTTCTCGGTTCTAATTTTTGTTTTAAAAGATCGAGCATCTCTTGGTCTTTTATTAAACTTTTATCATTTTCATCCAGAACTTGGATTTCATGGAAGTATATGAGCGAGAAAGCCAACACAAAGTTGAGTGTATGAGCACTCCTGCCTTCTGAGACTGACATATGGGTCAAATGTAAAGAATTGCCTTCTCGGTTCTAGTTTTTGTTTTAAAAGATCGAGCATCTCTTGGTCTTTTATTAAACTTTTATCATTTTCATCCAGAACTTGGATTTCATGGAAGTATATGAGCGAGAAAGCCAACACAAAGTTGAGTGTTTGAGTACTCCTGCCTTTTGAGACTGACATATGGGTCAAATGTAAAGAATTGCCTTCTCGGTTCTAATTTTTGTTTTAAAAGATCGAGCATCTCTTGGTCTTTTATTAAGCTTTTATCATTTTCATCCAGAACTTGGATTTCATGGAAGTATATGAGCGAGAAAGCCAACACAAAGTTGAGTGTATGAGCACTCCTGCCTTCTGAGACTGACATATGGGTCAAATGTAAAGAATTGCCTTCTCGGTTCTAATTTTTGTTTTAAAAGATCGAGCATCTCTTGGTCTTTTATTAAACTTTTATCATTTTCATCCAGAACTTGGATTTCATGGAAGTATATGAGCGAGAAAGCCAACACAAAGTTGAGTGTTTGAGTACTCCTGCCTTCTGAGACTGACATATGGGTCAAATGTAAAGAATTGCCTTCTCGGTTCTAATTTTTGTTTTAAAAGATCGAGCATCTCTTGGTCTTTTATTAAACTTTTATCATTTTCATCCAGAACTTGGATTTCATGGAAGTATATGAGCGAGAAAGCCAACATAAAGTTGAGTGTATGAGCACTCCTGCCTTCTGAGACTGACATATGGGTCAAATGTAAAAAATTGCCTTCTCGGTTTTAATTTTTGTTTTAAAAGATCGAGCATCTCTTGGTCTTTTATTAAACTTTTATCATTTTCATCCAGAACTTGGATTTCATGGAAGTATATGAGCGAGAAAGCCAACTCAAAGTTGAGTGTATGAGCACTCCTGCCTTCTGAGACTGACATATGGGTCAAATGTAAAGAATTGCCTTCTCGGTTCTAATTTTTGTTTTAAAAGATCGAGCATCTCTTGGTCTTTTATTAAACTTTTATCATTTTCATCCAGAACTTGGATTTCATGGAAGTATATGAGCGAGAAAGCCAACTCAAAGTTGAGTGTATGAGCACTCCTGCCTTCTGAGACTGACATATGGGTCAAATGTAAAGAATTGCCTTCTCGGTTCTAATTTTTGTTTTAAAAGATCGAGCATCTCTTGGTCTTTTATTAAACTTTTATCATTTTCATCCAGAACTTGGATTTCATGGAAGTATGTGAGCGAGAAAGCCAACACAAAGTTGAGTGTATGAGCACTCCTGCCTTCTGAGACTGACATATGGGTCAAATGTAAAAAATTGCCTTCTCGGTTCTAATTTTTGTTTTAAAAGATCGAGCATCTCTTGGTCTTTTATTAAACTTTTATCATTTTCATCCAGAACTTGGATTTCATGGAAGTATATGAGCGAGAAAGCCAACACAAAGTTGAGTGTATGAGCACTCCTGCCTTCTGAGACTGACATATGGGTCAAATGTAAAAAATTGCCTTCTCGGTTTTAATTTTTGTTTTAAAAGATCGAGCATCTCTTGGTCTTTTATTAAACTTTTATCATTTTCATCCAGAACTTGGATTTCATGGAAGTATGTGAGCGAGAAAGCCAACACAAAGTTGAGTGTATGAGCACTCCTGCCTTCTGAGACTGACATATGGGTCAAATGTAAAAAATTGCCTTCTCGGTTTTAATTTTTGTTTTAAAAGATCGAGCATCTCTTGGTCTTTTATTAAACTTTTATCATTTTCATCCAGAACTTGGATTTCATGGAAGTATATGAGCGAGAAAGCCAACACAAAGTTGAGTGTATGAGCACTCCTGCCTTCTGAGACTGACATATGGGTCAAATGTAAAGAATTGCCTTCTCGGTTCTAATTTTTGTTTTAAAAGATCGAGCATCTCTTGGTCTTTTATTAAACTTTTATCATTTTCATCCAGAACTTGGATTTCATGGAAGTATATGAGCGAGAAAGCCAACACAAAGTTGAGTGTATGAGCACTCCTGCCTTCTGAGACTGACATATGGGTCAAATGTAAAAAAATGCCTTCTCGGTTTTAATTTTTGTTTTAAAAGATCGAGCATCTCTTGGTCTTTTATTAAACTTTTATCATTTTCATCCAGAACTTGGATTTCATGGAAGTATATGAGCGAGAAAGCCAACTCAAAGTTGAGTGTATGAGCACTCCTGCCTTCTGAGACTGACATATGGGTCAAATGTAAAGAATTGCCTTCTCGGTTCTAATTTTTGTTTTAAAAGATCGAGCATCTCTTGGTCTTTTATTAAACTTTTATCATTTTCATCCAGAACTTGGATTTCATGGAAGTATATGAGCGAGAAAGCCAACACAAAGTTGAGTGTTTGAGTACTCCTGCCTTTTGAGACTGACATATGGGTCAAATGTAAAGAATTGCCTTCTCGGTTCTAATTTTTGTTTTAAAAGATCGAGCATCTCTTGGTCTTTTATTAAACTTTTATCATTTTCATCCAGAACTTGGATTTCATGGAAGTATATGAGCGAGAAAGCCAACACAAAGTTGAGTGTATGAGCACTCCTGCCTTCTGAGACTGACATATGGGTCAAATGTAAAAAATTGCCTTCTCGGTTTTAATTTTTGTTTTAAAAGATCGAGCATCTCTTGGTCTTTTATTAAACTTTTATCATTTTCATCCAGAACTTGGATTTCATGGAAGTATATGAGCGAGAAAGCCAACACAAAGTTGAGTGTATGAGCACTCCTGCCTTCTGAGACTGACATATGGGTCAAATGTAAAGAATTGCCTTCTCGGTTTTAATTTTTGTTTTAAAAGATCGAGCATCTCTTGGTCTTTTATTAAACCTTTATCATTTTCATCCAGAACTTGGATTTCATGGAAGTATATGAGCGAGAAAGCCAACACAAAGTTGAGGGTATGAGTACTCGTGCCTTCTGAGACTGTTGGCCCCCACTCTGGGTCAAATGTAAAGAATTGCCTTCTCGGTTCTAATTTTTGTTTTAAAAGATCGAGCATCTCTTGGTTTTTTATTAAACTTTTATCATTTTCATCCAGAACTTGGATTTCATGGAAGTATATGAGCGAGAAAGCCAACACAAAGTTGAGTGTATGAGCACTCCTGCCTTCTGAGACTGACATATGGGTCAAATGTAAAGAATTGCCTTCTCGGTTTTAATTTTTGTTTTAAAAGATCGAGCATCTCTTGGTCTTTTATTAAACTTTTATCATTTTCATCCAGAACTTGGATTTCATGGAAGTATATGAGCGAGAAAGCCAACACAAAGTTGAGTGTATGAGTACTCCTGCCTTCTGAGACTGACATATGGGTCAAATGTAAAGAATTGCCTTCTCGGTTCTAATTTTTGTTTTAAAAGATCGAGCATCTCTTGGTCTTTTATTAAACTTTTATCATTTTCATCCAGAACTTGGATTTCATGGAAGTATATGAGCGAGAAAGCCAACACAAAGTTGAGTGTATGAGCACTCCTGCCTTCTGAGACTGACATATGGGTCAAATGTAAAGAATTGCCTTCTCGGTTCTAATTTTTGTTTTAAAAGATCGAGCATCTCTTGGTCTTTTATTAAACTTTTATCATTTTCATCCAGAACTTGGATTTCATGGAAGTATATGAGCGAGAAAGCCAACACAAAGTTGAGTGTATGAGCACTCCTGCCTTCTGAGACTGACATATGGGTCAAATGTAAAGAATTGCCTTCTCGGTTCTAATTTTTGTTTTAAAAGATCGAGCATCTCTTGGTCTTTTATTAAACTTTTATCATTTTCATCCAGAACTTGGATTTCATGGAAGTATATGAGCGAGAAAGCCAACACAAAGTTGAGTGTTTGAGTACTCCTGCCTTTTGAGACTGACATATGGGTCAAATGTAAAGAATTGCCTTCTCGGTTCTAATTTTTGTTTTAAAAGATCGAGCATCTCTTGGTCTTTTATTAAGCTTTTATCATTTTCATCCAGAACTTGGATTTCATGGAAGTATATGAGCGAGAAAGCCAACACAAAGTTGAGTGTATGAGCACTCCTGCCTTCTGAGACTGACATATGGGTCAAATGTAAAGAATTGCCTTCTCGGTTCTAATTTTTGTTTTAAAAGATCGAGCATCTCTTGGTCTTTTATTAAACTTTTATCATTTTCATCCAGAACTTGGATTTCATGGAAGTATATGAGCGAGAAAGCCAACATAAAGTTGAGTGTATGAGCACTCCTGCCTTCTGAGACTGACATATGGGTCAAATGTAAAAAATTGCCTTCTCGGTTTTAATTTTTGTTTTAAAAGATCGAGCATCTCTTGGTCTTTTATTAAACTTTTATCATTTTCATCCAGAACTTGGATTTCATGGAAGTATATGAGCGAGAAAGCCAACTCAAAGTTGAGTGTATGAGCACTCCTGCCTTCTGAGACTGACATATGGGTCAAATGTAAAGAATTGCCTTCTCGGTTCTAATTTTTGTTTTAAAAGATCGAGCATCTCTTGGTCTTTTATTAAACTTTTATCATTTTCATCCAGAACTTGGATTTCATGGAAGTATATGAGCGAGAAAGCCAACTCAAAGTTGAGTGTATGAGCACTCCTGCCTTCTGAGACTGACATATGGGTCAAATGTAAAAAATTGCCTTCTCGGTTCTAATTTTTGTTTTAAAAGATCGAGCATCTCTTGGTCTTTTATTAAACTTTTATCATTTTCATCCAGAACTTGGATTTCATGGAAGTATGTGAGCGAGAAAGCCAACACAAAGTTGAGTGTATGAGCACTCCTGCCTTCTGAGACTGACATATGGGTCAAATGTAAAAAATTGCCTTCTCGGTTCTAATTTTTGTTTTAAAAGATCGAGCATCTCTTGGTCTTTTATTAAACTTTTATCATTTTCATCCAGAACTTGGATTTCATGGAAGTATATGAGCGAGAAAGCCAACACAAAGTTGAGTGTATGAGCACTCCTGCCTTCTGAGACTGACATATGGGTCAAATGTAAAAAATTGCCTTCTCGGTTTTAATTTTTGTTTTAAAAGATCGAGCATCTCTTGGTCTTTTATTAAACTTTTATCATTTTCATCCAGAACTTGGATTTCATGGAAGTATGTGAGCGAGAAAGCCAACACAAAGTTGAGTGTATGAGCACTCCTGCCTTCTGAGACTGACATATGGGTCAAATGTAAAAAATTGCCTTCTCGGTTTTAATTTTTGTTTTAAAAGATCGAGCATCTCTTGGTCTTTTATTAAACTTTTATCATTTTCATCCAGAACTTGGATTTCATGGAAGTATATGAGCGAGAAAGCCAACACAAAGTTGAGTGTATGAGCACTCCTGCCTTCTGAGACTGACATATGGGTCAAATGTAAAGAATTGCCTTCTCGGTTCTAATTTTTGTTTTAAAAGATCGAGCATCTCTTGGTCTTTTATTAAACTTTTATCATTTTCATCCAGAACTTGGATTTCATGGAAGTATATGAGCGAGAAAGCCAACACAAAGTTGAGTGTATGAGCACTCCTGCCTTCTGAGACTGACATATGGGTCAAATGTAAAAAATTGCCTTCTCGGTTTTAATTTTTGTTTTAAAAGATCGAGCATCTCTTGGTCTTTTATTAAACTTTTATCATTTTCATCCAGAACTTGGATTTCATGGAAGTATATGAGCGAGAAAGCCAACACAAAGTTGAGTGTTTGAGTACTCCTGCCTTTTGAGACTGACATATGGGTCAAATGTAAAGAATTGCCTTCTCGGTTCTAATTTTTGTTTTAAAAGATCGAGCATCTCTTGGTCTTTTATTAAACTTTTATCATTTTCATCCAGAACTTGGATTTCATGGAAGTATATGAGCGAGAAAGCCAACTCAAAGTTGAGTGCATGAGCACTCCTGCCTTCTGAGACTGACATATGGGTCAAATGTAAAGAATTGCCTTCTCGGTTCTAATTTTTGTTTTAAAAGATCGAGCATCTCTTGGTCTTTTATTAAACTTTTATCATTTTCATCCAGAACTTGGATTTCATGGAAGTATATGAGCGAGAAAGCCAACATAAAGTTGAGTGTATGAGCACTCCTGCCTTCTGAGACTGACATATGGGTCAAATGTAAAAAATTGCCTTCTCGGTTTTAATTTTTGTTTTAAAAGATCGAGCATCTCTTGGTCTTTTATTAAACTTTTATCATTTTCATCTAGAACTTGGATTTCATGGAAGTATATGAGCGAGAAAGCCAACACAAAGTTGAGTGTATGAGCACTCCTGCCTTCTGAGACTGACATATGGGTCAAATGTAAAGAATTGCCTTCTCGGTTCTAATTTTTGTTTTAAAAGATCGAGCATCTCTTGGTCTTTTATTAAACTTTTATCATTTTCATCCAGAACTTGGATTTCATGGAAGTATATGAGCGAGAAAGCCAACACAAAGTTGAGTGTATGAGCACTCCTGCCTTCTGAGACTGACATATGGGTCAAATGTAAAAAATTGCCTTCTCGGTTTTAATTTTTGTTTTAAAAGATCGAGCATCTCTTGGTCTTTTATTAAACTTTTATCATTTTCATCCAGAACTTGGATTTCATGGAAGTATATGAGCGAGAAAGCCAACACAAAGTTGAGTGTATGAGCACTCCTGCCTTCTGAGACTGACATATGGGTCAAATGTAAAGAATTGCCTTCTCGGTTTTAATTTTTGTTTTAAAAGATCGAGCATCTCTTGGTCTTTTATTAAACCTTTATCATTTTCATCCAGAACTTGGATTTCATGGAAGTATATGAGCGAGAAAGCCAACACAAAGTTGAGGGTATGAGTACTCGTGCCTTCTGAGACTGTTGGCCCCCACTCTGGGTCAAATGTAAAGAATTGCCTTCTCGGTTTTAATTTTTGTTTTAAAAGATCGAGCATCTCTTGGTCTTTTATTAAACTTTTATCATTTTCATCCAGAACTTGGATTTCATGGAAGTATATGAGCGAGAAAGCCAACATAAAGTTGAGTGTATGAGTACTCCTGCCTTTTGAGACTGACATATGGGTCAAATGTAAAGAATTGCCTTCTCGGTTCTAATTTTTGTTTTAAAAGATCGAGCATCTCTTGGTCTTTTATTAAACTTTTATCATTTTCATCCAGAACTTGGATTTCATGGAAGTATATGAGCGAGAAAGCCAACACAAAGTTGAGTGTATGAGCACTCCTGCCTTCTGAGACTGACATATGGGTCAAATGTAAAGAATTGCCTTCTCGGTTTTAATTTTTGTTTTAAAAGATCGAGCATCTCTTGGTCTTTTATTAAACTTTTATCATTTTCATCCAGAACTTGGATTTCATGGAAGTATATGAGCGAGAAAGCCAACACAAAGTTGAGTGTATGAGCACTCCTGCCTTCTGAGACTGACATATGGGTCAAATGTAAAGAATTGCCTTCTCGGTTCTAATTTTTGTTTTAAAAGATCGAGCATCTCTTGGTCTTTTATTAAACTTTTATCATTTTCATCCAGAACTTGGATTTCATGGAAGTATATGAGCGAGAAAGCCAACACAAAGTTGAGTGTATGAGCACTCCTGCCTTCTGAGACTGACATATGGGTCAAATGTAAAGAATTGCCTTCTCGGTTCTAATTTTTGTTTTAAAAGATCGAGCATCTCTTGGTCTTTTATTAAACTTTTATCATTTTCATCCAGAACTTGGATTTCATGGAAGTATATGAGCGAGAAAGCCAACACAAAGTTGAGTGTTTGAGTACTCCTGCCTTTTGAGACTGACATATGGGTCAAATGTAAAGAATTGCCTTCTCGGTTCTAATTTTTGTTTTAAAAGATCGAGCATCTCTTGGTCTTTTATTAAGCTTTTATCATTTTCATCCAGAACTTGGATTTCATGGAAGTATATGAGCGAGAAAGCCAACACAAAGTTGAGTGTATGAGCACTCCTGCCTTCTGAGACTGACATATGGGTCAAATGTAAAAAATTGCCTTCTCGGTTTTAATTTTTGTTTTAAAAGATCGAGCATCTCTTGGTCTTTTATTAAACTTTTATCATTTTCATCCAGAACTTGGATTTCATGGAAGTATATGAGCGAGAAAGCCAACACAAAGTTGAGTGTATGAGCACTCCTGCCTTCTGAGACTGACATATGGGTCAAATGTAAAGAATTGCCTTCTCGGTTCTAATTTTTGTTTTAAAGGATCGAGCATCTCTTGGTCTTTTATTAAACTTTTATCATTTTCATCCAGAACTTGGATTTCATGGAAGTATATGAGCGAGAAAGCCAACACAAAGTTGAGTGTATGAGCACTCCTGCCTTCTGAGACTGACATATGGGTCAAATGTAAAGAATTGCCTTCTCGGTTCTAATTTTTGTTTTAAAAGATCGAGCATCTCTTGGTCTTTTATTAAACTTTTATCATTTTCATCCAGAACTTGGATTTCATGGAAGTATATGAGCGAGAAAGCCAACACAAAGTTGAGTGTATGAGCACCCCTGCGTTCTGAGACTGACATATGGGTCAAATGTAAAAAATTGCCTTCTCGGTTTTAATTTTTGTTTTAAAAGATCGAGCATCTCTTGGTCTTTTATTAAACTTTTATCATTTTCATCCAGAACTTGGATTTCATGGAAGTATATGAGCGAGAAAGCCAACACAAAGTTGAGTGTATGAGCACTCCTGCCTTCTGAGACTGACATATGGGTCAAATGTAAAGAATTGCCTTCTCGGTTCTAATTTTTGTTTTAAAAGATCGAGCATCTCTTGGTCTTTTATTAAACTTTTATCATTTTCATCCAGAACTTGGATTTCATGGAAGTATATGAGCGAGAAAGCCAACACAAAGTTGAGTGTTTGAGTACTCCTGCCTTTTGAGACTGACATATGGGTCAAATGTAAAGAATTGCCTTCTCGGTTCTAATTTTTGTTTTAAAAGATCGAGCATCTCTTGGTCTTTCATTAAACTTTTATCATTTTCATCCAGAACTTGGATTTCATGGAAGTATATGAGCGAGAAAGCCAACACAAAGTTGAGTGTATGAGCACCCCTGCGTTCTGAGACTGACATATGGGTCAAATGTAAAAAATTGCCTTCTCGGTTTTAATTTTTGTTTTAAAAGATCGAGCATCTCTTGGTCTTTTATTAAACTTTTATCATTTTCATCCAGAACTTGGATTTCATGGAAGTATATGAGCGAGAAAGCCAACACAAAGTTGAGTGTATGAGCACTCCTGCCTTCTGAGACTGACATATGGGTCAAATGTAAAAAATTGCCTTCTCGGTTTTAATTTTTGTTTTAAAAGATCGATTGGTCTTTTATTAAACTTTTATCATTTGCATCCAGAACTTGGATTTCATGGAAGTATATGAGCGAGAAGGCCAACTCAAAGTTGAGTGTATGAGCACTCCTGCCTTCTGAGACTGACATATGGGTCAAATGTAAAGAATTGCCTTCTCGGTTCTAATTTTTGTTTTAAAAGATCGAGCATCTCTTGGTCTTTTATTAAACTTTAATCATTTTCATCCAGAACTTGGATTTCATGGAAGTATATGAGCGAGAAAGCCAACACAAAGTTGAGTGTATGAGCACTCCTGCCTTCTGAGACTGACATATGGGTCAAATGTAAAGAATTGCCTTCTCGGTTTTAATTTTTGTTTTAAAAGATCGAGCATCTCTTGGTTTTTTATTAAACTTTTATCATTTTCATCCAGAACTTGGATTTCATGGAAGTATATGAGCGAGAAAGCCAACACAAAGTTGAGTGTATGAGCACTCCTGCCTTCTGAGACTGACATATGGGTCAAATGTAAAAAATTGCCTTCTCGGTTTTAATTTTTGTTTTAAAAGATCGATTGGTCTTTTATTAAACTTTTATCATTTGCATCCAGAACTTGGATTTCATGGAAGTATATGAGCGAGAAGGCCAACTCAAAGTTGAGTGTATGAGCACTCCTGCCTTCTGAGACTGACATATGGGTCAAATGTAAAGAATTGCCTTCTCGGTTCTAATTTTTGTTTTAAAAGATCGAGCATCTCTTGGTCTTTTATTAAACTTTAATCATTTTCATCCAGAACTTGGATTTCATGGAAGTATATGAGCGAGAAAGCCAACACAAAGTTGAGTGTATGAGCACTCCTGCCTTCTGAGACTGACATATGGGTCAAATGTAAAGAATTGCCTTCTCGGTTCTAATTTTTGTTTTAAAAGATCGAGCATCTCTTGGTCTTTTATTAAACTTTTATCATTTTCATCCAGAACTTGGATTTCATGGAAGTATATGAGCGAGAAAGCCAACACAAAGTTGAGTGTATGAGCACTCCTGCCTTCTGAGACTGACATATGGGTCAAATGTAAAAAATTGCCTTCTCGGTTTTAATTTTTGTTTTAAAAGATCGAGCATCTCTTGGTCTTTTATTAAACTTTTATCATTTTCATCCAGAACTTGGATTTCATGGAAGTATATGAGCGAGAAAGCCAACACAAAGTTGAGTGTATGAGCACCCCTGCGTTCTGAGACTGACATATGGGTCAAATGTAAAGAATTGCCTTCTCGGTTTTAATTTTTGTTTTAAAAGATCGAGCATCTCTTGGTTTTTTATTAAACTTTTATCATTTTCATCCAGAACTTGGATTTCATGGAAGTATATGAGCGAGAAAGCCAACACAAAGTTGAGTGTATGAGCACTCCTGCCTTCTGAGACTGACATATGGGTCAAATGTAAAGAATTGCCTTCTCGGTTCTAATTTTTGTTTTAAAAGATCGAGCATCTCTTGGTCTTTTATTAAACTTTTATCATTTTCATCCAGAACTTGGATTTCATGGAAGTATATGAGCGAGAAAGCCAACACAAAGTTGAGTGTATGAGCACTCCTGCCTTCTGAGACTGACATATGGGTCAAATGTAAAGAATTGCCTTCTCGGTTCTAATTTTTGTTTTAAAAGATCGACCATGGTCCGAGTGCGTTGATGAAACTTACCATTTTGGAAAGCTAATGGCAGTACCTTTCCAGCGATATATGCCACTTGACCAGAATATTTTTCTAAAGTTACGAAAAAAGGCACTAAAAACGCGCATTTTTAGTTAGCCTACACTGGCATGATGAAGTGGCCACTGCCCACTCCATTGTCCGAGTGCGTCGATGAAACTTACCATTTTGGAAAGCTAATGGCAGTACCTTTCCAGCGATATATGCCACTTGGCCAGAATATTTTTCTAAAGTTACGAAAAAGGGCACTGAAAACGCGCATTTTTAGTTAGCCTACACTGGCATGATGAAGTGCCACTCCATTAAGTGGCCACTGCCCACTCCATGGTCCGAGTGCGTTGATGAAACTTACCATTTTGGAAAGCTAATAGCAGCACCTTTCCAGCGATATATGCCACTTGGCCAGAATATTTTTCTAAAGTTACCTTTTATTCAAAGCAATTTCGGTGCTAAAAAGTCGACTTCGCTTCGAAAAAAGTAGCTGCAACTACTTGTTACAGTTTGTTGACAGCGTTCACTGGTATTGATTGCAACAACGGCCGCCCACTGCCGGCCAGCCTACGCACGCCGTGTTTTTATGGCGCCCACACGCACTCATTTTTTCTGTCTCTCTTTAAATGAAATCAAAATTGCGGAGAAGAAATAGCTGGAGCTCTTTATGTGTCAATAAAAACGATACAGGTATTTACAACAACGAAAGTGTAGGGTTTTTCTCTCCTGTTCACCACACTCTTAATTTTACATGACACCAACTTGTTTACTCTTTGCTGCAAGAGTAAACTTTCGTCGTTTTTGGCACTCACTGGAAACGCTTGAAAAACACCGAAATACGTTTTCTCCTCTCATTCCTCCGTGATTTTCATCGCTCCGCAATTCGTTAGTCTCTCCCTTTAACGGTTTCGCCTCTCCTCTTTCCTTTAACAGTTCATCCTCCTCCTTCATTCACATTCAACTTCTACAAAAACCTTGAATTTGACATTCACTCGCCATTGTTTTTGACATCTGTTATGTTTTTAACTGTTATATGTTAGTGTTTTTCTTTCCCGTAGCGATTTGTTGTTATTGCTTTTTACTACAGCGTTATTCCGATTACAAAATCTGTTGTTTTATCCCCAAACGCTGTTCTTGTTGTTTCTGGTTGTTGATCTTCGCCCTTCATCGAAAATCCGCAGATTTTGCTAAAAAAATAAAGAAGTTCTCTGCCAATTGCCTGCTGACGACTGGCTTTGGTCAAATTTCTGGTTAGATTTTGTGGTTTTCTTGTTTACATAATTGCGGGAGCAACAACAACAGCACACACAACAACAGTGTAAATAGCTTTGCATGCTCGTGCGCTCGCCCGCCATTTTTGAGACTCCAACTGTAATCAGTTGAGTTCGGTTGAGTAGGCAGAATTTTGAAGCTTTGATTTGCTTTTTAGAATCGTTTTTTAAGAATTTTTGTATTTTCCAGATAAGTTTCATTAATAGACTGACGAGTGAGAGTTGCGAGCAATATTTTCATTTCAATACTTCATTTCATTAGCACGGCATGAGTTTTGTTATTCGTATTATTTTTTATGGAAAAAAGAATTCCTTCCATAATTCCTGCAAGTTTCTCATTAGTTGAATTAGTTGAGCTGCTTCTAATTTCATTTAATTGTATAAAAATCACATTGCAAGCATAATTTAAAATAAACAATTGATGAGAATTTTTCGCACACCCTGTAAATTTTGCGCCCGTGAAGTTATAAAAAATAAACAAATTATTTATCTCTTCTCTGTGTTGAATTTCTCGTCGCCAACAACATTAAATTGCTTTTAAAAACCAACTCCACCGACTGCCATGATGTGACACGAAATCGACACCAAATCGACACGAAATCGACACAAAAAACACACGCACATCCCCGCGTTGTTGTTGCTGCAACCCCCGCACTTCAAATTTATCTGCACTTCATGCGAATAATTCTGGCCATCTGTTGTCATCCCGGCCGGAATGCGAAACGCGTGTTGCTGCTGCTACTTCATCACTGCCGCTGCTGCCGCTGCTGCTGCCGTCGCTTGCTGCGAAATGTCGATGTTGGCCGTAATGCGCTCGATGGATGTCCTGACTGACTGGCTGGCTGGCTGTCTGGCTGTCTGGCGACACAAATGTGTTGTCACCTCGTAATTCTCCTCGTGCAATATTAAATTTTTATTGCTGTCATTGTTGCTGCTGCTGCTGGTTTTGCTTGCTGTTGCTGATAATTTTTACTACACAAACACGCAAAATTACTTCACATTCACGCGTTTTGCTGCCTTCTGAAGGTGGCTTTCTGGTTCAAGGTTGGTGTTGCCTGACTTTTCTTCGCATGATTCTGTTTATTAAAATTAGCGGCTGCATGAAAGTTTATTTTAGAAGTTTCTCTCGAAAACGACTCGAAAAGTAGAATCATTTCATTTAAGCACACCATTTACACCAAATCATGACAGTAATTTCGAAACCAGTTCGTCGTCGCATAAACGGGGAGAAAACGGGGAGAAAACGGGGAGTGTAAATTGCTTGTGGTGATTCTTAGCTGGGATTTTTTAGGAAAAACTAAATGAATATGGGAAAAAAAATTGAAAAATTAAATTTTTCCGGAATTTGTCCTAATGTGGCTTAAAAATGTTTTTTTTTTTTTTTTTTTTTTTTTTTTTGTTAATGGCAGATCTTGCTTTTCCGCTGACCGGCAGGTTTATACACAAAATATTAGAATAAACAAAATGAATTTAATGCTTAAATACGTTGTGTGAATTTTAATTCGCCAGAATTCGTCTGTTATTCGAATATTTCTTCTTTTATATCGAAATAAATGTCGGTGTTTGACAGAAATTAACAGAATCCGAACTTGATTTTATTAGTTCCTCTGACGTTTTTGTCCGAATTTCGTCTTCTTATTCGAAAACTCCTCTCCAAAATTGTATTCGTAATTAATTGCTGTCGTGTCATGCAACCGATTTTTTCTCAAAGCGTCTCGAACGTCGAAACTTCAACTTATTTAAGGTTTGAAATGTCATGCGCTTCCAAAAGCGTGTGGAAACAACAATTACAACGCTGTTTACACGTCACTCTAGAATGCCGATTTCGTTGTGTTTACATTTGCAGAGCTCATGTTTACACGCAACCAACTGACAGACGTGAAAAATAAGCGTTGCCCGTGAAATCAAATTTATATTTTGCATTTATTGGTGCGAGTGGAATTTCTTTGTTTTTCGTTTGTAAACAAAGAAAATCAATTGAATTGCATTGCAACGGATTGTTGACTTTTGACAACCTTTGATTGTTGTTCTTGTTAGTAGTGATTTTGCGTCAATTTTAAGGATTTCTTTTAAAAAATTTTGCTAAGTATAGTTGAAGAATTTAAATACTGAAATTTATCTTAAAATTCGACAGAGAATCATTTTAAAAGGTTTTTGATAAATTTGTTGTATCTCACAAGGTATCACACGTACAACACTTCCAAATATTTAAGTCACACATACCTCGTCTGGGATGATTTTTTCTTATGAGATTATTTTATTTATCTTTTTTTTTTTTTTTTTTTTCTTTTTTTTTTTTTTTTTTTTTTTTTTTTTTTTTTTTGTACTCTCAGACACCTCAAATCATTCCGATTATTCTACGGCTACGATTATTCGTCATCATTAGGTACTCCATCGTAATGATCCCTGATCCAGTTTTGTAGCAATTAATGGTCCCGCGCGATTCTCCGTTTCTAACTGCTAAGACATTCGGGCCAAACAAATGATTTCAGGCTTGTTTACCATAAATTCGTGCGTAAGTCTGTATCTCTTGGGTGTATCTGACGCACAAATAACCACGAAATTCTAGATACCAGCAAGAAGTGAGCTGCTGGAAACGACCGCACCAATTTTTCATGTTGTTGGCTGTATTTTTTTATTCTTTTCCCACGCAGAAGGAATTTGTAGCGAGTGATTAATCGGTTTGCAGGATTTTCAGAAATTTGTTCGGTTGATGGTTTTATTTTCCGGCAATTTTCTCAACAGTAGCCGAAGACGTACAAAATATTGGACTTGACGCGTTTATTTACTAATTTAGCATTAAAAATTTATAATATTGTAGTTCAACTTAAATGTTTCTTTTATTTTGCTAATCCGAATTTTTCTTCTCTCTTTTCAGGTAAGAAAATATGAAGTAAAACATTTCAATAAAGCGAGGAAATCCTAAATATTCGCTGGAATCTTGTGGAAAAGTAATATTTAACTTTGACAAATTCTTTCTGTTCCTCGAAAGCACAAGAAAAGGATTTTAAATCTGTCGTAGAAGGTTAATGAATTCCCTTGACTGTCATCCAGGATGAAATTTATTATTGCACGTCATGTCTTCAATTTCGAATACATTTCTCCTCAATCTACCGAGAAGGGAGCTCAAGTCGAGGAAGAAAATAAGCGTCACCATCCCCTCATCATCACCATCGTCAACTTCAAAGCTTCCATCAACACCTCATCTGCTAGATTGTCCACGCTCCACATTCTTCATGCCTCACGTTTCCTCCTCGTCGTTCACGCTTGATGCCTCCCACCCGCGCCCTGCTACGTGCTGCGTGTTGCCCCCCATAAACGCTTCACTCGCACCGACGAGCTGCACGGAATCGTCCTACTCAAGGCGCTTCAAGGGTCCGGCTACAGTTTTGCCCACTTAATCACGCCACACCTTTGTAGCTCAACTTTTGGCGCTTCCTACATTTCTCGGACCGCAGTGAGGTTCTCCTACTCATTTCCTGGTCCTTCAGAAGGTTGTTTCACTTCCTCGGACTTTCTGAGACTCCTTTTATTACCTCCTTCCTTACTTTTCCCTCACACCTCCTCTTTCGCTCCTTTTTCGCGGAGAGTTTTGTGAATCACACGAATACTCTAATTCTTCAGTGCAAATTCTCCAAGTGCTCCGTCTTCTACTGCCTGGTGATGCTGGGGAGATGCTGGGCAACCATTAAATGCATTCCGATGATGATAATGCAATTCTTCCATCCTCGAATAGAAACTCAGTCGTCGTCCGCTTATTTGATTCACTTTCATCTTCACGAATTATTGCGATTCTAGAACTCGTCAGGTCTTGCGAGCTGCATGTGATTACTTCAAGTGGTTTTTGCTGCTTTTACGATTCTTCTGACTCCACTTAATGCTTTCGTTCGTTCTCGTGTATCCACTCGATCGTCTTACGAAAAGAGGAAAAATGAAGGAACTACAAAAGAGGAGCAAAACATGAGGGAGGAGAACGCCGCGGCGAGGCAGCAGCAGGAGAATCGTACGCTCACAGGCGCAGCCACAGACTTCTTCAACACGCACGCACACAAAAATGCTCAAGTTACTCTTGAGGCAAAAAGTAGGAGAAACAAAATAACAAAACCAACAACCACGCTAACCAGCACAAACACACAATTTATTCTGCTACATTTTAGGAAAAAAGGATTTCTTTGCAACGAAAACACGCAGAATGCTTGCTAGAAGAAAACAGAGAAATAAGAGGAAGAAAGTAGCAGAAAAGCTAGAGAGGAGTAGAAAAAGTAGAGGTGCTGGAGGCACTTATTTGTCTATTAAGGCGACGCTGGAGATGCCTTCATTTTTTTATCCACGAGTTGTGTTTGTGTGGCTCTGTATACGGTCGTGCTTCTTTGTGCGTGTGTGTATGTGCGTGTGTGTGTGTTGAATGTGCATGTGAATGCATTTTCAAGTAACTGCGACGCACACGTTTCGCACACAAGAGTCGGCAGCAGCACTGCAACTCTGGCGAGCGGGAATTCAGCAGGCATTTGAACTCTCAATATCAGGCCTGAGTGTTGCCACAGTGTTTTTCTTTCTCCCTCCCACTTTTTTCATTTTCTCAGATCCTCATTTTCTTTTCTTATTCAGTTGCAAATCTTGCAAAAGTTCCTCCGTCCTTACTGAGCGAAATTTCTGGTAGCAACTTTTATGCGTTTAAAATGTGTTGAAATCCAGCTCATGAAATTCAGTTCCCGATTTTGTGCTGGATTTAGAAATTGAATGGCTTTGCTTAGACGTTTAGGAATGTTTTAGATGTTTTTTTGGCTTGTTTCGGACTTCGGCCGGAACGCCGATACTCTGAAATTGGAGGTTCCAGCATACTGAATTTCCATCATCTTGAAATTCATAAATTACATTTTCAGTAAATAGTTGAATTCCTGATTTGAATTCTCCCAGTACCGGGAAAACTCATGTTTGTTACCTAACTTTGATCCAGATTTTCACCGCGATTATCATCAAACTTAGCAAAATATCATCATCATCATCATCATCATCATCATCATCATCATCATCAGTGGAATCTCAACTAAACTCGCTGAAATCATTTGAAGTCAAAGAAAAGCTGAGCAGTCTTCGCTGCTTCCCCACCATTTCGTCGTATTATTTTTCTCTTTTATTTGCCTGTGACGTGATCTGGGATTCAATTTGCGATGCTCTCGTTGCAGTGGAACGGAATGCCAAGTAAATCAATCAGCTGCGGATGACGAATTCTAAGAAGGAAACTAAGAAAAGAACTGGAATTCAATTCTTGAACATCCGCAGCAATCTTTGCTCAGTGGCGGACTTAGAAGTTGCTTAATTTAGAGTGCGGTGTCGCTGCCGTGGACGCTTTTATGAGAAAAGTTTACACAGACTCAAGTTGCTTGCGAGCAAACGGAAGAAGCAAACTGATTTTATAAAGAATTCTTTCACTCCGTCGAGTCTTTCTTTGCGATAAAAGAGAAAAGTAACGGGATTTCTTCAAAGTTCCGCTAGCAACTTTTGTTGCTATCGCACCGAAATCTTAATTGAAAAAATTTGTATTTATTGCGACACCCATTCGATGAGAAAACAGAATCACAATCGTCATTTATTGCCAATTTTATTGTAGAGAATTTTTATTAGCTGAAAGTTTTACCGTCTTTACACTTCTTTTGCTAAAAGTTTTGCCAGCACAACGCATTCGCTGACCCACATTCTGCATCCGCCTCGGAAAACAAGAAAACGGCGAACAAGCAACGAAATTATGACGCAAAACGCAACGCAATGCAGCGACTGGCAATCAAGCATCGGCGGCGCAACTTTGTCGTCATTGAACTTGCAATTGGCAATCGGTAACGTGATTGCCATCATCAGCAACGCAACACTAATGCGTGCGGGAAAAATAAAAGCAACCGCAGCGATTAGTGGTGGACGAGCGCTGATGCACTCACACAGCACTCACACAGTCACACCGAGACCGAGTGCTCGATGGCGACCCGCATTCGGATGGCCACTCCATTCTATCAGTCCATCATTCAATTAGGCAGCCACGCGATCGCTCACTCGCAGTGCGGCCGACATCGCCAACCGTGGCTTCGTGTGGAAGCCGCAGACGCAGACGCAGACTCCTCAACAGCCGTTTGTTGCCTTTGCTGTTGCTGCTGACATCCTGGCGCTTGCAGCCGAAATCATCGCAGCTGAAGCGAAGCGAATGTCGGTGGAGCAGCAGTGGAAATCGTGTGGCAACGCTGCCACAGAAACCCACTTTGAATGCCGCAGCTGAGCGTTGATACGTCGATTTATTGTAGCAACTCGAAAAAGCCTGAAAAAAACACGCTAGAAACTATTAAGTTTTTCTGTAATTAAGAAAGAATGAGGCCTCAAAAATCTATGAAATTAAATGCTGGAATGCCATAGAAAAAATTCCAGGGAATCGCGGTTGAAATTAAAGTAAAACACAAAACTTTCCACACAATTAAGCCCGACAAACAAAACAAAATAGCAATTTATTTGCAACAAATTGTTTTTTCCTGACAGCCAACCGCAACACACCACCAACTGGGGTTGCCAACGTTGCCATAAAAAGTTATTTGCGGTTTTTTCTAATGCCAACAAAATGTCCATAAAAATTTCCATGGGATTTTTTAATGAATTATTTGATTTAAATTGAATGTTTGAATGAAAATTGCTTGTGTGGGGAAAAAGGGATTTCTTGGTGGATTCCCGAGCTCATTGCATTGGCAACCCAGACACCAACACAGTGCGTGCCAGAGCGGCCATGTTTGCTGTTAAAATGTTGCTGCTGCTGAAGAATGGCGACTGGATGTTGGTGTTGGTGCAGAACAAAGCAGAATTTCCGCTGTGGTTCCGCTGACAGGAAGTTGCCAGCGGCGGTGCCACGCATGCAGGCAGAAAGTGCAGCAGAACACGTAAAAACACGAAACACATGTGATTGCGAGAGGCTGTGTGTGTATGTGTGTGCGCGGTCGTGTCGGTGGACGAAGGAATTCATATTGAAAGCGGGAAATTCATGACTACCGAGCCGTCCAGGTGTTCGTGCGCCGGCCACGTGCTGGCCGCCCCGTGACTTCTCCGGGAAAGCAAAGGAAGGACTTGTGAGTGCAGCATGTTTTCTCTGTAAACCGGAGTGCAATTAAAACTTCATTGCTTGTTTTTAATTTTACTTCTGTTTTTACAATAAATTTAAAATGAAAAACCTTAAAAACTCGGGTATTTTTAGAGAGCAGCAAATTCGCTTCTTTATTTTTTCTTTACATTTCTTGTTCACTTTTCGCCATCGTTTAATTTATTTATTTTTTTATATTTTCGCAATTTTTACAGAGTTTTTCAATATCTTACGTGTATTTTTATTAGCTTTTTCTCTATTCTTTATAATTTATTTCTCCATTCTTCCTCGTTCTCTACTTTAAATTGTTGTATTTTTTCTTTTTCTCTACTTGATATTAATTTTTTAGTTTTTTATTTTAATTCTTCCCTTTTATCGAAGGATTTGAAATATGAAGAGCTGAGTTTTCCTCTATCTGTTCGTGAAAAGAAAATAAAAATGGGAAAATAAAATGCTTGTTTTGATTTGAAAAGCAAGTAAAAGGAAGAGAAGAAACTTTAACTGTAAATAATTTAGCACAGCTGTGAAAATTGCACGCTGGCAACTTAAGTAACAAAAATAACAACAGCGTCAGCTAATAAAAATTCATTTCTCGCGAATGCAAACTTTGAAAAGCCGCGAAATATCGCACGTTATAAACAGCGAATCGACTGACAGAAAATACTTTGCAAAATCTGCAGTATTTTGCGAGTAACTGTACACAAAAACAATAGCAACAACAATAAACGAAACAAAAGCACAAGAAACACTGCAGACTGAAGCAACAACAACGTAAATAACAAGCAAAAAGCAGCTCCAACAATAAGTAAAAAATTAAAAGTTTTTCCTTTTTCAATCAGGCGGCAGAAACGACGACGGGATTCTTGAAATCCAGTGTTGGTCGGCAGGCCGGTTGGGCGACAGTTGGACGGACGCTTGGATTCGGTGGTTTGCGGACCCACCAGCGTTGCCAACTGAGTGGCTGGCTGACTGGCTGTTGTTGGCCGCTGAGCAGCTGAGTGACTGATGGACGCTCTCGTCAGCTGACGGTGTTGATGGCCAACTGCTTCGATGACCACATCAACGGTGGCATCATTTGATGCTCTTTTGTTGCTTCTAGAATATTTTGTCTGCTGGCAACACTGTTGCGTACTAAACATTTTTTATTGAAGAGATTCGAACGCTAAATTAGAAAATCAGTTCCGGTGTCCACAGCAATCTGGCAGCAACGAGAGGCAGTCACCGAAAGTTGCAATTAAAGGAGTTGCCATTTATATGGTTGTCCATTAAAAAACAACAACAAACCCGCACCGGCCGCTTTAATTAAGATTCCGACAGACTATCGCGTTTAATTGCTGCAATCGACACTTGAATCTCGCTTATAAATCCCAATATTTGGCTTAAAAAATGCAGTTGAGCGGAAATTTGCAAACCCGCTCTGCCTTCACTACAAGCAGCCGTTGACACCCGCCGCCCCCTCCCCTCCCCCTCCCCGCCCCAACCCACCCAAGTGTATCACAACCCTTCCATCACTCGATGGAGACAATTTCAGACCACCAAACGATTGCATTTCGGCCGACAACCGGTTGCCGCAATCTGGAATCCCAGCTGAAATTCAAGGAAATCCAGTATTGCGAAAAACGGCAACACGTGTTCAAACTTCGGTTGTGCGATTGTTTTGATTGTTTTCAAGGCAGAACCATGTGAAATTTAGAGCACGAAAATATTCGGCTGGATTGGAAACGCACAGGCGGTGAATAGTTTTGGTGTGGGGGGGGGGGAGGGGAAACGGTGAGGGGACGAAGGGGAAAAGGTATTCTGAAGGAATTCAAAGATAAAAGGGAGAATTATATTAAATCATAATATCCGGAAAAAACTGGTGATATACTGACCCCCCAGATGCCCTCCTGACGTCGCAGTCCCCGCGTGCTCGCATATTCTCGCTCTCTTCTTATTTTTGTTCTCTCTCCTTACAACTTTCGGCACTGCGGCTGCTGCAACTGTACTTGGCTCACGTGACATTTTCCCCTGGAAATTCAGGTTTTCCCCTACCGTTCGTTCCTTGCTCTTGTTTTCTCCTAAATTTATAAAATTGTTTACGACCGAATTTTTAGTGTTTTTCTTGTTCTAAGTATTGCAGCCGCTGTTGTTGTTGTTGCTCTTGTTAACTCTGTCTATTAGTTGTTGCAACACAGCTTTGATGGCCACCAGACACACCCGACCCGGTATCAAGCATTTTTATTGCTATTTTCATTCTTCTCGCTGCCGCACAGCGAACCACATCGCATTTAAATTAATTTTTGTTTATGTTGCCGCAGTATTTTGCTGTTTGTTGCCGCTACCGTAACGTGTTTTCGGGCTTTCGGGCTTTCGGGCCCACAAATGGTTGGCTTGCAGTGAATGAGTGCTTCACGCAGACACTGTTAATCCCGACAAGTGTGAGATAATTTAGAAGTTAATACGATAAATTGCGAGCTCGAAAATTCCACAATTTATAGCAGTTGGCGCGATTTTATCTGATTTATCGAAGATAATCAATAAAAACGCGGCGCTTTTAGTGGACTGACAGCTAAAAGCTCACTGATGGAGCTCAAAAATTGAGCTCGCAGAACATTAAGCATATTTAGATTGTCCGATTTTTAGTTAGGTTAACTTTAATAGCATTTTGTTTCGCTTTATCTGGTTGTGTTTTATTTTACTCTATTTTTTCACTCTATTTTTTACTCTATTTTACTTTATTTTACTTTATTTAATTTGCTTATTCTACTTCTATTTTCTGGTTTGCTTCCCTTGTATCTCAATCAATGTAGACCAACTGCAGTCCACTACAAGGAAGAGGCGTTGCCGCCCACTTCTTATAATTCAAATACCAGTTTCCCGTCTGGGCGTCTTTGTGGAGAACTTTTGCTTCCTGTCGCAGGCTAAGGGCGGCCTGCAAAAAGCAGCAAAGACAACGAGAACAAGAACAACAACCACAGCAACACCAGCAGCTACACATCATCCAACTCCGCACAGCAACACCATCGTCGACAACATCTTACGAGTCCACGCACGCCATGTTGACTTTTATTTCTATTCAGGGATTTATAAACAAAAGTCGGTTTAACTACGAGATTTTTCTTGGGTGGGAAAATGTCTGGTGAATAATAAGAAAACCAACAAGAAGATGAAGGAGAAAATTAATAAGAACAACAACAACAACAACAGTAACAAACAATAATAAAATAAAATAAATGCGTCATTACAAAAGAAAAAAAGATGAATAGAGGCAATCATAATATTAAAACAAGTTAAAGTGTAGTCTTCGTCCAATTCGAAGTCTAAATACCCGAGTAGTAGAAACAATAATTTCTCCAGTTAATAACTTCTGTATAAGTAGGCGGACCACGCCCATTTTTGGCAAACAGATTAGAAATGCTTCTGGATACATGGTGGTAAAATTACGTCTTAATATCTTCTACTGTTCACGAGATATTGCCAACTAAACTATGAGATATTCGCCTCATAACAGTTTTGACACGAGGTGCCTTTACTTTCCGTATGTAAAATAGGCGTGGTGGGTAACCGATTTCGCCCATTTTCAATCCCAAACTGCCTGCGATGACAGAGAATATTCGTGCCAAATTTCTTGACGACACCTCTATTCCTTCCCCTGTAATCGTGATTTCCACAGACAGACAGCCTGAAAGATAGACGGACGGACAGGACTAAATCGATTCAGGAGATGACACTGAGCAAGAGTCTGTAATTCTCTATATCCATCTCGTCTCCTTCTCTGCATTACAAACGGAAAAACAAAGTGAATATAACTCGCCCTTCTGCTGTTGGGTGTAAAAAGCTTGACAGACGAAAGAAAAAAATAGAAAAACTTCAAGAAATATTTGTAACCTCTAAACACCCCAAGAATACGGGAATTCAAACTGTAAAACTTGGTAAGTCATTCAAAATACCGGCAAACAGTGAGTGCGTTTTATGCAACTCTTAACATAAAAACACAGACAGACCGGCAGACACTTGAACAGACTGATGCACACACACATACGTACACACAAACACATCCACCCAGGAAAACTGTATTTGACAGAATTTAACCCTCCGACTACTAGGGGTTGAAGCTGACAAGAAATCCTTGTATTGGTATGTTGAAATCATAAGCGCCTTCAGTACTTTTCCTCTGAGCTTGACGAGACGAGTGGGAGAGGGACGAAAGGAGAGAGTGTGAGAGAGATAGAGAGAGAGAGGGAGAGGGGAGTGTTGGTGAGGAAGACGGAATGGTTGTGTGAAAGCGGGGAGAGGATGCGGTGAGTTATTGAAAATAAAATGGGGTGTAAAAAATGCTACACAGAGAAATATTTTTCCTTCCGGCTTCAATTTATGTGCGAGTGTGGTTTGTGTGTGTGTGTGTGTGGGTGGGTGTGTGTGTATCAGGAAAGAAACCCTCAGCTCAACAGTGGGGAGGGAGCGGTGGGGTGGTTGGACAGAAGAAGAAAGCCAGAAAGAATAAAAGGAAGCACTGAAGCTTTATAGAAAAAAAAAGGTTTTCCTTTTTCAAGCATCCGGAAGTGTTGGTGGTAGTGGGTGGTTGGTGGTAGTGGGTGGTTGGTGGTAGTGGGTGGTTGGTGGTAGTGGGTGGTTGGTGGTAGTGGGTGGTTGGTGGTAGTGGGTGGTTGGTGGTAGTGGGTGGTGGTTGGTGGTGGGCTGGTTGGTGTGCCTTTTCTGGTACACCTTCTGGCTAACAAGTGCTTTTTTCAATAATTACGGTTACTACCTTCTTCAACATACCCTGCCGGCAAGCAATAGCAAATTACGCTGCCCATTCATATCCACGAAGCACGTTTCTTCTCTCAACTTGCCTTCCTTTTCATTTTATCAGCTCTCAACGCGCTGTTCTGTCGGGGTTCAAATGTCGACACACGCCTCCTGCACCCCTGCCAGCCGGCCGGCCGGCGGCTATTCAGGTTATAAATAAAAACCCACTTTAAGTGTGACGACATTAAATCGGGTGCCATATTGCCAAAATGGGCCTTAAAGATTATTAATGTTTTGTGGGTTCTTCCGTTCTTTCCAAGGATTTCTGATTCGATGGCTGTTGGCTGAATGTCATGAGGACTGATAATTTGTCAAAATGTCATGTTTTAATATCAAAAATGGGTCTCTGTTGGTTTCATTTCATGGAAATAGGTAACTGTCACCCAAGAAGTCTTCATGTCTCCCTTTAATAATTCAAGTGACATCGATAATTGAAGACTTTGGATCGATGATTTCAAAGATTTCACTTGCCAGATTAGTTTAGTTTACTAGCTTGGCCCGGAATACCGTTCAAGACCATTATTTTCATCTTTACTGTCACACAGTCAACAGATTGTTTTCCCTCGAACATTTTTATTGACCACGAGCGATAAACATTGACGACGTTTTATTGTCAGTCGTGATTAATCGCAGTTCGACAGCAAGCCTCAGTTCGACTTCCAGATTTCGTTGCTTTCATGCCACGCGTTGTTTTCGTGTGTGCAGTCGGATCGAATTTTTAGGCCAAATGCAGCAAAAGTAAGTCAAAGAAGAAATGTGTTTGTTTTTCCAGGCAGCTTCGTGGTTTGTCCTCTTTGTTTTCTTCTTTTGTCCTCTTTGTTTTCTTCTTTTGTCTCTTCTCGGCCAAAATAACTGTTCATTCTGTGCGCATGCGCCACCGATACCACGTCGAACCCATAGCAATCAACGATTTCTATTGTGGTGGTCAACATCAGAAAGGTTTCACTGGTGATTAGAAGAAATGACATGAAAAGTAAGGTGAGGAAGTAGTCGATAATACAGTGGTGGTCGATAATACAGTGCTGGTCGATAATACAGTGGTGGTCGATAATACAGTGCTGGTCAATTGTCTATTCGACGCGGCGCCCTTTTAAAAGACAACAATTTCGATTTATTTTCAAAGAATTGTTTATAATATTGGAGACTCAGAGGTCTTTATATTGTCAACATCTTGATTAAAAACTCCAACTTTTTCTTCCAATGGCGAACTTTCACCTTCACCTGGAATCCCGCTCTTTCCTCTTCCGTTTAACGGTGAAAAAGTGACGAAACTGACAAAAACAAAAACAACTAATATAATTTAATAGTTTTTTTATTGATGTTGTTGGTTGATTTTGCTGGTTTCTGTTGTTTGTTACAAGCAATTTTAACGAAAATCATGCCTCCAATGTTACTTCTGTCACCTCATCGTTGTCACGCTGACGTTGTTGTGTTTTAGTTTTTGTTGTTATAATCCCCTCAAAGTAAATAGAAACGCATTACATTATATTACATTTTTTAATATAATTAATATTAAAATATTAAGCAATACTTTCGTTTTTCGTTAGTATTAAAATACTTATAAAACTCAGACAGATCAAGAAATATAGCTGAATATTTGCTGTAATAACACAGTAATTCCAAGATCTACTTAAAAGAGTAAAAAGTCATTAATAAAATTTTCAAATAACTCTTCCGACCCGTCAAAAAGCTAGACCTCCCCCGTGATGGTCGTCAATTGACGTTTATTTCGAGATGCTCGCATCAGTGTGTTTCTACTGCACAGCGCAAACACCAATTCTTGCAAAAGTAATACTCGCTTCTTACACAAAAACCCCCCCCGCTGAATGATACCGCACCGTCACCACCTCTTCATTCCGATCTCTGCTCTACGCCACCGAAAGCTGTGCGCCTCTAATCCGTCTCATTCGGAGGACCAACATAAGCCGATGCTGTCGTTCCTCCTGCCCTTCAGGAAGGTGAAGGAAACACGTTTTCAATGCAGAATTGCGGAATCACCGCACTCCAAAGCCGCTCTTCGGTTTCTTAACCTTCGAAAGGTTGTCTGCCGAGAAGGCGGTCGTCGCTGGCTGCCCGCGTTCGTTCGGGCCACAAATTTATGCTACCCATGCATGGAACCTACGAGAGGGAGAAGAGAAAGGATGCATCATTGAACTTTAATGCTGTTGTTGTGGTTCTTTATTTTATTGCTGTTTTATTTCAGTTACTACTTTTGAAGTGCAGATTGCAAAAAGACTACAAAACTACAAAAAATTTTAATAAAAGTGGAAAAACACGTTTTTGTTGCCATTGACCTGAAAACAAACCAAAAAATTGGTTTTATAGAAATATCACGATAGCGCAGATAATCTTCTTACACTTTCAAGTAAACGTTCTTTCGAGAAAAAGTATCCGCTTGTTGGTAATCGCGTTAGTAACCGGCAATCGGCTTTTGGTAATCCGTTTTCGGGAATTGGTTTTTAATAATTCTCCCCGAATTTTTCATTACCTCGCATAAATTCTGAACTTTGTATAACTTTGCCAGCGATTCTTCAGCTACTTTTCTATCTTATTCGTCCATTTTATTACTCGCCCATTAACTGCTGCCTTTTCTTCCTCTTCCATGGACTAACAAAACTCCATATACCACTCACTGACTGCATCAATCTTTCCCCATCTCAACTGCAGTTAATTCGTGTTGTACGATATTGCTTGGTGTTACAACTGCAGCAGCAATTTTCTTAGCCGCTGCAGCTACCACCACACAGCAGATTGTCTTGGCCTGATCTTGTTTCCTTATCGTCGATCTCGATGCAGCACAGTAGAGCTGCATCTGTGAGCCAGCCGGCCGTCTTTGCAGCGAACGTGCCGAGCTTCTCAAGTTAAAATTAGTTACGGACATGTTAAAAATAAAGTTTTTACCACACGTACTGCTCTAGTTTTAGAGGTTGCGAACCATATGGCATTGAGGAAAAAAGGAAAAGAGTCACCACAGATTATTTCCAGATCAACTTTTGTCGAAAGCAGAAGCAAAGATGACAATTGCAATCTGGGAGACGATTTAAAGCGAATAAAAGGAACTCCCTATCAATTAGTTTTCTTCCTTTCAACTAATCGCACAGATATCTGCCATTCTTCCCATCATTTCTTAACAGAATCTAATCTTCCAATAGCGTACGCCATTCATTTATAGCACTCTAATGTTGCTTCTCATCCCACTTTGTAGTTTTTCTCATTATCCTCAAATTCTCCTTCAATAAATTTTTCTTACTTACTTTCTTTTATTTCAATTCGTCTTCTCATTTGTTTTGCGCTGTAGACCTTTATAATTTCTCAAGGAAACTCTACTAATTTCAGTCGTTACTTAGGCCTTCCACATATTTGTATTATTTTGCTATATAATTCCTTCAGCTGGAACCCCGCACTTTCCTACGCTTCATAAAACTTTTGTTTCTTGTTTTTGCTGCCATCTCAATGTACGACGTTTTACGAACAACATAAAAATCTTGTTACCAACCTTCGCGCTCAACCACAGCGGCCAACATACGCTGACAATACCTCGGAGGCGGACGGTTCCACGAGATGAGTCGTCCCTTTGTTGTTGTTCCTTTAGTGTTACAATGTCCAAGAGAATCTCTGTTTTTGCATCATAGATGCGGTTAACCGCAAGAATTCCACGTCGAGAGTCTGTCTCGGATGCATTCGCTTTAAGATTTCTGCGGCGTTTTACCTTTTTGGATTGTTTACAGCGTTTGCTTCTTTTTTCTTGTTGCTTAGATCAAGTTCCATGATTCTTCCTAAAAAAATAGACAGCCAGTTTCAGCCAACCGTCCAGTCAACAAGCCAACCGTCCAGTCAACAAGCCAACCGTCCTGTGATGCGACTGTCCCACCGTCCTGCCATCCCGTCATCCCGTCATCCCGTAAGCATACCAGTTTCGATAGGACGCCGTTTTATTGTTGTTCCAAGCCGTCTCTCTTGTGGCGGTTGTTGTTGTGTGATGACTATCGTCTTGCTAATGCTTTTGGGTTCGATATACAGGTACCCGTGGCAAGCAATCGAGCCGGACGAGCTGAACTTAAGGCAATTGCATCTCGGCTTGTTGAAATGGCAAGAGGATGGAAGACATAATGGAGAGTACAGCTTAGCCATACACTGATTACAAAGCAAAACGGACGAGGAGAACCGACAGATAACCAGACAAACAGCAACTAAAGACAGACAGGCACTGCTATATACGTTTAGAACTCGAAAAGGCGCGTTGCTACATGACATTCTTGAACTCGCAGCTTTTTTATGTTCGAATGTTTCTTCTTCTCTCTCAAGAACTACGATGCAAACTTCTAACTTGACGATGATCTCTAGAGATTTTCAAATTGGGTATCTATGATTTCTAGTAGTTGGTACTTATTATCATAAATTGTGCCATAAATTTTGAATGTGAATCTTTTTCCTAGTTTATCGTAGGGAATTTACTAGGAATATTACACATTTTTGGGGTCAGTTACTGCAATAACTCGGATTATATAGCTTAGTATTGTAACTGGTAGACCAGTAGATTTATAGCAATAATGAGGAATTATATAAATTGCGCTTTGTGAAGATTACGTATTTGTTCTATAGAAAAGTCTTCCAATTTTCTGCTTCCTATTTAAGATAATATCTGGCAGCGTCGGCTAAAGAGAGGTGAATTCTATAACTCAATCTTGGAGTTATAGAATTAGAGAAAAAATTTCGTAGCCATCGGTTTATGAAATCATAAGTTTTAAGGTGTCAAATTACAGCCCTCAGTGAAAGTGGACTTAAGGAAAATGTAAAGTTCAATTTGTTACTGATGTTTTATACGAATTAAGTTCTTTTTAATTTTCCATTTGAATTTAAATCATAGTTTTCCTGTTCAGTCTCCTTCGACCTTTCATTTTAAGATAATTTTGAATCCTAAAATTATAGAACTATTTGAAAATTTAGTGTTCATAAAGCAAGTTCTTCATGTGTTACGAATGCAAAATGTATCAGAATTTCCTTTCAAAATAATGTATTAAAATTCGTAAAGAATAATATTCAGATAGATTAACAGTCTTCGAAACGCCAAAATTTTCAAAGAACTCTCGAAATGCTTTTTCCTTTTTTTATCTTGAAATTTTAGTGTGTAAAACTGATAGATTACAACAGCGATAAAATCATTTGATGTCCGTCGATGGTCAGCTGCAGTCTGTCAGATTCGGCAACACGCTTCACACTCCACCAACGTAGCAAAGAAACGTAACGCCACGTAATGCAATAGCATGCTGCCAAGTTTAGAGGTGATATCATCGTGATAGCTTGGTGTTGTTGCATGTTTGTTGCTCTGTTGCTGCTGCTGCTACTGATATCTGAAATCTAGATGTCTATCTGGACGCTCGGCTGCTGGAACATTCACCTTAATTCCAACCGTTTTAGAATTACGTATACAGAAAAACCCCCGCCATACCCGGTCTATTCTTCCGTTCATCCGCTTGTCCGTTCGTTCCATTTGTTTTTTCCTCTCTTCGTTCAATGGGTTTCTAATATTTTTTATATTTGTATTTATTTTGCTTCTCTTTGCCGTTTCTTTGTTTTTTCTGCTACTTTCCAGAACAATAAATTTTGTTTGACATCTAATCCAATCCAGTAGATGTCGCTGCTTTTTGTTCATCTCTTTTATGGTTTCTACTTAACTATTTTCCTCTTTCGCTTTACTCTAGAGTAACAAGAAGTTTATCTCTGATATCTTGTGTTTCTTTCATTCAACATCGTGGTTTTCTGGCTGGGTTTCTGGATTTTTTTCAGGTTCTGCCTTTTTTTATTATCTATTACACAGTTTTTTTATAAAATCAGTTTCTTGTGTTTTGCTATTTTATAACTCTTTCTTAACGTCATAACGTGTTTCTTTTTTGTCTTGCCTTTTTTTCTTATCATTCTTAACTGACATTCTACAATATATCATTCACTATGTTGTTGCTGTTGTTGGTCTCGTGTTGTTGCACTCATTAGTTATTCCAGGTTAGTGCAGTGACCATCACTTGATAATGGATGCTGGATTAGTCGACTCATGTAGCGGATTCGTTGTCACGAGCGAATGTCTTGTTGAATGCAATACAGATGTCAGACAGGAGCTAGAAATTGCAATGAGCTTTCCTTTGATCAACACATTTTCTAATATTTTTTAATCTAAGACTTCAATGCTGGAATCAGCGGTTTGAAAATAGATTCAAAGGTATTTTGGGTTTCTGTGAGTTTTCTTTATTTCATATGTTTTCATTAAAAAGAGGTCTGAAATGCCTTTTAACACTTTTATGATTATGAATGCCGAATTTCTGTAAAATATTATCCCATATTTACGTAGTATATCATCATTAAAAAATATATCTCTATTAAAAATTACTTTTTATTTATTTTTTTTCAACTTAAACTGAAGCATCCTAATCTTCATTCAGCGCTACCAGATAAAAGAAGATAAAACTTTCCTCCTTCCTTTCTGAAAAGTTCCTGGCCGTCATGCATTATTTAAATACTTTTCACAAAGTTTTCCTAACTCGGGCGAGCACTTCACGCCAGACTTTACGGCTGCTGAACAAACAAAATCTTCTCAGCCTTATTTCTGTGCTTCAAAAGCTCGCTAACACAAAGTAGCGGTTAACGAAGTTTGGAATTTTGAACACACTTGCAGCCACCGCTCGACGGCGCATCATTTTTGATGCTCCGTTCTTAAATTTCGAAACATCTTTTTAAAATTGTAAAATAAAATTTTGCAACGAATATAATATTTAAAATAAAATAGTTAATATCCGCTAATAAGTTTGATCTCCTCAATATCAGTGAATCACTTTGTTGCAACCGAAAAACACGCAACTGAAACAGTCAAAGTTTATACAACTTTTATTACTTTAAACAAACTTTGCCGCACAAATTTTTTCAGAAAATTCTAGCAGCAGTAAAATGTTGAAATTTTGTTTGTTGCAAAATTGCAAGCAATCGAATATTCGTTGTCCTCAACGACGCTGAATGAGTGAATCGGCAGTTTAAGCAAAACTTCCAAGCAGCAGCAGAATCCACCGTAGCAAGACTCCGCTCTTCCTCCTCTCGCTCCTCCCCTCGCTCCAGCACTTCATAGATTGCAGCTGCAATTTGTTTTATTTATTTCTTAAGTTTTCACTAAAATCTGTGAGTCAAAAAAGAAGTGCAAACTGTTTTGCTTTCGTCCTGAAAGTGTTGTGAGTTATGCTGCTGTACTTGCAAGTTATTTTCTTTTGTTTTTATTGTTTGACCGCAAATTGTCACAGTTTCAGTCAAAAATATTTTCCAAATTAGTTCTGCGACGTCTGTTCGGAATTGACATCGATTTCGGTGAAGCTTCTCCTTCGTCCCCCCGCCCCCCTTCACATGATTTTTGTTCTTCCTCTTTCGGTCGATAAAGTACGTGTTATTCGCTTTAACACCCTTAGCGACTTCTGACACCCCCATTCCTCCAACCCTCTGAAAATCTTGCTGCATATAAAGTTGTAAAGTTGCAAGGAGGACGCGCTGGAATTCAGCTCTACTCGTAAATGAAAATCCTTCGCTTGAACTGCATAGAAAATTAAAATGTGCTGAACACTCGTTTTTAAGGGTGGATTTTTATGATCTCTGAAGGAAGTTTTCCATTTCCATATGCTGGAAAATTTAATTTGGTCAAAATTGGATTTAGAATGCAATACTGCGATATGCATTAAATGTTGTCTGTGATCATTTCATCGAGGATAACATTTGCAATGTTTTTGAATATGAAAAGCAAAAACTTTTATTTTAATTTATTAAATTGAAATAGTTGTGCGCTTTTGGTTGCAAAACAATCAGTTGTCATCCGTTTTTAAATTAGTCGTATTATTCTCATTTTATTTTCTTTTAATTTGCATATTTCCGAGTATACTGATTTCAGATAAATCTCCCTCTACAGCACCCTCTACCACACCCTCTAAGTTTTCAGCGCACTGCAATTCGGGAAGCTTCAATCACTCGTGCTCAGAAACCCTCTCACGCAACATCACACGCAACCAACTCAACCACCACCCACCCACCCTCTTTGCACACCATATGCGCGCACGTGTTCAAGTGATTACTTTTGGTTGAAGGCACAAGAGATTTCCGATTCCATTGACTAACACTATTCAGAAGTCAGACCCATAGCATTGTCGAAATCAACGGCGCTATCATTACAAGTTGCTCTCTTTGCACCCACAATCGCAGATCTAAATAGACGAAGAAGGGTGGCTCAGTAAGAGTGGGCAGAGTAGGTTGCGTTATTCTGTAATGTTATCTCGTTATTGCACTTGAAATCCTTCGTTCTTGCAATGCACGCTATACTACCCCCAACCGATTTCCTGAATATTAGCCGAATAGTGGGAGCTCTTCGATTATTACGAACAGATAACAAGTATTAAGCAATAAATTCTCCCTTTTTGCAAGGGTAAACCATAACCAACAGCTGTTGAGGTGACAAAACATTAATTTTTCGGGGCTATAAATTGAAAACACTTTGAACTTTCGCTAAATTTGTAATATTCTATTAAACTCCATTCCTCTATCTTTCACTCCATACAGTTTTTTCCTTGCCTTAACAGATGAAACTATAGTTAACTTTCTATAATAATAAATGATAAAGTCCACTTTCTCAGAGTGAAATTTTTACCCTTAGAAAAATGTTTACCTTCCTAATGTAGAGACGTAAATTCTTAAAATTTGGCTCTCTCTCACTTCCTCATCACAGGACTTAACATACCTTCTCAAAATTATTTATGGACGGGTATACAGGGAATCCCAAGGTAGTCACAAATTTCCTGCTTTACATCATATTTCGCAACCACTTAGGCTTCGTTGTACCTTTTCGACAACAAATTTTAATTAATACTAATGAAGGATTTGTTCATTTCATGTTTGTCACATAAGAGTAGAGATGTGCAGTCACATAACGTGGATAAAACACGCGCAGGGAACTCTTCAGCAGAGCTGAGTCTCAAGAGTATAACAAGCAGGTTTGGAGGAAAGTGTAAAAAGTCATCTTTATATCTCCGCAATAAAATTTGTATATTCTGGAGGTGAAGAACAAATCCAGATAACAAATTTAATAAAATTTAATGGAAGCGCTAAAGCTGTCAGCTGCCAGCTTTCATGTATTTTAAGATCCATCATTTTTGCGTAGCTTTTATAACTCTATTAAACATTATAAATTCGAAGGTAATCTTAAAATCCCCTTTAAATTTTTCGTTTTTTTTCAGGAACTTAAAGAGAGTTTCAATTATGGTCTTTTTTGCCCTCCATCGAATGGCAAAGCTGGCAAGTTTCTCGATGAGGAACGTCGTCTGGGCGATTATCCATTCAACGGTCCTGTCGGCTATTTGGAGGTAAGCTTTTAATTTCAAATGATTTTCGAAGAAGTTAACTCAATTTCCCGTACCTTACGACTATTTTGCTGCCCACAGTTGAAATATAAACGTCGCGTTTACAAAATGTTAAACCTCGATGAACGTCAGCTTAAAGCTCTACACACACGCGCGAATTTACGTCGCTTTCTTGAATGCATTAATGGCGGGCATGTGGAGAAAATCGCCAAAATGTGTGCCAAAGGGCTGGACCCGAACTTTCACTGCCCCGAAAGCGGTGACACCCCGTTGACTGTAGCAACTGGAGCTAAGAAACCAAATAAGCTTTTAATCGCCCTGGTTAATGGTGGTGCTTTGCTGGATTACCGCACCAAGGATGGTGCTACAGCTTTGCACAAGGCAGTCGAGAAAGACTCACTGGAGGCAGTAACGTAAGTTTTTTTTTAGCTTTTCAAATGAGCTTTTAATTTTGGATTTAGAATTAAAGTTTCTAAGGAAGCTTTTCAAAATCAGTAAGCTTTTTAAAAAAGTATTCAAACCTTCGCTTTGAATACTTTATTTGATATACTGAAACTTATATTCATCGAAGCTTTTCAATTTAAATAGCACCCTTCTGGAACTCGGTGCATCGCCTAATTATAAAGATGGGCGTGGCATAACACCGCTGTATATTTCCATAACGCGTAAATGTGATCCAAAAATAACGGAAAGTTTATTGCACGATCATGCAGCGCTCGGCATCCAGGATAATCAAGGATGGCAAGAAGTACATCAGGTAAGTATGAATCCTTTGGGGATGCGCTGGAAAAATGTTGTGTTTTTATGCAGGAATATTTAACATAATGTTACATGCAACATTAGTAGAATAAATATAAATAAAAAAATGTTGTTGACAGGAACTAAGGTGGCCAGCGGTATTCTAGTTACTACTAAAGCTATTTTTAATAAAAATAACAACAACAGCAACTACATTTCAGAGCTGTATTGTGGTTTGTATTAATGACGATAGAAAATACAGCATTTTGAAGTTTTCAAACGGTGTTGGTTGCTATATTATAACGTATTAAATTAGTAAAAATACCTCTGTAGTTTTCTCCTCTCCTGTTTTCCCCATATCTTGCAAAGCTATTCCTCTGTATACTCTGTTGTCTACAATTTCTACTTTGAACATTTTTAATTAATCTGGAAAAACCTTTGACGCGAATCGCTTTTATAACTGCCAACCGACCAACCAACCCATAGGCTTGCCGACATGGTCTGGTCCACCATTTGGAACATTTATTGTTTTATGGTGCGGACATGGATGGCCGTAACGCTTCCGGTAACACGCCGTTGCATGTATGCGCTGTTAACAACCAAGAGGCTTGTGCTAGAATGCTTCTCTTTCGCGGCGCCCAGCGCGGGGCCCTCAATTATGCCAACCAAACCCCCTACCAGGTATTTAACTTTTGACTTTACTTGTTTGTAGCGCTTGATGAATGTGTCTGTTGGGTGCTCTTGGGTTGTGGGATTTTTCTACTCTCGGGCAGCGGGTAGAATCCTGATTGGAATCCTTTATACGACTGTATTGTAATTATTTATTGTAGTTTTGTTTTTCTTTATGTATTCGGGTTCTTAGTTTTCATCTTTGTAGTTTGATTAATTAACATTTTTTCTATTAGTAGTTTCTTGTAGTTTGGGTTGAAATTGCATTGTTTTTGTTTATATATTTAAAATGCTAGTCTCATTTACGATAACACATCAAATTATATTTATATTTGGAATTTTCAGTTCTAGATTATTTGTTTTTTAGGAAATCGGTAATAAAAATATATAAATAAATAAAATAAGAGACTAAAAGAGAGCAAGAAATTAAAAACACAATTTGGGTATAAATATTATATATTTGTGTATGTTATTTCATAAGAATAATTTGTACTTATTTTTAATTAATTGAAATTTATAACTAACTACGTTTATTAAATGTAATTTTTAAAAGCACAAATTTCAGCACACAATTTCAACTTCTTCAATTCTAATAATGTTTTGTTAATTCTTACATTATTAAAATATTCAAAGATTTTAAAGGATTTATTCAATTTCACGGAAAATTTCTTCGTAATTTTAGCTAGTTGTTTACAATTTAAATGTGTAATAATTTTTTGGTTTGTTGTAGGAATTTAGGTAGAAAATAATTTATGTAGACAAGCAATTCGCAACATATTTTGGAAATTTTTAATCATTTTTCATTCAATATATTTAATTAGAGGTTTTCTCGTCCGCAGAATCACAACGCACATTGACATTTTGATAATTTGAAATTCGAATTACAACTTTGATTTTGTCACTAATTTTCATGTGCATTCATTTGTTGTTTTTGTAAATAAAATTGTGTGTTTTGTGTCTGTAATTTTTCGCACTTTCGCCAACTTTTCATCTAATTTGTAAACCTTTTCGTTTAAATTCATCAGGTAGCTGTCATCGCTGGTAATCTGGAGTTGGCCGAAATGATTCAAAACTACAAATCCGATGATGTTGGTGAGTCAAAACTGAGTTTAATTCACAAAATGAAATTTCATTAAATTTCCCATCATGCCTGAAAATAATGTCATGCGAATTTTTTTGTTATCTTCAATTCTTTGACTGGAAACGCAATCTGGTGTTTATTTGTTCGTTCTTCCGAAGTTATGTGTTACCATTTTAATTTTCATATAAAAGCAATGTTTTCAAATGCCTAGAATGTGAGTTCCCAATAACTTGTAATTTTAGTTTTACCACCTTCGCTTAGAACCATGCAATGAAATTTTCTTCAAAAATATTTTCGCTTCGAGTCACAAAATTAGGCCGTCAATTTTCACGAATATCACTTTATATTAAAATTTCTACAACTTTTGATTTTATATATTTATCGTTGTATATGTATTTACAACTACATACATTCATGCCTATGCAAATTCACAATAATTCGGTTATAACTCTCCAGAAAATTAGCATAAAATTGTTCGTTGTTTAGTTGTGTGTTTGGATAATCTTTTTAATTTCTCATGACAAAAGAAAACAAAATACTTACTCGTATCATACAGGAAAAGCCTCGTTTAAAGCTTCACGAATGATATTGCTTCCTAATCACGCCTTCAAGCCACTTAAAAACTTCTCTTTCCTCGTCCTCTACTCAATCTGTTTTTCTCAAAAAATATATGAATCCAAAAACGATCTGCTAGTTCCACTACTTTTCCAACTGTTAATGTATCGAATACTTGGCATTAGTTTTTCCACAGAAATTTGATTTTGTAATTTTCCCCCTTACGTAACTCCATCTCATGAAAATACTTCCCAATCATAATCATAATTGTATATTTCTTCCATAAATTAGTAAATACTTTAGCAACAAATATGTTCAAAACGCTTCAGTGATAACCCGACACTACCTGTAACTAGTTTTGTTGAATTGCTAGTTTGTTAAATTTTTCTATTCATGTTGCATTTGTTCCTTGTCATTATTGCATTGTTAGCTACAACCTGAAACACCAAACTTGACTAGTTTCTCCAGAAGACACCAACAACGACCTCCTCCTCGTTTATCATTTGCTGTTCAGTGTTTTATTTCTGTCTGGTTTTCTAGTGACATTTTTAGAATGTCTATCGTTTCATAGCGTATCCTTAGTGGGATTATTTCCGATTTTAGCATTTGTTATTATTTAAAAATACGCCTTTACGAAGAAAGCTCATTAGATCAAGTGTGTGCGATTCACGTAAGTAATTTTAATGTTTAAGTTAAGAAATCCACAAAATCAAACAACCACAAGGATTAGATTTCTGTGCTTATTAACAATTGCGTAATTCGTGTGCTTTATTTGTGAATTGTTTGTTTTTCCTCACAGCGTTGACGTAAACGAAATGGAAATTTTGTCTTTCAAAATGTTGTTCGTCTTGGCTTTCTGTATCAACTAATTTAGCAACATGCTATGTTAAACGCTGCTCACAGTATTAATGCTGGATGTAGTGCAAACACCATGTGTTACACAAACAACACGCGTGATCTTCAACCTTAAAAACCCTGAAAACTTACTCAGAACTTATTGTTTGTAACTAGACAATAACGACTAGAAGTTTTCATCTAATTTAGTTTTTATGGGATTTCCTATTTCTTTTTAATCCTATTGTAGTTCACACGGAGGCAAAAACGCCTGCGAAACACACTTCATACGGAGTGATGAGTTTCTGTTTAACAGCTTAATGACTCCACAATTTCGAATAATGTCGTAACTCATTCCAGATAGTTCTTCAATTTACATAAATAGCTAAACATTTGCGAAAATTCCAAAAACTATTTTTACGTAAATTTAGCTATATATTAGAAAAATTTCAAAAGTTTGAATATTGTAAAAACACGATGATTTCAACAATAATACATTTTCTAGAAGGAAATACTCATCAGTTGGTGATTATGCTCTAGATTTCCTACGACTTCAGCGTGGCTTTTATTTAACTTCTTCCAAGATGAGCATGAAAAGATAAGGTGGGGTTATAGTAACCACATTCATGTATCCGTCGGCCAGGTTACACGAGAGCTTGACCTTTTGTGCTGGAACAGGACACACTTTACGTCGTAGAGCTCACGATACAGAGTGGCTGACCTGATTGATGGTGATTGATGTGTACTTCCTGGGTTCTCGATATGGGTCTCCTAGTGACAGAGTATATATTTCGTTTGCATACAGCATATTGGACTTAAAAGTAATAAAATTGCATTCACTTTAAAATGCTTGTTTTCGTATTGTATTCACTATAAAATGTTTAATGTTTCTTTTGTAAATAAAGTTATGTTATAAAGACAAACACAAAATTGGTGAACACAAATCGGAGATTGAGTAGAGTTTGTAATTTTCAAATTTCCGAAGAAACGCGAGTCATACCTACGCCAGAACATCCAATAATCGCCCTTCGAAATTCAGTCATACACTAAAAAACAATACGATGGAACAAGACAAGCCATCGCCACATTTTTTAAAATTATCGTATATGGCAAAAAATACATAAAAAATCAAAGGCCAGTATTTACAGCGCGAATTTCGAGCATGGGAAATTTATGAAAACAAGAAAACATTTTTAACAGCACCAAATTACACAATTCTGCCTCTTTTTCTTTCTTTCAACCCGCCTCTTCCGCTCCACACAACCCGTACAACAATCACATGCATCTACCTGTCTGTACTCCCCCTCCCCCTTCAGTACCCTTTCGTGCGCCGCCACGTTACAATCCTAAACGACGTTCGGGCATTGGTTGGCTCAACGCCAACGGCGGCGGCTGCGGTGGCGGTGGTGCTGGCGGCGGCGGTGGCGGCGGCGGCGGCCTGATGGGCACTCTGACGCGCACCAGCAACGCCTCGTGTGTCCGCCATGGACCACCGTCGCCCTGCCCTTCCGAGCACATGCCGTACAGTTCAGCCAGCTCGAGTCTCTCGGAAGGATCTTCAGGACATCGCTCGCATGAGGATGACATCAGCATCGTCACAGGTATTGATTTAGTTTGCTTTTACATTTATTTTATTTTTGCTTTTGAAAAGTAGTTTGCGTGTGCTACTTGTGGAGATATTAAAGTTTTGTTGAATTTTCTTAGCTTCGATTTTGGTTGCTTTTTACATGCCGTCATTTGTGTGATCCGTCTTTTCTTCCAGTTATTTATTTTTATTCTGAAAAAAGGAAGGATTCAGGATAGAAATGAATTACATTAAATTTGTCTGTTGTCACCGCTCAACAAACTTAAATATTATATATTAAGTATATTAAAATCATGCGGACGTTTAGTGAGGATTAAAATAAGTGTGAGTAACTCTTGGAATCCACTTATTCTACTTATCACCGTCTGCAGCTTCAACCTCTTCACGCTCTACCTTCCGCTGGTCGTTCAGCGGTCGGATCAATTTGAACGAGGGCAGCAAACGAACTGCGTTTCCGCAACAGAAAGCTTTAATTTTTTCCAAGACTTTAGTTCGCCAGCATCAGTTCTCACTGTTCACACCTGCATGACGGGCTTGCATGTTCTTTAGAGCCACTAATTTTTTAAGTTCGAAACATTTTTCATGCCTGCTTCGAATGCCCTGTGCTACAGTTGAGAGTGCAGTTGCTTTATTTCGCATGCATGCCATTTCGCTGCATTGGGAGACACCAACAGTTACAAAAGAGACCATTTTTCGTTTGGCCAAAAGCCAAAAAATAGAATTTTGATTAATAAAACACAAAAAAGGAAATTATAAAGATAAGCAAAAATTTCATAGAAGTCATCCGAAAAGTTTGAATATTCCTATTAAAGTTACTTCTTGTTTTCCTGTTTTTCTTTTCTCTCTCATTTTATCATTCGTGTCATCCACCTCTCCCACTCGCTCTCTTTTCACCCCACTCTATCTCTCTCATTCATCTTTCTTTATGATCCCTCTTGCCCTCCCTTGCCACAAACTCATCATGTCTTGCTCCACAAAAATTCTCTACCTCCCTCTTTATGTTTCTATCTTTCTCTCCTTATATTTCTATCTCTCAATCTCTCTTCCTTTATATTTCTATCTGTCTTAACCTCATTGACCCCCACCTCCTGTTACGCCTCCACCTCCCATCCTTCCTTTCATTCACCCTTTCTGTCCTTCTTGCAACTTATCTGGTTTTCTCATCGATCAATTTCTGTCACCCACCCATTAACCCCCCCCCCCCCCCCTCAGATAAAAGTCTCGGTGACACGAGTGACATCATAAGCGACTCGTCCGGCGTCGGCACCAATTCCGACTCGGCCGCCTGCTCCATCGGCCACCCCAGCACCACAGTCGTCTGCATGGAGCCCTACCTGGGCAACTCGATGGGCCACATACGCCTCCAGCCGGGCGACGTCATCGAGGTGGTCGGGTCCACCGACTGTGGCCTGCTGGAGGGCTACGTGCGCGGCTCGAACCAGTCGGGCTTCTTCCCCGCCGAGTGCGTGCAGGAGGTGAGCCTGCGCCAGAAGAACATCATGAACGTGTGCACCGCGCTCTCCGCCAACCAGTCGGCCTACCAGCAGCAGCACTCCACACCGCCCTCCTCCGTGCATCAGGGCTCGCCTCAGCTGAGCGTTGGCGGCAGTTCCGGCATCAGTGGCAGCGTCGGTGGCAGCGTCGGTGGAGGCTCGCTGCCGCGTCAAATGATGTCACAGCAGCAGCATCGTTTCCATCAACATCAACATCCACAGCAACAGTCGCCGTCGCTTTCGATGCAGAGCAACGGCTCCGGTCACGCGTTGAACGGCGGCTTGAGCTCCACTGGCAGTCAGCAGGTGGGCAGCAGCGGCGTTGTTGGCGTTGGGCAGCACTACAGCAGCGCTACAGCTCCGCGCATGAAGAAAGCGTAAGTATTTTTCGGTCCTTTTCACTCAAACATATTTGAAAACTTTTCTCTCTCTCTCCCTCTCGTCAGCTCTTTCAACGAACCGCGCACCGTTGTGCTGCATCGCGCCAAGCGCGGCTTCGGTTTCATCCTGCGCGGCGCCAAAGCGTCTTCGCCTTTAATGCAGCTGAAGCCGTCCGATCGCTTCCCAGCTCTTCAGTACCTGGACGATGTAGACCCGGGTGGCGTCGCCGACATGGCTGGCCTGCGACCGGGCGATTTTCTTCTTGCCATTGGCGGTGAAGACGTGCGTGCCGCCTCGCACGAGAAAGTCGTTGAAATGATTCGCTCTGCCGGCGCTCTCGTCTCGATGACCGTCATCTCGCCGCAATTTCCCAATCAGATGCAGGCAGCGCCGCAATTTCTGCCCAGCTACGGCGGCGGCGGCGGCGGCAGCGTCGGCGGTTTTCATATGTCCAGCGGGCCAAGTACGCCGCAATCAGCGCATCGTCAGTGCGCGACTCTGCCGCGTAAAATGTCCCTCGGCCCGCCTGGTGGTGGCGGGAGCAGCAGCGGCCGCTTGCCCGCACCCATGCCGCCGCGACGCGACCCGAAGACCACTCTCAGTGTGGGCCGTGCTCGTGCCAAGTCAATGGTCGCCGGCCTGGAGAATGGCGGCGAGAAGGAGGAGGAGAACGTGCCACAGACCAAATCGAACTCAGTCGAGTCGATCGTAACGCCCACCCCCACTCATCCCGGCACACCGGTGCAGCTGCGCACTGCGAGCATCAAAGCGCGGCCCACCTCGAGCCGCATCACCACCGCCGAGTTGGAGGAGCTGTTCCAGCGTCAGCAGGGCGAGGCGGCCGCCGAGGGCTGCCATCGCTACTCCACCATGATGACCACGTCGCGTTTTCAGTCCAGCATCGAAAGCGGAACAGCCACACCGCCCGCCGCTGGCAACGGCTCGCCCATGAAGGGCCCGCTGGTGTACAGCAGCGTGTCCGAGATGAAGCGGAAGACCAAAACGAAGAACGGCACGCTGCGCGGCAAGCCGTGCGCCATTCCCACGGTGGGCGGGGGCGACCTAAAGCGGTTCCACTCGACGCCGGACCTCAACACGCAGAACGGGTCGTCGTCGTCCATCTGGAATGTGGTCGGCAAGGGCCATCACTCGCAGGACGATGTGGCGACGCTGCACGCGTCGATGCAGCGCTTGAATTTGCCGCCTCCCTCGCATCCGCCGCCGCCGCCGCCGACAGTGGGTCAGGTGGTGAAGGTGGAGACGAGACAGACCACTTCAGAGTACGAAAGCACGCTGTCGCTGCAGCAGAAGTTGAAGAAACGCGCTGAGGCCGGCGTGTCCTCGGCGACGGTTGATGGTGTGCAGTCGAGCTTCAATCCATCGGCGAATGCGAAAATATACGCGTCGCCGCAGGAGCTGCGCAACGTGGTGGCGTGGAAGCTGCGTCAAACGCAAGAGGTAAGCGTGGAGAGGGGAAAAGGTTGCAACAACTAATGTCGGTTTTTTAATATCGTCAGAGTGATGCGCAGCAGCAGCAACAACAACAACAACATCAGGCGCTTTTTAACACCACCGCCGGACCACCGACACAACAACAGCAGCAGCAGCAGCAGCAACAACAGCAACAACAACAAGAACAAGAACAATTACAAGAGCAGCGAAATATCCAATATGCACACCCTAACCTCAAACAACAACAACAACACTCAGGGCAGTACGAAGCGTCGCAGCAGCATCAGCAGAAGCAACAAAGTGTCGCCAACAGCGACAACGAGACCCTGCTGACCGGTCCTGCGCCACCGATCCCTGAACCCGACTACAGTTTGAGCGAATCCGACGGCGAGGACGAGAACTCGATCCTCGTGGCGCGCAACACGAAGCTGAACGAGAAGATCGCGCTGATCGATGTGCCGGAGACGAGCGGCAACAGCCAAGCCAGGTGAGTGAAAAGCTTCTTTATTCCTGTCGCGTTGATGCCCACGTAATCGCTTCAACTTTCCCAGTGCTGGCAGCAGTTCGTCTGGATCGCATTCCCTCTCGCATTCGTTGTCGGTGGACGAGATCCAACGCATTCGCAGCAACCTGAAGACCTCGAAGTCCTACCCGAACGGTTTGCTGAAGCAGGTTGCTGAGAAGCAGTCGCCTACCAACGACGGCAATCCGCCCGAAATCATCGGCAGCATTTCGTCGGATGTGAACCACAAAACCAACAACAATAAAGAAGAGGGAAACATCGGCAACAACACGCAGCCTGATGGCGATGAAATAGCAGACGACAACAGTTCTTCAGGAGTCAGCAGCGATCAAGAAGCGACAGCAGCAACAGCAGCAACAGCAGCAAAACCCACAGATACAATTAAAAAGAAGCCGTCAGTAACGATTGTGGAGGAACCGAAAACAATACCTGACGTCATTGAGGTCGATGTCACGGATTCCAAAGCGTCCGCGATGAAAACGGCCACACAAACAGCTGCGACAACAGCTTCAACTGCGAGTGTAACAACAACAAAAGCCGCTCCACATGATGCTGCATCGCTAACAACCTCTACCACAACAACAACACCTGCAAGAGCGACTCAGAAACAACATGCAACGCCTACGTCATCGGTCGCCTCCACTGCGGCTGCTTTCGAGGCAAAAGCAATGGCAACAACAGCAACCGCCACCGTAACGGTGAAACAGATGGTACAGCAGCAACACGCTCCAGTCATACAGCAGCAACAACAACAGCTACAACAACAACAACAACAACAACAACAACAGCCGCAAGTCGCACACGCGACAGCGACAAAAGTGAAAACCCTGCTGGTTCAAAGTCAACAAGTCGCGCCGAAGGCCCAGCCGAACATGGCAGGTCGCATCATGCACGTTCATCATCAGCATCAGCAGAAGCAGCAACAACAACAACAACAACAACAACAGCAACAACAACAACAGCTACACCACCAGCAACTCCAGACACAGCACGTGCATCCCAATCAGAAGTTAATCGCAACACAGCAACAAATTTTACTGCAACAACAACAGCAGCAGCAACAACAACACCTGGCCGCACATCAACAACATTTACAACAGATACTCAAGTCGAAAACGCCGCTCGGTCCCAGCACTACTGCAGCTATTGTGGCGCGACAGCAGCAACAGCTATCGGCGAGCAGCGAGACCACCGCTGAACCAGAGCACGAGCAGCGCTCCGATGACGACGGCGAATTGAGTCCCTCGCCGCCGGCCAAAGCATTTCAGCGTCACAACTCGTTGACGCGCAAGCAGGCGGCAGCAATCGCCATGCAGCGCGCGACACGCTCGGCCGCCGTGTCGCTTGCTCAGCTGCCGCCACCAATTGAAGCAGACAGCGACAATGAAATGATGTCGTTGACCTCTCTGCCGTCCGCAGCACCGGCGGCCAATGCCGCTGGTCGATCGTCAATGGAGTTCTGTGCTGAAAATATTGTGTTGGCGCCGCCGCCGCAATTCTGCGATTGCAATGACATCAAGCATGCGTTGCAACAGCAGCACCAACAACAGCTGCAGCACCAGCAGCAACACCAGCAACAGCAGGTACAGCAGCAGCAACAACAGCTCCAGCAACCACAACAGCAGCAGCAGCAGCAACAGCAGCAGCAGCAGCAACAGCAGCAGCAACAACAGCAACAACAGCAACAGCAGCAACAGCAACAGCAACAACATCATCTACATCAGCAGCAGCAGCAACAACACCACCACCACCATCATCACCATCACCAGCAGCAGCCGCATCATCCACAGCAACAACAGCACGAACAGCAACATCAGCAATTGCTAGGGATGTCATTGCAGCCGCACCCGCACCCGCTGCATGGCGCAGCAGGAGGAAGCACTGGTGCTGGGCAAAGTCGCGTGAGAATCGTCGGCGCGCTACCGAAAACTCATCACCGTCTGCATTAAAAACATAGAGAAAGTGTGAGAGAGAGGGGCAGAGAGAGGGAGAGAGAGAGAGAGAGAGAGAGAAAGCGAGCGAGTCGTAAGTTTGTAAGTATGGAAGGAAGCGAAGTCTCTGCTCCGAAAATTGTAGGAATTTTAATAGAGATTTTTACAGAGTAGAACCGTTTTCAGCACTGGACTCTGTTCTCCTCGTCTCGCATAAGAAATTGGAAACCCCTGAAAGCACATTCCAAATATTTCAATCATTATATAGCAAATAAAAGTATTGAAGGAAGGAGATGCAAATATAAATGAACATTAGAGGTAAATATTGAAATATTCATAATAAAAGTTACGTTTTATTATGCGTCATACTATTTCGGTAGACATTTCGGTACACATTTATTGGTTCTTGAGGTGTTTTTTAAAATGTTTGCTATGGCAGCAATAAAACAGAAAATTGCAACTGAATTATCGCGTTAAATTAGGAAACTTTTGATAAACGCATTTAAGAACGCTACGAATAAATACTTCAAGCACACTTTATATAACTAACACTTGTAAAATACACACACACACACACAAACACATTGGCTATCTGCAGCAAATTCATGCAATAATAAAAACGAATACTTAAATGTGTGCAAGCTGGAAATACATAAATTTAGTCAGTAAGTGCAACTACATTCATTTATGTAAAATTAAGTTAATATGTAAAATTAGTACAATTATATTTATAACATTTGAAAGGTGAGAAAGCACGAAACTCACTTCAATATCATCTAAAAATAAATGCAGCATTCATATTTACTATTTTATAGAAATAAATTTCAGTGCATTCTGCAAAAGACGTTCAGTGAAAATTGAAGCGTCTTACGTAATTGCTAATTAAATTACATTTAAATATTACTTGAATATCTAATCAGAAAAAATGTATTCTTTAATTTGATTTAGAACAGGAAGTCGATGTAATTTTTTGAATTAAATAAAGAATTGTTTGCTCTTATTATTTAAACGTGTAATTATATGTTTGTGATATATTTTATTAATTTTATGTAATGATGATGGAAGAGGAGCACTAAAGAAAATGAAGAGAAACTTTTTACTAACTCTTTGCAGAGAATTTTACAAGAATAATTATAAGGAAACAAAGATAAAATTAAAATATGTGTAACAATTAGTTATTACAAATCTTGTAAGTATTTTAAATTCGGAATATTGTAATTTTACTTTGAAATCTATCGCAATGTTGGCAAATTTTTACTAAATTCCTAACAATGTCTCGAGTTATTTATGAAAATCAGGAAATTCCTAAATTCTTAATACGATTTTGCAATATCGCGTGCTTGCAAAATGCACAAATGTATAAAGAAGTCAAGAAATTCTCTACGGAATTGTATTTGAATTCCGAAATCGGTTTTAAATGTTAACTGAAAGTTTTACCACCGAAAATTGCAAGAAAACCTTTTTTCAATCACGGGCTTAAATTTCTTCTCAACAAGATTTTCTCACAATTTTTTGTATTTCTTGAAAGCAAAAATTGTTAATTAAAATTTTCACTATTATAAATTCTATTTATTTAAAACTAAATTCGAAGATCACCATTAAAAATTTGGAGAAAAATCACCAAATGGAGGAGAAAAACATTTAAAACCCGTAACATTTTCCAAAATATAGTAAAACATTCATTCCTCGGTAAATTAAATTTGCTGGTAGGGGAGCGGCTCGGCTCCCTTTTCTCTTTTGCTCTCTTTCATGCTTGTGTTGGTATGCCAGCTCTTTCTAGACTAAGCTAGTTTTTAATTTTAAGTCGCAAAAGAATTTTAGATATTGAATTGTTCAATTTCGTTGTCGATATGGATTTCTTTTCTATATTTTCTCTGATTTTAGTTTTATATTTTCCCAAAGCTTTTTATATATTTAAACATATATGTAATTTTGTGCCAACAAATTATCCTCTTTTAATCTAAGTTTTATTATTCATAATTTTATAAAATCAGTGTATGAATTTATTCAATTGCATTCATCATTCATTCATTGAAATAGTATTGAGAGCACATAAAAGCTGCGCGCATCTGAATAAATTGTGCACAAACAAACAGCACAAACAATTTTATTACGAACAAATTTTTAAATTTCAATGTGTGTTTATTAAAATTTTAAAGAAAGCAACACAATTGGACAGAAATCTCCAAATAACACACATTCATGCATTCTCACCTACACTATCATATGTAAGTATTAATTAGAAGTTAAAGTAGATCAAATAAATCCAAGAACACATACTAAATTAACAGTTTGAGAGAACATGTGCGAAGTTTGCCAAAATTATATCGCACAAAATTACAACTGCATGTAGAAAAATAACTATTCAGCATTTACAAATTTAAGCACAACGATTACTAAATTGCATTTAACAAATACAAATTTCAAGCCAGAAAAAAGACAAATGAAATTTTAAACGAAATGCTGCAATTGATATGACTAAATCCAAGTCCAAGTCCTTCCTTTTTGGCGAAGGCTTAAAATTGAGTAGTAAAAAAGTTCCACACACAACTGTTTTGCAAGAAGTAAAAAGTAGTAAAACCCTCTCCGCCATAGAAACGCAGTGTGATCCGCACGATGTCTTTAAAGTTAGTAAAGGGGAAAAATTTAAAATTAAGTCACAAAGGAGAAAAAATGAAATATTGCTTTAATCATAACATCAAATATATTCAAATTTAACTGTTATAACATGCAAATTATGGATACTTTTCTCTGTTGAAAGGAAAAAAAATTAGAGGAAAAATAAGCGTTTCCTTTGAAATTGATTAATATTAATTCAACATATTGCAACTGAGTTGAAGTGTTTAATTTACGTACATCCATGTTGTATTTTAAATTAATGTATGTATTTGTAACGGGAAAAAATTGAATATTCTAATGGAATGCGTTTGTGTTTATTGCTATTCATAGAAATATCATTTTATGCACTAATTATGTATTATTAAGTTGAATGAAGAAGTACGAATGAAGTATAATGGGAAAAAATAAAATTTTATTAAAAATCATTGTAACCTAAATAATAAATATAAATAAAAATAAATAAAACAACAAATCAGCGGCAATTTTATTTTAGGAGAACCGAATTAAAAAGAACCGAAGAAAATTTTTCAAGCCTGGCAAGGCTTTTTGAAATTCTGAGAAATGCAGTATTAGGCGCTCAGCTTCCACAGCAAGCAGCTTATTGGCGGTCAGTTTCCACAGCAAGCAGATTATTGGCGCTCTTTTTTCCGAGGGTAGCTAAATGCTAGTGTGCTACTAAAAAACATGAGAACCTGGTAGAAAGTGAAGCAAAAGCTCATTTACACCGAGTTATCAGGCGCACAGTTTCTATAGCCAGTGATTAACTCACTCACACAGTTTCCATACATAGCAAGTAAACTCACACAGTTTCTTTTTCCTTGACTACATGAACGCGAAAATGTGCTACTAATAAACATGAGGACCTGGTAGAAAGTAAATCAAATCAAATAAAGGTGTATGTACAGCAGAGCCCAGCCCAGCCCAGCCCGGCTCGCGTGTACGAAGAAAACATTACGGGCATTTAAGAAGCATTTAAAAAGCATTTAAAAATTTAATATAAACACAGAAATTGGTTACATAAACATGTATTTTGTGAATATTTATATGTACAGTTTTTAATAATTAATTAAAATGTAAAAACCTACTTGATACTAAACTAGAAAAATTAGATTTTACGCTACTTCTACATAAAATGCAAAAATAGAAACAGAATCGTTTAAGAGGATAAATGAATTCGTTTGCAGGGAGAAACACAAATCATATTTGCGAAGATTTCCAAAACATTTTCTTTCCTTCTCCCAAAAATCAGTCTGTCTTGGACTGCGTGGCTGCAACAGCAGATGGATTGACGGGATTCAAAGTGATGACCTTAGGTGAAGTTTGTATAGCTGAAGGAGTGGAGCCAGTCGCGGTGGCGGAGGCATTAGAATCCTGCTGAGCATTGGGACTCTGGCCGCTCTTGCCAGCGGGTACGATATTCACGAGTTTTCGCACTGTTAGATTGCGATTCAGAAGCTGGGCGGGTATCTGTTTGAGGCCGCCTGGCTTTAGCATAATATTGCGTATTTGCGAAGGACTCTCGCCGGTTGCGTTGAGTATCTGCAGTTGTTTGGGACCGCCAAGAATACCTTTCGTAGGAGTAACCGTTTGTGGCGTGCCAACTGCTTGAGCCGTTTTGAGTGTTTGCAGATTAACTCGCTTCACCGACGATACCAGTGGGGAGACAGCGGATTGTGTGCTGGCGCGTGGCACGATTGTCGTTGGCGTGGCTGATGTTTTCGGAGTGGTCACCACGACTTTAGTGTACTTCGGCAGCTGTTGTGTTATGTTGGAGCGAGAAAGGATGTTGGGACAGGGTTTCATGGTGTTGCGATTGATGAAGACTACTTTGTTCGGCTTTGGCGCTGCGTTCGCCAGCGGCTTATTATTAAAGACGTAAGTGTTGCCAGTGCCCCCCGCGCTTGAGGTGCCGCCACTAGTAGACGCCGCGTTGTTTGCTTCCTTAATAATTTGCTGACTTATTATGAGCTGACCAACGCCAGAGGCACTTGCTGAAAGAGACAGATTGAGAATTTAGTAGGGCTATAAGCGAGTGAAAAGTGTTATTTGATTGGCAATCGAATTAATAATAACCAACATCTTAAATTCTTAACTCCATTAAATGGTTATTTATGCACTGTGTCGATTAACAACTTTAGATTAAAGCAAAACAACTTTCGAACAATGGAAACTGACTAATCCATTAATTCAGAATAATCGATCGTTTCAGAATATTTATAAAAAATAGGCTTACTTGGACGAGGTGTACTGGGTTTGGTCACATCTGTCGAAATCGTGGAAGGTGTGGAAGCCGTTTCCGAAATGTTGCCATTGCTGTCAGCGAACACAATGGGCATGTCAATGATGCTGGAGATATCGAGGTTGCCGCCAACGCCACTGCTACTGCCACTGGCCGCAACAGTTGCTGCTGGCTTCATCATTGTGTATTTTTGCTGTGCGATTCGTGCAGCGGTGGCAAATTGTGTCATCTGTCCATTCGGTGACTTGAGCGTAAAGATTTGTTGCTGTTGTGAGGCGTTCGGTGGAACAGTTGTAGATACAATGCTGCCAATGTTCGAAGGCGCACCACCCGCCGTTATCTTGCTGCCGCTGTTCATCATCGCCGCTGTCTTGATTGTGTAGATCTTGGATTGAGATTGCATTGGTGGCTTCAGTTGCACGAACTGGTTGGCCGGAATCATTTTGATTTTGCTACCAACTGTTGGGACCCCACCATTTGCACCGCCGCTAACAACGAACTGGTGCTTCATTGATTTAAATACATCTGTTTTCATGGGTGTAGATTTCGCAGACGGTGGTACGAGGTCAAAACTGGTGACAATTTTCTTCGACGGCTCACTGGTACTGCTGGTATTTACGGCAGAAGACGAGTCGGCCATTTCTGGCTCATTCGAATCACTGAGTATCGATTGAATGGCGAGATTGAGATCGTCGTTGTTAATGGAGCTGGATGACAGTGAGGACTTTGGTTGCTTTGGGCCACCAGCATTAGCGCCGACACCAGTACCAATCGGCGTAGAGATTTCCAATTGAGTAGGCTTGCAAGCACCACCGACTTTTGTTGGTGTGGTTCCGGGAAGATTGCGCGTGCGTGGGCGGCCAACTGCAAGGAGTAATAAAGTTTAAGAGGCAAATACAACGATTTTATTCAAGTATTAATAGAAATAGAAAATCTAAATTATTTTTTACCCTTCCGTTTGACTCGAAATTCATCTTGGACTTTGGGTTTTCTTGGAATTTCTTGAGATATATTTTTGAGTTCAGTTGGTTGAGTTAAAATGGTATGGGATTTGATTGGATGAAATGGATTTGATTGTAGTTTAGTGAAAGAAAAAGAATGGGTTTAGATTATCTTAAATATTACCAAAACAATCAACTACGATAAGGTAATTGATTTCAATTGTTACATTTTAAACACGATAAAATACTTCAGTAATTTTGGTAGCTACTCGTATAAACAGAGACGCAAATAACGACAAGGAAACGTAAAGGAAACTTGAAACATAACTTCTAAAATAACTCAAAATAAACTTGATGTAGTGCTTATAACGGTTACATTCTCTGATTATAATTTTCAGTTGAATGAAAGTCTGTACTAGCCGAATAAAAGTAGGTAATTTCTGGTAAACTATATCTACGTAAGCGGTACCGAAGAGAACTCCAACACAAATTTTCAACTCACTTTGTCCCGTATATTTTGCTTTAGATGGAATATGACCATCAGCTCCTTCCTGCTGCGCTTCCAGTTTTCGTTTACGTTGTGCTAGCGTTGGCTTAGCACCATCTGCACCACCAAATACCGAAGATTTAGACTGTTTCACGTATCCTGTACCTCCCGTTATTGTGGTAGGTGCACGCGGTCCTGGCGGATTGTCCAAGATCCTTTTTACGTATTCATAAACTTCATCCTAGGAATGTGATAGATTTTGTAATACAAATTGCAATTTAAGAGCATAAAATTTAATAAATAGCATACAATAATCATTGTATCCACCATGGCCTGTGTGACGTTTTCGATTTTCCTGCGACTTTTTGGTATACGCAATGCATCGTCAGCGCTGCCAACCACGACTAGAGAGGAATCCGACTGCATTTTTTCGCGTAAGGATTCCATTTCTTCGGAGCTTTAGAAATATAAAGAAACCAGAATTAGAAGTTTAGGAGCTTTTAAATTATCTCGATAAGAAGTTTTGAAAGACATGGAATCTGAAGTTTATATGAAATCTTTATTCTTGTTCATACCTTGTTCGTGCTGAATTTTGTCCAATAATAAATAAAATCGGTATTTTTATATCTAGTATACGATCATCTGGTGTTCCACGCACGCCATGCAGTGTATTAAAAGCGAAACCCATACAAACAACGCCGTTTACATGTTCAGACATGGCGACTTGAAGTGCAAGCGCAGAGCCGGCATTGAAACCAATCAAGATGATGGCGCGTGCTGAATTCTCATTCCGCATCTCTTGTATTTTTACACGCGTTAATGACACAATCTGCTCAGCAATTTGGTCCAATGGTTGGCGAGCAATTCCAGAGCCTAATAGAGGGTTTAATTAACAAGCTCGTTATGAAGATGTATCATATTATAACGTACCCGTCATCGGTAAGGTGATCTGCACCACTTTTGTTATGGAGGCCAGATACTGATACCATTTCTGCATTCGTGGTGATATGGGGCCACTTGTAGGTATGGAGGGCAATACCACGAAGACTGCATTGTGTGTCAACTGCCGTGATTTGGTGCTTGTTATAATGGGCTCCCATTTTGTCTTCATTACAGGCGCCAACAACTCTTGGCTCACGTTAACGGGGCGCCCAAACAGCATTTTATCCATGAGGGTGGGCAGTTTGGACTTCAAAGTCTGCAGTATGTCCAAGTACGACGCCATATAAGTCGAGGGCAAGCAATCCATGAGCAGAGAGTGAAGCCACTGCGTCAAGCGAGCATCCCAAGCAACAGAAGCAAATGCTCGGCGCATGCGTTTCGTGGATTTATCAATGATAATACGACGCTGCATTGCTTCGTTTTGACGCCCAGCGTTGGCTAAGCGACCAAGTTGGTCGTTATCGAGAATGGTTACAACTTTAGAGAAAATGGTTTTCTGCATTTTTGTCCAGCCGTATCTGGGGAAAAATTAAAATGTTCCCTTTATCGTAAAAATGATTATCTAAATTTGAGAGGAATTGCGGGCCTTACTGATTAACACGCGATTCCCAGTCGTCATCATCAGGATTTGTATTCTTTACATATTGTGCAATGCGAGAACATTCGCACATCGCTTCCTTGGCGGCGATTTCGTTGAAAGTGGGTACCGGAACTTGATTGCCATCATCCAATTCGCTTTCCTCTACAGGATTTGTGTGACAAAAAGGACACTGCGGCGGGCGACGCACCAGGATCGTACGTGCCGGAGTCAAACCGGTGGCCAACTCATATTTAGGTCGAACACAATCGCGAACATAACTATGTTCCATCTTTTGGCTACTACGAGCAACGCAGCGGACAGCAGCCGGAGGCAAATATTTCGGAGCAGCACCGACAGTGGACTGCAAAAGGTAAATGGACTTTAATTAATGGAATACGTTATGATTTCTATAACACGGAACACATACAAATAATCGAGATATCTAAATTTAAATTGAGTGATTTTATGCTGCGTAAATGTTTTTCCAGAATTTTCGTTTTTAATTGATTGAGACGAGGCAGCGAAAAAAAGTTTTTCAAATGAAGTAGTGATGAAAATTTTTTAATTTTAACGTGAAGTACAAAATACCGCTGCAGAACTGCCAGTCAAAATTCTCACCTTGACGTAAAATTACAGTGTTTTTCACTGTTAACGAAAATGTGTTTTTTTTTGTTTACAGCAAGTGTTTCGGAGAGGAATGACATTTAGTATTTTTCTCACACCAAATGATGAGACTACGTTACCCTAAATCCCACAACTATAAATTTCGAAGGATTTTGCTGGCCGCCCTACAAGTTCGCTAACTTTGGATCAGTGGAGGGACAAGCGGGGAAAAAGAATAGAAATGAAACATTTTAGGTGGGTTGGTAGCAGTGGTGACGTTGTGTATGGTTGACGTTATAAGGTTTCTAACGGATCAGGATTTATGTAATTTTGTAAAAATTAAAAATTTTAATTTTTATATAATACAATCATTGAAGGCAATCATTGAACCATTTACGCAATAAGCTGCTGTGGGCGCTGCTTTGTATGGACGATGACGAATCACTAGCGTCTTGGTCCGCGATGGCAAGTTGCACTTGATGGCAAATCCTGTTGCAGCAGCAGATGTACTTGGAAAAACACTAGAAGTTGCGGGTATTTGTTGTGATCGAATTGTTGGCGAGGTTAGTGAGGGTGGTGGCACTGGTGGCCGTAATGATGCTATTGTAACCGCACCTTTTTTATTAAGAAGTTTAACGATTTTTTTACAAGTTCCCGTAGAAGGAAATTTCTTTAAAGTTTCTCTTTGATGGATTTCCTGTGCTGTGAGCTGCTTTCTTATGGTTGGAGTGATTTTGCTCGTTCGCTGCATCAATGTTGGTGACTCCAGCGTGTCCAACACGAACTGCATTACTGCACCGAAATAACCTGATTTCACGTTCCCCGCCACAACGACGACGCAAATATTATAAGTGAATTGTTTAAAAAATAATTAAATTCTCGCTGTGCTCTTGGCTTTCTAGCAACCCAGCTGTAGAGCACGTACGATATTCTACTTTCAACTACACTCTAGTTCACCATATTTTGTGCTTGTCACATGTTTATTTACTACTGACGATATCGTTACTTTATTTTATATACATTTATTTTACAATTGCCCAGTAATAATTCTTAAATAATGAATTTAGTTTTCTGCACTTGCTGCTACATATTTTCCATGTAAAATATGGCGTCGTTAAGGTGTTGCCAGACCGCAAAAAAACAATTCGCAGGATTCGTTATGAAAATTAAAAAGAGCTTTCTTTTAAGCAGAATAAAAAGATAACTATTATCGTATAAATCTAAAAAAAAATATATAATACAGCTGATAAATTTTCAATAAAATTGCACCAAAAACTTTTAAAAAATTTTAAGGCAACTCTACCGGAAACCACGTGAGGTGAATTGGTGCCTACAGAACACAACGATGTTGCCACTTTATGAGTAAGTGGTCATTTATATCATCAGTCAAACTAGTTCGTTCAACTTTTGGTAGCAAACACAGTTTTTATAAAAACACAGAACTACGTTAAAAGAAAGAAAATTAGTACACAAGAGCCAATAACTAACCAGCTGATTGCGTGTCTATGGCAGTAGTCTTCAAACCTAAGATTCCTTCAAGAATTAGGCACACATTTTTAATAGTATTTAGTAGAAAAATTAGAGATACAAAGTTTTATTGAATGTTTTATAAAAGATATGAATTTAATTTAATGAAACAAATTCAAACAACTGACTACGAAATCATTAAAGCTTATTGAGCAATATAAAAGCCATTTGTTAAGTGACTTATAGTTTTAGGCAAAACAAAACACTGTTCGAAAAGAATTTGGAAGATTCGTACTAGAATGCAAAATTGAAATTATAAATCTAGATTTCTCACTTACACAAAAGTTAAATCTACCTGTAATAATTGTTATAATGCTAAAACTTACAACATGGTAGAAAATTGTAGTAAACAAGCATTCGAATAAAAAAATTTTTAATTACTACCGATTTGCTACAGATTTACCAGTACACTGCATTCTGGTAACCTGTACGAATTTCCACGATTTCTTTTCTAGCCATTTTCACTATCTCACTCCACCACACCTCTTAACAATGCATCTATTGTAAAAGATTGCGTTGTACAGAATCCAACTCGAATTACAACAAAACGCATTTCGATAAACAAATTGGAAAATGAGGGATGTCAGATGTGCACGGAGGCATATATTTCAATGAATTGTTTAAAATTATATAGTATTAGCTCAATGCAATATCGATTAATTGTCGAACTTACTTTTTGTGATTCATCCTCATCTTCATCATCTTCAGATCCTTCTGCTGAAGAAATGTTTTGATTTTTGATGGAAGATTCCTTCCTTTGTAGAAAGTCTTGAAATAATTTTAAGTACGAAGACATGTTTGTCTTGAGCACGATATGGCGTAAATATATTTATAAAAAATAAATTGTCACACTTTAGAGTTTAAAATAAGGCTACAAAATAGAAATGCGCTGGCGGCGTTATAATGCACCGGACGCAGACTGCACAGAACAAAATTAACAAATTATGAAGACGAAAAGAAGTTAAAACCGTTCCAGACAACAGGAATTCGTTCAGTGGTGTGTAGAGAAACGTCAATTTATTGCTTTGGTACAGCGTGCGGCTGCAGTTTGTTGTTGTTTTCTCTACCCAGCCGCAGGCAAATTTCACAACTTCACACAAATTTCGCCATTACTCTCATCATTTTATTGAAAAAATATTGCCGCAACTTTAAATTTTGATAATAGTTCTGCAGGAGTGTAAAAGTTCCTGAAATTCCACAGAGCCCAGAAAAATGACGACCCGACGAGAGACCAAACGTTTACCAAAAATTGTTGCTGTCAGAACTGACATTTGGAAGTCCTGGCATTAATCTGGTGAATTTTTTGTGGATGTGTTTAGTTTAAAAAGTTAAATCATTTAGATTTCTTTTTCCCCGATTTGCTAATTTGCTAAATTTGCTACGATTCAAATAAATAAAATTATCTCGAAAAATCAGACATACGAAATTATTATGAAATTCGAAACAAAATATAAGCAGCAATTTAAAAAAAAATTATAACTTTAATTTTAATTTAATTTATCACGTGATTTTAGAACGTGTGAATTAAGAATTATGGCGCCTAAATTACCAAGTACATATGTGTGTATATAAATTCTAGAGTTTTGAATAACTCCCCATGTATGTACGTCCATACATATATTGAACTTAACCCCATGTTACTGCAAATTTATAAAAATTTGTTCAATAAAGTTTTTCCAACAACCGCATTGAGCTTTATTTATAGTAATAAAATTTTTATTAGTTGTCTGTGATACTGTTCAATCTATAAAAGAGTAATTAAGATTGGATTAAAGGAAATGAAAACGTTAATTAATGTTTATTGTAATGATTAATGATATTGACATTTTAATTTAAAGGAAATAAAACGAACGAAGATATTAACTCAAAAGCAGATATGAAAATTTTTTTGCATTAAAATAACGTATATATATGTATGCATATATTATTCATAAGAGAGAGAGGGCTGCAATGAAAATTATTGTAGTGGTAAATTGATGTATGTGTGGATGTACTTCGTGGTGGGAAAACTTAATAAAGAATATTGGCGCATCGTGCAGAATTTTCTCCCATAGTTGAGTATTGAATGTTAACTGAGGCAGTTGAAAGTTCGCAACAAATTTAGGCAAATTTCTACACTGTTATACAAGAGATCAAAAGTTTAGAAGAAGATTTAGAAAAGCAAAAGAAAAGTTCTTGGCAAAATTGCAAATGTATAAAGAATAACAGGGTGAAAAATATTTATTCAAGAGCTGCTAAAAGGAGGAATAATAAAGCAAATTAGTTTTATTCGGAGAAAAGCGCTTTTGCTTCTAGCAGAGTGTAGAAAAATACTTGAAAAGAAATAAATAAAATATTGAAAATACGTATGTATTTGAATTAGAAAAGCTTTTCCAACGAAATAAGAAATCTTAACATAAAAAAGGATATTTCAGCAGAATAGATTTGATATAGAATTAGAAATCTTTTCACAAGTCACCGGAATACCGGAAATAGGAAAAAATTGTTGCTTTAAAATTTCTAAATAAAATCGTCCGGGTGAAAATTGTCTCAGCATACAAATTTATCGATTTGTAAAACTCATTAACAAAAAACGACCACCATTCGGGTATTTGACGACAGAATCGGAGGCACAAAAGCAACAAAAACAACAACGCTAGCCTCACGTTTGCACAAATATAGGCAGACGACAGTTTTTTAATCAAAGAGACTGAAGAGAGACCACTGCAGTAACACGGCAGTCACAGGAAAGTCTTACTAAACAAATCGAGCACATAGTGAAATTGAGGCAACAACAATTACAAAACAACCCCACTCAACGCTCGACGTGTGTGTGGCAGTTGCTGCGAGAGCGAACGTTTAAACAGCTGAGTGATATTGGAAAGGATTGCTCATCCTTTCTGCAAGGACAGCGGAAAGCAAGAGATACACGCACAGTCGGTGCCCTAAATTATCGTGCGGAGCGAATTAGCAATTAATTTTTTACTAACATAAAAAACCGATTTGAAATACCCACACGCGCTTTAATAATTGCAGGAACTTGTAATCTAAGGTCAGTCGGGCGAATTGTATGAGCAACATTTAATTGATTCGCTGCAAATCAATTTGTTCACCCAGACTCGAAGATGCTGCCATAAAATTGCAATAATTGTTTGCTAAATTTTAAATTTGTGCTGTTTTTTGAGTTCTACTTTTCGGCTGTATCTGAAGCAATTTCAGCCGCATTAACAACTTCTACTACCACGAAAAGTGCCAAGAAATAGAAAGAATAAAATAGAATCAGAAATTACCTGCTTGAAGTTCCTAAGCGTTTGTTGGCTTTTGTAGCGTGCGTTAAACGCACTTGCTACTGAGCCGTCAGCTGTTGGGTTGGGTGAAAGAGCATTTGTAACAAATACCAACACAATTGCATTCAACTGCTGTTGAACACAACACACACAACCACCAAGCAACTGCAAGGCAGCACCACCACACACACAACCGCAACCAAAGCACGCTCTCCAAACTATTTTCTGTGGCAATAAAAAGCAGAATTAAACCAATGCATTTAGGTTTTAAACGCCAGAAACGTCAAAAAAGATTTTCCACTAGTAAGAAATGTCTTTACCCCGAGAATGGAATTTACAGGTGAGTTTAAAATGTAACAAGGAGAAATGTACTGTCTTCGGCCAGGCCGAAGTCTAAATAAAAACCAGAGTCCGGGTATAAAAACTAACTAAAAAATATGTAGTATACTTTTAGGCTAAATTTAAAATGAGCATATTCTGAACCTTCTGTAATTTATTATTTAATTGAGTAGTTAGCATTTGTCACGTAATTAATTTCCTCTGCGTCAGCAAAGATGAGGGAAGAAAATGTCGCGCAACTAAGAACTTCTGGAACGAACTTTTGACGCATGTTAGAAATAAAGTTCTATTGTGCTGTCGTAATTGCTTCCTTTATTTTTCTTTATATTTTAAAATATCTTGGAGGAACTGAATCTTCACAGCCGTTCAAACAGAGGTTAAACAGAGGTCAAGATATCAGTAGCCACATAAATTCGTCCGCGTACACCGGTGCAAAAAAAAAGGAAGAAAAAACCCAGGCAAACCAAATCTTATTAAAAAACGCAGAAAGTCCCAAACGGCCAACATCTATAGACAACACATCGAATCCCTTACCACGCGCAGAACCTCCTGCTAGCAATCAGTTGCGGCGTTTTGCGGCAAACGTTCTTGAACTTTCATTAGTCAATTCAGTAGTGGCGTAGTCAGAAAAATATTTCGGGGACAACCCCCAATAAATTGAGGGGTGTGAGGGGTTTTCACACATCTGAAAGTACCGTCTTTGTGGGATTTCACGCCCTAATGAGCCCTTTAAATATGCCTCTCCAATTGGCAGTAGTATCCTCTCTGCAGATACAACAGTAGCCTCTTCCCTGACTCCCTCTCCCACTAATCCATCTCTCCCTCTCTCTCTCTCTCTCTCTTTAACTCATCCCTCCGCATTTTATTTCCTATTCATTCAAGTTGATGACAAATGGAACCTTTAGGAAAATTCCCAAACTTTCGTTGAATTTGAACCTTACTCAATAGTTTGCATGTCAGGGTTTTCCAGAGAGTATATTGTACATGTTCTGTTCTATGTATGAGATGGTATCTGCGCGCATGCTCGCCACTCACCACTCACCACTGCATCTCATTGCATTACTAGAGAGAAGTTACTGAGAGCCTTATTTTTATACTGGTAGCTGGAAATCCCAAGAGAGCGGATTTCTGTTGGGTGCTCATTTTTTGACCCCAAGTGTCATCAGTTTGTTAGTCCTTCACAGTTATGGGTGGGTCGGCTTTGACGATTTTCGAGAGTTCATACTTTATGGATGTATGTTTTAGGTCAAAATTGTGTTAGTGCGCCAAAACAATTGATTTACTTTGCAAAATCTGGGTTTTTACGAAAACTTGAAGCAAAACTTTTTTCTTACGAAACTTGAAGCACATATAATTGTTTTCCTCACTGACTCTAACTGCTTAAAATTATTTCAATGAATTGATTTACGTAATTGCAAATTACTTCAACCGAAAGTAAGGAAGTAAATTTAAATGAAATAAAAATGAAATTAATTCAAACGTAACTCGAAAAGACTTAATGATTAAACTTTTATCATTTTCATCTAGAACTTGGATTTCATGGAAGTATATGAGCGAGAAAGCCAACACAAAGTTGAGGGTATGAGTACTCGTGCCTTCTGAGACTGTTGGGCCCCCATCTGGGTCAAATGTAAAAAATCGCCTTCTCGGTTCTAATTTTTGTCTAAAAGATCGAGCATCTCTTGGTCTGTTATTAAACTTTTATCATTTTCATCCAGAACTTGGATTTCATGGAAGTATATGAGCGAGAAAGCCAACACAAAGTGGAGGGTATGAGTACTCGTGCCTTCTGAGACTGTTGGCCCCCACTCTGGGTCAAATGTAAAGAATTGCCTTCTCGGTTCTAATTTTTGTTTTAAAAGATCGAGCATCTCTTGGACTTTTATTAAACTTTTATCATTTTCATCCAGAACTTGGATTTCATGGAAGTATATGAGCGAGAAAGCCAACACAAAGTGGAGGGTATGAGTACTCGTGCCTTCTGAGACTGTTGGCCCCACTCTGGGTCAAATGTAAAGAATTGCCTTCTCGGTTCTAATTTTTGTTTTAAAAGATCGAGCATCTCTTGGTCTTTTATTAAACTTTTATCATTTTCATGCAGAACTTGGATTTCATGGAAGTATATGAGCGAGAAAGCCAACACAAAGTGGAGGGTATGAGTACTCGTGCCTTCTGAGACTGTTGGCCCCACTCTGGGTCAAATGTAAAGAATTGCCTTCTCGGTTCTAATTTTTGTTTTAAAAGATCGAGCATCTCTTGGTCTTTTATTAAACTTTTATCATTTTCATGCAGAACTTGGATTTCATGGAAGTATATGAGCGAGAAAGCCAACACAAAGTGGAGGGTATGAGTACTCGTGCCTTCTGAGACTGTTGGCCCCCACTCTGGGTCAAATGTAAAGAATTGCCTTCTCGGTTCTAATTTTTGTTTTAAAAGATCGAGCATCTCTTGGACTTTTATTAAACTTTTATCATTTTCATCCAGAACTTGGATTTCATGGAAGTATATGAGCGAGAAAGCCAACACAAAGTGGAGGGTATGAGTACTCGTGCCTTCTGAGACTGTTGGCCCCCACTCTGGGTCAAATGTAAAGAATTGCCTTCTCGGTTCTAATTTTTGTTTTAAAAGATCGAGCATCTCTTGGTCTTTTATTAAACTTTTATCATTTTCATCCAGAACTTGGATTTCATGGAAGTATATGAGCGAGAAAGCCAACACAAAGTGGAGGGTATGAGTACTCGTGCCTTCTGAGACTGTTGGCCCCCACTCTGGGTCAAATGTAAAGAATTGCCTTCTCGGTTCTAATTTTTGTTTTAAAAGATCGAGCATCTCTTGGTCTTTTATTAAACTTTTATCATTTTCATCCAGAACTTGGATTTCATGGAAGTATATGAGCGAGAAAGCCAACACAAAGTGGAGGGTATGAGTACTCGTGCCTTCTGAGACTGTTGGCCCCCACTCTGGGTCAAATGTAAAGAATTGCCTTCTCGGTTCTAATTTTTGTTTTAAAAGATCGAGCATCTCTTGGTCTTTTATTAAACTTTTATCATTTTCATCCAGAACTTGGATTTCATGGAAGTATATGAGCGAGAAAGCCAACACAAAGTGGAGGGTATGAGTACTCGTGCCTTCTGAGACTGTTGGCCCCCACTCTGGGTCAAATGTAAAGAATTGCCTTCTCGGTTCTAATTTTTGTTTTAAAAGATCGAGCATCTCTTGGTCTTTTATTAAACTTTTATCATTTTCATCCAGAACTTGGATTTCATGGAAGTATATGAGCGAGAAAGCCAACACAAAGTGGAGGGTATGAGTACTCGTGCCTTCTGAGACTGTTGGCCCCCACTCTGGGTCAAATGTAAAGAATTGCCTTCTCGGTTCTAATTTTTGTTTTAAAAGATCGAGCATCTCTTGGTCTTTTATTAAACTTTTATCATTTTCATCCAGAACTTGGATTTCATGGAAGTATATGAGCGAGAAAGCCAACACAAAGTGGAGGGTATGAGTACTCGTGCCTTCTGAGACTGTTGGCCCCCACTCTGGGTCAAATGTAAAGAATTGCCTTCTCGGTTCTAATTTTTGTTTTAAAAGATCGAGCATCTCTTGGTCTTTCATTAAACTTTTATCATTTTCATCCAGAACTCGGATTTCATGGAAGTATATGAGCGAGAAAGCCAACACAAAGTGGAGGGTATGAGTACTCGTGCCTTCTGAGACTGTTGGCCCCCACTCTGGGTCAAATGTAAAGAATTGCCTTCTCGGTTCTAATTTTTGTTTTAAAAGATCGAGCATCTCTTGGTCTTTTATTAAACTTTTATCATTTTCATGCAGAACTTGGATTTCATGGAAGTATATGAGCGAGAAAGCCAACACAAAGTGGCGGGTATGAGTACTCGTGCCTTCTGAGACTGTTGGCCCCCACTCTGGGTCAAATGTAAAGAATTGCCTTCTCGGTTCTAATTTTTGTTTTAAAAGATCGAGCATCTCTTGGACTTTTATTAAACTTTTATCATTTTCATCCAGAACTTGGATTTCATGGAAGTATATGAGCGAGAAAGCCAACACAAAGTGGAGGGTATGAGTACTCGTGCCTTCTGAGACTGTTGGCCCCCACTCTGGGTCAAATGTTAAGAATTGCCTTCTCAGTTCTAATTTTTGTTTTAAAAGATCGAGCATCTCTTGGTCTTTTATTAAACTTTTATCATTTTCATCCAGAACTTGGATTTCATGGAAGTATATGAGCGAGAAAGCCAACACAAAGTGGAGGGTATGAGTACTCGTGCCTTCTGAGACTGTTGGCCCCCACTCTGGGTCAAATGTAAAGAATTGCCTTCTCGGTTCTAATTTTTGTTTTAAAAGATCGAGCATCTCTTGGTCTTTTATTAAACTTTTATCATTTTCATCCAGAACTTGGATTTCATGGAAGTATATGAGCGAGAAAGCCAACACAAAGTGGAGGGTATGAGTACTCGTGCCTTCTGAGACTGTTGGCCCCCACTCTGGGTCAAATGTAAAGAATTGCCTTCTCGGTTCTAATTTTTGTTTTAAAAGATCGAGCATCTCTTGGTCTTTTATTAAACTTTTATCATTTTCATCCAGAACTTGGATTTCATGGAAGTATATGAGCGAGAAAGCCAACACAAAGTGGAGGGTATGAGTACTCGTGCCTTCTGAGACTGTTGGCCCCCACTCTGGGTCAAATGTAAAGAATTGCCTTCTCGGTTCTAATTTTTGTTTTAAAAGATCGAGCATCTCTTGGTCTTTTATTAAACTTTTATCATTTTCATCCAGAACTTGGATTTCATGGAAGTATATGAGCGAGAAAGCCAACACAAAGTGGAGGGTATGAGTACTCGTGCCTTCTGAGACTGTTGGCCCCCACTCTGGGTCAAATGTAAAGAATTGCCTTCTCGGTTCTAATTTTTGTTTTAAAAGATCGAGCATCTCTTGGTCTTTTATTAAACTTTTATCATTTTCATCCAGAACTTGGATTTCATGGAAGTATATGAGCGAGAAAGCCAACACAAAGTGGAGGGTATGAGTACTCGTGCCTTCTGAGACTGTTGGCCCCCACTCTGGGTCAAATGTAAAGAATTGCCTTCTCGGTTCTAATTTTTGTTTTAAAAGATCGAGCATCTCTTGGTCTTTTATTAAACTTTTATCATTTTCATCCAGAACTTGGATTTCATGGAAGTATATGAGCGAGAAAGCCAACACAAAGTGGAGGGTATGAGTACTCGTGCCTTCTGAGACTGTTGGCCCCCACTCTGGGTCAAATGTAAAGAATTGCCTTCTCGGTTCTAATTTTTGTTTTAAAAGATCGAGCATCTCTTGGTCTTTTATTAAACTTTTATCATTTTCATCCAGAACTTGGATTTCATGGAAGTATATGAGCGAGAAAGCCAACACAAAGTGGAGGGTATGAGTACTCGTGCCTTCTGAGACTGTTGGCCCCCACTCTGGGTCAAATGTAAAGAATTGCCTTCTCGGTTCTAATTTTTGTTTTAAAAGATCGAGCATCTCTTGGTCTTTTATTAAACTTTTATCATTTTCATGCAGAACTTGGATTTCATGGAAGTATATGAGCGAGAAAGCCAACACAAAGTGGAGGGTATGAGTACTCGTGCCTTCTGAGACTGTTGGCCCCCACTCTGGGTCAAATGTAAAGAATTGCCTTCTCGGTTCTAATTTTTGTTTTAAAAGATCGAGCATCTCTTGGTCTTTTATTAAACTTTTATCATTTTCATCCAGAACTTGGATTTCATGGAAGTATATGAGCGAGAAAGCCAACACAAAGTGGAGGGTATGAGTACTCGTGCCTTCTGAGACTGTTGGCCCCCACTCTGGGTCAAATGTAAAGAATTGCCTTCTCGGTTCTAATTTTTGTTTTAAAAGATCGAGCATCTCTTGGTCTTTTATTAAACTTTTATCATTTTCATCCAGAACTTGGATTTCATGGAAGTATATGAGCGAGAAAGCCAACACAAAGTGGAGGGTATGAGTACTCGTGCCTTCTGAGACTGTTGGCCCCCACTCTGGGTCAAATGTAAAGAATTGCCTTCTCGGTTCTAATTTTTGTTTTAAAAGATCGAGCATCTCTTGGTCTTTTATTAAACTTTTATCATTTTCATCCAGAACTTGGATTTCATGGAAGTATATGAGCGAGAAAGCCAACACAAAGTGGAGGGTATGAGTACTCGTGCCTTCTGAGACTGTTGGCCCCCACTCTGGGTCAAATGTAAAGAATTGCCTTCTCGGTTCTAATTTTTGTTTTAAAAGATCGAGCATCTCTTGGTCTTTTATTAAACTTTTATCATTTTCATCCAGAACTTGGATTTCATGGAAGTATATGAGCGAGAAAGCCAACACAAAGTGGAGGGTATGAGTACTCGTGCCTTCTGAGACTGTTGGCCCCCACTCTGGGTCAAATGTAAAGAATTGCCTTCTCGGTTCTAATTTTTGTTTTAAAAGATCGAGCATCTCTTGGTCTTTTATTAAACTTTTATCATTTTCATGCAGAACTTGGATTTCATGGAAGTATATGAGCGAGAAAGCCAACACAAAGTGGAGGGTATGAGTACTCGTGCCTTCTGAGACTGTTGGCCCCCACTCTGGGTCAAATGTAAAGAATTGCCTTCTCGGTTCTAATTTTTGTTTTAAAAGATCGAGCATCTCTTGGTCTTTTATTAAACTTTTATCATTTTCATCCAGAACTTGGATTTCATGGAAGTATATGAGCGAGAAAGCCAACACAAAGTGGAGGGTATGAGTACTCGTGCCTTCTGAGACTGTTGGCCCCCACTCTGGGTCAAATGTAAAGAATTGCCTTCTCGGTTCTAATTTTTGTTTTAAAAGATCGAGCATCTCTTGGTCTTTTATTAAACTTTTATCATTTTCATCCAGAACTTGGATTTCATGGAAGTATATGAGCGAGAAAGCCAACACAAAGTGGAGGGTATGAGTACTCGTGCCTTCTGAGACTGTTGGCCCCCACTCTGGGTCAAATGTAAAGAATTGCCTTCTCGGTTCTAATTTTTGTTTTAAAAGATCGAGCATCTCTTGGTCTTTTATTAAACTTTTATCATTTTCATCCAGAACTTGGATTTCATGGAAGTATATGAGCGAGAAAGCCAACACAAAGTGGAGGGTATGAGTACTCGTGCCTTCTGAGACTGTTGGCCCCCACTCTGGGTCAAATGTAAAGAATTGCCTTCTCGGTTCTAATTTTTGTTTTAAAAGATCGAGCATCTCTTGGTCTTTTATTAAACTTTTATCATTTTCATCCAGAACTTGGATTTCATGGAAGTATATGAGCGAGAAAGCCAACACAAAGTGGAGGGTATGAGTACTCGTGCCTTCTGAGACTGTTGGCCCCCACTCTGGGTCAAATGTAAAGAATTGCCTTCTCGGTTCTAATTTTTGTTTTAAAAGATCGAGCATCTCTTGGTCTTTTATTAAACTTTTATCATTTTCATCCAGAACTTGGATTTCATGGAAGTATATGAGCGAGAAAGCCAACACAAAGTGGAGGGTATGAGTACTCGTGCCTTCTGAGACTGTTGGCCCCCACTCTGGGTCAAATGTAAAGAATTGCCTTCTCGGTTCTAATTTTTGTTTTAAAAGATCGAGCATCTCTTGGTCTTTTATTAAACTTTTATCATTTTCATCCAGAACTTGGATTTCATGGAAGTATATGAGCGAGAAAGCCAACACAAAGTGGAGGGTATGAGTACTCGTGCCTTCTGAGACTGTTGGCACCCACTCTGGGTCAAATGTAAAGAATTGCCTTCTCGGTTCTAATTTTTGTTTTAAAAGATCGAGCATCTCTTGGTCTTTTATTAAACTTTTATCATTTTCATGCAGAACTTGGATTTCATGGAAGTATATGAGCGAGAAAGCCAACACAAAGTGGAGGGTATGAGTACTCGTGCCTTCTGAGACTGTTGGCCCCCACTCTGGGTCAAATGTAAAGAATTGCCTTCTCGGTTCTAATTTTTGTTTTAAAAGATCGAGCATCTCTTGGTCTTTTATTAAACTTTTATCATTTTCATCCAGAACTTGGATTTCATGGAAGTATATGAGCGAGAAAGCCAACACAAAGTGGAGGGTATGAGTACTCGTGCCTTCTGAGACTGTTGGCCCCCACTCTGGGTCAAATGTAAAGAATTGCCTTCTCGGTTCTAATTTTTGTTTTAAAAGATCGAGCATCTCTTGGTCTTTTATTAAACTTTTATCATTTTCATGCAGAACTTGGATTTCATGGAAGTATATGAGCGAGAAAGCCAACACAAAGTGGAGGGTATGAGTACTCGTGCCTTCTGAGATTGTTGGCCCCCACTCTGGGTCAAATGTTAAGAATTGCCTTCTCGGTTCTAATTTTTGTTTTAAAAGATCGAGCATCTCTTGGTCTTCTTTTACGTTTAAACTAAACTTCTTTTTTACGTTTAAACTAAATTTAAGCAATGTTCAACTAGAAATGAATTTAGTTATTTCTGTTAAATGTTATTCCACCATTTATCACTATTTGTGTGTTCGTTTAAACATATCTTAAATTATTATTAACAATTTAAAAGCTTGAAACTTTTTCTTTATATTTCAACCCTGTTAATAAGTGGCCTTCAGATGTTGAGATTTTTCTGCGAATCTTTTGATTCGCCAAATAATAAGCTTCATTTGCTAAATGTCAAGTTTTACTTTGGCTAAGTAGGAAGGCTTACTTTTAAAGCTTACCAAGAAACGAGAGTAGCATTAAATGCAATTAAAACACGTTCTTGCGTGGCATTCCCCCCTCTGTAATGCTTATTTTTAGACCTTCCTTTTTTTAAAGTGATTAAATTTAAAGACCAAACAGCCAAAAAAGTTTGCTTAGTACGACTTTCGAAAGAAACTTATTATGACCAAATAAGTCACGAAATATAAATTATAATGACATGTCTTGGAAGGAAATTTAAAAAAAAAAATTTCATCTTAGTAAGCTAAAATGAAAACTTTTTGTCGAACATTTTTTTCCACTCAAAAGTTACCTCTGGTGCACTCATTTTGTTGATTCAACGTAAACAACTTGAGATGAAAGCCTCCCACTCACTGCATTCATAGATTCGTGAATATCCTTCTCTTTATCTACGCGGCTGGCAATCAACTGCGCTGCCCTTTCTTGCACTTGACCTTCACCGACAGGTGAACCGAACATTTTATTGACATGCCAGCTGCAGAATTGATGAAACTTTTCCGCAGATGTCAAGACAACACATTATCGACGTCACTGTGCCACGTGGCTAAAACCTCTTGCGACTACTTAGGACACTTAAATCGATTAAACAAGCTGGAAGACAACACGTGTTGCGTGATGATTGTAGTTAAATTATTGACAATATTATTCTTAAAGAGTATTCAGTCAAAACTGTAAATCGCCAGTTTTGACTGAAGGTTTACATCGTTAACAGTCGTAACACTCTAAACAAAAGTGTTTTTTGTTCTTTTGCTGATCGCAAATGAATTTAAAATCCTTCTCAATGTTCTTCTTCATTCAGGATTCAAGGGGATCAATTTACTGCCCGAGTGAACCGGACCCAATTGGTCGAGTCCAGTACCAGTCGGGAGGGCTCATTCTCTCATCTACTAGCGGCCCCATCGATAGCCTTAACAATTCCAACACCACCATCCCGCCGCCTGCCCACAAGTCAGGCTGTGGCGCCGGCGCCTACGATGAGTGCGGCCTACCGATTGCCGCCTGCTCCCAGCCAGCTGCAACATCGTTGCTCACCGAGTGTCAGCAATCGAGCGGTTCTCTCTTCTCAGTGGTCTCCGCACCACCTGTGCCGCTGGCCGAGCTCGACGTTAAGCAAGTTGAAAATCTCAACGGCCTTCCGATGGGCGGCAGTGCAAAAACCACACTCAACTCCACAGTTCTCTGCTCGAGCAATTCGATCGTGGATGCTTCGCCATCTGTTCCACCGCCGCCGCGTCGTCCTGCCTCGTTGCCTATCGACGCTTCGTATAACCCACCACCGCCAAGCAATCGCACGCTGCACTCCAGCCTGCTGCAGCATCAAATCTCCGAGATCGAAGAGGATGACAATGAGAACCTGTTGACTGTCTCTAGCATCACGGCTAAGCCGTTAATCGCTAAATCACGTGAGCTCTGCACCAATCGGCGGTCTGCCGAGAGAATAGGAGCGGCCGGCAAGCGTGGCAAACAGACGCAGCGCGGCAAATCAAGGACGACGCAGCAAAATGAAGGCGGCAGCACATCGCGCAATACGCGTGAGATCTCTTCCGCTAAGTACGCGGCCTCGTCGTCGCGCTCCTCAGAGAGTGCCGATCCGCCAGATGGCGGCTATGGGTGGTTGATTGTCTTCGGCGCATTCTCTGTGCAGTTTTGGGTGGCCGGGCTGGTGAAGTCGTACGGCGTGCTGTATGTGGAAATAATGGAAACCTTTCCCAGCTCCACGGCTACGGTGGCCTCTTGGATCCCGGCCATTCTGTCAGCCTTGTGTCTGGCGTTGGCGCCACTCTCGAGCGCATTATGCCAACGATTCTCCTGTCGGGTGGTGGTGTTCGTGGGAGGCCTATTTTGCGCATTCGGATTGGCCTTGAGCTACTTCGCCACCAGTTTGCTGCATTTGCTCTTTACATTCGGCATACTAACTGGTAAGTGGATCGCGCAGATGACGAAAATCTTTATTTTCTTATCGATTAATCGCTTGTAGGTATCGGCGGTGGCCTCTCGACTACACCTGGCATCGTGATCGTCTCCCAGTATTTCGACAAGCATCGTGCGCTCGCCAACGGCATCTGCGTTTCGGGAACCGCAGCTGGCAGCTTCATCCTGCCCGTGCTAATCAAGCATCTGGCTGAGGCGTTCGGTTTTCACGGCACGATACTCGTGTTGGGCTTCTGTATGCTACACGTCTGTGTTTCAGCCCTGCTATATAAGCCTCTGGACCAATACAACAGCGATGTAGCGAAAACACACGATGACGAGGGGGAGGAAGAGTCGGCAAAGCCTTTGAATGATATCAACCCGAGCACTACGGGAATTTTGACCAATTCGACCTATCTGGACACCTGCGAAGAGGGCCTTAGCAAACACTATATCGAGCATCTTTTCATGGAGGAGTCGAAAAATCGCATAAATGACTTCTACTCGGCCAACAAAACAGGTGAGTTGGAGGGATACGCATAAAACACTCCAGCCAAACTTGAACATTTCGGCTAGATCGGAAGTAAAATAAAAATAAGAATATATATTCTTATAATCAGTTTTCAGGAAGATAATCAGTTTTCCGATTTCAGGGAACTCTTCTGAAAAACCGCATCCCTCAAATCAAGAAATTGAAGATGAGGATAAAGATATAATCGGCGAGACAACCTTTATTAAACCGATGAAGAAAGTTCGCAGTTCCGGCATCATGCACTCGGTCGAGGACCTCAGCACAGACTCCACATGGGTCTATCGTACCGATTCCATGCGTGGTTCACGTCGACGGCGTAACGTTTTCGCCAACGACGAGGTCATCTCGAAAATTCAAGCTCACTTGGAAAAGCCTACCCTTCCACCAGCTGTGGTGTCACCTCGAGGTTTAAGTAAGAGTATGGAGATCCCTACACCGGTGAGTAACCTCAATGAAGTGAAGAGTAACGAAGCTGCCGTGACTGCAGCTGCTAACATCCATGCCACGGAGGATGATGATGATGATGATGAAGATGATGAAAGCAATATGGTGCGGCGTACATGCTGCGATCGTGTCAGGCTATATCTGGACATCAGTTTATTGCGGGACCCTATTTTCATTTTAATGTGTCTCTCTGTGACTCTCATGTCGGTAGGTTGTCCGTATATGTTGTATTACCTGCCGGCCCACGTTATATCAATCGGTAAGGAGTCTCTATTGTCGATTAAGAAAGTCTTATTTACATTTTTCCCCGATCATCCTTAAAAATAGGTTACAGCAAAAGTGAGGCTGGCTACTTGGTAGCAATCAGTGCTGTACTCGATCTCTGTGGTCGTCTTGGCCTTGGTTACCTTTCCGATCTTCAACTATTCGATCGTCGCAAGACTTACATCGTTTGGTAAAGAGAAACTTCATCGTTTTAAAGATTTTATCCGGTAACATTTTTTCTTTTTTAGTATTCTCGGGGCAGGCTGTGCCGTTCTCACCATACCTTCCGAACACTCACTCTCGTTACTGGGCTCCTCGGCGGCTCTTTATGGTCTCTGTTTGGGCAGTTGGTATGTCTTGATGCCCGTTCTCTTGGCTGATATTTTTGGAACAGACCGCATAAGCTCCAGTTACGGTCTGGTACGAATGTTTCAAAGCATTGGGGCCATTTCGGTGCCACCTTTAGCGGGTTTCCTACGCGACTTATCGGGAAGCTATCAAATTTGTTTCTACTGCATGGGATCCTGCATGGTTTTGGGTTGTATACCGTTGTTGGTTTGGGTACTGGTGGAATATAAGAACAACCGCTTAATGGAAATAGGTGACGACTATGAGGAGAATTCAACGGTATCTTAGGAATTCAGGATTCTAATATTGAAAACAAATAGCAGATGTTTTCTATTTTTAATTTAGGATTGCTTGAGGATAAAATCCTTAATTTAAAATACATATAAGTACGTACCACAGAGTACCATTTCATAAAACTAACCAAAGCTTTCACAAAAATATAGAATTCGAAAAATTACATTATCAGCGAAAATTTGTATCGGTAATTATAAAAATACTCATTTAATCACAGACAAATTTAGTAACAGGAATTTGGTCAAGTTTTCGCCTACCTACCGTAAAAAATGGGAAAATACAATCAGAAAGTTTAACTATCGTAATTATATAGAGTTTCAGAAAGTATTCGCACGATAGCAACTTAATAAAAACATTGAAAGGGTTTTGTTGCACAGTATTTTATTTAGTATATTTTGAATTGTGTAGATATTTGAAACAAAACTAAACAGAGAAGAAAGCCATATTAAATTCGGAGCAAGTTCCACATTTAGCTGTTATGCTAATTCCGTAGCGGAAGCAATGGGACCAACAGCTTCGTATCCATATAACTTTAAATTCCAATCTACGAGTAATTTCGCATTCGAAAACAATATGGAAGATGTATCAACAGTTTATAATATGTTTCTAATGAAAAATTATAACACTAACTCAAATTTTTATTGTGATCCTGAAAAACGAAGCGAGGTGCTATAAAATCCGAGATGAATACCGCTAAAAGAAAATCTATGTTGAAAATGAAAATTGATATTCACACGAAATTCCCCGAATTCTAGGATCATACTAACTCTACTCACACTGATGCGAATATTTTTTTAAAATATCAGATTTGGTTCTATCTGGGGGCTCAGGGTATGCCCGACATCTATGCAAAGCATTCGTTGGTTTAGAAGGGAAAAGGTTAGTGGGGAAGGGGAAAAGTGGGAGTAGTGTCGATTTACACCCCTTTTAAAAGCTTCGACGTTATAAGTGGGTGGGAAAACATGCGCAGGGAGGAATATGTGTGTTTTCGAAGGTTTTCGTGCTGAAAACCAATACTTTCGTTGTAGAAAATCGACAAACTCGTTCAGTGGTTTACGTTAAAACTCAAAACGAAATCAGGCACTGAATGACTTGGTTTTGCATTAAAACCATTTGCCTCCGTGTGATCACATTTAAATATTATTTTAAGCATTTCTAATTAATTTAAATGCGAGATGATACCTTTAATTTGAGTTCATACTAATAATAGATTTTTGTAATATTTTAGAAAATTTTTATTTAGTCAATAAGGAATACATTCTGAAAATTTCGTGAAATTTATCGAAATTTTCAATATTTTCCGTTTGCAAATCCTTTTCATTATCACTCTATTATTGTCCGATCTCCTTTATAAATGGTTGATGTTTTGAACAAAGATAACATATATATGTACGAGTAGATTTACTGTAAATGCTCACCTGATATTAAATCGGTATACTTTAAATTTAATCATATACCGATGAAATGAAAATGACATCGAAGAAAAAATTTAAAAGTTGGATGTGAAGTAGAATGTTCTGAAAGAAATAATGTATTCAATGTCAGATTTATTTCAAATCCTGTAGATTAAAACACATAGTAAGCATTTAAAACCAATAATGAGAAAGACATTTTTAGAGAAAGCATCTTTTGCATCAACCCAGCAAGTAAATTCCGACTTAGAAACCTTAGTATGGAAAAAAAATACCAAAAAGCTTTACGAAATAACTGTCATTTATCTATGTTCATATAAAACTGAATATAATCAATACTAATAATAATAACCAAGCGAAGTTATTTACTGCGTTAGTAACTAAAATTTTGCATTTCAACACATAGTTTTATCATTCAACACCTATTATTGAACTAAATTGTGAAATTCTATTGTTAAAATATTATCACTTGTAATAAAAAAGGATATGAGAATTCAAATGCATATTAAAAAAAATAGCCTATTAAAAATAATTGTAGTTTGTTGATTGGTGCAGTTGGCACAGTTTGGCAGAAAATCTCCAAATCCCATATAGTTCCAGTTATTTTTATGTTTAGTCTTCAGAGTTAAATAAAAAGTATACAACATTAATTTGACATCATAGAATCGTATATTATACAGTACACATACTCAAAAATCTTTTATAAAAAACTCATTGGAAAGAATAGACTTTCGGAATTACATATTAGAAAAATAGGTACACCAAAACACTAAGCTGTGTTGAGCAGAAATATCCACATGCAAAATATCTTACGAGTAAAATATACTCATAAAAATTATCAAACCAATAAAAAAAAACTAATTTAAATGAATCAGCAATTATAAACTCCTAAAAACTCAGCACTTTATGCGAAAAAGAACTGATATGTAAAACGTTTTTATTGATTAAGCAAGAAATAAACATTTTTATTAAAATATTAAGGGCGAATATAAAAAATTGATGTTAAGAAATCGCTGGATCATGGATCAGTTCTGAATTGAATACATTAGAAAACAGTTACGAAATTCTTAAAAATACGAAAAAAATCGAAAGAATCACTCGAAGATGCTTTGTGACATTTTTCAATAATCTCACATATTTCTGGCATAATTAGAAGCGATTTAAATGTTTAACGCTTAATTAAAAATACATAAGACAACCAAAAACGCATGATTTGATCATGTGATAAAATCTGATTCTCAGCTTGTAGGTGAAACCCAGGAAGAACTAAATTACTGCAATTCATATTCAGAAAGAAATAAATACACGGTACTAAAAAAGACAACATGTTATTTTAATTTTAGGAACAGCATACAATATACTGCATATGAAATCATTTATTTATAAAATTATAAAAGTTTAATAGAAGACCAAGAGATACTCGATCTTTTAAAACAAAAATTAGAACCGAGAAGGCAATTCTTTACATTTGACACAGAGTGGGGGCCAACAGTCTCAGAAGACACGAGTACTCATACCCTCCACTTTGTGTTGGCTTTCTCGCTCATATACTTCCATGAAATCCAAGTTCTGGATGAAAATGATAAAAGTTTAATAAAAGACCAAGAGATGCTCGATCTTTTAAAACAAAAATTAGAACCGAGAAGGCAATTCTTTACATTTGACCCAGAGTGGGGGCCAACAGTCTCAGAAGACACGAGTACTCATACCCTCCACTTTGTGTTGGCTTTCTCGCTCATATACTTCCATGAAATCCAAGTTCTGGATGAAAATGATAAAAGTTTAATAAAAGACCAAGAGATGCTCGATCTTTTAAAACAAAAATTAGAACCGAGAAGGCAATTCTTTACATTTGACCCAGAGTGGGGGCCAACAGTCTCAGAAGGCACGAGTACTCATACCCTCCACTTTGTGTTGGCTTTCTCGCTCATATACTTCAATGAAATCCAAGTTCTGGATGAAAATGATAAAAGTTTAATAAAAGAACAAGAGATGCTCGATCTTTTAAAACAAAAATTAGAACCGAGAAGGCAATTCTTTACATTTGACCCAGAGTGGGGGCCAACAGTCTCAGAAGGCACGAGTACTCATACCCTCCACTTTGTGTTGGCTTTCTCGCTCATATACTTCCATGAAATCCAAGTTCTGCATGAAAATGATAAAAGTTTAATAAAAGACCAAGAGATGCTCGATCTTTTAAAACAAAAATTAGAACCGAGAAGGCAATTCTTTACATTTGACCCAGAGTGGGGGCCAACAGTCTCAGAAGGCACGAGTACTCATACCCTCCACTTTGTGTTGGCTTTCTCGCTCATATACTTCCATGAAATCCAAGTTCTGCATGAAAATGATAAAAGTTTAATAAAAGACCAAGAGATGCTCGATCTTTTAAAACAAAAATTAGAACCGAGAAGGCAATTCTTTACATTTGACCCAGAGTGGGGGCCAACAGTCTCAGAAGGCACGAGTACTCATACCCTCCACTTTGTGTTGGCTTTCTCGCTCATATACTTCCATGAAATCCAAGTTCTGGATGAAAATGATAAAAGTTTAATAAAAGACCAAGAGATGCTCGATCTTTTAAAACAAAAATTAGAACCGAGAAGGCAATTCTTTACATTTGACCCAGAGTGGGGGCCAACAATCTCAGAAGGCACGAGTACTCATACCCTCCACTTTGTGTTGGCTTTCTCGCTCATATACTTCCATGAAATCCAAGTTCTGCCGAGAAGACAATTCTTTACATTTGACCCAGAGTGGGGGCCAACAATCTCAGAAGGCACGAGTACTCATACCCTCCACTTTGTGTTGGCTTTCTCGCTCATATACTTCCATGAAATCCAAGTTCTGGATGAAAATGGTAAAAGTTTAATAAAAGACCAAGAGATGCTCGATCTTTTAAAACAAAAATTAGAACCGAGAAGGCAATTCTTTACATTTGACCCAGAGTGGGGGCCAACAGTCTCAGAAGGCACGAGTACTCATACTCTCCACTTTGTGTTGGCTTTCTCGCTCATATACTTCCATGAAATCCAAGTTCACGAGTTCACTCAGAAGGCACGAGTACTCATACTCTCCACTTTGTGTTGGCTTTCTCGCTCATATACTTCCATGAAATCCAAGTTCTGCATGCAAATGATAAAAAGACCAAGAGATGCTCGATCTTTTAAAACAAAAATTAGAACCGAGAAGGCAATTCTTTACATTTGACCCAGAGTGGGGGCCAACAATCTCAGAAGGCACGAGTACTCATACCCTCCACTTTGTGTTGGCTTTCTCGCTCATATACTTCCATGAAATCCAAGTTCTGGATGAAAATGATAAAAGTTTAATAAAAGACCAAGAGATGCTCGATCTTTTAAAACAAAAATTAGAACCGAGAAGGCAATTCTTTACATTTGACCCAGAGTGGGGGCCAACAGTCTCAGAAGGCACGAGTACTCATACTCTCCACTTTGTGTTGGCTTTCTCGCTCATATACTTCCATGAAATCCAAGTTCACGAGTTCACTCAGAAGGCACGAGTACTCATACTCTCCACTTTGTGTTGGCTTTCTCGCTCATATACTTCCATGAAATCCAAGTTCTGCATGAAAATGATAAAAAGACCAAGAGATGCTCGATCTTTTAAAACAAAAATTAGAACCGAGAAGGCAATTCTTTACATTTGACCCAGAGTGGGGGCCAACAGTCTCAGAAGGCACGAGTACTCATACTCTCCACTTTGTGTTGGCTTTCTCGCTCATATACTTCCATGAAATCCAAGTTCTGCATGAAAATGATAAAAGTTTAATAAAAGACCAAGAGATGCTCGATCTTTTAAAACAAAAATTAGAACCGAGAAGGCAATTCTTTACATTTGACCCAGAGTGGGGGCCAACAATCTCAGAAGGCACGAGTACTCATACCCTCCACTTTGTGTTGGCTTTCTCGCTCATATACTTCCATGAAATCCAAGTTCTGGATGAAAATGATAAAAGTTTAATAAAAGACCAAGAGATGCTCGATCTTTTAAAACAAAAATTAGAACCGAGAAGACAATTCTTTACATTTGACCCAGAGTGGGGGCCAACAATCTCAGAAGGCACGAGTACTCATACCCTCCACTTTGTGTTGGCTTTCTCGCTCATATACTTCCATGAAATCCAAGTTCTGGATGAAAATGATAAAAGTTTAATAAAAGACCAAGAGATGCTCGATCTTTTAAAACAAAAATTAGAACCGAGAAGGCAATTCTTTACATTTGACCCAGAGTGGGGGCCAACAATCTCAGAAGGCACGAGTACTCATACCCTCCACTTTGTGTTGGCTTTCTCGCTCATATACTTCCATGAAATCCAAGTTCTGGATGAAAATGATAAAAGTTTAATAAAAGACCAAGAGATGCTCGATCTTTTAAAACAAAAATTAGAACCGAGAAGACAATTCTTTACATTTGACCCAGAGTGGGGGCCAACAATCTCAGAAGGCACGAGTACTCATACCCTCCACTTTGTGTTGGCTTTCTCGCTCATATACTTCCATGAAATCCAAGTTCTGGATGAAAATGATAAAAGTTTAATAAAAGACCAAGAGATGCTCGATCTTTTAAAACAAAAATTAGAACCGAGAAGACAATTCTTTACATTTGACCCAGAGTGGGGGCCAACAATCTCAGAAGGCACGAGTACTCATACCCTCCACTTTGTGTTGGCTTTCTCGCTCATATACTTCCATGAAATCCAAGTTCTGGATGAAAATGATAAAAGTTTAATAAAAGACCAAGAGATGCTCGATCTTTTAAAACAAAAATTAGAACCGAGAAGACAATTCTTTACATTTGACCCAGAGTGGGGGCCAACAATCTCAGAAGGCACGAGTACTCATACCCTCCACTTTGTGTTGGCTTTCTCGCTCATATACTTCCATGAAATCCAAGTTCTGGATGAAAATGATAAAAGTTTAATAAAAGACCAAGAGATGCTCGATCTTTTAAAACAAAAATTAGAACCGAGAAGACAATTCTTTACATTTGACCCAGAGTGGGGGCCAACAATCTCAGAAGGCACGAGTACTCATACCCTCCACTTTGTGTTGGCTTTCTCGCTCATATACTTCCATGAAATCCAAGTTCTGGATGAAAATGATAAAAGTTTAATAAAAGACCAAGAGATGCTCGATCTTTTAAAACAAAAATTAGAACCGAGAAGGCAATTCTTTACATTTGACCCAGAGTGGGGGCCAACAGTCTCAGAAGGCACGAGTACTCATACCCTCCACTTTGTGTTGGCTTTCTCGCTCATATACTTCCATGAAATCCAAGTTCTGGATGAAAATGATAAAAGTTTAATAAAAGACCAAGAGATGCTCGATCTTTTAAAACAAAAATTAGAACCGAGAAGGCAATTCTTTACATTTGACCCAGAGTGGGGGCCAACAATCTCAGAAGGCACGAGTACTCATACCCTCCACTTTGTGTTGGCTTTCTCGCTCATATACTTCCATGAAATCCAAGTTCTGGATGAAAATGATAAAAGTTTAATAAAAGACCAAGAGATGCTCGATCTTTTAAAACAAAAATTAGAACCGAGAAGACAATTCTTTACATTTGACCCAGAGTGGGGGCCAACAATCTCAGAAGGCACGAGTACTCATACCCTCCACTTTGTGTTGGCTTTCTCGCTCATATACTTCCATGAAATCCAAGTTCTGGATGAAAATGATAAAAGTTTAATAAAAGACCAAGAGATGCTCGATCTTTTAAAACAAAAATTAGAACCGAGAAGACAATTCTTTACATTTGACCCAGAGTGGGGGCCAACAATCTCAGAAGGCACGAGTACTCATACCCTCCACTTTGTGTTGGCTTTCTCGCTCATATACTTCCATGAAATCCAAGTTCTGGATGAAAATGATAAAAGTTTAATAAAAGACCAAGAGATGCTCGATCTTTTAAAACAAAAATTAGAACCGAGAAGACAATTCTTTACATTTGACCCAGAGTGGGGGCCAACAATCTCAGAAGGCACGAGTACTCATACCCTCCACTTTGTGTTGGCTTTCTCGCTCATATACTTCCATGAAATCCAAGTTCTGGATGAAAATGATAAAAGTTTAATAAAAGACCAAGAGATGCTCGATCTTTTAAAACAAAAATTAGAACCGAGAAGACAATTCTTTACATTTGACCCAGAGTGGGGGCCAACAATCTCAGAAGGCACGAGTACTCATACCCTCCACTTTGTGTTGGCTTTCTCGCTCATATACTTCCATGAAATCCAAGTTCTGGATGAAAATGATAAAAGTTTAATAAAAGACCAAGAGATGCTCGATCTTTTAAAACAAAAATTAGAACCGAGAAGACAATTCTTTACATTTGACCCAGAGTGGGGGCCAACAATCTCAGAAGGCACGAGTACTCATACCCTCCACTTTGTGTTGGCTTTCTCGCTCATATACTTCCATGAAATCCAAGTTCTGGATGAAAATGATAAAAGTTTAATAAAAGACCAAGAGATGCTCGATCTTTTAAAACAAAAATTAGAACCGAGAAGGCAATTCTTTACATTTGACCCAGAGTGGGGGCCAACAATCTCAGAAGGCACGAGTACTCATACCCTCCACTTTGTGTTGGCTTTCTCGCTCATATACTTCCATGAAATCCAAGTTCTGCATGAAAATGATAAAAGTTTAATAAAAGACCAAGAGATGCTCGATCTTTTAAAACAAAAATTAGAACCGAGAAGGCAATTCTTTACATTTGACCCAGAGTGGGGGCCAACAGTCTCAGAAGGCACGAGTACTCATACCCTCCACTTTGTGTTGGCTTTCTCGCTCATATACTTCCATGAAATCCAAGTTCTGCATGAAAATGATAAAAGTTTAATAAAAGACCAAGAGATGCTCGATCTTTTAAAACAAAAATTAGAACCGAGAAGACAATTCTTTACATTTGACCCAGAGTGGGGGCCAACAATCTCAGAAGGCACGAGTACTCATACCCTCCACTTTGTGTTGGCTTTCTCGCTCATATACTTCCATGAAATCCAAGTTCTGCATGAAAATGATAAAAGTTTAATAAAAGACCAAGAGATGCTCGATCTTTTAAAACAAAAATTAGAACCGAGAAGACAATTCTTTACATTTGACCCAGAGTGGGGGCCAACAATCTCAGAAGGCACGAGTACTCATACCCTCCACTTTGTGTTGGCTTTCTCGCTCATATACTTCCATGAAATCCAAGTTCTGGATGAAAATGATAAAAGTTTAATAAAAGACCAAGAGATGCTCGATCTTTTAAAACAAAAATTAGAACCGAGAAGGCAATTCTTTACATTTGACCCAGAGTGGGGGCCAACAGTCTCAGAAGGCACGAGTACTCATACCCTCCACTTTGTGTTGGCTTTCTCGCTCATATACTTCCATGAAATCCAAGTTCTGCATGAAAATGATAAAAGTTTAATAAAAGACCAAGAGATGCTCGATCTTTTAAAACAAAAATTAGAACCGAGAAGGCAATTCTTTACATTTGACCCAGAGTGGGGGCCAACAGTCTCAGAAGGCACGAGTACTCATACCCTCCACTTTGTGTTGGCTTTCTCGCTCATATACTTCCATGAAATCCAAGTTCTGCATGAAAATGATAAAAGTTTAATAAAAGACCAAGAGATGCTCGATCTTTTAAAACAAAAATTAGAACCGAGAAGGCAATTCTTTACATTTGACCCAGAGTGGGGGCCAACAATCTCAGAAGGCACGAGTACTCATACCCTCCACTTTGTGTTGGCTTTCTCGCTCATATACTTCCATGAAATCCAAGTTCTGCATGAAAATGATAAAAGTTTAATAAAAGACCAAGAGATGCTCGATCTTTTAAAACAAAAATTAGAACCGAGAAGACAATTCTTTACATTTGACCCAGAGTGGGGGCCAACAATCTCAGAAGGCACGAGTACTCATACCCTCCACTTTGTGTTGGCTTTCTCGCTCATATACTTCCATGAAATCCAAGTTCTGGATGAAAATGATAAAAGTTTAATAAAAGACCAAGAGATGCTCGATCTTTTAAAACAAAAATTAGAACCGAGAAGGCAATTCTTTACATTTGACCCAGAGTGGGGGCCAACAGTCTCAGAAGGCACGAGTACTCATACCCTCCACTTTGTGTTGGCTTTCTCGCTCATATACTTCCATGAAATCCAAGTTCTGCATGAAAATGATAAAAGTTTAATAAAAGACCAAGAGATGCTCGATCTTTTAAAACAAAAATTAGAACCGAGAAGGCAATTCTTTACATTTGACCCAGAGTGGGGGCCAACAGTCTCAGAAGGCACGAGTACTCATACCCTCCACTTTGTGTTGGCTTTCTCGCTCATATACTTCTATGAAATCCAAGTTCTGGATGAAAATGATAAAAGTTTAATAAAAGACCAAGAGATGCTCGATCTTTTAAAACAAAAATTAGAACCGAGAAGGCAATTCTTTACATTTGACCCAGAGTGGGGGCCAACAGTCTCAGAAGGCACGAATACTCATACCCTTCACTTTGTGTTGGCTTTCTCGCTCATATACTTCCATGAAATCCAAGTTCTGGATGAAAATGATAAAAGTTTAATAAAAGACCAAGAGATGCTCGATCTTTTAAAACAAAAATTAGAACCGAGAAGGCAATTCTTTACATTTGACCCAGAGTGGGGGCCAACAATCTCAGAAGGCACGAGTACTCATACCCTCCACTTTGTGTTGGCTTTCTCGCTCATATACTTCCATGAAATCCAAGTTCTGGATGAAAATGATAAAAGTTTAATAAAAGACCAAGAGATGCTCGATCTTTTAAAACAAAAATTAGAACCGAGAAGACAATTCTTTACATTTGACCCAGAGTGGGGGCCAACAATCTCAGAAGGCACGAGTACTCATACCCTCCACTTTGTGTTGGCTTTCTCGCTCATATACTTCCATGAAATCCAAGTTCTGGATGAAAATGATAAAAGTTTAATAAAAGACCAAGAGATGCTCGATCTTTTAAAACAAAAATTAGAACCGAGAAGGCAATTCTTTACATTTGACCCAGAGTGGGGGCCAACAGTCTCAGAAGGCACGAGTACTCATACTCTCCACTTTGTGTTGGCTTTCTCGCTCATATACTTCCATGAAATCCAAGTTCTGCATGAAAATGATAAAAAGACCAAGAGATGCTCGATCTTTTAAAACAAAAATTAGAACCGAGAAGGCAATTCTTTACATTTGACCCAGAGTGGGGGCCAACAGTCTCAGAAGGCACGAGTACTCATACTCTCCACTTTGTGTTGGCTTTCTCGCTCATATACTTCCATGAAATCCAAGTTCTGCATGAAAATGATAAAAGTTTAATAAAAGACCAAGAGATGCTCGATCTTTTAAAACAAAAATTAGAACCGAGAAGACAATTCTTTACATTTGACCCAGAGTGGGGGCCAACAATCTCAGAAGGCACGAGTACTCATACCCTCCACTTTGTGTTGGCTTTCTCGCTCATATACTTCCATGAAATCCAAGTTCTGGATGAAAATGATAAAAGTTTAATAAAAGACCAAGAGATGCTCGATCTTTTAAAACAAAAATTAGAACCGAGAAGGCAATTCTTTACATTTGACCCAGAGTGGGGGCCAACAATCTCAGAAGGCACGAGTACTCATACCCTCCACTTTGTGTTGGCTTTCTCGCTCATATACTTCCATGAAATCCAAGTTCTGGATGAAAATGATAAAAGTTTAATAAAAGACCAAGAGATGCTCGATCTTTTAAAACAAAAATTAGAACCGAGAAGACAATTCTTTACATTTGACCCAGAGTGGGGGCCAACAATCTCAGAAGGCACGAGTACTCATACCCTCCACTTTGTGTTGGCTTTCTCGCTCATATACTTCCATGAAATCCAAGTTCTGGATGAAAATGATAAAAGTTTAATAAAAGACCAAGAGATGCTCGATCTTTTAAAACAAAAATTAGAACAGAGAAGGCAATTCTTTACATTTGACCCAGAGTGGGGGCCAACAGTCTCAGAAGGCACGAGTACTCATACTCTCCACTTTGTGTTGGCTTTCTCGCTCATATACTTCCATGAAATCCAAGTTCTGCATGAAAATGATAAAAAGACCAAGAGATGCTCGATCTTTTAAAACAAAAATTAGAACCGAGAAGGCAATTCTTTACATTTGACCCAGAGTGGGGGCCAACAGTCTCAGAAGGCACGAGTACTCATACTCTCCACTTTGTGTTGGCTTTCTCGCTCATATACTTCCATGAAATCCAAGTTCTGCATGAAAATGATAAAAGTTTAATAAAAGACCAAGAGATGCTCGATCTTTTAAAACAAAAATTAGAACCGAGAAGGCAATTCTTTACATTTGACCCAGAGTGGGGGCCAACAATCTCAGAAGGCACGAGTACTCATACCCTCCACTTTGTGTTGGCTTTCTCGCTCATATACTTCCATGAAATCCAAGTTCTGGATGAAAATGATAAAAGTTTAATAAAAGACCAAGAGATGCTCGATCTTTTAAAACAAAAATTAGAACCGAGAAGGCAATTCTTTACATTTGACCCAGAGTGGGGGCCAACAATCTCAGAAGGCACGAGTACTCATACCCTCCACTTTGTGTTGGCTTTCTCGCTCATATACTTCCATGAAATCCAAGTTCTGGATGAAAATGATAAAAGTTTAATAAAAGACCAAGAGATGCTCGATCTTTTAAAACAAAAATTAGAACCGAGAAGACAATTCTTTACATTTGACCCAAAGTGGGGGCCAACAATCTCAGAAGGCACGAGTACTCATACCCTCCACTTTGTGTTGGCTTTCTCGCTCATATACTTCCATGAAATCCAAGTTCTGGATGAAAATGATAAAAGTTTAATAAAAGACCAAGAGATGCTCGATCTTTTAAAACAAAAATTAGAACCGAGAAGACAATTCTTTACATTTGACCCAGAGTGGGGGCCAACAATCTCAGAAGGCACGAGTACTCATACCCTCCACTTTGTGTTGGCTTTCTCGCTCATATACTTCCATGAAATCCAAGTTCTGGATAAAAATGATAAAAGTTTAATAAAAGACCAAGAGATGCTCGATCTTTTAAAACAAAAATTAGAACCGAGAAGGCAATTCTTTACATTTGACCCAGAGTGGGGGCCAACAATCTCAGAAGGCACGAGTACTCATACCCTCCACTTTGTGTTGGCTTTCTCGCTCATATACTTCCATGAAATCCAAGTTCTGCATGAAAATGATAAAAGTTTAATAAAAGACCAAGAGATGCTCGATCTTTTAAAACAAAAATTAGAACCGAGAAGGCAATTCTTTACATTTGACCCAGAGTGGGGGCCAACAGTCTCAGAAGGCACGAGTACTCATACCCTCCACTTTGTGTTGGCTTTCTCGCTCATATACTTCCATGAAATCCAAGTTCTGCATGAAAATGATAAAAGATTAATAAAAGACCAAGAGATGCTCGATCTTTTAAAACAAAAATTAGAACCGAGAAGACAATTCTTTACATTTGACCCAGAGTGGGGGCCAACAATCTCAGAAGGCACGAGTACTCATACCCTCCACTTTGTGTTGGCTTTCTCGCTCATATACTTCCATGAAATCCAAGTTCTGGATGAAAATGATAAAAGTTTAATAAAAGACCAAGAGATGCTCGATCTTTTAAAACAAAAATTAGAACCGAGAAGGCAATTCTTTACATTTGACCCAGAGTGGGGGCCAACAATCTCAGAAGGCACGAGTACTCATACCCTCCACTTTGTGTTGGCTTTCTCGCTCATATACTTCCATGAAATCCAAGTTCTGCATGAAAATGATAAAAGTTTAATAAAAGACCAAGAGATGCTCGATCTTTTAAAACAAAAATTAGAACCGAGAAGACAATTCTTTACATTTGACCCAGAGTGGGGGCCAACAATCTCAGAAGGCACGAGTACTCATACCCTCCACTTTGTGTTGGCTTTCTCGCTCATATACTTCCATGAAATCCAAGTTCTGGATGAAAATGATAAAAGTTTAATAAAAGACCAAGAGATGCTCGATCTTTTAAAACAAAAATTAGAACCGAGAAGGCAATTCTTTACATTTGACCCAGAGTGGGGGCCAACAGTCTCAGAAGGCACGAGTACTCATACCCTCCACTTTGTGTTGGCTTTCTCGCTCATATACTTCCATGAAATCCAAGTTCTGCATGAAAATGATAAAAGTTTAATAAAAGACCAAGAGATGCTCGATCTTTTAAAACAAAAATTAGAACCGAGAAGACAATTCTTTACATTTGACCCAGAGTGGGGGCCAACAATCTCAGAAGGCACGAGTACTCATACCCTCCACTTTGTGTTGGCTTTCTCGCTCATATACTTCCATGAAATCCAAGTTCTGGATGAAAATGATAAAAGTTTAATAAAAGACCAAGAGATGCTCGATCTTTTAAAACAAAAATTAGAACCGAGAAGGCAATTCTTTACATTTGACCTAGAGTGGGGGCCAACAATCTCAGAAGGCACGAGTACTCATACCCTCCACTTTGTGTTGGCTTTCTCGCTCATATACTTCCATGAAATCCAAGTTCTGCATGAAAATGATAAAAGTTTAATAAAAGACCAAGAGATGCTCGATCTTTTAAAACAAAAATTAGAACCGAGAAGGCAATTCTTTACATTTGACCCAGAGTGGGGGCCAACAGTCTCAGAAGGCACGAGTACTCATACTCTCCACTTTGTGTTGGCTTTCTCGCTCATATACTTCCATGAAATCCAAGTTCTGCATGAAAATGATAAAAGTTTAATAAAAGACCAAGAGATGCTCGATCTTTTAAAACAAAAATTAGAACCGAGAAGGCAATTCTTTACATTTGACCCAGAGTGGGGGCCAACAGTCTCAGAAGGCACGAGTACTCATACCCTCCACTTTGTGTTGGCTTTCTCGCTCATATACTTCCATGAAATCCAAGTTCTGCATGAAAATGATAAAAGTTTAATAAAAGACCAAGAGATGCTCGATCTTTTAAAACAAAAATTAGAACCGAGAAGGCAATTCTTTACATTTGACCCAGAGTGGGGGCCAACAGTCTCAGAAGGCACGAGTACTCATACCCTCCACTTTGTGTTGGCTTTCTCGCTCATATACTTCCATGAAATCCAAGTTCTGGATGAAAATGATAAAAGTTTAATAAAAGACCAAGAGATGCTCGATCTTTTAAAACAAAAATTAGAACCGAGAAGGCAATTCTTTACATTTGACCCAGAGTGGGGGCCAACAGTCTCAGAAGGCACGAGTACTCATACCCTCCACTTTGTGTTGGCTTTCTCGCTCATATACTTCCATGAAATCCAAGTTCTGGATGAAAATGATAAAAGTTTAATAAAAGACCAAGAGATGCTCGATCTTTTAAAACAAAAATTAGAACCGAGAAGGCAATTCTTTACATTTGACCCAGAGTGGGGCCAACAGTCTCAGAAGGCACGAGTACTCATACCCTCCACTTTGTGTTGGCTTTCTCGCTCAAATACTTCCATGAAATCCAAGTTCTGCATGAAAATGATAAAAGTTTAATAAAAGACCAAGAGATGCTCGATCTTTTAAAACAAAAATTAGAACCGAGAAGGCAATTCTTTACATTTGACCCAGAGTGGGGCCAACAGTCTCAGAAGGCACGAGTACTCATACCCTCCACTTTGTGTTGGCTTTCTCGCTCATATACTTCCATGAAATCCAAGTTCTGCATGAAAATGATAAAAGTTTAATAAAAGACCAAGAGATGCTCGATCTTTTAAAACAAAAATTAGAACCGAGAAGACAATTCTTTACATTTGACCCAGAGTGGGGGCCAACAATCTCAGAAGGCACGAGTACTCATACCCTCCACTTTGTGTTGGCTTTCTCGCTCATATACTTCCATGAAATCCAAGTTCTGCATGAAAATGATAAAAGTTTAATAAAAGACCAAGAGATGCTCGATCTTTTAAAACAAAAATTAGAACCGAGAAGGCAATTCTTTACATTTGACCCAGAGTGGGGGCCAACAGTCTCAGAAGGCACGAGTACTCATACCCTCCACTTTGTGTTGGCTTTCTCGCTCATATACTTCCATGAAATCCAAGTTCTGCATGAAAATGATAAAAGTTTAATAAAAGACCAAGAGATGCTCGATCTTTTAAAACAAAAATTAGAACCGAGAAGGCAATTCTTTACATTTGACCCAGAGTGGGGGCCAACAGTCTCAGAAGGCACGAGTACTCATACCCTCCACTTTGTGTTGGCTTTCTCGCTCATATACTTCCATGAAATCCAAGTTCTGCATGAAAATGATAAAAGTTTAATAAAAGACCAAGAGATGCTCGATCTTTTAAAACAAAAATTAGAACCGAGAAGGCAATTCTTTACATTTGACCCAGAGTGGGGGCCAACAGTCTCAGAAGGCACGAGTACTCATACCCTCCACTTTGTGTTGGCTTTCTCGCTCATATACTTCCATGAAATCCAAGTTCTGCATGAAAATGATAAAAGTTTAATAAAAGACCAAGAGATGCTCGATCTTTTAAAACAAAAATTAGAACCGAGAAGGCAATTCTTTACATTTGACCCAGAGTGGGGGCCAACAGTCTCAGAAGGCACGAGTACTCATACCCTCCACTTTGTGTTGGCTTTCTCGCTCATATACTTCCATGAAATCCAAGTTCTGCATGAAAATGATAAAAGTTTAATAAAAGACCAAGAGATGCTCGATCTTTTAAAACAAAAATTAGAACCGAGAAGACAATTCTTTACATTTGACCCAGAGTGGGGGCCAACAATCTCAGAAGGCACGAGTACTCATACCCTCCACTTTGTGTTGGCTTTCTCGCTCATATACTTCCATGAAATCCAAGTTCTGGATGAAAATGATAAAAGTTTAATAAAAGACCAAGAGATGCTCGATCTTTTAAAACAAAAATTAGAACCGAGAAGACAATTCTTTACATTTGACCCAGAGTGGGGGCCAACAATCTCAGAAGGCACGAGTACTCATACCCTCCACTTTGTGTTGGCTTTCTCGCTCATATACTTCCATGAAATCCAAGTTCTGGATGAAAATTATAAAAGTTTAATAAAAGACCAAGAGATGCTCGATCTTTTAAAACAAAAATTAGAACCGAGAAGGCAATTCTTTACATTTGACCCAGAGTGGGGGCCAACAATCTCAGAAGGCACGAGTACTCATACCCTCCACTTTGTGTTGGCTTTCTCGCTCATATACTTCCATGAAATCCAAGTTCTGGATGAAAATGATAAAAGTTTAATAAAAGACCAAGAGATGCTCGATCTTTTAAAACAAAAATTAGAACCGAGAAGACAATTCTTTACATTTGACCCAGAGTGGGGGCCAACAATCTCAGAAGGCACGAGTACTCATACCCTCCACTTTGTGTTGGCTTTCTCGCTCATATACTTCCATGAAATCCAAGTTCTGGATGAAAATGATAAAAGTTTAATAAAAGACCAAGAGATGCTCGATCTTTTAAAACAAAAATTAGAACCGAGAAGACAATTCTTTACATTTGACCCAGAGTGGGGGCCAACAATCTCAGAAGGCACGAGTACTCATACCCTCCACTTTGTGTTGGCTTTCTCGCTCATATACTTCCATGAAATCCAAGTTCTGCATGAAAATGATAAAAGTTTAATAAAAGACCAAGAGATGCTCGATCTTTTAAAACAAAAATTAGAACCGAGAAGGCAATTCTTTACATTTGACCCAGAGTGGGGCCAACAGTCTCAGAAGGCACGAGTACTCATACCCTCCACTTTGTGTTGGCTTTCTCGCTCATATACTTCCATGAAATCCAAGTTCTGCATGAAAATGATAAAAGTTTAATAAAAGACCAAGAGATGCTCGATCTTTTAAAACAAAAATTAGAACCGAGAAGGCAATTCTTTACATTTGACCCAGAGTGGGGGCCAACAGTCTCAGAAGGCACGAGTACTCATACCCTCCACTTTGTGTTGGCTTTCTCGCTCATATATTTCCATGAAATCCAAGTTCTGCATGAAAATGATAAAAGTTTAATAAAAGACCAAGAGATGCTCGATCTTTTAAAACAAAAATTAGAACCGAGAAGGCAATTCTTTACATTTGACCCAGAGTGGGGGCCAACAGTCTCAGAAGGCACGAGTACTCATACCCTCCACTTTGTGTTGGCTTTCTCGCTCATATACTTCCATGAAATCCAAGTTCTGCATGAAAATGATAAAAGTTTAATAAAAGACCAAGAGATGCTCGATCTTTTAAAACAAAAATTAGAACCGAGAAGGCAATTCTTTACATTTGACCCAGAGTGGGGCCAACAGTCTCAGAAGGCACGAGTACTCATACCCTCCACTTTGTGTTGGCTTTCTCGCTCATATACTTCCATGAAATCCAAGTTCTGCATGAAAATTATAAAAGTTTAATAAAAGACCAAGAGATGCTCGATCTTTTAAAACAAAAATTAGAACCGAGAAGACAATTCTTTACATTTGACCCAGAGTGGGGGCCAACAATCTCAGGAGGCACGAGTACTCATACCCTCCACTTTGTGTTGGCTTTCTCGCTCATATACTTCCATGAAATCCAAGTTCTGCATGAAAATGATAAAAGTTTAATAAAAGACCAAGAGATGCTCGATCTTTTAAAACAAAAATTAGAACCGAGAAGGCAATTCTTTACATTTGACCCAGAGTGGGGCCAACAGTCTCAGAAGGCACGAGTACTCATACCCTCCACTTTGTGTTGGCTTTCTCGCTCATATACTTCCATGAAATCCAAGTTCTGCATGAAAATTATAAAAGTTTAATAAAAGACCAAGAGATGCTCGATCTTTTAAAACAAAAATTAGAACCGAGAAGGCAATTCTTTACATTTGACCCAGAGTGGGGGCCAACAGTCTCAGAAGGCACGAGTACTCATACCCTCCACTTTGTGTTGGCTTTCTCGCTCATATACTTCCATGAAATCCAAGTTCTGCATGAAAATGATAAAAGTTTAATAAAAGACCAAGAGATGCTCGATCTTTTAAAACAAAAATTAGAACCGAGAAGGCAATTCTTTACATTTGACCCAGAGTGGGGCCAACAGTCTCAGAAGGCACGAGTACTCATACCCTCCACTTTGTGTTGGCTTTCTCGCTCATATACTTCCATGAAATCCAAGTTCTGGATGAAAATGATAAAAGTTTAATAAAAGACCAAGAGATGCTCGATCTTTTAAAACAAAAATTAGAACCGAGAAGGCAATTCTTTACATTTGACCCAGAGTGGGGGCCAACAGTCTCAGAAGGCACGAATACTCATACCCTCCACTTTGTGTTGGCTTTCTCGCTCATATACTTCCATGAAATCCAAGTTCTGGATGAAAATGATAAAAGTTTAATAAAAGACCAAGAGATGCTCGATCTTTTAAAACAAAAATTAGAACCGAGAAGACAATTCTTTACATTTGACCCAGAGTGGGGGCCAACAATCTCAGAAGGCACGAGTACTCATACCCTCCACTTTGTGTTGGCTTTCTCGCTCATATACTTCCATGAAATCCAAGTTCTGCATGAAAATGATAAAAGTTTAATAAAAGACCAAGAGATGCTCGATCTTTTAAAACAAAAATTAGAACCGAGAAGGCAATTCTTTACATTTGACCCAGAGTGGGGGCCAACAGTCTCAGAAGGCACGAGTACTCATACCCTCCACTTTGTGTTGGCTTTCTCGCTCATATACTTCCATGAAATCCAAGTTCTGGATGAAAATGATAAAAGTTTAATAAAAGACCAAGAGATGCTCGATCTTTTAAAACAAAAATTAGAACCGAGAAGGCAATTCTTTACATTTGACCCAGAGTGGGGGCCAACAGTCTCAGAAGGCACGAGTACTCATACCCTCCACTTTGTGTTGGCTTTCTCGCTCATATACTTCCATGAAATCCAAGTTCTGCATGAAAATTATAAAAGTTTAATAAAAGACCAAGAGATGCTCGATCTTTTAAAACAAAAATTAGAACCGAGAAGGCAATTCTTTACATTTGACCCAGAGTGGGGGCCAACAGTCTCAGAAGGCACGAATACTCATACCCTCCACTTTGTGTTGGCTTTCTCGCTCATATACTTCCATGAAATCCAAGTTCTGCATGAAAATGATAAAAGTTTAATAAAAGACCAAGAGATGCTCGATCTTTTAAAACAAAAATTAGAACCGAGAAGGCAATTCTTTACATTTGACCCAGAGTGGGGGCCAACAGTCTCAGAAGGCACGAGTACTCATACTCTCCACTTTGTGTTGGCTTTCTCGCTCATATACTTCCATGAAATCCAAGTTCTGCATGAAAATGATAAAAGTTTAATAAAAGACCAAGAGATGCTCGATCTTTTAAAACAAAAATTAGAACCGAGAAGGCAATTCTTTACATTTGACCCAGAGGGGGGCCAACAGTCTCAGAAGGCACGAGTACTCATACCCTCCACTTTGTGTTGGCTTTCTCGCTCATATACTTCCATGAAATCCAAGTTCTGCATGAAAATGATAAAAGTTTAATAAAAGACCAAGAGATGCTCGATCTTTTAAAACAAAAATTAGAACCGAGAAGGCAATTCTTTACATTTGACCCAGAGTGGGGCCAACAGTCTCAGAAGGCACGAGTACTCATACCCTCCACTTTGTGTTGGCTTTCTCGCTCATATACTTCCATGAAATCCAAGTTCTGCATGAAAATGATAAAAGTTTAATAAAAGACCAAGAGATGCTCGATCTTTTAAAACAAAAATTAGAACCGAGAAGACAATTCTTTACATTTGACCCAGAGTGGGGGCCAACAATCTCAGAAGGCACGAGTACTCATACCCTCCACTTTGTGTTGGCTTTCTCGCTCATATACTTCCATGAAATCCAAGTTCTGCATGAAAATGATAAAAGTTTAATAAAAGACCAAGAGATGCTCGATCTTTTAAAACAAAAATTAGAACCGAGAAGGCAATTCTTTACATTTGACCCAGAGTGGGGCCAACAGTCTCAGAAGGCACGAGTACTCATACCCTCCACTTTGTGTTGGCTTTCTCGCTCATATACTTCCATGAAATCCAAGTTCTGCATGAAAATGATAAAAGTTTAATAAAAGACCAAGAGATGCTCGATCTTTTAAAACAAAAATTAGAACCGAGAAGGCAATTCTTTACATTTGACCCAGAGTGGGGGCCAACAGTCTCAGAAGGCACGAGTACTCATACCCTCCACTTTGTGTTGGCTTTCTCGCTCATATACTTCCATGAAATCCAAGTTCTGCATGAAAATGATAAAAGTTTAATAAAAGACCAAGAGATGCTCGATCTTTTAAAACAAAAATTAGAACCGAGAAGGCAATTCTTTACATTTGACCCAGAGTGGGGGCCAACAGTCTCAGAAGGCACGAGTACTCATACCCTCCACTTTGTGTTGGCTTTCTCGCTCATATACTTCCATGAAATCCAAGTTCTGCATGAAAATGATAAAAGTTTAATAAAAGACCAAGAGATGCTCGATCTTTTAAAACAAAAATTAGAACCGAGAAGGCAATTCTTTACATTTGACCCAGAGTGGGGCCAACAGTCTCAGAAGGCACGAGTACTCATACCCTCCACTTTGTGTTGGCTTTCTCGCTCATATACTTCCATGAAATCCAAGTTCTGCATGAAAATGATAAAAGTTTAATAAAAGACCAAGAGATGCTCGATCTTTTAAAACAAAAATTAGAACCGAGAAGACAATTCTTTACATTTGACCCAGAGTGGGGGCCAACAATCTCAGAAGGCACGAGTACTCATACCCTCCACTTTGTGTTGGCTTTCTCGCTCATATACTTCCATGAAATCCAAGTTCTGCATGAAAATGATAAAAGTTTAATAAAAGACCAAGAGATGCTCGATCTTTTAAAACAAAAATTAGAACCGAGAAGGCAATTCTTTACATTTGGCCCAGAGTGGGGCCAACAGTCTCAGAAGGCACGAGTACTCATACCCTCCACTTTGTGTTGGCTTTCTCGCTCATATACTTCCATGAAATCCAAGTTCTGCATGAAAATGATAAAAGTTTAATAAAAGACCAAGAGATGCTCGATCTTTTAAAACAAAAATTAGAACCGAGAAGGCAATTCTTTACATTTGACCCAGAGTGGGGCCAACAGTCTCAGAAGGCACGAGTACTCATACCCTCCACTTTGTGTTGGCTTTCTCGCTCATATACTTCCATGAAATCCAAGTTCTGCATGAAAATGATAAAAGTTTAATAAAAGACCAAGAGATGCTCGATCTTTTAAAACAAAAATTAGAACCGAGAAGGCAATTCTTTACATTTGACCCAGAGTGGGCCAACAGTCTCAGAAGGCACGAGTACTCATACCCTCCACTTTGTGTTGGCTTTCTCGCTCATATACTTCCATGAAATCCAAGTTCTGCATGAAAATGATAAAAGTTTAATAAAAGACCAAGAGATGCTCGATCTTTTAAAACAAAAATTAGAACCGAGAAGGCAATTTTTTACATTTGACCCAGAGTGGGGGCCAACAGTCTCAGAAGGCACGAGTACTCATACCCTCCACTTTGTGTTGGCTTTCTCGCTCATATACTTCCATGAAATCCAAGTTCTGCATGAAAATGATAAAAGTTTAATAAAAGACCAAGAGATGCTCGATCTTTTAAAACAAAAATTAGAACCGAGAAGGCAATTCTTTACATTTGACCCAGAGTGGGGCCAACAGTCTCAGAAGGCACGAGTACTCATACCCTCCACTTTGTGTTGGCTTTCTCGCTCATATACTTCCATGAAATCCAAGTTCTGCATGAAAATGATAAAAGTTTAATAAAAGACCAAGAGATGCTCGATCTTTTAAAACAAAAATTAGAACCGAGAAGGCAATTCTTTACATTTGACCCAGAGTGGGGCCAACAGTCTCAAAAGGCACGAGTACTCATACCCTCCACTTTGTGTTGGCTTTCTCGCTCATATACTTCCATGAAATCCAAGTTCTGCATGAAAATGATAAAAGTTTAATAAAAGACCAAGAGATGCTCGATCTTTTAAAACAAAAATTAGAACCGAGAAGGCAATTCTTTACATTTGACCCAGAGTGGGGCCAACAGTCTCAGAAGGCACGAGTACTCATACCCTCCACTTTGTGTTGGCTTTCTCGCTCATATACTTCCATGAAATCCAAGTTCTGCATGAAAATGATAAAAGTTTAATAAAAGACCAAGAGATGCTCGATCTTTTAAAACAAAAATTAGAACCGAGAAGGCAATTCTTTACATTTGACCCAGAGTGGGGCCAACAGTCTCAGAAGGCACGAGTACTCATACCCTCCACTTTGTGTTGGCTTTCTCGCTCATATACTTCCATGAAATCCAAGTTCTGCATGAAAATGATAAAAGTTTAATAAAAGACCAAGAGATGCTCGATCTTTTAAAACAAAAATTAGAACCGAGAAGGCAATTCTTTACATTTGACCCAGAGTGGGGCCAACAGTCTCAGAAGGCACGAGTACTCATACCCTCCACTTTGTGTTGGCTTTCTCGCTCATATACTTCCATGAAATCCAAGTTCTGCATGAAAATGATAAAAGTTTAATAAAAGACCAAGAGATGCTCGATCTTTTAAAACAAAAATTAGAACCGAGAAGGCAATTCTTTACATTTGACCCAGAGTGGGGCCAACAGTCTCAAAAGGCACGAGTACTCATACCCTCCACTTTGTGTTGGCTTTCTCGCTCATATACTTCCATGAAATCCAAGTTCTGCATGAAAATGATAAAAGTTTAATAAAAGACCAAGAGATGCTCGATCTTTTAAAACAAAAATTAGAACCGAGAAGGCAATTCTTTACATTTGACCCAGAGTGGGGCCAACAGTCTCAGAAGGCACGAGTACTCATACCCTCCACTTTGTGTTGGCTTTCTCGCTCATATACTTCCATGAAATCCAAGTTCTGCATGAAAATGATAAAAGTTTAATAAAAGACCAAGAGATGCTCGATCTTTTAAAACAAAAATTAGAACCGAGAAGGCAATTCTTTACATTTGACCCAGAGTGGGGCCAACAGTCTCAGAAGGCACGAGTACTCATACCCTCCACTTTGTGTTGGCTTTCTCGCTCATATACTTCCATGAAATCCAAGTTCTGCATGAAAATGATAAAAGTTTAATAAAAGACCAAGAGATGCTCGATCTTTTAAAACAAAAATTAGAACCGAGAAGGCAATTCTTTACATTTGACCCAGAGTGGGGCCAACAGTCTCAGAAGGCACGAGTACTCATACCCTCCACTTTGTGTTGGCTTTCTCGCTCATATACTTCCATGAAATCCAAGTTCTGGATGAAAATGATAAAAGTTTAATAAAAGACCAAGAGATGCTCGATCTTTTAAAACAAAAATTAGAACCGAGAAGGCAATTCTTTACATTTGGCCCAGAGTGGGGGCCAACAGTCTCAGAAGGCACGAGTACTCATACCCTCCACTTTGTGTTGGCTTTCTCGCTCATATACTTCCATGAAATCCAAGTTCTGCATGAAAATGATAAAAGTTTAGTAAAAGACCAAGAGATGCTCGATCTTTTAAAACAAAAATTAGAACCGAGAAGGCAATTCTTTACATTTGACCCAGAGTGGGGCCAACAGTCTCAGAAGGCACGAGTACTCATACCCTCCACTTTGTGTTGGCTTTCTCGCTCATATACTTCCATGAAATCCAAGTTCTGCATGAAAATGATAAAAGTTTAATAAAAGACCAAGAGATGCTCGATCTTTTAAAACAAAAATTAGAACCGAGAAGGCAATTCTTTACATTTGACCCAGAGTGGGGGCCAACAGTCTCAGAAGGCACGAGTAATCATACCCTCCACTTTGTGTTGGCTTTCTCGCTCATATACTTCCATGAAATCCAAGTTCTGCATGAAAATGATAAAAGTTTAATAAAAGACCAAGAGATGCTCGATCTTTTAAAACAAAAATTAGAACCGAGAAGGCAATTCTTTACATTTGACCCAGGGTGGGGGCCAACAGTCTCAGAAGGCACGAGTACTCATACCCTCCACTTTGTGTTGGCTTTCTCGCTCATATACTTCCATGAAATCCAAGTTCTGCATGAAAATGATAAAAGTTTAATAAAAGACCAAGAGATGCTCGATCTTTTAAAACAAAAATTAGAACCGAGAAGGCAATTCTTTACATTTGACCCAGAGTGGGGGCCAACAGTCTCAGAAGGCTCGAATACTCATACCCTCCACTTTGTGTTGGCTTTCTCGCTCATATACTTCCATGAAATCCAAGTTCTGGATGAAAATGATAAAAGTTTAATAAAAGACCAAGAGATGCTCGATCTTTTAAAACAAAAATTAGAACCGAGAAGACAATTCTTTACATTTGACCCAGAGTGGGGGCCAACAATCTCAGAAGGCACGAGTACTCATACCCTCCACTTTGTGTTGGCTTTCTCGCTCATATACTTCCATGAAATCCAAGTTCTGCATGAAAATGATAAAAGTTTAATAAAAGACCAAGAGATGCTCGATCTTTTAAAACAAAAATTAGAACCGAGAAGGCAATTCTTTACATTTGACCCAGAGTGGGGCCAACAGTCTCAGAAGGCACGAGTACTCATACCCTCCACTTTGTGTTGGCTTTCTCGCTCATATACTTCCATGAAATCCAAGTTCTGCATGAAAATGATAAAAGTTTAATAAAAGACCAAGAGATGCTCGATCTTTTAAAACAAAAATTAGAACCGAGAAGGCAATTCTTTACATTTGACCCAGAGTGGGGCCAACAGTCTCAGAAGGCACGAGTACTCATACCCTCCACTTTGTGTTGGCTTTCTCGCTCATATACTTCCATGAAATCCAAGTTCTGGATGAAAATGATAAAAGTTTAATAAAAGACCAAGAGATGCTCGATCTTTTAAAACAAAAATTAGAACCGAGAAGGCAATTCTTTACATTTGACCCAGGGTGGGGGCCAACAGTCTCAGAAGGCACGAGTACTCATACCCTCCACTTTGTGTTGGCTTTCTCGCTCATATACTTCCATGAAATCCAAGTTCTGCATGAAAATGATAAAAGTTTAATAAAAGACCAAGAGATGCTCGATCTTTTAAAACAAAAATTAGAACCGAGAAGGCAATTCTTTACATTTGACCCAGAGTGGGGGCCAACAGTCTCAGAAGGCACGAGTACTCATACCCTCCACTTTGTGTTGGCTTTCTCGCTCATATACTTCCATGAAATCCAAGTTCTGCATGAAAATGATAAAAGTTTAATAAAAGACCAAGAGATGCTCGATCTTTTAAAACAAAAATTAGAACCGAGAAGGCAATTCTTTACATTTGACCCAGAGTGGGGGCCAACAATCTCAGAAGGCACGAGTACTCATACCCTCCACTTTGTGTTGGCTTTCTCGCTCATATACTTCCATGAAATCCAAGTTCTGGATGAAAATGATAAAAGTTTAATAAAAGACCAAGAGATGCTCGATCTTTTAAAACAAAAATTAGAACCGAGAAGGCAATTCTTTACATTTGACCCAGAGTGGGGGCCAACAGTCTCAGAAGGCACGAGTACTCATACCCTCCACTTTGTGTTGGCTTTCTCGCTCATATACTTCCATGAAATCCAAGTTCTGGATGAAAATGATAAAAGTTTAATAAAAGACCAAGAGATGCTCGATCTTTTAAAACAAAAATTAGAACCGAGAAGGCAATTCTTTACATTTGACCCAGAGTGGGGGCCAACAATCTCAGAAGGCACGAGTACTCATACCCTCCACTTTGTGTTGGCTTTCTCGCTCATATACTTCCATGAAATCCAAGTTCTGGATGAAAATGATAAAAGTTTAATAAAAGACCAAGAGATGCTCGATCTTTTAAAACAAAAATTAGAACCGAGAAGGCAATTCTTTACATTTGACCCAGAGTGGGGGCCAACAGTCTCAGAAGGCACGAGTACTCATACCCTCCACTTTGTGTTGGCTTTCTCGCTCATATACTTCCATGAAATCCAAGTTCTGGATGAAAATGATAAAAGTTTAATAAAAGACCAAGAGATGCTCGATCTTTTAAAACAAAAATTAGAATCGAGAAGGCAATTCTTTACATTTGACCCAGAGTGGGGGCCAACAGTCTCAGAAGGCACGAGTACTCATACCCTCCACTTTGTGTTGGCTTTCTCGCTCATATACTTCCATGAAATCCAAGTTCTGGATGAAAATGATAAAAGTTTAATAAAAGACCAAGAGATGCTCGATCTTTTAAAACAAAAATTAGAACCGAGAAGGCAATTCTTTACATTTGACCCAGGGTGGGGGCCAACAGTCTCAGAAGGCACGAGTACTCATACCCTCCACTTTGTGTTGGCTTTCTCGCTCATATACTTCCATGAAATCCAAGTTCTGGATGAAAATGATAAAAGTTTAATAAAAGACCAAGAGATGCTCGATCTTTTAAAACAAAAATTAGAACCGAGAAGGCAATTCTTTACATTTGACCCAGAGTGGGGGCCAACAGTCTCAGAAGGCACGAGTACTCATACCCTCCACTTTGTGTTGGCTTTCTCGCTCATATACTTCCATGAAATCCAAGTTCTGGATGAAAATGATAAAAGTTTAATAAAAGACCAAGAGATGCTCGATCTTTTAAAACAAAAATTAGAACCGAGAAGGCAATTCTTTACATTTGACCCAGGGTGGGGGCCAATAGTCTCAGAAGGCACGAGTACTCATACCCTCCACTTTGTGTTGGCTTTCTCGCTCATATACTTCCATGAAATCCAAGTTCTGGATGAAAATGATAAAAGTTTAATAAAAGACCAAGAGATGCTCGATCTTTTAAAACAAAAATTAGAACCGAGAAGGCAATTCTTTACATTTGACCCAGAGTGGGGGCCAACAGTCTCAGAAGGCACGAGTACTCATACCCTCCACTTTGTGTTGGCTTTCTCGGCCATATACTTCCATGAAATCCAAGTTCTGGATGAAAATGATAAAAGTTTAATAAAAGACCAAGAGATGCTCGATCTTTTAAAACAAAAATTAGAACCGAGAAGGCAATTCTTTACATTTGACCCAGAGTGGGGGCCAACAGTCTCAGAAGGCACGAGTACTCATACCCTCCACTTTGTGTTGGCTTTCTCGGTCATATACTTCCATGAAATCCAAGTTCTGGATGAAAATGATAAAAGTTTAATAAAAGACCAAGAGATGCTCGATCTTTTAAAACAAAAATTAGAACCGAGAAGGCAATTCTTTACATTTGACCCAGAGTGGGGGCCAACAATCTCAGAAGGCACGAGTACTCATACCCTCCACTTTGTGTTGGCTTTCTCGCTCATATACTTCCATGAAATCCAAGTTCTGGATGAAAATGATAAAAGTTTAATAAAAGACCAAGAGATGCTCGATCTTTTAAAACAAAAATTAGAACCGAGAAGGCAATTCTTTACATTTGACCCAGAGTGGGGGCCAACAATCTCAGAAGGCACGAGTACTCATACCCTCCACTTTGTGTTGGCTTTCTCGCTCATATACTTCCATGAAATCCAAGTTCTGGATGAAAATGATAAAAGTTTAATAAAAGACCAAGAGATGCTCGATCTTTTAAAACAAAAATTAGAACCGAGAAGGCAATTCTTTACATTTGACCCAGAGTGGGGGCCAACAATCTCAGAAGGCACGAGTACTCATACCCTCCACTTTGTGTTGGCTTTCTCGCTCATATACTTCCATGAAATCCAAGTTCTGGATGAAAATGATAAAAGTTTAATAAAAGACCAAGAGATGCTCGATCTTTTAAAACAAAAATTAGAACCGAGAAGGCAATTCTTTACATTTGACCCAGGGTGGGGGCCAACAGTCTCAGAAGGCACGAGTACTCATACCCTCCACTTTGTGTTGGCTTTCTCGCTCATATACTTCCATGAAATCCAAGTTCTGGATGAAAATGATAAAAGTTTAATAAAAGACCAAGAGATGCTCGATCTTTTAAAACAAAAATTAGAACCGAGAAAGCAATTCTTTACATTTGACCCAGAGTGGGGGCCAACAATCTCAGAAGGCACGAGTACTCATACCCTCCACTTTGTGTTGGCTTTCTCGCTCATATACTTCCATGAAATCCAAGTTCTGGATGAAAATGATAAAAGTTTAATAAAAGACCAAGAGATGCTCGATCTTTTAAAACAAAAATTAGAACCGAGAAGGCAATTCTTTACATTTGACCCAGGGTGGGGGCCAACAGTCTCAGAAGGCACGAGTACTCATACCCTCCACTTTGTGTTGGCTTTCTCGCTCATATACTTCCATGAAATCCAAGTTCTGGATGAAAATGATAAAAGTTTAATAAAAGACCAAGAGATGCTCGATCTTTTAAAACAAAAATTAGAACCGAGAAGGCAATTCTTTACATTTGGCCCAGAGTGGGGGCCAACAGTCTCAGAAGGAACGAGTACTCATACCCTCCACTTTGTGTTGGCTTTCTCGCTCATATACTTCCATGAAAACCAAGTTCTGGATGAAAATGATAAAAGTTTAATAAAAGACCAAGATATGCTCTATCTTTTAAAACAAAAATTAGAACCGAGAAGGCAATTCTTTACATTTGACCCAGAGTGGGGGCCAACAGTCTCAGAAGGCACGAGTACTCATACCCTCCACTTTGTGTTGGCTTTCTCGCTCATATACTTCCATGAAATCCAAGTTCTGCATGAAAATGATAAAAGTTTAATAAAAGACCAAGAGATGCTCGATCTTTTAAAACAAAAATTAGAACCGAGAAGGCAATTCTTTACATTTGACCCAGAGTGGGGCCAACAGTCTCAGAAGGCACGAGTACTCATACCCTCCACTTTGTGTTGGCTTTCTCGCTCATATACTTCCATGAAATCCAAGTTCTGGATGAAGATGATAAAAGTTTAATAAAAGACCAAGAGATGCTCGATCTTTTAAAACAAAAATTAGAACCGAGAAGGCAATTCTTTACATTTGACCCAGAGTGGGGGCCAACAGTCTCAGAAGGCACGAGTACTCATACCCTCCACTTTGTGTTGGCTTTCTCGCTCATATACTTCCATGAAATCCAAGTTCTGGATGAAAATGATAAAAGTTTAATAAAAGACCAAGAGATGCTCGATCTTTTAAAACAAAAATTAGAACCGAGAAGGCAATTCTTTACATTTGACCCAGGGTGGGGGCCAACAGTCTCAGAAGGCACGAGTACTCATACCCTCCACTTTGTGTTGGCTTTCTCGCTCATATACTTCCATGAAATCCAAGTTCTGGATGAAAATGATAAAAGTTTAATAAAAGACCAAGAGATGCTCGATCTTTTAAAACAAAAATTAGAACCGAGAAGGCAATTCTTTACATTTGACCCAGGGTGGGGGCCAATAGTCTCAGAAGGCACGAGTACTCATACCCTCCACTTTGTGTTGGCTTGCTCGCTCATATACTTCCATGAAATCCAAGTTCTGGATGAAGATGATAAAAGTTTAATAAAAGACCAAGAGATGCTCGATCTTTTAAAACAAAAATTAGAACCGAGAAGGCAATTCTTTACATTTGACCCAGAGTGGGGGCCAACAGTCTCAGAAGGCACGAGTACTCATACCCTCCACTTTGTGTTGGCTTTCTCGGTCATATACTTCCATGAAATCCAAGTTCTGGATGAAAATGATAAAAGTTTAATAAAAGACCAAGAGATGCTCGATCTTTTAAAACAAAAATTAGAACCGAGAAGGCAATTCTTTACATTTGACCCAGAGTGGGGGCCAACAATCTCAGAAGGCACGAGTACTCATACCCTCCACTTTGTGTTGGCTTTCTCGCTCATATACTTCCATGAAATCCAAGTTCTGGATGAAAATGATAAAAGTTTAATAAAAGACCAAGAGATGCTCGATCTTTTAAAACAAAAATTAGAACCGAGAAGGCAATTCTTTACATTTGACCCAGAGTGGGGGCCAACAGTCTCAGAAGGCACGAGTACTCATACCCTCCACTTTGTGTTGGCTTTCTCGCTCATATACTTCCATGAAATCCAAGTTCTGGATGAAAATGATAAAAGTTTAATAAAAGACCAAGAGATGCTCGATCTTTTAAAACAAAAATTAGAATCGAGAAGGCAATTCTTTACATTTGACCCAGAGTGGGGGCCAACAGTCTCAGAAGGCACGAGTACTCATACCCTCCACTTTGTGTTGGCTTTCTCGCTCATATACTTCCATGAAATCCAAGTTCTGGATGAAAATGATAAAAGTTTAATAAAAGACCAAGAGATGCTCGATCTTTTAAAACAAAAATTAGAACCGAGAAGGCAATTCTTTACATTTGACCCAGGGTGGGGGCCAACAGTCTCAGAAGGCACGAGTACTCATACCCTCCACTTTGTGTTGGCTTTCTCGCTCATATACTTCCATGAAATCCAAGTTCTGGATGAAAATGATAAAAGTTTAATAAAAGACCAAGAGATGCTCGATCTTTTAAAACAAAAATTAGAACCGAGAAGGCAATTCTTTACATTTGACCCAGAGTGGGGGCCAACAGTATCAGAAGGCACGAGTACTCATACCCTCCACTTTGTGTTGGCTTTCTCGGCCATATACTTCCATGAAATCCAAGTTCTGGATGAAAATGATAAAAGTTTAATAAAAGACCAAGAGATGCTCGATCTTTTAAAACAAAAATTAGAACCGAGAAGGCAATTCTTTACATTTGACCCAGAGTGGGGGCCAACAGTCTCAGAAGGCACGAGTACTCATACCCTCCACTTTGTGTTGGCTTTCTCGGTCATATACTTCCATGAAATCCAAGTTCTGGATGAAAATGATAAAAGTTTAATAAAAGACCAAGAGATGCTCGATCTTTTAAAACAAAAATTAGAACCGAGAAGGCAATTCTTTACATTTGACCCAGAGTGGGGGCCAACAATCTCAGAAGGCACGAGTACTCATACCCTCCACTTTGTGTTGGCTTTCTCGCTCATATACTTCCATGAAATCCAAGTTCTGGATGAAAATGATAAAAGTTTAATAAAAGACCAAGAGATGCTCGATCTTTTAAAACAAAAATTAGAACCGAGAAGGCAATTCTTTACATTTGACCCAGAGTGGGGGCCAACAATCTCAGAAGGCACGAGTACTCATACCCTCCACTTTGTGTTGGCTTTCTCGCTCATATACTTCCATGAAATCCAAGTTCTGGATGAAAATGATAAAAGTTTAATAAAAGACCAAGAGATGCTCGATCTTTTAAAACAAAAATTAGAACCGAGAAGGCAAGTCTTTACATTTGACCCAGGGTGGGGGCCAACAGTCTCAGAAGGCACGAGTACTCATACCCTCCACTTTGTGTTGGCTTTCTCGCTCATATACTTCCATGAAATCCAAGTTCTGGATGAAAATGATAAAAGTTTAATAAAAGACCAAGAGATGCTCGATCTTTTAAAACAAAAATTAGAACCGAGAAAGCAATTCTTTACTTTTGACCCAGAGTGGGGGCCAACAATCTCAGAAGGCACGAGTACTCATACCCTCCACTTTGTGTTGGCTTTCTCGCTCATATACTTCCATGAAATCCAAGTTCTGGATGAAAATGATAAAAGTTTAATAAAAGACCAAGAGATGCTCGATCTTTTAAAACAAAAATTAGAACCGAGAAGGCAATTCTTTACATTTGACCCAGGGTGGGGGCCAACAGTCTCAGAAGGCACGAGTACTCATACCCTCCACTTTGTGTTGGCTTTCTCGCTCATATACTTCCATGAAATCCAAGTTCTGGATGAAAATGATAAAAGTTTAATAAAAGACCAAGAGATGCTCGATCTTTTAAAACAAAAATTAGAACCGAGAAGGCAATTCTTTACATTTGGCCCAGAGTGGGGGCCAACAGTCTCAGAAGGCACGAGTACTCATACCCTCCACTTTGTGTTGGCTTTCTCGCTCATATACTTCCATGAAAACCAAGTTCTGGATGAAAATGATAAAAGTTTAATAAAAGACCAAGATATGCTCGATCTTTTAAAACAAAAATTAGAACCGAGAAGGCAATTCTTTACATTTGACCCAGAGTGGGGGCCAACAGTCTCAGAAGGCACGAGTACTCATACCCTCCACTTTGTGTTGGCTTTCTCGCTCATATACTTCCATGAAAACCAAGTTCTGGATGAAAATGATAAAAGTTTAATAACAGACCAAGAGATGCTCGATCTTTTAAAACAAAAATTAGAACCGAGAAGGCAATTCTTTACATTTGACCTAGAGTGGGGGCCAACAGTCTCAGAAGGCACGAGTACTCATACCCTCCACTTTGTGTTGGCTTTCTCGCTCATATACTTCCATGAAATCCAAGTTCTGGATGAAAATGATAAAAGTTTAATAAAAGACCAAGAGATGCTCGATCTTTTAAAACAAAAATTAGAACCGAGGAGGCAATTCTTTACATTTGGCCCAGAGTGGGGCCAACAGTCTCAGAAGGCAGGAGTACTCATACCCTCCACTTTGTGTTGGCTTTCTCGCTCATATACTTCCATGAAAACCAAGTTCTGGATGAAAATGATAAAAGTTTAATAACAGACCAAGAGATGCTCGATCTTTTAAAACAAAAATTAGAACCGAGAAGGCAATTCTTTACATTTGACCCAGAGTGGGGGCCAACAGTCTCAGAAGGCACGAGTACTCATACCCTCCACTTTGTGTTGGCTTTCTCGCTCATATACTTCCATGAAATCCAAGTTCTGGATGAAAATGATAAAAGTTTAATAAAAGACGAAGAGATGCTCGATCTTTTAAAACAAAAATTAGAACCGAGGAGGCAATTCTTTACATTTGGCCCAGAGTGGGGCCAACAGTCTCAGAAGGCAGGAGTACTCATACCCTCCACTTTGTGTTGGCTTTCTCGCTCATATACTTCCATGAAATCCAAGTTCTGGATGAAAATGATAAAAGTTTAATAAAAGACCAAGAGATGCTCGATCTTTTAAAACAAAAATTAGAACCGAGGAGGCAATTCTTTACATTTGGCCCAGAGTGGGGCCAACAGTCTCAGAAGGCAGGAGTACTCATACCCTCCACTTTGTGTTGGCTTTCTCGCTCATATACTTCCATGAAAACCAAGTTCTGGATGAAAATGATAAAAGTTTAATAACAGACCAAGAGATGCTCGATCTTTTAAAACAAAAATTAGAACCGAGAAGGCAATTCTTTACATTTGACCCAGAGTGGGGGCCAACAGTCTCAGAAGGCACGAGTACTCATACCCTCCACTTTGTGTTGGCTTTCTCGCTCATATACTTCCATGAAATCCAAGTTCTGGATGAAAATGATAAAAGTTTAATAAAAGACCAAGAGATGCTCGATCTTTTAAAACAAAAATTAGAACCGAGGAGGCAATTCTTTACATTTGGCCCAGAGTGGGGCCAACAGTCTCAGAAGGCAGGAGTACTCATACCCTCCACTTTGTGTTGGCTTTCTCGCTCATATACTTCCATGAAATCCAAGTTCTGGATGAAAATGATAAAAGTTTAATAAAAGACCAAGAGATGCTCGATCTTTTAAAACAAAAATTAGAACCGAGAAGGCAATTCTTTACATTTGACCCAGGGTGGGGGCCAACAGTCTCAGAAGGCACGAGTACTCATACCCTCCACTTTGTGTTGGCTTTCTCGCTCATATACTTCCATGAAATCCAAGTTCTGGATGAAAATGATAAAAGTTTAATAAAAGACCAAGAGATGCTCGATCTTTTAAAACAAAAATTAGAACCGAGGTGGCAATTCTTTACATTTGACCCAGAGTGGGGGCCAACAATCTCAGAAGGCACGAGTACTCATACCCTCCACTTTGTGTTGGCTTTCTCGCTCATATACTTCCATGAAATCCAAGTTCTGGATGAAAATGATAAAAGTTTAATAAAAGACCAAGAGATGCTCGATCTTTTAAAACAAAAATTAGAACCGAGAAGGCAATTCTTTACATTTGGCCCAGAGTGGGGGCCAACAGTCTCAGAAGGCACGAGTACTCATACCCTCCACTTTGTGTTGGCTTTCTCGCTCATATACTTCCATGAAAACCAAGTTCTGGATGAAAATGATAAAAGTTTAATAAAAGACCAAGAGATGCTCGATCTTTTAAAACAAAAATTAGAACCGAGAAGGCAATTCTTTACATTTGACCCAGAGTGGGGCCAACAGTCTCAGAAGGCACGAGTACTCATACCCTCCACTTTGTGTTGGCTTTCTCGCTCATATACTTCCATGAAATCCAAGTTCTGGATGAAAATGATAAAAGTTTAATAAAAGACCAAGAGATGCTCGATCTTTTAAAACAAAAATTAGAACCGAGAAGGCAATTCTTTACATTTGGCCCAGAGTGGGGCCAACAGTCTCAGAAGGCACGAGTACTCATACCCTCCACTTTGTGTTGGCTTCCTCGCTCATATACTTCCATGAATTTTAAGATCTTAATGCATAAGTATAGACAAATACCTCTTAATAAATAAGTACAGACAAATACTTTTGCTTTCGAAGTTATTTTCAATATCTGTTAATTAATAATGCAACCTTAAAAATCAAGCTATTCGTAGTCATAAGTTATGACGAACAAGCTTGTGTAACTGATAAGTTTTGAAATGAAGGTAAAGATTTTTAATTTCATTTTGAAACCTAAATTTCAAAATTATTAACCTTCATATCGGTCATTACTAAATCTCGGGGTTACTAAAACGTTAGCTTTTCAATTTTTAAATACAAAACGATTTCGATAAATAAATAACAAGTGTTTATATTCACTTGACGCACGCTTAAACATGCTGCTATTTGAAAATAAAAGTGCAGTCATGTGAAAATTTAAACAATAAACAAAATTTGTAGACAAGATTTATAATAAAAGAAAGGGAACAACAACAAACAAATGAATTTCGTTCAAAACGTAATCACTAGCGTGCCAAAACCACGTAACACCAGCGGCCGCAAGGGTTGCCAACGTTAAATAAATTATATAACCCTGGTTGCACAGAAACTTCCAGTCTTAATGCAATTTAACCGCCCTTTTAAAGACGTTATGTCAACAGAGGCAAAAAAAGAAATCAAAAACGTTTTTGGCAACAAATAAGATGAACAAATAGTAAGCTTATAAGACTGGGAAGCCATATATGGAAGTTATTTTGACCCACTGTTAAATAAAAACGATGCAATCACAGACCAAAACAAATGAAAATATGTCAAACGTACAGAAAAAATCGGAAGGAACGATAAAAATTACGAAAAACATACGAACAATTTTTGAACCGATAACTCATTTAATATGTGAGGAACGTAGACGCCTGCAAGCGTGCGCTTCGCGTTATATGGCGCTCGATCGCAACCAGATTCGACGAAAAGCATGCACGAATTATAGTCGTTGTTTATTTTTCCTCGATTTCGATATATTATGCAAAAAATTCAATTGAAAATGAAACTGAAACGAGGAGGGCTGGGGAAGACGGCCTCAATTTGTTTATAACAGCTGGAGACAGTTATAAAAACGTTGTCAGCCGCCTTTTTAATGTCACTCGCGAACACAACGACTTCCACGCTGCAGCAGGAGTTTTACGACAGCAACTCTTTTATTATCACAGCGCTTATTGAGGTCCTCACAAATTGAGTGCGTTATACTTCCGAAAATGAAGTACGTCACTCCCCTCATCATTTTCGCCTGCACCGTAACCATAGCGTTGGCCAGACCGGAAGCACCAAAAACTCGTTATGGACCACCACCAGCACCGTCACCACACGAGCAATACGGTCCCCCGCCGCTCGCAGCATCACAAAAGGAGTTCCTGCCCCCACCACCAGCACCTCAGAAAGAATATCTGCCGCCCGCAGCCACGCCGGCAAGAGATTTCGGTGCACCACCTCTGCCTGTTTATGGACCACCCGCCTCTTACTACGGACCACCCGCACCCGCTCTTGAGTCCGCTGTAGTTACCAAGAATGTCTACGTGCATGTGCCACCGCCGGAACCAGAGGTGTATTCTTCCTCAGCACCCATCCAAACAGCGGTGCCGAAGAAGCATTACAAAATCATTTTCATCAAAGCACCGAACCCGCCTGCACCAGTACGTCAAGTTTTGCCTCCACCAGTACAGGACGAACACAAGACGTTAGTTTACGTCCTCGTCAAAAAGCCGGAGGAGCAGGAGCCTCTGGTCCTACCATCGCCAGCACCAACCGAACCCAGCAAGCCGGAGGTTTACTTCATCAAATACAAGCAAAGCCAACAGCAGCCGGCGACGCAGTACGGACCACCACCAGCAGCGCCTGCCTCCGAATACGGACCGCCAACGTCGCAGGTTGAGAGTTTTTAGGGGTTAAAGCAAGATTTGCAACCCACCTCTTTGCTGCAAAGCTTGTGTAAATATGTTGCTTGTAGCTTTTGATTCCTTTCTTGTCTATTTTATTTAGTACAATTAATTGATTTCATAATGACGCTTTAAGTAATTGTTTACTTTAAATAAAACGACTTAATAAATCAACTGTATTTATTTATACATCAGAAATGTATTTCTATTTAAGTTTTCTTAACGCTTCGAATTTTATAGAGATTTCAAAATTAATGCCTCTTCGAATTATAAATTGGAGTTTTCAACCTTTTTTAACTACATGTGTACTGTGGGTCATCACGATTCGATTTCGATTCCACAACCGTTCATGTTTTCAATAAAATCCGGCTGCGCGGACACAATGAACACCAAGTTATTTTATATGGATAAAATTTGCCAAGAGTAGCGTTTTCAGTTCAGCGTTATTATCAATTAAAATACGAACGTTATCTTATCTTATCTGATAGATGTCATGCTCAAACCTTTTTCTGCTGAGTTTTAATACGCGGGTTTGACTCTCCTTGGCTGAATTTCAGTGAACCAGTCAGGCCTGTAGTCGAGGACGCAGAAGATTACCATGTTCTGGAAGAAATCTAAGAAGCCGTCTAAGGAATCGCATTCGACTGCATTTGTACGTCAAGATTCGCGCACAACCGTGAAGACCAGCACAGCTCAGTCGGAAACCACCTCCACCTCTGTGCGAAGTGACACAATTTTCAATGAAAACACAAACAGAATTGCATTTCGAACCATCACGCAGACGGTCACGCATCAGCAAGAAGCGCGTGTGACGGAAACCTGCAAGCGTTACACACCCACACCTGAAGATTTGGCTGAAATGCGTGCGGCAATTTTCCACAAATCTGAAACCACAACCTGTAGCAATAAAAAAACCGCAGAACGACCGGCCATTAAAATTGTAACCACAAGCGCCAACAACAACAGCGACAGTAATAACAAACCATTATCACCGCCAGTAATATTTAATTATGACTCACCACGCTCTTGCTCAACAACAACAACAAAGACGACAAGTGGATCACGAAAACCCATCACCAAAATAGAAAAAACGGATGTGACGCAGACCAGTGGATGCACCGTGACGTCATACAGAGAACAGAGAAATATAAATCTGAAAGGTTATCAACAACCATGGACAACCATGGATTTTCCAGCGCCAAATAAGCAGCGCAATACAGAGCGTCTAACAGCCAATAATGATGCAACTAAAAATTTACCATCCAAAACTTGGTCGCCCGCAGATACCAAATCACTGAAGTTATCACCACCACAGTCAACATTTGCGCGAAAACAGTTTTCAGTTAAGCGATCATCTGAGGGCGGCGACCAAATTTATCAGTCACCCTACTTAAATCGCTCTATATATTCAGAGGCTACAAAAGTACTTGCACCACCGATTTCTACGTCATCTAGGATTTCTGCGAAGGCAGCCCAAAATTCAAAATTTAACTGTGTTAAATCACCATCCAGTTTAAATCAGAGCAATTCTACGTCGACTAGTGCAGCATTAAAGACTTATAATTTCTTACCTTCTCCGTCTGCGGTCCCGCCTTCAATCCCTCAAGTGTCCACAAACAGCAAGAAAAAGTCGAAATTACTTCCCGGCCAAGTTTACATTTTTAATAATGAAATCTTTGATAATCCCACCAATGAGTATCGTGTTGGTAGTTCCGCGGATGTAAAACTTTTACGGGCCACCTTCGAGTCTTTCAAATTAAAGGTGCATCTTATCGAAAACGCAACGTTGAAGAAGATCGGTGCAACGGCGAAGAAAAGTAAGTAAGTTTACGTATTTAGGCAGGTCTTAATGCAAATATAATAGACTAAGCTTAACAAATCCCTGGTGAAGATACGAATTATTTTGAACGTTTTATTTAAAGCCGATTTTTCATTTAAACCAAATTAGCAAAAACTGTAAGACTTCTAACCCTAATTTCAGTCGAGGACAAGGATTTCTCTACCAACTCCTGCCTAGTTATTGTAATTCTCAGTCATGGTGCACGACGGGAGGCAGTCAGCGCTAAGGATGGCACTTACAACATCGATGATACGATTCTCTTTCCGATATTACGTAACCGCACTTTAACCGATAAGCCGAAAATAATGTTCATTCAGGCTTGCAAAGGCGCCATGGAGAGCGAAACACTTCATACCGACTCAGTGCAGCCACAAGGAAGTCCAGATGAAGTTTTCAAGTGTTACAGTACTTTCGAAGGTTAGTGTAACAACAAAGGCACTTTTTGTAATTCTCTAGATTTGAGAGCAACTTTTTCTCTCCAATTCTAGGTTATGTTTCATATCGCACTGAAAATGGTTCCGTATTTATACAAAGCGTTTGCGAATTTCTCAAATTATTTGGTTCGGTGAAGAACATAAAAGAAATCATGGAAATGGTTAAGCTGCGTGTTAAGCAGAAATCAAAGTAAGTCTGATTTTAAATACGATACAAAATTTTATATGCGATTTCAAGTATCTACATTTTTCTAAAAGCAATTTTAAAATATCAGTTCAATATATTCTATTTTTTATTTCAGCGGCAAACAAATTCCTGCAATAATGAGCACTTTAACTCAACCATATGTTTTTGGCGATTACGTTTGAAAAATAACTTTGACCGTACCAAGTCAGTGTAAAACAAAATCTCATTTATTTACCGTACCAACCGGAGAATGAATAACTGCGACGTTGATTATTAAAACCATATGTTTACATGCATTTTATGACACATAAGTTAGCACAGATTTGTTATTTCAATTTTAATGAAGCCAATATAGGGTAAATTTAATTTAATTTTATTCCACACCAAGATAAAATATGTTTTTTTCTCTAATGTAATGAGGGATCACAATAATAACGCATATGTTTACCTGAAGAACACGTAAGACTGAGAGAAAAGTTCTACTACAAAAAAGTTGCTCTGAGAGACGAGGCTAAGAAGAGATTACTGTAAAACGATTCAAATGCAAAAATCGCTCATTTCTGTTAGTGATTCAGCTCTGCTCGAAGAAATCTTATCTTCATCTTAAAAGAGAAGCTCAATATTTCCCCATCTATGGATTTCTTTTAGCTACTCAATTTATATGAAAGGGTTTATAAAAGCGTTTATCTCAGTTTTATTTGCTAAGGCTTCCAGTTCACTTCAGACAGATTGAAGTTGACAATTTCGCGAGCTCAGCGGTTGAGAACAGTTGGCTAAAAAGTTTTCCTAAGAAATATAAAAGTCTGAAGAAAAAAAAAGGATTAAAGAGGACTAAGTTAAAAAGTATTAATACTGAATAAAAATATTTTCTAAAAGTAAAATGAAATATATGGATTTCGATGAAATACTGCAAGAAATTGGTGAATTTGGGCGTTTTCAAAAAATAAATTATTTACTCATCTGCTTACCAGTGATGTTTGCTGCTGCCAACAGTTTACTGTACGTTTTTACCGCCGGCACGCCCTCTTACAGGTTCGTTCTTGAGCAGGCTATTGGAAGACTTGAAGAGAGGAGTATCACTACAATTTCCATTAGCTTCCTTAGTGAACCATTAAAGTATTAAAATTCAGGATTAACATCAGAACTCCTTGAAACTTAAAAATTTTCAACTCTTTAAATAGTTTGCCACGTATATTCTCGTATGAACAAAATAAGCTGAAGCATTAACTGAAGCTGCAAAAGCGTTTTTGGAATCTTTTTTCAAACGAAATTTGTCTGAAAATTGTATTTCTTTGTAATTTTCTTCTAATAAACTGTAATTTTTTTAAATGTAAATTTTCTAGATGTTTAATACCTGAATGTGATGGGCTCAATAAAACCCAATTATATCCCTCCTGGATTGCAAATGCCGTTCCAGCAAATAAAAATAAAAATGGAGTTTTCAAGCCGGAACCATGTTACCGTTACAAATCAAGTGTAATAAAATTTGATGGTTTACATTTCAGTGCAGTACCTAAGGAAGATATATGCAAGAAACGTATATTTAACAGAGAGACAACAGAACGCTGTTATAAGTGGGTTTTTGATTCCAATGAGCGCACAATCGTGCAAGAGGTGAGTTAATAGAAAGTGAGTTTGGAAAAACAGGAAATTATAACATCGTTCAAACTCAACAGTCTGTTAACAGTGCATTAAAAAATAACAGCAATGTTGTCTCCAGCATTCGCCTCATGCCTCCCAGTTAGTTTTTTCAAGTGTTTAAATATTTGAAATCAAGGAACGAGTAAAAATGGAACGAGTAAAAATGAAACAAAAGCCTTTAAAGTATTTTATTTTAATATAGATCTTCATTTTGCATAATGGTTACCATCTCCACAAAATCGTTAATCCATCTCTCTCTCCCTCTCTCTCACACTACCTCTCTCTCAACAGTGGGGTCTAACATGCAAAGAGAATGCCTGGCGTTTAGCACTTGTGGGAACCATGCACTTCGCCGGCCTTGTTGTGGGTACCGCCTTATCTGGCTACCTAGCAGATCTGTAAGTTCAAATTTTGAATCGCGAGATTAGGGCTCATTTTTAATTTTCCTCTCTCCCAGCTTTGGGCGCAAAAGTGTTTTCATTACCTGTACTGTATTCATGTCAATTGCTGGCATTGCTCAGGGTCTCTCTTGGAACTACAGCAGCTTCATAATTTTTACTTTTCTCAATGCGATCGGTACATCGGGTGTTTATCCTTTAGCATTCATCCTCGCTCTCGAAATGGTGGGACCGTGTAAACGTGATGTCTCGGCAATCGTGCTCAACTATTTTCATGCTGTGGGAGAAACACTGGTGGGTGCGACCGCTTGGCTGCTGCACGATTGGCAGTTGTTGCAATTTGCGCTCTCCGCACCGGCTCTCTTTTGCATTGTCTACTATTGGTTGCTAACGGAATCAGTGCGTTGGTTGATCGCGAAAAATCAACGCGAAAAAGTAAGAATTATAATTCAACGAGCAGCGCAAGTCAACCGCAAAAAGTTATCGATCAAATGGTTAAAATACTTCAATGGAACCCAACGTAGCACAGAGCAAAACATTTGTGTAACACAAGGCAAGATACTTGATGGAAACCGTGTGGCGATCGTCTCAGTGCCTTCATCGTCTCAGGAGAGCAAAAATGAGATTTTATGCGCTGTCAAAGAAGTGTTTAAATCGAAAAGATTGCTTTTGCGTTACACCATCATGCTGTACATATGGTGTGTTGGGTTGGGTGCATCTGGCTCGAAGGACTAATTATAACTCAAACGAATTTTCTTCGCTTACAGGGCTGTCACTACATTCGTTTTCTATGGCCTTTCATTGAATTCGACCAACTTAAGCGGCAATAAATATTTAAATTTTTCCTTAGTTTGTTTGGTCGAAATACCCGCTTACACATTGGCATGGGTAAGCTTACATGATCTATATTTCCTTACGTTCTATCACAATTTTTTTATTTTAATTCGCGGCAAGTTTTCACTGAGAAAATTCGGACGTCGTCTTTCCTTGGCGGGATCTTTTTTCTTATGCGCTACAACGTGCGTAGTTGGAGGATACATGACGGAGGGTATTCTATTTTTCTATATTGTTCTTTTAATGCTAAATTAATTGAATAATTTCTTCTTTTATAGTGGCGACAAATTTGGAAGAACGTAATATTTGTTTAAACTTGTTCTTGACTTGAGATTAAATAGTAAGTTTGTCAACAGGCACCACTTGGACTATCATTGCATTATTCCTACTCGGAAAACTGGGCGCTACGTCGGCTTCCGCGGTAGTTTACACCTACACAGCTGAGATGATGCCAACGGTAAGAAGATCAGGAGCAGAGAACTGTTACAAGTTTTTATTACACTTCATCAATATTAGAATAGGCCTACTAACTTTTTCTGATATTATTTGTTTACATTTATATCCTCCTGCACTTATTTGAAATATTTTTAATTTATTTTGAAGTTTTCTTTACTATCAAAAAAGTTAATTTATTATACATTTATTAAACAATTTTTTGATTTTTTTAATTTGATTTTTGATTTTGTGTTTACACTTTTGTATTTTTGACTCCTCTTTTAACAGGTAATCCGCAGTGCTGGCGTTGGAGTCATGTCAACTTTCGCGCGTTTTGGAGCCATGCTGGCACCACTTGTGCCCCTCTTGGTAAATAATTAATATTCTAGATTAAAATTAACAGCTAATTACAAAACATGATTTAGGGTGCCTATCATGAGGCACTGCCATTATTACTTTTTGGAGCGGCAGCACTTTCAGCTGGTGTTTGCGCATTAACTTTACCCGAGACATTTTGTAAAAAGTTGCCCGATATAGTAAGTTTTGGTTTTATACTTAAAACTCTGCAAAGGTTTTTCTGTTAGCATTAATTATTCGCCAAGGACTTAAAATAAAAATAAATGTTTGCAAAAATACGAACTTCCACAATTTTAACCTTCCAAACATTTTCTAATTAAAAGCAAATAAGTTCTCTTAAATTTGAAAAACTACAAACTTTCATAATTCTAATCCTTGAGTTTCCGAATTTTGTAGAAAGTATTGATTTATATATTTTTCATCATACTATAAAATAAAAATATTTTCCAATTCGAAATTTGAATTTTAAAAACCTTACTAAATATAAAGAATTTAAAATTTTTTTGTTTCTGTTTAACAAGTGGAGATGGAAGTCGATCCCAAAATTTGTTGAGAAAACAAAAATCATTTTTACTCAAACTCAACTAATTTTCTTATACTTCAAGGTTCAAGAAGCTAAAAACTTGGGTACGAAGGATGCGCAGAATTCAGGACAACAGGATACTAGCGCGGAAGTGCAAAATGATAATTAGTAGAAATGAAATATTATGTGGCTAAAACCCATCGATGAAGTATTAATTTTTGGAAATGCAATATTTTAAGAATTCGAAAATCCATGCAATAAACTTTCGAGTAGGACAAAAGTCACCAAGTGGTTTCAGTATGTAATATTTATACCCTACACCCGGAAAAGAGATATCGCATTGAAATTGGGCACAAATATTCTTTGTTGTGTAGGGCAGTTTGGGATTGAAAATAGGCGGGATCGGTTAACAACCACGCCTACTTTACATACGGAATGTAAAGGCACCTCGTTTTAAGAAATTTTATAATGTGAATATCTTATAAACCATGCGAGATATTGAGGTATAATTTTACTCCGGAACATATAGCGCCATTAGTAAAATTTTTGCAAAAAATGGGCGTGTCACGCCCACTCATAAAAAAGTAGCTTTTAACAAAAACGTACATAAGAGATCATTTCCTTAGTAGTTATTTGATTTTATAATTACACTTTTTATTGAGTTCTTAAAACTTTGTTTTTAGGATTAAATGCTTGCTTTAAACTTAATCGATTTTTCTTAATTTTTGGAAATGTACTCCACAAACAAATGTTAACTAACGCAAATCAGGAAAAATAGACGAAAATTTGTAGGGTTCGAGTATGCGACCAAATTTTTGCAACAATTTAAACTTTAGTGAACCCTGTTCATTTTGTAAACTTATTATACAGCAAAAATTTGAATACCATTTACTTCCCGTTTCCAAATCGGTTATCATATCATTGATTTCAAATTCCTTTTCTTTCCGGCGACCCCAAAAGTCTATGTAAGCCAGCTTCATTCTATTTCCAGTCTCGTTCAGATAAAGGAAACCAACCAGGTTCTGTGCGATGAGACTGCAAATCGTCAGAGTAGTTAAGGTGCTTAAGCCTAACGTGCCGAATACAAGCCATGCACTGTTTGGTAAGTGGCCCGCTTGTTCCAGCGTGTAAGCGGCTGGAGTGCCCACAGCCACGATTGACGCCTGATACAGTTTTAATTTGTTGAAAGCCGCCGCCCATCGTACAAGTGGCAGATGATAAATTGGTAACCAATTCCTCGGCGGCTGGCTAGGTGGTATTGATTCCTGACTGCATAATCTGGAATTTATGGCTGGCAGCAGGCGTCCACCTGATGCCTGGTTATATTTTACTAAGCTCAGCCAATTGCAACCCGTTCGAGTAATTGTATTTGTGCATATACGCTGAAACAATAGAGACATTTTCTAAATAAAGTTATTATAACACTGTTTTAAATTTTTATTTTGCAAATATATTAACTTTTCAATGGAAGCCAGCAACCAAATTAAAACCATCTGTTGTCGATTAATGAAAACATTCGAAGTTCGAAATTTAAAGCAACAGTTTTCCAGTATTGCCATCAACAGAAATGAATGATAGTTGTGTTTTTAAATTGTTTAAAATTATATTGAGAAATAAAATAGAAAAATCAATTTAATTGAATTACTTACTGTAAAACAAAATTAAATTGTAATAAATATTGTGGTAATTTTCGAATGGTTTTAGTATTATTTATTTTTCTATAATATAAAATTTCATATTTCAAATAAATTTTTTATATTTACATTATATAAAATAAATAAATTACAAAGTAGAATTTCTGACAATAATAGATGACAAAATAAAAAAACAACCAGAGAAAACAAAATAGCATACTTTTTACGGGAAACAAAATGTAGACTAATAGAAATTTTTATTACAACTAGAAGTTCACAAGAGATAATAATCCAAAAATAGTTTTGGTTATTTAAGTTTAATATTTATTTCCTCTTTAACCTTATTGCACTCATAGTCGATGAACTCAACACTAAAAGCAAGAATCAAGATCAAGAAATTTTATACGTAATAAATTCATATTCAAATAGACAGAATTTTTAGAGCAAACCCATGCTAATATATGTAGTGTTTTATAGCCCAACTCAATTTTAAATTTCGCTAATTACATTTTCTACTAAGAGACACCAAATTGTATCGCAGTTGTATCGCGGACGGCCAACAAACTGTTTAGCAGGCAGTTCGCACAGGAAGTTCTAATAGAAAATTGTGGATAAAGAAATCTCTATTTATATAAGTAAATACAAATAAGACAGTTATTATACAATATCAATTGGAATTTTAAAGTGTTATTTTTTACATAAGAGCAGTTGATTCTGACAAAATTTTCCAATATTTATATATGTAAAGTAAATTTCGTAGCAAACTATTTTTAGCACAGTGTAATACTGAAAATTAAGTTCATGCAAACTACATGAATGATTAAATGGATTTAAGTACGAAAAAAGTAAAATATTCAAATAATAAAAATAGAACAGCATCACCATAATTTCCTGCAGCAAACATAAATGTTTGTTCGAAATGTTTCAAATTCCTTTTTAATAATTAAAGGAACAATATTCACAACATTGGTTTTTGTTTATATATCGTTTATAATTTTTGTTTATAGTTACAAGTTTAAATTTAACATTTATACAGCAATAGAGAAAAATTATCTAATATTATATTTTCCTTCTAGATTTTCCAATATGTCGATGTCAGCCCTAGGCATCAGCACCGGATTTATGGTCGGCTGCTGCGTCCTGGCGCAAATCGCTCGTAAAGTAGCCGAACGCGTTCTTAAGGGAGAAGGTCTGGTGCTGGTGCTGGTGAATGAAGCTATAGCGGCGGCCGAATTATGCGCCTGTTGCTTCGAGCTGATCATAGGTACCTATATAAAAAGCCCTAGTTGAGGAAATTGGTATTGTAAACCTATTGTAAATTGTTTTTCCTTCAGTTGCCGATAATTTCGGTGTTGCTGCCTACGCTGTATTTCTCTTTATGCTTACTGTTTGGTGGGGTAAAGTTTGGGGCGATGCATCCGCCTGCCCTTATACACACATGGAGGATCTCGTTGAGGGCAAGGTCACCGTGAAAGAAGTTGCCCTACGCACTTGGGCTGAGTTGATGGGCGGGTGTTGTGTTTATCGTATCGTGCAGGTATTTTGGTGGTTCGAATTTGCCGAAACGCACAAGGGACGTGCCTTCGAGGAGTGCAATGCAGATTTGCAGGTAAACCAAATACGAATAATGAAATAGTTCCTTGCAAATTAAATAAATAATTCACACGGCGCTTAAATATACGTTTCCAGCAGTTTTGAGGTCTCAGTATGAAATAAAAGGATTCGTCATAAGAAAACCTTAGGGGAAATGCGTTTATTCAAGTGTATTTCGTTGAAACCTGGTTGTTTTTGTTTGAAAACCTTGTGAGATCTAGAATTTGTTTTCGCTTCCGTGTAAACAAAGTTATTGCTTTAGTGTGAAAAAGCATAACTGTAAATTATGTATTACTATAAACTATTTATGGCAGTATTAAACATTTCGAGACTCTATCTTCTCGAAGGTTAATCCTTATTTGGGCGCCACTATTGAAGGTGTGGCGACATTACTATGTCGTCTTGCTTCGAAAACTCTGTGTGAGAAAGGCCCGAAATTCTGCAGCATCCTTGATTCCTTCATCGGTACGAGTTTAGTTGTGGCAGGTAGGATGTTGATACGAAAATATTACCTACACAAAAAATCAAAGGGAAATCAAAAACAGTTTACGCTTTTAATTACATTATGATTTCAGCGTTCAACTTTTCGGGAGGCTACTTCAATCCAGTGCTAGCTACCGCTCTGAAGTGGGGTTGCCGTGGTCATACGAATCTCGAGCACATTATCGTCTACTGGCTGGGTGCGTGCGTTGGAGCGATACTGTCGGTGCCATTATATCGAATACCATTAGTGCATAACTTCTTGCTCGGCAAAAAGAAGGCAGAATAAGCGAAAAGAAGATACAGCCAAAGTTTCAATTTATTTACGTACGTGTTACGAAAAGTATTGTACTGTTTATTTGTTTAAACAACAAATGTAGTTGCTTGTTGTGTTAATTTATTGTTATTTATTGTTAATAATTTATGCTAGGCATTAAGGATTTTTTGCTTTTAAGATTTTTATTAAAGTACTTTACCAAGTAATCTGCCGTTAAGTTTGTTCAATTTTAACTGAAATTAAATTATTGTTACATAAAATAAAGCTCATGGCTTTTTAAAACATTAAAATTATTTTATAACTGTCACTTATGAGAATTTAAATTAATTTCGAATTTTTAACCAAATTTTTGCAACACATTTTGCTTAAACTTCGAAGTAAATGTCATTTATACTGGAAATTATTTCAAGAAGGTCAGCTAAAGAAAAAAGGAGCTCGCATGGCTGTATTACGATATCGTTATCTTGCGTTTTGCAGTCTCTTTCTTATACTCCTGTTTAATATGGAACTCTATCGTCAGACTTTAGTGAAGAATTCTCAAAATAAGTTTCCAATGATTCAGGATCTTTATAGTGCCAACAATTTGGCCGATTTCTTTCACGGACAGCGCGAGGAAGTGGAGAAATTTAAGCGCTCATTGATTTTAACAAATCTTCCTTTGATCACAGAAATGGCGTCCTACATTCCCGAACTCGGTGGATCGCCAAAGCGTTGCATCATCATGACCACCTGGTCTACAGGTGCAACAGTAATCGGGGAAATTTTGAACTCTCTACCGAGCAGTTATTTCCACTTCCAACCCTTAGCGCCGTTACGCATGCCAAGAATTGGTGAAGAAGATTCGCGTGATTTAGAAGATTCCATTGAGATTATCAAGAATTTGCTGTACTGTCGTTACACCTCATTAGAGCGGTACTTGTCTAGAATAAAGGATATCGAATCCATATTTAGCAAAAACAAACGCTTATGGAGTCTCTGTCTTGAAGATTCCAGCTTTTGCGAGAAACCCAGCGTGTTGGAGTCTTATTGCAAACTATTCCCAATACATGTAATGAAATTGGTTCGCTTGCGTCTGGAATCTGCCGAGCAGCTACTAATGGATACAAAACTCAATGTGAAAATTCTGTACTTGGTACGAGATCCGCGCGCTATAATTTATTCGCGTAGCAAACGAACTTGGTATGCTTCGAATGACCATTACATGGAACCAGGAATCTTATGTAAAGAACTTGTTGAAGACCACCGTGCTGCACGCGTGTTGCAGGCAGCATATCCGAAGCGTTTACTTATAATGCGCTTCGAAGAGTTTGCTGTTAAAATCAAGGAAAGAACGCGTGAAATCTTTGAGTTCTTCGATCTACCTTTCAGCGCTGAAGCGATGATGCATGTCAAGGTGCATTCAGAAGTTCATATTGGAAATGAAAATGCAACATTCAGAATATCGAAGGAAGTGCCATTTAAATGGCTACAAAATTTGGCTTTTGAAAATATCTCCACGATCCAGAGGAATTGTGTAAATGCCATGAATCTTTGGGGCTATCGTAGAATTAACTCGCCTTACGATTTACAACCAGTGAACTAGCCTTGGCTTCAAGGCCTGTATAAGAACCATAGTAAGGAACCATAGAAATCAATTAAGAACATGTTTTATTTATTATATTATGGTTGATTATGTATATTTATATCACATCTGTTTTGTTCAATACGTCTATGTGTGTCACATTTAATATTAAATTTGATTTGTGTGGAATGCACGAGAGTTTTCTTTCATAATAAAATTTATGTAAACATTAGGGAAATATAATTATGAGCGAAATATTTAGTTAAATGCCTTGCTCAAAAATACTCTATGGGTAAAGCTGCTAAAGTTGTGGAAAATTAAGCCATGTTAGAAATTTTGAGAAATTGTAAGTTTTCGTGTATTCGTTAATTAAAAAAAAAAGTTAAGGGTTTGCATACATATGCGTATGAATGCATACCATAAAAATTGGTGGTTTTATTCCAAATGTCGCTTAAGGGAATAATTTTTTTTTAATTCTATCTATACGAGAAACAAACAAAATAAATTGATCGAAAACGTAATGGTAATATGTGTTAATGGTAATGAAAACGTAATGGTAATAAGTAAACTGCAATGTCAAACTGTTTCCTTTGGTTCGTACTGTACTCCTTGGCGCGTATTTTGACATTTAGAGTTTCATTTGGCAAATTTTGGCCAAACAATCCATCAGTTGATGTGAACCAAAGAGAATTTCAAAAACAAAGTCGTATTATAAAATTCAGGATTATATTTACGCAAAGATTTCAATGGATATCGATGATTTGGATATTTACAATGATTTGGATGAATTTCAACGGCAGGAAGAGAAGGTGAGCAAGGCAAAAATTTACATCAAAAGGGAAGCCTCCATGTTTGTTTCGCGTTTTCGCTTGTAGAAATCCGCGGAGTTTCTCGCTTTGGAAGCCAAATATAAGGAGTCCTTGGAGGAAATTGAACAAATGAAAAAGGAGGAGAAGATCTTGCGAAAGAAAGTGCGTATAATGCAAACGAATTTCCAGATTCTGCTGGACACTGCCAAGGCGGAGATCAAACGGAAAGACACACGAATAACAGAGCTGCAAAGAGAGTAAATAGCTTGTATTGCTTATTAATGAAACTCTGCTAACGCGAAATGACATATTTTCAGGAAAGACGATATCTGCTTCCGCCGTAATGTAAGATCCAAGGTGGCCGCTGTGGATTCAAAGCCTTATAAACCCGAGCCGGAACATAATGGAATATATGAAGGCGCTCCAGAGGAGACAGGTGGAAGTGGTGACATGCATGAACCTCCAAATCCTTCTGAATACCATCCCGCATATGTGCCAAAGCAACAAGTTGATTATGTGTCACAAAAGCCTGTGACAATGACGACACCGTACCCTAATCACAATTTACAATACGAAACAATCATTGCCTCTCCAACTGAGAAAACTGAAGAAGACAAGCATTCCAAACGAGAACGTTCTAATGCTGGCGATGCTGCTGCTGCTTTCTCTGCTTCTCAGAAAAACTCTATATACAAATTACATTCCACCACCAAAACAGCCCGCCACGAGTATCCACTTGAAGGTAATGAGAGATACTCCCGCGATCCACGCAACTATAGAGCTGGTAGTACTCACAGTATTTATGAGAAGCGTGCAACGATGGGCGTTGAAGAAGATCATCGTGCTCACAATCGTCGTGACCATAGTCGCGGTAGACGGAATAGTAGTTTTGAAAACTGTGATAATGCAGAAAACTATACGGATCGACCTTGCAGTCCTGATAACTATGAAGATCCTCGAATTAATGGTTATTACAATGAGAGCCACAAGCAGTATAGTGATAATGCGCAGTATAATGAAAATCGCAACGGCGGTTATTCCCCTGGGCGCATTTATGGTAGAAACGATGACTATCGGCAGGACAAAAATCGTGAAGACAAGAGAGCAAAGTACGAGCGCAGGAAAAGTTATGAAGATCACAGAGATGAAAGTTATATGAGATTCTCTAATCATCGACATCGAAAAATCGACCGCGAGATTGGACGATACGCTAGAAATGAGAAATACAATGATAAGTCTCGACAGGAGGCGAATATTAAAATTCCGAAGAAAGAAAGGTAACGTACTTTGTTTAAATCTGTAAATATGAAAAAACGGCCTATTTATGGACTCCTTTTTTCCGATCCATGATATTTCCTGATCTAATGTCTTAGATTCTTTGACAAACGCGTAATATTCGGAAAGCACTTTAAGCTTTACAATGAAGAATGGGAAAATGTTGTAAAATGCATATTTATGAATCTGAGAATAAAAAGCCCTAAAACTCTCCATAACTCACTGATTCCCAAACTTCTTCCGAATATCCAAAACTCTCCCTCTCCGCCTCTCCCTCTCCGCCTCTCCCTCTCCGCCTCTCCCTCTCCGCCTCTCCCTCTCCGCCTCTCCCTCTCCGCCTCTCCCTCTCCGCCTCTCCCTCTCCGCCTCTCCCTCTCCGCCTCTCCCTCTCCGCCTCTCCCTCTCCGCCTCTCCCTCTCCGCCTCTCCCTCTCCGCCTCTCCCTCTCCGCCTCTCCCTCTCCTTCTCTCTCTCCTTCTCTCTCTCTCTCTCTCTCTCTCTCTCTCTCTCCCTCTCTATCTCCCTCTCTATCTCCCTCTCTCTCTCCCTCTCTCTCTCCCTTCTCTCCTTCCACTGTCTCTCTCCCTCTCACTCCCCCACTCTCTCTCCTTCCACTGTCTCTCTCCCTCTCTCTCCCCCACTCTCTCTCCCCCTCTCTCTCCCCCTCTCTCTCCCCCTCTCTCTCCCCCTCTCTCTCCCCCTCTCTCTCCATCACTCTCTCTCCCCCTCTCTCTCCCCCTCTCTCTCTCTCTCTCTCTCTCCCTCTCCCTCTCTATCTCCCTCTCTATCTCTCTCTCCCTCTCTCTTTCTCTGTGTCTGTTTTTATCTCTTCATCCTTTAATTATTATTTTATTCGTTTTTTAGCTTGAGCGAGAGCTCCACAGAATCAAACTACAAATATGAACGGTATGATAATGATAACGAAGTGAAATCACATAAAAGATCTACAGTGGGTACAAACAAAAACGATAGTTATGCAAAAGAAAAGGAAAAGAGAAACTCAGCAAAGGAAAAACAAAAAGACATAAAAAATAAGAAGATTCAGGAGTATACCGGAAAACCGACAGATGCCGGAGAAATCAAAGAAACTTTGAAAAAATCTGATTTAGAAAATCTTAGCGATATATCTGAAGAAGAAACATTTATACCAGAAATTGATTTCAGTGAGAAAGAAAAAGTAGAGGATAAAGATCAGATAAGAATAAAGGAAGGTAAAGATAAACGAAGTGTTGATAAGTTCAGTGAAAAGGAAAAAGTAGAGGATAAAGATCAGATAAGAATAAAGGAAGGTAAAGATAGACGAAGTGTTGATAAGTTCAGTGAAAAAGAAAAAGTAGAGGATAAAGATCAGATAAGAATAAAGGAAGATAAAGATAAACGAAGTGTTGATAAGATAGAGGATAAAGATCAGATCAGAATAAAGGAAGGTAAAGATAAACGAAGTGTTGATAAGTTCAGTGAAAAGGAAAAAGTAGAGGATAAAGATCAGATAAGAATAAAGGAAGATAAAGATAAACGAAGTGTTGATAAGTTCAGTGAAAAAGAAAAAGTAGAGGATAAAGATCAGATAAGAATGAAGGAAGATAAAGATAAACGAAGTGTTGATAAGTTCAGTGAAAAAGAAAAAGTAGAGGATAAAGATCAGATAAGAATAAAGGAAGATAAAGATAAACGAAGTGTTGATAAGGTAGAGGATAAAGATCAGATACGAATAAAGGAAGGTAAAGATAAACGAAGTGTTGATAAGTTCAGTGAAAAAGAAAAAGTAGAGGATAAAGATCAGATAAGAATAAAGGAAGATAAAGATAAACGAAGTGTTGATAAGTTCAGTGAGAAAGAAAAAGTAAAGGATAAAGATCAGATAAGAATGAAGGAAGATAAAGATAAACGAAGTGTTGATAAGTTCAGTGAAAAAGAAAAAGTAGAGGATAAAGATCAGATAAGAATAGAGGAAGATAACGATAAACGAAGTGTTGATAACACAAATCTACATTACATTAAAGGTGAATTTAACAACACTAAAGTTGATAAAACTGATACAACGACTGACAAAGCTAGTGAAGCTCAAAAATGCGCAAACATTGATACCCTTTCGTCAGAGGCTTTTAGTCCTCCTAAAAGGTTGGCTCTTTTCGATGCACTTTTTGGAGCCTCGCCATGTGCCAAGCAAAGTGATGACGACGGCAACAAGTTGCTAAATAATGTCTTGCAGTTTCTTAATAGTGATTCTGCATCGACATCACCGGATGCTTATAGCGACACCAATGAATGCCAGGATGTCGAAACAAAGGATAACGGGCAGAAGTGGGAATCTAATGGTGAAGACTATTTTACAGCAATCGAAAAAACTGACGACGAAACCATTCAAGGAGATGAGTTAAGAAAAGCCGATAAGTTACTAAAATTCAAAGCTGAGAAGAAATTAGAGCAAACTATTATATCAAACAGAAGAGATCTCGCAGGAGAGTTGGGCGATAATGAAATTATTGAAATTGATGATGATAGCGATGCTGATGATACGGATGAGGAAATAGTTTTTCGACGTGTGAATGGTCATATCAAAAATAAGCAGAATGAAAAGGCGAAAAGTTCGCCGGAGGATTGTAGCCGAGATATCAAAATTAATAAAAGTAAGAAGCCTTTAATTGAAATAATAGAAAATATACGCTTGCCCGCGATGTTACCCATTAAGGAAATTTTGGAAACACAATCTGGAAATTGCGAGGGGAAACCAAGCTTTACGAAAATTGACTTCTTAGCAGAAAATGAGAAAGATGGCTTAGAATGCGGAACATCTCATGGTATTAACAACTATACGGAGTCGCAAGCTACAAACAACAAAACCACTGTAAGTGATAAACAAGTAAAGCTGTTTAATCATGATGATGAAGGCGTGAAAATGAACAATGATTTGGAAGATTCGCAGAAAATTATAGCATATGAAATGGAAGAACAGATTGGATTTAGTGACGATGATTATGAAAATGACGATGACGAGGGTTATGATTGTCGATATGAAGAGGGAAAGAAAATGGATTATATGATAAGCGCTAAAGATGTTCCCGATCAATCCTTATCTGTGAATAAATGTGCTGAAACAGTATTTAGTGAAACTCAGGTAGAAGTTAATTTAGCTTTTACTAAGCTATCTGGAACAAATGAACAACCATTCGTTGGAAATAGAAGTAAAGCTGATACTGAGGAGATCGCTCTAATTTCGACCGAAGAAACTAGCGCTAATAAGAATTCCCTGGAGGAAAATGGAAATGTTTCTCTCTCTTCAAACGAGGAACACATATATATTAGTTCTCAACGAGAAAACCAAATTAAATGCGTAAATGAATTTAACTCACAAGTTCACATTACAACTAACGTTTTTGAAAAATACGAAAGCCCAAAAACTGGAAGTCAACTTTATCACAAACCTCTCGAGGAAGATAAACCTTGTACAAGCAAGCAGTCTTTGATAGATTCGCATAAAAGGAATGCAGCAAAAGATCTAACTGATGAAATTATTCTTGGACATTATAGTTTCGATAGTAGTTTTCAATCTACGTACGATCCAGAGGTTGATGATGACATATATGATGATTTAACAAATTTCGCTCTTATAGAAAAGGCATTGATCGATGATATAAATAAAAATATCGTTAATAGGAACAAAAATAGAATTTCTGATAAACAAATTAGAAGATCTATAACTCGAAATGATTACGTTAATGAACAATATGATATTCTTAATATCAAAAAAGTTGATGTGGAGAAAAATAATAATGATATAAGTGAGATGGTTTCTCCTACGAACGAAATTGTTATACAAAATAAAAATAATCCTTCTAAAATAACCGGTAATGACGGAACTGCAAAAGAAAATACATTCGAAAATAAACAATTTGGAAATATTGACATTATTACTAAAAGACAGGGTACAGTTCTCTCTGCTGAAAGTAACGTTGGCACTGAAATGGTAGCTCAAAGAGATAAAAGTGAGATGAATGAAACTGCCGACTTCAATGGAGAAGATGATGAATCTGATACCGAAAGTAGCGAATCGGATTTGGAAACTGTTATTGAAGTTCAGAATGGAGAAGAACTGGTTCCACTTCCCGAAGATGTTTCGAAAACTACACGAAGTGATGAGTATGGTAGCAATAAAATTAATAACATTGATGATAACAATAAAATGGAACAGGATTTTACCCAATTTGAAGTGATTGGAAAGCTGCAATCAGTTTTGAATGAAAATCATAACGAGGGTTTTTGTAAGCATGAGGAACCTTGTGAGAACAAAGAACTTTGTGAGATTCTGGAGGCTGTTTTTTCTCCATCGCTTGATGAACATTATTCTGCAAAAAGCGCTGAGAATTTCAAGAGTAAATCAGTAAAAACTGATGAACAAACAGAACTGGATAAAAAGTTGGTTTTTACTGCTGAAGGGAAAGAAAATAACATACAATATAAATCGGAAACGGCTAAGAAGCAGCATAACCTGCCCATTTTTAGTTTTGAAGGAGAGGAAAATAGCCCGCAAAATAAATACGATCCACCACATATTGGAAGAAGTGATACAACATCAGGCATCTTGAATCCCGTTGATGAAATTAAAGTTTCTTCTCAAAAATCTTCCAAGGGAACCACGATACGCATTAAAGGATCGTCTATAGAAGATGACATGGAATTTATTAACAGTATTAAAATGAAACATAAAGCTAAGAATGTGAAAACGGATACTAGTGTTCCACAATCTAAGCTGGCAAAAAATATGGAAAGAAGCGAAAACGTGAAAATCGGAAAGGGAGTTAAAATTAAGGATAATGGTACCCAAGAAAAAGTGTTTTTCAAAATTCCGAAACGCGGTAGCTCAACCCAACAATATGTACCTGCGAAGCCTTTAACAGATTTTAAAACTTCGCACCAAACTCGTCTCAATAAAATTAAGAAACACACCGACACTTTGAAAGAGGATAAGGAATCAACACAAGCTAAAGTTTCTTCGAAATTCCAGCAACCAGCACGCTGTGAATCGAAACGTAAACTTGACGAATTAAAGTCGTCGAATAATGCGACGAAGCTTAAAGCTAAGGGACGCAAACGTAAATTTTCTGAAGAAGAAAGTCAATCAATATCAAAAACTGAAAAAATTCCACGTTTGAATGGAGATGAAAAGTGGTATATAGTGCCATCAAGTGTCAAAGCAACGTCTACAGCTCAAAAGGAAAGTAAAAAGGCCACAACGCGAAGTCACAAGGACAGAATGGGTACAACAACTAAAAAGAAAATTAAAGCTGGAGGAGAAACATCGGCACAGGACGAAATAATAGAAAGTTATGACATCGACAAGGCGAAAACAGAACATAGAATTACTTCACATGTTAAGAAGGGATCTCAGGAAGAGTTAACGGTAATCAGAAAAGAGTCGGCAGTTACGACGAAAAAAAAGAAAATTAAAGACAAGTCCACTAAAAACGTAGATATTGAAGAACGTAACAGTAGGAAAAAGGGTAAAAATAAAAATGATAACGTCTCTGGAAAAGTCGATTACGAAGAATTAAAAACTGGAAGTATAAATTTAAGAATAAAAACTCCTCACAAAACTCGTGCCTCAAAATTAAAACAGAGGCAAGCTAAGCATGTTCGACGTATTCTCGATTCTTCAGAGAGTGGTGATGAAGCAGATGATGTAAATGCAAAGAGTGCAGTTGATTATCATTCCAACAATATTTCCTCGGATGTTATACACTCCACTGGAAGTTCCTTAAGTTCGCCGAATGAGCTAAAGAAAAATTCTCAGGAAAGAAGTGAACACAGCAAAAAAGTAAAGCATGAGCGTGATATCATATCTCAGGAACAGATAGCAGCATATAAAACATCAGTTTGCTCATCAGAAGCTCAAGCAACAACAAAGATTAATGCACCGCCCACACCTGACCATGCGATCTTCCATAATGAACCCAGTAGACTGCAGGCGAATCTCTCCGTTCTGCCCATCTGCAGTATACCGCAAGATGCGCAATACACTGCTATCGATTCGCGTATGCAATCGATGTTCCATTCACCGCCTTATGCGGCTGCCACACCACAAGCAGGAACACCTATTGCAGATTCACTGTACTCACCAATTCATGTACCACAGAACCTTTCCCCACCGCCGCCAGCTGAAGATACTGTAACCGAATCTAAATCATCATTAACATCGTGTCAAAATTCCACATTTTCTACTGTCGATGTTGCTCTTACCTGTAATTTATCAGCCACCATTGATGAAACTCTTCTTGAGTCCTCTACACTGACTGAACAGAGCTCAGCTTTACAAAATACCAGCTCCGAAATCAAATTCCTCACAATCGGTAACAGCGAATATCGTATTGAAAAGTTGTCTGAACATGTTTCAAAAGTTTTCATAACACGGAAACGACGAAAGAAGAAATAAGTAGACTGAGTTTTGACTCGAAGTGGCATTGGATGGTGCTGAAGCTAGTTTAAAATTACTTTTAGTCAATATATATGTTACTCTGGTTAACTTTTGTCTCAGTTTATATTTAAATCGTTGTTATATTTTAATATATGTATGTATATAATAAGGAAAGTGTATATATTCAATATATGCGTAAGTTCCTTCATTACTTTAATGAAGATCCCACAGAAAGTAGAAAATACTCGTGGTTTCTATGCAGCGAAGAATATTTTTCCCGCAGGCAATAAAATGAATACTGATTACTGTATCTATGTATGTAACCAATAATGTAAATACGTACCTGCATTCGTAAAAAATATATTTTTCAAAAAACAATGTAAGCAAAAATTTTACAATGTTTTTAATTAAAAATGTGAATTTAGTAATAAGATTTAATATTGAATTAAATTCCAACTATTTGGTTTCGTAATGGATCTCATATATGGCATCTTCTTAAAAAGAATGGTTGTAACGCTAGTATCGTTTCCGTAATTAAATCGATCGGATCTACTATTCTTACTTTGATCGAGATATTCTGGAGTAATCATTGTAACTTTTAATCTTTTTTTCTACTGAGTCATGAAGCGCCTGAATTGTTACGGGTTCATTCACAAAAAACGCAAAATACAGAATACTGCACGAATCATGTCGAGTTGTACCGTCTGTATCAGAGAATTGCATGAATACCTTCACACAGTGAGCCATTTTTCAAACACTCGTCAAAAAGCAAGCTCAAAAATTACTTGCAGGGCATCAGTCAGCTCTGCAGACACTTACTGTTATGAGTGTAAAAAGTATTCACATTTGTGTGCCGTGGTTACAAGTCTTTCAGGGCTTGCGCTGAATATGCGTAATTACACCGATCTGCGATAAGTACAATGAGTATTTTTTGAGGATCATACAAGAAATGAAACAAAGTTTCTGATGAAACTTTTTTAACTAAATAAAATAAATAAATAATTATTACGTACAGTCTACTAAAAATATTGCTACAAGTCCATTACAAATAATTAGAAGTTCTGGAGAAATGCACCCAGCTTCCATAGTAATTACTTAGTATTTTGCTTTAGAAAGCCCAAACGAATGGCTCACAAGTCAATGAAAAAATTCGAAGTATTCACGAATCTCTTGTCTGAGGTTCAGCGATCAGGGCCACAGAATTTTCAGCAGGGAATTCGACGCTTTTTCAATTTCTTCTGTCCCACTTCAGTGAGTTTTTGATGCAGTTTCTAACAGGTCGTCATGTTTATTAGCAGCACTTTTTCGCGTTCAGTTAAAGCATTAGCAGAGAGACTCTATGTAGAGAGTATACAAAGTTATAATTAGTTAGTCTAGAAGCTAATATCTGATAATTAGCTCTTAAAATCATTTCGCTGAAAATTTAATAAATTTTTAAATAAAACGCGTATGTATTTTCATATTTTATTTTTTCTAAATGGTTTTCCGTGTTTGTAGTTCTGTTTTTGTGTTTATAAGAAAGTCTTTTGGTAGATTTGCTTTTCTGGTGTCTTCTTGTTTCATTCATATTTTTAGGCAAGTAGAAATTTTTAGATTTGCAATGTTAAGCTATGGATTTATAATTTTAATATGTTTTTTCAATAGTTTTCAGAAATTCTTAATTAGGCTTTCTATTCAACAAGTGCGATATTACGGTTCTGTAACCAATTTTTTTGATTAATTATTTCTATCAAAACTAATAAATTATAGAAGAAAGAAATGTTGAAGTCGGCATAAGGAAAATAAAAAGTAAACGCATTATTACACATGTATATATATTTTAATATATAAATTTATTTAATAACACTTATAAAATCATTTTGATTTCAGCTTTTACAAAATACTGGAAATTTTGCGTTTAATGAAATGTATTTTAAATATAAGTTAACATTTGATTTTTTTTCATAGATCAGGCTTGTTAATTTATTTCTTTTGTTTCTGGTTGCTGTTTGAATTCGAAAACATTTAAAATATACGAAACTGAAAAAATATATATATTCTTATTACATTATATAATTGTGTATACCTATTTTTAAATTCAATATATAACTCTAATATATATAAATTTACCCGCCTCTATAAGAATGTGGTAACCTTCAATTGTTTTCTTAGTTAAACAGACATGTTGTTTCCTCGCTAAATATGCATTTGATACTTTCTCGTAAATATTAAATCTTTTTTCGTAAATATTAAATAGAAAGAGATATTAATTTTTTTAAACATTTTTGCTGCTGTGGTTTTGTTGTTGTTGCTGCAGCTGCATTCAAAAAAGAGGTGAAAATGAAATCGGCAATAATTAAATTCGTTGAAATTGGAATAAATCTAGCGATATAAAATCATAGAAATGCCGTAGGTGGATTGTATGCTGTTGAAACTTGGTCACAAAAATGTTTCACTCGTAAGGAATATTAAATTATACTTAAAATGATATATAAAACACATAAAAATGAATACAGAATATTTGTTTATATATAAAATAAAGTTTATTTTAATACAATTTTTCAAAAGAAATATTCTTATTAAGTAATATTTTTTGTTTTTCTTAATATTATAAAAATGATACCAACAAAAATTAGTAGTAACAAGTGAGAGCAGTTTTTATGTAACAAGAAGAAGAGGAAAGACAACAAAAGTTGTTTTGTAAAAATAACCTAAATTACGATGTTTAAAATTACTGCAAAAGCAAAAACAAATCAGTGGTTGATATATGATATGGTGTAGAAGACTGTATAACTCCAAAAACTTCATTTCACAAATGTTTTAATATGCTGGAATAATCGATAATTAACACCGATTTAAACAGAAAAGTGAATCGAATTTCGCTTTAAATTATACACTTCTTGAGTGTAATTCTTCAGGCAAATTTTATAGCAAGCTAAAAAATAATCCTAAAATAAATATAAATTTATAGATGAGCTTAAAATTCTTCTCAACACTGTACCCTCTTAACATAACCTCAAAGAATTTAAGTGATAAATTAAAAAAGAACATATTGCAAGCAAACAGCACCGCATACAGTCCGGAGCAAACTGAGAGAGAATATGGTTAACCATGGCACACCCCCGCTTATTCACTGTCGATATTAAGACCAACACGTTTTTCCTCCTCCAGCATGGCATCAAGTTCATCGGTCAGATTGGCCAACATGTTCCCGATATCATTCAGCACGTTGACGGAAACCGTTTTACCACAAGAAGCAGTAGTCGTAGCACCACCACTACCCGGTCCACCAATGGCCACTGCACCACCGGAATCACCATCTAAGTCACTGCAGCCACTGGGCGTGTGAAGATCCACAGTAGTTGTTATAATGGCACCACCACCACTACCACAACCAACCAACGTAGAGGAACATGGATTTGTTGCTAGCGCATCATTGCCACCTGCGGTCGCTGGAGTCGGCGGATATTGCAGAGTGGGCGAGCGTAAATGCAAAACACCGCTGCTGCCACCACTGCCAGCACTGGCGTTGCTGCCGATACTGTCGCTGCGGATGAGGGAAGCGTCGTGCAGTGAGGACGATGACTTCAGCGAGTGGAATGAATGCGCATGATTAGCAGCGATGGTGTTGGTTGAAGATGATGATGAGGAGGAGGAAGAAGAAAGCAAGTGTGCGGCCTGCTGTTGCTGCTGCTGCCCAGCCGCCGAGAGCGGCATTAAATCCTGACGGTTGAGAAGACGCTGTTTGATGGTGCCAGTGTTTTCATTGGCGAATGGAATGGTATCGATGGAATCGATGCTGGAATTTGACTGCAGAGGTAATGAGAGAAAATTAGCGATCAAGACACATCCATCTTGCGAATCCTCCTTACCTTATTGTCATGGAATTTCTCAGAATGTATTTCAGCTGTGGTCTGTTGTATTGTGACATAGTTAGCGTAGATCGGCTGCTGCTGTTGCGTTTGTTGCATACTCGCGGTTGGAATGTATTGTGCTGCACAACCTCCGTGATGCATGGCATGTACGCCACCCGCACCTGCCATTGCGGGGCCGTAATAAACACTTTGTGCGCCGCCTCCATGCAGAGCAACGTTGTGCGCCTGTTGTTGTTGCAATTGTTCCTGCAGCTGGTGTTGTTGTAATGTGGCATCCCCTAGGGAGCGCGGATTTCGTATACTACAATGACGTCGCGGCGGTTCTGGAGCGATTTTCTTATTAGCCATCGGACTGCCGGTGAGATAAGCCTAAAAATATGAAAAAATTTAACAAAATTACGATTTGCAAAAAACCAAAAGCTGGAAAAGTAATAAAATTCATACGAAACAATCTTATAACTTAACAATTATTTACAGTCCTTGTAAAAAAATTAGTGAAGGGTCATATTCATAACTTACAGCATTTAAACTCGAGCTTTCTGTTACTCCGCTGACTCCGCTCATCAAACCAACTCCGCCGCCGTTGCTGCCATGACAAACATACTCAGCAGCAGCTGCTGCATTCATATAATGATGATGCTCGATCGGTGGTATGCTGTTTAATACAGCGCGTTGTAAGATATTGCGTTGTTGGCGAGGCAGAGTGCCACCTCCTTCCTCGTACATTAAATCGCGTTGAGCGTCATTGGTGGGCGTGATGTCACCATCATCATAGGAACGGCGCCAGGTCTATGAAGAGGATTGAGGTGGAATTAGCAAATTAAATTTTGTAGAAACGGAATTTTAGAATTTAAAGCTCTACCATGCTGCCAGGAGAATTGGTAAGAATGCGATTGCTCATTAGTGATCCTTGCTGTTGAAGGTGGTGCTGTTGTTGCTGCTGATGATGTAAAATTTGTTGCTGTTGTTGATGTTGCTGCAACTGAGATGGATGTGTAAACTGACCATAGTCGGTCGTGGTGTAGTGACTAAATGTCAAATGGCTGCGTGTACTGTTGTCATGGATGTCTTCGAGCGATTCCAAACTCTTCCCGCGTGGTTGACGGACCTGAGGAGGAAAAGAGCATTTTGATGAGCGTTGGAGAATATTTGGAGATAGTAGTCAGAATATAATTTCAGAACAAAGAAAACAGTTTAAAGGTTTAAAAAATTACAAAAAGAGAACAACATTGACATTTATAATAAGTACAAAGTGATATTTATAATTAATAAATTAAAATGAAGACAATGAACAAATACGACGCTTTCTAATTTTATGACCTTCTTGGGTGGTTCTTCATAGTTTCGAAGTTTTAAATAATATTTCACATTACATCTTAATGTCCCAATGTTATTATGGCAAATTCTGTGAAACTCTGTGGGATGATATCACTTACCTTGATCAAAACCACATCGTTACCATTGCAACACTCATGATTGCTGCCAGTGCAATAATACGCCGCATCTGCTTGGGATGAAGCGTAGCTTTTGGAATCATCCCAAGAAACTCGTGTGGTTGGCAAGTAAGTTGGTGCTGATGGCATTTGTGAGGTGTTTTGCCAGGTTTTACGATACTCCTTATTTATTTGTTTGTTAACATTGTTTTATTTTGTAGAGGTTTATTTCAAATTACATTGTTGTAACAAAATTCCAAAGTTAACAACGCAAAATAATTAAAATAAGAGAGGGAGAAAAGAACAAAAATAAATTCAATTTAATACAAAATATAAAAATGCAATTATCCGTAATATAATATAAAAAGGAAATAATCGAATATTTATTGATAAATTTTTCAGGATTATGAATCTTAAGAAAAGATGAAATTGACATTCGGGTTTAACATAATTTAAGCGTAAGATGAGATTAAAAAATTAATCTTCTTTTAAAATGAAAATAAATGACACAAAATAAAAATAAGATACGACATAAAATCAAAAGTAAATACAAGGAAATTAAAATCAAAATACCGCAACAATCAAACAAATCGAAACTCAAAACTAAACCAAAACAAGTGTAGTATTCATCTATATTACGACATTTATTAACTATATTTAAATGCGGAGTCCGATTTTATAGTGATACTTACTTGCGATTGATAAGCATTCGGTCCACCAGGATTCCATTTTCCACTAATGATATCTTTGACACGCTTTATGGCAAGCAATATCTTTTTCTGATGTCCCAATTTAACAATTCCAATATCCTCCAGATCTTCCCAAGTCACTTGAGTAACATCGCGCACAGTTTTATAGTTCTGATCGAGCAGAGGTTGTATATACTCTTCCAATCTAAGTAGTTGTAGCCATTCCTCAATAGAACCCTAGAAATGTTCAAGAAAATTGAATTAGTTTGAAATAAGGGAAGGTAAGACGAGGTAAGATTAAACAGATAGAAGTTAGAATCTTTATGGTTAATTATATAAAATAAAGGTTAGGCAAGTACTATAAATGATTTCCTATATAATTTAATTGTGGAAGGTATAAATGATTTAATTTTAAAGTTGGAATGTTTCTGTTTTCAATTTGGAACCACAAGATAACAACCAGTTCAGATAATTTGAATTCTATAAACGCTTCTTTAAGGAAAACAATTTTGAGTTCAATAACTTCGATGTTCAGCCGATATCTGGGTGCGAATCGAGTACATTTAAACATAAAAATAATCTGTGTATACAGTGACAAAATGATTGGGGACCGTCAGGGAAGGAGGACAAAATAAATTTCTTAAAGTGAACAAAGGTGATTAAGCAAAAAAGTATATAAATATCAGCGAAAAACAAATTTTAATTATACAAATTAATTAGTCATCTTAGGAAGCAGTTTTCAGATTTAAGAGAATTTCCGAAATCATAAGAATAACTCACTACATTTCCTTTAATCAAGCCGAAAGCTTATTTCTTCGCCTCGACTTCTAAAAGATAAACGTGTGAGCCATAAATCACAATAAAAACACATATGCGATTCTTGTTTTCACTTAAGAACGCCAAACATGATAGAAAGTCATAAAATTGGGTTTGATTTTGTTTTTATGATTCGACAACTTTTGCCAAATATAAAAGCTATTAAGGAGAAATCGTTTTTAGAGGAGTAACAGTCACGATGACCTTCAGGGTCACGCCAAAATACAGAAATTCAGGGAAGGCACAAACGAGGCCGAATACAGTGAATTTGATGAGCGAAATTTCAAGAAACTGGTTTTTATTTTTGCATCAAAAAATTGTATTTATTAGCGGTTTGTGCTTATATAGTTAGCAGTAGAAATTTGTCAGTACCTTTTTCTGCTGGTTATGCTTAATTTATGTTTGTTTTTTCTGTTCTTTTCACGGTTATTTTTATTTCTTAACGTGTGGCCCGAGTTCGGCTTATTGTGTCTGTGTTCGTTTCTGTTGTAATATCAGGCCATATGCTACCTGCTTCGAAAAACAAAACGCTTTAGGTTTTGTTTGTTTGTCAGAGCATTTAAAGCAAAAATTTGGCAAATAAAGAGCCATGGAAGAATTAAGCTAAAAGCAAGTGTAGAGAAAATAATGTAGAGTATCTTTTTTAGCATGAGGTATTTTTTCTGGGAATCCGTTGTATTTATCAAGTTTTGATTAAGCTGTATAGTCAGTACTGCAGCTCAGCGGTGTTTTGTATACAAGTTTTGAATTATTCTTTCAACGGGTTGAGTTAACATTAAATTTCGCCTGAGGTTGATACGTAAAACTTTAATGTAAGAAATGTGAAATTTATGAGACGTCTAAATTTCACAAATAAGAATATTTTTTTAGGGGTCATAGAGGTCTGATAAGAATTGAGCAAATTAAAATCCAATGATATAAATATTTTCGCGTTTTTTTAAGTTAATATTTTATTATAAATTGCTATTTTGTATTATTTTTACGCAGTATTTTCACTTAACCATAACTGATTTTGGAAAAATTTCAATTAATAGAAATCAAATTTTTTATTTATAAAGTTTTTTTTTACACCTTTTATGTGCCTTTAAGAAAACTGCGCCATTAATAAAGACGGTTTAAGAAACAACGAAAAAGTCCATTAGTTCGTATTTCATTTGAACTTCACATGAATCATTAGCTCACATGTTTTGTTTATTCTGTTGCTGCTGCTGCTGTTTTTTAAAATTCCACACAAGCAAACAAATAAACAAGTGGCAACCAAGCAACAGGGCAGTGAAAATTGGAAACTAAAAATGAAGTCATGTAAACACTGGATTTGCCGCTTTTGTTGTTTCAGCATTTTTCGTTTACAGCAATAAATACTGAGAGGACAGACAGCCTTTAGCAATAACATTTATTTCTCTTTTTTTTCAAATTGCCTTTTTAAATAAAAAACCTGGGAAGTAAAATATAATTTATAAGAATTTGGTTCTTCTATTACATCATCGTTAATTAATTATTAATTACTTATAAAGAACATATTACAAGTAATTACTATTTATTGATCTCTAGAAGAAAACTGCATTCCACGATGAGTGAATGCGAGCGACCTTCATTATTTATGCGCTCCAAGCAAGTAACATAAACAAGCGAGGCAACTTCTATAAAACGCAAAGTAATTATTGTTGTTCACTCAACACATGTACGAATGTACATATGTATGTTTGTAGAATTTGAAACTGCAGACTAATTTACAGAGTATTTCGTCTGTCTAAAGCACGATTGAATTTCAAGTTTAAAAGCTGTCATTAGTTGTGTTGAATTCCTATACGATTTCATAGTATTGCTTAGAGGGATTTTGTAATTTTTTTTATGATACAGCGCAAACTAATTATTTATAGTGCATTCAACATAAATAAATTGCTGCTGTGTGAATATAATTAAGTGCATTCAATTAACTTATGATGTAAGATTCAATTTGAATGGAAAGTTAAATTCTTGATTTCAGATTTTGATTAAAAGTTGTAGGATATTCACAAGTTCGAGCTTAGCATCCTCACTCACTGTTTGGATGCTAGCTTCGAAAGAAATCTCGAAAAGTTTAAGAGCTTTAACTTTGTTATATTAGTTAATTTGATCATTTCACTCCAGCGAACAAACTATTTTATTTATAATAATTTTGACAGCGTAAAAAAATAAGAAATCCAGTTCCTCTGAGAACTTACCGGCACAAAATGTGGCAGATTATCCAACACCTGCAACTTATCGATGCGTTGCTTGATGCGTTCACGATGTTGTGGATTCTTTATACCGATCGCTGTCAAGTCTTCTGGCGTCATGCGTGCAATTGTTGGCAAATCATAACCAGCGGCGATGAAAAGTTGTGCGTATTCCTCGTACTTCATCTCCAGAAGCCAATCAATGATAAGCTCATCATTCCGCTGGCTCATGCGATCCACACTACCGATGGAGCAGGAACTCACCGAACTGCAGCGCGGCGAAGAGAGAGCACCACCGCAGCCTCCACCGCCACTGCTGCTACTGCCACCCGTACTGCCGCGTATCGAGGCTCCCGAAACACCTGTCAGGTAAGACGAGGCACGACCCGAATCTAAGCTCGCCGTCGAATGACGTGAGCCAGAGCCAGCTGAACCCGAGGAGGAGCCGGGGGAGTCGCGTCCCGGCGACTGTGTCAGATCGATACCTTGATCCTCTTGCAGTGCCAGCTGCTGATGATAGTAGACGGCGGCTTTGTGCGTAAGTGGCTCGCGTAAGGTGGCGCAGAACACTGGCGGGGGACATGGTACTAAAGAGGGGGGACAGCCGACCACGAGCGGGTTGATGACATTTCCGCCGGCACCAGTACCGGGCGCAATGCCGGTTTGTTTCGAAGAAGCTGCCTTGTTGCCTCCAGCTGATGAAGACATATTTGTGCCGTATTCAGTTAATTCATCTAATGAAGAAGGAGGAGAAGGCAGGGAAGAAATATTGATTTCAATTGATGATCTTAAGTGGGTTTCGAATCACTCACCTTTTATGCGTAAAGCTACGGAAGTTTCGCGAGGCAGATTAAAACCGCCCTCTTCCAGCGATGGCGACGAGACCATGCTACTCATTATAATACCATCGTCCAGTTGTCGGCTGGCTCCGCTGGAAATGCTGCCGCCCAAACGATATAAGGGTATCTGTTGGTGATAATGTTGCTGATGATGCTGTTGTGGCTGTGGATCACCGGGTATGGCAGGTGGCGGCACCTTCTTAGCTTGTGCGTGAGGTTTCAACGATCGATGCATGACAAGAATTGGTGTGGGAAGAAACTGTCACGCTTCGGTAATTGAGAGTTAAACGATCCTGGAAGATAAAAGTAACGTAAGTATTTGATTTTGAGGAGAGTTGAAGCTTATTTCTTAAATTAATGAAAAGTTTTATTCCTAATTTAGAAAATAAAAGTTTAGTAATAATAAATATTCAGCAGTTAGTCTTAGGGAGCTTCAATCCTCAAAGTTAAATTACTATCGTTTCACCGATTCTTTTCACAAAGGATATTTTGATTCGAAAGGTTTCTGATCGAGATAAATTTCATTTTATTAAATGGATTTAGAAAATTAATCACATTTTTAAATCAATAATGTAAGAGTTAATTAAGGCGTGGTATTTAAAACAGGATGCCGGTCAGTAACTACCATTTTAGGTATAATAAACATCGCTTCAAAATAGAAATGAAAAAACACTAGCGCACTCGAATATGCGCTCTGCGTGACAAATCCAGCCTGACATTTATAGCCACCTACATACACCCAACCACCCTCGCATGCACGAGTGCATTTCACTCTAGCAAAAGGTCAAATTATACAAATTCATTCACAAAAATTCGTGGAACTCCGGAGGATAAGAGAGTGAAAAAACTGCATTTTAATATGTAGCGACATAAATGAATAACGAACAAACAGGGCGTTTTAAAAAGGATTCCGAGAGCCTAGCAGAGATATACAGAAAAGAAGAGAAATGGTAAATAATAGGAAGAGAGAATGAGAACTGAGAGGAAGAACGCCATCAGGAAGAGAGAAAACATGCAGTCAATATCTAACAGGAGTAAAAAAAGTAGGAAAATTATAATTGCTTCTGTTGTTGCTGTTTTTCTATTGGGAGAGTATATTAACAACAGCAAAGGCATACTAAGTAACAGAAATTCATAAAGGATACACGAGTACATCGCTTGTGTTTATGAAAAGAAATAGAGAGCAGGATGCCGACAGGGATCTCCGGTCTGAGAGAACATTTCACAAAGTGTACACTCACAAAATTTTAATTTTGAATCTCGATTTAATTCGATTCGATTTAATTTTAATCTCGATAATCGAGATCGCAATGCCATCGCTTCAATTTCGCTTCGCTTGATGCTGCTTTTCTTTTTTACATTAAAAATGGAAAAAATGCAATACTTCAACTCACCTTCGAGTGTAGAATAGATAAAAGAATTAAAAAAAAACCAAATTATGTATTTAGAAAAAAATGCAAATCACAAGACACCTCAAAAGGAACAGCAATAATAACCGCAATAATAACGTACTAACAATTAGTTAACAACAGACACCTGTTTTGAATAAAAATCAGCCACTCCGCTGAGAATGTATCTACTTGTATATACCTATTGTGGAATAGTTTGTTGGCACTGTCGGTATTGTTGCCGTGGATGTAAATATTGTTACAATAGCAGGGAGTGGTATTTGTGTTGTAGTTGTATGAACAAAAGTTCCACAAAAAGAAGAACGCAGGCAAACGTAACATACAAAAGGAAGAAATGCAGAAAGGATACTGCAGGTCGTGATGGTTAAGGTAACAGCGAATACGGTGAATGCAATATTCTGTGGCAGCATGCAGCAGGTGTAAAATACGAAATCCATATTATCAGACAGCAGCTGATATTACTGCGAATTAATAATGCCACTCAACTGAAAAGTGTGACAAACACGAACGAATAATATAATTAAGGAGCATCAGGACTCAAGACTCAGAACGAGTTTCGCGGAATATGGATTTTAATGAATTGATCAAGATAAATTTAAGCATTTTGACGAAAAGCAAAATATTCTATAGTTCTTTCCCGGTTGATACATAACATTCCCTATATAATATACTCAGTCGTGAATCTATACAATTATATAGAAGGGCTTAGAATCCAGAGAACCCTAATATAATCCCTCTATCTAAGTATAAAGTTTTCAAACAGACGTTTAATTAAAAACGTAGTTGTAAAGGCTTTATAGCAAAAAATCTAAATGAGACTTATAATGAAATATTTGCGACGGTCATCTCAGACAACAACAACTACACCGAATACAACAACAAAATGTGCTCACCATCCACGAGAAAATCGTACATGTAGTTACTAGAAAGTAAGTAAGGCGAACAGAAGTTGCTCCGCTTTTTGGGTGTGTAGGGTGATTGGGTTGGTTGGTGTGGTTGAACCGGCTTTCGTTCAAGTGGAAAAAGAAAAGCACGGCTACGAGTTGTTGTGATTGTTGTTGTTGTATTCAGTGGTGGAATGAGCACGTACTTCTATAACACAAGATGAAGTTGAAGGGTGTAACATGTTGACTGGAACAGATTAGAGGACTTTCTCAGAATTAAATAGTAGGAGGGTTTGCTGCATCTACTGGGTGACCGAGTCAGTAATAGAAACAAGTAATGTGTGGTTTTACAACTGCTGTACACTCATACTGACACAAGTATACAGATACAGATGCAAGGATACCATAGAATCTGTATACGAAAGATACGAAAACATAATCAGACAGTATCAAGAAAAGGCGAGTGCAATGGTTACTGCTGTGCTGAAAAGTAACTATGCAGCCGCAATAAAATGGAAAATGGTAATAAATCACTGATTAATAGAAAGATTAGAGACGTCAGTTATTTTATTGTTATCCCGAGCACTACGATGAGAGATACTTTTTGTAAGTTTAAAACAGATTAAATTAAATGGTAGCTTTTAAGGTTACCGAATACATATAATAGAATAGATTTTTTCTAAGAAACGAGGATTATTTAATTACGATTTATTATTATTATATATACAATTATTTATTACTTATCTCCACAGGAGTTTCAATTTGAATGTTATAAAAACTCCCCAGATGTTATTCGATATAGAGCTGTATTTGCTTTAAATATTTCGGGAACATATAATGGTTTCGAGTTTTTTTTTTATGTGGTATTATTACGTTTTTAAATTCTGGTTCAGATGCAAATAAAAAAGCTAATCGTAAGTACGAGTACACTGAATATCGTAAGACAATGATTAATTAAATTTGCAAAACCAACATTTTCTAAAAGCCAAAAATAGCCTGAAGTCGCAATAAATTCAATAAATTTCGATAAATTTTCGCCCACTGAAAAAATCCTATTTAGATTTTAGCTACATAAAAATTTCCTTAACAAAATGCAATCAACTGTTGTTTTTTTAAAAAGAAAAACTCGATTTGAACAGACATAAAAAATATCAATAACAACAACGACTCCTCACAAAGACACCATGAAATTCCAGTAAACCCACATTTAACCTAAAAATTGCATATAATTTACACTGGAAAAAGAGAAAAACGAATAACAACCGTGAGGTTGGTATTTAATTGCGAATATTTTTTTGTGGAATGGATATTAAATGCAAATACGATATAATGGACAGGGTATGAAAACGAAATCAATGTCAGAAGAGTGCAAGCAAATCACTGCCACGCCCCAAGTCCTCGCATTCGGTTGAAAACATCAGGTAAAAACCGAAGCATCTTCATGATGAGAACGTTGACGTTCGAGTGCGGCGTCTTGACAGCCCAACTTAACAATAAAGAAGTTTTATAAGATGACTTTAAGATAGCCGAGAAAAAGCAAGAACAACGATGGCGATGACAACAACAACATTGTTGTGGTCAGTATTAAGAGAAAGAAAATGAAGTTTGCCGCAAAACTTCACCAGCTGACTTGGTAAATTTCGAAATCGTAAGTCTTTAATAGAAATCTGGAAAATCCAGTTTATCCATGAAACTATTTCGACAAGATTTAATGTAAATTTTATTTTGGTTTCAACAAGAAAAATACTGTATCAAGTTCTTCAATTATTCTAGCGATTAGAAGTCCATTCAGGCTGTTTATCGCATCGGTTGGAAAAAACTCTCTTTAGAAAGAAACTTGTCTCTACTGACTATAGTATCTCGATCTGGATTCGATCGACAATATGATGTGATCTCTATCGAATAACAATATATTGTTTCATCATATGTCACGACCTTGTATTACGTTTCAGCTGAAATACACTGCATGGATTCTAAAACGTCTCGACAGCAACACCCGTCTCGATCTCGATTGTCGTCTCGAGTGCATCACTTTAACCATTTTTTACAAGATATTAAAAACTCGGCTTACTGTATCGACACTCAATACCTTTTCAGAATGACGTCCAACGGCATTTTCTGAAGTAGTAAAAACGTAGTAGGCGCAGACTTACTGCGATTGCTTTACATCGCAAGCTCTTCGCACTGCAGGCTCGGATTTCTCAGAAGAAATACAAGAACTGGTAATAAAAAAGGCGTAGGGGTAAAAGAAACACGTTTTGGAGGCAGATGCAGAGACGCACTGCATAAAGAAAGTAAGAAACAGAGTTGAGTAGGCGGCAAGTGTGGAAAGAGCAGTGAAGGCTTGGAGGCTGGATGAGGAGCAGCAAGACTTTATTTGGTAATAGCAGTGGAAACAAGAACAGGGACAACAACAATATCCGAATTTAAACATTTCCTACACGATGCCGACAACGCAAACTTAATTGAGTGGGATCGACAGCTTGGAGCACCTCAACCAAGACTGACGTATACACAATAAACGTAACTGTGCGCTCCGAAACACACATACTTATATACAAACATGGCGCCCACCCTCAGTCGCTCCTTCGCACGAACGAAACTCCTTTCGTACAACCGAATAATCAAAACAACGTGTAAAAACTCAAAGCGTGAGCTACGCTAACGTAGCGGTCCATCAACGAGCAATGAACGTCCTTCACGCCTCACCCCACCTGCTTTTGGACGCCATGTACCGAATGGAACCGAACTCAAGCGGCGACCAGCCAGCCGGTCAAACGAACGAGGGAGCGACCGACTGAGCGCGAATGACGACTCCTTTTTCACCAAGTTTCTGCTTTCAGTGTAGAGGGGAAAAATTTGAGAGAAAAATTTTTTTCATTTCATTCTTTTGCAGTACCAAATGGTCAGAAAAATCCAGAATTACCATTTTTTACGTCGGTTTTTTACTTCAAATTCACGCAACTATTTTCGAAAAGTAGTAAATTTTTAGTTTTTGTAAAAATTTATGAACTTGCATTGATTTTTCGACTAAGTTTCTTGATATCTACAATTTTAACGTCTTTTGTGGCAACTGAACGACCGCTACTTAAACCGTATCTCGCACAACTGAACTCCGTTGAACTGAGTATCCGATGGATACCGCGATGATGACGATGTGATGTTGGTTTGTATGGAGCAAGAAGCGAATTCAGGTTGTGTGGCAGGAACCGATGATGATGAGGACGACGAAGAGGCGATGTTGTATGCAGAATTTACGCGTTGAAGGTGGGAGCTGTAGAGTCGCCGCATAAGAGAACAACACGAATGGAGAGTTCAAGAGAGCGAGATTTAGTTTGTACGACCAACAGAAGAGCAAGAAAGGCAGACTAACCACGAGAGAGGTACCTTCATTGTAGGTACCTTAAAAAAAAACGGTAGATAAACTAGGAGTCCGTGTTTATGGGATCCTAAGATAGAGAGAGAGAGAGAGTGAGAGAGAGAAAGAAAGTGAGAGGAGTTGGAGAGGTACACTCTTAAAAGAGTACATTGTAGGCAACGATGTGGCTACAACTGTATCTCAAATCAAATAACGTTCAAACCGAGTACTATAACCGAGCCAGAATATAGGCATTATCCCGATCTCAATTATATCTGCACTAAAAAGGTTTTCTAGATTCTCGTATAGAATGGAAGCTTATTTGTCATCTCGACTGAAGAAGAGTTTGCAATTACCATCCCGACGAAAAAAGGTTGGAAAGATATTAATTTCGGTCTCAACTAAAAAAGCGTTTAAATGAATAATTTTCATTTAAATTTTAAAGGAAATCAAAACATGCTTCACCATTTGTACAAAATATTTGTGAACATTTTTTTACATAATTTAAAATACGTAAGTGAAATTCTCAGCGAGAAGAAAATAGAGCTGGCATATCTGAGTTGAAAACCTCTACTCGAGTTCCGCCTTTTGTCAGTGGAGAAAATTGACTCTTTTTGGCAAACAACTGTATGTAGTTATAGAGCGCAACTGTGAGAGAGTAAGTATAACTTGTGCTCCGAAGTTATTATTGTTGTTGGAAGTTACTGTGGCCGTTTCTGTTCCCACACAAATCTCGAAAAGTGACTACTTTCTATTGATTTGTAAGCCTCTCGCTATATAGCGAATGTGAAAATTATACCAAATCATGATGGTTGCTAACAGTGGAGTGGGCAATAGCAAAAGTAACGGTGGGCAAAACAAAGGGAGAAAATGAGACAAAATTTTATTCTAAAGTGACCATCTTATTCAGCCCGTTGTATTTTGTGTAAGTCTACGCATGTAACAATTTAGAGAAATTATTGACGTGGGTACGTTTCGTTTACTGAAAAGGGAATAAAATCAAATTAAAATTTTGTAGTTTAGCCAGTTTTTGTGCTGTTAGTGTTGATCTAAATTTTCGAGCAGAGGGAAGAGATAATTAAAAATTGAGAAAAGGAATAAGAAAATCAAAATAACTAAGGAAATCGAACATGGGTTTCAATTTGGGAATCGCTGAAATGGTAAACACACTTCTGACTGGAAATGCAAAAACTCTTTAATTCCTGAAAATGGAATAAAAAAGCAGAAACTTAAATAACTAAGGTATAGGTTGGAAAATAATACAAGGGAAAAAACAGGCCAGAAACAAGATTTCCGGTTATAGTGAATAAAAAAAAAATTCATAGCTAAACAATTAGTAGTCAAGCATATGGCAGCTCTATTTCTCCGAAAATAGTGTAAACAAAGGAGATCGCATTCAGACGAAGAAGGCATCGCATCTAACAACAGTTTTTTAGAACACCAACTTTTACAGCGTTCTGGCCGTCAATGCTGACTTGTATTAGCTGCAAAAGAAATTTAAACTGATGCCCTTATCCGTAAGCTTTTGCGTTTGTCTGTCGAGATAATTAACCAAACTGATAATTTCATCGGTCTGATAAGAAAAAAGCTTTATAAAGCTGTCTTTATAAGAATGTGCGTAGACTTTTAAAGAATACAAATGTAATTCCTTGTAATCTTATTAGTTTTATGCTCTCTATCATTCACATTTATAAATCTGTTGTCGCGACCATTACTATCCAAAAATACATAGATGACTGACACGGAACTCTTATCTGTTTATTATAACTTGAACTTGAAGTGAAATACTCATTTGAGCAAACCAGCGATGCTGTGAATACCCAAATTCTTTGAAGAGAAGTGCTGACGTCTCACAGGCTCAGGTGGCAACATCTTGACTAAGGACGACTACGTCAAAAGGACAAAGAATAACAGAAAGAAATGAGTTGACAATTATACATGAAAAATAATGTATTTTTAAAAATTCTAAATTAAAAATGTATTCGAACATGTTGAAAATACTACCTCTGGAATAAGCCTTAAAAATTCATACTGCTACCAACTTGGTGGACGTTCACTGGTTCCACGAAGAGTTAAAAAAGTCAAGAACATTGTCGATTTAACAAAAAGTCTTTTCGATTAAAAATATAATTACACATTTTCACTTCGTTACAAACTATCTAGACTTTTTTACTGCTCCACCGGATACAAACACACAAACTTGTTTTTTTTTTTGCTCTCAATAAATTAAAAAGGGCACAAAAGTAATAAATGTGCAGATGGAAAGCCAAGATAGAGATGAAGTGGCAGCCATGGAGTAATAAGACCTGGTTTTTTATGCCTGGAGCTGCGCTGCTACTGTTGGTTGCGAGAACCAACAACAAAGTAACAAAAGCCAATGTGATCGAGTTTCTTCAATAAGAAATCCGACAGAATAAAACGTTTGTTGCTATTGTGCGAGAATTATGTATTCACAAACTTTCTGAAGCATTTTTTGGAATCACTTCTACACTAAAATGTTTCCTTGTGTTTTATAATTTGGAAACCTCTCAGAACACTCAACACAAAATTGTACACTCCAGAAGCGAATTCTACAGAAGGAACAACCACTCCACACAAACAAAACTCAAAGCAACCACCAAAGTGTCAAGTTTTTGGTTTAGAGCCTGCAGCTATTTTTCTTTGCTATTTCTTTTAATTGAATAATATTGTTTTGTTTTGTTAATGCACCTTCTTTAATACGGAGTTTACTAAACGTTTCTTATGAATGCTTCTGTAGTTTTCAAAGTTCACCTTTATTGTAGGTGGATTGAAGACGGCGTATCCGACGCAGCATTCGACGTCCACCCATCAATAAAAATGTACAAAAACTGAACTGTTTGCCATCAGCCAACATTCATTTAAGTATCTTAAGAATGGCAACACTTCTTATGTGCAGTTTACACAAACGCAATTTGTCCCTCAATTCACAAATTTGTCCCTTACTTGTGTTTACACAACTAGAGTTGAATCTTGAAAGCCATTCACTCTCAAACTTTTTAAAACCTGCTAATACTTTTTAATAAGTAGATTTGTTTTCGCTTTTATTACGCTTAATTTTGTGATACATTCTGCGTGCGATCGTCTTGTGTATCTCATTTGTGATTGTTTCTCATTATCAATGAGGAAGGTTATAAAGAAATGGCAATAGAATTAATTTCTTTGGCTATAGATTTCGTAAACTTCTTATATACGATTGAAGAAGATGACGAAGATAAAGATTTCAAATTACATACTTTACAGCACGCGATTCACCAATCAATGTTAGTTCTCGAGGCAATTTTTGCTTTTGCTCCTTTAACAGATTTTGTGCAATATCTGCAAAAAACAATTTTGTTAGTTTGAGACTAATGTAATTACTTCCTTATGAAATTAATAATAATATTGCAAAGAAACCTAAATTATAATTTCAGTAAATTAAAATCAAACCAAGCCGAAAACAAGTAAAAGTGTTGCCTTTGGCCAGGCGGAAGTTTAAGTACCCTACACCCGAGTAGCTACAAAAATAATAATTTCGCCACTTAACAACTTTTGTATAAGTTGGCGGACCACGCCCATCGCCGAAGCCAGCTTGTATCCAAACCAAAATAGTTAAGGGTTGACGGAAATTCCTTCCAAAAATCATCGTCAATAAACCCTGTCGGAAAATAAAACTTATATTAAGAAGCAAATACACATCTTAGTGCGTTCATTTCATAATATCAATTTGCCTAATAAAAATTTGCCGCTGCGTCTTAAAAATATTCGGCGGAGAGTTCTGCAAATAGAAGATGCATTCCTTAGCATTCGGACAACTATACAGCGCCAATTGTTGTTGAATTTTTTATTCCGTCCTTTAGAAGGCGTTTTTATGTTATTCCATTAAGTTAAATTAGAAAAAAAGATAATATTTGCTTATTTGTATTATGGTGTTACTTTAAATGCGATTGTTTGCAAAAATTATTTTTATATACGGCTACACTAGAAACTGTGGAAAGTTGTTGACGAAGTGAGATTTTACTGTGGAAAGGTGTAGATAAACCAATCAACTACATTATTAACAAACTACAACAGTTAACGGATAAGAAGTAAGTTCAGTAAACTAAGATTTAATTATTTTTATGTAGTGTTCCTTTAATGGAAAAATGTAGAATAAAAGAAGTGAAAACCAGTGTGGAACGCCTTAAAAATGGCCGACTCAGTGACGGCTGAACTGATAGAAGGTAGAAGTGTTAAAAAAGAAACCGAACAACTTATAAATTTAAAAAAGAAAAATAAAAACCACGCACTTGGATGGTGTGGACCGATTTAAGGAAAATAAGAGCCAAGTTGCTGCTAATGCCGCTGTAATTGTGGTTGCTTTTAGCTGTTAGGTGATTAGCCGCTGGGACATGAAGTCTCACGAACACAAATGTTTCTGTGGTCTTAGGTTACGAAGATGGTCATTGGACCCTAAAGTGGTCACTGTTGAATAATTTGGAGGAGGGAGTGGATGAAGTGAAGCTCATAACTGCGAATGTGGGGAGATAAGCTCGAAACGTACATAACAAGAAACTGGCCAAACTGTGTCACATTAAGAAACAGTTTTCCTTATAAATTAATAAATTTATTATAATTTTACTGTTTTATTTAATTATAAATTACTATATGTTTAGACTACAGATTGGGTCGTGTTAATTAACTTTGTGGGATTCATTAGCATCATAAAATGCTAACATTTTACTACAAAAAATTTTGAGTAAATTTCATAGACTTCAGGAGACAAATAATGCCAGAAATTTACGTATAAAAACAATGCATTTTAGAGATTTGGAGAAAGTAATCTCAAGTGATTTATACTATACTCATAATTAACAAACAGCCTGTAAATTCATGTTTCTCAGGGGCACTTAAAAATTACGTCAAATCAAAAAGTTTCCACAATTTCGACAATCTGCTGATAACATTTTTTAACGCACAGAAGAGCAACATTGCATGCCTGTGTAACCTTAGTTGTCAATTCTTCAAAAGATTTCACAGCTATGTGAGTTTTTTCGTAATAAAAAAATTAGCAATTACAGTTAGCGATTTTCTATGAGGTGGCTTTCTTGCGCCCGGTATGTTTTCAATTAATTTCGACCACTGTCAAGTACTTGATTGCTCATCTTGAAAGTTCAATAATCCAGTTACAACAATAAAGCAACCAACACCTAGTAATAAACTTTCGCAACTTTATATTCATTGCGCAACATAACCATGTTCAACGATTTACAATCATAAGTTAGCTAATTTTTAATGTATTGCTCGTGCTAATAATTTCTAAAAAAACCAACCAAGCGAAAAACTGAAACAAGGACTCGTTAATCGCCAGAAAAATACAATCACCAGAAAAATCCATCAACGATCCAACCAAGAACGAAATAATCCATCAGCAGATGAATTAAGCAAAAATGTAGCCAACCGATTAAATTATCTAATTTATATTAAGCTAAATATCACCAGCATAAACTACGTAACTAGCGTACTACTGAACCAAAGCATCAATTATTTATTTATTCAGAGACACTGAGGCATTAATAAGTCCTTAAGCTTATGTTAATTATATCTTACATACTAATTTTATAATAATACTCTTAGATCCTATTTAATAGTTTGTAATTTTTCAATTCTAATTGTATAAGAAATTTATTTAATTTTTTGTTTTGTTTTGCTAAATACATTGAATCACATAAATTATAAACTGAGAATTGAAATTATTGCAGGTTCATTTTGAAGAAATGTTGATCTTTTGAAGAAAAATAGCATTAAACGTTATCCTGCTAGCTGCAAGTTTACCAGCTTAAATCGGGACGCGTACGAAGGTAATTTTACGGACGGACCTCAGCGAAAATTTCGAAGGCGAAAAGTAAAAACTGCTTCTGCACTGATTCAATTTCTGCGATATAGAAGGAATGTATAGCAGGGATATATACTCCAAGATCAGCCGAACAACGAAGGTATATAAAATCTTGGTTATATAAGGATCATTAAATTCCTTTGCTGAACGGCTTATAAATCCTGGTACACTGCTGGCTTGGCTGGATATGCCTTTTACGTGCGGTTAATTAACCGCAACGTGAATTAAATATTTTTTCAGGACACAAATTTTACTCATATTTTTTTATATTTACTACTTACTTTCATTTTGTGAATCGCAATTTGTTGGAAAGCAATTTTATCAAATAATAAAATTCGGTATCAACAACTAATGATTTTATTCTATGAATTCGTTGCTTCGATCAGCAGTGTACTTCAAATGAGGCTAACATACGCTTATGATTAATTTGTAGCTAATTTTAGTCTCCATGAAAATATACGTTGGTTTTATTTATCTAACTTAGAAATAAAATACAGTTAAAATAATTTGTTTTTTAATTTTTAAATAATTCGTGAAGAGATACACATATATATATTTTTTTCTCAGTATTGACTTGAATTTTACGTTAACTAATTTTTTTGCAATATATAAAAATTTGCTAAAAGTGTCTAAACCAGCATTAACTTGTTGCTCGAGCTTGAACTTGCATCTAAAGATTTCCATAGTCTGTACGCATGCCTTGGATGCTGCATGCAACAGTGTGTTGCCGATACCGGCTTTTCTATTGGAATCCTTTTTTATTATTATTACTTGACTATACTGGAAGCACTTTTTCAAACTTAATTCATTCACTTTTTCAAATTCAAAATTTGCTGTACGCAACAAACGTTACTTGAAAATTAACTCGAGAGAAACTTTTATATTTTTTGAATGTTAAATTGAAAAGTTAATAATTGCTAATGCACTTTTCTCATTACAGATTTTCATCTCCTCAATGCAAGTTTAAATTAAGTATTAACGAAAGGACAGCATTACAAAACCATAAATTACACCTAATTATAAGCCGAAAGTTAACTACATAATCAAACGTCAAGAAAGTATATAATCTAAGTCTTGCACCACATTGGGATCCAAATCCTACCGTACCATTTGATTTAAATGCAAAATATGCCCTCGCAAATAATACAAGATGGCGCCAATAGCGTTTCCGGAAATGAAATTAAAGTGAAAACAGCTTACAATGGGGAAGTGATGATTACTTACATCGATGAAAACATCACGTATGAAAAATTGTGTTACGAGATACGTAATATTTGTCGTTTTCATCCTGACCAAGTGAGTTTGCGACTGTTTTATTTGTGGTTAAATAAATTTGGTTTAAATGCCACGTCCTATATTGCAGCCTTTTACTATTAAATGGGTCGATGAGGAAAACGATCCCTGTACCATTTCCACTCAAATGGAACTGGATGAAGCAATTCGCTTGTACTGGGTAAATCGTGACTCGGAGCTGGTTATGCATGGTGAGTCAATTTTATGTCTTATCTATTGAATTTTTTGAAACCGTCCTTAAGTTGGAGTTAAAAACACATTTTGTCACCGCATCGAATGTTTTCTGTTTTCTCTATTTTTAACAACATGATTCACGTCGCTTCTGGAAGATAAATTACTTAATGTCGAAGAGAGTTACTTTTTTGTATATTAGTTAGGCTCCATTTATTTGTATTTTAGAGTTCACTGCTGTCAACTAGCTTTATATAGTATTTTACCGAATTTAGAAAGTATTGAAGGAAAGTTTTGCTTTTTCTTTTTACAATTTATTTCTGATTTCTTGTATTTATTATTTTTTATTTTTCTGTTATAAAAACTCAATCCGAATAAATAACTTCTCTTCTCTATCAATATCACAACCAAGGCAAACCATGCAATTTTATATTCTATTTATTTTATTCACAAATATGTGCCTTCAATTTCGTGTATTTACAATTAATATTACGAAACTTCATATTCATTCTTCTCGTTATTTATTTTATTTGGCACTTCCAAGTTGAAATTTAGTCTTCTCCTACGCGAAGAAGTTTAATTCCTTCTGTCTTTCATTATCAACATCATCTGCTTGTAGGGAATTTTGTTTTCTCAGTCATTGTTCTCTGCATTTCTTGATTGCTTTTATATTTCTTGTCTTGCTGTGTCAACATTTTTTCGAGTCATTAAATTTGTATGTCTTAATTCAAAGCATTCAAATAAATTTACTGGCAATAAAGGAGTGATGTTGCTATTATGAAGATTGTGATTTCGGAAATCCTCCTGTAGTAGAAAATCATGTCTGTGATACTCAATTTAAATATATAAGATTCAAGTCTCTGAGATAAATATTTAGTTCTTTTATGAATTACTAAGACTTTGCGTTCTCAAGTACATTATAGATTTTAAAAAATCTTTTAATTATTTTTTGTGAAATATTGATTTAATTTTCAGTTTCGCATTTGTACTTCAGTCTATTGTTTAATAAGATTTCGCATGTAGTTGAAGTATTTCCTAATTTATTAAAATCAGTAATCAGTTTTAAATTTTTCTGAAATTAGTATTATAGTCAAAGTGAACCGTGATTGTACTTTGCGAAATAAGTCAAAAGAGCCCCGTTTTCATCATTAACTTACATTTTATGGTTTTTAAATAAATTTTTTTATATTTGTACTGAAAAACATGTCAGCTTAACTTTGCATTACGGATGTAAACACTATAAAATGCATTGTAGAGTTTAGTTTTATTAAAATCCTCTTAAATGTTTTATTTGACTCGACGTTAATTTAATGTTGTTACGAAAAATACAAACAAAAAACTACTGGATGCTTTTAATAAAAACCACAAAAGCCACACAAACAAGTACAAAGCTGAAAACACACAAATAGGAAGCGCTTTTTTAAGTAATGAGAAAGTGGAAAAAGCAAAAAAAAAAAAGGAAAACAAAAACGACAACCACAACATATTAGCATAAAATAGCAGCATGCAACATATATACATCCAGTGCCTGAATATTCAGCGTACTTCACGTATTCTGTTGTCACATTTTCTGTATTACGTTAAATAGAAAAATAACAACTCATCTTGTAAAAATAGTTAAAGCTTAACAAATCCAAAAGTAGAAACCGGAAACAAAATACGGCAGCTTATTGTCAGCATCCGCATTAATATGGCAACTGCAGCAACAACAACAATCGTAGCAGTGAAGCCAACAAATCCTTACAAGGCCTTGGTTTTACTGCAATTCCTTGAAACTTTTTTGTAAATCCAGCAGCAGGTATGAGGATTGAATGAAAAGCAAGAATATTAATTGTGAATCTGAAAAACTGGTAGAAAAATAAACACTTCCTGGCACAGTGTGTTTAAAATTTAATTCAACACCAGAGGTTGAATAGAGAGAGCGTATAAAATCTACAAAATGACCAAAATAATCGTTAGTTGTTTATGTTTAATTAAATTTAAACGCTCTTAGAGTTGGATTGTGAGCTCAACTCATTATAATAAAATACAATGAAATAAATAATTGGTTTCATATAAAGTGTGAATAAAAACTAGAGGTAGCAATAATTAAAAGTATTTTAACGTAATAAAATCTTTGATTTTGTGCCCATAATATACAGCATACATTATTCAATTATGGCCTATTTTATATAAAATTTTGCATTAGTAGCGAAATCTGGACTTTGTTACGATTTTTGTGTTGTTCTTTATCTTCACAAAGGAAGAATGGACCGTCCGTTTCTACCGTCTGCTCCTCCTCGTCAACACATTGCTACTCTCATTTACTGCAGCAAAAATAGTAAAACAGAGAATGTTCGAATAGAATTCAAAATATTGAAAAGGTTAAAAATAGAAATAGAATAACGTGGGCATAAATAGAGAGCTAAAGTTTCTCTCCCATCAGCACTTTAAAATCTCACCCAGCTATATGGATTGCCGTTCGAATTAAAGGCATTACAGCGAGGTAAAGATTTACACACAGTCTTGCGGATGATAAGTAAAGATATTCATGATATTGTTAGTTTTTTGAAGACCTGGAGAGCACTTAGAGAGAAAGAGAACGAGAAAGAGAAAGACAGGAAGAGGGATGGAGGGTGAGAGGGGTGAGTGAGAGAGAGTAAGGGGAGAAATTAGGAAGAGAAAATAGAAGAAAAGGGAGCGAAAAATTACTCCAAGAATCTTTTATCATAAAGCTTTTTAAGTAGATTAATAAGAAAACAATCACCGGGACATGCAAAGCAAGGATACCTCAGCTGATTGCTTTTTCTTTATTAGGATTTCCACTTCTGTGATGTTTCGAAAGAGTCGCGTTCGAATCCCATCAGTTAAAAATTGCAATTTATTATTATTTTACTTTTCTATTATTCTTTTTTATAATACAACACAATTAAATCAAATGTGTTTATTTAACTGTATTGAATTTAGTTTAATTTTATTATCATTTTTAGCGGTGAATTTTGCTTTGTGATTATATGAGGCAAAACTGAAGGGGACCATCTGGGTTAAGTTTATAGAAAATCCTTACACTCACTAGTTGAATTCTTTCCTGGCAACTCTTCTCACTTCGGTTCTCCAAAACTGTATATTGGTAACGCCATCTATGGTCTTCTCTAAATATTGCTACTTTTCTCCGAGAGCTGCTACGTCACGGTATAAAGTTAACCATGTCAGACCTGTCGGCGCACTTCTTTTGTCGTGGAATTTGATGTAAAAAGAAACGAAGTTCAAAGTTTATTCTCTCAACCTCTCACCGAGTGAGAGACACAGTGTGCAGACTTGCAGCTTCCGCGCAGTTTCTGCAGATTCATTTATGCCAACAGCGGAAAACTGTTTCCTTTTCAGACGGGAACTCTATTCAGTTTTTAGAGCAACATAAACCTACAAAGTCACACACCAACTCATGGCTGAGAATTGAGAGCAAGTGCAGAAAAATTATACCAACTGACATTGAATAATTCAATGCTGCTGCTTGCTGTCGAGGATATGCTGGAGCAGCAGAAATTCGTGCTTCGAAATAGTGAAACGGAATCATATGAAAAGCGACATCCGTCTAGTTAAAGTTAAACTCGCTGAAATCAAATACTTGCGCGAAGCATTCGTTCGGCAAGCGACGTACGTTCGGCAGTGAATGGCTGGCAGATTTTGGTAGAAAAATCAGCAAAAATTGTCCTAGGAATACTTTTAATAAGAAACTTAGGAACACTTTGTCGCCAAGATAAAAGTAAAAATTAGTGCCAGAACATTTTCATAATGGTTTCAAAGAGAAGTGTAGTCTTGTGGTGCCGCCTGTGAAAAATTGCTGCTGCCTAAAAGCAATACATAAAATTTTTTCATTGCATACATTTCGGAGCTTCAGTCTGATACAAAAAATAAAAAAAAACCCATAAGGGAGTGAAGTGAAAATAAAAGAAATAGTAAATCGCTCAGCAGATATAATTTAGTTCAACTATAACTTCTGCGAAAATAAGAGCAAAACGCTCCCTCCCCTAGTTTTCTGATCAAAGTTTTTAAAAGCAAATTCTTATCAACAAATTTACATTACCAATACTTTTAGGCATTCATTCATTTAACATTTTTTAATGAGAAAATTTTTCACACTTCCATCTTCGCGGAAAAAATCTAAAAATGAACAGAATCTTTTTACTTCCCTATTTTTTTGCTTTTAATAAAAAGGAAATCCTTTAATTGCTGCATTCATTTACCCTCCTTTGCCTGTTCGTTGGGTGTAATTTTTTTCCCACTTTCTATCTGCATTTAACAGCTTCCGAACCTACTTGGCTCTCACGATACCTGCCACAAAATATCATAAAGCTTCTCCTTAAAACAATGGCTGGTTAGGTTTCGCATCAGGTCGGAGTAGGTTGCGGTGCCCGTTCATCCTCACGGAACAATCCTTCCTCCGAATCTCGTCCACAGCTTGGTCTGTGTGTGTAAGTTTGCAGATTAAAAATATATATATTTTGTATTCCTTTCAGAATTATTTCTTCGCTGTTCTACTATCCTTTAATTTTCGTGTTCATTTTGTATTTTTTTTCATGGTTTCAGAAACACTGCACTTGACTGCAGACGAAAGCATCCTTCTCGCTGACTCGGTTCCACGAATTTATCATGTTTTCGTTTTTCGTAGCTCTATTTTAGTTTTCACTCTTGGTTCTTCCTCTGCTCCATTTTGCCAGAATATAATTTACAGGAAAACTTTTGTTTACTCACAAGAAAGCTTTTGTTGCAGAAAAATAGAATTTGATGGCGTAGAACTGAACTTGATGAACCCTGTACAGATCTATAACGGAACGGTCCTCTAAAAACAACTCTCATGTAAAACATTTATCTGTCCAGTATAGATCTCTATCATCTTTGCAAAGTCCAATATAAAAAAGACATCTATAAACTTTCTAGACCTCTATCGGTCTTTAAAAAGCTTCTATCAGCCCTTTAAAATCCTCTGTCGGCCTTTTAAAGGTCTCTATCGGCTTTTAAAAGACCTATATAAGTCTTTTAAAAGCCTCTATCGGCCTTTTAAAGGCCTCCGTCGGTCTTTTAGATACCTCTATTACCCTTTTAAAGAATTCTATTGGCATTTTAAAGAACTCTTCCGACCTTTTAAAGATATCTAACGACCTTTTAGAGATCTTTATCGGCCTTGTAAATGCCTCTATCGGCCTTGGAAAGACCTCTATCAATCTGATAAAGACGTTGGTTGGTTGTACGAAGACGTCTGTCGGTCCTGTGAAAGCCTTTGCCGATCCTGTGAACACCTCTGCCGTTCATGTGAAGACTTCTGTCTTTCTTGTCTATTCCGAAAGACCTTAATTGATTTTCGTTTTCGAAAAACCCCATTCAGTATTTAAAAGAGCTCAAATTCGGCTTCCAAGGATTAAAATTAAAATAAAATTTTTCCAAGGAAAAAATTATACAACTCTGACGAAATCAATCGTGCTTGCATTACAGAATTTTACATTTCGAATGGTGAATTCGCTGGCCGTTAATATTTAGCCATAAATATTGGTACATGAAAAAGTATCACAAGTAAAGAAAACAACATGCATGTGAGGATGCATAAATATTGGTACATGAAAAAGTATCACAAGTAAAGAAAACAACATGCTTGTGATGAAAATAAAAATGGAATCAAAACAAAACAAAACAGCATGAAAATGAAATTCGCAACATTATCTCAAAGTTTAAATACAGCAAATAATTGCGAAGCAAGCCCTGTGTAATTGCGAAGCAAGCCCTCTAAATGTGGGTATGTCGTTCCCTATTTCTGGAGGGAGATGCAGGCCGAGATAGTGGAAGATGAGGAAACTGTGTGGAAAAGCAAAGGTGTATGAGGATGATGATTATAGTGGGGTTGATAGCTTACAGTAAAATAAGGATATCGAATTTACAGCGTCACAACATGTGTCTAACTGTGTGTCTGTTTGGCTGTGTGGACTGGTAATACTTACGTCTTTCACTTAGAACAATACATGTAACAACAACAACAACAACTACTACTACTACTACTAACATTTGCATTGCTAAAATACATATATGCAAAGTGTGGCTGTCGTTATGCTAGAAAGTGTTAAATCTGGCACGGTTTTGTACTCTGTCGCTGTCTCACTGCTGTTGATAATGTTGTATTTCTTGTTGTGTTTTCTTGTCAAGTTATGGTTGCTACATACCTGGATGTACGCGTATTCTAATTGCAATGTGGAAATAATCAATTAGTTTTCAAGATTTACTCTCGAAATCGCAATTAGATCTTCCGAAAAGTTTTTGAGGTCTTTAGAACACTTTTTGAAAACTCCGGGGTGTTGTAAAAGAGATCCTTTTGATGATTTCAGAGGGTCTTTTCAGGCCTTTACAAATAGGTCAATAGAATTATTTTTGACACTCCCAAAAGTAGGCGCTGTATTATCTTTTTAATCTTTACAGAATTGTTAAAGTTTGAGAGACGGTACTTAAAGGGTTTTTGGGTAGATACTCAGAAGATTTTTAAGAATGTCGGAATTCCTTTGAGGTTTATAGAAGCTCGTTTGAGAACCTTAAATGATGTTGACATCTTTAGATTTCTTAAAAAATTCTACTAGAACATACGCTGTTCAACACTACTTTGAAAGCTTTTTTAATATCCTTATTAAAATTATGAACGGCTGTCATGAATTTTTAAATTTTCTCTCTCTCTCTATCGCTCTCTCACTCTCTCTCTCGTTCTCTCTCGCTCTCTCTCTCGTTCTCTCTCTCTCTCACGCTTTCTCTCTCTCGCGCTTTCTCTCTCTCTCTCTCTATGTGTCTTTCTCTCTCTATCTCTATCTCTCTTCCATACCAGAGAGAGATTCTCTCGTATACAGCTCGCATTTTGCAGACACGAAAGTCTCACCATAACAATGGAGTGCAAGAGAAAAAGCTTCGTCCTGTCAATTCGTTGACGGTACTTCGCTGACGTCCAGCTTTCATTGTTCTGTACGCATCGAAGTGTAGAAGAATAAACACTGTGTGATATCCTTGCTTGGCACCATCGGTTTCTCATGTTACTCGTGTGCGCTTCGTTGCTTTGTCGCTGCAAATTTTATTTATTCGGTTTAAATTCTGTTGGCTGTCTGCCTGTATTGTTGTTGTCAGCTGTCGCTTTTATACCACGGGAATATTACACAATAATATTATAGGTGTGGTTTTTTGAGACGTCCTTGTGTACGTAGGAGGGTGTTTGTGTGTATAACGGCGGCAATGAAGTAAAATATTACCTAAACTTGGAATTCGAAGTGGTTCTTGCAGTGGTGACAAACTGTTGAAATAAGTGTGAAATCGTAATTTTATACTCTAAAGAAGAAATACAAAGAATTTTCATATCATATAAGATAACCAATATTTTAAGCGACTTTTTAATTGATTTGACAGCAGAGAGTGGGTGAATTTATTACGTCACTAATAGGATTGGCGGGTGTACAGGTTTCGATACCAATTCTTATTTCTAAAAGTTTCAGGTAAAAAATTTACTCACATAAAAAGTGTCCTGCTTCTCCTCCCTCGTTTTCTAGTCATAAATTTTATTATTTAAAATTAAAATCGCTGGCAACTCTGTTCGCCACGTGAGAGTATCTCTGGAAGTCATTACAACAGAAAATCATTGCAAAAGGTAGGTCCGGACTAAAACTGGAAAGCTTTTTTACGTATATGTTGTATGTTAATTTCTGTTTGTTTTGTTTGAATTGTGTCCACGATAATCACTAGTTGTTTTTATTGTTGCAAAATTAATTTGCAGAAGTGTTGTGCCAGTGTTGCCGCCTCTCAACAACAGCACGGTCAAGTGTTTTCCTGTAGGTAGTAAAAAAGAACGAAGGATGTGGAGGAGGCTGCAATTTAACAACAAGCAACATTTTCAACGATAGTGAAAAATAGAAAAGCAGAAAACAGGACTTAATTTTTTCAGAATTGTTGGTAATATTTTTTTTTATTTTTCTACATGCACACTTGAGACGATGATGACGGCCAGAATGATGTATTCGTCGGTCGTCAGTGATGATATTATTTTGCTGCTGTCATTTTGTTTCCTTTATTTTGTAGCCGTTAAAAAGTGGATCTATACATTATTTGCTAATTGCTATTGGCTTCAAATTAACATTCTATAAGTATTTTATAAACTTTATTTCGTTGCTAATTTTTGATTGCTCCACTTTAATTTTGAACTGCTCTATTCTTACTTTCAAATGGAAAATCTTAATTTCAATTGTCCTGCTTTTAGCAACAAAAATAATATCCCTGGATTTATTCACCCTCTTGCCTTTTTTGCTCAATCATCGCTATCAATTCCAGTAATCGGTAAAATGTCGTTGCCAGATTAGGCTTTATAACTAATCGTTGCCCCAATTTAAATATGGGTTCAGAACCAGTCATGCTTGGTCCACTTTGTTCGATGACCAGCCATTTAACTTTCCTTTCCACTCAACCTTTTTCTCATCCAACCATTTTGTTGGCTAGATTGATGGTATATAAAAAGTAAAAAAATGTAGACGACTTTGTCAGCGGTGACGAATTTTGGCACAAATTACGGTTTCAAATGCATAAAAATAAAACCAAAAAACAACAAGACCAGGGAACTTTTCCTCGCGCACAAGTCTGCAAAGATAAATGGAAATTGGCAGACTTCACTTGGCTTCTTTGTTTTTCTTTTTGTTGAGTATTTTATTTGTGCAGCTAAATAACTAAAATATATCGTACTGACTCGGTTTTGTGAATTGTGAAAAGCGGTGTGACTCTGTCTGTGACAATAGCGGTTTTACTAGCTTGCTAACACGAGTGTTAAATTATTCACTGAGTCTTTGCTACACCGAAAAGTGTGTAATTTCTTTTGGTTTTTTGGTCAGTTTGACTAATTTACTGACTAATTGTCTCTGAAAATTTATAGGAAAAAGTGACTTCTGATAAATTTTTAGGCAAAAGCTCACCCATTCATTCATTAATATATTTGAATGAAAATTCATATATATTAATGAAAATTCATATATATTAATGAAAATTCATTGAATATATGAATGAAAATTCATAAGCTGAGTGAGGAGTATATTTCAGGGCTTGTATTTCTGAATACCTACGAATTTCTGTCGTGGTAAATCTGAATCACTGTTAGATTTGACAAATCTCTATAATTATCTGATTGAATGTGTGGATACTGAATTTAGATATATTCCAATACTTCATCTGATTTTAGGGATTTCAAAACTAGTGAATGAGTGAATACTTGGATAAATAGCGGCTGTTTGCCACTAGTGTCAGCGGGATAAAAACTTGTACTGTTTCACTCGATCCCTAACTTGAATGAATCATTGAATCAGTTTGCTTTACAGCAATGAAGCTTATTTAAATTTTTACGCCCTAAAATTTTGCATATGAATAAGCTCAAAAATAAAAATAAAAAAACAGGGAGGCGACTTTGTCGTCTACATTTCTTCATAAAGAGTTCAGTAGAGCCACCACCCGGCTCATCAGGGTGGTACACGCGGGAGGTTTGCACTCTCTGCTGAGCCACGAGTAGCTTCGTTATAGGCAACCAGGTTTGTTGGAATTCCACTTAACAATTTAATATTAATTAAAATGACGTAACGGAGATGGATGGTGATGGTGGAGGTGAGAAAATTTAAAATGTAGTCATACATAAGGATTCGAATTTCCCGGGGCAGGGAAAGGAAAGGCAAAGAGGTGGAGACTGAGTGAAGAGGGAAGTTTAACTAATGGGTGCTTCGATGGGAATTGGCGAATTTAGGTTAAATTTGAATAGTAGCTGCTTGTGGAAAAGCTTCTTAAGGATTATTTTCTCCCCGGGCGTGATGGGGTTCAATACATTTCGGAAGAGTTGTGAAAAAACATGCAAAGAAAGAGAAGGAAAAAAGAAGCAACGTTAAATCGTGAGTGAAATTGCTAGGGGATTGGTGGCAAAAATAGGTTATGCAGAGATTATTTTTTTCGTATTCTTTTTATTGCGCTACTTACATTTCTTCAAAGAATGAATCCAATTTTATAGGATAAGGCAGAAAGGGCAAGAGCTATTATCGGGTTTATGAAGAAAAAATTAAGTGAATTCAGTTGTAAAATTAGGTGCAATGTTTTATTTTTTTACATAATTTCTAATATTAATATCAGAAAGTATGTAAACAATGACTGAACCAGATGAGATCTCTATAAATGCCAGTCCACTGAACGTTTTAGACTTTAGAATTATCTATTCTGTACTTTTTCTTCCCTTTCAATTTCTATGTTCGATTTGTTCCTTAATTTCTGTTCTCGATATCTTAACCATGCGTATAATTCCAAATTATATTTGCGAAGAATGCCATGAATAGGAATAAAAAAAGTCCTAAACGATAAAATCCTAAATTAAAACTACAAAAAATTGAATAATTCCCTTGATCAAAATTCTTTTGGTGAAAATTTAGAGAAACAAATTTGGAAAAAAATAATCGTTGATTGAAATGCTTCGAATTCCATCTATAGCTAATAAAAACATTTCCTCTTTGTGATTTGAACCTCAAACTCCACAGTGAAAAAAACATAAATTTTTAAAACCATAACAAAATTCTAACTTAACTGCAACAACAACAATAGCAAGAAGCATCAACACACTGGTAGTTACAACCGATAACAACTTATCGAAATAAAACGAGTACTACTAAAAACCACGAAGACCACCATAACTACACCAAACTAGAAACAACAACAACAAAAACAACGACTACGTGAACGTGAACTAGAGCAACAAAATGGCTTGGGGTTATTGGAGTGCCACCACTGTCGATCGTGGTCGTTCGCCACGTCGCAATACGCAGTGTACGCCGCTTCCTGTCAATTTGGTGCAGCAAGAAGAGGAGCCGTGCATCACATCGGCAGCTACAACAACGCAAACAGCGGCAGCAGCAGCCGTCGGTACTTCAGCATTAGCGAGCACCTGTCCAAATACCCCCTCAGCAGCAACTCAGTCGAACATCTGCTACAGTCCAACCTGTCGCAGTCGCTGCAGCAGCCCCTGCCAGAGTCCATGTCCGGGCAGTCCATGCGGCTCCATTACACCGCCGCCGCCTCCACATCTAACCTCCTCACAACAACATTTGCATCAGCATTCGAATAAAAATTGCCCAGCCGCACAGCAGATACTTGCTCTGGACGAGTATCCTTCGCGTAGGCAGTCGTTGGACCGCCTGGACAGTCCGCAGGTATGGATGCATACGAAGGTGAAGATGATTTTACTTCACTGGTTATTTACAATATTTTTATTTAATCTACATATACCAACACACATACAACTCCATAGTAAGCAGTTGATTTGATTGAAATTGTGTGCAATTTACGGTTTTTATGCGGTGGTAATGCTTCTGTGCTTGGATTTGTGGTTAAATTTTTGTTCAAATAAGTGAGCAGAAGTGGTTGGAAATTTAAAAACTACCTTCAATCAAAACTTTGCGGTTAAGTTGACCCCTGCTTGGGAAAATTGCTTAAAATGGGTATAACTTTACACTATTAATCCAACAGTTCGAACGATTAATTCACAAGCTTGGACTAGTAACCAAATAACTCAAGCTGGGAATATAACAGAGGTAGCTGTTATTTGAATACTTATCGCTGTTGATTTAAAACTTCGAGGTTCTGATAGAGCATTTCGAGTTGTTCCATTTATCAGCTCTGTCGATGTAATTCTTGGGGATGGGAATTCTATTACTATTTTCTTAATTTGTTATATTTCTAATATTTTGTTTCTCAAACTGCAGTTTATTTAGTGGTGGTGTGTATTATTAATTCTTTCCTCCTTATTCACATCATTCATATTATTTTAGTTTCTTCTTTCTTGTCAAAATCAACCTTAGTATCAATGAAGTAAAGGGTTTTTATTGTAATATACCACAATACACATCTTTTACTAACCCTTTTATTGTGATGTCGTTCAAAGTAGAATGTTTGGCTGGCGGGTTGATTACTTGGGGAGGAAACGGCAGTACAGCTCCGTAAAGGAAAATTCTAAAGAGAGAAAAAATTTAGCACACGTTCATATGTATGTTTATTTCGATAAACGACTATAAAGCACCAATATATAGCCATATATCAAAACTGCACATTTATCCTACTTTCCGTTCATTTCTGCCCTTTCGGAATAGTGTAAGTTTGCAGATTTCTAATTCAGCCTGCGGCAGTTAGAGTGTAAATGTTTGTCAGTGCTTACTTCGTGTCAGAGAAATTAAATTGAAAATAGAAAAAAAATTAATAGACCTGACTCACAGCCACCGATGTGGACCGCTCATCCAGCCTACCAACTCGTTCTCTGAAGTTCCCCTTTTTCCACGTTTGAACTTCTTGACAGTATTTTCCCCTACGGAGTCGTTTCCTCCTACGACTGTCCACTGAATTGGTTCGACAATTGTCTTCGCCTTCCCTAAACACACTCCGCTCAGCCTTAGAAAGAGTTTTTACAGCCTTGTCTGTAGTGGATTCGACTAGTGTATAAGAGTATAGTACAGCATATTAAAATACTTTAGTAGTTTTTTTAGAAAATCTATAACTTGTGCTGAAGAAAATTTAAATAATTTCTTAAAGAGGTCTAAAATCTTTCACTGTTTCTCTGTGAATTTGTCTATTAAGTTAAAAGGAAACAAACTAGAAAGAATCTAATTTTGTTGCGCTTTTATAAACTTCAATAGTGAAATATTACGACACAAAATCTTGCCAATAAATTTAATTCACTTTATATTTCTATTTTCACGAAGCGAAGAATAAGAACAAGAAGAAGTAAAAGAAAATTCTGGTGTACAGCGTAAATGGTTACGAAATTTATAAAACCTCGTAGAAGCAAGTAGCAACGACAACAAGAACAACAACCGCTGCAATGCGGTGCGATGGTACCTTGATAAAGTACGTCAGCAGGTGCAACATTAAAAGCGAACAAAATAATATAGCAATCGCTATGGTGAAGGAGAAAATACTGTAACATGCAATTTAAATAACATACAAGTAACGCAAAAAATATATCGCCACATTTGTGCAACATGCGAAAATATTGTGTTGGCTTCCTCGCTCATATAAATACTTCCATGAAATCCAAGTTCTGGATGAAAATGATAAAAGTTTAATAAAAGACCAAGAGATGCTCGATCTTTTAAGACAAAAATTAGAACCGAGAAGGCAATTCTTTACATTTGACCCAGAGTGGGGGCCAACAGTCTCAGAAGGCACGAGTACTCATACCCTCCACTTTGTGTTGGCTTTCTCGCTCATATACTTCCATGAAATCCAAGTTCTGGATGAAAATGATAAAAGTTTAATAAAAGGCCAAGAGATGCTCGATCTTTTAAAATAAAAAATAGAACCGAGAAGGCAATTCTTTACATTTGACCCAGAGGGGAGCAGCAGTCTCAGAAGACAGGAGTAGTCGTACACTCAACTTTGTTTTGGCTTCCTCGCTCATATACTTCGGTGAAATCCAAGTTCTGGATGAAAATGATAAAAGTTTAATAAAAGACCAAGAGATGCTCGATCTTTTAAAACAAGAATTAGAATCGAGAAGCAAATTTTTTACGTTTGATGCTACATTCCAAGTTCTGGATGTGTAGCGTTTTATTAAATTACAATTGTAGAGTAATTTGTATTTTATTAAAACGTTTTTATTTTATTTTTAAATATCTATTGTTGCTATGTTGTAAATCCTGTAAAATATCTATTGCTGTTAAGCAACATCTGCACTCCTTTATCACAATCTTGGGTTTCGGAAAGTATAAAGCATTCCTTACCTTGCTTTTCTTACTCCGAACACAACCACTCGAAGAAAGACTTCAAAGTTTAAACAAGACCGTCACCACACCCCGAATAAACAGAGTGTCCTCTTGTACGATATACGAGTATAGACAGCATCGGTACTTGAGTGCGGAAAACTGCTCTGATGAGATTTAAGCTGCGTTAAATTACAAAATAACTCAATACTTAACAACATAATGATGACACTTTAAGTCGGATGATTCCACTCTTTTCTATTCAGACTTCTATTTTTCTCTCCGTTGGTGATTATTCCTTTTTTCTTCTTCTCCCTTCAGTACTACTTCTCGTTTCTTTATAGGTATGTTGGTGGGTGGGTATCTTGAGATATTTTGCAACATCTCAAGGGTTGTGCTGTTAGGTCGATAGTGTATATTTTGCAAGTTGTGGCTTGAAGGAATGTCCACTTGACACATGTACTCAATATGTGAATTGTCGCTGTTTGCAGTTGGGCTCTGTTGGTTTTAGTTATTCTGATAATTATGTAAATAACGAGAGGATAAATAAGAAAAATGAGACCAATATAAAAACTAACAAAAAATTATCTTTAAAAATATCAAGACCAAATTATCTATCCTTTCTCAATTTTTTTTGCAAAATATAGAAATTAAAATAGTTGAAAATGAAAGAGATTTATTAGTAAAACTGAGAAGTTGTATAGCTTCAAGCTACAATATATAAAATAATGGCGAAACCTGAAGGCTACCTTACGTCAGCCCGAACAGTTGCTTGGCTTAGCTGCCGGTGTTTATATATATAAAGAATATCTATGTGTTTCTATCCGTGTGCGTGTCAAACAGTTGAAACGCTGCTTTAAAACTTTCAATGAGAGAACTTTTTAGTTCGTCAATTGCCAAAAAGTAGGCGAAAAATAAACTGAAAAATAATGGGAATCCAACAAATTCAACAGAACATTTTTGCAAAAATGAAAAGACTTCATATAAAAATCCAACTAAAACAAATGCTAAGAAATTATTGCCAAAGTGTAAAAGACAAACTTTGAGTTGTGTGAGCAAAAAATAATGTTTGTTTTATATTGTTTCATTCCTGGACCGTGGCAAGGAAAAGCAGGCCAGCAAGCTGGCTCGAAGGACCGCCTCAAGCTGTTTGGCATGCTACGCTTACGCTTTGCTTGCACTCAGCTGCAGCACTTGGCTGCTGTAGTTGACTTAACTTGACTTGCCACGTTCTGCTCGGCTAACCTTGACCTTTTAGCGTGCTTATTTCAGCCCACTTACTGCCTCCCACATCATTGTTATCACCCCCCCCCCCCCCCCCGGTTTTTTGCTTTGATAATGGTGCTTCTTTTTCTCATTTTAAAGTATAAATTGTGTGAAAAAGAAGAAAAAATTTACAAAAAGCGAAAAATTATAAAATTACGTAGCAGAAACATCGATAATTCTGGCTGTCGGCTTTCTTTTGTTGTCGCTCGTTTGCATTTTATGGCTTTTTCTCCTTGCTTTCTCGCCTTTGACCTTCAGCCTTCCTTTGATGTGTGAACAGATTCAGTTTTTTATACCCTACACCCGAAGGGATGAGGGTATATTCACTTTGTTCATCCGTTTGTAACGCAGGGAAGGAGACGAGATAGATATAGAAAAGTATATAAATTCTTGCTCCGCGTCACCTCTTGAATCGATTTAGCCCTGTCCGTCCGTCTGTCTGTTTGTCCATCTGTCTGTCTGTTCGTTGAAATCACGATTGCGGGAGAACGAAAAGAGGTATCACGATGAAATTTGGCAGAAATATTCTTTGTTATCTAGGGCTATTTGGGATTAAAAATTGTGCGAGATCTGTTAACAGCCACACCTACTTTACACACGGAATGTAAAGGCACCTGGTTTTGAAAAATGTTATTATATAATGTGAATATCTTATAAATCGTGTGACATATTGAGGTATAATTCTATGCCGGAACACATAGCAACATATAAAAGCTTTTGCTAAAAATGGGCGTGGTCCGCCTACTCATAAAAACTTTGCAATATCTCATTAACGGTACAAGATATGAAGACGTAATTCTATCGCGAGATATCTGGAGGCATTACCAATCTGCTTGCCAAAAATTGGCGTGCCACGCCCACTCAACGGTAGAACGTGTTATGCTTAACGGTGCCCATTTAATGAATGAATTAATGTGCGTTCGTAAGAGTTTCTGAGTGGTTCTTGAAATTGAGTTGGCGAGAAATTGACATCAGGTGAAATGGTTACATAAATAGTAGTGGGAAATTATGTGAGAGGAAAAGGAAAAAATGTGTAGTATATTTCTGTTTTCTTAAAAATTTCTTTCCTGAATTTCGTCCCCTAAAATTTTAAGACAAGGTGGCTCTTTAATTCTATTCCAGGTGGTCCGTATTGCCCTTTGCCCTTTAAAAAGTTTGACAGAAAATTTGTCCAGCAGCTCTAGTAAATTTTCAATTTTACCTGTGTATCAATCAATAAGTTTCTATTAAAAATTTTAAATAGTTATTTAAAGAAGGAAAAAACCCCCGGAAAATATCACTAACTGTGGTCGCAACAATGGAAAATCTCAATATCAAGCTCACTCAACGCAACACGCTCGCTCATACAAATACCATCAAAGAAACATCCTTGATTTTCTTGCTGGTGTTTTCCGTCTTTTTATCGCTACATAATGAAGGCATTTCACGCACAGACGTCAGTGGAAAATGAATACAATAACACACCACAGAACACACAGCGAACAGACACACTAATACTTACCAACACATCGATGTAGAAACAATATACTATCTTGAAATAATGAAACCATTGATTGTCTTCTTTTCCGAATGCAAATGACGGATATTCAGTTATGTGTTCTTGCTCAAATGTCTTTTGCTCGAACACTGTATTTCCATATCTTTCTCTTTCTCTGTGTTTCTTTCTCTTTCTCACCTTTCTTCATTACCTTAACCGAAGAGTACTTGAGATTTTTCCTGGCTGAGTAGTAAACTTTTGTAAAAAAGAAGGGGAGACATAAAGGGCTCATGCTCTCTCTCTCTCTCTCTCTCTCTCTGTCTATCTAATTTTTAAAAAGGGCTCCCATTCGATCACCAGACACGACGTGTGCTATGAAGCAAATTGAATAACCGATAATGTTGGCTCCCCCTCAATTTTTATGGTAGTAAAAGGCTTTTGTGTTCTTGCTTGAATGTTTTGGAATCAATGCCTCACTTATTAGCTATGCGTATTCTCATTCTATTCAGATTCTATTCAGAGGTTTGAATTTATATGTATGGTCAAGTTTCAATGAAGTTTCTCTCCCCTCTTTGATGAAATGCAAACTTGAGATTCCGATACACATATAGTATGTATGTTAAGTTTTTAAACATTTTTTTTATTTCGAATTTTTTTTCTTCTTATAAAGAAAAACTTAATATATTCTTCGTATGTAATGATGAAAACTATTTTATACATGCAGCAGTATATTAAATCGTCGTGTACGTTCAGGGAACAAAAAGAGTCATAGAAATTGGAATTGAGTCAACTTCAAGAATTCAATGGAATATCTTTGTTTTCTCTTGAATACTACGGTGTTTATTTTTGATTTATTTGTTTTGAATTGAGCCTACATAGAGATATATGAAGGGATAAACGGCATATTAATAATTTTTTTAGGATTATGTGAACAATTAATTAGCACAGGTAAAGGGAAAGTTTGGCACAAGGAATGAAAAGGGTGAAACGGCCAAAATTTGTTATATGAAGAATGAAGATTTTTTCTCAAAATCAAGTGAACACAGAATTTGTATACCCTACAGCCGAAGGGATGAGGGTATATTCACTTTGTGCATCCGTTCGTAACGCATTAAAGGGTGGGGGGGGGGTGGTATATATAGAAAAGTATATATATTCTTGCTCGGAATCACTGAGTCGATTTTCGTAGTTACTCGGGTGCAGGGTATTTAGACTTCGGACAGGCCGAAGACAACACTGTTACCTCTTTATTTCTACAATCAAGTTGCCAGAAAAGTGAAAAAAATCGCATAAAAACCGACGGTACACTTAAAAAAATTTCAAAGTATTTGCAAAATTTCAATTAATAAGAAAATTTAAGATTCCTACAGCTGGAATTTTTCTAAAAGAAGTTATGATTTTTAAGAAGTTAAGAAGTGAGTTAATAGCACCCACTACACCTTCAAATATTCGTTACACTTATTTGGCGCTCATAACATCTCGTTTCCGTTTCTTTTTTTTTCTGGTTCGTATTTTACTTGCCTTTTCTCTCATCCCCCATATGCACGCCACACCTGCTAAATACCTTCAATGAATCCCATTGCATCCTTAAATCATCCTCGCTCTCGCAATTCACCTTCACCTATCACCCCCAATTCAATGCTGACCCCAGTCCAAATATTTCGGTCTGCAGGAACACCAGCTCTCCGATATTTTGCGCCGCGGTGCTGTTGTCTCCTCCATACAATCAGCTAACAACACATTGACTCGCGGCGTCTCGCTGCACAGCCGCAGCGGCAGCACCCACGGCAGCCATCACGGTAGCGCACATGGTTCCATGGGCTGCTTGCAGGGTAGCACCGGCCACTTAACCAGCGCTGGTGGCAGCGGTGTCATCGCAGGCGTGGGCAGCATGTGCGGCGCTCATCTGGGCGGTGTGGGGGGACCCAGCACCATGGGCAGCGTTGGCTCCGTCGGCATGCTTTCCGGCGCCATCGACACGGGCGACTACGACGTGCCACATCCGCATCCGTACACGCACCATTACATGCAGACGTCCTCGATTACGCCACCGCACTCCACGATGAGTCTGATTGGATCGCGGCCCGGCTCAGCAGGCGCTGGTGTCTGCCCGGGTCAAGATTCGGGCTCGGACTCCAGCCAGGGTTGTGGCTCGATCATGGGTGTCAGTGGCAGCCACATGACGGCGCACCTGGGTGGAGGCGGAGTAGCAGGAGGCGGCCATCACAGTGGTGGTAGTGGATCCTTGGGGCGCTGTTCCAGCCGATGTCATAACACAGTAACGACCACTACCAACACCACTACCACCGATGATTCGGGCGGTGGTAGTGGGGGCAGCGGTTTTGGTGGCGGCAGTGTTGGCGGGCACAGTGGCATCGAGATGCATCATCGTGTTGGCTTGCACGGAAGTGCGGGAAGTGGACTTAGTGGTGGTAGCGGTGGCGGTAGTGGTGGTGGTGGCAGCATTGGTAGCGGTGGAGGTGGCGTGAGTGTTGGAGGAGGCGGAGTAGGAGTCGCTGGAAGCATGATGTGTGGCCGTACCAGTGCTCTGGGTACCATACACAACGGCCACCACCATCAGTACCATCACGAGTGCATACACTACGAACGACTCCCGATTCCGGTTCCTATACCGACTGTGCCAACAACAACGCAGCAATTGCATTCGGAAGAGGAGGTCGAGCCGGCGTACGCTACAGGTATGTCTGGGAAAGGATGACCATTTCGTTGTTGAACTTATTTTGTTTTAAAAGAAATAAAACCGCCAAATGTTTTAAAGTTAATCTTGTTTTATTTTATTTTCCCGTTTAACACGGGAGGAGGAATAAACTTTTGATTATTTGATTATATTTGAACATTTGATTATTTTTGTTGAAGAAGAGGTTTTATTTTTTGACTCTCAGTTTTAATTTTTTTAATTCCGGTTGCGAGTAAAACGTTTTTTTATCGAAAACGCTTAACTTTCACTTATAAATTGTTTACAATTCGAAATCTTATCAATGTTTTGTATCAGCAAAAAAATGTGTCTAATAAATTATATATACTTCTACATAGTTAATCCTTATTTCACTTTATTTACTACCACCTGAGAAAAGTAACCAATTGTCAAACTAAAATTACTGAACAATTGTAATCAAACATTTTTCGCTCTCTTGTTGAGATCCATGGCACACGTCGAACATTAGCCAACTGAACAGGAAGAGAGAAAAGGAGATAAGAACGCATTTTTTGTTCTCGTTGTCTCCTTTCTTCTCTCCGTATTTCCCGTTCGGCTGGCAAATGCACGATGTGTATCATTCAGCTGAGAGAAAGTAAAGTTTTAAAATAACTTTACTTGTTTTTCTCTGTTTCTTCTGCTCTCTCTCTCTCTTTCTCTTATAATTCTCAAATCTCTCCGAAAATAGGACTTCTCAAATTAAACTACTACAAGTAGCCGTACACATTTAGAAGTGAGCAAGTATTCGTATTTGTATGATAAGATAAAACAGAAAATTAGATTAATAAAAGGCAACACAATGTAGAAGTGACCGAAATAGATGTGTTGATGATATCCGAACGTTAGTAGGGAGACGTAAAATATGCATTTTTGTACCCAAAAATAATAAAACGGAGAGAGGAAGGGAAAAACCCAAAAAAACTGTAACTTGATAAAATTGATAATTGAAATTTTATGGTGGAGATATAATAGGGTGTTCAAAAAAAAAAGAAATAAGGGACTACAAATCTTAGGTTTTTATAATTCCATGGTTTAGAAAACTCTGCCAAGGACACTTAAATCTTTTAGATTTAATTCCAATCAGTTTTCCGTCAAATTAAGATACCCAGTTGCATCCAACATTTTAAAGGATTTCTTCTTACGAATTTGATATTTATGAATTTTCAGAGAGCGGCAGGAATTTTCCTGTAAAAATTTTAAATATTATGGAGGTTTCAAATAGAGGTTTCTACGTAGTTTGAGTATGAGGGAAAAGTCATACTTTTTAATGCCAGCTCATTAATGCCAGCCCTCCTTGCAGTTTTTAATTTTTAATTAATTTTTAACTTTCAACTCTCAATAATATGGTTGACTCTGGGGAGCTTGTTGTAATCTAGAGCTAATTATTTGTTATTTTACATATTGGTGTTATTTTTGTCCTGCTTCCCTGTAACCCCGTTTTGTGTCCCCTTTTGAAAAATTTCCGCGACATCTCTTTGCATCGACTTAATTGAATGAAAAGAGTGGATAGCAATAATGCAAGAAAACAATTCGAGTCAATAAAGATTCTCCGCGTTTACTATACAGGCAGACATAAAGGCGAGCGTACGGTCGATCAGTCGGTCTTCTGTCTCGCTGGGATGGGAGATGTTTGCCCGAGCTTAGTTCAAACAAAGAAATCGGTGCGTTCGTCAGGTTCTTTTCTTTATGCGGAGTGAAAAATAGAAAAACTAACGTTTGACAAAACCGAACAAAAAAGTTAAAAGTTTTGATAAAAGAAGAAAGCTCAAGTGCACAATTTTATTTGAAGAAGGTCGCACGCTTGCTTTATTTACAAAAAAGTTTACCTCAAAAAAACAAATTGAAGATTTATTTATTTACTTTTAATTTATTAACTACAAATAACAAAGAAATTAAGTGTTTTGAAATCTTTCTACATATTCATGAAATTTGTGCAACTTTCGGCGATACTTTTTAACTTTGAAAAAGTATTTTACCTCTATCACTGGATTTTTTCCGGTGTTCTTACAAGGAGTTATTTGAATTATATGTATCAAAAATATTTTGAGTAGTTTTTGGTTTGTAAAATTATTAATTACGATGTCAAATTAACAGATTGAGTTGACAATTTAACTAAATTTGTTTTAAATTTAAAATTAATCACTAAAATAAAGATAATAATGTATTACAACATAATGTAATAATATAAAATGTTAAAAAAAATTTGTTGGCCAAGTTATTATGTGATTTTAATACTTACTCGTACTTTTATTTACTTCATTAAGTACTTTAAAATATTAAATTTTCTAAATTGGATTTATTAAAAGAAAATAAGTAATATGTACCTTTTAATAATTTAATAAAATTTCAGCGGTAAAGCTTTTTATACAGCCAAATAAAAACAGAAAAAAATTTAAATACTTGATAACGAATTACTATGAAAGAAAAACTCCGCCCAAGTGCACTTGTCTTCATTTTGTCAACTCAACATAATTTGCAACTAGCTGTCCACTCAGCCAAATAGGCTTCAAGAGCCCCATACCGCTGTTGGTTGGTCCTAATTTTGTTGCTGTTGTTTCGTTTGTGTGGTCGACTCGTTCTTTATTTATTTATATTGCATTCCTTTTAATTAAAACTTCGTCTGTTTGTTGCTTCATCATTGATGATGATTATTTGGAGTGGCATCTGTGAAGCGGCCTCAATTTATGGCGTAAAAACGTCATCGTTTTTTATGAGCGGCGTTGCAGGCAGTTAGTATGAATTCCTCTTCTTTTCTACAAATCTATTATTTACATAAATTTATTTCTTTATTGCTATATTTAGCTTATAAGAAATTTATGCCATCCATCATCATTCCGAGCTTTTGTTTCCTTCATGAAAAATAGATCATAATGTGATCTCATTTCATGAAAAAATTGATTAACACATGCGTGACGAGACTGTTATGGGAGGTTCTAATACTAACAATTGACTTAAAAACCGAACAATATATTTTGTTGTTGTAAGATATTCAAGAAAAATTAAACTGAAATCAAATCAGAAATATTATATGTGCTGCAGGCCTATTAATATTGGCCTAAAAAGTTTGTGTCAACTGAAATTTATGCAGAAACGCTTTTTGAAATATGGAATTTTCATGTGTAGCTTTTACATTGTATAAAACGGAAAAACTATAAGATATGCGACATATTTACGTATCCAAAGATAGATTACCGATATATTGACTTACATATATAGAGATATATCTGAGTCCAAGATGTCCGTTCTTTTCCAAATTAAGGTTTTTCACATTTAATCTGTTTCAGTGTATTCAGGAAATACAAAAATGCAGTTCATATCGCGGTATATAAGAATATACATATTATGTTCGAATAAACAAAGGATTGATTGTCACAACAGAAATAACGGGGCAGTCTAAGAAACGAGAGCAAAGAGCTTCAGAGCAAAGAATTCCATTATGTTGAAAACAAATCGTTGGTCTGAAATGAAACTGTTAAAAGAGGGGGGAAAAGTAATTATATTTTCGTCATATAAGCCAGTAAAAATATAAATTAATTATTATAGAGGCGAATTAATGAGAATAGGTTTTGGAATGAGTTTCTGAGTTAGTTTCTTAATATATATTGTATGAATTGTTTTCTAAATGAACTTTTTAAAACAGAAATTAAAAGTTTACTGTGAGTATTGAGATTATTATAAAGTCGTAATGAGGCAAAAAAATAGAAGATAAACATAATTTATTTTTTTAAATTCGAACTATTCATTTTAAACTGATTTGAATATAAGTTACATGTAATACAACTATCGTGTATAGATTATATTAAAAATTAAATACAATTTAGTCTCGTCTTAAAAATAAAACATAAATTAATATAAATCGATGTAAATAAAATCTGTTACTCTCCTTAATGATTTTTTGCTATCCTCTAGTTAGTATAAAATTGCTAAATTCTACAATCGTTTAGCAACACTAGGCTTTCCTTAAAAAATTTTGCCCGCAGTATTGCAATTTTATGGGATTTTTATTTACCTTTCACTAATATGCAAATTTCAATTAGTACAATCGCGACATTTAATTTTATTATTTATGTGGGCATACATTAAAGTTCGTTCAATTAAACTTGTATGTAGTTCAAAGTTGGTTTTACTTAGTATTCTTTATCGATTTTTCTTTCGGCTTCCTAAATCAAATATAAGTAATTCTTAACTTTTATATATAATTTTAAAGGCGGAATATGTGTTTTTAATTCTGAAAGTAAAATAATCTTTAATTAGTTATTGGACAATTACATTAATTTATATAAATTCATAGAATTTATTCATTTTGAATTTTTTTTTCTATTTTTTTATAGTTTTTCCGAATCTTCCCGCAGCACCAGGAATGTCATGTGATGGTGAAGATCGTAAGTAAACGCGTTTAGAAAGATTATCTCAGCACAGATGACTTCAAAGAAAAAGCTCAACAGAAAATAAATCTTAGTAAAGTCAATCTGTAAGATTTTATAGACATTTTGTAATGTTTTAATAGGAGAAGATTACACTGTTACTGTTTGTTAAAAATTATAGAAAATCTTATAGAGAGCTCCATGAATTTATCTCCTTAATAAAGACTCCTCCTCTTTTTCCCTCTCCCTCTTGGATCCCTGCAGGTAGCATCTACAGACGCGGAGCACGTAGGTGGCGCAAACTCTATCGCATCAATGGACATATTTTTCAGGCTAAACGTTTCAACAGAGTAAGTAAAGTGCTTCGCTCTCACTTGATAACTGGATTACCGAAAATTAACTCTTCCTTTCTCTCCCTCTCACTGTAGCGTGCTTTTTGCGCCTATTGTCAGGATCGTATCTGGGGTCTGGGACGTCAAGGTTTCAAGTGCATTCAGTGCAAGCTGTTGGTACACAAAAAATGCCACAAACTTGTACAGAAGCACTGCACAAACGAGCATGTGGAGCCTCTTGTTAAGGAACGCGATGATGCTTTTGCCGAACAGCTGCCAATGGTGCTGCCACCATTGCCGGATTATCCGCCACAACTATCAGCAGGCGGCGATGCAAGCGATGCTGTTGCCATCGAAGGAGTCGTTCCGTCATCTCACATCCATCATCATGAGCCGCAATTAAGTGCTGCTGAAGAACAGCTGGAGCCGGGAACCCAGCGTCAGTATTCGTTGAACGATTTTGAGTTGATACGCGTTATTGGGCGTGGCAGTTATGCAAAGGTAATGAGTAGTATAAGTGAAGAATACAGAATCCTTGCAACAACAGCCCTTCGCCTCTTCTTACAGGTACTCATGGTTGAGTTGAAAAAGACGCGGCGCATCTACGCTATGAAGGTGATCAAGAAAGCTTTGGTCACCGATGATGAGGACATCGATTGGGTGCAGACGGAGAAGCATGTTTTCGAAACGGCCTCCAATCACCCCTTCCTAGTGGGTTTGCATTCCTGCTTCCAGACACCATCGCGTCTCTTCTTCGTTATTGAGTTTGTGCGTGGTGGCGATTTGATGTTCCACATGCAGCGCCAACGTCGTTTGCCCGAAGAACATGCTCGCTTTTATTCTGCAGAAATCAGTTTGGCTCTTAATTTCCTGCACGATAAGGGCATCATATATCGCGATCTGAAGTTGGATAATGTGTTGCTCGATCACGAGGGCCATATCAAGTTGACGGACTACGGCATGTGCAAGGAGGGCATACGGCCGGGCGATACTACTTCAACTTTCTGCGGTACACCCAATTATATTGCCCCCGAAATCTTGCGCGGCGAAGATTATGGTTTCTCTGTGGACTGGTGGGCCTTGGGCGTATTGTTGTATGAGATGTTGGCCGGACGCAGTCCATTCGATATTGCAGGCGCCTCTGAGAATCCCGATCAAGTCAGTGCGAGGAAATCAAATTTCTACTGTGAATTCAAATTGGTTTCTTTTTAGAACACTGAAGATTATCTGTTTCAAGTTATTTTGGAAAAAACTATTCGCATACCACGTTCGCTTAGCGTTAAAGCAGCTTCTGTGCTTAAAGGTTTCCTCAACAAGAATCCAGCCGATCGCTTGGGCTGTCACCGCGATTCCGCTTTCATGGACATCATGAATCACCCGTTCTTCAAGAGCATCGACTGGGAGATGGTAAGTGCAAAGTATACCCTCAAGTGAGCAGCACAGTGTGCCGAAATCACTATCCACACTTGAAAAATGAGTAAGGCGAATTTTCTTGCACGTGTGAAAACTGACTGATGATTAATCCACTCTAGAAAGGATTTAGTTTTAGTATAAAACTTTAGACCGGGATCATTCAAGAGATAGGAAGGTTATTTCTTGGAATTAGTTATTACATCTAATGCAATCCGTATGAGCTGAGCAAAGGTTTCCATGTAGCTGATGAATTTTTTGTTTTTGGCAATAAGGAAAACTTTATAAAATTAAATTTCACTTTCTGTTGTTTGTTGCAAAAAATACTTCTTAAGATTGCACAAAAGGAAGTTCAACCGCCTTTTATACCAACCTTCGATCCTGGCGATCCTGACTTGATATCAAATTTTGACGCTCAATTTACCAGAGAACCGGCTGAATTGACGCCAGAGGATCCGTAAGTGCGACGAGCGTGTTAGTTGTTAATTTTTAATTAATGTGTGCCTTGCTTTACTTTGGCTGATGCGTCTGTGCTTCTATTAATTCCAAAATTATGTGCAATTTTATCCAATTTTACTGAGTATATTTAAAAAAAGGAGTTTGCTGCTGTGAGCCCTCTAGATTTAATTACAGTGTGTAAATAGGAGAAAATTTCTACTAGTTGGTGATTGAAAAATTATATTCAATCGTTCGCTTGTGCCAATTAATTTCTTAATGCGCTCAAACATGTTCCCACTTCTAGCTTAGCTAAATTAATATCTAGTAAACATTTGGAAAAATTCTAATTAATTTTTAGTATCTCGCATGCATGATCGACTTCCCTCTATTTCGCAGAGCATGCACTAGTTTTTCCAAATAGAAATTCAATAGAATTCGCTACATGCTATTTTTTCACTTCTAGAAACCTTGATTTTAGTTTTTTCTCTTCAAATGTAGTTTTACCTCATGACTGGTCAGCACTACGTGCTTTTTCTTTAATTTGCAAAGCTGAAAAAGATTACAATCCATCCAATTTTCATTTATTGACATCTCTGCTTTGAATTTTATTGAAATGACTTGAATTGTAATTTAATTTTGGGAATGCAAAATCAATCATTTACATGCTCATCACGTGAGCCTTGAGCCAAGTGATTAAATCATTTTACAGCACAAATTGTTCCAGGGTTTGCTTTAAAGGCGCAAAAAAATTTAAGACAAAAGAAAAAACAAACCATTAAACTGTTTAAGCTGCAGGAAGAACATGAAAATATTCTATCAAAATTTTGTAAATAATTTTGACATCATAAAAAAATAATAAAAGCCAAGAATAATAAAAGTTTTCTATAAGAATCTCCACCATTTATTTACGAATCCGATAGATCTGAAGTACACTGTTTTAATTTTCTAATTTTTTCGAATATTTCAACCCTAAACATTACCTGTCAGTATTTTCTTCTACCTACCTCAGCTCTATTCCTCTATTAAAGTGAATATTTGCAACTAATAAGCGTTAACAAGTTGAAATATTTGTTTCACAGCAAATATTCTCAGCAAATGCGTACATGGATGTATTTATAAAAGGATAAAAAGTAAACAATCCCCAGAATTTAAGCTAAAACAAAAAGTATTTCATCTCCTTTTTTATCATCATCAGTTCACATTTGCATTGAAGTTCTAAACTTAAAATTTGTTTTTCTCATTTTATCCAGCTTTTATTTATAAATTTTATCATACAACTTTTTCTTCTACCCTAAATCACCGCCAAATCAACATCAACCGTCTCCTACCTTGTCATTTTCCTTAAAATGTCGGCCATTGAAAATTGGTTAAAATAGCTTGAGCGCAAACAAGTTTCTCCACCATTTAAACCGCGTTTAGACTCAGACCGAGATTTGGCCAATTTCCCACCCGAATTTACAGAAGAAGCTGTACAGTTGACACCGGATGACGAGTGAGTATAAATATTGAGAGCTATTTTGGTTTTTTGTTTTTATTTTAGTTTTTTGATGCTTTAAAAGTAGATCAAGTCAATAAAAAGGTGAACTTAATATCTAATATATATTAATATATTATGATATATTAATATATCGTAATATCTGCAATAAAATAATATCTGCAAAAAGTACGGAGTTCCTTGAAAGGGTTTATAATAATAGTGTTTTATATTTTAGTAAACACCAAAACAATCACGTATAATTCAGAAAGAATCAGTTGTAATTCGTAAGGAGTCCACTCTGTTTTAGAAAAAATAAACTCTAATTTAGAAAGTGCCCGTTATGATTCAGAAATGTCTGTTGTAATCCAGAGAGGGTCAATTGTAATTCAGAGAAGTTAGTTATAACAGAGAGTCAGTTCAGTTCTGTTTTTAAGCAGTCTATTCAGAGAGCATCAGTTTAAATTCGGAAGAGTCTGTCGTAATTCAAGGAGAGTTATATAATTCAGAACAACGTCATATTCTACATTGAAATTGAATCACGTTTGTGGATAAATATATGCATAACAAGAATTTTCAAAATGTCAAATATGGATAAATGAACGAAATGAGATGAACGAAAAATAACCGTCATATAACGTCGCTGCGTCAGCAAAATCTTTAAGATTCAGAAATAGAAGAAAAAAGAAAAGATTTGTTACCGTTATAATAACACTTGGTGAATTTATGGACGTCCGAAATTCAGATATCAGACAAGTTTTGAACTTGCAATATTTGTTTTCAGATTGTTTAGAATTCTCACGGCGAGATACATACATATCCCACGGGGATATCGTTACACTATGGCAGGCTGGAAAGCGAAAGATATAGTAATGAGATGCCCAAGAGCGGTATGTGGGATAATATTATTGATCTATAACAGCGAATGCGTTTTCAACTTAACCCTGGAACACTAATCTTATTTTTTATACGTTCACAGTAATCATTAGTCGAGTCGACTAATATATCCTGCCGTCCATAAGTTTCCGGGCACCATTTTTTACCACAATTATGTGGTTTTCTGCCTGTAGAGGAATCAAATGGATAAAATTCGTTTAAAACACGTTAGGGTCAGTTTTAGGCTTTATTGTACTTCAACACTGGTAGAGGGATTCATGGAAAAGTGCCGAAGTTTGTGGGTTGACCGGTATAGGTAGTGAGAACTGCTAATTTGGTAAACCCATCCTAAAACTCATAAAAAACAAAAACATTTCCGTTTTTCGTGGAAAATGTATACAAAAAACTGCCATTCAAGTTTTTTTTTTGCTAAAATTAGGTTCGATTTCAGACTATAACTGCAATTTGTATATCGTTTTTGAGTCAGCTATTCTTGAAGTTTTAAATTCTGAAGTTACCCAGTAAGAAAGTAAATAAAATAATCAAATGGGAAGGAACAAAGAAAAGTCTTTGATAAAACAAAATAAACAAATTTTTTATTTCTAAAATGGAAAAAAGACGAGATTTACATAATTTTTTCCGACAAAAGAGTTTGTCCAGGAACTTATGGAGTTTTTTTTTCGACATCTATATATAACCATCAACAAATCATTTAATAGTTAGTATTTTGCTTGTATTTTTAATGCAAATTAAACAAACTTTTTTATATACAAATTCATTTATAAATATATTCATCACAAATACATTTTTGAGGAACATTTTTTGAGATCAATTTTATAAATAACAAGTAAAAGAAAAATTTGAAGGATAAAAGCGCAAAATTCATTGTAAACCAAACTAAAATAAATTCAATAAAAATTCACTAAAAAAATTAATTGTTAATTATTACAAATTCCAAATTCCCAAATGTTCCCCGCAAACACTTTTACCGCACTTCGCGCATGTCTACTTCGTCATACAGTGCTTCTGGTAGGGGCAAAATCCAGAAATCTTTTTTTTATGGCTTCATCTTTTACTGCTAACAGATGTCAATAACATAACAATAAGAGAGTCGGCGACAGCATACACGAGAGTTCAAGACGATCGGTAGAGCGAACAAAAGATAGTGTTACGAAATGCAAGTGATGTTAGTAGAATTGACTAACATCAGTGTTCCAAGGTTAAACAGTCTAACAATCTAAAATCGGCGCACAGCGATGACCTCATCTATAGTGTGGATTGTTTGAGCATAAGAATGAGAAATTGAGAAATTTAAGTCACTGTTTGCTGCATGCAAATTTGCACCAAAAAATTTGTAAACTAATACGAATGCAACTTATAGGATGACCCGATTATATTATGTGATGAAATAATACTGCCATGCTAAGGGTGAATTCATAGAAATATATAAACAATAAAATTATTTAGAAAACTTTGCTCCACAACAAAACGATAACACAAAACGATTTTGGCAGACGCAGCGACGATATGCTTTAAATTTATAAACAAAATTTTGGCGGTGAACAGTAATTTGTTTCGAATAATTTATGTTGCGATAAATTGCTTTCCGAATTGTTCGAGCTAAGATACAAGCGATTTGTTGCAATAGCGATTTATCGTAAACACACAATGAATAGTTTTGCGGAGAGAATGCAGTAAACTTTTGCCACATGCATCATTTTGCCACAAAGCGTTTGTTCATGACGAATTGTAATTATGACGGTACGTTTGTTTCAAAATTTCATCTTTATTTTTTACTATTGAAAATTATTTATTCAAATTTTTATTCAAGATTATTATTATTAATCCTTCCTCATCCATTATTTTACTATAAACTTTTACTTAAACTCAATCTGGCTACAAAGCGGGTAATTAATTAAAAAAGTCCTTAATACTTTTTCCAATGATTTCCTAAAATTTTTGTAATCTCACCTTTCTAATTACTTTTGAATCACTATAAACAATTAAATCCTTGTAATCCTTTTCAAATCATTGGCATTATATATAAAAATGTTATGCATGCTTCGATAAATAGTATTGATTTTCCATTTTTGTATTGTAATTTCTACGCACTATAAATAGTTGTAGTTACTAATACAGTATATAGTACACCGAAAATATGTAAATTTATTTATTATTTTTTTGCTGTTCTTAAAGCCTCTTTAAATAGTTCGAAAAATTAGTTTGTAATGCTTGTCTTATGTAGTAGAAATTTATTGTGCGATCTTTTGAAATTTAAATTATTAAATTAAATTTTTCCAATATTTACAAATTTTTCTCATCCGCATCTTTTTCATTTCTTCCTCTTCATTCAGTCGAGTTATTGACAAAATCGATCAGTCGGAATTCGAAGGCTTTGAGTATGTGAATCCCCTGCTGATGTCATTGGAGGATTGTGTTTGACATCACGAGTCGTGTGAATTGCATCCCTACAACATGCGTGTAAGTTTTAGATGTAATTAAACTCTTAATTTAATTTTAACGTGAAAACGTTGTTAAAATCTATGCCAGCTTTTGTGTATTCAATACATTTAATCGGCCACTTGGCAATATCGTATCATTAATAAAATAAAATATAAGTAGCCGTGAAGTAGTGAAGCCGTCGAATATTTAGCATTGGCGTCTATATTTCTACCGCCTTTCGGAGGCATTAGATCTCATAGTAGTCACGGTACCAAGGGTTGAGACAGGTACCACGGAGATGAGAACAAACTTCCGGGTATTCGCCACTTGTGGTGCATCACATCGGTTCTCATAATTTATGTTGGACTCGTGGGGGTTGCGGTTGCTTATGCTAGAGGCTACCGTCGGTCGGGTTGTCCCGAAACAGCTACTGATGGTGATAATTTTAGTAGTTGGTCCTCAAATTCTGAATTTGTGTTAATAATGGTGTTATGGTATCAGGTCGGTTTTTCCATGATACCAAAACATCTAAACAAAGCATAATGATGTGGTGCCATATCGTGGAATTAGATCCGGTGGTTAGATTTCGGTGGTTCGTTTTTTCACCAAGATGTTTAGAGGAGAAATCACACATTCTTCTCCTAGAGGATACTTGGTTTCGGTAGATTTCAGGCTACGTGATGCATGTGCGACACTTTTAGGCGACTCATCCGCAAGTTTTTCTGGGCGAATCGCTATTGATTCTTGCTCACCAATCGTCCATCACTTTTCGAAGACGAATGTGGAGTAACAAATTATTTCATCGGTAAATTCGCAGGCAATAAAATAACTATATCACTGCCGATTGTTTTCTTCTTCCCGAAATGCAATTGTTTCCTTCATTTTCTCATTTCAGTTATATGGAGAGGATTCCAGTGACTACGATTCTGTTGCTGATGATTTAAGTATTCTGCAATTAACTGCTCAGGCAGCAAATGATAATCTAGCAAATAGCGGTAATAATCATCATAATGGTAATATTAATAATCACAACTCTAACAACAACAATAAAAGTCTACTTCAGCACATGTTTTGCCTTCCATTAAATTAAGAAAAAAGTGATGTCGAGAGAAGAAAAAAAAAAATAAAAAAAAAAAATTTAAAAAAAAAAAAATAAAAAACAAAAAAGAATGGGAAATAACAAAAGTGAAGAACTTATATATACTGCGAAAAATTAATTAAATAAGAAAACACACAAAATTATTGGAATTTAAACTTATGAAAGCAAACTAGAAAATCACAATTTCCAATTATTTTAAAGAAACAGAAAATTAGAAATTATAGCAAAATTTCACCTACTATGTAACTATTTATTTTCTTTACAATAACTGCAAAAGTGTTGACAATTTCATGCAAATCATGCAATACTTCAAATTAAAATAGAAGAAAAAATATCAAACTCTTTTTGAAAGTAAACCGAAAAATAAAGAAAATATTTAAAGTTGTAACCAGAAAAATAATGTTGCTCTCAAAATTAAATTAAAAGTTAAAAATTTAAAGTTTCTAAATTTATTAGTTGTATTAAAAACAATTCAGCAAGCAACAACACTATAGTAAATAGATTAGTCTTTTTTGTTCTAAAATGGAAATAATTAGAGGAATCAAAATTAGAAAGGAAATGCAATAAAGAAAACATAAAATTAATAGGAAAAATTTAAAGAAGATTATAGAGAAAAAATGCAATAGTAAAGATGATTGCTAGTTAAAAATCTCCGATGGAAGAACACTGAAAAAAATGCAATTAAGCGTGATAAAAATAAACTCTATTTGTCGGAATGCAAAATAACAAAAACACAACTTCTAGTTAGTTATTCAGCTGTAGTAAAATTTATCAACAAGAAACACGCTGTAACGGTTTATAATATTTAGAGTTTTATTTTTTGTTTTAAAATTTGCGATGTTATAATTCTAGAAACCTAAAATGTTGATTAAAAGTTTCTATATTTTGTATTTTACTGCCTCCATTAATTTTCTTCGTCGTAATTAAATTTTGTCCAGCTCGGCTCACAGTTTTTGTATTGAGTTTTCAATTTTACTGTTTTTAATACTATTGTCATTTTACCAGCGCAGCCTTTACACTGTAAGCAGCCAAAGTATTTTTTATTAAAGCGTCTTTTAACAGATGTTTATATTTGAAAAATGTTTGTTGAAATTTTTTGTAGTTTAGTAATTTTTTACCGTTTTTTGTGAAATCATTATTAGCGAAAATAATTATTATTATTGGTTATAAAAACATTCCAAGTACTTATTAAAACATTAAATATAGTTTTTTTAGCAATTTTAATTCTTCATTCGTATAATACACATCAAGTATTAAACTCATCATTAATATAACCTAAAAAAGTTAAAATTAAATGAAAGAATATCGTGAAATTCTAAAGTGAAATCTAACGAACCGAAAATATTGATTGTTGACGTAAACGATGATGTGAAATACTAAACGAAGTTTTTAAAAGTTATGAACGTTTTAAAAAAACAAAAACATTATATTGCAAGAAATCATATATACGACAAAAAGTTTCAAAGCAACACAACTATTTATATTCTTAGCTAATATTTAATTATAATAATGAATTGCAGCTAAACTTAAATATGTTAGTTTCAAAGTAAACAAATATTCTTGTATTTCTAAAGTATTTTTGTATGTTTAACGAATCTTTGTAACAAACTGTGTCTGTATTTTATTGTGTAAAAAGGAGGATCAGAAGTTTTGTTAAGTTTTTGCCAGCTTTAAATTTAATTGTTGTCAGTTGAGAAATATGACGTAAAACAAAACAGACTTAAAATTATTAGGAAAAAAATTTTTCAGAACACTTTCTCATTATTGTTTTGTAGAACACATGAAATTAGCGAAATTAAAGTACGTTCATTACAAATAAGCTTCAACTGCATAGATTAGTTAATATTAATAATGAATAACGTTGTGACAAACATTTTTATGCACTTTTAAGGTAATTAAAAATCTACACTGCTAATGACGCGATTAGAATAAATTAAATTTAAACACTTATTGTAAAGAAAATATGGAGTAATTCAATTTTACATGCGTATTCAAAATGAGGCAAACTAAATTAAATAACAAATTTGAAAATGGCCTAGGATAATAAACATTCAAATATTTAAAGAGGAAATTGAGTAAATAATTAAGTTTTGTTAAATTCAAAACCAAAAATTCATTGCAAAATTTAAAAATAAGCAGAATTATTGTTTTATCTTAATTAATTTTATTTATCTTCTATCTTAACTTTGTTTAACTTTAATAAGATCAATAATTTTCTTAGCCTTAACGATTCCATTTATTTTGCATTACTTTTTATTTCATTTGAATTGTATTTGTTATAATTTTGAAAAAATTAATTAAATTAATGATTGTTATCTACCAAAATTGTATTTTTTTATTTTGTTTCCTTCACTTTTCTATTTGTCTATTAATTTAGTGTTAATTTACTATTTTTTATATTTTATAGTTTTTCACTAACGTGTTCTAACTAATTGCTAATAAACTTACAAACGCTTTCCAGATTTGGTAAATTTTTATTCTATTTTAGTTTTCTCAATGTAATTTTCAATATCCATTTTAACAGAAAATGTTCTAAAAATATCTAAATATAATTCAAATTAAAGTTGTAAACAATTAAGGCAACGTAATTAAAGCTGGCTAACGACAAAAACTAATACAACAAAAGTAAAAGCATGCAAATTACACTAAAAATATTTTAGCATTAAATAATATAAGAAAATTTAATGAGATAATTAAGAATACTTAAGTAGTTAAAAAAGTTAAAAGATATGAAAAATACTAACAGTTAACCAATTGTTTAATAATTTACATAAATTATTGCTTAAAAATTGCAATTTATTTTCTTACAATTTATTTAATTTTAAGCGGTAAATCTTGCTTATATTCAAAAAAAATCAGTAATAATTCAAAATAATTATTTTTATATTTATCCATCCATATTTTTAAATTTATCCAATTAATATTTTCACTATTCATTAATTTTATATTTTAAACTGTCGTTTACACATTTTGAAATTCTAAAATATTAGTAAAAATATAACTAAATATTAAGAAAAAAGATTACATATTTTTAATGCATATATTTAAGTTTAATCATAAGTTTTATCTTTTTATACAACATTTTACTTTGTATTTAATTGTGTTATTTGAAACAATGGCAACTTTTTTAAACTTCTACTGTTTTTATTAGTTTCCATTATTTTACTTGTAATTCTTAAGAAAACATTTTTATATCACAAAACATTATATACAAATTAAGAATATATTATCAGCATTAAATGAAACCAAGTTGATTGTAAACTTAAAATTTAAACATAATAATTACTAATAAAAATTATCAAAAAATATAATGTGTTTTCTGTGAATGGATCTCTTTGAGAAAATCTAGTAAGTCTAGATGGAGGCTACAAAATGTACTCGTGACATTTGCTTTACCTCCTGTTCGGTTAAAGAGAACCGCTATTTGTTCCATAATAAAATGGTGCTCAGAGGTGCCTTTGGTGAAAAGAGGTGCCTTTAAATTCACAGTGGGATGGTCAGGAGTTGGTTGGACACTTCTCATCCGGAGAGGTGGAAGGGACTGACCATATGCAGACAGTCGAGGGTTGTACTGCCCAAGCCAGCAATCAGATCAGCGACCTGGGTTCTTCAACTCAAGAGGAATAGACTAGCTGGTTAACCGCACTTGTGCCCGGACATGGCAACTTCAGATACCACCACAACAAGATGGGGCTTGCTCAGGGAGGGGTCTGTAGGTTGTGTATGGAGCAGGATGAGACTGCGGTGCACATAATGTGCCAATGTCCAGCACTGGCGAGCGACGAGAGGGTTGCCATTCTGGGTCGTATTATGTAGGGGACGACAGGATGGGTAATCCCACCCTCAAGGATATGCTGGCTGTAACACGAGACACAGTTATGTGGAGAGAAGTGGTGGCTTTTACTATACCAGGTGGCTTAGGTGGTCTATTTCGATTACCACCATTTGTGTGCATCAAAAATAACAATCAGTAACAATAAGTAGGATTATTAGTTCCTGAAGTGCAGCGGTTAGGAAAGTAAAAAGAAAGTAAAATCTACTTTCTAAAAGGTTTTTATTACTTATATTCTATCATGAAAACTGGTTAAAAAATTCGATTAGTAGCTACTTTTTAAAAAATGAAAAAAATCTACGTAGAAGTCGACTTTAAAGCTTAGGATAAAATAGAGCTTGGTTCCTGTATGATTTCGTAAAGCTTTGCCTCCGGCACAGGTTGACCATTTACGAGCAACGTGTGCAGGATACCCTCGCGTTTGTTGCCGCTAGATCGCGCCTGCAAGATAAACTCGTGTCCATCCTCTTCAAAGCGTGTGTCTGTACCGCCGTCGACAAACACAGCTTCCTCCTCACGTGGCCGGTCATTCAGTGATATGTTCAAAGAGTCCACCTCCAGAACAACTCGGTACTGGAAGCCATCCAATCTAATGACCCACAAACGGAAGGCTCTCGCTTGCTCTTCCGTATACTCTTCGTAGGGTTTGCCAGCGATGAAGAGTTGGTAATCATATTTGAAGCCCGGTGCCGGATCGACGCGTACAATGCAACGTGTTTCCTCGACGTAGAAAGAATCCTCGCCCACCAACTTGAACATCCAGTCGCGGCGCAAAACTTCCTGTAATTACGAAACAACAGGCAGGAGGATAAAAGAAGCAAGGGGAAGAAATAGTTTGTAGCCAAGTAGGAATGGCTACCCCAGATCGGCAGATATGAAGGCTCATTCCTTGAAGTAAAATTGAATTTCAGTACTTTTTACTACTCATTCACCCACCTTTCCGTTGACCCAGATCATGCGGCGCCCACTTGTCGTGCCGTGGTCTAGCTCGATGCGGTACACCTTGCCGTTCATTGGCACACACCACTTGGCTACGATGCTGGCCCTAGTGTAGCGACTCTCCTCCGATAAATGGTCGAGATTCATTATCGGTTTGTTCGGTAGATTTTCCAACTTCAGCGTGGGCGACAGGAAGGACATGGAGTTTATTCGTCTGCCTGCGGTAATACGAACGAATTAATGAAATTGACAGGAATCTGCCGCAGGTTTCACGGTTTCACTTGCTTAACCGGATTTGAGAGATTCCTTTTGCCATTCCATTTCATCACTTGCTCTGATGGTGAACGTGTTGTTCTTTTCTTTAAGTGTAATTCGGAGTGGATGAATTGCAAGTGAGGAAAGAGCTCACAAAATTAATAAGGAACTTGTTAGAGTCCAAAAATAGAAAATGACAACCAAAATAAAATTGCAAGCTAAAGTTCTCGTAAACTTGAACTATTTTACGGATTTTAAGTTTAGAAAGATTTGAAATATTCAGCAGAAATTTAGAATATCATAAATTCCATTAATTAATAGTTCTTTACTTAATTAATTCATTAGTTTATTGAAAAAGTTAGGTTCCATTTTAATAATATCCTCCTCTTTTTAAGGGATCACAAGTCGTTCCGCCGCTGTAATTAGCCTCCTCTACAACTGAAACTGGCTCGTCCACATAATTTGAAGTAATGATTTATTCAAAACAACTTCCACTATTCGTTGTTTGTTGTCCTTTTTTGTAACTTTTAATAGTGTAATTTAAAGAGGCAACAAAATCGATACAATTTTTAAGGATGTCTTAAAATGCAAAGATTTTTACTGACAAGCAATTAAAGAATTCACGAAAAACAGTTATTAACAACAAAATATTTCCGATAAGCAAGAAACCATGTTTTCGTAAAATTTAAAGTCTTTAGTATAACTTTTTTGACCAAAGCTTTCGGACTTTCTTTACTTTAGTACAACTTCCGGTTCAAAAAGTACTCGTAAACCAACTGAATGGCTTTTAAAAATACGTTGAATTGCGCGATATAACGAATTTTTCCATTCCTTTTTGTTATTTAGTATAGTAAAAATTAGCACAAGCCGTGAAAAGCCAACCTGAGATGAGTGCAATCGCACGAAATGCCTTTAAAGGATCCACTCGGCTTAAACCGCAGGCAGGCAGGCGGCTCTCCGCAAATTATTCAAACCGTTCGAGCGAGACTTTCGAAAACGACTAAATGAATGCGACCGAAATATGCGAGGCGACCACAAGGCGTAGTCAGCAGCGCTAACCGACGAGAATCAGGACGAGAAGACTTGGCGGGCAAGCAAGTCTTGGTTCGGCCGCCACAATTACTAACTGTTAGTACGCAAGGTGGTAAATATTTCGTGCCGCTGCGGGGGTTTAAATATGCATGTATGTGTGTGTGCGCGTAAACAGTGTCAGGTACGATTAAGCACCGCGTAGTATGCAGTGCTTTGCAAACAGAAATACAATTAAAAACGCATTCATATAAAAACACTCGGGCACACATGCAAACGCAAACAAACACACACATGCAAAACACACTCACAAACTCTGTATGTAGGAGTATATTTTCGTCAAGTGCTTGCATTCGTGTTTTTATGGCGGCGTGAGTAACACTCGAGCTTCAACTATTTCAGCCTTCACTGTTAGCCGTCATCGCAGACCGATGGCGCAAAAACTGCTAAAATAACAATATTAAAATTTGTACACTTCAGTTCATCCTTTCACCTCTGACCCTTGACTCCCATCCGGGTGCTGAGTGCCACAACAAATTTTTGTGTACTTCATGACTACAAAAACGGAAACCCAAACACGATGATGAAATAGGACAGCCGTGGAGTTTCGCTTATGTATGTGTGTGTGTGTGTGTGTGTGTGTGTTTTTTTTTGTTTTTGTCAGGTGGAATCCCGTCATGGCACTGCGCTAGTAACTCTGAGCAACAATAGCGTGGGTCTTCTACTCACTAAACCCACCTCGTTCACGTCCACCACTAGCGCTCCCCCCGCGGAACTACTGACTGGTATAACTTCCTGGTTAGCGATCACGTCACCTGCTTCTGCTTATATTAAGTCGTCATAACTGCTGCGGTGCTAACTTCAGCGTTTTGTCTTCGTTCAGCGTTTGTCTGTTCTCCGTATTTCTAACACCCGGGCGACACATGTGTCGATATTGCGCCAGTACTCCTCCCTCCTAAGCATGCACTCAACTATGTCGTGTGGCTCCGGCATTATTACGCGGTGAGTTCTGAAGCGTTGACATCGCAGATCGCGTGTTCTACATCTTCAGGATGAGTTGTCGAAACATAACCTCAGTTTTTGGTTCCTTCGTTTCTTTTTTGAATTACAATTTTGAGAAATACTTTTGCGGTTAAAAGTAATGAATAATTTTAACCCTCACTTTGTTCGAGCAGGAATAAAAGTAACTTTTTTTAAATTAAGTTCTTTCAATTGAGTTTCGTTTGTAAGAAAACATGGAAGTGAGGAGATTCGTAAGAACGCACGAAAGCATATTTAACGCAATAACATTGCATTTTTAATACATATGCATCCTCAAAAACCTACACACACACACATATATATATCTGTAGCTATAGCCTCATGCATACTTACATACACATGCACGCGAACTTAAAATATGCTTGCCGCCACATTTGCTTTAATTGTTATAAAGGAGGTTGGGCAGGACTTGACATCATCCTGCAATCGTAGAAGGAATCCGACTCGAAAACTAAGTAATGGAAAACAACGGTTAAAAGTAATTGCGGATTCGTATATGTAAATACATATGGCATGTCACACATGCATGTATGAGACGACTTGAATACTTCAAAGTGATTTATTCCGTTAGTTCACAGGAGGAGGCATGCAAACCCCGGCACTGAAGGCACGAAGTCACTGCAATAAAAGAAGCTCAAGGCCAACTTCAGGATTGGAAAACTTCACGCAGAACTGATTTTTGCATTTTTAAGGAAGTTTGTTGTGCGTTGTAGTTGGTTTTATGATCTTGCGTAAACCAAAACCATGACAAAAATATACAGGAACCGGAGCAGTCATAAACTTAATTTTCAAAATACATTAGCAATGACAAGTCATGCAATAATTAACGATTAGCGATATTTAATATCATTCAGTGCACTCGCCAATGTTGAGTATTAATTTCCCTCTTTTAGTCATTTTAATAATTTACAGTTGAAGGTTAGAAATCCAGATTGCACGAACTCTAATGACAAAGGATAAACTAAGGATAATCAGTTTAAGGCAACGAGACAATCTTACCATATGAATAAATTATCCAACACGAAGACTGGCGATAACGATTACGATCTTATGATACTTTTGGGTTTTTGCCACATGCCAGCAGTTACAGTGCAAGCAATGGAGAAAAATCAACATTCCGTTGGCAACCGTTAACGGAAAGGGATGTTTGAGATACAGGATAAACGTTAGAATAACTGTGGCGGGAGAAGGGGTTCAAATTCCTTCTAAAATTTAGAATCTTAAATTGTTAAACAGAAAGCTTTCGTAAAATTCCGATGCAGTAAATAGCTAAAAAGAAATTAATGGGTTAATAAGTAAATAAAATAGCTTTCAATTATTTTACTAAATTCATAAATTATAACAGATTTTATAATTGATTTATATAGATTTATAATTGATTTTGTAATTAACAAAAAGTAAATTAAAACCGAGTGAGTAAATATTTTTAAAAGTTGAATGAAAAGAAAACTCAGTAATTAAGTAAATAAAAAATAAATGAAAATATAAATAAATAAGTAAACATAAATAAATAATTTTCATCCAGAACTTGGATTTCATGGAAGTATATGAGCGAGAAAGCCAACACAAAGTGGAGGGTATGAGTATTCGTGCCTTCTGAGACTGTTGGGCCCCCATCTGGGTCAAATGTAAAGAATTGCCTTCTCGGTTCTAATTTTTGTTTTAAAAGATCGAGCATCTCTTGGTCTTTTATTAAACTTTTATCATTTTCATGCAGAACTTGGATTTCATGGAAGTATATGAGCGAGAAAGCCAACACAAAGTGGAGGGTATGAGTACTCGTGCCTTCTGAGACTGGTGGGCCCCCATCTGGGTCAAATGTAAAGAATTGCCTTCTCGGTTCTAAGTTTTGTTTTAAAAGATCGAGCATCTCTTGGTCTTTTATTAAACTTTTATCATTTTCATCCAGAACTTGGATTTCATGGAAGTATATGAGCGAGAAAGCCAACACAAAGTTGAGGGTATGAGTACTCGTGCCTTCTGAGACTGTTGGCCCCCCCTCTGGGTCAAATGTAAAGAATTGCCTTCTCGGTTCTAATTTTTGTTTTAAAAGATCGAGCATCTCTTGGTCTTTTATTAAACTTTTATCATTTTCATCCAGAACTTGGATTTCATGGAAGTATATGAGCGAGAAAGCCAACACAAAGTGGAGGGTATGAGTACTCGTGCCTTCTGAGACTGTTGGGCCCCCATCTGGGTCAAATGTAAAGAATTGTCTTCTCGGTTCTAATTTTTGTTTTAAAAGATCGAGCATCTCTTGGTCTTTTATTAAACTTTTATCATTTTCATCCAGAACTTGGATTTCATGGAAGTATATGAGCGAGAAAGCCAACACAAAGTTGAGGGTATGAGTACTCGTGCCTTCTGAGACTGTTGGCCCCCCCTCTGGGTCAAATGTAAAGAATTGTCTTCTCGGTTCTAATTTTTGTTTTAAAAGATCGAGCATCTCTTGGTCTTTTATTAAACTTTTATCATTTTCATCCAGAACTTGGATTTCATGGAAGTATATGAGCGAGAAAGCCAACACAAAGTTGAGGGTATGAGTACTCGTGCCTTCTGAGACTGTTGGGCCCCCATCTGGGTCAAATGTAAAGAATTGCCTTCTCGGTTCTAATTTTTGTTTTAAAAGATCGAGCATCTCTTGGTCTTTTATTAAACTTTTATCATTTTCATCCAGAACTTGGATTTCATGGAAGTATATGAGCGAGAAAGCCAGCACAAAGTTGAGGGTATGAGTACTCGTGCCTTCTGAGACTGTTGGGCCCCCATCTGGGTCAAATGTAAAGAATTGTCTTCTCGGTTCTAATTTTTGTTTTAAAAGATCGAGCATCTCTTGGTCTTTTATTAAACTTTTATCATTTTCATCCAGAACTTGGATTTCATGGAAGTATATGAGCGAGAAAGCCAACACAAAGTGGAGGGTATGAGTACTCGTGCCTTCTGAGACTGTTGGCCCCCACTCTGGGTCAAATGTAAAGAATTGCCTTCTCGGTTCTAATTTTTGTTTTAAAAGATCGAGCATCTCTTGGTCTTTTATTAAACCTTTATCATTTTCATCCAGAACTTGGATTTCATGGAAGTATATGAGCGAGAAAGCCAACACAAAGTGGAGGGTATGAGTACTCGTGCCTTCTGAGACTGTTGGCCCCCACTCTGGGTCAAATGTAAAGAATTGCCTTCTCGGTTCTAATTTTTGTTTTAAAAGATCGAGCATCTCTTGGTCTTTTATTAAACTTTTATCATTTTCATCTAGAACTTGGATTTCATGGAAGTATATGAGCGAGAAAGCCAACACAAAGTTGAGGGTATGAGTACTCGTGCCTTCTGAGACTGTTGGCCCCCACTCTGGGTCAAATGTAAAGAATTGCCTTCTCGGTTCTAATTTTTGTTTTAAAAGATCGAGCATCTCTTGGTCTTTTATTAAACTTTTATCATTTTCATCCAGAACTTGGATTTCATCGAAGTATATGAGCGAAAAAGCCCACACAAAGTTGAGGGTGTGAGTACTCGTGCCTTCTGAGACTGTTGGCCCCCACTCTGGGTCAAATGTAAAGAATTGCTTTCTCGGTTCTAATTTTTGTTTTAAAAGATCGAGCATCTCTTGGTCTTTTATTAAACTTTTATCATTTTCATCCAGAACTTGGATTTCATCGAAGTATATGAGCGAAAAAGCCCACACAAAGTTGAGGGTATGAGTACTCGTGCCTTCTGAGACTGTTGGCCCCCCTCTGGGTCAAATGTAAAGAATTGCCTTCTCGGTTCTAATTTTTGTTTTAAAAGATCGAGCATCTCTTGGTCTTTTATTAAACTTTTATCATTTTCATCCAGAACTTGGATTTCATGGAGTTATATGAGCGAGAAAGCCAACACAAAGTTGAGTGTATGACTACTCGTGCCTTCTGAGACTGTTGGCCCCCCCCCCCCTCTGGGTCAAATGTAAAGAATTGCCTTCTCGGTTCTAATTTTTGTTTTAAAAGATCGAGCATCTCTTGGTCTTTTATTAAACTTTTATCATTTTCATGCAGAACTTGGATTTCATGGAAGTATATGAGCGAGAAAGCCAACACAAAGTGGAGGGTATGAGTACTCGTGCCTTCTGAGACTGGTGGGCCCCCATCTGGGTCAAATGTAAAGAATTGCCTTCTCGGTTCTAATTTTTGTTTTAAAAGATCGAGCATCTCTTGGTCTTTTATTAAACTTTTATCATTTTCATCCAGAACTTGGATTTCATGGAAGTATATGAGCGAGAAAGCCAACACAAAGTTGAGGGTATGAGTATTCGTGCCTTCTGAGACTGTTGGGCCCCCATCTGGGTCAAATGTAAAGAATTGCCTTCTCGGTTCTAATTTTTGTTTTAAAAGATCGAGCATCTCTTGGTCTTTTATTAAACTTTTATCATTTTCATCCAGAACTTGGATTTCATGGAAGTATATGAGCGAGAAAGCCAACACAAAGTTGAGGGTATGAGTACTCGTGCCTTCTGAGACTGTTGGGCCCCCATCTGGGTCAAATGTAAAGAATTGCCTTCTCGGTTCTAATTTTTGTTTTAAAAGATCGAGCATCTCTTGGTCTTTTATTAAACTGTTATCATTTTCATCCAGAACTTGGATTTCATGGAAGTATATGAGCGAGAAAGCCAGCACAAAGTTGAGGGTATGAGTACTCGTGCCTTCTGAGACTGTTGGGCCCCCATCTGGGTCAAATGTAAAGAATTGCCTTCTCGGTTCTAATTTTTGTTTTAAAAGATCGAGCATCTCTTGGTCTTTTATTAAACTTTTATCATTTTCATCCAGAACTTGGATTTCATGGAAGTATATGAGCGAGAAAGCCAACACAAAGTTGAGGGTATGAGTACTCGTGCCTTCTGAGACTGTTGGGCCCCCATCTGGGTCAAATGTAAAGAATTGCCTTCTCGGTTCTAATTTTTGTTTTAAAAGATCGAGCATCTCTTGGTCTTTTATTAAACTTTTATCATTTTCATCCAGAACTTGGATTTCATGGAAGTATATGAGCGAGAAAGCCAACACAAAGTTGAGGGTATGAGTACTCGTGCCTTCTGAGACTGTTGGGCCCCCATCTGGGTCAAATGTAAAGAATTGCCTTCTCGGTTCTAATTTTTGTTTTAAAAGATCGAGCATCTCTTGGTCTTTTATTAAACTTTTATCATTTTCATCCAGAACTTGGATTTCATGGAAGTATATGAGCGAGAAAGCCAACACAAAGTTAAGGGTATGAGTACTCGTGCCTTCTGAGACTGTTGGGCCCCCATCTGGGTCAAATGTAAAGAATTGCCTTCTCGGTTCTAATTTTTGTTTTAAAAGATCGAGCATCTCTTGGTCTTTTATTAAACTTTTATCATTTTCATCCAGAACTTGGATTTCATGGAAGTATATGAGCGAGAAAGCCAACACAAAGTTGAGGGTATGAGTACTCGTGCCTTCTGAGACTGCTGGGCCCCCATCTGGGTCAAATGTAAAGAATTGCCTTCTCGGTTCTAATTTTTGTTTTAAAAGATCGAGCATCTCTTGGTCTTTTATTAAACTTTTATCATTTTCATCCAGAACTTGGATTTCATGGAAGTATATGAGCGAGAAAGCCAACACAAAGTTGAGGGTATGAGTACTCGTGCCTTCTGAGACTGTTGGCCCCCCCTCTGGGTCAAATGTAAAGAATTGCCTTCTCGGTTCTAATTTTTGTTTTAAAAGATCGAGCATCTCTTGGTCTTTTATTAAACTTTTATCATTTTCATCCAGAACTTGGATTTCATGGAAGTATATGAGCGAGAAAGCCAACACAAAGTTGAGGGTATGAGTACTCGTGCCTTCTGAGACTGTTGGGCCCCCATCTGGGTCAAATGTAAAGAATTGCCTTCTCGGTTCTAATTTTTGTTTTAAAAGATCGAGCATCTCTTGGTCTTTTATTAAACTTTTATCATTTTCATCCAGAACTTGGATTTCATGGAAGTATATGAGCGAGAAAGCCAACACAAAGTTGAGGGTATGAGTACTCGTGCCTTCTGAGACTGTTGGCCCCCCCTCTGGGTCAAATGTAAAGAATTGCCTTCTCGGTTCTAATTTTTGTTTTAAAAGATCGAGCATCTCTTGGTCTTTTATTAAACTTTTATCATTTTCATCCAGAACTTGGATTTCATGGAAGTATATGAGCGAGAAAGCCAACACAAAGTTGAGGGTATGAGTACTCGTGCCTTCTGAGACTGTTGGGCCCCCATCTGGGTCAAATGTAAAGAATTGCCTTCTCGGTTCTAATTTTTGTTTTAAAAGATCGAGCATCTCTTGGTCTTTTATTAAACTTTTATCATTTTCATCCAGAACTTGGATTTCATGGAAGTATATGAGCGAGAAAGCCAACACAAAGTTGAGGGTATGAGTACTCGTGCCTTCTGAGACTGTTGGGCCCCCATCTGGGTCAAATGTAAAGAATTGCCTTCTCGGTTCTAATTTTTGTTTTAAAAGATCGAGCATCTCTTGGTCTTTTATTAAACTTTTATCATTTTCATCCAGAACTTGGATTTCATGGAAGTATATGAGCGAGAAAGCCAACACAAAGTTGAGGGTATGAGTACTCGTGCCTTCTGAGACTGTTGGGCCCCCATCTGGGTCAAATGTAAAGAATTGCCTTCTCGGTTCTAATTTTTGTTTTAAAAGATCGAGCATCTCTTGGTCTTTTATTAAACTTTTATCATTTTCATCCAGAACTTGGATTTCATGGAAGTATATGAGCGAGAAAGCCAACACAAAGTTGAGGGTATGAGTACTCGTGCCTTCTGAGACTGTTGGGCCCCCCTCTGGGTCAAATGTAAAGAATTGCCTTCTCGGTTCTAATTTTTGTTTTAAAAGATCGAGCATCTCTTGGTCTTTTATTAAACTTTTATCATTTTCATCCAGAACTTGGATTTCATGGAAGTATATGAGCGAGAAAGCCAACACAAAGTTGAGGGTATGAGTACTCGTGCCTTCTGAGACTGTTGGGCCCCCATCTGGGTCAAATGTAAAGAATTGCCTTCTCGGTTCTAATTTTTGTTTTAAAAGATCGAGCATCTCTTGGTCTTTTATTAAACTTTTATCATTTTCATCCAGAACTTGGATTTCATGGAAGTATATGAGCGAGAAAGCCAACACAAAGTTGAGGGTATGAGTACTCGTGCCTTCTGAGACTGTTGGGCCCCCATCTGGGTCAAATGTAAAGAATTGCCTTCTCGGTTCTAATTTTTGTTTTAAAAGATCGAGCATCTCTTGGTCTTTTATTAAACTTTTATCATTTTCATCCAGAACTTGGATTTCATGGAAGTATATGAGCGAGAAAGCCAACACAAAGTTGAGGGTATGCGTACTCGTGCCTTCTGAGACTGTTGGGCCCCCATCTGGGTCAAATGTAAAGAATCGCCTTCTCGGTTCTAATTTTTGTTTTAAAAGATCGAGCATCTCTTGGTCTTTTATTAAACTTTTATCATTTTCATCCAGAACTTGGATTTCATGGAAGTATATGAGCGAGAAAGCCAACACAAAGTTGAGGGTATGAGTATTCGTGCCTTCTGAGACTGTTGGGCCCCCATCTGGGTCAAATGTAAAGAATTGCCTTCTCGGTTCTAATTTTTGTTTTAAAAGATCGAGCATCTCTTGGTCTTTTATTAAACTTTTATCATTTTCATCCAGAACTTGGATTTCATGGAAGTATATGAGCGAGAAAGCCAACACAAAGTTGAGGGTATGAGTACTCGTGCCTTCTGAGACTGTTGGGCCCCCATCTGGGTCAAATGTAAAGAATTGCCTTCTCGGTTCTAATTTTTGTTTTAAAAGATCGAGCATCTCTTGGTCTTTTATTAAACTTTTATCATTTTCATCCAGAACTTGGATTTCATGGAAGTATATGAGCGAGAAAGCCAACACAAAGTTGAGGGTATGAGTACTCGTGCCTTCTGAGACTGTTGGGCCCCCATCTGGGTCAAATGTAAAGAATTGCCTTCTCGGTTCTAATTTTTGTTTTAAAAGATCGAGCATCTCTTGGTCTTTTATTAAACTTTTATCATTTTCATCCAGAACTTGGATTTCATGGAAGTATATGAGCGAGAAAGCCAACACAAAGTTGAGGGTATGAGTACTCGTGCCTTCTGAGACTGTTGGGCCCCCATCTGGGTCAAATGTAAAGAATTGCCTTCTCGGTTCTAATTTTTGTTTTAAAAGATCGAGCATCTCTTGGTCTTTTATTAAACTTTTATCATTTTCATCCAGAACTTGGATTTCATGGAAGTATATGAGCGAGAAAGCCAACACAAAGTTGAGGGTATGAGTACTCGTGCCTTCTGAGACTGTTGGGCCCCCATCTGGGTCAAATGTAAAGAATTGCCTTCTCGGTTCTAATTTTTGTTTTAAAAGATCGAGCATCTCTTGGTCTTTTATTAAACTTTTATCATTTTCATCCAGAACTTGGATTTCATGGAAGTATATGAGCGAGAAAGCCAACACAAAGTTGAGGGTATGAGTACTCGTGCCTTCTGATACTGTTGGCCCCCCCTCTGGGTCAAATGTAAAGAATTGCCTTCTCGGTTCTAATTTTTGTTTTAAAAGATCGAGCATCTCTTGGTCTTTTATTAAACTTTTATCATTTTCATCCAGAACTTGGATTTCATGGAAGTATATGAGCGAGAAAGCCAACACAAAGTTGAGGGTATGAGTACTCGTGCCTTCTGAGACTGTTGGGCCCCCATCTGGGTCAAATGTAAAGAATTGCCTTCTCGGTTCTAATTTTTGTTTTAAAAGATCGAGCATCTCTTGGTCTTTTATTAAACTTTTATCATTTTCATCCAGAACTTGGATTTCATGGAAGTATATGAGCGAGAAAGCCAACACAAAGTTGAGGGTATGAGTACTCGTGCCTTCTGAGACTGTTGGGCCCCCATCTGGGTCAAATGTAAAGAATTGCCTTCTCGGTTCTAATTTTTGTTTTAAAAGATCGAGCATCTCTTGGTCTTTTATTAAACTTTTATCATTTTCATCTAGAACTTGGATTTCATGGAAGTATATGAGCGAGAAAGCCAACACAAAGTTGAGGGTATGAGTACTCGTGCCTTCTGAGACTGTTGGGCCCCCATCTGGGTCAAATGTAAAGAATTGCCTTCTCGGTTCTAATTTTTGTTTTAAAAGATCGAGCATCTCTTGGTCTTTTATTAAACTTTTATCATTTTCATCCAGAACTTGGATTTCATGGAAGTATATGAGCGAGAAAGCCAACACAAAGTTGAGGGTATGAGTACTCGTGCCTTCTGAGACTGTTGGGCCCCCATCTGGGTCAAATGTAAAGAATTGCCTTCTCGGTTCTAATTTTTGTTTTAAAAGATCGAGCATCTCTTGGTCTTTTATTAAACTTTTATCATTTTCATCCAGAACTTGGATTTCATGGAAGTATATGAGCGAGAAAGCCAACACAAAGTTGAGGGTATGAGTACTCGTGCCTTCTGAGACTGTTGGGCCCCCATCTGGGTCAAATGTAAAGAATTGCCTTCTCGGTTCTAATTTTTGTTTTAAAAGATCGAGCATCTCTTGGTCTTTTATTAAACTTTTATCATTTTCATCCAGAACTTGGATTTCATGGAAGTATATGAGCGAGAAAGCCAACACAAAGTTGAGGGTATGAGTACTCGTGCCTTCTGAGACTGTTGGGCCCCCATCTGGGTCAAATGTAAAGAATTGCCTTCTCGGTTCTAATTTTTGTTTTAAAAGATCGAGCATCTCTTGGTCTTTTATTAAACTTTTATCATTTTCATCCAGAACTTGGATTTCATGGAAGTATATGAGCGAGAAAGCCAGCACAAAGTTGAGGGTATGAGTACTCGTGCCTTCTGAGACTGTTGGGCCCCCATCTGGGTCAAATGTAAAGAATTGCCTTCTCGGTTCTAATTTTTGTTTTAAAAGATCGAGCATCTCTTGGTCTTTTATTAAACTTTTATCATTTTCATCCAGAACTTGGATTTCATGGAAGTATATGAGCGAGAAAGCCAACACAAAGTTGAGGGTATGAGTACTCGTGCCTTCTGAGACTGTTGGCCCCCCCTCTGGGTCAAATGTAAAGAATTGCCTTCTCGGTTCTAATTTTTGTTTTAAAAGATCGAGCATCTCTTGGTCTTTTATTAAACTTTTATCATTTTCATCCAGAACTTGGATTTCATGGAAGTATATGAGCGAGAAAGCCAACACAAAGTTGAGGGTATGAGTACTCGTGCCTTCTGAGACTGTTGGGCCCCCATCTGGGTCAAATGTAAAGAATTGCCTTCTCGGTTCTAATTTTTGTTTTAAAAGATCGAGCATATCTTGGTCTTTTATTAAACTTTTATCATTTTCATCCAGAACTTGGATTTCATGGAAGTATATGAGCGAGAAAGCCAACACAAAGTTGAGGGTATGAGTACTCGTGCCTTCTGAGACTGTTGGCCCCCCCTCTGGGTCAAATGTAAAGAATTGCCTTCTCGGTTCTAATTTTTGTTTTAAAAGATCGAGCATCTCTTGGTCTTTTATTAAACTTTTATCATTTTCATCCAGAACTTGGATTTCATGGAAGTATATGAGCGAGAAAGCCAACACAAAGTTGAGGGTATGAGTACTCGTGCCTTCTGAGACTGTTGGGCCCCCATCTGGGTCAAATGTAAAGAATTGCCTTCTCGGTTCTAATTTTTGTTTTAAAAGATCGAGCATCTCTTGGTCTTTTATTAAACTTTTATCATTTTCATCCAGAACTTGGATTTCATGGAAGTATATGAGCGAGAAAGCCAACACAAAGTTGAGGGTATGAGTACTCGTGCCTTCTGAGACTGTTGGGCCCCCATCTGGGTCAAATGTAAAGAATTGCCTTCTCGGTTCTAATTTTTGTTTTAAAAGATCGAGCATCTCTTGGTCTTTTATTAAACTTTTATCATTTTCATCCAGAACTTGGATTTCATGGAAGTATATGAGCGAGAAAGCCAGCACAAAGTTGAGGGTATGAGTACTCGTGCCTTCTGAGACTGTTGGGCCCCCATCTGGGTCAAATGTAAAGAATTGCCTTCTCGGTTCTAATTTTTGTTTTAAAAGATCGAGCATCTCTTGGTCTTTTATTAAACTTTTATCATTTTCATCCAGAACTTGGATTTCATGGAGTTATATGAGCGAGAAAGCCAATACGATGTTGAGTGTATGAGTACTCCTGCCTTCTGAGACTGCTGCTCCCCCTGGGTCAAATGTAAAGAATTGCCTTCTCGGTTCTAATTTTTGTTTTAAAAGATCGAGCATCTCTTGGTCTTTTATTAAACTTTTATCATTTTCATCCAGAACTTGGATTTCATGGAAGTATATGAGCGAGAAAGCCAGCACAAAGTTGAGGGTATGAGTACTCGTGCCTTCTGAGACTGTTGGGCCCCCATCTGGGTCAAATGTAAAGAATTGCCTTCTCGGTTCTAATTTTTGTTTTAAAAGATCGAGCATCTCTTGGTCTTTTATTAAACTTTTATCATTTTCATCCAGAACTTGGATTTCATGGAAGTATATGAGCGAGAAAGCCAACACAAAGTTGAGGGTATGAGTACTCGTGCCTTCTGAGACTGTTGGCCCCCCCCCCCCCCCTCTGGGTCAAATGTAAAGGATTGCCTTCTCGGTTCTAATTTTTGTTTTAAAAGATCGAGCATCTCTTGGTCTTTTATTAAACTTTTATCATTTTCATCCAGAACTTGGATTTCATGGAAGTATATGAGCGAGAAAGCCAACACAAAGTTGAGGGTATGAGTACTCGTGCCTTCTGAGACTGTTGGGCCCCCATCTGGGTCAAATGTAAAGAATTGCCTTCTCGGTTCTAATTTTTGTTTTAAAAGATCGAGCATCTCTTGGTCTTTTATTAAACTTTTATCATTTTCATCCAGAACTTGGATTTCATGGAAGTATATGAGCGAGAAAGCCAACACAAAGTTGAGGGTATGAGTACTCGTGCCTTCTGAGACTGTTGGGCCCCCATCTGGGTCAAATGTAAAGAATTGCCTTCTCGGTTCTAATTTTTGTTTTAAAAGATCGAGCATCTCTTGGTCTTTTATTAAACTTTTATCATTTTCATCCAGAACTTGGATTTCATGGAAGTATATGAGCGAGAAAGCCAACACAAAGTTGAGGGTATGAGTACTCGTGCCTTCTGAGACTGTTGGGCCCCCATCTGGGTCAATTGTAAAGAATTGCCTTCTCGGATCTCATTTTTGTTTTAAAAGATCGAGCGTCTCTTGGTCTTTTATTAAACTTTTATCATTTTCATCCAGAACTTGGATTTCATGGAAGTATATGAGCGAGAAAGCCAGCACAAAGTTGAGGGTATGAGTACTCGTGCCTTCTGAGACTGTTGGGCCCCCATCTGGGTCAAATGTAAAGAATTGCCTTCTCGGTTCTAATTTTTGTTTTAAAAGATCGAGCATCTCTTGGTCTTTTATTAAACTGTTATCATTTTCATCCAGAACTTGGATTTCATGGAAGTATATGAGCGAGAAAGCCAACACAAAGTTGAGGGTATGAGTACTCGTGCCTTCTGAGACTGTTGGGCCCCCATCTGGGTCAAATGTAAAGAATTGCCTTCTCGGTTCTAATTTTTGTTTTAAAAGATCGAGCATCTCTTGGTCTTTTATTAAACTTTTATCATTTTCATCCAGAACTTGGATTTCATGGAAGTATATGAGCGAGAAAGCCAACACAAAGTTGAGGGTATGAGTACTCGTGCCTTCTGAGACTGTTGGGCCCCCATCTGGGTCAAATGTAAAGAATTGCCTTCTCGGTTCTAATTTTTGTTTTAAAAGATCGAGCATCTCTTGGTCTTTTATTAAACTTTTATCATTTTCATCCAGAACTTGGATTTCATGGAAGTATATGAGCGAGAAAGCCAACACAAAGTTGAGGGTATGAGTACTCGTGCCTTCTGAGACTGTTGGGCCCCCATCTGGGTCAAATGTAAAGAATTGCCTTCTCGGTTCTAATTTTTGTTTTAAAAGATCGAGCATCTCTTGGTCTTTTATTAAACTTTTATCATTTTCATCCAGAACTTGGATTTCATGGAAGTATATGAGCGAGAAAGCCAGCACAAAGTTGAGGGTATGAGTACTCGTGCCTTCTGAGACTGTTGGGCCCCCATCTGGGTCAAATGTAAAGAATTGCCTTCTCGGTTCTAATTTTTGTTTTAAAAGATCGAGCATCTCTTGGTCTTTTATTAAACTTTTATCATTTTCATCCAGAACTTGGATTTCATGGAAGTATATGAGCGAGAAAGCCAACACAAAGTTGAGGGTATGAGTACTCGTGCCTTCTGAGACTGTTGGGCCCCCATCTGGGTCAAATGTAAAGAATTGCCTTCTCGGTTCTAATTTTTGTTTTAAAAGATCGAGCATCTCTTGGTCTTTTATTAAACTTTTATCATTTTCATCCAGAACTTGGATTTCATGGAAGTATATGAGCGAGAAAGCCAACACAAAGTTGAGGGTATGAGTACTCGTGCCTTCTGAGACTGTTGGGCCCCCATCTGGGTCAAATGTAAAGAATTGCCTTCTCGGTTCTAATTTTTGTTTTAAAAGATCGAGCATCTCTTGGTCTTTTATTAAACTTTTATCATTTTCATCCAGAACTTGGATTTCATGGAAGTATATGAGCGAGAAAGCCAACACAAAGTTGAGGGTATGAGTACTCGTGCCTTCTGAGACTGTTGGGCCCCCATCTGGGTCAAATGTAAAGAATTGCCTTCTCGGTTCTAATTTTTGTTTTAAAAGATCGAGCATCTCTTGGTCTTTTATTAAACTTTTATCATTTTCATCCAGAACTTGGATTTCATGGAAGTATATGAGCGAGAAAGCCAACACAAAGTTGAGGGTATGAGTACTCGTGCCTTCTGAGACTGTTGGGCCCCCATCTGGGTCAAATGTAAAGAATTGCCTTCTCGGTTCTAATTTTTGTTTTAAAAGATCGAGCATCTCTTGGTCTTTTATTAAACTTTTATCATTTTCATCCAGAACTTGGATTTCATGGAAGTATATGAGCGAGAAAGCCAGCACAAAGTTGAGGGTATGAGTACTCGTGCCTTCTGAGACTGTTGGGCCCCCATCTGGGTCAAATGTAAAGAATTGCCTTCTCGGTTCTAATTTTTGTTTTAAAAGATCGAGCATCTCTTGGTCTTTTATTAAACTTTTATCATTTTCATCCAGAACTTGGATTTCATGGAAGTATATGAGCGAGAAAGCCAACACAAAGTTGAGGGTATGAGTACTCGTGCCTTCTGAGACTGTTGGGCCCCCATCTGGGTCAAATGTAAAGAATTGCCTTCTCGGTTCTAATTTTTGTTTTAAAAGATCGAGCATCTCTTGGTCTTTTATTAAACTTTTATCATTTTCATCCAGAACTTGGATTTCATGGAAGTATATGAGCGAGAAAGCCAACACAAAGTTGAGGGTATGAGTACTCGTGCCTTCTGAGACTGTTGGGCCCCCATCTGGGTCAAATGTAAAGAATTGCCTTCTCGGTTCTAATTTTTGTTTTAAAAGATCGAGCATCTCTTGGTCTTTTATTAAACTTTTATCATTTTCATCCAGAACTTGGATTTCATGGAAGTATATGAGCGAGAAAGCCAACACAAAGTTGAGGGTATGAGTACTCGTGCCTTCTGAGACTGTTGGGCCCCCATCTGGGTCAAATGTAAAGAATTGCCTTCTCGGTTCTAATTTTTGTTTTAAAAGATCGAGCATCTCTTGGTCTTTTATTAAACTTTTATAATTTTCATCCAGAACTTGGATTTCATGGAAGTATATGAGCGAGAAAGCCAACACAAAGTTGAGGGTATGAGTACTCGTGCCTTCTGAGACTGTTGGCCCCCCCCCCCCTCTGGGTCAAATGTAAAGGATTGCCTTCTCGGTTCTAATTTTTGTTTTAAAAGATCGAGCATCTCTTGGTCTTTTATTAAACTTTTATCATTTTCATCCAGAACTTGGATTTCATGGAAGTATATGAGCGAGAAAGCCAACACAAAGTTGAGGGTATGAGTACTCGTGCCTTCTGAGACTGTTGGGCCCCCATCTGGGTCAAATGTAAAAAATCGCCTTCTCGGTTCTAACTTTTGTTTTAAAAGATCGAGCATCTCTTGGTCTTTTATTAAACTTTTATCATTTTCATCCAGAACTTGGATTTCATGGAAGTATATGAGCGAGAAAGCCAACACAAAGTTGAGGGTATGAGTACTCGTGCCTTCTGAGACTGTTGGGCCCCCATCTGGGTCAAATGTAAAGAATTGCCTTCTCGGTTCTAATTTTTGTTTTAAAAGATCGAGCATCTCTTGGTCTTTTATTAAACTTTTATCATTTTCATCCAGAACTTGGATTTCATGGAAGTATATGAGCGAGAAAGCCAGCACAAAGTTGAGGGTATGAGTACTCGTGCCTTCTGAGACTGTTGGGCCCCCATCTGGGTCAAATGTAAAGAATTGCCTTCTCGGTTCTAATTTTTGTTTTAAAAGATCGAGCATCTCTTGGTCTTTTATTAAACTTTTATCATTTTCATCCAGAACTTGGATTTCATGGAAGTATATGAGCCAGAAAGCCAGCACAAAGTTGAGGGTATGAGTACTCGTGCCTTCTGAGACTGTTGGGCCCCCATCTGGGTCAAATGTAAAGAATTGCCTTCTCGGTTCTAATTTTTGTTTTAAAAGATCGAGCATCTCTTGGTCTTTTATTAAACTTTTATCATTTTCATCCAGAACTTGGATTTCATGGAGTTATATGAGCGAGAAAGCCAATACGATGTTGAGTGTATGAGTACTCCTGCCTTCTGAGACTGCTGCTCCCCCTGGGTCAAATGTAAAGAATTGCCTTCTCGGTTCTAATTTTTGTTTTAAAAGATCGAGCATCTCTTGGTCTTTTATTAAACTTTTATCATTTTCATCCAGAACTTGGATTTCATGGAAGTATATGAGCGAGAAAGCCAACACAAAGTTGAGGGTATGAGTACTCGTGCCTTCTGAGACTGTTGGGCCCCCATCTGGGTCAAATGTAAAGAATTGCCTTCTCGGTTCTAATTTTTGTTTTAAAAGATCGAGCATCTCTTGGTCTTTTATTAAACTTTTATCATTTTCATCCAGAACTTGGATTTCATGGAGTTATATGAGCGAGAAAGCCAACACAAAGTTGAGGGTATGAGTACTCGTGCCTTCTGAGACTGTTGGGCCCCCATCTGGGTCAAATGTAAAGAATTGCCTTCTCGGTTCTAATTTTTGTTTTAAAAGATCGAGCATCTCTTGGTCTTTTATTAAACTTTTATCATTTTCATCCAGAACTTGGATTTCATGGAGTTATATGAGCGAGAAAGCCAGCACAAAGTTGAGGGTATGAGTACTCGTGCCTTCTGAGACTGTTGGGCCCCCATCTGGGTCAATTGTAAAGAATTGCCTTCTCGGATCTCATTTTTGTTTTAAAAGATCGAGCGTCTCTTGGTCTTTTATTAAACTTTTATCATTTTCATCCAGAACTTGGATTTCATGGAAGTATATGAGCGAGAAAGCCAGCACAAAGTTGAGGGTATGAGTACTCGTGCCTTCTGAGACTGTTGGGCCCCCATCTGGGTCAAATGTAAAGAATTGCCTTCTCGGTTCTAATTTTTGTTTTAAAAGATCGAGCATCTCTTGGTCTTTTATTAAACTGTTATCATTTTCATCCAGAACTTGGATTTCATGGAAGTATATGAGCGAGAAAGCCAACACAAAGTTGAGGGTATGAGTACTCGTGCCTTCTGAGACTGTTGGGCCCCCATCTGGGTCAAATGTAAAGAATTGCCTTCTCGGTTCTAATTTTTGTTTTAAAAGATCGAGCATCTCTTGGTCTTTTATTAAACTTTTATCATTTTCATCCAGAACTTGGATTTCATGGAAGTATATGAGCGAGAAAGCCAACACAAAGTTGAGGGTATGAGTACTCGTGCCTTCTGAGACTGTTGGGCCCCCATCTGGGTCAAATGTAAAGAATTGCCTTCTCGGTTCTAATTTTTGTTTTAAAAGATCGAGCGTCTCTTGGTCTTTTATTAAACTTTTATCATTTTCATCCAGAACTTGGATTTCATGGAAGTATATGAGCGAGAAAGCCAGCACAAAGTTGAGGGTATGAGTACTCGTGCCTTCTGAGACTGTTGGGCCCCCATCTGGGTCAAATGTAAAGAATTGCCTTCTCGGATCTCATTTTTGTTTTAAAAGATCGAGCGTCTCTTGGTCTTTTATTAAACTTTTATCATTTTCATCCAGAACTTGGATTTCATGGAAGTATATGAGCGAGAAAGCCAGCACAAAGTTGAGGGTATGAGTACTCGTGCCTTCTGAGACTGTTGGGCCCCCATCTGGGTCAAATGTAAAGAATTGCCTTCTCGGTTCTAATTTTTGTTTTAAAAGATCGAGCATCTCTTGGTCTTTTATTAAACTGTTATCATTTTCATCCAGAACTTGGATTTCATGGAAGTATATGAGCGAGAAAGCCAACACAAAGTTGAGGGTATGAGTACTCGTGCCTTCTGAGACTGTTGGGCCCCCATCTGGGTCAAATGTAAAGAATTGCCTTCTCGGTTCTAATTTTTGTTTTAAAAGATCGAGCATCTCTTGGTCTTTTATTAAACTTTTATCATTTTCATCCAGAACTTGGATTTCATGGAAGTATATGAGCGAGAAAGCCAACACAAAGTTGAGGGTATGAGTACTCGTGCCTTCTGAGACTGTTGGGCCCCCATCTGGGTCAAATGTAAAGAATTGCCTTCTCGGTTCTAATTTTTGTTTTAAAAGATCGAGCATCTCTTGGTCTTTTATTAAACTTTTATCATTTTCATCCAGAACTTGGATTTCATGGAAGTATATGAGCGAGAAAGCCAGCACAAAGTTGAGGGTATGAGTACTCGTGCCTTCTGAGACTGTTGGGCCCCCATCTGGGTCAATTGTAAAGAATTGCCTTCTCGGATCTCATTTTTGTTTTAAAAGATCGAGCGTCTCTTGGTCTTTTATTAAACTTTTATCATTTTCATCCAGAACTTGGATTTCATGGAAGTATATGAGCGAGAAAGCCAGCACAAAGTTGAGGGTATGAGTACTCGTGCCTTCTGAGACTGTTGGGCCCCCATCTGGGTCAAATGTAAAGAATTGCCTTCTCGGTTCTAATTTTTGTTTTAAAAGATCGAGCATCTCTTGGTCTTTTATTAAACTGTTATCATTTTCATCCAGAACTTGGATTTCATGGAAGTATATGAGCGAGAAAGCCAACACAAAGTTGAGGGTATGAGTACTCGTGCCTTCTGAGACTGTTGGGCCCCCATCTGGGTCAAATGTAAAGAATTGCCTTCTCGGTTCTAATTTTTGTTTTAAAAGATCGAGCATCTCTTGGTCTTTTATTAAACTTTTATCATTTTCATCCAGAACTTGGATTTCATGGAAGTATATGAGCGAGAAAGCCAACACAAAGTTGAGGGTATGAGTACTCGTGCCTTCTGAGACTGTTGGGCCCCCATCTGGGTCAAATGTAAAGAATTGCCTTCTCGGTTCTAATTTTTGTTTTAAAAGATCGAGCATCTCTTGTTCTTTTATTAAACTTTTATCATTTTCATCCAGAACTTGGATTTCATGGAAGTATATGAGCGAGAAAGCCAACACAAAGTTGAGGGTATGAGTACTCGTGCCTTCTGAGACTGTTGGGCCCCCATCTGGGTCAAATGTAAAGAATTGCCTTCTCGGTTCTAATTTTTGTTTTAAAAGATCGAGCATCTCTTGGTCTTTTATTAAACTTTTATCATTTTCATCCAGAACTTGGATTTCATGGAAGTATATGAGCGAGAAAGCCAGCACAAAGTTGAGGGTATGAGTACTCGTGCCTTCTGAGACTGTTGGGCCCCCATCTGGGTCAAATGTAAAGAATTGCCTTCTCGGTTCTAATTTTTGTTTTAAAAGATCGAGCATCTCTTGGTCTTTTATTAAACTTTTATAATTTTCATCCAGAACTTGGATTTCATGGAAGTATATGAGCGAGAAAGCCAACACAAAGTTGAGGGTATGAGTACTCGTGCCTTCTGAGACTGTTGGGCCCCCATCTGGGTCAAATGTAAAGAATTGCCTTCTCGGTTCTAATTTTTGTTTTAAAAGATCGAGCATCTCTTGGTCTTTTATTAAACTTTTATCATTTTCATCCAGAACTTGGATTTCATGGAAGTATATGAGCGAGAAAGCCAACACAAAGTTGAGGGTATGAGTACTCGTGCCTTCTGAGACTGTTGGCCCCCCCCCCTCTGGGTCAAATGTAAAGGATTGCCTTCTCGGTTCTAATTTTTGTTTTAAAAGATCGAGCATCTCTTGGTCTTTTATTAAACTTTTATCATTTTCATCCAGATCTTGGATTTCATGGAAGTATATGAGCGAGAAAGCCAACACAAAGTTGAGGGTATGAGTACTCGTGCCTTCTGAGACTGTTGGGCCCCCATCTGGGTCAAATGTAAAAAATCGCCTTCTCGGTTCTAACTTTTGTTTTAAAAGATCGAGCATCTCTTGGTCTTTTATTAAACTTTTATCATTTTCATCCAGAACTTGGATTTCATGGAAGTATATGAGCGAGAAAGCCAACACAAAGTTGAGGGTATGAGTACTCGTGCCTTCTGAGACTGTTGGGCCCCCATCTGGGTCAAATGTAAAGAATTGCCTTCTCGGTTCTAATTTTTGTTTTAAAAGATCGAGCATCTCTTGGTCTTTTATTAAACTTTTATCATTTTCATCCAGAACTTGGATTTCATGGAAGTATATGAGCGAGAAAGCCAGCACAAAGTTGAGGGTATGAGTACTCGTGCCTTCTGAGACTGTTGGGCCCCCATCTGGGTCAAATGTAAAGAATTGCCTTCTCGGTTCTAATTTTTGTTTTAAAAGATCGAGCATCTCTTGGTCTTTTATTAAACTTTTATCATTTTCATCCAGAACTTGGATTTCATGGAAGTATATGAGCCAGAAAGCCAGCACAAAGTTGAGGGTATGAGTACTCGTGCCTTCTGAGACTGTTGGGCCCCCATCTGGGTCAAATGTAAAGAATTGCCTTCTCGGTTCTAATTTTTGTTTTAAAAGATCGAGCATCTCTTGGTCTTTTATTAAACTTTTATCATTTTCATCCAGAACTTGGATTTCATGGAGTTATATGAGCGAGAAAGCCAATACGATGTTGAGTGTATGAGTACTCCTGCCTTCTGAGACTGCTGCTCCCCCTGGGTCAAATGTAAAGAATTGCCTTCTCGGTTCTAATTTTTGTTTTAAAAGATCGAGCATCTCTTGGTCTTTTATTAAACTTTTATCATTTTCATCCAGAACTTGGATTTCATGGAAGTATATGAGCGAGAAAGCCAACACAAAGTTGAGGGTATGAGTACTCGTGCCTTCTGAGACTGTTGGGCCCCCATCTGGGTCAAATGTAAAGAATTGCCTTCTCGGTTCTAATTTTTGTTTTAAAAGATCGAGCATCTCTTGGTCTTTTATTAAACTTTTATCATTTTCATCCAGAACTCGGATTTCATGGAAGTATATGAGCGAGAAAGCCAGCACAAAGTTGAGGGTATGAGTACTCGTGCCTTCTGAGACTGTTGGGCCCCCATCTGGGTCTAATGTAAAGAATTGCCTTCTCGGTTCTAATTTTTGTTTTAAAAGATCGAGCATCTCTTGGTCTTTTATTAAACTTTTATCATTTTCATCCAGAACTTGGATTTCATGGAAGTATATGAGCCAGAAAGCCAGCACAAAGTTGAGGGTATGAGTACTCGTGCCTTCTGAGACTGTTGGGCCCCCATCTGGGTCAAATGTAAAGAATTGCCTTCTCGGTTCTAATTTTTGTTTTAAAAGATCGAGCATCTCTTGGTCTTTTATTAAACTTTTATCATTTTCATCCAGAACTTGGATTTCATGGAGTTATATGAGCGAGAAAGCCAATACGATGTTGAGTGTATGAGTACTCCTGCCTTCTGAGACTGCTGCTCCCCCTGGGTCAAATGTAAAGAATTGCCTTCTCGGTTCTAATTTTTGTTTTAAAAGATCGAGCATCTCTTGGTCTTTTATTAAACTTTTATCATTTTCATCCAGAACTTGGATTTCATGGAAGTATATGAGCGAGAAAGCCAACACAAAGTTGAGGGTATGAGTACTCGTGCCTTCTGAGACTGTTGGCCCCCCCTCTGGGTCAAATGTAAAGAATTGCCTTCTCGGTTCTAATTTTTGTTTTAAAAGATCGAGCATCTCTTGGTCTTTTATTAAACTTTTATCATTTTCATCCAGAACTTGGATTTCATGGAAGTATATGAGCGAGAAAGCCAACACAAAGTTGAGGGTATGAGTACTCGTGCCTTCTGAGACTGTTGGGCCCCCATCTGGGTCAAATGTAAAGAATTGCCTTCTCGGTTCTAATTTTTGTTTTAAAAGATCGAGCATCTCTTGGTCTTTTATTAAACTTTTATCATTTTCATCCAGAACTTGGATTTCATGGAAGTATATGAGCGAGAAAGCCAACACAAAGTTGAGGGTATGAGTACTCGTGCCTTCTGAGACTGTTGGCCCCCCCTCTGGGTCAAATGTAAAGAATTGCCTTCTCGGTTCTAATTTTTGTTTTAAAAGATCGAGCATCTCTTGGTCTTTTATTAAACTTTTATCATTTTCATCCAGAACTTGGATTTCATGGAAGTATATGAGCGAAAGCCAACACAAAGTTGAGGGTATGAGTACTCGTGCCTTCTGAGACTGTTGGCCCCCCCTCTGGGTCAAATGTAAAGAATTGCCTTCTCGGTTCTAATTTTTGTTTTAAAAGATCGAGCATCTCTTGGTCTTTTATTAAACTTTTATCATTTTCATCCAGAACTTGGATTTCATGGAAGTATATGAGCGAGAAAGCCAGCACAAAGTTGAGGGTATGAGTACTCGTGCCTTCTGAGACTGTTGGGCCCCCATCTGGGTCAAATGTAAAGAATTGCCTTCTCGGTTCTAATTTTTGTTTTAAAAGATCGAGCATCTCTTGGTCTTTTATTAAACTGTTATCATTTTCATCCAGAACTTGGATTTCATGGAAGTATATGAGCGAGAAAGCCAACACAAAGTTGAGGGTATGAGTACTCGTGCCTTCTGAGACTGTTGGGCCCCCATCTGGGTCAAATGTAAAGAATTGCCTTCTCGGTTCTAATTTTTGTTTTAAAAGATCGAGCATCTCTTGGTCTTTTATTAAACTTTTATAATTTTCATCCAGAACTTGGATTTCATGGAAGTATATGAGCCAGAAAGCCAGCACAAAGTTGAGGGTATGAGTACTCGTGCCTTCTGAGACTGTTGGGCCCCCATCTGGGTCAAATGTAAAGAATTGCCTTCTCGGTTCTAATTTTTGTTTTAAAAGATCGAGCATCTCTTGGTCTTTTATTAAACTTTTATCATTTTCATCCAGAACTTGGATTTCATGGAAGTATATGAGCCAGAAAGCCAGCACAAAGTTGAGGGTATGAGTACTCGTGCCTTCTGAGACTGTTGGGGCCCCCATCTGGGTCAAATGTAAAGAATTGCCTTCTCGGTTCTAATTTTTGTTTTAAAAGATCGAGCATCTCTTGGTCTTTTATTAAACTTTTATCATTTTCATCCAGAACTTGGATTTCATGGAAGTATATGAGCGAGAAAGCCAGCACAAAGTTGAGGGTATGAGTACTCGTGCCTTCTGAGACTGTTGGGCCCCCATCTGGGTCAATTGTAAAGAATTGCCTTCTCGGATCTCATTTTTGTTTTAAAAGATCGAGCGTCTCTTGGTCTTTTATTAAACTTTTATCATTTTCATCCAGAACTTGGATTTCATGGAAGTATATGAGCGAGAAAGCCAGCACAAAGTTGTGGGTATGAGTACTCGTGCCTTCTGAGACTGTTGGGCCCCCATCTGGGTCAAATGTAAAGAATTGCCTTCTCGGTTCTAATTTTTGTTTTAAAAGATCGAGCATCTCTTGGTCTTTTATTAAACTGTTATCATTTTCATCCAGAACTTGGATTTCATGGAAGTATATGAGCGAGAAAGCCAACACAAAGTTGAGGGTATGAGTACTCGTGCCTTCTGAGACTGTTGGGCCCCCATCTGGGTCAAATGTAAAGAATTGCCTTCTCGGTTCTAATTTTTGTTTTAAAAGATCGAGCATCTCTTGGTCTTTTATTAAACTTTTATCATTTTCATCCAGAACTTGGATTTCATGGAAGTATATGAGCGAGAAAGCCAACACAAAGTTGAGGGTATGAGTACTCGTGCCTTCTGAGACTGTTGGGCCCCCATCTGGGTCAAATGTAAAGAATTGCCTTCTCGGTTCTAATTTTTGTTTTAAAAGATCGAGCATCTCTTGGTCTTTTATTAAACTTTTATCATTTTCATCCAGAACTTGGATTTCATGGAAGTATATGAGCGAGAAAGCCAACACAAAGTTGAGGGTATGAGTACTCGTGCCTTCTGAGACTGTTGGGCCCCCATCTGGGTCAAATGTAAAGAATTGCCTTCTCGGTTCTAATTTTTGTTTTAAAAGATCGAGCATCTCTTGGTCTTTTATTAAACTTTTATCATTTTCATCCAGAACTTGGATTTCATGGAAGTATATGAGCGAGAAAGCCAACACAAAGTTGAGGGTATGAGTACTCGTGCCTTCTGAGACTGTTGGGCCCCCATCTGGGTCAAATGTAAAGAATTGCCTTCTCGGTTCTAATTTTTGTTTTAAAAGATCGAGCATCTCTTGGTCTTTTATTAAGCTTTTATCATTTTCATCCAGAACTTGGATTTCATGGAAGTATATGAGCGAGAAAGCCAACACAAAGTTGAGGGTATGAGTACTCGTGCCTTCTGAGACTGTTGGGCCCCCATCTGGGTCAAATGTAAAGAATTGCCTTCTCGGTTCTAATTTTTGTTTTAAAAGATCGAGCATCTCTTGGTCTTTTATTAAACTTTTATCATTTTCATCCAGAACTTGGATTTCATGGAAGTATATGAGCGAGAAAGCCAACACAAAGTTGAGGGTATGAGTACTCGTTCCTTCTGAGACTGTTGGGCCCCCATCTGGGTCAAATGTAAAGAATTGCCTTCTCGGTTCTAATTTTTGTTTTAAAAGATCGAGCATCTCTTGGTCTTTTATTAAACTTTTATCATTTTCATCCAGAACTTGGATTTCATGGAAGTATATGAGCGAGAAAGCCAACACAAAGTTGAGGGTATGAGTACTCGTGCCTTCTGAGACTGTTGGGCCCCCATCTGGGTCAAATGTAAAGAATTGCCTTCTCGGTTCTAATTTTTGTTTTAAAAGATCGAGCATCTCTTGGTCTTTTATTAAACTTTTATCATTTTCATCCAGAACTTGGATTTCATGGAAGTATATGAGCGAGAAAGCCAACACAAAGTTGAGGGTATGAGTACTCGTTCCTTCTGAGACTGTTGGGCCCCCATCTGGGTCAAATGTAAAGAATTGCCTTCTCGGTTCTAATTTTTGTTTTAAAAGATCGAGCATCTCTTGGTCTTTTATTAAACTTTTATCATTTTCATCCAGAACTTGGATTTCATGGAAGTATGTATATGAGCGAGAAAGCCAACACAAAGTTGAGGGTATGAGTACTCGTGCCTTCTGAGACTGTTGGCCCCCCCCCTCTGGGTCAAATGTAAAGGATTGCCTTCTCGGTTCTAATTTTTGTTTTAAAAGATCGAGCATCTCTTGGTCTTTTATTAAACTTTTATCATTTTCATCCAGAACTTGGATTTCATGGAAGTATATGAGCGAGAAAGCCAACACAAAGTTGAGGGTATGAGTACTCGTGCCTTCTGAGACTGTTGGGCCCCCATCTGGGTCAAATGTAAAAAATCGCCTTCTCGGTTCTAATTTTTGTTTTAAAAGATCGAGCATCTCTTGGTCTTTTATTAAACTTTTATCATTTTCATCCAGAACTTGGATTTCATGGAAGTATATGAGCGAGAAAGCCAACACAAAGTTGAGGGTATGAGTACTCGTGCCTTCTGAGACTGTTGGGCCCCCATCTGGGTCAAATGTAAAGAATTGCCTTCTCGGTTCTAATTTTTGTTTTAAAAGATCGAGCATCTCTTGGTCTTTTATTAAACTTTTATCATTTTCATCCAGAACTTGGATTTCATGGAAGTATATGAGCCAGAAAGCCAACACAAAGTTGAGGGTATGAGTACTCGTGCCTTCTGAGACTGTTGGGCCCCCATCTGGGTCAAATGTAAAGAATTGCCTTCTCGGTTCTAATTTTTGTTTTAAAAGATCGAGCATCTCTTGGTCTTTTATTAAACTTTTATCATTTTCATCCAGAACTTGGATTTCATGGAAGTATATGAGCGAGAAAGCCAGCACAAAGTTGAGGGTATGAGTACTCGTGCCTTCTGAGACTGTTGGGCCCCCATCTGGGTCAAATGTAAAGAATTGCCTTCTCGGTTCTAATTTTTGTTTTAAAAGATCGAGCATCTCTTGGTCTTTTATTAAACTTTTATCATTTTCATCCAGAACTTGGATTTCATGGAAGTATATGAGCGAGAAAGCCAACACAAAGTTGAGGGTATGAGTACTCGTGCCTTCTGAGACTGTTGGGCCCCCATCTGGGTCAAATGTAAAGAATTGCCTTCTCGGTTCTAATTTTTGTTTTAAAAGATCGAGCATCTCTTGGTCTTTTATTAAACTTTTATCATTTTCATCCAGAACTTGGATTTCATGGAAGTATATGAGCCAGAAAGCCAACACAAAGTTGAGGGTATGAGTACTCGTGCCTTCTGAGACTGTTGGGCCCCCATCTGGGTCAAATGTAAAGAATTGCCTTCTCGGTTCTAATTTTTGTTTTAAAAGATCGAGCATCTCTTGGTCTTTTATTAAACTTTTATCATTTTCATCCAGAACTTGGATTTCATGGAAGTATATGAGCCAGAAAGCCAACACAAAGTTGAGGGTATGAGTACTCGTGCCTTCTGAGACTGTTGGGCCCCCATCTGGGTCAAATGTAAAGAATTGCCTTCTCGGTTCTAATTTTTGTTTTAAAAGATCGAGCATCTCTTGGTCTTTTATTAAACTTTTATCATTTTCATCCAGAACTTGGATTTCATGGAAGTATATGAGCGAGAAAGCCAACACAAAGTTGAGGGTATGAGTACTCGTGCCTTCTGAGACTGTTGGGCCCCCATCTGGGTCAAATGTAAAAAATCGCCTTCTCGGTTCTAATTTTTGTTTTAAAAGATCGAGCATCTCTTGGTCTTTTATTAAACTTTTATCATTTTCATCCAGAACTTGGATTTCATGGAAGTATATGAGCGAGAAAGCCAACACAAAGTTGAGGGTATGAGTACTCGTGCCTTCTGAGACTGTTGGGCCCCCATCTGGGTCAAATGTAAAGAATTGCCTTCTCGGTTCTAATTTTTGTTTTAAAAGATCGAGCATCTCTTGGTCTTTTATTAAACTTTTATCATTTTCATCCAGAACTTGGATTTCATGGAAGTATATGAGCCAGAAAGCCAACACAAAGTTGAGGGTATGAGTACTCGTTCCTTCTGAGACTGTTGGGCCCCCATCTGGGTCAAATGTAAAGAATTGCCTTCTCGGTTCTAATTTTTGTTTTAAAAGATCGAGCATCTCTTGGTCTTTTATTAAACTTTTATCATTTTCATCCAGAACTTGGATTTCATGGAAGTATATGAGCGAGAAAGCCAACACAAAGTTGAGGGTATGAGTACTCGTGCCTTCTGAGACTGTTGGGCCCCCATCTGGGTCAAATGTAAAGAATTGCCTTCTCGGTTCTAATTTTTGTTTTAAAAGATCGAGCATCTCTTGGTCTTTTATTAAACTTTTATCATTTTCATCCAGAACTTGGATTTCATGGAAGTATATGAGCCAGAAAGCCAACACAAAGTTGAGGGTATGAGTACTCGTGCCTTCTGAGACTGTTGGGCCCCCATCTGGGTCAAATGTAAAGAATTGCCTTCTCGGTTCTAATTTTTGTTTTAAAAGATCGAGCATCTCTTGGTCTTTTATTAAACTTTTATCATTTTCATCCAGAACTTGGATTTCATGGAAGTATATGAGCGAGAAAGCCAACACAAAGTTGAGGGTATGAGTACTCGTTCCTTCTGAGACTGTTGGGCCCCCATCTGGGTCAAATGTAAAGAATTGCCTTCTCGGTTCTAATTTTTGTTTTAAAAGATCGAGCATCTCTTGGTCTTTTATTAAACTTTTATCATTTTCATCCAGAACTTGGATTTCATGGAAGTATATGAGCCAGAAAGCCAACACAAAGTTGAGGGTATGAGTACTCGTGCCTTCTGAGACTGTTGGGCCCCCATCTGGGTCAAATGTAAAGAATTGCCTTCTCGGTTCTAATTTTTGTTTTAAAAGATCGAGCATCTCTTGGTCTTTTATTAAACTTTTATCATTTTCATCCAGAACTTGGATTTCATGGAAGTATATGAGCCAGAAAGCCAACACAAAGTTGAGGGTATGAGTACTCGTGCCTTCTGAGACTGTTGGGCCCCCATCTGGGTCAAATGTAAAAAATCGCCTTCTCGGTTCTAATTTTTGTTTTAAAAGATCGAGCATCTCTTGGTCTTTTATTAAACTTTTATCATTTTCATCCAGAACTTGGATTTCATGGAAGTATATGAGCGAGAAAGCCAACACAAAGTTGAGGGTATGAGTACTCGTGCCTTCTGAGACTGTTGGGCCCCCATCTGGGTCAAATGTAAAGAATTGCCTTCTCGGTTCTAATTTTTGTTTTAAAAGATCGAGCATCTCTTGGTCTTTTATTAAACTTTTATCATTTTCATCCAGAACTTGGATTTCATGGAAGTATATGAGCCAGAAAGCCAACACAAAGTTGAGGGTATGAGTACTCGTGCCTTCTGAGACTGTTGGGCCCCCATCTGGGTCAAATGTAAAGAATTGCCTTCTCGGTTCTAATTTTTGTTTTAAAAGATCGAGCATCTCTTGGTCTTTTATTAAACTTTTATCATTTTCATCCAGAACTTGGATTTCATGGAAGTATATGAGCGAGAAAGCCAACACAAAGTTGAGGGTATGAGTACTCGTGCCTTCTGAGACTGTTGGGCCCCCATCTGGGTCAAATGTAAAGAATTGCCTTCTCGGTTCTAATTTTTGTTTTAAAAGATCGAGCATCTCTTGGTCTTTTATTAAACTTTTATCATTTTCATCCAGAACTTGGATTTCATGGAAGTATATGAGCCAGAAAGCCAACACAAAGTTGAGGGTATGAGTACTCGTGCCTTCTGAGACTGTTGGGCCCCCATCTGGGTCAAATGTAAAGAATTGCCTTCTCGGTTCTAATTTTTGTTTTAAAAGATCGAGCATCTCTTGGACTTTTATTAAACTTTTATCATTTTCATCCAGAACTTGGATTTCATGGAAGTATATGAGCCAGAAAGCCAACACAAAGTTGAGGGTATGAGTACTCGTGCCTTCTGAGACTGTTGGGCCCCCATCTGGGTCAAATGTAAAAAATCGCCTTCTCGGTTCTAACTTTTGTTTTAAAAGATCGAGCATCTCTTGGTCTTTTATTAAACTTTTATCATTTTCATCCAGAACTTGGATTTCATGGAAGTATATGAGCGAGAAAGCCAACACAAAGTTGAGGGTATGAGTACTCGTGCCTTCTGAGACTGTTGGGCCCCCATCTGGGTCAAATGTAAAGAATTGCCTTCTCGGTTCTAATTTTTGTTTTAAAAGATCGAGCATCTCTTGGTCTTTTATTAAACTTTTATCATTTTCATCCAGAACTTGGATTTCATGGAAGTATATGAGCGAGAAAGCCAACACAAAGTTGAGGGTATGAGTACTCGTGCCTTCTGAGACTGTTGGGCCCCCATCTGGGTCAAATGTAAAAAATCGCCTTCTCGGTTCTAATTTTTGTTTTAAAAGATCGAGCATCTCTTGGTCTTTTATTAAACTTTTATCATTTTCATCCAGAACTTGGATTTCATGGAAGTATATGAGCGAGAAAGCCAACACAAAGTTGAGGGTATGAGTACTCGTGCCTTCTGAGACTGTTGGGCCCCCATCTGGGTCAAATGTAAAGAATTGCCTTCTCGGTTCTAATTTTTGTTTTAAAAGATCGAGCATCTCTTGGTCTTTTATTAAACTTTTATCATTTTCATCCAGAACTTGGATTTCATGGAAGTATATGAGCCAGAAAGCCAACACAAAGTTGAGGGTATGAGTACTCGTGCCTTCTGAGACTGTTGGGCCCCCATCTGGGTCAAATGTAAAGAATTGCCTTCTCGGTTCTAATTTTTGTTTTAAAAGATCGAGCATCTCTTGGTCTTTTATTAAACTTTTATCATTTTCATCCAGAACTTGGATTTCATGGAAGTATATGAGCGAGAAAGCCGGCACAAAGTTGAGGGTATGAGTACTCGTGCCTTCTGAGACTGTTGGGCCCCCATCTGGGTCAAATGTAAAGAATTGCCTTCTCGGTTCTAATTTTTGTTTTAAAAGATCGAGCATCTCTTGGTCTTTTATTAAACTTTTATCATTTTCATCCAGAACTTGGATTTCATGGAAGTATATGAGCGAGAAAGCCAACACAAAGTTGAGGGTATGAGTACTCGTGCCTTCTGAGACTGTTGGGCCCCCATCTGGGTCAAATGTAAAGAATTGCCTTCTCGGTTCTAATTTTTGTTTTAAAAGATCGAGCATCTCTTGGTCTTTTATTAAACTTTTATCATTTTCATCCAGAACTTGGATTTCATGGAAGTATATGAGCGAGAAAGCCAGCACAAAGTTGAGGGTATGAGTACTCGTGCCTTCTGAGACTGTTGGGCCCCCATCTGGGTCAAATGTAAAGAATTGCCTTCTCGGTTCTAATTTTTGTTTTAAAAGATCGAGCATCTCTTGGTCTTTTATTAAACTTTTATCATTTTCATCCAGAACTTGGATTTCATGGAAGTATATGAGCCAGAAAGCCAGCACAAAGTTGAGGGTATGAGTACTCGTGCCTTCTGAGACTGTTGGGCCCCCATCTGGGTCAAATGTAAAGAATTGCCTTCTCGGTTCTAATTTTTGTTTTAAAAGATCGAGCATCTCTTGGTCTTTTATTAAACTTTTATCATTTTCATCCAGAACTTGGAATTCGTGGAAGTATATGAGCGAGGAAGCCAACACAAAGTTGAGTATAATACACACATAAGCAAGTAAGTAAATAAGTACACGAAGAAGTAAATACGATAGATAAATAAATAAATGAAGAATAAATAAATGAGAAGGATATTAAACTAGCTATTTTCAATTTACTTTTATTATTGATTTCTTAAAATCTATTGAATTCTATTACTTTCAAACAGTAACATGGAATTTAGTTATGGCAGTCTTGAATTATTGCTAAAGTTTTCCCGTCTAAAAACTTTAAACTATCTTCAAATCTCCGGTTTAGAGATAAACTTTAAACGTCTGGTTGAAAGATCAACTAAAATTAATTTCACATGAAGATGGCAGCACTAGAACTCCGTTAAGCTGCGCTTATTAAACACAGCGTGAGTTCAATTTCTCACTGAACAAATCCTAACTTTGTTGAATTACTTATATATTAGAATGTTTAGAATTTAAATACTAATAAAAACTGCAAGGAGTCAAACTAATATATACATTCTGGCTGTATAGCCAACATTGTATTTAATTATGTTAGCCAGGGTATCACAAATGTACAAGTAGATAAAATTCAGTTATATATAAACAGAAATGTACCCAAAATAATACGAATGTACTGACTTGCAACCCTGTGGACCGTCACTAGCATTTCAGGTTCCGTATTTCCCTAGCGAGAGTTGTATCAAACAGAAACAAAATAGCAGCCTTGCGAAGTGTTTGTGTAACGGCGAGTCGAAAATAAGTAGCAAAGAACTGTTTTATGAATTTATTGGTGTTTTCAGTGCGTTTTGAATTATTTAGAAAACGAAGTAAGAATATAGACGCGATTTTTGAGAAAAGTAAATATATTTCATTCTAAAGATGCTTTTTGCCTTAATATATTTTTGAAATAATATCTGTTTATTGTTGTTACTCATACTGGTGGCTCCAGCATCCGCCAGATTTTGCAAAACATTGATAGGATTGGGAGGACAGGAAAGGGAGTTCTGAAAAAAGGCACTTATATGCGCATTTAAGCGTGCAGCATAATTGATAAAAGCGTCCTTAATCAAGTGTAAAATTAATAGTTTAATTATTGAAGTAGAAGCAACAAAAGGTCAACGAACAGAAAAATTAAACAAAGTGAAAATGACTGCATAGTGAAAAGTTTACCGATTTTAACCCCCTTTTTGGACACTACAAACATTCAAATAAAACGCAATCGCAAAAAAGGAGAGGCAGACACCGACTCATTTCAAACAGTCTCCTGAGAATTACTCACTGGGTTTTTGTTGGTGTGGTTGTGTTGTAGCTGCTGTTCAAATTGTTTTTGTCCAGATAAAAAGATACCAAAAGCACAAAATGCAGCCTCGACAAAGTTCAAAGGACTTTCGTGTGTAAATTCATTTCCTACACTTTTTGATACACATTTGAAGATTGTTAGGGTGGCGTGCCGAATTACTGAGGGCGAACTGAAGCCCCAAGGACGCCGTGAACGAGAAAACGAGAGAAAAGCGATGACTGAGGGGATGTTGTTGTAATTAGTTTAGTTGTTTGAACAAAAAGCAATTTTAAATTTACTGCTTATGTTCCATAAATATTAACAGATTTTTTGAAAAAAGCTCACTAAGGAGTTTTTTATTTTGTAATATTTTTCTATATTTGACAATTTTATTTGATAACTTTATAAAATTGAGGATTTTCACATTCACAGAAAAAAGCTGTATTCAAAATTTAAAAGTCTTCTCACTTTTCGAATTGTAGAAGTTGTTTGCATTATTTATTCCCTAAAAATTGACTAAACAATTTAAAGGTATTTAAAAATTTTGTAAATAAAATTATAAAAATTTGTAGTTTTTAAAGTAAAAGAAACAAATTCAAAAACAGTCAGTGTCGAGATCTGAACGGAAGCGCTCGCGTTTTCAGCAAATGTTTTTTAATTGCGCAATGAAGTTTCTTCTCAAAATTCCCAAATGTTCTTTTACCGAGTTTTTCATCGCTTTAACTACCTCTAAGTGCATCAAATAAATTCCATACCATTTATGAATAATAATATGAAGTGTTCAGTTCTCTCGAACGGTTCTCTCGAACGGTTTTCGCGAACGGTTCTCTTGATCAGTTGTATTTAATAATAATGAAAGTGCCTCCTGATTCCCTCAAGAGCGAAAAGCAAGCAAACAACAAAAACTAATTTTGAGAAATTATACGTTAACTTTGTAAATAAATAATTCAGAAAAATTCCAAAAATTCCTAAAACTCCTCAACCTTAAATTCTGTACACCAATTTGTCTTGTCTGGCATGACGTCATCAAGTGCCGATACAGTGCTGTTCGGCTCGCAAGCACGAGTCTACGCACACAGCTGTGCTTGACGGTTTTTTGTTTATGCCGATGAAACCGAAGGATGTTGGCGACATTCCTTGAAAGCTCCAACTTCTTCACTACCAACCAACCGAGAAATAATTCAACACAACACAGCCAAGGAGCCAGCCAGCCACTCGCAATCCAACCAACACCCCCACCGCCAACCCAGTGAACGAGGAAACCGCCCACTGTGAAAAAAGTTTTACCAAGCTTTTTCGCATTTTTGCTTTTGTTTGTTATTGTAGACTCGTCGCATCGTCTCGTCATCATTTGTTGACCCACCGTCAACTGATTTCAACAGAAAAAACCGATTTAAACACAAAACAAAAGCGAAACAAACAAACCCAGTAGCACAAAAACAACAATAAAACCAAAACAATAAAAAAAAACAAAGCAGCAACAACACCCACCCAGCCAACCCAGTGTTAGTGTTGCCCTTGTGCGTTGCTCGCTTCCTTGTTTCACTCCTCGGCACTTTTTCATTGCTTTAGCTAACATTTTGTCTGGCTCCTTCAAGTTTTTTCCTTCTTTCATCTTCTCATTTTGTTTGCAGCGAAAAATTAAGTGAAGTTTATTATTTGAGAATGCGGGAAATCAAAACACAACATTTTATGTAAACAGCAAAGATATCTGAAATTTTTCGGACTGCTCTACTCGGCTGAAACAACTCTACTCTACTCTACTCTACTCTACTCTAGAGACAAAAAAGCATTTACTGTTGTGGAATTTTTCGTAGTTGAAGGTAAGTTTGATGTTGAACTTCATTTTTGCAGAAAATTTATTTATTTATTTAGTTAAAAAATGCGCTTTTATGTCTAAAATGGAAAAATAAGGTTATAAATTGTCGATTAAAGCTGGCGTTAAATAAACCTGAAATTGCGCAGGACTATATTCAACTGATATTTAAGCCAAGGTCAATCGAGTCTTTTTTAACTCAGCTGTTAAAATAACTTTCTTTAAATTTTCAAGTTTGTTTACTCGACTGTTACCAAACTTGAATAAACTTTGATCAGCCAAGACCATGTTGAGCTTAGCTCAGCCGTCTTTCTGTAAAACCCTAAAAAAAGATTTTACAAATTTACGTTAACTGAAAAATATTATAAGTTAGCTATACAAAAATCCGAACAGTTGTGTTATTTTTAGACGATCACTGACGACCAGTGGAACGGTTGCGGCAACTTGGGGGACTGTTGGCGCCTCCGTATGCTGTCTGACATCCGTTGAAAGCCAGTTGACATCTGTTAAAGTTTGCTTGACGTGTATTTTATAGCTTTTGCTTCGCCCTTCAAAAATCGGCTTCAGTCTGTTCAGAGTGGAAGTTGATAACTTTTGAGTTGCCTGTCAAACTGTAGCCGATTATATGTTTACCGAGCCTTAATTGACATCCTCGGGGAATGACAAGTGCGGAAGAACACTTGTCGAAAACTGATGAAATCACCAGATTTCATTTTGCTAACAAAGGCATGTTAGAATTTTTATGAGTATAAATGGTAAATTAAAAAAAAACCGGTTATAAATTCATCTGTTGACTACAAATATCGGAGATTATCGAAAAATAGTTGACGTATTATAGGATGTGACTGTGGGCTACTGATATTATAAGATTGAGGATGGTTTTGATTACCATGCTGGTCAGAAAGCGGAATATTTGCTAAATGTATTGGCTCTCAAAACTAACTTCGTATTTTGAGTTTATTATTGCAAAGAACTATTTGATTACCACTATTATGGATATTTATTTTGTTACAGGACCATATTTCAGCATTCACAACACCTCATTCCTACTTGAGTACCAAATAGAGGTATTGAAATGTGTGAGGTGTTGAAATTATAAATCTTTGAGCAATAAACAACCGTTTTCGAAGCATATTTTCACATTCTAGAATGTTTAATAAAAATCCATTGCAATGAATATAAAATCGATTAATCACAAATGTATTTGAACTCATTCCATTGTGAATCAACCGCACTCAACCGTATCGATCCACAATAATTTATAATTTGGACTTTTACGGCTCCTTATTTTGGTTTTGTGGAGATGAATTAAAAGCTCGCGGAATTGTTTGTATAAAGAGCAATAAAAATGAGCAATTTCAACAATAAGCATTTAAGTAAATAATCATGCAGTGAAATCGCGTCGTGGGTGGTCAACACAACACTGAGATCGGTGGATGTGGTGGGAATGACAGAAAAGTACTTAACAGATGCCGAGTATGGTAATCGGAATGCGGCGACTGCTACGACTTTTCAAACGCGTAAAACAAGATAATGGTCACCCTCTTCTATTGATTACTCGCATTTGTGTTCTACGATGTCATCTATTTTCCTCATTCCTATTTATTTGTTGAGGTAGAAAGAATGGGAAATGACTCGAAATGTTCAGGATTAATTATTTTTCGATTTCAAGGAAATAAGAGGGGTAGCAACGCACACGACAAAGTAATGCAAGATTACAGGAATAAATGAAAAAGCCGAAATAACACGAAAAGAAGAAGTTTGAAGTGGCTAAGAAGGGATTTCGAAAAGTTCCCTCATTAAGTTTTTCACAAAATCAAGCATAAGAAGTTTCAATTTATCTCTTTTTTACATAATTTTACGAATTCAGATAACAATTCGTTTACAAAATTTTCTTTTTGTGTGCGTGTATTTTTTTAGTAGCCTCGTCATTTTTCTTATTTGGGTCGAACGTGCTGCTCAGTGCTCACGCTCAAGTCACGTTACGTTGCACTTGAAGTCGCTTTGGCGGATGGTTGTCAGGTTCACTCTGCAGCTTCCTTGATAACTAAACAGCGCTTCCTGTGTCGCCCTCCTTAATGATGTTGAAATTGTAAGTTTTTGTCGCTGATGAGGGTTCTCATTACATCTTCCGGCTTCCGTCATCATCGTCTCGAAATGGGTGGTTGTGTGGTTGGATGTCTTCTGCTTTCACTCCTGCTACCATTATTGTTTCGTATCTTTGTGGTGCTTAACTTTCATAGTTCTCATTTTTTGGAGGTACATTTTGAGCCGCGTGCTTCTCATGATATCCATACACCGTCTTCGCAACTTTATGATGACGTTGTCTGGTGACGTTAGTTTCAAGTGCTCATCATAGACGTCACTTGATGAGCGAGGGTGACATTTGCGAACTAACTATGGTATGTTAATTCGGAAATATACGCCTGTTGTTGTGTTTTTTGTTGTGTGATCCTTGAAAAATGTCTGCAGCAATTAATTAAAGTTGCATGTCTTCCGTCAACCTCAACACTGCAGCGTATTCAACTCTGGATTCAATGTTGCAAGGTTGGTCTACAGTAGCTGGTTGGTTGGTGTGTCTACGGTGGCAGACGGATGGCAGCTCTGATTTATGAGCCTCACTTAAATAAGCTTTAATCAACACGCACCACTCGGGCTTGACTGGGCGGGATGCTGTCGCTTGTGATGATAGAAAAGGTGTTTTTAATGAAGCCAGGTAAAAAGTGTCTGGAGTTTAGTGAGAAATGTTAAGTGAGAAATTTAGGCTTCATTTTAAATACAGAAATACATTATTTCCAGTAAAAAATGAATTTATTTATCAATTGTAGTCTAATACTTCTTATTTTCCTGACATTCTACTGAGAAAACCGCTCATAAAAATCCTGGAAAAGCTCTTCAACATTTTCAAGGAAAAATAACAAAAAAGAGATGTCAAGCTTTTGTTAGTCTTTCGCAAGCTGATGAGTCATACGCAGCAACATGACGAGCTTGCAAAAGCGTCAGTTTGGGAAGTCCTTGGAAAAATGGATTAATAAAAGAAAAGCGTGCGGAAAAATCGCTGTCTGCCTTCGCTGCTGGTGTCCTTCGAAGGATACTCCGTTGGCGGATATTCTGTATGATGTATGAAGTTACTTAGTAACGCTTCTGCTTCAATACACTGCAAAATGTTTAGTTTTTTTCAGTTCGCTGAAAAAACTTTTCCGTTGGTGGGGGTGCCGCCCACCAAAGGCGCCACACAGGCGATGCTTCATTCGAACGGCGCCAAGTTGATGTGAGATAAAAAGTTGGATTAAATTGGTCTGCTGTAAAGGTTTGGAAAGGCAAAATTAAATGAATGAACGAATGAAATTAAGTAAAACAGTAAACAGCAAATAGAAATATAACACAATTTTAATAAAATAAGAAGAACTTTTCACAGGAAAGGCGGAAATCTGATGAGTTGTCGTGGCAAATTCTACTGTGGTCTTCCATCTTCCTCCTCAATTTCATTCCTTTCTTTGATTGATAATCCAGTCGAGAAAAACAAGACCTATTTTCATAATAATAAGGTAAATAAAACCCTAACAATAATAAGAGAAAAAGGGAATGCAAGGAAAAATTATTACAGATGCTCAAAGACGAATCATCGCGAAGAAAGAACGTCTTCTGTACAATTTCTTCCCATTTTCTTGCTGCGGCGCTCTTGAATTCCAAATTAATTACTTAATCAAATGAAGCCAATTTCTGTAGTTGTAATTTGAGCTGAATATTCTTTTGTCAAGCACGTCTTTCCTTATTTTTTTCATTCAGGGAATTTTAATCATCTTTCCTGGTTCTTCCTCTGTGTTTTTTTTTTGTTTCAGTTGCAACATTTTGTCGGCTTCCTTTCCGAGTTCTTGATATCCGTGTTTTCTTTTTACTGCGCAAATTTCATTCTTACGAGAAATATAAAAGAATGAAATAAAATTATATACAAAACGCAGTTTTTCTTTTCGTCCTTACGAAAACTTCCTGTCCTTCGTTTTCTGTGCTCTGAAATACGAGGATAAACTGGCCTCCACAGTAGAACGTGCTGGAAACGAAACACCATCATCATCAATAATAACAACAACAACAACAACAACAGCAACAACAACCATAACAACAACAATAACAACAAGAAGAAGCAGCAGCAGCCTCATTCTAACAATGAAATTTGAAAATCCGAAAATTGTATGTGCGAAACGCATCCCTGCGGCCTTCACTGACGCCGCGCCGTCAGCCAGACTGCCATGGTCGTCGCCTCGCCTCGCCTCGCCTGGACTTCATCCATCTGCTTGAGTCACCCCTCGCTGCAGAGCCAGCCGCCCGTAGTGTTGGAATGATGATCTGCTTGCGGCAGCAGCAGCTGGCTGGCCGGCTCTTCCCCGACTGGGTTGGTGGTTGCCGGAGAAAATTTAAGATTTTATTCATTCCAGCATGTACACGAGAACAACAACAGCAACAAGAACAATTCTAATGCCATTCAGGGGTGGCAAATTTTCATTCTGGTTTGTTTTGCTATTTTATACATATTTTGGCACATTGACATTGAACAGTGGTGGCGAGAATAAGACGCGTTTTTATAAAAAGCAGTTCTAAGTTCATTGACTGTGATTACCAGGAAGGATTCATTAGTTTTTCAAATACCACATGAATAGTTAAAATGTAAATTTTTAGAAAATGGTAATCTTTTGGCAACAAACCGACGAACCGAAACTAGTTTTACCTTCTTCCTGGCTTTAATTTGCACGGGTCACTCAACCGTAACTATTTTTCGGAATTTTATTACTAATTCTGTTTTGCACGATACCAAATTTGCAAATTAAATTTCGCACGGTACCTGCGGATTATATAATGAAAAATCTTTTGAGGGAAAATTGAATATAAAGTCCGAAGGGTGATTGAACTACTTCATCTGGGCTTTTAAGTAGCGACCATTATTCCGAACAGCATATTTACGGAAACTTTTACATAACATAAGGAATAAAATAATAAAAATACATTACTAAGTTAATTTTCATATTTCGGTTAAACGGCATTCCTAAAAATCGCAGAAGATTTCAACAATAATGTTTCAACCCTAAGAACTTTTAAGTTTGCCGTAAAATTCTTCATGTGCGTGTCTAATTTTGTTAAGAAAACGTGAAATGCGAACGATTCTTTAGTTGCCTGGACAACAGAATACACTTCAAATATTGTGACCTCTAGAGGGGAAAATAATGTTTAATCTTTGTTAAGGTTAAAGCAAAATGAAGTCATAAAACACGCTTCGAAAATCTCGTTACGTGATAAAACTAATTTACGGATTTGGATAATGACGTAACTAGTAATATTTTATGAACTCGTGAAAAATTTAAATGTTGAATAACTGTTCAAAAGTAAGTTAATAAATAATTAAGTTGACTAAGGAATTTCTTTTCAATTTATAAGTTTCGGATTATAGAAGAATGGAATTCCTGCTTGGTTGCGGGTTAGGAAGGACTTTCCAAGAGTAAATGAAAAATCCTTACACACATTCCTGGCACATTTCAGTCGGAATACGTGTTCTGGTATTTTATTTTATATTTTGCAATCATCTTCTTAGTTTCGCCTTCACTGTGGTGTGCGGAGGAAAAGTACCAGGAAATGGAGGAGAAATTAAACCACAACGGCGAGCTCCAAAAGAATTTCCAATTTGCTCGGGAACAGGAAGTTGGCCAGGATAACTGGTGCTTAATTCAAGCCGGATTCAAGCCTTGAAGGTGGCAACAGCTTAACCTGAACACGAGTGAGGCGGCAGCCTACTGTGGCTTGTCAAGGTTGACTGACGTTTCTGCGTTTCCGCATGTCAAATTGCAGGGCTACAGCTGCCGTACTGTTTGGTTGTAAGGACTCAGGACTTTTTGTTCCTTTTTTCTAAGAAAGTCCTTTTGAAAGTTCATTTGTTGATTTTTAGGCGCCGCAGTGACGACGCTTCACTGAAATTGTTCCTCGGAAGCACGCAACATAAACGATTTTACAGTGTGCACTCGATAAAAGCGGCGTTTAAGTGTTGCCGAAGACTGAGAACCCAACGTAAAACGTTACTGTAATTATTCTCTGCTTATTTGAGAACAACTTAAGCTTTTACCATACATTAAATAACACGTGTTTCACTTGATGTCCTTATTGTTGTAGGTCGCAATTCTTGCTGTTTTTTTATTCTCCACTCAAGTTCAACATTCTTTGTTTGACAAACGCATATTCATTTTTAATAAAAATTATTTTTACCCCTGCCGACGACGTATCACGTGCCGAATCGTCATTCATCCCTTTCAATTTCATTGGCATCCTTGCTCATTCACGCCGCGCAACACTTCGAGGGAGGTTTCAATTTAACTGCCACGTCCCACTGCAACGTTTGTAGCCGCCACTGCGTTTGAAATTAACTGCTTTCGTGGCCGATTCGTTGAGCTTCACCTCAAAAGGGGTTCTCAAAAGGCATGCAAACAATTAAGCAAGCTAAATATTGCCGCAATTCTGAAATAAGTACTGCAGGTCTCAGTATTCATTGTTTGGCTTTGTTTTCCTTGGGAAAAGTTTTTATTATTATTGTTATTTTCAGGATTTATGTTCGCGTTGCACACAGTTGGGTCTTTGGGTCGATTGGTTTTGCTCTTCGGTATTAATACCGCTGGCGATAATTGTTGTTGTTGGCGGTGGTAGCGCTGTGGTGACTCTAATTAAGTGTGATATCACTTTCTTGCGGTTATTTTTTACCTCTCTGGTTCACATTTTGAGAGGGAGTTCATTTCAACCTTTTTTTTATTTAAAAAGTTGCTTTCAAGTTGAAAACCTAGCAAATGGTCTACAAATGCATACATTTCTGAAATTATTGTTGAAATTTTAATTTCCCGAGTCTTAAACTCCTCTCAGCTACTTATTTCCATCACTGTCAATGTCCTTGCTGTTACGCTTTCTATTGTGTCGACATCAGAGCTGGCAAGATCTTTCATCTAACCATCGCAACAGCCTTCGCTCACAGCTCACAGCTAAGCACGTTCCAAATTGCTTTCGTTTCTTGGTTGACGCAATGACTTCTTACCCTGTTAACACCATGCGGAACTACTTTCAGGGCTGATGACATCAACCACGAAGCAACCAACTTTTTCACTTCCTTCGTTTCATTCCGAACAAAGGAAAGCGGTCCTGCGTACACCAAAAACAACAACACATTGAAAGTAAGAAGAGGAAAATTCATTTCCATCGAGTTCAATTCAGTTTATATATTTTGATGTCTGCTCTGACATTCAAGAGAGCCTTGGAAATGGCAGAAACAGCTTGAAATAGTGGGAATTGCTGTCATTAGAATTGCGTGCGAAATCCTCACCGAGACTTATAGCCTCTCGTAATATTGATTGAAAGCCGCCTTATTGCGAATTTATTTCTTCTTCGATGTAGAGACTATAAAACTCTAAACACTCCTCCATGGATGTCCTTGTATTAATCGATGGACAAAAGCTGCCTGATAACTGGTTAGCTGCCTGATAAACTCTCCTGTCAGACAATACAGACATTTTGTAACTCAGATAGCTCTTTTGACCTCAGGACAACTTATAACTCAACCCATCAAATAATAAATGGGTTCTCCACGCAGTTCCACTTCCCTTCCTTCATTTTGGATCCTGACAATGTGTCCTCTGAGAGTCTGCTGAAAACATGCTTCGGAATTTGTGAGGTTTAATTTATTTATTGTATTGTATTGCTTTGGCTACACATTGATGATGGTACACAAGTAGAACGGATCGGATGTTACATTCGGCACCCACTTATTTTATGGGAGTCGTTGTTGCATTTGGTCGGCGTCGCTTTATTACACTTAAACTACAATACATCATCCAACTACACGGAGAGAAATCGTTTTGAAATCAAATCAAACACGAGTGGGGAAACACATTCAGAAACGAAAATATAATAAGTTTTCCAACGAAAACAACCCAATAATACGGAAGTATTATTAGATTAGATATCGACCGATTATAATCTAGCTTTCAACGAAACCTACTTTGGATGGTAAAAACATTCGGTCGGGAATCTCAAGCGGCCTGTTTTTGCTTTTACTTTAATAAATGTATTTTTTGCACTGAATTTGATAGTAATTTTTCCCCTATATCGTTGAGTGGTGTCAATTGTTTTGTGTGCTTTTAAAAGAAGGGCGGGGAAAGGGTGGAATTTATAATAGTTTTTAATTTAATGTTTTTTTAATAGTTTTTAATATAAATACATGAAATGAAATTAATTTCCTGGCACTTGGACAGAGTTTATTTTAATTATGTTAAATTAATTTAAGTGAGTTCTATATTTTAATTATATTTACAGGAACTGTAATATATTTTGCAAATAATATTCCGGAAAATTAATCTTTTCAAGACGAATTGGCGTATGAAAAAGTGACGAATTCCCTCAATCCATTTGTGATTTTTTTTCGGAGCAATCATAATTGTCGGCTCAATTGTTTCCCTAATTTTTCGGAATGTCCGTGTCACCCACCGAGTATCAACTTCCTGGCAACGCTCAATTAAAATTCATATTTCGTCATGCGCTTAATTGGCTGAGGAACACGCACCAAATGTGACCGAAACGTCTGGACGCAGTGCACGTTCCATCGCACTCATTGCAGTGTGCATGGCACACACCGCCCAACATTCGGATGCCTGCTATCCACACTTCGAAGCCCGGTGTTCGCTGGGCGATGCTCGGTGTTCGGTGCATGCGGAGTATCAGAGACGAAGCCATGAAACCACTTGGAGCCCAGAATTCAACTAAGCGAGCCAGTCGTGAACACGATTTCAAATTATGCTCATATTTTTTCGTTTCTTCTGGTCTTCGTGTGGTTTTGGATGCAGTGCAGTTGGATTTACGGCTGTAGAGTCGGTCCGGTCCGGCCTCTACCAACTGGTGCCAGATGCTTGGTTGAGAAGGGGACGGGGGTAGGTGAGCGCGGCGAATTTACTATTCCAATTCGGTGTAGATTGCAGAGTTTCATGATTTCATTGCAAAGTATTAAATTTCAATTGTTGGGTAGGAAAATAATATTTATGAAGGTACGCGGATTTGGGATTTTAACCCTTTATGGGGTAAAATTTGTGTCGGACTTCTTTTTGCGCATTTTAGATATTCAAATGCTGAGAAACTTTGCATTAGAAAAACTATCTAAGTTAGTATTACAAACGAGATTTGCTGCTATCTAGGATTAGAAATTATATCTCACATTATGCGAAACATAATGTTCCAGATACCAAAGCTTTCATGTTGCCTGACAAACATAATTAATTCAAACATATACGAAAAGAAACCCGTCCATATCCACATCAAATCAGATCAGAAGCTAGTTTCAGTCTTGCAGAAACTAGCATATTGAAAAAAGGAAAAATAATAATGGCACAAACTACGACTCAGGTGTGTGCGTTAATCTGAGATTAAAGTGATGTGCGGAGAGAGCATTTTTGAATTAGTGGAAGGCAGGGGACCGGCTTGGATTTACACTGCATGCGACAGAAAATGATTAAGATTAGATTTGGCCGGTAAGCCGAGAAAAGACACCCCAGTGAGTTGGTAGGCAGTGCACGACGCCGCGTCAAGATATGATCAACGATGTACCGTGATTTGTCATAATAAAGTCATAAATGCCGTAAATCTTGCAGCCAAGATCTGACGATAGCTAGAAGTTGATGGAAAATAGAAACTAAAACGATTGGAAATGAAATCTATCACTCCAGTATGCAGAATGATTCCCAAATCTCAACAATAAATCAAAGATGAACGGAGGATGCCATACAAAATTTGAAATTCATTTAAAAAAGATAGAAATAAAAAGTCCGCGTCAAAAGTTACGGCCAATGGCAACCGAAATGGGGAGAAAAACAGAGATCGGAAACAACGGGAAAATAATATCAAAAAGGTAATAAAAAAGGTAGTTAAATAATAAACAATAACAGACCAGAGATGGAAAAACAACAATGCAAGTTAGATTTTTATGTAGAGCGGCAAAATAAACAAATGAAAAAAGTTGCTGTGGCTGTCAAATAAAATCAAAATAAACCAGTAAAACTTAAATATAAAAAATTAAGTTAAGAGGGAAAAAAAAACGCTATGATGACAGCGGCGAAAAGAAAAAAAGAGAGTTGAAAGCAATGAACTGAACATGAAGCAGCCGCAGCGGCTGCACGAAGTCGCCAAAGGAAGATTGAAAAGCAAGAAAAGACTAGTGGAAAGCCAACATTACATTAGCCATGGCTAAAATGGCACAGCAAATTTGTACTCGTGGTTGTAGTTACAATGCAGACTTCAAGTTTCTTCAACTCTGTGGAAGGCTTACGAAAAAAGTTCATTGAATTCGGAGGCAGCCACGAAAACTGGGTTGGTTTAACCAGGAAGACGCGCGGTGAAACGAACAACAATAACAACAACCGTAAGAGCAACAACAACAACAACGGTGATAGCAATCTTGTAAAGCACTTATTTACAAAAAGAACCGTTGAACAAACTTATTTTTAAGCAACGTCGGTTAATTCAATCTAAGATGACTTTTATTTTCTTTCCCTTTAGCATATAAAATTAGTTTTACCTTGATTTCGTAGTAGCGATGCTTTTCGATGCAGCTGTGTGCGTGCACACTATAACCTCCAGTAGAATAGGTCTGCCCATTTATTACTATTTTCACATGCTGTTCTCCTCTTACAAAGTTCACTCGCTTGACTTTGCACTTGAATACCTTTTAGTTGAATAGGAGCCACTTTTTCAATTCCTGGCACTCCTCGCTTCGCCCCACACAGATTGGCGTGCCACTTTTTTTGTTCCTTGTCGAGGGGCTCTTTTTTGTGCAGTTTAAACTGTTGTACGGTGCAACTAAACGAATGCACACCCCGAAGTTACTGTTACCTTCTTTACTCTTGTTTTTTCCTTTTTGTTCCTTTCAGTGCAGAATATTCCTTCAGGTTTTCTGCATCACATGCCATTCATTGCTAAGGTTAACATTTATCTGTCTAAGCCGTCTTGTAGAACGCAAGGAGGTTAAAAGCTCAGTTTAGCTTATGGGTTGAGTTAACGATGAGTTTTCCTCCACACGGGCCAAGAAAGTTGAAGTCAGGAAGTCTGAAGACAGATGTTATATATTGATTCTTACTCAGGTCGCTGAACTTCCTTGTTTTATCTTAAACTAGCTTTACTTTCGGGTCCGCCACGGATGTAAACTTTGCTTTGCTTTGAACAGAAAAGCCTTGCGTACACTTTGGAAGGAACCATTTCGAAAATTCATGGAAGATATAATAAATACTTAATAAACTGCAATAATTTTAACTGAAAGCAATTTCGACTATTTTCCACAAATATGCCTGAAATTTCTATATAAAAATCGAGTAAAATATGAAGTTTTAATAAAACGTATCAAACTAAGAAGTCTGATTACAATATCTGCCGTTAGAAAGTATTGAGCGTTCGCGAACAGTTTTAATAATCAATCCATCGGCCGTTAGATAAATTTTTTAAGTAGGTCATTCGATTATAAGCCGATTAGTGAAGGAAAACGAAACAGAGGAACGAGAGAAAGAGAGGAAACAAGAGATGAATTTCGACACGAGTGCCTACGGAAGATTTAATTAAGATCTATCTATCAACGCAATGAAGATTTATGACACAATATGGGTTTCGACAGAGAAGTGAATTAATAAATATTTACAAGGTTTCCCCTACATACTGACCGGTTTTTAATGCACTTTAGAATATCCTAACAAGCACAAAATTAATAATACTGTATTAGTTATGTTTGATATACGATATACGAGTACCATTTTCTATTCAAAGGCATTTGTAGGCTATTCTAACATAGATCCGGTCAGCAACTTTACGTGATGGCTTATATTTCGTTTTTGCTTCTTTGCGATATTTTAGAGCTCCGAAAGCTTTTTTAACCAGATAATTTCTGCTAATTTCGACTTATATTGACTCTACTGACGCATTATTGTCATTTTAACAAGAAATTTCTCCGCCCTTAAATTGAATTGGATTGAAAGCGATTTGAAAACTTATAAATTAAACAATAAAAAGTTTTCTTTTAAACAATTTTGATTGCCATATTTATTAAATATTTACTTTTCCTTGTATTTTTCAGTTTACTACTGTAGGCTGAGAAAAACAGAACAAGTAATTCAACGAAAACGGTAAGCAAAAATTGCAAAACTTAAAAGCATCTTATATTAGAAGACTTTTTTGGTTTTTTTAAAATAACTGATTTTACAGTAGCCTTTAAGAAAAGCTGTTGCATTTAGCACGATTTACGATTTATTTCTACCAATCGACTCCGGCAAAAGTGTTGCTACACCAGCTTTAGAAAAGCTTTTTCTTCTTCCTGCATATTGCAAACACTGCCGGAGTCAACGATTGATTCTTTTTTATACAATAGTAGCGCTAGGCGAGGCCTTAAGAAAGATTGAAACAACACAAATTTTGAAATTGACAACCATGCGCAGGCGGGACTCGAATTCACACGCCCCCCGAACCCGCTGACGAGTGTGCCACGCACTACGCCACCAAGGACCCCCTTTTTTACTTGAGCAAAGGAAATTAATATAATCAAGTAGTAAAATATAAAAACGTATTGAATTTCATGAATGAAGTCTATGAATGACACGAATTTTGACACAGAAGGCAGTCAGTCGAAGTCAATTTAGCCGCGAACGCTTTCCTTTTCATCAGTCTTGATTGAATTCTCGTTCCGTGCATGTTGAGCATATCATTTGATTTCTGCATTCAGAGTCTAAATCCACAGCAGAGTTTGTCAATCACAAAGATACTTAACTAGACTTTGAGGCCTTGTAGTTAACTAGACTCTGGTAACCTTGAAATTTGAAAATTCTATGAAGGGAATTTGAAAAGTTCTTGTTTGTAAACGTGGATGAGCACTTAAGTCAAAAATTAAACTACGATTTGCAAACACCCAACGATTACGGACGCTCAACGATTAGTCGGGCAGACGGAACAGAGTCACCTTGAACTGTTTAACGACAACTGTAACAGGGTTTCAGTCCCCATCATCACCCGACCATTCGCTGCCCGCGACCCCTAAGAGATAAACTACTAAATCTGTAGTCTAGCTGTTGTCTTTTTTGCAACAATTTCTATTTCCACCCAGACATCCATTTTTAGTTTCTGTCCTACTTTTACACAGTATAACTGAATACGAAATGATAGATGGCAACGCTTCAAATAGGCTTGGGGTAACCGCAACTCGCCTCTTCACTTGAACTCACTGCACCCACGAATACACCGATTTGTATCACCAGAAATGAGGTCGAGAGTAATAAGCCTCCTGAGGAGCTTATGAAGTGATTGTGGCTTTCGTTTCCAAGTTGCGGTTGCTTGATGATTATATTGCTCTTGATTCCCTGAACTACTTATACTAAAATAAAAGAAAAATAAGAAACAAATGGGACATGGAAAAATTAGTAACTAGTAAAAATTTTAAATTTTAAATTAAAAATAACTAGTTTTAAAAAAACTAAAACTAAAATTACACATGCAGAACAGTTCTAAGTTCCAATCTGAACCAGACAAAATAGGGCATTCCACTGTTCACTGTTTTAATTTATTAAATTAAGATTGCTAATTATATTACACAAGTGTAGCATTAATTTCCGACCACATCCATAAAAACACTAAAAACCTGCGTGCAGGAAGACTGTAAATGGGGGGAACACGGCTATTTTTGTGCATAGCGTTACAACTTACAATTGCTCAGATATAAAATGATTTGCTTTTACTATACGATTGCATTAAGCATAACATATTCTATTCGAATTTCGGTCATTGCGGTTAACACCGAATCACGTGTAAAATCTTATATATATAAAATCACGTATTACATCTTAATATCCATCCTTCGGGTGGAGGGTATAAAAATGTTAATGCAATTTAAAAGCAGGACTATAAACATAAATTCATAAATTTTAATAGAATGAGAAATGAAACCCGGACAGCAAAGTAATGAATGCGAGGTGAAATACCACAGTTACATTGCACGAAATTCCAACAGAGATAAATTTAAAATTCTCCTTGATGGCACAGAATTATGACATTCCTTCTTAGCATGAAGGAGAAGGAAACATAAAGAAGCAGCGGTGACAGTTGGATAAGTTAGACGTCATTAAAATGTAGGTTAAAAATGCCAACATTACAATTACAATTACAACGAAAAGAACACAACAATAAGTTATAGCAATGCAAGCGGAATGAAATGATTATATAAATTGCTGCAAATGACAAACAGCGTACATGAAGATGACATCGTTAGACAAAACTGACCCGACGCTTGAATGGCCCGCAATGGTTGTCAACAGCAGATGTAGCCACGGCAATCTCGTGAATCTCATCGTTATTGTCATTAAAAGCAGCGTCATCGTAAATATCATCACCATTTTTAACAATATCATCATCGGTACAGATTTCAGCATCGTTATTATTATCATAAAATTTTACTTGTCTCATAGTCAGTGTCTGTGGCAATAGAATCTGTGGCACCCGCTTGAGTTATGTGAGGTGCGGCGTCGTCATGTTTACTGATGACACGGACCTGTTCTCGATATGAAACATTTAGCGCCTCGGTGACATAATTACACAATCTAATTGAAAGTTTGTTGAGTACTGAGTGTTGAACTGAGGGTTACAACAATGAAAGCTCATTCTATTCAATGAGATCCGGTATGTCAATTAACAGGCACAGGTCTCTCATTTATGAATGTTAAGCACATGATGAGGTCTTTGGAAAAAAGCTTTACAATAAAAATTATCACTGTTGCTATAATTATCACTATCATAAATAAAATTACTCTTTTTCTAAAATTCTTAAATAATGCCCCAGTATTTATATAAAAAATTGATTTCTTCAACTGAATATCGCGATTTTTAATTCGACAACAGAGGTTTTCAACAGAAAGGGCAACTCCAATTTAAGTTTAAAAACAGTTTTGTTGTTCTGTCGGAGAATCAAAAATTTTTATGTTGACAATCATAAAAATTTTTACTTGTTTTACTTGTCTAAAAAATGACATGTTCTTCAACATGACAAACTTTCTTTTTTATATAGCACAAAGATATTGATATGAAATATCTTGGGTTAAAAAAATTTTAACTACCTCTTTCGTATATAGAGCGGTGTAATCAACTGTTGGCAAACTTTTACTTACAACAAATTAGCTTCTGTAATTTGTAAAACAAAAAGTAATTAAGAAGAAGTAACGTGCCATCAATCTTAATCAGTGTTTTCAGTTCACAAATGAAGTGACTCGAAAGTTGAGAGTATCAGACTCTGAGGACGTTACTGGGGGCGGCTGTACATCATATCTAACCTAATTGCGAGATACAGATTCTACACGTTACTCTCAACTTAGTGTTAGAAATATAGAGCTGACCTCATTTTTAAATGAAATGAGTAAAAGAGTGTTTTAACTTAATTGATGAAGGCGGAGTTAAAATAGAAGGAAAGAAAACTCTAGAATGGAAAATAGAGAAAAAACTAAAGAAAATTGAAGGAGAACTAAAAATTTTGAGTCTGAAGTAGGCGTGTCAGTAGACGTGGACAGTACATATATTTCTGCACAGTGGATGCTTCTTCCAAATAGGTCAGGATTATAAATTAAATAAAATTGAATTGCAAGACGTCCCTCTTAGTGATGCATTTCTCTCTTTTATTTATTTGTGGAGATTTATTTATGTTGTAGTTTTCTGTAGTTGGCAATATTATCTGTTATATATTATCTGTTATATATTATATATTTATATATTGCACGTCATGTCATGCTACTCAATTTATTAAAAGTGATAACAAAAATTTATTGTCAGTTAATGAATACAGACGGTTTTATCTTCTAATTCTATTGTTTATGATTTTGATTACTTTTGCTATAATTTTTATTCTGAATTTAATGTTAATAATTTTCTTCTGTTTTTATAATTAATTTATTTATATTTTTATTTGTCTTATAAACATTTTTTATTTCTATTCTTGTTATTATTTTTACTATAGTTTTATTTTTCTCATGTTCACTTAATTTTTATGGTTTTTTGTTTTACTTTTTTGTATATTTAAATTTGTTCTTATTTTAAAATTTCAACTTTTTGACTTCATCACCGTAATTCCTGTGGATTATCGTCGTCATTTATTTTGCATTTTTGACATTCGCAATATTTCAGGGACATAATAATTTATGCAAATTTTTTTACGTTGTTATACAAAAATTCTGACAATTTTTCCACGTAGGTACTCCACACTCTCGAGGTTAATTGATGAATCTGAATTCTGAAAGTGAGATCAGAACCATTTATTCACGTCATCAGTATTGTTCAGTGAGGAGAACTTCTACTGAATTCTGGATGTTGTGAACTTTAGTTTAGAGCTTGACTAAAGTGAAAAATTAAATTAAAATTGAAAAAGTTGCTGTTGATATATCTGCAAAGATACAGGAAAATAGATAACTGAAGAGAAGAAAGAAAGAAATAATAAAATGTGGATTTTAACTACAAAAACAATTACCACAGCAATAACAAAAGCACTAATAAAAACAATCGCAGTACCCACAATACCAAAAACAATATGTTGGCTTTTAACTCTGTTATTTACATTGATGGTCAATATCGCACTTTATTCAGAAAAATGGCCCCCATCCATCTGTCCACCTTCGATTGAAGTACAATCACTTCCTAGTCTTTGATCTTTTCTAAGATGAACTTCGATCAGATCGAAGATCGTAAAAGGTTTTGCGGCGGTATTTCAGCATGATCTGACAACATTTCGCATCGAATGTGGTGTTAATTGAATTGTCGTCATACTGGTATTTACCACTTCACTCTTATTAATGGTTAAGCCGGATCAAGTATCGACAAGAGTCAAGAAATATATTTAGCTTTTCATTAAGGGGATTAATGCAGGTATACATCTTCATCAAAAATCTTTTATCTTCTTACTGAAGATAGAATATTTTCGCATTGATAATCGCAATTGTTGGTTATGACGAACTGTTTCATGCGAACTGCAAAGACCATCTGGATCTTCATTATCACCTCGAATTCGGGACGATAAATAGTCTCAAACTGAATTATTATCTCCGTGACTTAAACCTACCTCGATTTCGACTTTCGTCTCGACTCATAATCGTCTCGATTATTTGCGATGTCGTCATCCATATCCGTGTGTCTGGAATACGAGATCCGGTCGAAACAGCATTTGAACTTGATTAGTCTGATTTTTTAATCGAACTCTACCATTGAATGCGCAAATACAGACAGATCCACAAGAACCTCCTCTTCCATTCCGCTTCCATCGTCTCCAGAAGATCCCATCCACATTTCAATTACGATGTTGTCAGTGTTGTTCGCAACTTTATTGCTGCTTATTTCATTACCATTCTAGACACGCCGCTGTTATAGCAGTTCGTTTTTCCTTTTTTGCAATTAGTTTCTGCAGCTTTTATTGCTGTTGACATCTTGTGGTTTCCTTGCTTCTTCTTGACTTCTGTGACATTACAAGCCAAAGTGCTCTCCACTCGGCGTCCTTATTATTGTTGTTATTATAATTTTATGTTTTTTGCGGTTAATTTCTTTATTCTTTAAAATCTCCCCACAGTTTAAACTTTGGACTTTTGAGTTTGCAATTTATTCCATTTGCAATGTCAACATGCAGAGATGAGAATCATCATCACTTCTTATTTTGTTTTTACATGACAAACGCGAACTGAGTGACTTCTTGTTATGATTTTCGAAGTAAGGCGAAGGTTTAAATTATCAATTTAAATTGAAAGAAAAAATTCCACTGCATTACTCAAAATGGTCCTTCCAGTTTTAAAAAATCCTTATTTTCTTATTTGTCTTCTTTTTTAAGTGCCTACTATAAATTCAGAAAGTGGACGATACAGCAGTTTTTTCTCACATGACATTTTGTTATTTGATCTTCTCGGTTTGAAAGGGTTTTTCGTCATTCAAGTAATTTTGTAATGTTAGTAATCTTGTTGTTTTTATTGTTGTTGCTGTTCTTTCTGCATTTATTTGCCTGACCGCCTTTCTTTTGTCCACTTAATTATTTGTTTTGTTTATACGTTTTACGTAGTTTGTGTTTGTTTACAGTTTTTTCCCTTTTGTTGTGGATTATTTTACACAAGCAGTTTTTCCCTTTCGTTTCTCAAGGGTTTCGTGTACTTTTTACGAGTATTTAAGTTACGCGTCGTTTATGCCGTCTTCATTTGTCATATTTAAGTTTTGTTTTTCCCGGGAGAATGAATGCTTTTCGAAATGTAAAAACTGTGTGTTCATTTCTTAATGAAGGTGATTAAATGCCGCATTGGGTTACGTTTTTGTAATGGTCATTGTTACGGTTGTAAAAAGGTAAACAATTTTGACTGATGTTATTTCAACACTAAATTCTGCTTTTGTTGTGTGGAAAAGTGTTTACGAACTTTTACGAGTTCATACAGAGAGTGTAGAGTTACAAAAAGTCCCCTAATTATATATATTCACCATCATCAGGAATATCTACAAATAAATTAAAACAAATTACTAAGAGTGAACCAATAAAATTTCTTTATGTTCCGTATGATGGAAGTTAATTTTTGGATTTGGAACTCATTCGATGCTCTGCGCTCCAACACTCATTTCAACTGATTTGAGAAGTACTTTTTCTTTGCTTCCTGCGGATTTTAGAAAGTTCAAAGCAGTAACAAATACTCTTCGAAGTGAGGTGAAAGGTGCTTCCTGCACTACCTTGGTACCCCTGCTCGTATCATGTTGCCTTCCGAGAGGTTCATTAAAAAGGTCTCAACATGCAGCTCCTCCAAGAAGCTTTAAAGGTAAAATAAGAAAAAAACGAATTATGCTGGAGGAGAGGAAAGCAGGCAGAAAGACTCTCAATAAGATTTATAATCATATCGTAACTTTGAGTGAAGAGAGACGAGGCTTTTAAATCTTTTAATGACCATTCTTTTCCATTATTTCTTGAAGTTGAGTTTGGTGTTCGAACAGTGAGAATTTTATTTCATCGTTTATGCTACAATCATCTTGTGAATGTAATAAAAAATTAATAGAATAATATAAAACTGAAAAATTCGAATAACTGGAGACGAGGGCGGCTACTTCACTTCCTTAAAAAAACATTAACAAATTAGAAAATATTGCATTCCCCTCTAGAAAATTTCTACATACAGTAACGAGAGTAAAAGAAAACTTCTTTCTTGTGTTCTTTTTTGATTAAATACTTTTATCTTAAATTTATAACATCATTTCGGCGTTTATTTCTTCTTTAGCGCGCTATAGAAAATTTTACATCATCATCGCTGCTTATCACCTCACAGAAAACAATTCTAACGGCTCGTAAGGTAACCACGTGCGTTTTAACCGTTCGGTACCGCGTTTACTGCTGATTACTTCACCGTTCTTGCCAACGGTTTCAACCGGTTTCAGGAGAACGCGAGCAACACAACTTAAAAGTGAGTCTGGCATGCGCACTTAAAAAAGATAATAAAATCTGAACAAAATTAATTCTGCCAGCAGTGTTTTTCTATATCTGTAGCTCTATATCTCTCTCTTTCTCCCTCTCTATCTCTCTCTCCCTCTCTCTCCCTCTCTCTCCCTCTCTCTCGATTAATAAAAAAGAGATTATTTGCCTGATTTCATGAAATGATTTATTAAGTTTGGCTTTTAAAGCAATGAAATCATAAAAACAGCTTCAAATTTATCGGTGTCAACATTTTTCATTTGAAGTGTTTTAGAGGGGAAGGAGGGAAAACAGCTTTCATAAGAGTTCGAATTTTAAGTTGCTGTGCAATTTGTTTATCTTCAAGGTGGTTAGGGTTAAGTTTTTCTTATATATTCACCGGCTTTTATCTCTGCTTACAGCATAAGTAAAAAATTCCCATACAACACGTAGCAGTTTTGTATTCTTATTTTATTATACGGTCGCCGCGATTAATGTGTAACCGGTGTAACCTTAACATTTACGCTGCGCGTTCACAAATCTATTTTTATTCCAAAAAACTTTACTGTATCGATTTTGTATACCTCACCATTAACACCGGCGTGGTATGCTAAGTCACGGAACGGCTCAAGTTTACCTACTTTCGCATTACTTGGCCACGTCGGTATCACATACCGGATCAGACAAAAAACCGCCCGACCTCTTCAGTGTTTCTACTGCCAAACCAGTTTTATCGCATTTTAAATTCTTGCTTTCTATTGTTTTTTAAGATCTGCCGATATTTATTTCAAATAACCGAAAAAACGACCAAAATGAATAACAAAAAGCAAACATTATAAAAATCCAGAAGTCAACCAAAGGTTTGAAATTTCGCAAACGAAAAACTTGCTTAGATGGCAAACCTGAAATATGAAACTAAAGAACTGAACTGATAAACGAAATGTTGAGGGGTTTTGGGGGAGGAGGAAAGATAAAAAGAAAAAACAAGAAATAGACACCAAGATATTAAAATTAAGAATGAAAATAAGACAATAAAAATCAAGAAACGACTACAGCAAATCCAAGTTCAGCTGTCAACATCACAGACCTTTTTGTACTTTTCGGTCTGCAGGCCACGAGCTGCTTTACCGAATTAGAAACTGAGCTGAGTTTTAAGCCAGTGCGGTTTTTTGTATCATACTTACCATTATATCAACTATCATCTTCTGCAGTGATATGGTACTCAGAGGGTTTCTTTGAGAGCTAAAACAGTCTGCTGTATTGCTTGCAATGTGCCTTAGAACTCCAGAGTTTCTCGATTCGTAATTCGTTTTGTAATTTTTTTAACATCGCTGTCAAATTTAGCACGTCAGTTTTAACCATCAGGTTAACCATGAATAGTCGAAGTGACTTCGATGTGCTATGTAAAGTCTGAAAACCGGTAAAGTCTGAAAAGTGGTTAAATGTTGGTTTTATAAGGCGAAACCTTCAAAGCTATTTTAAATTTCATGTTTAAACTTCCCACATATGATATGGTTGTAATCCGCAGAACCAAAGTTTCCATAGAATTCATTATTGTCAGCTTTAACTTTGACTCATCAGATTTTTTGTTTACGCATTCACCACTCTTCCAAAAATTTGTAAATATGGTCTCTTTTACTCCGAATAGAATTAGTCACCTTATATTGATTACAATGTCGACGTTGTTTCCTTGGAATTTTTGACAAATCATCTTTCTATATCATCTTCCTTTGACACGAAATAAATATAGAATATAAAGGATTGTTAACCATGATTTCTAAGAGGAAATAACTCATAATTTAATGAGTGTTTTCCTTATTATTATTATCTTTTTGCATGCTATTCTTTGAATTCTTTTTCATTCTTTCATATCGTTTGCCAACATCTTATAAACAAGACAGTGAAATTCTTATGAAATTTGCAAACATCAGCTGAAGTGTATCAGTCCTCGAAATACTAGTGTATATTTATTTGGAATAGTTTAGTATAGAGGTCTGGATGAAAATGATAAGAGTTTAATAAAAGACCAAGAGAGGCTCGAACTTTTTAAACAAAAATTAGAACCGAGAAGGCAATTCTTTACATTTGACCCAGAGTGGGGGCCAACAATTTCAGAAGGCACGAGTACTCATACCCTCCACTTTGTGTTGGCTTTCTCGCTTATATACTTCCATGAAATCCAAGTTCTGGATGAAAATGATAAAAGTTTAATAAAAGACCAAGAGATGCTCGATCTTTTAAAACAAAAATTAGAACCGAGAAGGCAATTCTTTACATTTGACCCAGAGTGGGGGCCAACAATCTCAGAAGGCACGAGTACTCATACCCTCCACTTTGTGTTGGCTTTCTCGCTTATATACTTCCATGAAATCCAAGTTCTGGATGAAAATGATAAAAGTTTAATAAAAGACCAAGAGATGCTCGATCTTTTAAAACAAAAATTAGAACCGAGAAGGCAATTCTTTACATTTGACCCAGAGTGTGGGCCAACAGTCTCAGAAGGCACGAGTACTCATACCCTCAACTTTGTGTTGGCTTTCTCGCTCATATACTTCCATGAAATCCAAGTTCTGGATGAAAATGATAAAAGTTTAATAAAAGACCAAGCGATGCTCGATCTTTTAAAACAAAAATTAGAACCGAGAAGGCAATTCTTTACATTTGACCCAGAGTGGGGGCCAACAATCTCAGAAGGCACGAGTACTCATACCCTCCACTTTGTGTTGGCTTTCTCGCTTATATACTTCCATGAAATCCAAGTTCTGGATGAAAATGATAAAAGTTTAATAAAAGACCAAGAGATGCTCGATCTTTTAAAACAAAAATTAGAACCGAGAAGGCAATTCTTTACATTTGACCCAGAGTGTGGGCCAACAATCTCAGAAGGCACGAGTACTCATACCCTCCACTTTGTGTTGGCTTTCTCGCTTATATACTTCCATGAAATCCAAGTTCTGGATGAAAATGATAAAAGTTTAATAAAAGACCAAGCGATGCTCGATCTTTTAAAACAAAAATTAGAACCGAGAAGGCAATTCTTTACATTTGACCCAGAGTGTGGGCCAACAATCTCAGAAGGCACGAGTACTCATACCCTCCACTTTGTGTTGGCTTTCTCGCTTATATACTTCCATGAAATCCAAGTTCTGGATGAAAATGATAAAAGTTTAATAAAAGACCAAGAGATGCTCGATCTTTTAAAACAAAAATTAGAACCGAGAAGGCAATTCTTTACATTTGACCCAGAGTGTGGGCCAACAATCTCAGAAGGCACGAGTACTCATACCCTCCACTTTGTGTTGGCTTTCTCGCTTATATACTTCCATGAAATCCAAGTTCTGGATGAAAATGATAAAAGTTTAATAAAAGACCAAGAGATGCTCGATCTTTTAAAACAAAAATTAGAACCGAGAAGGCAATTCTTTACATTTGACCCAGAGTGGGGGCCAACAATCTCAGAAGGCACGAGTACTCATACCCTCCACTTTGTGTTGGCTTTCTCGCTTATATACTTCCATGAAATCCAAGTTCTGGATGAAAATGATAAAAGTTTAATAAAAGACCAAGAGATGCTCGATCTTTTAAAACAAAAATTAGAACCGAGAAGGCAATTCTTTACATTTGACCCAGAGTGGGGGCCAACAATCTCAGAAGGCACGAGTACTCATACCCTCCACTTTGTGTTGGCTTTCTCGCTTATATACTTCCATGAAATCCAAGTTCTGGATGAAAATGATAAAAGTTTAATAAAAGACCAAGAGATGCTCGATCTTTTAAAACAAAAATTAGAACCGAGAAGGCAATTCTTTACATTTGACCCAGAGTGTGGGCCAACAATCTCAGAAGGCACGAGTACTCATACCCTCCACTTTGTGTTGGCTTTCTCGCTTATATACTTCCATGAAATCCAAGTTCTGGATGAAAATGATAAAAGTTTAATAAAAGACCAAGAGATGCTCGATCTTTTAAAACAAAAATTAGAACCGAGAAGGCAATTCTTTACATTTGACCCAGAGTGGGGGCCAACAATCTCAGAAGGCACGAGTACTCATACCCTCCACTTTGTGTTGGCTTTCTCGCTTATATACTTCCATGAAATCCAAGTTCTGGATGAAAATGATAAAAGTTTAATAAAAGACCAAGAGATGCTCGATCTTTTAAAACAAAAATTAGAACCGAGAAGGCAATTCTTTACATTTGACCCAGAGTGTGGGCCAACAATCTCAGAAGGCACGAGTACTCATACCCTCCACTTTGTGTTGGCTTTCTCGCTTATATACTTCCATGAAATCCAAGTTCTGGATGAAAATGATAAAAGTTTAATAAAAGACCAAGAGATGCTCGATCTTTTAAAACAAAAATTAGAACCGAGAAGGCAATTCTTTACATTTGACCCAGAGTGTGGGCCAACAATCTCAGAAGGCACGAGTACTCATACCCTCCACTTTGTGTTGGCTTTCTCGCTTATATACTTCCATGAAATCCAAGTTCTAGATGAAAATGATAAAAGTTTAATAAAAGACCAAGAGATGCTCGATCTTTTAAAACAAAAATTAGAACCGAGAAGGCAATTCTTTACATTTGACCCAGAGTGGGGGCCAACAATCTCAGAAGGCACGAGTACTCATACCCTCCACTTTGTGTTGGCTTTCTCGCTTATATACTTCCATGAAATCCAAGTTCTGGATGAAAATGATAAAAGTTTAATAAAAGACCAAGAGATGCTCGATCTTTTAAAACAAAAATTAGAACCGAGAAGGCAATTCTTTACATTTGACCCAGAGTGTGGGCCAACAGTCTCAGAAGGCACGAGTACTCATACCCTCAACTTTGTGTTGGCTTTCTCGCTCATATACTTCCATGAAATCCAAGTTCTGGATGAAAATGATAAAAGTTTAATAAAAGACCAAGCGATGCTCGATCTTTTAAAACAAAAATTAGAACCGAGAAGGCAATTCTTTACATTTGACCCAGAGTGGGGGCCAACAATCTCAGAAGGCACGAGTACTCATACCCTCCACTTTGTGTTGGCTTTCTCGCTTATATACTTCCATGAAATCCAAGTTCTGGATGAAAATGATAAAAGTTTAATAAAAGACCAAGAGATGCTCGATCTTTTAAAACAAAAATTAGAACCGAGAAGGCAATTCTTTACATTTGACCCAGAGTGTGGGCCAACAATCTCAGAAGGCACGAGTACTCATACCCTCCACTTTGTGTTGGCTTTCTCGCTTATATACTTCCATGAAATCCAAGTTCTGGATGAAAATGATAAAAGTTTAATAAAAGACCAAGCGATGCTCGATCTTTTAAAACAAAAATTAGAACCGAGAAGGCAATTCTTTACATTTGACCCAGAGTGGGGGCCAACAATCTCAGAAGGCACGAGTACTCATACCCTCCACTTTGTGTTGGCTTTCTCGCTTATATACTTCCATGAAATCCAAGTTCTGGATGAAAATGATAAAAGTTTAATAAAAGACCAAGCGATGCTCGATCTTTTAAAACAAAAATTAGAACCGAGAAGGCAATTCTTTACATTTGACCCAGAGTGGGGGCCAACAATCTCAGAAGGCACGAGTACTCATACCCTCAACTTTGTGTTGGCTTTCTCGCTTATATACTTCCATGAAATCCAAGTTCTGGATGAAAATGATAAAAGTTTAATAAAAGACCAAGAGATGCTCGATCTTTTAAAACAAAAATTAGAACCGAGAAGGCAATTCTTTACATTTGACCCAGAGTGTGGGCCAACAATCTCAGAAGGCACGAGTACTCATACCCTCCACTTTGTGTTGGCTTTCTCGCTTATATACTTCCATGAAATCCAAGTTCTGGATGAAAATGATAAAAGTTTAATAAAAGACCAAGAGATGCTCGATCTTTTAAAACAAAAATTAGAACCGAGAAGGCAATTCTTTACATTTGACCCAGAGTGGGGGCCAACAGTCTCAGAAGGCACGAGTACTCATACCCTCAACTTTGTGTTGGCTTTCTCGCTCATATACTTCCATGAAATCCAAGTTCTGGATGAAAATGATAAAAGTTTAATAAAAGACCAAGCGATGCTCGATCTTTTAAAACAAAAATTAGAACCGAGAAGGCAATTCTTTACATTTGACCCAGAGTGGGGGCCAACAATCTCAGAAGGCACGAGTACTCATACCCTCCACTTTGTGTTGGCTTTCTCGCTTATATACTTCCATGAAATCCAAGTTCTGGATGAAAATGATAAAAGTTTAATAAAAGACCAAGAGATGCTCGATCTTTTAAAACAAAAATTAGAACCGAGAAGGCAATTCTTTACATTTGACCCAGAGTGGGGGCCAACAATCTCAGAAGGCACGAGTACTCATACCCTCCACTTTGTGTTGGCTTTCTCGCTCATATACTTCCATGAAATCCAAGTTCTGGATGAAAATGATAAAAGTTTAATAAAAGACCAAGAGATGCTCGATCTTTTAAAACAAAAATTAGAACCGAGAAGGCAATTCTTTACATTTGACCCAGAGTGGGGGCCAACAGTCTCAGAAGGCACGAGTACTCATACCCTCCACTTTGTGTTGGCTTTCTCGCTCATATACTTCGATGAAATCCAAGTTCTGGATGAAAATGATAAAAGTTTAATAAAATACCAAGAGATGCTCGATCTTTTAAAACAAAAATTAGAACCGAGAAGGCAATTCTTTACATTTGACCCAGAGTGGGGGCCAACAGTCTCAGAAGACACGAGTACTCATACCTTCAACTTTGTGTTGGCTTTCTCGCTCATATACTTCCATGAAATCCAAGTTCTGGATGAAAATGATAAAAGTTTAATAAAAGACCAAGAGATGCTCGATCTTTTAAAACAAAAATTAGAACCGAGAAGGCAATTCTTTACATTTGACCCAGAGTGGGGGCCAACAATCTCAGAAGGCACGAGTACTCATACCCTCCACTTTGTGTTGGCTTTCTCGCTTATATACTTCCATGAAATCCAAGTTCTGGATGAAAATGATAAAAGTTTAATAAAAGACCAAGAGATGCTCGATCTTTTAAAACAAAAATTAGAACCGAGAAGGCAATTCTTTACATTTGACCCAGAGTGGGGGCCAACAATCTCAGAAGGCACGAGTACTCATACCCTCCACTTTGTGTTGGCTTTCTCGCTTATATACTTCCATGAAATCCAAGTTCTGGATGAAAATGATAAAAGTTTAATAAAAGACCAAGCGATGCTCGATCTTTTAAAACAAAAATTAGAACCGAGAAGGCAATTCTTTACATTTGACCCAGAGTGGGGGCCAACAATCTCAGAAGGCACGAGTACTCATACCCTCCACTTTGTGTTGGCTTTCTCGCTTATATACTTCCATGAAATCCAAGTTCTGGATGAAAATGATAAAAGTTTAATAAAAGACCAAGAGATGCTCGATCTTTTAAAACAAAAATTAGAACCGAGAAGGCAATTCTTTACATTTGACCCAGAGTGGGGGCCAACAATCTCAGAAGGCACGAGTACTCATACCCTCCACTTTGTGTTGGCTTTCTCGCTTATATACTTCCATGAAATCCAAGTTCTGGATGAAAATGATAAAAGTTTAATAAAAGACCAAGAGATGCTCGATCTTTTAAAACAAAAATTAGAACCGAGAAGGCAATTCTTTACATTTGACCCAGAGTGGGGGCCAACAGTCTCAGAAGGCACGAGTACTCACACCCTCAACTTTGTGTTGGCTTTCTCGCTCATATACTTCCATGAAATCCAAGTTCTGGATGAAAATGATAAAAGTTTAATAAAAGACCAAGAGATGCTCGATCTTTTAAAACAAAAATTAGAACCGAGAAGGCAATTCTTTACATTTGACCCAGAGTGGGGGCCAACAATCTCAGAAGGCACGAGTACTCATACCCTCCACTTTGTGTTGGCTTTCTCGCTTATATACTTCCATGAAATCCAAGTTCTGGATGAAAATGATAAAAGTTTAATAAAAGACCAAGAGATGCTCGATCTTTTAAAACAAAAATTAGAACCGAGAAGGCAATTCTTTACATTTGACCCAGAGTGGGGGCCAACAATCTCAGAAGGCACGAGTACTCATACCCTCCACTTTGTGTTGGCTTTCTCGCTTATATACTTCCATGAAATCCAAGTTCTGGATGAAAATGATAAAAGTTTAATAAAAGACCAAGAGATGCTCGATCTTTTAAAACAAAAATTAGAACCGAGAAGGCAATTCTTTACATTTGACCCAGAGTGGGGGCCAACAATCTCAGAAGGCACGAGTACTCATACCCTCCACTTTGTGTTGGCTTTCTCGCTTATATACTTCCATGAAATCCAAGTTCTGGATGAAAATGATAAAAGTTTAATAAAAGACCAAGCGATGCTCGATCTTTTAAAACAAAAATTAGAACCGAGAAGGCAATTCTTTACATTTGACCCAGAGTGGGGGCCAACAGTCTCAGAAGGCACGAGTACTCACACCCTCAACTTTGTGTTGGCTTTCTCGCTCATATACTTCCATGAAATCCAAGTTCTGGATGAAAATGATAAAAGTTTAATAAAAGACCAAGAGATGCTCGATCTTTTAAAACAAAAATTAGAACCGAGAAGGCAATTCTTTACATTTGACCCAGAGTGGGGGCCAACAATCTCAGAAGGCACGAGTACTCATACCCTCCACTTTGTGTTGGCTTTCTCGCTTATATACTTCCATGAAATCCAAGTTCTGGATGAAAATGATAAAAGTTTAATAAAAGACCAAGCGATGCTCGATCTTTTAAAACAAAAATTAGAACCGAGAAGGCAATTCTTTACATTTGACCCAGAGTGGGGGCCAACAATCTCAGAAGGCACGAGTACTCATACCCTCCACTTTGTGTTGGCTTTCTCGCTCATATACTTCCATGAAATCCAAGTTCTGGATGAAAATGATAAAAGTTTAATAAAAGACCAAGAGATGCTCGATCTTTTAAAACAAAAATTAGAACCGAGAAGGCAATTCTTTACATTTGACCCAGAGTGGGGGCCAACAGTCTCAGAAGGCACGAGTACTCATACCCTCAACTTTGTGTTGGCTTTCTCGCTCATATACTTCCATGAAATCCAAGTTCTGGATGAAAATGATAAAAGTTTAATAAAAGACCAAGCGATGCTCGATCTTTTAAAACAAAAATTAGAACCGAGAAGGCAATTCTTTACATTTGACCCAGAGTGGGGGCCAACAGTCTCAGAAGGCACGAGTACTCATACCCTCAACTTTGTGTTGGCTTTCTCGCTCATATACTTCCATGAAATCCAAGTTCTGGATGAAAATGATAAAAGTTTAATAAAAGACCAAGCGATGCTCGATCTTTTAAAACAAAAATTAGAACCGAGAAGGCAATTCTTTACATTTGACCCAGAGTGGGGGCCAACAATCTCAGAAGGCACGAGTACTCATACCCTCCACTTTGTGTTGGCTTTCTCGCTTATATACTTCCATGAAATCCAAGTTCTGGATGAAAATGATAAAAGTTTAATAAAAGACCAAGAGATGCTCGATCTTTTAAAACAAAAATTAGAACTGAGAAGGCAATTCTTTACATTTGACCCAGGTGGGGGCCCAACAGTCTCAGAAGGCACGAGTACTCATACCCTCAACTTTGTGTTGGCTTTCTCGCTCATATACTTCCATGAAATCCAAGTTCTGGATGAAAATGATAAAAGTTTAATAAAAGACCAAGAGATGCTCGATCTTTTAAAACAAAAATTAGAACCGAGAAGGCAATTCTTTACATTTGACCCAGAGTGGGGGCCAACAGTCTCAGAAGGCACGAGTACTCACACCCTCAACTTTGTGTGGGCTTTTTCGCTCATATACTTCGATGAAATCCAAGTTCTGGATGAAAATGATAAAAGTTTAATAAAAGACCAAGAGATGCTCGATCTTTTAAAACAAAAATTAGAACCGAGAAGGCAATTCTTTACATTTGACCCAGAGTGGGGGCCAACAGTCTCAGAAGGCACGAGTACTCACACCCTCAACTTTGTGTGGGCTTTTTCGCTCATATACTTCGATGAAATCCAAGTTCTGGATGAAAATGATAAAAGTTTAATAAAAGACCAAGAGATGCTCGATCTTTTAAAACAAAAATTAGAACCGAGAAGGCAATTCTTTACATTTGACCCAGAGTGGGGGCCAACAGTCTCAGAAGGCACGAGTACTCACACCCTCAACTTTGTGTGGGCTTTTTCGCTCATATACTTCGATGAAATCCAAGTTCTGGATGAAAATGATAAAAGTTTAATAAAAGACCAAGAGATGCTCGATCTTTTAAAACAAAAATTAGAACCGAGAAGGCAATTCTTTACATTTGACCCAGAGTGGGGGCCAACAGTCTCAGAAGGCACGAGTACTCACACCCTCAACTTTGTGTGGGCTTTTTCGCTCATATACTTCGATGAAATCCAAGTTCTGGATGAAAATGATAAAAGTTTAATAAAAGACCAAGAGATGCTCGATCTTTTAAAACAAAAATTAGAACCGAGAAGGCAATTCTTTACATTTGACCCAGAGTGGGGGCCAACAGTCTCAGAAGGCACGAGTACTCACACCCTCAACTTTGTGTGGGCTTTTTCGCTCATATACTTCGATGAAATCCAAGTTCTGGATGAAAATGATAAAAGTTTAATAAAAGACCAAGAGATGCTCGATCTTTTAAAACAAAAATTAGAACCGAGAAGGCAATTCTTTACATTTGACCCAGAGTGGGGGCCAACAGTCTCAGAAGGCACGAGTACTCATACCCTCAACTTTGTGTTGGCTTTCTCGCTCATATACTTCCATGAAATCCAAGTTCTGGATGAAAATGATAAAAGTTTAATAAAAGACCAAGCGATGCTCGATCTTTTAAAACAAAAATTAGAACCGAGAAGGCAATTCTTTACATTTGACCCAGAGTGGGGGCCAACAGTCTCAGAAGGCACGAGTACTCATACCCTCAACTTTGTGTTGGCTTTCTCGCTCATATACTTCCATGAAATCCAAGTTCTGGATGAAAATGATAGAAGTTTAATAAAAGACCAAGCGATGCTCGATCTTTTAAAACAAAAATTAGAACCGAGAAGGCAATTCTTTACATTTGACCCAGAGTGGGGGCCAACAGTCTCAGAAGGCACGAGTACTCACACCCTCAACTTTGTGTTGGCTTTCTCGCTCATATACTTCCATGAAATCCAAGTTCTGGATGAAAATGATAAAAGTTTAATAAAAGACCAAGAGATGCTCGATCTTTTAAAACAAAAATTAGAACCGAGAAGGCAATTCTTTACATTTGACCCAGAGTGGGGGCCAACAGTCTCAGAAGGCACGAGTACTCACACCCTCAACTTTGTGTGGGCTTTCTCGCTCATATACTTCCATGAAATCCAAGTTCTGGATAAAAATGATAAAAGTTTAATAAAATAACAAGAGATGCTCGATCTTTTAAAACAAAAATTAGAACCGAGAAGGCAATTCTTTACATTTGACCCAGAGTGGGGGCCAACAGTCTCAGAAGGCACGAGTACTCATACCCTCAACTTTGTGTTGGCTTTCTCGCTCATATACTTCCATGAAATCCAAGTTCTGGATGAAAATGATAAAAGTTTAATAAAAGACCAAGAGATGCTCGATCTTTTAAAACAAAAATTAGAACCGAGAAGGCAATTCTTTACATTTGACCCAGAGTGGGGGCCAACAATCTCTTGTCTCGTTCTCGATTATCTTGTCCATTGAAGAAGCTGACTCGACCTCAAAGACTATTAAGAAAATTTGTAAAAGTAACCTGATTAAATAAGTTCAAACTCAATTTTTACAACGCCGAAACTAAATTATCGACTTAATGTCGAATTATTGAAGAAATGACATTTAATTGATGCGTTATTGAATTAATAAACAATTTAACCAGCCGTGAAATAATTGATTAATATTACACATAAAATGAAGTCATGTTCAGCTGGTTGGCCAGTCGCCAAACTTTATTTTGTGGCATTTTAGCCGCAATGCAGCTTAATAAAATGAGTGAAAAAAGATAATAAAACGCAAAATCCAACGATATGCAAACACAACCAAGACCAGTATTAAAACGTGCATACAAACTTCAGAAGGCAATGAAATTAAGACGCAACAAAACAGCATAAATTGAGTAGTTTTTAGTATGAATTGAATACCGTGTTGGTCATCGTTGTCGTCGCCGGACGGCATTCCATAGAATAGAATGGAAAAAAGAAATAAACAAATTGATCAAATTCACACATTGAACTTCACTTAGAATGCATTGAAAAGTCAAACATTTAATTTTTCACAATAGTGCCAATAAATTTTAGAAATAATTTTTCAGTGCAGACACTGCCAACGAGATAAAATGACAACCAGTTTGACAGTTGGCAATTGACAGACATAAATATTTCTTTTTCTATTTTAATGGAATAAATTATTTTTCCGTTTTAATATTTTTTCTGTTGAATGTTTACGAGATTCTTCTGAAAAATGCCAAATCCCACCACACGAAAAATAAGAAGTTGGTTGCCAACTTAAACTCTAAATGGTGTCTTAAAAAATCCGATTTCTTTCATCATTGCGACATTTTAACTTCCTATTTGGTGTCCATAATTAATTTTTTACACCGTTAAACCTGTTCATGGAATTCCATATGTAAGACGTGTTTTACGCTGAAAACTAATTGCAACAAAAACGAGTGTTTCATTGTTGCCAATTATTTGACTGTTAATCGCATGTAATACAGAATTTAACTACCTAACAAAATCGCAGGTACATCGAAACGTGTGCAGAATGCAGAGCGCAAGTAGTCGTCCCTCCTCTCCCTCTGCCCCTTTTTTCACTCATTTCCAATTGTTTATTTGCTGTAACAACAGAATTATCGATTGAATGCGATATTCATTAATTAATTAGTCTTCGCTTCTTATGAGGAAAAACTGTGCAGAGTTGCCGGTGCATTGAAATGGTTTTCCAGACGTCGTAATAGAAAATACTAACCGAGATTAAATAAAAATACATGCATAGTTAGCACTAGAAAAGTAAAAAATGTCAGTTTAAACCGTGTAAACCAAGCTTAAATCTAAGTTAAAAATCTTGGCTTAAACCAGCTCCTCGAGGCTTAGAAACACGTTTAAATTTGATCCGCATAAAAAGATGAAGTTGTTGCTGACAACCAAACTAATTGTGTTCAATTAAAGTTTGTGGTTTCGAAGCGAGCCGCAAATCGCACTGAATTTAGCAAGTGATTTCTGTGTAGTGAATTTTTTTACTTTACCAAATTAATAGTCAGTGTAATTTTTTCAAATTGCTCGCACTTAAACAAACAACATTTTTGCTCAGGTCTCACTTTCATTTTGAACGAACCGGCTTCGAGTTGGCAACCCTACACACGCACCCCACTCTCTCACTACCGCCAGCTGACAGTTTATTTCACTTTTATCAGTTAAGCCGACAGCTTTTTGTCGTATTTGCTAAGAATGATTTTCGGTTTAATAATTCTTAATTTCAAATTTGAAATCGATCGTTAGAAATGTTAAATTTAATCCCTTCGGTTTTCTCGCTTTTGTGGTTTTGGTATCTGCAACAACAACAACAACCGAATTAATTTCCAACCGTCATTAATCTCAATCTATTAAATCGATGATATAATAGCGGTAACGTCACAGCGACGAGACGAATAACAAGTTTCAATTCAAGTTTGTTAATTCAAATTCATGTTAATATTACAATAAAAGAAATAAGAAATTCCGAAATTTCTATGAAAACTACGTATTTATGCAAAGAAATAATTTGGTATCATGAGATTTTTATCATATTTTAGAACTGGTAAACTAGAACGGGTTTCAAGTTTAGATGCCGATTGTTTCTTTTTTAAATAGATTGTATCGCAGCACGCGTAGTGAGAGTGTCTCCGAGTTCTTTTAAATTAGAGAAGATTTCAATTTCAATTTCTTTCCTCCTTTTTCAACAATCGGCAAATCAGTTTAACTCCGGCGGCATCACGTTTGTCGCCAAAGGCATCGCAGCGGCATGCATAAAAGTGTTGCTGCACATCAAAGTAAACATTTTCCAGTGCGTGTATTGGTGCATGCGTGTGTGCCTCTCTGTTTATATTGACGTGTTAAGGCCACTGTGGCGCTAGTTTATTTGTTGTCTCAACATTGGCCGACTTCAGCAACATTTTATCGATTCTCCATTGAGGCAGAAACGAAATTCAGCATGTTGAAGGTGACCAGCTGATCATTTTGGTTTCTAATTTAAGGTGACCACATTTGAACTTTGATTTTATAAATCTGAAATGAATTTTATTCAATCATTAACCGCATATGTTGTTGTACATACTTTTATTTGCTTTTAATTTACATTATTGGTTTTTTTAATTTTCCTCGGCTGACCATTTCAAACTGCACGATTTTCACCATTGCTTTTCTCAGCCTTATCGTCCACTTGTGCCTTGTTACCCTAATGACACACAAGTTGCTACTGTTCTCGAGGGTGCAGCAAAAATAAACCGCCTCCCCCTCTAGATCCTCGACGCCTCAATCGGCATCATTTTGCTGCACTCGCTTTCGTCAGTAACCTCTTCTGATGCAGCTTCATCGTCATCATTAACTTTTTACTATCCAATTTTGTAATCTTTCATTATTTCTTATACTTAATTTACAGCGTCTTTCAGTGCATGTTCGCCCCCTTTTTTTCTTCCTTATGTAAAGCACGTCATTCAGCACCTCAAAAACAACCTCATCAACATCAGTTCTCTTCAGCGAGGTGCTCAGGCGACCCCTTTGCGGTAATAATCTCCCCATTTCTGATTTAATCCGCAAGTGCAGCCTACATTTAAACATCCTTAACAATCACTTTTACCACCCCATTTAGCATTTCAAGCCCCTTTTGGCCCCACTTCAGCCCTGCGTTCTACGCTTTCCGTGCATTCGTTCTGTCATATCTTCGTCTTGCGTCTCAGTGAATTTCTTCGCTCTCAACACAGTCCTCCCGAGAGTTCCATGTACTGAAAGTATATCTTCAATTATTCTCGCTTTGTTTCAGATTATCCGCTTTGTCAAGTGCATTCTAGTGATTCTTCACCTCTTTTCTTTACAAATTTGGCTTTTTACCTTATAGCGGTATTTTTGATTTCGATGAGTCGTCCATCGCAGGTTTTTGCCCAGTTTTTTTTTTCAAATTGAATAAAACAATTTCAAAAATAGCTTTTTAGAGATTTAGAAGCTATTTGTAAAGAGAAATATAGCGAAAATAATTATATGTATGAGCAAAAAATTAAGAAAAGTCTTTTTAAAATCTTACTTCATGATAATGCAAGTTAAATTATCTTATTTCGCATTTATTTCTATTTACAAATCCTTTTTACACGGACTATTTTTCTATCTAATCATGTCTGGCTTGCCATCCCCGGTTAACATAAATTTGTAGTGACATTTGAATGCAAATAACTTTCTTGTTATTTATTTTAAAATTAAAAAAAGCTGCTCTAGTGGTCTGATCCTGCTGAGAAAGAGCATGAACATTTAGCAAACCCTCTTTATTAACGTCTTTCTCCCCAATGAAGCACTTAATGCGCTTTTATTGCATTAATGCAGCTAATTTCCTTCTGTTCATATTATCCACTTTTCCCTTCTTTCGTTTTTCAAAGAATCATTCTTTCAATCATTGTCGGCATATTTAATCTTGCGTTCACACGGCCGAAGTCGATCTTATTCTCTCATTTTCTCCCTCTTTTTTCGGACCTTTATTAAGTCCAAAAGGCAACTTAAATCATTCCCTGCATGATTTTTTATGTATTTTCATTTTTTTGTACTCGTAGACCTATTTTATTATGATTTATTAATGATATTATTGCGGATTGTCCAATATTACTGCCCATTTTTACACATATATCGGATTATATTATATATAACGTTTTGCATGGCGTTCTTTTAGGTTTCCTTTTTAATAATATACAACAGATCGTAAATTCCACTATAATTGTATAATTAAATCACAACAATTTAGAGAAGTAAACGCACTTAACTGAAAAAAAATGTTAAATCTCAAATTTAATTTGAAGTATTAATCTAACCTTCAGTTTGTTTCGGAAACCGCTGCTAATTAGTTAATGAAAAAGTTAATGAAGCGAATGCAAATTTTGGAAAATAGCGGACAATCATGCGGAAATGAACGATTTAGTTTCAAAACGAAAACAACTGAAAAACTGTTCACTAATAATTAAAAAATCGACCTATGACAGATGCTAAAAATAGCAACGCGAATTCCAGAAAATTAAACGCGAACAGCAAATGACGTGTTTAATTAAATAAAATATGCTGCAGCAACTTATGTGTGTGTGTAGACATGTGTATCGGCAACATGTGTATCTGAAGAGAACGGCAACATAAGTACAGCAAGCTGCAACATACATATGAGAAGGAAGCAGCCGCTCGCAACAAAATTAAAACATGTATACGAGTACAGCCGTGGTAGAGGGCAGCAACATATGCATGGCAACCTCGCGACCCACCCATGAATAATTCTAATTTTTCTGACCGGGTTAATTTGAAGGATGAACAAACGAGGAAAAACTGAAAACCAACAACAACAATAGCAGTCAGATGTCAATGAAGCGCTAGAGCACGGAAAATTAAATCTAACATTTCAGCCCTGGAAGATTTATTTGATTGGGCAACAAAAAAAGCTGCTGGTATAAGTTTCGGGGGCGGGGGAGGTGCTGCAGTGCACTTTGTTGGCGTTTGAGATGTTGTGTTTGTAGTTGCTGTAGTTGTAATTGTAAACGTTGTTGTTGTTACTTCTCCTATTGACAGCGTAACGCATGCACTCGGCGTCGGCGTTTAAATTGGCATTCATTGAACTCCGACCCTCATGCTCGCTCTTACTTTTTTTTTGATGCCCCACAAACAGTAATAATTTATTTTGGGGGCACGAAGAAGAGAGGAATATTTCGGAATCCACAATAGCAACAAACGCCGCCGAGTAGCAACGAAAGCAAGTGCAGTGAAACGCCTTCAAGCAGGAAATATGAAATCGCGTTATTTGATATGAGGGTCTCTTTCAAGCGAAGTCGTTTCTGACTTTGACACGGACTGAAATGGTCAAGCGGTTGTCACATCATATTTTTGAAGTAATAAAATTAGCTCAATTTCACTTTACTTAATTTTATTTGCTTCCGATTTTTTGTTGTGCTTCAATTTATTTTATTTTCCTAGAGAATTTCTTCAGCATAAAAATTTGTCATTCAAATTCTTAACAATCCTGCTATTCGTTGATAACTTAAATGCTGTCTTAATCGCGAGCTCGTTAGTAATTTTAACTCTCGAACTTTTTAACTTTTACATTCTTGCAACTGCTTTTATTTAATCTTCAACAAAGTGTCAAAAGTTTTTAAATCAATAAAAGAAGAAACTCCTGACGTACAATAAAATTGCGGCAGCTTAAGCTGAGGAAGAAAATAACTTGTAAAGTCCCTGCAACAATGGAGTTCATTAAATTGTTGACGTTGAAAGTTCTGGCAAAAAGTTCGTCAGCTAAAACTCAACTCAACCCAAGCAGCACCTGCGGCAGCAACAGAGCAGAAAGTTTTAAGAAACTGTTTGAAAGCAACTCGAGTTCAATGCAACTACAAGTATTCATTCTTCTGAAACGCAAAAACAGCCAAGACGACAACTTGTACGATAGGCACACACACAGCCACACACCCTACACACACATTCACGAAAACACAAACATATGCATTAACTTAGTCCACTTGTACACTGAGAAAAGAGGAAGTGTGCTTCGGTTTTCAGAATGTTGCATTGCCAACATTGGAAAATACAGTGCAGATTTTATTCTATTTCATTTATCCTTTTTAATATTTTTCGCGTGTATGCAAGTCTTTTAGGATAAATGAGGAAAAAACATTAAGACGTTTCTAAAAAGTACCATTAAATTCCAAAGAAAGCAAATCCTTCGAGTTTAGTGTCCACAAGGGTTGCCACATATAAAAATTCCCTCGCCTGCCAGTGTTACAACGTACAGATTCATTCGCAGTCACTTGTCAGATATTTTTGAAAAGATTTTTGTCTGAATGTCAGTCACTCCTTCTGTACCTAAATAAATAACGGAATGAGTGACCGACCTGCATGACGTAGTGAGCTTCAGGTTAATGAAACAAAGGAGGAGACTTTTGGTCAGGCGGGTGATAGAATCAAGCATTCTAATGAAAAGCATTGTTTTCGCTATTATTAATTTTGTTGCTACGATATTATGGTCATATTCTATTATATAGTCTCTTTGGTCATCTTCTATTACAGTCTATTCAATCAATTCTGCGGGAGAAACAACGGTAAGGTGGCTGTATGTTGACTGATACTTGCCACGTCTGCGATATCCGTATTGAAAATCCATTATTGCATTGTAACTACATTTTGGGAACGGAAATTAACGGTGAAGAATCCCTTACTATGCTGAAATTTCCCCAGTATATGAATGTACACCAACCTGCCACTTACCTTCCTTACTTTCTCTATCTCCTGAAATTCTATTGTTGGAGTAGCATATCCTCTTTAAGCGAATCAGAGGTTTCCGATAACGTAGGAGTGAGTCAGGGTAGAGGGAGAGAAGTCATCGGGTTGGAAACTAAAATGGCAGCTGGTCTGTAAGGATGATAGAATACTTAGATTTGAGTCCGTTTTTAGACATCTATCTTGTTCGCATCAGTGAGTTTCAACAACATTGTCCCATAAGCAAATAAAATCGATAAAGTCTACGAAAGCAGTATTTGTATGGTGGAATTATGCATGGTGAGCCCGATATTTCACTTCTCTCCTAGAAAGCGGTCCTTAATGTCAAAAATTAAAAGGACCAACAAAGCAGAACAACAATCGAAAACCGGGATGTCATTATCGCACCCGTAGTTTTGGGGATATCTTGTTCCCAACCTAATTTCAATGACGGTTTTTGGATCTTTGGTTTCAATCTTATAGAAAACTCAATAAAACATTCAACGTCAGGGCAAAAAAAATAGGTGTACATTTTCTCAAATTACTATAAATGTTCAGTTGTTACAGATTTAAAAACCACCAATTCAAAAACAAATTAATTAATAAAAGCTTTGTAATCTTCTTTCGTATTTCACAGCAGATAATTTTCTACTTACTCTAACTTTGACTAGTATTTCAATCTAAACTTCTGCGGTTTCAAAAGTCTAAATCAAAATGACGCCTCAGTATAATCGACCTCATCTTTATCCGCCAATTAAAAATCGGTTTTCAACTATAAGCTGCCTCAAAATCTTCGCTCTACTCATCATCTCAACAGCGCTACAAGTGCAACCCCTAGAGGGCGCTGTTCACCCAGTTTTCACTTTCAAGAATGGCTCTACGCTGCTTGGACAGCTTTTGACATCAAGTACACTCGTCTGGGAGACCTACGACTACAAGGATCCGAAGCAACTTCAGTACGCCGTCGAAGGCGGCAAGTACATCACTGAGGAGGAACATTATTCCATCTATGTGTGTCGTGTAACCATCGACGGTGTCCCAACCAGTGGCCACACCGAGAAGGTTATGCAGGCCCATGTCTGCGTGGCGGCTCATAGCAAACACGGCAAGTACTCCATCTTCGATGTTCTAGTGAACAAGGGTCACTTGGGCAAAGTCGGCTGGAAGTCTTGGAACAAATTTAATGTGGGCGTACCGATTGGAGCGATACGAATCGGTGAGGATGCGTATATAGCGAGGCATCGAGTGCCGCATACGCAGCAACAGGCCACGACCGTGGAAGGAGATAGTGAACAACGGGGAGCTGACTACAATTTGGGTCGTTTGGACCCGGTAGGTCTGGGAAAAATTAAGGTGGTCGAGAATGAGCGAGAGAAGGACTATGATGAGGGCGAGGTGCTGGTGGAGACCGAACCCTTCCGCTATGAGTTGCGGCACATCAAGCTGGATCAGATTCGTCTGGATATGACCGATAATATTACAGAGTTGGGTATGTAGGATGAGGATATCGAGTTGTTCTTTCTATTTACGTTTAATTTGCAGCTTCCGGCATTTTGGTCAACCGAGGCGACAAATATAGCGTGGTTGAGACTGTGATGTCTTACGAGTTCGATTACACTCAGTACTGGGGAGCTCATGAGGGCGTGGCACGCGGTTTACCTACCAAGATATACGAGAAAGATGTCTCGCCGCCCGCGGAGATTAACTGGGCCTTGAAGTACAGTGAAAAGCGGTACGAAACTAAATCGGTGCATACACAACTGTATCCAGGAACTGCGCTGAATGTGACACTTAAAGGCAACTACGTGACCCTAGAGGCTCCGTACAAAGCTAAATTATTTGCCTTCTACTACGGCAGTGAGGAAAGTGTCTCAAGGACCATAACCTCGGAGGTGAGTCTCCCTTAATTTCGGTTTACGGTGATTCTAAAGCAAACCCCTACTTCCAGGTACGTAAAACCTATTTGAAGGACGTCAAACTGGATTTCGGTCCTGTTTACTGGATCGAAAATGGTACTCTAGTGCCCACTACAACCACAACCTCGACCACTTCGACCACAACGCATCCTACAACCACCAGCACTGGCGAACCCAAACCTATGAACGAACCACCTGTGGTTCACCTCAACGACGTGGGTCAAACGCACTCAGGTCCCGATTCGCTGGAGAAGTCGTTACATGACGCACCCACCAGCAATGAGATACCGAATGAAATACCCGAGAATTTAGCAGAAAAACATCAAACGAAGGCGTCGATGGCGGCTACTCCTCACAGTGGAGCGGCTGGAGCGCAAGTGGGTAGCATTGTGGCGCTATTGACAACCCTGGCGACAGTGATGGCGATGAATATATAGGCTCAAACAGTGTACACAGGCAGAAATGGCGATGCTCCATTGAGGGAGGCAGAGAAAATGAAAAGAAAGTCTTGATTAAGAAACAGAATCAAAATGGAGAAGTTCAGCAGAGGATGGGAAGAGGATTTTATAAGCTCGAATGTGAAGCAGTAGTTTTCTTAGAGTAGCAATTAGTTGTTGTTGTACCTGTTGTACCGTCTCTGTGAGCGCAGCGCAGCTAAATAAGAGAGTATTTTAGTTACAGCTACGGCGAATTAGAGTAGAAGCAGGAAGCTGAAGATCGGCAAGGATGAGGAGGTTTTATTCGGTTGCGAGGAGGGATTCATGGGAGTATTAATAGTGGTAACAGAAGAAAGTGAATATTTTAAGTTATTAATTAGTGTAAGTTTAATTAACATCGAGACATTTTAAACGATTTTAGTTTATTCTGCAATAAAGCTAAATTATGGCCATTTTTTAAAACCCGATAGATTTTTTGACATGAAGAAAGCAATAAATTGAAATTCTTTTAATAAATGTAACGTGGCAACTCGGTCAACAGCGGCACAACCTATTGATCCGAGATGCCAGAGATATTTAAAAAATCACTATAATATCGTGAGCCGATAAATGTTTTCAGTACAGTTTTTTCATGTTTCCAGCACAGATTTTATTATTTTTTCTTATAGAATTTAACGCTAATTGCTAGTTTCCTTATAATTAATACAAATAGAGTTTCAGAATCTTTTAATCGCTTATTTTTAACTAGCTTTTTCTTTGATTTATGAATTTTGCTTTTATAATTTTAGAAACTTTTGTATTTTTTAATCGTCCACGCAACTTCTTCATTTTAAACCAGTAACTATTAACATTAATATAGTAATAATATTAAATGCATTATTAGATTAAGTAAAATTTAAGCAGCATTCCAAAAATTCAATGTAAATTTTGTTTTAGTTTTAATGAAAAGAATTAATATAAGATTTCTATTTTGAAAAACGAATTTCGGTTTTCATATTAATTTTATTAGCACAAAAAAGAAATAATATTTACATCTTAATGCTTAATAAAGTATTTTTATTTTTCGTTTGTTTTAATAGCTTTTTTTGCTAGTTTGTAATTTGGAATCATTTGGATTTGAATTTGTTCAGAAACATTTATATTTATTTAAAGAATATGCATTAAAAAAGGGGCAAATTTTCCAGCAATTCGCAAAATACACCGAAACAATTTATATTCGGTTAATTTCTTATTTTAATAAATTCACTCCAATTATTTAAAGCGTCGCCAACGTTCTGGCGAGGCAAAGCAATCATTGCAGTTGCCTGACTCGTGAATTGTTATGCAGAACATGATGTTGCCACTGCTTTGTTGTTGGTCTTGCTTCAGTAGCTGTTGGTGTTTCATTAGAAACGCTGGCTGAATTCATGAGAAAATAAAAGAACAGAGTCATCAAATTACAAAAAATGCGGGAATAAAGCACCAAAATCAACCGAGAAACTCTAAATATTCGGCTTGCTAAGCTTGCTTTACAGCCAGCAGCAATTAACTTGTTGCATACCAATCGACTGCTTTTATTGCCAATTCTCAAATAAAAAGGTAAAAACTGATCTAATTCACTCAAGAAAATAAACGAAAAATATATAAAGTAATAAAAATTGTCCGAAAATACATGCTAAGTGATATAAAATCAAAGGAAACAGAAAAGAATATAATAAAATTAATTAAAGAAAAATCAAATAAAATGAGCGAGAATAAACTCAAATCAAATAAAATTAGACAAAATAAAATAAAGTAAAAATCAAGAAGAAAATCAAGTAAAACAAAGTAAAACTAAATGAAACAAGATATAACCGCCTGAAATAAGGTAAACAAATAAATTAAATAAATTAGAAACTGAAATAAATTAAGATAAAACAAAACAAATGGAAAAATTTTCCTGCAGTTCTGTTTTTTTCTGTTTATTGATTTACTTAAATTTCTAAATTAAATGAAGTTACTTCAAATTGTGAAAAAGTTTCTTTTTTTCCCTAGAAATATTGAAATCCCATTTTGTGGGTTCTTGTGGTTCCTTTAGTGCAAATAATTTTCCTCATTCTTTTAATTCACTATTAGAATTCATTGTTTTAATGTATTTTTTGCCCTAAAACGCAAACCGCGTCAGTGGCTTGAAACCACAAACACTCACATTTACAACCAACCGTTACCGGTTGCCGCCAAGTGTTGCCACATCTTCGAACTGCTCCAGGTGCACTCGTGCGTTAACGCGTTTTCATGCATTTTAATTAGTTTCCACTCTGTGGTTTCAACGCACTTTAATGTTTATCTTTGCGCTGGATGTTTGTTTTTATTATTAAATCTCACTCAGCGGTATTTTTGTTAATTTTCTGTGCACTTTTTTGAGAACAGTTTATTTCAGAGCATTTTGGGAATAGAAACGTTTGTAAAAATGCAGTTATTTCGTTTTGCTGTGTAAAGAAATTACAGTTTTGAATGGAATTGAATCATTTCAATAAACAGCTAACTCGCTAGTGAAAATAAAATGATCTCATGCGTTACTTATGAGTTTGAAACAGTTATTCTCAGTTGTGTTTTCTATTTGTTACTCGTTTTATTATTCAGTTACTTTTTTAAAGACAAATTTTTATAGATAAACAGTTTTTCTTGTAAACTTCTCAGTTTGCAAACTCTTAAAGTGGAAAGCTTAACTTTCCACGAGTAGTAACGAGTGTAAACTTTTCACTCACCTCAACCTTCCAGTGGAGCTGTAAATTGAAATATCTTAGAAAATAAAATATTACAAGCAACTATTTCTGTATCCAACTCTACGCTTGTCGTCTTTAGAAAGCACTTTTCTATATCTAGGCTTTCGTCTCATCCCGTCCATTCAAGAAACGAACAATCTTTGCGGAGAAACCGACTAAAACTCTACGAATTTATTTGCTTGCAAAACTGCCTCGAAGCTTTTATTTGCTTTCCAATAAAAAGCAACAGGAAAACGGTGATATAAAACGTGGTGTCCACAGAGAAAGCTTTCTCGTGTATAAATCTTGAGATTCGTTGAGTTAAGCTTTCGAGTAATTTGTGAAAATTACATGATTTATTTTATCAAAATGTGTTTTAATTAGAATTACTAATTTCGAAGGAAGAGGTATTGAAACAATAAAATTCAATAATTAGAGAATACAATAAAAATAATAATCATACTCGACCATGGAATTCGTATTAAATAAAAGATATTTTGGCAAACAAGACATTTGTAAAAAGAGAAAACCACTCAAAACACGCTTGGAAAATTCGACTTTCTTATGAACGAAATAATTTATCGTTTTAACAATTTATAAATATATTAATTGTCCATCTCAAATTAGATTTGATAATCTTTTTCAAAAACAACTGAAAATAATATTTTCAAAAACAATTGAAGCTTTCAGCATTTTTCCGAATTGTGGAAAATTCGTTTAGGATGAAATCGACTTTTTGAACACAGAAGACTTTTAAAATGCTTCAAGCTGTGAGTGTAAAAATAAATTTAAACAAAATTCCATCGAGATGAAGAATCAAAATTTTAATGGCAATTTTGAAAATATTTATATATAAATTTATCCAATGTATTGAAGTCTATGCAACTCTTCGTAATGTCTACACGAAAACTATATATATTTGATATTTATAGTGTTAACTTGAAAATATACATAATTATAGAAGTATTAATTATTGCAGAGATCGCGGATAAATTATAGCGGTAAATAAATTGTATAGCGGTTCACTAAGCTGCGGAGAATTGAAGGCGAGAGCAATTTGTAAATTTAGCGTGTGTAGATAGTTTTTGTGCTTTAAAATGGTAGAGCTTTTCGTGTTTTCCTCCGAGCTTTTGGTTTTCTTTAACGAAGAATTCGTTAGTTGCGTAAATTTTACATTTTTACACCGTTTGGTTGTTTGATTTCTAGACACTTATTTAACTACAAGTATTTGGAAGTATATCGCTGTATAAGTTAAGGTTTAAATTGCAATAAATTACGATAAACAAATAAATAAAGGGAAATTTAAAGGCAAAAAAGAAAACCGACTTTTAATTCAATCCTGAGAAAAAGAATCCTGGTAACCTTTTATGGAAAGGAAAGAAGATCGACATGAAAGGTGATAAAATAAAGTATACAATTTTGAAAACTTCAGAAGTTCTAAAATAAATTTGGTAATAAAAAATGAACTAAATTTATAACTGAACCTCCCATCTCTACATGGAAGCGTACGTGCGTGTGTGCGCGAAAATAGAGAAAAATCCTGTTAAAAAGAGTGAAGAAAATTAAATATAATTGAATTTGATTCCGACAGCCGGTATGAAACTCTCTTAACTCTGGCCACATATCAACTCGCTCTCTGGGGAGAGCAATGCGAATCTAATTGAAAGGGAAGTTCATATTTCTGAAAAAAGACGCGTGCCAAAAACTTCACATTCCTTTCCGCTGTCGGTTTCGGTTTTTTAAACTCGGACGAATTGTAACGGTTGTGCAGCCATTAGAAACGGCGGTCACGGCATCAGCATCAAGGCAGCATCATAGTATTTCATTCGAACTTGATATTTTATTTCAGATTTAATTGAGAAGGATGTTCAACGAGCGCAGGTCTTCTCTTCTGTGAGTGCTGAAAAGAGAAAGAGAGTCTTTGCAGAATGTAACTCATATAAAAAGTTAAAAAGCTCTCCATGAAACTGGAAAATTTAACAAAACCGTTAAAATATCAGCACAGTGGGATTGCACTGATTAAAAAGTAGGCACAAATAACTGCCCCGAACAGATGTTCTCAATTTAAAATTTACAAATTGTAATTTCTGAAATCAAACTCGCGAAGTCGTAGTCGGATTTTTTTCTTACACAACGGTAGAGTAATTATTCCAGAAAACTGATTTTCGAATTAATTCGGTTTGAAACATTAACATTTATATCGAAATTCGTGATCGAGATATTCAAACTCAATACAGAAGATTGTAAATTAAGGAAGCTAAAACAAGTTGCACCAAAACTTTTCAAAATCCGTAATATATATTTATTTAAGCATTTATATACATAAAAATGTAAATTCTCCCTTATTATAGATTTCCGAATTCTATAATTAGGACAGAGGAAAAATCAAAAAAGAGACACAAATTTCAATTTCGTTGTTCCACTGTTTGCCTTCTCTCACACTTGTGAATCGGTTAACTGATATGCTAACCATGTATAAAATGGTGACGTCACTGCTGCACAGCAATGCCAAGGAGCAAAACCCTCCCAGGGACTCGCCGTAAATCGAAGTCAGCCGAAAGCAGGACACTGCAGGGAGCAACAGTTTGGCACAATTATTTCTCACTTAAAGTTTCTCGGTCCGTTACTTGAGCTTAGAATCGGTCCCGTGCGAGTTGCGAGTTGCGAGGTGCGAGTTGCGAGTTGTTCCTCCTCACTGGGCGGACGGGAGAGCGTTTGTATAAAATGCAGCATATCCTGGCCGAAGCATTCAGTGCCAAACGTGTCGTGGACGTGTAAGGTTAGTCAGTTTATCTAGGCACCTTTTTTGTAATAAAAGACATTCTTGTTTTTAACCGCAGAAAAACTAAAACTGTTTCTTTTTTAAATTGTGATGTGTTATTCTGATTTCCAAATTTGTTATTCTCGGTTTAAGTGAATAGCTGTGAGTTGCAGTGAAATTCTTAGTATTGAAAAGGAATCTTGGAGGCTGTCGTTCACGATGTATGCGGTGCACGGGTCTGGTAAGCCGAACAACCGCAGGCTCCTGCCTCTGCTGAGGACAGCTGTGCTTCTGTGGATGCTGCTGAATGCTGTAAGTGATTTGAAACTTGTCACGCTTTTTTGAATTGTTCTTGATATCTGCATTTGACATTCATCAGACGACGGTAAGGTTTTTGCTGTTTTCCTTGCTTCGCCGTTTTATGGAGAGTTTTTAGCATTAATGAAGAAATAACTTTAATGTTTTAAAAAATTCTAGCAGGGGTTAAAATCGCAGTACTGAAATAGTTAATTTTAAAAATGGAAAGCATAATTTAAAATTATTTATTAAAATTAAAGGTAAACGGCTTTAAAATTTAGAAAAGTCTTAGAAAATTGTACTCAAAATTATATTTTTGAAACTTTCATCTACTTTCACCAACCCTTTCTGAGAAAAACATCAACATATTTAACGGAAAAATAATAGACTTCTTATAATTAACTTGTATGAAAACTCGGCAAATAAAAATAGAAAACTAGATAAATCTAAATAAAGCAACTGAAAACAACGAAAGTATTCAAAACATCAGAGAATTGCTGGCTTCTCATCAAGATGTTTTCACTTCAGAGTAAACCAAATGGGGTGCTAAAATAAATAATTGCATCGCAACATAAACGTGAAAATAGAACATCAGCAACCCACATTAATTATTAAAATTTAAAGACTCAGTGAAAGTTGCTATTCGCAAGGATACTTATCCTTGAAAGAGGATGTTGCGGGCTCATCCAAGCACGAGCTAATTAAGCATTCATATGAACAACTTGAGCATAACAATGCTCTGTAAAATTGAAAACTAATAAGGAGTGGATAGCAAATCAAAGAAATTTAAAAAAGTAGACTTAACTGCAGGATGGAATTACAAGAATTCCGTAATTTTCCTCTTGTTTTCCTTTCGCTTAAATTTTGCTATGTATTACAGTGAAGTATTGCAGGAATCTAAAAATAAGTGAAGTGCAAGGAATTTATTACAGTCATATTAAAACGATGGCAACAAATCATTTCAACCTGTTACGCGACATTTCAAGTTGACGGTGCTTCCACGTCAGCAGTCCCGCCTGCTGTTTCAAATGAAAAAGACGTTAATTCAGTCAGCATCGTTGGAGTCACTCCAACGTCTGGCTGTTTTCCGTCTGTTTCAGACGGCGTAGTACGACGTATGCGCAACATTAATGCGTATTGAGAATGATTGGTGTTTTTATACCCTTATATTCGAAGGGAGAGGACGGGAATTACTCTGTTCCTCCGCTTGTAGAGTAGAGAAGGAGGCAAGATATATCTAGAAATGCATATATAAAATGCAAAATAAAAAAGTAGGTCTGTCTGTCCGTATGTCTATCTGTCTGCTCTACACAACAAATAATCTTTGTCACGTAGAGCAAGTTGGGTACGAAATTACGTGAGGGTAAAAGACATTCACACGAAATTTTAGTCCGAATTTACCTAATAGCGTAAATTTTGGCACTAATAGTGTCAAAAATTGGCGTGTCCCATTCTTTCAATCTAAGGAAAAATCTCTTCTCGTTCCTGGCTGAGGGTCCTCAGGGGCTTGAGGGTTACAAAATTCACGTAGAATGATGCTGGGTAGACCTTTTATCAGGCAATACCAACAACGTTACCTAATTACTAACAACGCCAAAAGAATTCAATGAAGCGACAGAATCGCTGATATCAAAACAAAGCAAAAAGATGAGTCTGTAAGATCTCTCGTAAATACTTATAAGGAAACACCGATGCCAAGCTTCTTGGCTTTCTTCATTGATAAAAAGAAGTGCATTCATTCATGTTTACACACTCACACTTGAGTGAATTTTCCGCGTCCTTAATCTGCATTCGTCTACACTTCGCACTCGTAATCTTCCTCCTCCGCAGTTGTGATCATCTCTTGTTAGGAACTGCATTGTTGTTGTTCTATAAAACCCCTTCGATATTAATTTGTTGTCGTCGTAAAAGTGTAAAAAAAACGACACACATTGAAGGGAAAAATGTTGGTTGTTATAAATCAGGAACGCTTTTCTGATTTTTAATATAACAACCAACATTTTCTTGAATACGTCTAACTTCTCTGTTGATAAAACACACCATTTTAAGTTTGTGCAGCAAGTTTATGGGTTTCTTTCATTTATCTTCACACCGCACCTTCAGCGGCTCATTTTGCGCCCCTTATTTGTTCTTCTTTGTTCTCTAAATCCACCCACATCGCCTGGTTTTGCTGTCGCCACTCACAATTCAAAATTGGAAACGTTTTAAATAGCAGAAAATAGTGGAAGCAGCAGTAGATTCTGTCTCACCTCGACTACAGTTGGAAACACTTTTCATCTTTAGATGCCCGCGGTTTAGCGGGCGGCGTGAGGTGGTTATGTTCGGTATGTCGGGGTGCTGACAAGTATTTCAAGAACCCGAAGTATGAAATCATGTTATTTCATAACGTAGTTAAATTAAATGTTAAATCACAATACAACTAATGAAGTCTGCTGTTCTTAACAAACTTTCTTGATTAAACAAAACGTGACGGTAGACTAAAAAGTTAAACAACTAACATTTTTAATTCAGTCTGAAACTATTTTAACTGAAAATGAGTCGTCGCAAGGCAAGCAATTTTCACTTAAGGAAAACTGGAATTATTAAAACGAAATAAAAACTGGTTAGAAATAATTGTAAAGGCCTTTTCTATATAAAATCTATGGTAAATTTATGGTGTGGTAAAAATAAATATTCACTCTGAAAATTGCCTACCTTCTGAATTTCCATTTATTTGCTTTTGTTGAATGAACCAAAAAGCGATTTTAATTCAAGTTAATTGATCAGGGTATTAAAAACAATAACAGTTAAGTCCAAAATGTTTTCTGTGCGAGCTGAAGTTTTAAAAAGCTCTTCATTGATTCACACAAACATGATCTGGACCTCCGCATGAAGGCTGGATTAATACAGCTGTTAGCAGCCTCATATGTAGCTGACTGTGCGGTTACGGAGCCTCCAAACCGATTAGTGATTTTGAACTGCGGGCGTTTAATGGCCTGATTGCCACATTAAGTATTTGGGAGGACGAAGCGAAACTAATTATCAAAACAAAATATTTAAAGGAATTTATAAGGATAAAATTTAACACAGCAGTTTTGAAAACATATTAAAATAACAAAGATGATATTTTAAATTTTCGTAGATTAATGGGACATTAAAATTTAAACTAATATCAATCCTATAACAAAAAGGAAAAAATCTAATTTAATCTGAATCTTTTCTTTCAAAACGTGATTGAAACAAAAGCCGATGAAGTTTGTCGTTTTAACACAATATGGCCGCTACAACCCACACATGACAGAATGAAACTACTAAAAAGACACGCATTCACATGAGCACACAAACACATACATAAAATCAGTTTCAGAGTTATTATGTTTTCCTTTGTTTTTTTTTGCAAAATCACTCCGCTAAATAATCGTTTCGTGATTTCGCATAATTTATAACGTGTTCACACTATTTTATCACCTTTTATTTTATCGCAGCGTACAATAACTCGGTCTTCCTATCGTAATAAATAGCGTTTATCACTTTTCTTAGTTACAGTGACAGGATGAAAGCTATAAGTTATTTCCTTATGGTTGGATAGAACAGAACTTGGATTTCATCCAAATATATTAGCGAGGAAGCCAACACAAAGTTGAGTGTATGAGTACTCCTGCCTTCTGAGACCGCTGCTCCCCTCTGGGTCAAATGTAAAGAATTGCCTTCTCGGTTCTAATTTTTGTTTTAAAAGATCGAGCATCTCTTGGTCTCTTATTAAACTTTTATCATTTTCATCCAGAACTTGGAATTCATGGACGTATATGAGCGAGGAAGCCAACACAAAGTTGAGTGTATGAGTACCCCTGCCTTCTGAGACTGACATATGGGTCAAATGTAAAAAATTGGCTTCTCAGTTCTGATTTTTGTTTTAAAAGATCGAGCATCTCTTGTTCTTTTATTAAACTTTTATCATTTTCATCCAGAACTTGGAATTCATGGACGTATATGAGCGAGGAAGCCAACACAAAGTTGAGTGTATGAGTACTCCTGCCTTCTGAGACTGACATATGGGTCAAATGTACAAAATTGGCTTCTCAGTTCTGATTTTTGTTTTAAAAGATCGAGCATCTCTTGTTCTTTTATTCAACTTTTATCATTTTCATCCAGAACTTGGAATTCATGGACGTATATGAGCGAGGAAGCCAACACAAAGTTGAGTGTATGAGTACTCCTGCCTTCTGAGACTGACATACGGGTCAAATGTAAAAAATTGGCTTCTCAGTTCTGATTTTTGTTTTAAAAGATCGAGCATCTCTTGTTCTTTTATTAAACTTTTATCATTTTCATCCAGAACTTGGAATTCATCGAAGTATATGAGCGAGGAAGCCAACACAAAGTTGAGTGTATGAGTACTCTTGCCTTCTGAGACTGTTGGCCCCCCTCTGGGTCAAATGTAAAGAATTGCCTTCTCGGTTCTAATTTTTGTTTTAAAAGATCGAGCATCTCTTGGTCTTTTATTAAACTTTTATCATTTTCATCCAGAACTTGGATTTCATGGAGTTATATGAGCGAGGAAGCCAACACAAAGTTGAGTGTATGAGTACTCCTGCCTTCTGAGACTGACATATGGGTCAAATGTAAAAAATTGGCTTCTCAGTTCTGATTTTTGTTTTAAAAGATCGAGCATCTCTTGTTCTTTTATTAAACTTTTATCATTTTCATCCAGAACTTGGAATTCATGGACGTATATGAGCGAGGAAGCCAACACAAAGTAGAGAATATGAGTACTCCTGCCTTCTGAGACTGACATATGGGTCAAATGTAAAAAATTGGCTTCTCAGTTCTGATCTTTGTTTTAATCGATCGAGCATCTCTTGTTCTTTTATTAAACTTTTACCATTTTCATGCAGAAATTGGAATTCATGGACGTATATGAGCGAGGAAGCCAACACAAAGTTGAGTGTATGAGTACTCCTGCCTTCTGAGACTGACATATGGGTCAAATGTAAAAAATTGGCTTCTCAGTTCTGATTTTTGTTTTAAAAGATCGAGCATCTCTTGTTCTTTTATTAAACTTTTATCATTTTCATCCAGAACTTGGAATTCATGGACGTATATGAGCGAGGAAGCCAACACAAAGTAGAGAATATGAGTACTCCTGCCTTCTGAGACTGACATATGGGTCAAATGTAAAAAATTGGCTTCTCAGTTCTGATCTTTGTTTTAATCGATCGAGCATCTCTTGTTCTTTTATTAAACTTTTACCATTTTCATGCAGAAATTGGAATTCATGGACGTATATGAGCGAGGAAGCCAACACAAAGTTGAGTGTATGAGTACTCCTGCCTTCTGAGACTGACATATGGGTCAAATGTAAAAAATTGGCTTCTCAGTTCTGATTTTTGTTTTAAAAGATCGAGCATCTCTTGTTCTTTTATTAAACTTTTATCATTTTCATCCAGAACTTGGAATTCATCGAAGTATATGAGCGAGGAAGCCAACACAAAGTTGAGTGTATGAGTACTCTTGCCTTCTGAGACTGTTGGCCCCCCTCTGGGTCAAATGTAAAGAATTGCCTTCTCGGTTCTAATTTTTGTTTTAAAAGATCGAGCATCTCTTGGTCTTTTATTAAACTTTTATCATTTTCATCCAGAACTTGGATTTCATGGAGTTATATGAGCGAGGAAGCCAACACAAAGTTGAGTGTATGAGTACTCCTGCCTTCTGAGACTGACATATGGGTCAAATGTAAAAAATTGGCTTCTCAGTTCTGATTTTTGTTTTAAAAGATCGAGCATCTCTTGTTCTTTTATTAAACTTTTATCATTTTCATCCAGAACTTGGAATTCATGGACGTATATGAGCGAGGAAGCCAACACAAAGTTGAGTGTATGAGTACTCCTGCCTTCTGAGACTGACATATGGGTCAAATGTACAAAATTGGCTTCTCAGTTCTGATTTTTGTTTTAAAAGATCGAGCATCTCTTGTTCTTTTATTCAACTTTTATCATTTTCATCCAGAACTTGGAATTCATGGACGTATATGAGCGAGGAAGCCAACACAAAGTTGAGTGTATGAGTACTCCTGCCTTCTGAGACTGACATACGGGTCAAATGTAAAAAATTGGCTTCTCAGTTCTGATTTTTGTTTTAAAAGATCGAGCATCTCTTGTTCTTTTATTAAACTTTTATCATTTTCATCCAGAACTTGGAATTCATCGAAGTATATGAGCGAGGAAGCCAACACAAAGTTGAGTGTATGAGTACTCTTGCCTTCTGAGACTGTTGGCCCCCCTCTGGGTCAAATGTAAAGAATTGCCTTCTCGGTTCTAATTTTTGTTTTAAAAGATCGAGCATCTCTTGGTCTTTTATTAAACTTTTATCATTTTCATCCAGAACTTGGATTTCATGGAGTTATATGAGCGAGGAAGCCAACACAAAGTTGAGTGTATGAGTACTCCTGCCTTCTGAGACTGACATATGGGTCAAATGTAAAAAATTGGCTTCTCAGTTCTGATTTTTGTTTTAAAAGATCGAGCATCTCTTGTTCTTTTATTCAACTTTTATCATTTTCATCCAGAACTTGGAATTCATGGACGTATATGAGCGAGGAAGCCAACACAAAGTTGAGTGTATGAGTACTCCTGCCTTCTGAGACTGACATACGGGTCAAATGTAAAAAATTGGCTTCTCAGTTCTGATTTTTGTTTTAAAAGATCGAGCATCTCTTGTTCTTTTATTAAACTTTTATCATTTTCATCCAGAACTTGGAATTCATGGACGTATATGAGCGAGGAAGCCAACACAAAGTTGAGTGTATGAGTACTCCTGCCTTCTGAGACTGACATACGGGTCAAATGTAAAAAATTGGCTTCTCAGTTCTGATTTTTGTTTTAAAAGATCGAGCATCTCTTGTTCTTTTATTAAACTTTTATCATTTTCATCCAGAACTTGGAATTCATGGACGTATATGAGCGAGGAAGCCAACACAAAGTCGAGTATATGAGTACTCCTGCCTTCTGAGACTGACATATGGGTCAAATGTAAAAAGTTGGCTTCTCAGTTCTGATTTTTGTTTTAATCGATCGAGCATCTCTTGTTCTTTTATTAAACTTTTACCATTTTCATCCAGAAATTGGAATTCATGGACGTATATGAGCGAGGAAGCCAACACAAAGTAGAGTATATGAGTGCTCCTGCCTTCTGAGACTGACATATGGGTCAAATGTACAAAATTGGCTTCTCAGTTCTGATTTTTGTTTTAATCGATCGAGCATCTCTTGTTCTTTTATTAAACTTTTATCATTTTCATCCGGAACTTGGATTTCATCGAAGTATATGAGCGAGAAAGCCAACACAAAGTTGAGTGTATGAGTACTCCTGCCTTCTGAGACTGTTGGGACCCCATCTGGGTCAAATGTAAAGAATTGCCTTCTCGGTTCTAATTCTTGTTTTAAAAGATCGAGCATCTCTATGTTATAATAAAAAATTATATTGTATTTATAATAAAAAGTTTTAGAAAAGTTGATGGGGCTTTCAATCTTCCAAATGATTTTCTATAACTAAACGGAAATTCCATTTTCCTTTCCACTTACCAAGGCAGAGAGGTTCTCAAGCAGTATTTAGGGCTAAAATACTCTATATATGTATAACCCACCATACGGAAAACCCTTCAAATGAATAGAAAATTTTAATTTGTGGTTAACCATTCTTATCCGAAGCCAAGTTGTCTGGTTATTTATAACCAGACAACTATTCATGTCTTTCTACGATATTATCCTAAAAATATATTGTGTGCATATGAAATTTCGCAGGACCAAATATAGGAAATACTACTGAATTCTATTGTTGTACTAAATTTTGTTGTTCCAGAATTAACCAACAATTGCAGTTCCCAACGCATGCCGTCGGTATAATTGGTTTGGAAGTAGAACTTGAGTTTATAAATAAACTTGACTCACATTACTTTTTTGTACCTTTGCAACGAATACAGCTGTTCTTGTTAGTTTTTACTTTATTAAAATCTTCAAGCTAAATTTTTCTCCAAAAATATTAAGAGGAAGAGCTGAAGTTCTGTGGAATTTTAAAGATTTCATTAGAAATGCGTTGGAATAATGGAAAAAGAGAAAAATTTTCGCTTTAACCCCGATTTTGTACGGTATTGTCAACATGACAGTGAATCACCAAAAAATCTTTTGTCCGGAGAGTATGTCGAACATTTGTGGGTGCGCAGTATGTGTGCAATATGTTGCACGCACACAGTTTGTATCTATAAGGATGAAACATCTGAAAATTTCCTCATAACCCTTTCAATCTTTGTCTCATATTATCACCCTATCAGAGGATAACCAAGATGAAGGCTGGTTTTTGTGTTCTATAGTATGTAGTTTGAGGTATTTTTGGTTTTACATGTTTCGTTAAATGTTTTACTTGAAATTTGAGGGAAAGTATTCCTCTTGATTATTTTTTTTCGCGATTCTTGTTTCCCTCTATTTCTCTTGCGAAGTCATTTAATATTTTAACCGCTAGGGTTCAATTAAATACCTTGTTATAATTTTTCTAAATTTAAGTAATAATTTAGAATTTTAGATAAATACTCTGAGAGCTTTATAAGGAAGAGCTTTACTTTTAATACTTTGTAATAAATAAATAAAACAATTATTTCAACTGCAGTTCGCTGAACGCTTTATTTATCCATGTGCTTAACGCAATTAAAGAAAATATAATATAATTTCTTAAAAGGATGAAAACATTAAAGGAAATTAATTTCATAATCTGCGAAACCTGTATAAAAAGAAATACAGGCAGCTTTTCTCACAAATGTTATTATAACGCACTCAAGATATACTTAAACAGCCTTCAGCTTTAATGCTCCTGTAATCGACGTCTGTCAAGTAACGTCTCTCATTTTGAAGTCAAGGGGATGCGTTCGAAAAGATACCCGTCTTTTGTTACACCCTCACCACACCTTCCCTCCATACCCTCACCGGCCCATCAACATCTCTTCGATATCCCCTCATCATACGCATCAAACAGACCATCAGTGTCTGTAGGAGAAAATTCTGAAGCTTCGTAAGTCATTTCAACATCTGACGGTTGAGACAAATTTTTGCATATCAATGCAAAACCGAAGTGATGGGATTTATTTATGGAAACAGAGTTTATTAAAGAAGTAACATTCGGAGGCAGGGGAGAAATGTCTGGAAGAGGAGGAAATGCCTCTACAATAAGCCGATTGAATCCTATTTGCCTGTTACTTACTTTTATTTGCTACTCAATGTGTTTGTTATCAATATTCTCATTTTTCTGATTTTCTCCCTTATTTTGTTCCTTCCTTCAGATACAGCTTCCCAGTGCCGTACGTGCCACGGATGATGTTGCCAGTGTCTCTCCTTACGAACTGGAGTCCATTATCAATCAGCTGGTTAATCCCAGTCCCGAGTACCAGTTGCACGTAAGCCATTTAACGTCATAAAGGGGTGTTTTCTTCATTTTATCTAATATAAGAGGAGATTTTCTCTCGAGATACAATCAATTACAAGAATTTTCTCATTTCTTCATCCCTATAAGAGACTCACAACTAGAAGACTTTAAACTCGGTTTCTTCTTCCCCTCCCCCAATTTATTTACAGGTCTCTGCTCTTCTCAGTCAATTGAAAAACGTTATCCGTGATCGTCAGCTCGCCGTTGGTGAAGAGCAGTATTTGGGTGGTGACTACGATTATCCTGAGGAAGATAAGCGTTCCGTAGCTTCACTGGCCTCTTTAGGTCTCCTGCGTAGTTCCGGTAAACGTGCGCTCGCCGTTTTAGCCAAAAATGGTCAGCTCCCAACCCAGCAACCCCAAGACCAGGACGAACTGGAGGCAAGCATGGAAACAAAACGCTATATCGGTGCTCTTGCACGTTCCGGTGGTCTGATGTCGTATGGCAAACGTAACGTCGGTACGCTGGCTCGTGATTTCCAACTGCCCCAAAGTGGTAAACGAAATGTGGCAACCTTGGCACGACTTGGCTTGATCAGCACCCACCGCGATCCCAAACGTAACGTCGCCTCGGTAGCGCGCTATAATTCGAACCGCATGGGTGGTAGTGGTAGTGGTTCCACGGCTGCTTCCACTATAGCGGCAGAAAAACGTAATCTGGCTGCTCTGAAAGCATCTTCGGTGCACGGTTTTCCACAGAAACGCGATAACGAGGAAGCCGGCGTGATGCCCGGTGTGGACGTGGATTATGCTGACCTGATGCCCGGCTACTGGTTGTACCCCAGTTACTCCGATCTGGATTGGGACACACTCAGGGAGCCGCAGAAGCGCTTTTTGGGTAAGTAGGGTCCGGGTGATGGACAGTCTGCAACGGTGAGCTTCTTCTTGCCGCTCCTCCCGAATGCTATATAACCACCTGTATATATTACTATCGCACCCACATAAGATACCTCAAAGGACCCCGAATTGTTTGGTATTAATAATGCTTTTGTGTCATCGGAGCCGGAATCAGAATCATTCCCGCCACCATTTTATGATGAGCGGCCTCAGGATGCTTCGGGACCCGAAGAAGAGCCACTTTATCATCAAGAAAAGCGCCATATTGGTTCCATTGCTCGCTCCGGCTTTTTGCCCTCGTACAGGTCTCTGCGTAGCTCTTTCAGCGATGGTTATGGCGGTGGTAGATATGGTGGCGGAGGCGGCGGTGGCAGTGGCCGAGGCGGTGTACGGTTTAGTCGTTCCGGACGTGCGAGACAATTTGTATGAGTAAATGGCCTTGATTCATGTGAAGACTGATGATAAATGGTTCTCTATAGTTACTGGCGATGTACTTCTTGCTCGAACTATCCATAGATTTTTTTATATAATTGTGATAGCTGAGAAAAAAAGCTAGCGAAAATTTGGAAAGATTTCTTCAAAGAAAACTTTGAAAGATTTCTCACATAATTTTTCCAGTGCAACTAATTTTCACCAATTGTTCGGGAAGCTTTTATAACTCGTGAAATAATGTTTGCTAACAAATCACAAATTTTGTTAGCCTTTTTTCTCGATTGAAGGAAATCAATCAATCTCTTTGTCAATGGAATCGATGGTACTCGTAGTTATTTCTTCTGAGCGAACGCTCTGCCTAGTAGAATCGTGCCTGAATATAATTTTTGCTTGAATGAAATCCTAATATCTTTTCCTCCGCACTCTGCAATATTTCTGGTAGACTTGTTTAGTTTAGAGATCTCTAGAAAATTCAATTAGAGCGACTTTCGTGTCGCTGCGCTCTCAAATAAACGTCAATTAGCTGTCAAGCAAGACTTGGAACGGGAAAATTTATACTTATTGTTTGGCGGTGTTACGTGATGTTGCATGTGCGCTGAAATTTAAGACAAGAAAAATATAGAAACACTTTGAATTAATGGACATCTGACAAATTTATAGTTTTGTTATAAAACTTCGTATTTGGAATTGTTATTTTTTCTAAGTTCTTGATTTGTTCTTCTTGCAAGAAATGTTTTTTTGAAAAATCTGTATGTTTTTCTTAATTTTTTTGTCTTTGCGAATATTTCTAGCGGCTATCAATTTTTTCTAAACTCATTTTATTTTTTTTTAATTAGTTGTGTATCTTGTATCCGCTTGATATGCACATTTTGTCTCCACTTCCTTTCCTTCTTTTGATGTTTTGCGAAACTGTCTACAGATACTTTGTTTCCATTGTTGCTGCTGTTGTTGGTGTCTTTTATACTTGCTGCTGATTGGTTGTTGCTGCTGCAATTCCTCACCTGTTGAGCAAACAAAGCTTTTGTTGCAATTTGTTCCCACTCAGGGCCGAATTATAATTTCAAACTTCTCACTGTAGGTGTGAATATGCGAAGAGCCTGCGTGCGTATATGTGTACGTGCATGTATATGTGTATCTGTGTTTGTGCATGTATTTCTAAAGCCTGTTCGAGAAGCGCACAAATCCGATTAGCAAAGTTAGTCGCGTAAGTTCAGTCCAATCGTAAAGTTAAATTTGTGTGTTTTTACTTTATATTACATCAGAAACGTTGTTGGCTTCAGTGTCTCTTCTTACTTATTTTTATACTACTTTAATTGTTTTAATTTACTCCGAATCTCATTTCTATACCCAATTTTATATTTAGCCACATAACTTCTTTCTTGTTTTTATTTTTCTGTTAGCGTTTACCTTAACTTTTGCTTTTATTATCATATTGTGCTTGTTATTCGATGTTCTTGATTTAACTTTATTATTTTCTATCTTTTTCAAAGTAATTTTTATGCCGCGATACCAAATGCTAAAGCAAAATTTTATTGCAGTTAGAATTTATGGCAATTAAATTTTAAAATTTAAGTTTCAAGTGCTTAGCGAAATTGTTGCCTATATTTAGGCTGCTCTTGTATTCGCCTATTGAAAACTCCCTCCTAAAAGTAGGCAATTGCGATGAACCTGGTGAATGTACAAATATATTCGTAGATGTGCCCCTAATGATGGTGGAATATGAGCAACATAGCCGATGCGCGAATCTTTCTGCCATAACTTCATTGCTATAATTAAAATAACGTAGAATACCAAAGTGGGCATCAATTTAGGACTCAAACAAAAGCGATTAACTTTGATGTTTAATTTTTTTGCAATCAAATTTTAAATTTTATAAAATCTTTCGGTTTCAGCTAGTGCGTTGCTCAAATAGAATTTAATTGCTTAATAGTTGTATAGTTTTTATGACTTTCAAGAGCTGTATATGTGGAGTCAAACAATAAGGACTTTTTATTTTGTCTTCCTTTCTCACTAAACTTTGAATTAACTGGTTGACTGGTGACTGGTAGTGTTTTTGTGTCCTTCTGTATTTGAACAGATGTTTGGACTTTTTATACTACGAATATGCTACAAATAAAAAATAATACCATTCTTCACCTCCCTTCCCTCTCTTTCTCACATCTCTCTCTCTCTCTCTCTCTCTCTGTCTCTCTGTCACACCTAATAACACTCTTAAGGTCGAATACTACCCCCAACCCGAGCGACTTCGACAACCCATCGCAGCCGCTTGTAAACGTTGCTTCCTACCCTTCCGGCCGGTGGTTGCGTGGGGCGGTGGCGGTGGAGTTCGGAGGGCTAGTGTTCGCAGCTACGGAAGCCGCGCTGATTTACGAGGACGTCTCAGCCACGCACAGAGTCTCGTCAGCAACAACCTACCCTCCTACGACCATCGTCCCGTGATGCTGGCCTCGACCAGGACATCAGCTACGTCGTGGGGTACACCACCTCGCATAACCGCTATGCATCGCAGGAGTTTTCGACGACCCATGGCTATCCAAAGTTATAAATATTAAAACAAGTTATATTAACTCTAGACACCTAGAGATACAAGCAAACATATTATATGGATTTATCAGGAAAAATTTCTGTATTTACACACTATATACAACATGTTATAACGAACTGGTCTGCAGAAGATATAATGGTATCTAAAACAGCTTAAGAATATCAGCTTGAAACAATCATATCACAGGAAAAGCTTAAAAATCGCATATCTGAAGTGAAGGAAGATCCAAACATGTCAAAATCATTTTGTAAACAAGAAAAAGATTTTGTAACAAAGGACTTAATGATTTTTTCTGAGTGTTTCAAGAAAACCATTCCCGTTTTTTCAAATTTATCTGATTAAATGACAATAATAAACAGTGGTAAAATAACAAAAAAAAAAAAAACAAATAAATTATGAAAACCACAGAAAGTAAAATCAAAAACTTTATTGAAGCATAGAAAAATATATACAATTTTAAAGGAACGGAGCTTCGTATCAACAACTTGTCAAAAGTAAAAAGTATGAAAAGTGTTTTCCACTTAATATTATTAAATGACTCTATCAGGTCAAAATTATTGAATATATATAAAATCATTTTAAAGTATTTTGTAGAGTGTATTTTGAAATTCATTAAATTGAAAGTTTAGAAAATATTTAAATATTTTATAGTATTTAAATATTATTCTTATTCAAAATATTTAAATTTTAGACAACATAATACGAACATATTTTGTATTCATTAGAGGAATTATATTTGTGAGAATCACTGCGTAAAGGACAATAAGTAACAACAACAAGGAAGGCATCAAATTAGGAACGAAATACATAAATCTACTATCGAGTTAGTAGTACTCTGCTAAGTCGACTAACGAAAGACGACAATAAACAATCAAATATTAACAGATTTTTCAAAACACTTACGCAACCCATGACAATATTTCTTCTATAATATTACCAATATTATTTTATAATATTTTACAATATTATAATTACTAATATTAAAAAGCAAATAAATTTACTCGAAAACAATCCGTTTCAGCATGAATTTTCTATAATAGAAAGTGAAAACTGTTTTAAATCAATCAATCAAAATCATATTTAATTAAGACAATTCAAGCGTCAGAAAAACTTTAGAAAAACTCGTTTTCATATGTATTAAATATATATAGAAAAATTATTCATGCTACAAAAAATGTCTATTAAACGGAATTAAAACAAGAAATTGAACAAAAATCCAGTTTAGAACAGACAGATTTCAAAAGTTATATTCTGTAAATTATTCAACCATAACTATTAACTATTATCGCATAATGGAAAAGTCTTTTGTAATTGTAAGTCTGATGTGGTCAATATGTCTGAATTTTATAAAATTAAATGAATATTGGAAAATTCAATTAAAGGAAATCCTATTATATAAATATTCCGTAGAATTAGCGTATTAAGGTATAAAGTTGTTTCTTTTATGCATATACCGAGTTTATAACGGAATGTATAACCGAATGTGAACCGTTACGAACAAATGAAAAAGCTAACTGTAAATTACTGCAGTAGGTGCAACACTACGATCCTCTAAAACAATAAAAAAAAATAAACTACTTAAATGCTTGACTCTTATTAAAGGCTAATCTTAGTATTGGGTGAAAGCGGAACCAATAGCTCAATTTTTGTTTTTTTATAAAATAAAAAGCCCGCTATAAGAACTTTTTAGGAAGTTCTTAACATAAATCTTCAGCAGCGACTGTGTAAACCCACCTAATTCCTCTGTTGAAGGTAAGCGTGTAGGCTGTAGTGTGTACTGTGTTTGAAAACCAACTGGTTTATAAAAATTCATAACGATGTTTGCAAAGTGCCTTCATTTAATCTATAATTTTCGAGTCTCAGAGCCTTAAAAGGTTTAAAAAAGGAGCTCAATTGATTTTGACGTTATATAAGAGCGGACCGTGTCTATTCTTGGGTACGTACGATTGATTCTACACTCTATTAAACGTCGTAATAAAAAATTATATATTAATTTGATTTTCCTTTAAAAACAAATCGATTAATTTGAAAATTGCTTTTTGAAAAGAAGAAAACATTTTGTCCATTCGCAATTCGTAAACGACTCAAGAACGAAATTCGTTTTCGAGGAAAATGTCAGAGTTCTCGGCTTCATCTAGAATTCGTTTCGACTTCGTCCGGTTTACCAGGCGTTACTTATCTAGATATTCAGCCGTGCTAGATAAGATTTTACAATTCAATCGACAAAAGATTCACTCAGTGATGATTACTTTTTATATTTATTTTTCTATTGCTTAAGCATCTTATAAAAGTATTTAGTATACATTTTCAGGGCTTCTAATAAACACTAAAACTTAAATACCAAATCTTAATTTTAATTACAAAATACTTTTAATTTAATTTTTTAATTTTTCCCATAATGTGGTCAATGTCAAGCGAACTATAAAAGTGAAGTGTAAAAAAAAAGTAGCCAACTTTGAGGTGGCCGCGCGTTGAAATGCTAAATTCGAAAATCAATTAAAGAAAATTCAATAAATATTTGTAATGAACTCTTAGCGGAAACCGTAGAGAATTTAAATTTTCAATTTTACTGCACCTGGTGCAGAGGTGTTGGCTGCTGGTCTTTCGGATGCCACTCTGGTGACTACTCGGGCCTCTACTCAGCTGACTCATGACCAGTACTTGGCTTGGCTCTGCGTTGGTAGCGGATGATTGTATGCCGCCGCAGCAGCCGCCGCCGAATTCAGCTGATTGCTGTGCGCGGCGGCGCTCGAGTAGTCGTTGAGCGAGTGCTGCGCCACAGAGGTGTGAGCATGGTGTGCCGCCGCGGCATTGTAATTAGCGGCTGCCGCCGCCGACTGGTTCAGATGGTAGGCGGCTTGCGACCAGTTGCTGGACGGCTCCAGCTTCGAGTAATTCTCGCTGAGGTGCAGCGAGGGGGAGATCTTGGAGACGCTTTCGGCGGTGAGCTTCGAGAAGTCGTCAATACTGAGCTTCGAGTAGTCTGCGAAGAAGAAGAAAAATGAAATCTCTCAGTTTTCTTACTTCCAACTCTTCGGCTTCCCTTACCTTGATGGTAGTAATTCTGACCCCCAAAGTGCCCATGCTGAAAGTGACCACCTGGAAAGCCGTGTTGTGCCGACTGGGCCGCCATCAAATCGTAGCCGCTCATTTGGTGGTGAGGATGATGAACGGCTGCCGCCGCTGCCGCTGCAGCTGCATGCGCGTGCTGGTCGTTGAGGCCACCGCCGGCAGTACTGCCTGCCGAAGGACTGTATCCGGCCATGGAGCCCACTGCCAGGCCGCCAAAGCCGAGCGGTGCAGTGGCTGTAGCGACACCGCCCCCCACTCCACTAACCGAGGCGCCGCTCATAGGCGACAAGCCGGATCCTGAGCCGCCGGAATGTTTGCGCAATCGCGCACGCCGATTGCTGAACCACACTTGAATACGGGCCTCCGTGAGCCCCGTAGTCTGTGCCAGTTCCTCGCGTGTATAAACGTCCGGATATTGAGTACGACTGAAGGCGCGCTCGAGAGCTTCCAGTTGTTCGGCGGTGAAGGTGGTACGCGAACGGCGTTGTTTACGTTTAAGTGGTATTCCGGGTTCAGACTCGGTGTCGCTTATGTCGGAATCGCGACCTGGAAGGAGGGGAGACATGCATTGGTGGTTTCATTTCAGGTGTGTTTGAAATGAATGATATAAAATCAATTATTAAATGGAACTATTTTGTTATTAAAGTTAAATGGAGTGAGTAGTTTTTATCAAGAACATATAGTAAAATAAACAATTTTCCCTAAAATCCAAAGAACAATAGAAAAATTAAACATTCACTTAAAATTTTTTCGTTCTCTCAATTGTATGAAGAATTTACGCATTCCCACCGAATTTTCATTGAAACCATAATACTTCTCGGAACAAATCCTTACAATGCGTACTAAAATCAGTTCTGATTCGAAAACATCGTGAACATCGGAGAAATCTTCACTCTGAAACCAGTACGAAGAGGAGAGAAGTGACACAATATTAAATTCAGTGAAGCAAGAAAACCACGGAAAGTGAACCTCCAACGGAACTAATAAAAATGGGAACGGAACTAATATAAGTTTTGGGTCTGAGAATAATTTAATTACTTGTATGCAGAAGTAAACTGAACCTGAAAGGCATTCGAACCTAAAAAAGGAAACGAAGATGAAGCTAACACATTTTTGGAGGCTTTTCGGGGAGAAACGCTTCATTGCAAGTTAATTCGAATGAAAAGAACCGCAAAAATCTTCTAAAAGAGAACCGCCAAAGTTATGGTTATGCGATAGTAAAGACGCAACGGCAAGGGAAATAAACTGGAGGAGAATATGTGAGAATGAGGAGGCGTGAGCGAGCACATTAAAAAATTTAGTAGAAAGACCATCTTTTTGGGGCAAAAATGACTAACAAGTGTTCTTTTTAAGGAAGGGAGGATCATAAAAGTGATCACAAAAGAGTGACATGCAGCGCACAGTAGTTGACGGTTTGACAGCTAAGAGTTCACACCAGATCATGTTACGAAATGTCGAAAAATAGAAAAACCCAACCAGAGGACAAGTGAAATAGGGTGAGGAAACAGAAAGATACGAGAAGGAGGGTTAAGAAGGGAGTTTTAGAGAAATAGACGGTTGCCACACGCAACTTAATTGGGTATCGCTTTACATGTGGTCTTTCACGCCTTCTCTCTCTGCTCACCACGTTGACATGCGAAGTGGTTAGCGGCGGATCGCCGAACAAAAGATACCGCGCACTAATCATGCATGAAGCGTGTTTGCAGAGTGATCAGTAAAGATCGAATCAAAGAGGTTGGGGAGGAGAAAGGGTGTGGTTGACAGGTTGTCGCACCAGGCCGAGACCACCAATTATTTAGAGAGCTCATTACAAAATAATGTCAAAAAACAGCAAAAATATAGAACCGTGGACTGAAGAGCCTTCCGACGGACGGATGCACAAAATGCCGCTAGTCTCCGCCGGCTCCTTACTTTTGCCTTGCTGTCTGTGATTTTTCGGCACTTTAACAAGATCATTTTTCAAAATGCCTTTCAGAAGTCCGATGTGACAAAGGCTCTGAGGCTGCGGTTGTTATCCTTGATATTGCGTCATCTACAATTGTTGTTCCGACAGTCTGGTGGGATGCTTGGCTGATTGTTCCGTGTAGCACGGTAGCTGGATGGCAGGTCGACAGTGTTCCACGCACACAAAACAGTGGTGGTCTGATATTAGGACACCCAGGTGGAGGAGACTGTGACAAAATGTAGCGCAATCGATTCACATCATGCAAGCAGCAGGAAATCACGTTCCCTTTTTAGTGTTTTTTTCCACTCCCTTTAATGTTGCCACAATCCTCCATTAAATCCACCAATTGATCCGGAAACGATGTTAGTCGGGCCAACATTTTGGCGGCCTTGTCGACTGTACTCTAACTTGTCCCCATTAAATTTGTTATGGCCTGGTTTAGAAGGGTAACAAAGGGCGGACGCTTCGTGTAAATCTTTCCGGTTTGCTGTGTTTGAAGACAAAAGGCGAGAATAGCGGCGTCTTGTTAACAGCTAGCAAAGGAAGGAACACGCTAACAAAAGAAAAACAAAATAAAGAAAGTCCTTTAATACTCGAATGTAGAAGTTCTTCCTGTTTTTCACGTTCGGTAAAGAAACGATTATGGTTTGGACGATAGGAAGTAAAAAGGCCGAGTTTTTGAAGGCCAGATTAAAGCTCTTAATACTGATTAACGAGTCTTCCTTTCACGAAACACTTGCATTGAGAATGAAAATGAAAACCAAAACGTGAGAAATCAAAGAATATCCTAAAAGCCGTGAGGTGTGTCATTGTTAACCAATGAAGTAATGCATGAGTTCTCGTTTATATAAATATTTTTTGATTGAACTCAACCTGTAATGAAATAAAGACTTCGATTTCTGAGGCCAGGTCCTCTATGTTAATAAACTATTTTTATTAGATCGCTCAACTTTAATAAGTTGTTCGCCTGTGTTGAAGCTCCCGCTTTCGTTTTAACCCCCACTGCTCAAATTATATTTAACGCTGATGTTGATATCCGGTTCGAATACAGAACTCCTTTTAAAAAGTTGATTACTAGTTTCAGTTCTCTTTTTTAACTTAATAACCTAACTCCTCATTTGTTTTCGAACACACTATCGATCGAGAATCGTCTTAATGATGCACAATCGTTATCATTAGATTGAATGAGACGAAATTTAAATAACAAAGCAAACAAACAGACGCACACTTAATCACAACAAATCCACAGTCAGCCCTCCAGCCGTCCAAGTCAAATGCACTTTAACGCCTACTAAAGATCACAACGATCGTGCTCGGAATCATCTTGCACTCACACTCTCTCCGCCATGGGACACACAACGAACGAAGGATGCCTTGAAGTGTGATAATACATTAATAAAATATTTTGTAACTCATCACCAACAGCAGCCGCGCACAAAAGATGAATCCCGCCGCCCAGGACACCCTGGTGTGAATTAAAGATGCCGAACACGCTCGGAGCGTTTGATCTCGATGCGCTTCTTTTGTTTGGGTTGACACTTTTTTCGGGCATGAACGATTTTAATGTCAGACCAAAGAATTTCGGTCATCGCATGTGGGTCGGACAGCCACACATGGCTCACGATCAGAGCAGGAGTAGAGGAGGATCGCCAGCGACCGCACAGTAGAAAACGGAGAGCGAAGAGAGCAAGGATACCCTAATCAAGGCCGAGGCGAGAAGAAGGAACAGAAAACGAGCAAAATTTGCGCAATCATGGCTTTTAAACATTTAGAGGATCATTTGTCATGCGATCTGGCAGCAGCCGAGCGGTCTCGAAGAATAGTGAGCGGCAGAGTGTGAGGGTGAGAGGAACAAAATTAATTGGCTTTCTACTCGCTTGCTTGCAGTTTTCCACTCCATTACGTGGCATTTTGAGGGAGGTGTGAGTGCATTCAGCATGAAAGGACTAAAGGTTCTACTGTACGTCAGAGAATAGGCGTCAGTAGGTCTTTAGAGAAAGTCTTTGTTTTTGACTCTGTTGTTTCGGAACGAAGTGTTTAACCTGTTTGAATTTACCGCAGACAGTTAAAAACCTTCGGTGTATCTTTGAACCAGAGAAATATTGCGACATTTAGCAGTGCAAATATTCGAACAGCCGCAAATCGTTTTGATCTACCCTCAAAGTATTAGAAAGAAAAGAAAATCTCCTTGAGAATGTTATATTGGTTGGTCCCTTCGGTGTTTGGTAAACAGATAGGGTGCCGCTGCCTGATTCCCACGACATCTTACAGTCGAAACACTTTGTCTTTCTTTAAAATCGGCTTTTTCAAATGGGTTTTGTTACAATTATTAAGTGGCTGAAGTGATTTTTGACTTATTAACCTTCTTTACCTTCTTGGTGTTTCTTTCCTTCTTTCTGGCTTTGGTGGGCAGTTCTAATCGCTTAATATAAATTACTCCAATATTCATCAGAATTTTTCTCTGCTCTTCCTCTGTTGCTGGCATAGAATATTTTTAAGATAAGGATTAAAATTGCTCCGGAAATCATTTGTTGAGTTAAAATAAAAAATAACTTTACAAAAATGCTCTACAGCAAGTACAATATGTTGGTCGAAATTACCCACACACATCAAGGACTTCATTCAAGTATTTAGTTCAAATTTTCAATCGTAATAATCGAAATTAAATAGTTCGATTGATTCCTGATGATGCATTCGCAATTGTTGGTCAAATTCATTGATATAAAGAAGTTCCATCAATATTATCAGGACTTCGAACCAAGTAGTTCGATAGATTCTCAATAAATCTACGATCCACGATGAAGACTATTGGAACTAGAATCGGCTAATTTGATTAACATTTTCAAATATTTCGATCGATAATTTTAGTCAATCCTCGAAATAAAACAATTTGATCGAATCTTGATAATATGAGCACTCCTGCCTTCTGAGACTGTTGGCCCCCTGGGTCAAATGTAAAGAATTGACTTCTCGGTTCTAATTTTTGTTTTAAAAGATCGAGCATCTCTTGGTCTTTTATTAAACTTTTATCATTTTCATCCAGAACTTGGATTTCATGGAAGTATATGAGCGAGAAAGCCAACACAATGTTGAGTGTATGACTACTCCTGCCTCCTGAGACTGCTGCTCCCCCTGGGTCAAATGTAAAGAATTGTCTTCTCGGTTCTAATTTTTGTTTTAAAAGATCGAGCATCTCTTGGTCTTTTATTAAACTTTTATCATTTTCATCCAGAACTTGGATTTCATGCAGTTATATGAGCGAGAAAGCCAACACAAAGTTGAGTGTATGAGTACTCCTGCCTTCTGAGACTGCTGCTCCCCTCTGGATCAAATGTAAAGAATTGCCTTCTCGGTTCTAATTTTTGTTTTAAAAGATCGAGCATCTCTTGGTCTTTTATTAAACTTTTATCATTTTCATCCAGAACTTGGATTTCATGGAGTTATATGAGCGAGAAAGCCAACACAATGTTGAGTGTATGAGTACTCCTGCCTTCTGAGACTGCTGCTCCCCCTGGGTCAAATGTAAAGAATTGCCTTCTCGGTTCTAATTTTTGTTTTAAAAGATCGAGCATCTCTTGGTCTTTTATTAAACTTTTATCATTTTCATCCAGAACTTGGATTTCATGGAGTTATATGAGCGAGAAAGCCAACACAATGTTGAGTGTATGAGTACTCCTGCCTTCTGAGACTGCTGCTCCCCCTGGGTCAAATGTGAGGAATTGCCTTCTCGGTTCTAATTTTTGTTTTAAAAGATCGAGCATCTCTTGGTCTTTTATTAAACTTTTATCATTTTCATCCAGAACTTGGATTTCATGGAGTTATATGAGCGACAAAGCCAACACAATGTTGAGTGTATGAGTACTCCTGCCTTCTGAGACTGCTGCTCCCCCTGGGTCAAATGTGAAGAATTGCCTTCTCGGTTCTAATTTTTGTTTTAAAAGATCGAGCATCTCTTGGTCTTTTATTAAACTTTTATCATTTTCATCCAGAACTTGGATTTCATGGAGTTATATGAGCGAGAAAGCCAACACAATGTTGAGTGTATGAGTACTCCTGCCTTCTGAGACTGCTGCTCTCCCTCGGTCAAATGTAAAGAATTGTCTTCTCGGTTCTAATTTTTGTTTTAAAAGATCGAGCATCTCTTGGTCTTTTATTAAACTTTTATCATTTTCATCCAGAACTTGGATTTCATGGACTTATATGAGCGAGAAAGCCAACACAATGTTGAGTGTATGAGTACTCCTGCCTTCTGAGACTGCTGCTGGGTCAAATGTAAAGAATTGCCTTCTCGGTTCTAATTTTTGTTTTAAAAGATCGAGCATCTCTTGGTCTTTTATTAAACTTTTATCATTTTCATCCAGAACTTGGATTTCATGGAGTTATATGAGCGACAAAGCCAACACAATGTTGAGTGTATGAGTACTCCTGCCTTCTGAGACTGCTGCTCCCCCTGGGTCAAATGTGAAGAATTGCCTTCTCGGTTCTAATTTTTGTTTTAAAAGATCGAGCATCTCTTGGTCTTTTATTAAACTTTTATCATTTTCATCCAGAACTTGGATTTCATGGAGTTATATGAGCGAGAAAGCCAACACAATGTTGAGTGTATGAGTACTCCTGCCTTCTGAGACTGCTGCTCTCCCTCGGTCAAATGTAAAGAATTGTCTTCTCGGTTCTAATTTTTGTTTTAAAAGATCGAGCATCTCTTGGTCTTTTATTAAACTTTTATCATTTTCATCCAGAACTTGGATTTCATGGACTTATATGAGCGAGAAAGCCAACACAATGTTGAGTGTATGAGTACTCCTGCCTTCTGAGACTGCTGCTCCCCCTGGGTCAAATGTGAAGAATTGCCTTCTCGGTTCTAATTTTTGTTTTAAAAGATCGAGCATATCTTGGTCTTTTATTAAACTTTTATCATTTTCATCCAGAACTTGGATTTCATGGAGTTATATGAGCGAGAAAGCCAACACAATGTTGAGTGTATGAGTACTCCTGCCTTCTGAGACTGCTGCTCCCCCTGGGTCAAATGTGAAGAATTGCCTTCTCGGTTCTAATTTTTGTTTTAAAAGATCGAGCATCTCTTGGTCTTTTATTAAACTTTTATCATTTTCATCCAGAACTTGGATTTCATGGAGTTATATGAGCGAGAAAGCCAACACAATGTTGAGTGTATGAGTACTCCTGCCTTCTGAGACTGCTGCTCTCCCTCGGTCAAATGTAAAGAATTGTCTTCTCGGTTCTAATTTTTGTTTTAAAAGATCGAGCATCTCTTGGTCTTTTATTAAACTTTTATCATTTTCATCCAGAACTTGGATTTCATGGAGTTATATGAGCGAGAAAGCCAACACAATGTTGAGTGTATGAGTACTCCTGCCTTCTGAGACTGCTGCTCCCCTCAGGGTCAAATGTAAAGAATTGCCTTCTCGGTTCTAATTTTTGTTTTAAAAGATCGAGCATCTCTTGGTCTTTTATTAAACTTTTATCATTTTCATCCAGAACTTGGATTTCATGGAGTTATATGAGCGAGAAAGCCAACACAATGTTGAGTGTATGAGTACTCCTGCCTTCTGAGACTGCTGCTCCCCCTGGGTCAAATGTAAAGAATTGCCTTTTCGGTTCTAATTTTTGTTTTGAAAGATCGAGCATCTCTTGGTCTTTTATTAAACTTTTATCATTTTCATCCAGAACTTGGATTTCATGGAGTTATATGAGCGAGAAAGCCAACACAATGTTGAGTGTATGAGTACTCCTGCCTTCTGAGACTGATGCTCCCCTCTGGATCAAATGTAAAGAATTGCTTTCTCGGTTCTAATTTTTGTTTTAAAAGATCGAGCATCTCTTGGTCTTTTATTAAACTTTTATCATTTTCATCCAGAACTTGGATTTCATGGAGTTATATGAGCGAGAAAGCCAACACAATGTTGAGTGTATGAGTACTCCTGCCTTCTGAGACTGCTGCTCCCCTCAGGGTCAAATGTAAAGAATTGCCTTCTCGGTTCTAATTTTTGTTTTAAAAGATCGAGCATCTCTTGATCTTTTAATAAACTTTTATTATTTTCATCCAGAACTTGGATTTCATGGAAGTATATGAGCGAGAAAGCCAACACAATGTTGAGTGTATGAGTACTCCTGCCTTCTGAGACTGCTGCTGGGTCAAATGTAAAGAATTGCCTTCTCGGTTCTAATTTTTGTTTTAAAAGATCGAGCATCTCTCGGTCTTTTATTAAACTTTTATAATTTTCATCCAGAACTTGGATTTCATGGAAGTATATGAGCGAGAAAGCCAACACAATGTTGAGTGTATGAGTACTCCTGCCTTCTGAGACTGCTGCTGGGTCAAATGTAAAGAATCGCCTTCTCGGTTCTAATTTTTGTTTTAAAAGATCGAGCATCTCTTGGTCTTTTATTAAACTTTTATCATTTTCATCCAGAACTTGGATTTCATGGAAGTATATGAGCGAGAAAGCCAACACAATGTTGAGTGTATGAGTACTCCTGCCTTCTGAGACTGCTGCTGGGTCAAATATAAAGAATCGCCTTCTCGGTTCTAATTTTTGTTTTAAAAGATCGAGCATCTCTTGGTCTTTTATTAAACTTTTATCATTTTCATCCAGAACTTGGATTTCATGGAAGTATATGAGCGAGAAAGCCAACACAATGTTGAGTGTATGAGTACTCCTGCCTTCTGAGACTGCTGCTGGGTCAAATGTAAAGAATCGCCTTCTCGGTTCTAATTTTTGTTTTAAAAGATCGAGCATCTCTTGGTCTTTTATTAAACTTTTATCATTTTCATCCAGAACTTGGATTTCATGGAAGTATATGAGCGAGAAAGCCAACACAATGTTAAGTGTATGAGTACTCCTGCCTTCTGAGACTGCTGCTCCCCCTGGGTCAAATGTAAATAATTGTCTTCTCGGTTCTAATTTTTGTTTTAAAAGATCGAGCATCTCTCGGTCTTTTATTAAACTTTTATCATTTTCATCCAGAACTTGGATTTCATGGAAGTATATGAGCGAGAAAGCCAACACAATGTTGAGTGTATGAGTACTCCTGCCTTCTGAGACTGCTGCTGGGTCAAATGTAAAGAATTGCCTTCTCGGTTCTAATTTTTGTTTTAAAAGATCGAGCATCTCTCGGTCTTTTATTAAACTTTTATAATTTTCATCCAGAACTTGGATTTCATGGAAGTATATGAGCGAGAAAGCCAACACAATGTTGAGTGTATGAGTACTCCTGCCTTCTGAGACTGCTGCTGGGTCAAATGTAAAGAATTGCCTTCTCGGTTCTAATTTTTGTTTTAAAAGATCGAGCATCTCTTGGTCTTTTATTAAACTTTTATCATTTTCATCCAGAAATTGGATTTCATGGAGTTATATGAGCGAGAAAGCCAACACAATGTTGAGTGTATGAGTACTCCTGCCTTCTGAGACTGCTGCTGGGTCAAATGTAAAGAATTGCCTTCTCGGTTCTAATTTTTGTTTTAAAAGATCGAGCATCTCTTGGTCTTTTATTAAACTTTTATCATTTTCATCCAGAACTTGGATTTCATGGAGTTATATGAGCGAGAAAACCAACTAATGTTGAGTGTATGAGCACTCCTGCCTTCTGAGACTCCTGCTCCCCTCTGGGTCAAATGTAAAGAATTGCCTTCTCGGCTCTAATTTTTGTTTTAAAAGATCGAGCATCTCTTGGTCTTTTATTAAACTTTTATCATTTTCATCCAGAACTTGGATCTCATCTCGAACTTGGATCTTGGATCTCGAGTATATGAGCGAGGAGGCCAACACAAAGTTGAGTATATGAGTACTCCTGCCTCCTGATTAACGATAATAGTTTATATATTATAATAGTTTCGGGTAATTCGGCGAAAACTATCAAGATAAAATGTTTTGATTGATATCTTCGTGATCAAGTAGTCGTTCGCAATATTGTATATCGAGTAGTTTGTTCCAGTCAGTTAGTCGGTCGATTCACGATCATCGATTTTCGATTAATATGGAAAATTTTTTAGTTCAAATTCTCGATAACAGGTAGTTGGATTGATATATTCGGAATCAAATATATGATCGCATCAAGTAAAGACTACTAAGTCTGGTCGAGATTGTTGAAATCAGATAGTTGGAGACTTAGTATAGTTCTCGGGTAAATCGAATATAGACAGGACAGAATGGATAGCTTTCATGCAGATCGATCAAAATGATCAAAATTTGTTAGTGAGGTAGAAGTTCTTAGTTTATAAAAAGTAATGCAGAACGAAATTCGAGATCGAGTAGCTGGGCCGAAATTTTCGAAAAATATCGGCTTACTATTCAAAACTTTGCTGTTAGTCCTGATTATACGTTTCAATTTAAAAGATGTCGGAAACTGGTATGAAACACGTAATGAATCGTTGAAAATTGAGCAATTTATTAATTAGCTGTTAGCATGCTATTAAAAATTTCACACTTCACCTCATAAACATCCGTTGGCTACCGTTGGATCTTTATGGCCATCATTTAGCTTCATTTATTTAATTTCATTTTTCTATTTCTCTCTACGGATTCGCATTGACTTCTTGATAAATCATATAAATTACCTTTAAAGGCTTTAATCGACCGTATATAAGCGATTTTCTAAATTGACGGATGCTACCGTCTAAAACGTTTATATCTGGTATGAAATTTATATAGCCTTATAATTCCTGTTTTTATTGCTTTCTCAGAGGGCGAATTAATTTCATTACCGTTAATTAATGGGCTTTAATTTTTTTTAAGCTTTCAGTATTGGAAAAAGGAAATAAACTAATGGAATTTATTTGGTATGATAATTTCAACCTCTTAATTACTTAGTGATTATGTATCGTAATTGCTAGCGATTATTTTAAAATTGCTAGAGATTATTTCAAAAACAATGTTGATAATTTTCTTAAATATAAAGTTAATACAATATGAAGAATTTGTTAAATATTTGAAAGTAAAAATATTTTAATAATAAATAGTAATGATAAATGACAAAGTCGAGTATAAACTGTTTTATTTATATAATAATCTCTACTTCTTCCCATTTTAATTTTATTTTCTTGCGACGAAATTGATTTTTCTGTTTATTTTTTCTATTTTCAAGAATGCTGTTTTGTTACCAAGAATTACGGTAGCCCAACTTAAACTCGTAACTGACATATGCCAAAAAAATTAATTTCGTATCAAATATTGTTTGAAATATGGTACAGTAGTGCCAACAAAAATTAGGGAAGTAAAAAACTGCTCGCATATTGTTTATATTGAGTTACTGAAAAGACATCAAAAAAAGAAGCAGATTATGTTGATTGATGACAATTTCGGTTTCCCCCACAATTAGATGAAATAAAGTAAAAAACTGAAACGCTTGATTGATTAAGTGGTACACAAATATTTTGTGTTTTATTTTTATTATTATTATTATTATTTTCATAATTATTGTTTGTTTGTAAATATATCGGTATCTACTTCAATGCGATATAGAGTGTCACTATGACAGATAGAGGGCATATATGCTTCTACGTCATGTTACTATGACCAAACTATAGCTTATTACAGTAGATTTTCTTTGAATATGCGGATTTCCTTTCACAATAAGTTTCTTCTTTGAATGTCGACACTAAACTCATCAACTCTCGAAGCAAATATTAATTTTCAGATCCATCACATTTAACAGACCCATTCTAATATTCCACTGTGATATGTTTGCAAAAAATTCACTTTTGCTTGCTTTGATTTCATTTCATTTAAGTCAATTTCGAATTTAATAATATTTTATTGCTACCTTCTGGATCATCCAAAACGCATAATAAGCCTCACTATAGGCAAGAGAAAAAAAAAACAAAAAGAAAGACGCTTCCCCATGAAGATTCATTCCTTTTTCTTCTCTCTCTCTCTCTTCGATTTCTTTCTTTTATATACATTTTATATAATTTCATTTGAATTGTATGATTTTTGAGGCGGTACACGCTTTGATCTGAAATGCATTTCTTTGTACGTGATTTACAGAAGAAATCATCGACTGCAACCAGAAAAACTTGAAAAACAACAAAATTCTGAAACAACATATGAAACCTCCAATAAACTTGAAAATTTAATGCCAACAAAATTGATCGTGGACTCAAGAGGAAGGTGGTTACAACGTGTTTGAGTATCTGATTTTGTTAAATGATAATGTAGATATGTATCTGAAGTACAGACCTTTCCTTACTGACACTTTGGAACGATCAGTGGACCAATTTGACCGATCATAGCAATTTTTCTATGATTACTTGCCAAAATTTGTACCAAAAAATTTAAAACTCTAAAATTCATTATGTTATACAGAAATAAAGGTCATTAACGGCTATAATTACAATATATAGGGACGATAATGTGAGATCTCGAGTAAACGAATTCTTTTCAGTATTTTGAGATGGCATAACATTTTCACAAAATTAATACCAAAAATGTTTACAATCTTTAACAAGTGAACAGTTTTACTTTTTATTGTGTTGGGCCTACAATGTGGCAATTTTACTTTGAGGTCGTCAAAGTCTTAAAAGAATCATAGCAAAACATTGAAGAATTTTTCTATTCGACACTATAGAATTGTGTTCGTAAGATCAGAAAGTCCCAGCAAGGACAAACGGAACAATAATGTTGCTGTACAGGATTTCTAAGTTATGAATGAATAGTTATTTTCTACGACGCGTCAAAGTAAATGTCAATGAATTGACATCTTGTCATTTATGCTGTCTTGTATTAAGTTTCTAAAATGACCTTCTTGGGCTACACGGCAGTTCAAAGAAAGAAGAATAACTGCTGATGGTGCCTGCAATTGAACGAAATTTCTTTTATGGTATGAAGAAAACTCCGACCTGTCCTTTTATCATACTTTGTCAGTAAATTTTTTTGAAATTAACCGCACAGGTGGCAAATATTTTGACTTTTGAAATACCGCCAAAGCGGAGTTTTTACTTTGATCTTTAAAAATGAGAACAATTGAACGAAAGGTTTGTCATTGGCAGAGAGAGAGAGAGAGAGAGAGAGAGCTAAGAGAGAGTAAGGTGTTGTTTAAAGGAGTATAACTTTTTATGAGAGTGACTAACAATTCTTTTACACTTTGAAGAAATCTTTCTCTCACAAACCGGATTCTCTCTTTTTCTAAAATCATCATTAAAATCGCCTCTTAACAATTGGTTATTTACAATTTTAATTAATATTTTGTGAATGACTTTGCATTTTAAGTGATTAACTTGATCAGAAAATGGAATAGGAAAAAGTTACAAAGCAAAAAAATTACAATTAAAGACGTTCATATGATCCATACATTCACGCTGTAGAAAGGAATTCATTAGATGCCTATAAAAATGTGTACCAGGATCGAAAAATGGTCCTTTTCACCACTCAGTGACAGAGGCGCAGTGTTGATCGGGAAGCAACATCAGTTTATCGCGAAGCGAATAGTGTTCCGAAATTTTCCAAATATGTCTGAGAAAAACCCTTTAGTTTTGTATTCATCTATAAACTTACTTGAATACGCCCCTGTTTAAATTCCCTATCAAAATAAAACGCTCACTATTCAGGTGAATCATTAAGAATTACAAATTCAGTGAATATCTTTGAAGTTAAATCGACGCACACACATTATTTTCACCTTCAAAGGTAACGCCGACCAACACCACAATCACTACGAGTGAGTGACTATTATTCGATCGATTTGAGGTATCGTCCGCAAATGATTTGATGATGATTTTTAAATCGTCAGATAATGATCGTGTAAGACTTTTTCTACATTAAAGGTAACCAAAACGGTGTTCGGGTAAAATGAAAGAGTGTGTAATGGAAATGAAAGAACAAGTCAAGAGAGCAAAGAGAGAGGTAATCTTGCTCTAGTGATGTGACAACTGTAGATAAAGCACAGATAGAGAGAGAGAGAGAGAGAGAGAGAGAGAGATAAAACTTGTTAAAGAGATTAAAAGCACAAATGTGTGATCGCCGTCAAAGTCCGAAGTCACAATTATAGTGGCTTCGAAACTTTTGTTAAAAGGTTATAAAATAGTTTTTGAAGGTAACTAATTCGTTATCGTGGAGAATCTTTAATTTGTATTTACGAATTATGTGGTTACCTATGCATTTTATGAGGGTCTCCCTTTAGTTTGGTGTTTAAACTTACCTCCCAATATACCATGAATACTATAGTCCTTACGACCATCATCACTGGATCGATCGTTACCTCTTAGCAGCCGGCTGATCGAGGATGTTGAAGGCGGATCGCTGAAGCCCTCCTAGAAATGCAAGAAAAACTATTGTTATATTATATTATTTTAGTTTATATTATATTTTATTATTATTGTATCATATTACATCGTACTATATTATATTGCATTATACAATATTATATTATCTTATATTATATTATATTATATTATTTTATATTATATTATATTATATTATTATTATTGTGTTATTATGTTATTTAAATATTTTTCTTCAGTTGGGAAACCTTGAATGAAAGCACCAACAACAACAACAATATTATCTCCTAGTGGTGCAACAATTTCAAAGATTTTTCTTTCTGTCACTTTTAATTTTTATTTATGTTTTTTCTCTCCTCCGCCTGTTAAATGCACAGCATTTTTGATGGATGGATTAATCCAATTAAAAAAGTGACTTGAAATCAACATGTGATGTCGTCTCGTGCACGAAGGCAACGAAACGCAGGTGTGTTGGTAACTTCGGCTCTGCGCTTGAGTCTGAGCGTGGATGTGTTGGTTTCTGCTGGACATCAGTCTTGTGTCGGATACTATTTGTTGCTTGTTGTGTTTGTTGAACTCGCGCCGCACAAACAATTTAGTTGGCTTACGCATTTTTACACTTGTACGGCTTGAGTGCAGCATCAGCTGCAGCAACAATGTTCGCTGCACATGCGTGGTGCAGCACTTGCACTTGCCTTGAATCAGTTGAAGTTATTGTTGTTGTTGGTTTTGTTTTTGGCTTCTGCTGACTGAAGCCACCACATCACAGCCCGTTTGTCAGACGTTGGGTCGTCATTGGCGTAGGGAAACAGGCACACAAATAGGTCGTCCCCAGTGGTTCCCAAAATTTTCTTTTGAGAAAGTCGTAGTTTAAATTTTCTCCATATTTTTTTGGTATGTTGTGAATATATATTTATTAACATTTATATTTTTTGTGAACATTTTGCGTTTAGCAATATTTTATCTTTTTTCAATTCTTAACTAAATAATTAATTGGTTACATTTTAAAGAAAAAATGTAAACAACCTTTAAAAATATTTTTTCAATAATATCAATTTCATTTCAAAAATTACCCTAACACTTATTTAATTAGTGAACGAATTTTAAATTAAAATACTAGAGAAATATTTTATCCGAAACTGAAGTGAAGACTCGGATGAGTCTTTATTAAAATGAAGTGAATGAATGAATAAATAGAAATGAAATGAAGTGAAGACTGGGATGATCTTTATTAAAATCCTCCGCTTCGAGGAAAATATTACAATTGTTATTATAAATCCTTACTATGAATTCCTAAAAATCACTCTCAAATCAGACTTTCTATAAAAAATGTTTGTGTCGCCCTGTCCTTGATTGCATTGTTTTTCTCTTCAGTACCCTGATCTCCCGGTCCGAACTACTGACTCGTAATCCGAAGTGAGTGGCGTGTGCGCATGCGCCGCATGTTTATGCCGACTTTATGTTTACTTCGAATACCATTTCTTCTCGTCGCTGTGGCATTTTTACGAAGAGGTACCCGTGGTATAGAAAATTGCTGACTTTTCAATGCTGGCACCTAAGGTGGCACCACTGACACCTTCTCGCACTTAAGCCTTTACGCCTGCTAGACTTGTGCCGCTGAACTGGACAGCTCGACGTTTGTCCACAGCGTGATGCCCGATGGAGTAGATGGATGTGGGTATGAAAGGCCACCGAGTTAAGGGAGGGGGCAAAAATGGGCCTCCCAACTGAAAGTAGTGGCGTGTATTTTCTTCCTCGCGTGTGCCACTGAAGTGTCAAGACGTTGGTTGCCCTTTTCGGCCGCTGTGGGTATCCGTCGCATTGTAACTTTCAGTTGTCACGGCGAATGTGGCACTCGGACTGGGTAGCTGGTCCAACTGGCTGGGGAGCTTCTTTGAATGTGCTCGGTAAGCTGAGCGGACAGACGGGTACTCAAGTGGATGGAGAGACATTCGGCTAGACGAATAGTGGACCGACAGCCGGATTCCCGTGAATGATTTTGTGGTGCTAGCTGTACCGCTCCGCGCAGTTGGTACTCGCGCACAGTAGTTAATTTGCTTGGTTTTCAATTTGGACTCGTGTTGCTCTCGTGGTTTTCGTTGTTGCTCTGAGGTTTTATTGTTCAGCTTTTTGTTTTTGTGGCCAACTTGTGACAGCTTATCTTGTTCACTGACAACCGCATTTCAATTTCCAACATGAACTCAATTGAATTTTAATTAATTAGATGACAGCTTAGATACATGACGGTTAGAATGAGATTGACGATCGCTTGTTTGGATTCTTCTAGGAATTTGTGTTGAGCTTGGGAAGGGGAGTGGGAGAGCAGGGGAGATCAGCGGGCGGAATTTGAACTGTATGGAATGCAGGTGTGGTCCGGTTCAGGTATGAATTACAAAGGTCTTGGAGAGAAATAATTTTACACAGTTTAGTAGTCGTGGCTCTATAGAGAGAGGAGTAGGTAAGGGTTTTTGGGGCTCTAAATCCCCCCCAAACCCCGGGGAATGAGCATAGGAGATGATGAAGTTCTTTTTATCGCCTCGATCTCCTTACGTTTCGATCACGATTCGATAAAATAATCCCGATCGGAGCGACTGTTTTAGCCAACACTACGACCGAGATCAAGATAATGTTGCAGTCGAGGTGACCTAGAAATTATTCTCCTAATTGAAACAATAGTAAGTTTCCCTTAAAAAGAGCTCTAAACAACTAATTTTCTCTATTATTTTTGATGTTTGATTGGAATCTGAAAACTCTGTTATAATCTGATGGATCGCAGATATAGGGAATTTTTAAAATCTAATCTGATGTGCTTAGATATCTCAGCCTAAAATGTGAATATTTTTTTCCATCAATTGTGAATATAAAGTGACAATTGGTCACTTGGGAGATCAGCTGTTTTGATCTTTCTGAGAACGGGCTCAAACTTATCCTGAACAGAAGTCATATTAAGCGATTTAAGCAAATATAAAGTTACAACTTGAAGTTTACCCTGTATAACAACACCGATCGTTTATCGACGTATAGCGAACAATCAAACTTAGCCGAAGTCGAACCTGATCATCATAAAAATAAAAACACAAAACCCCATATCAAGTTCCTTGACGGAAAGAAATGTCCGCCCTTTTAACCACCCATATTTACCCATCCTTCCACTCTACTCTTTTAACTGTCCCTCCTTCCCCTCCCACTTCCCCTTCACCTACCACTGAATCCTTCTCTTGAATTTATCAGTCGATATGCTTCCTTCCACCTTCCCCTTCCCCTTCACCAACCACTGCATCTTTCTCTTGAGTTTATCAGCCGATATGCTTATTAATAAATGAACAGACGACAGATCGGTCGATCGAGTAGACACATTGTTAGTATGTAAGACATCGGGATACCCTCGGACTCAACCTACTGAGCATATTCTAATCAACCGTGAAGCGCACCTGGAGGCTATTTTAACTCCTCTCAAAGTACACGAACCGCTTGCACGGTATCTGTTTTCTTTTCCAGCGCAGATGATGTGAGATCGGTTTTCGCGCGATCAGTTTTTCTCTCTTTTCACTGCCGATCGACTTCAGCGATCGATGAAGAGAGATCGGTTGGATGTATGCAGGGATGTAAGGGGATCGATGGATGGATGGATGGATGGATGGACGGTTAAATGGATGGATGGATGAATGGTTGGCTGGATGTAGTATCGGAGCTCACTAAAGTGTAGCTAATTGCGGCTTAAAGTAAAAGTGGCAACAACAATGTAATACCAACCACGATGACGAGTATCTACTCAATGAGTACACCACACAAATGTAGAAACAAAAACAAAAAGCGAGCAAATTAAAGCCGAGACAGTTGGTCTGGTCTGGCGATGGTCACGATCAGCAATGCCCTGGTGACGTCTTGACGTTCAGCTTCGGTTCATTGCGGCTCCCTTCCATCTCTCGTAGTGATCTACAACTCTATAGAGTGGGTAGCATTGAGAAAAGAGGCCTGAAGCCTGAAGATACGCTTATTTACTTAGACAAAAGGCGGCACCCGCTCACATTTATTGCGTCAGAAGTTGCAACATGTGATCGTGACTACAGATCGGCGACGATGAATGACTTCTTTACCCTTGTATAATCCGCAGCCCACAGAAGCCCGGGAGGCTCCTGAGAGAAGGTGTGAATAAAGTGCGTGCCACGTTAGGCTACAAATAATACCGATCGACTGGAAGCGACAGATTTGACGAACAGTATGCCGGATGTCGATTGCACCTTGTGTGACTCACGCTTTAATTGATTTCTTAACGGTTTGGGTGGTAAACACGATCGGCAAAAATGAAAAACATATTTTAGGTTGACAATTTTGTGAATGAAGGATGCGTCGGCAGTAGGTCGGCTTTGTAGACCCTTTGAAGTCTTCTCGACCTGCCGTTGAGTATGCAAAAGTCGCTCAGGTGGTACCGACCGACAAACGGTGATCGTAGCGTGGACAGCAACGTGCCGTAAAACAATGCCAGCGGGTGCCAGGAAGTAGCAATGGCAGCCGAAGTGTTGTATCTGCCACGTGACGTTAGCGGTGCATACTGCGCCTTGGCCATTACCGTCAATGCCAACGGAAGTCAGTTGGCCCGAAGGTTTATGTGTGGTTTCGGCTACCGCTGTTTCTTTGTACATATCGGCCCTACTTTTGAACAGCGTAAGATCGACCTCTTGCACAGCTTTCAGTTCTGAGCCTTAATGTTTATCATATGTCGGTCAGTTCAGTGCGAGTCGATTCATGCATGGGCTCATTATAATGATCCACCCATGAGGTCCATCCATTCATAAGAACAAATGGTATATGTTTCGGTCTGTAATTGTTTCGAAATTAGGAAAAACTTTAATTGCTTCCGGTTGTTTTGAAACCGAACAATGGTTTGTTGGGCCAATATTTTCTATGCGGCTCGTACCCTTTGAACTGGAACCAATATTTTCAATCACGGTGCAATTGAACTTCAATCAAGGTGCATATTTTGCATTCTTCGAATGTATTTCCCGTTCTAGTTTACCGCTGTGTATGATCTGCAATTCCTGACTCAGCCACCTTTTCACTCCTCACTTACCTTTATTAACTTTTCGCGTATCTCCCAGCTAAAGATACCCGGATTTGCTTTTCGTAACTCTTCAATACGTGCCTCTATTTCCGGCGAAGTCACTTTCGGCTTGGAACCTCCGATAACCCCCGGTCGTATTGAACCCGTTTCCTGATATCGATTCAGGATTTTCGATACGCAGCCATGTGAGACGCGCAACTGTCGTGAGATCACACATGGACGAATACCATTTGCAGCCATTTCGACGATTTTTAAGCGTATATGATTGGGTAGCGGGCGTCCGTTGATGAAAACACCTCCGAGTTGATTTACTCGGCCTTGACCTGGAGAAGAAAACCACATATCAATGTTTGTGCTTTATAATGGCAAAAATAAATTGCAAAATGAATTCAAACACAAATTTTCCAAAATTGGTATTTCTTAATTTTAGTGTCACTCCAGAATGTTTAAGAAGACCAGAATAGGACTTCAAGTCAAGGGAAATGAGATTTGTTGCTGCGTATTTTTCGGATATTCGGAAAGTCTCGCGAATACGAGTATTTAAATTTTAGCCGCTCTATTAAAATATGGAATTGCAGATTGTATTATTATATTTTAAGACCCAGAAATTTCGTTAAAAATTAATTACACTTTAATTTTCATGGAGAATAATTATACAATGTTTCTTATAACAATTATATAGAGAAATTATAGATATTCAGCCTTCAGTAATTAGAATAGGAAAATTAGGTGAGAAATTGTTTACCGATAGGATGTCGTAGGTCCAAATCCATTCACTAGTTTCCATCGTAAGCCTGCAAAATAGGCTTCAAAATATCTCGGTTTATATTATTGCCTATTATTTGAACACATTGGTTAATAAATCTCAAAGTCACATCAGGGTGCCTTTGAGGGTGTCAGAGAAATTATCGGGGAAAGAAAGCATTTACTCATAAATTTGTAAGGATTTGGCTCTCAATTTCTGATTTACAAAAATACCGCTTGAATATTTGTATCGTAAATATATTTCAACCAGTATGTGGTTAGAATTATAGTTCACAGCTTTACCTTGAAATGGGTAGCCGGCAAAGAGCGGGCGCATGTTAAGCGAATTGGCGCTGGTCATATCCATTGCGAATGATTCGAGTTTTACTGGACTTCTAGGAACTTCGTTTGCGACTTTGAAATAATATGTAGTATTAAAATGCTGGGAGATTGAATAGAACTCAGTACGATTGCACTTGAATTACACTGATTGAATTCTTTAATTAGTGATTTTTCGAAATTATTAAAATTTCGTATGAATGATCAATAATAACATTTTGCACTCGCACGTGATTTTCCAAAAGAATGTCGCAAAATATCCGAGAACGACGCACCGGTACTTCCGTTTCCGATACGAGGACGTATTTCCGACGGAAGTGTTTCTTCGGCAACCCTTTCTTGTCGAACAACGCGCTCGCCCATCGACCATTGAAACAGCGCAAGACCAGCTCCACAACTGAGGAGAGCAACCGACCCGACTGCACCGAGCCGATTACAGTGCAAACGGGCAGCAACGAGCAGCAACGGGCAGCAACGGGCAGCAACGCGTAGAGCAAGATCACGAATAAACTGGTTTTCACGAAAACCACACTGAAGTCCGCCAGCTGAGACAAACACCGCGACTTGCTTTCGCGCTTGGTATCCGCGCTCAATTGTTGCCGCCGCCGACGAGCGCGTGCGAGTGGATGGGATTCAATTGAATTAAGATTGAGATTTGAATCGAAGGATGATGGGCGGTCTTTGATGCGAGGTTAAGTCGGGCGCTCAAGCGTATCGGAAACAATGGCAACGATCAAAGTTTCGCTGATGCAGCAGAAGGAAGGAGGCGGCTTTAATAAACCGAGTGTATGAAGGAGCAAAGAGAAAAGTGTGAGGGGGAGAGAGAGAGAGGGAAGAGCAAAAAGGCTACGAAAGAGATGGATGTGTGATAATGCGGCATATCAAAACCGCACCCCTCGAATTTAATTTTTAAGCTCGGCCTGGTAGAGTGTGCGATCTTGTACAACTCTGTTCGTCTCTTTCTCATGTTCAGGTAAGCGTACGTGAAATCCGATTGGTTGTGTTGTAGGAAGCTGAGTTCATTATTGAATGGTTCCCCCTCTTTATAGTGGGTTTTGTAGTTGTTGTTGTTGTTGCTGCTATCGTTGGTGGTGGTGGTATAAATTGTACCGTTATTACCTACTCTCGTTTTTCTTCTCTCTTGATCACTAACGAAGCAGCTGTAATTTTCTGACTCTCTTCCGCTCCCTTGCTTATCCTTCCCATGCCACCGCATTCAATGGCGAACTGTCATTATTTTTGTTCATTTTTGACAGTCGTGACATTTTTCTTTCCCTGTTGGCAGCCAATTAAAGCGTGAAGGCTACACAGCCTTTCACGGCGGTTGTTTTTGTTACTGCGAGGATATTTCGCTTTCAGCAGGCACCCACTCTAAAAGTTTTTTATGATACGTTGTGCTTTTTCTCTATAAAGTAGCTGATGTTTTAGGGATTTTCAATTTAATTGCGGCTTTAAGTTTGTCCTGCGGTGATTACATAATATCGCATCACTTCTTCTATCCTTTATTTCTGTCCTTTTTGAAATGAAACAAACTTGTAAACAACGCTGTTCAGTATTTTATTTGGTGCCAGTGAATCGCGATTTTTTCTCTCTCCCCTTCCCTTCTACCGCCCTCTGTCGCTTCCTCGCAACGAGACCGGTATTCTAATAAATTGTTTGCATATTTTTCTTCTTCTTTTAATGTTTGCTCTTCAATTAGTTTCACTTAACTTTTCATTTCGTACGTTTTATAAACTTTAACTAGTTGGCTGGTTGGTTAGAAAGAGGTCAGCTTTGAATGGAATATCACAGCTAGTACTGAAGCCTGGAAATGATATGTAATAGCAGTGAAAAAGCACTTTCAATCTCTTAAATTTAAGCAAATTAGTTTAAATTTGCCAAAGTTTTACTTCAAAGGAAAAATTCTCTCTCGAATCCGAGACGAGAAGCGTGATCAAGACGTCCTTTTTCACTTGAGACGAACATTGAGAGCAAATGGGTTTTCTAGTAGAGACGAGAACCAAAATCGCTACAACTTCTTCACGTCCTGAATTTGAGGTGATAATCGAGAACGCGGCAACGTTTTTCAATCAAGAGGATCGAGATCGAGGCAGGTTTTTTTAGCCAGAACTTGGATCAAACGAGATCAAACGAGATCAAAGTCACCCAAGTCTCGGAAAAAATCCCATCAGCGAAAACCATATCCACCAAGTGAAGTTGAAAGCATAAACGGAACTATTTTACGGCTTCCGAGGAAATAACTTTTCACTCTGAAAACATATCCTGCTTCTTTTTTCCGAAGCAATACTTTTTAGAAGTGCAGTTAAACTCCCAAGTCGTGTTCTAAGAAATCTTAATTTCACGCATTTCTTAACTAATTTCATTTAATTAGCCTAACCAACAAGCTGTTGGTGGAAAAGTGCACTAATTAAAAAAGAAATCTTGCAAACTCCGCATTGAATACTTAAATCCTGCTTAATAGTGCGAGGCTGTTAACTTAGTGGGACTCGGTTACCTACCCGTCAACCGACAGGATGCTGCCTCGTGGCCAGCTGGCCTGGCATTCCTCACTACTCGGCAGTTCATGTGCGGCTCTTGATATGCGTGAACTTCACGCTTAACACGCTCTACTCATGCATTTCCCCATGATGTCCTTTCGTCCTGATGTTGCTTTAGTTCAAATCCAAATGAACGAAATTGAAAATCGACAGAAGTTCAATAGAGCGTGGAGTTCTCCGGTGCCAGGTGTGAAGCGTTTTTTATTGTGGTTTTGTGAAGCATTTCTGGCCAAAGTAAAACTGATCAACTAATTATAATTCATAATTCATCAGATTATAAATTAGTTTTTATTGTGGTTCTGATAAATAGGAGTTTTGACAAAACCCATAAAGAAAGTCAATATTCAACAGAGCCAATACGCCCAGCAAGCATACTTAATATAACTCGTCCTTGAAAATCAATTCCCTTAATTTCAAGTAAAATTCTTCTAGAATCCTTCAAGCAAAACAACAATCTCATCCCGTCGAGTGTCAAATTTACAACACCCACTGAACACATAAAAATGTCGACAAACAAGATCACTTGATTAGCTACACTTTGCAGCTGTAGCTGGCTGGCCGACTGTCGTTCTGCTGAGATTCCGTAAAAAGTGTACACAAAACACCAAATCAAGGGAGTAAAAATCAATAAAGTGGGCCATAAAGTGGCTACTGAAAGGACAAAAGCGGGACCATCTTTGAAATGATCGTTATACGATGCGCAATAAAACCGCAAGACGAAATTTCGCAGATCAAATATCAAAAGTGATGATAGCCCTGCTTTTTGTATTTGACTATTTGAGTGTCGGAAATTCCAAAAATTTTGAATGAAGTGTCAAAATCGCACAGTTTGATATTCTTTAGAAAAACAGTGGTTGCTGCGGAGGACGATCAATATCGATATCAAGTTGAAAGGCGATAAAGCAACGCATCAGCTGACTTGCTGAAGATTTACAAGCGTGTAAAAGTGTCCCGCATTTACAACAGCGTACAGAACGCTTCACTAAAGCGCCATAAAAGTGTCCACGTAACGATCGTTGTCGACTGATCGTTACTGATCGTTACTGATCGTTTAGCGTAGGAGTTACACAAAGCAAAGTCGTAAAAGAGTCGTTTGCACTTTCGACGTGGAGGCGACATCGACACTTTCAAACGCTTCTTAGAATATGTAAACTGCGATCAGTGAGCTACAGTGGCCAGATGTTGACTGCGTGAGTGCGCACAGGACTCACTGTCGAGTCGAGCGACTTCAATTGCAACGACTTCCGAATGGTCGATGAAAGGGTAGCGGGGATTTCTCCACACACTCGCTTCGAATGCTCGCAGTGCTTGTGAGCAGTTTGAGCGCCGCGGGTGATCTTGGTGGCTCGTCCGCCGGTCAGAAGCTGTTCACGCCGTGCGTCCTTAGAAATTTATGTTCACGGAATTCAGTGTGAGGGAGCGCAGAGTGTTGAAATAGCGTGACAATCGTGCATTTTCATCTGATGAATACCAAGGACTCTCGGTGATCGCAAAGTGATCAGTCAAATTATTTGCATAGAATTCAAGAGGTTTTTTACGGGCTCGGAGGGAATGAGTTAACCTCATCATACAAAAGTCGTACAGTTATGTTAGCCACTGTTTGAATTTTTATTTTTAATTTTCCACAAAGGCTACTTGGGTCAGTGATATAATTGTTATCTCGAATGATTGATCGGTAAATCCATAGAATGAGAGTTTCCGAAAACTATTCACTGCGTATCGGAAAAAAACTGAAATGAATTTAAAAAAGTTCCGCTCTTTGCTTATTCGTGTGATTTCTTTTCTTGTGATTCTTATTTCGTTTTTTCATTCCTTAATCATTCGCGATACCATGCGTACTCCACCTTGAAACTCACCAGTTTTTTAAATAGAATTGATTTGTGCCGCAATATTTCTAAATGCTAATTTGATACGTTTTTGGGTTCTCTTTTTTTTATAACTCCACACTTTGATCATTTAAATCAGCTAGATAAGCACTCGATTTTAGTTACTAAAAGTATCAATGCAACCAATTAAATGTATTTACTAATAAACGGTTATAAAAATAATATAGAATATTAACCAACTGGATTTTTTCTTTATTTCTAAACTAATAATCACCAACTTTAATGAGAAAATTTAATAAACCTTGGAAAAGCTTATGTGTTAATTTTTAACCAACTTATTCATAAAACAGAAGAATTCAATTTCATTCGTCATTTCGTTACGTTTAGTTTTTTGTTGACCATAAAGGAAAACTTAGCTTGAGTGCGCGGCGATCATGATCTTTGATGGATCCGCCGCCGATGCCGCCATTTTCGGCGACGACTTATCGCCAGCGACTCGCGGCCGTTTCGCTAAATGAAGTACCAAAAACTCAATTTATTTGCAATTAAATTGTATGCCGCCAAGATATTGGAATTGCTGTGGACGCTTTGAACGCGCTACTCGGCGGGTAGATATGACGAAGTTCGAATCTGAGGGACTCGGATTTGTACCAACAAAAAACAAAGCCAGTCAGCTACAACAACAACAACAATAACAACAACTATGAGAGTAATGGAAAAGAGTCCATTACAAGTTTTAAAAGTTCAAGAAAGTCCATGGAGCGCAGCATTCAAAGCATCAACAACTGTCGGCGACTTTTTGATCTTTTGCTTTGGCACTTAATGTGCCCTTCTGCTGCTGTTGTTGTTGTTGTTTCTGGTAGACCATTTCAACTCAGCTATATGTCACTGTAACATAAAAGTTCAATTTTAATTGCTTGCTCGACACTCGCCTGGCATGTATTTGCAAACGTTTTTATGATCGCTTCGCTGTAAATGCGCGGCGGCCGTCCATGATGGTGGGTCGGCGTGCAGCAGAGGAATCCCTCGGAGGGTCTCCTCAGGAATGGACCGCCGTCACTCCAGCCCGAGTATTTCCTTCCAATTTCAATTTCGTAACTCATTTCATATGCAAGAGTTTCAGTGTTCACAGAGGTGATCCCGAAGAATAATTTGTGATCCCATCACACTGAAGGAGAAGAAGTTTTTCCCACACGGACATCGGACAGCGGATAAGAAAGAGACAAGAAAAAAAAAGACAAGACCCACACAGCAATCAGTGAGCTTCTCTGTATCGTCATCGCGTCCTAAAGCACGCGCATCGATCGTCTACCCTTCCGTCGACGGACCGGCTGTCTCAGTGATCTCTGTCAGATCGTCAACGACTCATAAACATTAAGGAGAAATGGCTTGTCTTTAAATCTTCACCCGCATTTCGGGGTATTCCGAGCCGCTCAACTTAGGATCGACAGACGGTCTGTCTGCCGCGTACACGTGATCCGCGAGTGGCAGACCCACTGACGACAAGACCAATTTGTTTGCACCAATTTTGGTCGATTTGTTTTTGCCGACCATAAGTCGTTATAGTTTATTTAATGATGCCAGTCAGAACGAAGTACTACCTTCTCGCCCTCTTCGCCATCGAAAGCGCCCATCCAATCGCAATTCAGACTATTCGCCATCCAGCAGTCGTTTGTCTCAACGTCCACAATCCGGTGCTGAGTAATCCGTAGCATCGGTTTTCTTTTGAAAATGATTGAATACTGTCGGTTGGATGCAAGCTAAAGAACAGGGATTGTGCCTCGATGGAGATATAGAGTGAGGGGGAGACGTATATCTCTGCTAGAAGTGAGAACAGCCATAAATTTATTGTGCACTTTACTGCAAAATAGAAGCGTAAGCAAATGTTTTTCTTGGAGATTGCTAAGTATACACGGGCATAGAGGAAATCGTAAGAGTCCTTCTCGATACCTATTATGGTTAAAAGAGACCAACATTTTTAAAATATTGTTTTAGCTTGAAATATTCAGAAGATGCTTAAGGCCACTGGTAGTGTCTCCTAATACTACGAAGGACCGCAGTCTAATTTTCAAAAAATTATGAGTCTCTTATAAAGGATTATAAAAAGCATTTAAAAATTTCCAGAGGAAATTGATATGGTAGCTTTATAAGAGAACATAACTTTTTATGAACTAGTCAGGATAACTTCATAAAGAAATTCTTAATTGCGTTGGAAGAGATGCTTTTAGAGACATTAGGAAATATCAAGAGAAAGAGTTTATTTTTCAAAGCAATTTTCTCAAAGTCTTTATTAAATTCCTTCAAAGACAAATGTACCAATGAGCTTAAGAAAATGTGTATTTAGTTTTCCTCTCCAGAGCCATTTTGCTTTTTCCTATTTTTTCTTCGGACCTTTGGTGCAGAGGACCTTTGGCCTGCCGAAAAGCCAGAACCACTCAGAACTCTAGACCCGAGGCTAGCCAGAGCGCCAACACCGGCATCAGCTTCGGGTGGCTTTAAAGCCGAAACACCACCCAGGATACATACGAGTGCCATCACGAAGAGAAGGAAGAAGTTGGGAGACATGTTGCTGCAAAAAGGAGACAAATGTTTCTATTTTATTATCTAATTTAAGGTGATAAAACGGTATATGCGATTCAAATATTTCCCAAACCATTTCCATCTCCCTTAGAATTAATATTTAAATTTTGTGCTTACTTGTTTGGAAATGCTTACTGGAACGCGTTTGGATCTTGAATGACTTCCACTTGGTCTGGGTAGCTTTATATAGTCTCTAGATATCATAACTCATATCACAATTTACACGCACGAAATAAAATATAGGCTAGTCAAATCTTGGAATCTTCTGCAGAATAATTCTTATGATTGCATGCTTTGTTTAATCAGCTATAATTTGTATAAGCTTCAGATAATGGTGAAACCAGGCCAGCGCCGAATATCTTTCTGCGTAAGTAATAAAAATGTTTATTGAGGGAAACATGGGGTGAAAACAACTAGAAAAGAGCTTTAAAATCATAAAAAACTCCGCATGTATTAAAGAACTAATCCAGAAATAAATAATTGGAGAAACAAGTAACTGTGTGAAAAGGTGTTTTGTGAAATGTAAAATAAACAAGACCAATTTTTGTAGCAATTTTGGCCCATTTGTTTTTGCCGAACATACGTCGTTATAGTTTATTTAATGATATAGTAAGAACGAAGTCCTACATCTCGCCCTCTTCGCCGTCGAAAGAAATCCGATCGCCATCCAGTCGTTTGTCTCAACGTCCACAATCCGGTGCTGAGTAATCCGTAGCATCGGTTTTCTTTTGAAAATTATTGAATACTGTCGCTTGGATGCAAGCTAAAGAACAGGGATTGTGCCTCGATGGAGATATAGAGTGAGGGGGAGACGTATATCTCTGCTAGAAGTGAGAACAGCCATAAATTTATTGTGCACTTTACTGCAAAATAGAAGCGTAAGCAAATGTTTTTCTTGGAGATTGCTAAGTATACACGGGCATAGAGGAAATCGTAAGAGTCCTTCTCGATACCTATTATGGTTAAAAGAGACCAACATTTTTAAAATATTGTTTTAACTTGAAATATTCAGAAGATGCTTAAAGCCACTGGTAGTGTCTCCTAATACTACGAAGGACCGCAGTCTAATTTTCAAAACATTATGAGTCTCTTATAAAGGATTATAAAAAGTGTTTATTTCCAAAGGAAATTGATATGGTAGCTTTATAAGAGAACATAACATTTTGTGAACTAGTCAGGATAACTTCATAAAGAAATTTTTAATTGTGTTGGAAGAGATGCTTTTAGAGACATTAGGAAATATCAAGAGAAAGAGTTTATTTTTCAAAGCAATTTTCTTAAAAGTCTTTATTAAATTCCCTCAAAGACAAATGTACCAATGAGCTTAAGAAAATGTGTATTTAGTCTTCCTCTCCAGAGCCATTTTGGTTTTTCCTATTTTTTCTTCGGAACTTTGGTGCAGAGGCTGACTGGCCTTCCGAAAAGCCAGAACCACTCAGAACTCTAGACCCGAGGCCAGCCAGAGCGCCAGCCTCCACACCGGCACCAGCTTCGGGTGGCTCTAAAGCCGAAACACCACCCAGGATACATACGAGTGCCATCACGAAGAGAAGGAAGAAGTTGGGAGACATGTTGCTGCAAAAAGGAGACAAATGTTTCCATTTTATTGTCTAATTTAAGGTGATAAAACGGTATATGCGATTCAAATATTTCCCAAACCATTTCCATCTCCCTTAGAATTAATATTTAAATTTTGTGCTTACTTGTTTGGAAATGCTTACTGGAACGCGTTTGGATCTTGAATGACTTCCACTTGGTCTGGGTAGCTTTATATAGTCTCTAGATATCATAACTCATATCACAATTTACACGCACGAAATAAAATATAGGCTAGTCAAATCTTGGAATCTTCTGCAGAATAATTCTTATGATTGCATGCTTTGTTTAATCAGCTATAATTTGTATAAGCTTCAGATAATGGTGAAACCAGGCCAGCGCCGAATATCTTTCTGCGTAAGTAATAAAAATGTTTATTGAGGGAAACATGGGGTGAAAACAACTAGAAAAGAGCTTTAAAATCATAAAAAACTCCGCATGTATTAAAGAACTAATCCAGAAATAAATAATTGGAGAAACAAGTAACTGTGTGAAAAGGTGTTTTGTGAAATGTAAAATAAACAAGACCAATTTTTGTAGCAATTTTGGCCCATTTGTTTTTGCCGAACATACGTCGTTATAGTTTATTTAATGATATAGTAAGAACGAAGTCCTACATCTCGCCCTCTTCGCCGTCGAAAGAAATCCGATCGCCATCCAGTCGTTTGTCTCAACGTCCACAATCCGGTGCTGAGTAATCCGTAGCATCGGTTTTCTTTTGAAAATTATTGAATACTGTCGCTTGGATGCAAGCTAAAGAACAGGGATTGTGCCTCGATGGAGATATAGAGTGAGGGGGAGACGTATATCTCTGCTAGAAGTGAGAACAGCCATAAATTTATTGTGCACTTTACTGCAAAATAGAAGCGTAAGCAAATGTTTTTCTTGGAGATTGCTAAGTATACACGGGCATAGAGGAAATCGTAAGAGTCCTTCTCGATACCTATTATGGTTAAAAGAGACCAACATTTTTAAAATATTGTTTTAACTTGAAATATTCAGAAGATGCTTAAAGCCACTGGTAGTGTCTCCTAATACTACGAAGGACCGCAGTCTAATTTTCAAAACATTATGAGTCTCTTATAAAGGATTATAAAAAGTGTTTATTTCCAAAGGAAATTGATATGGTAGCTTTATAAGAGAACATAACATTTTGTGAACTAGTCAGGATAACTTCATAAAGAAATTTTTAATTGTGTTGGAAGAGATGCTTTTAGAGACATTAGGAAATATCAAGAGAAAGAGTTTATTTTTCAAAGCAATTTTCTTAAAAGTCTTTATTAAATTCCCTCAAAGACAAATGTACCAATGAGCTTAAGAAAATGTGTATTTAGTCTTCCTCTCCAGAGCCATTTTGGTTTTTCCTATTTTTTCTTCGGAACTTTGGTGCAGAGGCTGACTGGCCTTCCGAAAAGCCAGAACCACTCAGAACTCTAGACCCGAGGCCAGCCAGAGCGCCAGCCTCCACACCGGCACCAGCTTCGGGTGGCTCTAAAGCCGAAACACCACCCAGGATACATACGAGTGCCATCACGAAGAGAAGGAAGAAGTTGGGAGACATGTTGCTGCAAAAAGGAGACAAATGTTTCCATTTTATTGTCTAATTTAAGGTGATAAAACGGTATATGCGATTCAAATATTTCCCACACCGTTTACATCTCCCTTAGAATTAATATTTAAAATTTATGCTTACTTGTTCGGAAATGCTTACTGGAACGCGTTTGGATTCTGAATGACTTCCACTTGGTCTGGGTAGCTTTATATAGTCTCTAGATATCATAACTCATATCACAATTTACACGCACGAAATAAAATATAGGCTAGTCAAATCTTGGAATCTTCTGCTGAATAATTCTTATGATTGCATGCTTTGTTTAATCAGCTATAATTTGTATAAGCTTCAGATAATGGTGAAACCAGGCCAGCGCCGAATATCTTTCTGCGTAAGTAATAAAAATGTTTATTGAGGCAAACATGGGGTGAAAACAACTAGAAAAGAGCTTTAAAATCATAAAAAACTCCGCATGTATTGAAAAACTAACCCAGAAATAAATAATTGGAGAAACAAGTAATTGTGTGAAAGGGTGTTTTGTGAAATGTAAAATAAACAAGACCAATTTTTGTAGCAATTTTGGCCGATTTGTTTTTGCCGAACATACGTCGTTATAGTTTATTTAATGATCCCAGTCAGAACGAAGTACTACCTTCTCGCCCTCTTCGCCATCGAAAGAAATCCGATCGCAATTCAGTCCATTCGCCATCCAGTCGTTTTTCTCATCGTCCACAATCCGGTGCTGAATAATTTGTAGCATCGGTTTTCTTTTGAAAATGGTTTTTCAAAGCAATTTTCAAAGCAAAATTAAATTTTCAAAGCAATTTTCTCAAAGTCTTTATTAATTTCCTTCAGACAAAAATGTACCAATGAGCTTAACAAAATGTGTATTAATTATTCAGGGTGATCTTGTCTATTTTATGTTCTTCTTGGTCGGCTATTTGATGAAGAGGATCCAGATGAACTGTGAGATCCCAAACTGCCGCGACCACTCAGAACTCTAGACCCCATACTACCGCCAGCCCTCACACCGGCATCAGCTTCGGGTGGCTCTAAAGCCGAAACACCACCCAGGATACATACGAGTGCCATCACGAAGAGAAGGAAGAATTTGGGAGACATGTTGCTGCAAAAAGGAAACAAATGATTCTATTTTATTATCTTAATTTAAGGTGATAAACAATTATATGCGATTCAAATATTTCCACACCGTTTCCATCTCCCTTAGAATTAATGTTTAAAATTTGTGCTTACTTGTTTGGAACTGCTTACTAGAACGCGTTTGGTTCCTGAATGACTTCCACTTGGTCTGGGTAGCCTTATATAGAGATTATAGTCTCTAGATACCATAACTCATACCACAATTTACTCGCACTACATAAAATTTGGGTTAAACAAATCTTGGATTATTCTGGAGAATAATTCTTACCATATTATGCTTCCTTCCAATCAGATAAGCTATAATGTGTATAAGCTTTAGATAATGGTGAGATTAGTTGGGGTTTACTTACGCCGAATACCTTTCTACGTCAGTAGATGCATATTTTTATTGAGGCAAACAAGGGTGAAAACAACTCGAAAACAGCTTTAAAATCATAAAAAGCTCTGCATGTTTTGAATAACTAATCCAGACTGGACAAAAACAACACTTGTTATAACTAATCCAGACTGGACAACACAACAACGAAACTTGTTGTTAGTTATATTGTAGAAGTAAATAATTGTGTGAATAAAGTTTTGTAAAATGTAAACCTGAAAAGGTAACGTTGAGATAAATTGCATTAGAAAGAGAATTTTAAATTGTCAATTTAAGTTTGTATTAAGCAACGTGTTGGATAAAATTAAAGTTTGTTTTATCATTGCCATACGCTTGACATAGTGTATACGAGTATACGTATGTAACTAGCTTATATAAATGGTAACTTTTTAATTTTACATCTCAATTGAGATTTAAATTAAAATTTCTATCGGATTGGATTTGTCATCTCAACCTCTTCTTGGCATAGCCTGCAGATATCACCCTCAATAAGACCCATCTTGTGTAGATGATACCTCAAATTGCCATGCCCTGTTACTAATGCAATAATCGAACTAAGATTCTCTCTCTGTTAGAGCAGACCATTCTGTTGGGCTCCCTACGAAGCGGTTTCTTAATCTCTCCTCCCACCTGAGTGAGTGTTCAGAGTATAGCCAATACCACAAGGGTCTTAACCTTCCCACTGTTTAAAGCAACTCTAGGTTCAGGCCCGCAAAAATTAACAGCAGCTCCCTCTTCAGCGAGGGTATCCGCTATTTCATTCTGCTCAGTGCCGACGTGTCCTCTCACCCAGTGGAGTGTCACCGTATCATTACGGTACACTCATTGAGCTTTCAGAATCCCTCCAGCACCAACATCGATTTGATGTTAGTCCTCAACATGCACCTGAACACCTACAGGTCGTCTAGTGTTATCAGGATTCTCCTGTTTCGCACATGACCTTAGATGATCTAGCGCATGAATCACGGCCAATAATTCTGACTGATATACAGATACATATTTAGCCAGATGGAGTTTGCAGCTCAGATTCAACTCAGAGGAGAATATATATGCGCCAGCTCTTCCATCCATCAACGACCCATCCACGAAGGTGCTAATATCGTGTTTCCTGCGCTCCACGTGCAGTGGTCCGTCCCTTATGAGCGTTACATGCCACCTATATGTTGTACGCGCCTGGCTCATATTTTCCATCGGCATGTACACCTCCCTGATATCCTTACAGACGAGATCTAAAATTTGTCCATGTCCTTTTACTGGTAACCCAGTCCCATGCCAAACGGCACTAGGTCCTATGGCTGAGGATAACGGTCCTTCCCAGCGAAAGTAGGTCGCTTGTGAGAGATTCTTCTCACGTCAGCAGTTCGCTTCATGCTGGACTTGTTATCCTACTTCTAAAGTGTGCTGGTTTTTACCACACCGTCCGCACCTTTCCGAGTTCTGTCTGTCCGTACACCATGGGACACAGTTCTTTTAACTTCCCCGGAAAACTTACTGAGTGAGTAGTCAGAGTGTTGATGGATTTCTCCAGGGATTTCCTCGCCTTCTGCCGGTTCCGCTTACACCTTTGCCCATCCTTCTCACGGGATACGCCTGGCGACCGCATCAGACCGCCTTATTGTCCGACCTACTCTCGGCTTGACTAGTCCTTGGATGGATACGTGGGATCCCTCTCACCACTGTTGGACTCAGACCTTACTTGAGAGTTTGCACAGACACCCTCAGGACCTAATCCCTCGATGGGTTCCATACCTTCGGGAATCTGTACGCCCTTATGACGTCTTTGTCGCCCAATTAGCTCAGTCAAATAGCTCAGTGATCGACGCTGCCCTCCTGACGGGTTTCCGTCTATTGACTGAGCTAATTGACTGGGCTCTCAGCCAGGTTGATTCTCAGCATGGGTCACCTTAATCCAGTCCACGGACTAGGAAATTATGGATGGGAAAAGTGAGGGATGGGAGGGTAAGGGAAATATAAAAAGGTGGAGACAGCCGCCGCTTCTGTCAGCCTAGAAAATCTCAGTCCCTTACAGAGGAGTCAAGATTGCCCAGTTACCTGGGAACAACAACGGGGAGGTAGAAACGACTTGCCCGCCCAGGAGAGTTACGGAGAGCCGTCCTGTGGGCCCGCTATCCCCCAAACCCAGACAGGCCATTAGATCCCCAATTACTTCTCATAATCTGTCATTATGGTCTGTAAAACTAGCAAGAACTGGAAATAAGCGAAAAAGATAGTTTATTATTATTCAGAATGAATTTAGCACTTAAATTAATTACATTTCAACTGTGAGTGTACGCTATGATAGAAAATCATACAAAATTGTAAATTTCGTACACGTGATCCGTGCGTGGCAGGCCCACTGACGACAAGACCAAAATGTTTGCACCAATTTTGGCCGATTTATTTTTGCCGAACATACGTTCTTATAGTTTATTTAATGATGCCAGTCAGAACGAAGTACTACCTCCTCGCTCTCTTCGCTATCGAAAGAAATCCGATCGGAATTCAGTCCATTCGCCATCCAGACGTTTGTCTCATCGTCCATAATCCGGTACTGAATAATCTGTAGCATCGGTTTTCTTTTGAAAATTATTGAATACTGTCGCTTGGATGCAAGCTTAAGAACAGGGATTGTGCCTGGACGGAGATATAAAGAGTGGGAGACGTATATCTGAAGAGACGTATATTAGAAGTGAGAACAGCCATAAATTTATTGTACATTTTACTGCAAAATAGAAGCGTAAGCAAATGTTTTTCTTGGAGATTGCTAAGGATAGACGGGCATAGAAGAAGCAGAGAAAATCATGAGAGTCCTTCTCGATACCTATTATAGTTAAAAGAGACCAACATTTTTAAAAGATTGTTTTAACTTGAAATATGTCCTTACTGGGCTTTTCTCTATAATACTCACAACTTCTTAATCAGGTTTCGACTGATTTAGAAGATCCTTAAAGCCACTGGTAGTGTCTTCTAATACTACGAAGAACCGCAGTCTAATTTACAAAAGTTATAAGTCTCTTATAAAGGATTATAAAAAGTGTTTATTTCCAAAGGAAATTGATATGGGAGCTTTATAAGAGAACATAACATTTTATGAACTAGTCAGGATAACTTCATAAAGAAATTCTTAAGTGCGTTGGAATAGATGCTTTTAGAGATATTAGGAAATATCGAGAGAAAGAGTTGATTTTTCAAAGCAGTTTTCTCAAAGTCTTTATTAAATTCCTTCAAACAAAAATGTACCAATGAGCTTAACAAAATGTGTATTAATTATTCAGGGTGATCTTGTCTATTTTATGTTCTTCTTGGTCGGCTATTTGATGAAGAGGATCCAGATGAACTGTGAGATCCCAAACTGCCGCGACCACTCAGAACTCTAGACCCCAAACGAGTGCCAGCACTCAGACCGGCATCAGCTTCGGGTGGCTCTAAAGCCGAAACACCACCCAGGATACATACGAGTGCCATCACGAAGAGAAGGAAGAATTTGGGAGACATGTTGCTGCAAAAAGGAGACAAATGTTTCCATTTTATTGTCTAATTTAAGGTGATAAAACGGTATATGCGATTCAAATATTTCCCACACCGTTTACATCTCCCTTAGAATTAATATTTAAAATTTATGCTTACTTGTTCGGAAATGCTTACTGGAACGCGTTTGGATTCTGAATGACTTCCACTTGGTCTGGGTAGCTTTATATAGTCTCTAGATATCATAACTCATATCACAATTTACACGCACGAAATAAAATATAGGCTAGTCAAATCTTGGAATCTTCTGCTGAATAATTCTTATGATTGCATGCTTTGTTTAATCAGCTATAATTTGTATAAGCTTCAGATAATGGTGAAACCAGGCCAGCGCCGAATATCTTTCTGCGTAAGTAATAAAAATGTTTATTGAGGGAAACATGGGGTGAAAACAACTAGAAAAGAGCTTTAAAATCATAAAAAACTCCGCATGTATTAAAGAACTAATCCAGAAATAAATAATTGGAGAAACAAGTAACTGTGTGAAAAGGTGTTTTGTGAAATGTAAAATAAACAAGACCAATTTTTGTAGCAATTTTGGCCCATTTGTTTTTGCCGAACATACGTCGTTATAGTTTATTTAATGATATAGTAAGAACGAAGTCCTACATCTCGCCCTCTTCGCCGTCGAAAGAAATCCGATCGCCATCCAGTCGTTTGTCTCAACGTCCACAATCCGGTGCTGAGTAATCCGTAGCATCGGTTTTCTTTTGAAAATTATTGAATACTGTCGCTTGGATGCAAGCTAAAGAACAGGGATTGTGCCTCGATGGAGATATAGAGTGAGGGGGAGACGTATATCTCTGCTAGAAGTGAGAACAGCCATAAATTTATTGTGCACTTTACTGCAAAATAGAAGCGTAAGCAAATGTTTTTCTTGGAGATTGCTAAGTATACACGGGCATAGAGGAAATCGTAAGAGTCCTTCTCGATACCTATTATGGTTAAAAGAGACCAACATTTTTAAAATATTGTTTTAACTTGAAATATTCAGAAGATGCTTAAAGCCACTGGTAGTGTCTCCTAATACTACGAAGGACCGCAGTCTAATTTTCAAAACATTATGAGTCTCTTATAAAGGATTATAAAAAGTGTTTATTTCCAAAGGAAATTGATATGGTAGCTTTATAAGAGAACATAACATTTTGTGAACTAGTCAGGATAACTTCATAAAGAAATTTTTAATTGTGTTGGAAGAGATGCTTTTAGAGACATTAGGAAATATCAAGAGAAAGAGTTTATTTTTCAAAGCAATTTTCTTAAAAGTCTTTATTAAATTCCCTCAAAGACAAATGTACCAATGAGCTTAAGAAAATGTGTATTTAGTCTTCCTCTCCAGAGCCATTTTGGTTTTTCCTATTTTTTCTTCGGAACTTTGGTGCAGAGGCTGACTGGCCTTCCGAAAAGCCAGAACCACTCAGAACTCTAGACCCGAGGCCAGCCAGAGCGCCAGCCTCCACACCGGCACCAGCTTCGGGTGGCTCTAAAGCCGAAACACCACCCAGGATACATACGAGTGCCATCACGAAGAGAAGGAAGAAGTTGGGAGACATGTTGCTGCAAAAAGGAGACAAATGTTTCTATTTTATTATCTAATTTAAGGTGATAAAACGGTATATGCGATTCAAATATTTCCCAAACCATTTCCATCTCCCTTAGAATTAATATTTAAATTTTGTGCTTACTTGTTTGGAAATGCTTACTGGAACGCGTTTGGATCTTGAATGACTTCCACTTGGTCTGGGTAGCTTTATATAGTCTTTAGATATCATAACTCATATCACAATTTACTCGCACGAAAAAAATTTAAGCTAGTCAAATCTTGGAATCTTCTGCAGAATAATTCTTATGATTGCATGCTTTGTTTAATCAGCTATAATTTGTATAAGCTTCAGATAATGGTGAGACCAGGCCAGCGCCGAATATCTTTCTGCGTAAGTAATAAAAATGTTTATTGAGGGAAACATGGGGTGAAAACAACTAGAAAAGAGCTTTAAAATCATAAAAAACTCCGCATGTATTAAAGAACTAATCCAGAAATAAATAATTGGAGAAACAAGTAATTGTGTGAAAAGGTGTTTTGTGAAATGCAAAATAAACAAGACCAATTTTTGTAGCAATTTTGGCCGATTTGTTTTTGCCGAACATACGTCGTTATAGTTTATTTAATGATGCCAGTAAGAACGAAGTCCTACCTCCTCGCCCTCTTCGCCGTCGAAAGAAATCCGATCGCCATCCAGTCGTTTGTCTCAACGTCCACAATCCGGTGCTGAGTAATCCGTAGCATCGGTTTTCTTTTGAAAATTATTGAATACTGTCGCTTGGATGCAAGCTAAAGAACAGGGATTGTGCCTCTATGGAGATATAGAGTGAGGGGAATACGTATATCTCTGCTAGAAGTGAGAACCACCATAAATTTATTCTGCACTTTATTGCAAAATAGAAGCGTAAGCAAATGTTTTTCTTGGAGATTGCTAAGGAAGGTATTGGAAACCGAAATAATCATAAGAATGCTTCTAGATATCTATTATGGTTAAAAAATACCAATATTTTTAAAAGACTTTTAACTGGAAATATGTCCATACTGGGTTTTTCTCTATGCGACGCCATCGCCCTACCCATCGTCGAAGGTTGCAGGCAGAGAAGAGGTCAACGTCTTCATTGCTTTTTTGCTCTTATTATCGAGCGTTTCTAATTAAAGTGTTCCGGATATTTTAGCGAATACTCTGCTCGTATCAGAGTTGTAACAGCGAACGAGTGGCTGTTGGTGGTCCTAGCATGAAATAGTATTAATTGTTATCCTTTAGGTTGCTTGCATATCGGTTCATTAGCCTGCCTTTCGACTAATTTTGTCCCTTTTGACTAACTTTTGGTAGCGGGTACGGTGTCGTGTAGCCTACCTGTTGCACCACCCAGGGGGCCACCGTAACAATTGTTCAACTTGTCATCTCGGCTCGCTTCGTCCTCCGTACTCGTTTCTTGAGCCGAGTCATCAAACAGAGAAGATGATCGATTTTTTACGCACTCTGAGTGTACTATATTCAGACTGCAACACACAGCTTGTACAGCGTTGCCAATACAGATTCGATGGGCTCTGGCTTGACTCACATCCTCACTTACTCCTTGCATTCGAATCGACGTCGCGGGTTTTTGGACCAGTTAACAGCTGCGCCGGCTCTGTTAGACTGAGTGTCGTCGGGCTGTTGGTTTGCTGGATTCTGTTTGTTTTACATTCTTTACATAGCACTGATATAATTAAACGTGTGCTAAATGGCCGGAACAGTAGGTGGACCTGCTTGTTTCCCGCTTAGTTCTGGGAGGATTTGCGAATTAAGATAATTATTGAGAACCAATTCATTCGGCACTGGCTTGAGTTCAAAACGTTTTAGTTGTAGGATATGAAATGATTGGTTTTAGTTGATTATTTGGATGAAATGGTTAAATGAGATTATGATCACGGTGGTGCTAAAAGAGCTACTGATGAATAAAATTACGCTTGCAGTGAAGATAAGTCGTAAAGACTTCTCGTGAAAACGTACGTAATCACGGAAGAGAATTTTTTCTATTAAAGAAAGTATATATTTGTGCAAAACATACAAGTCTTCCACGAAACTCTCGTCTTTTTAAGAAAATCCACGAGTTATATAAAAATAATGAGGCATTCACTAAATCTGTAACGGCGACCACAAAAAGAAACCTTCAAGCAGCATGTGTGGCGCAACAGAAACCTTTGAAGTTCATATGTAAGTTAAAGGATCCAATATATCTACCACACCATTGTATGGAAAACCTTCGTGGCGATCGAAATGCACGAAATGCACTCCCAGCGGTCGCACGCTTCTCATCAAAGGCGTTGAAGCGCAAGGTCGGTGCGTTGTAAGTAACTAAGATACCAAAATACCAGAGTGGCAAACCATGGAAAACGCTACAAAAAGTTAAAAGAGTGAAGAGGATAGACAAGGAGATCAAAAAGAATCGTGTAACGCCTGCGGAACCATTAAAGGCGTTCTGGTGTTTGAAGATCCTTTATATAGGCATTTCTATAGTGTAAATTGAGCAATTGCCGTTGTTAACACGCGTGCCCGCAGAAAAAATAAGGATCTCTTGATCCTGCGCAAGGGAAAGCAAGGATCGCCCAAGAACCATGATGAGTTTTCATTTCATTTTCTTTCTACCGAAAGGTTTTCGAGGTGTGAAACACCAATTTTATTTAATAATAATTACTATTGTTGTTGTTGCAAGTGCTGTTCGACCAACTTACGCTTTGTGGTTAAAGCGCCTCGACCGCCGATCGTGTTGTTTGCGGGTGGCGAAGATCACACTTCTTGTGGTCAGCTCGGGATGGCTCTGGTGTCTGCGCTTACTGACGGCTTATTAGTTAAGCCTTGAAATGCCTCCGCCGAAGAAGGAGTGATTTATTTGCCTCCATTTCTCGGCTGCCACTGAGTGTGGCAAGATCAATGTTGATCAATTAATCATTACAAGTTGATTTTAAGCTGTTATTATGTGCGAGTTTGTGAGGACAATAAAAGGTTTAATTTTAAAGTGGTAATAGTTCTTGGATTATCTCGGAAATTTGGAAGGAATGGTTGAGCAGTTCTAATTGCTATAGCAATCTTTCCACGATTGCCTACAACTATTCCCTGAAATAGAAGAGCCGGTAGAAGAAGCGGTAAATCCCGATAGGGACGAAATTGTCCTTTACTAACAAATACGCAATTAGAATAGCAGATTTGCAGATCGCGTTAAGTTACTGACTCTAACACTCGACACGGAGCCGAAATCGAAGTTCAATATTGAGGAAAGACACAAGAAAGTTGTGACTGCACTATATTCCTGCAAACGTGCCATAGACAGGCATAGGGGATTCGCTCCCCGGATCGCACACTGGCTCTACACAACAGTACTTCGGTCCATTTTTCGGTGTGGGGTTGCTGTCTGGTGTCCTGCTTCTGCAAAGGCGACAAGTCTCAAAATACCCTCCAAAGACCAAAAACTAGCCGCCATATGTTCCACTGATGTTCGCATGCTTCCATCAGATGCAACTCTGAATAAACCACTGAAGCTCCCACGCCCTCCCTCAGGTGGAAACCTAGGAAGAAAATATTAAACATTTCTTCTGGAAAAGTCCGCCACTCACTAATAAGAGAAGCAATCACGTTCAGAGTCTTTCTGAACTAAAAGCGCGAGGATGTGAGGCCTCAAGGACTTGATAATGGTTATCAATGGTTCTGAACTGCGAGCTGACTTACTTATCGTGACTGACGAGGAGAATTATGGCAGACTGTGCCGTATTAATTATTTTATTAGCTAAATTAACTTGATATCTTCACCGCTAATTAAAAATACCGCTAATTATAGGTTTTCTACAACAACTGGAAATCGGATTAAAAGACTTTTTATTCTGAAAGGCCGCTTCGCTGAAAAAACTCATAAAATTATGAATGTACAAATCCATGAAGAGAATCCTCTGCTTTTTGATCTACGCATTGCTTACATAATTTAAAGATTTAATTAACGTGGAGTTATTGATGTTGCCACCTCGCTATCTGCCTTCGTGTCTTTACGTCGCCTGGAAGTTACGCATTCCTTCCGTAGTGTCGCGCGTAATTCCCATTTTGATGAATACCCCACGACGAATGTGCTTTCGGAATGGATTTTAGTCACGCTCACAAAACACACTCCGTGCCCCTTATTATTGCAAGTCACATGCAAGTGCTGAGATACTTCGATGCTTGTGTCGCACTCATAGATACATTTATGAGCTTCATCAATCCGAGAGGCATTTCATGTGATTATCGTTGGCTCTTCCTTCTCTTGCGTGGCCCTCCCCACCATATCCATTATCTTCATCGGACCACGCGCCTCAGTTATTCAATCTGAAACGGTCGTTTTTCTAAATAATATTTTGTTTCTTCATAATTTTAGAAACCTGATTTGTGAGGATGAAATAATTCTTGCTGTTGATCTTTGACATCTTTTTGGTTGAATGTTTGCCGGGAGGCGGGGGGGGGGGGGGGAATTTGATTAGAGTCAATTTAATGTTTGTTGATTTTAGAATTTTCCATTCCTATTTAACAAGTTAAAATTATGACACATGTTTTCATTTCGAGTTTTGAAGCAAATGTCTGGCTTGGGAAATATCAATATTTTGGTGTTGGGTTTTCGATCTTTAACAGAAAGAGATAATTTCAATACCCAATATTGGCCTTCTGATAGTATTAAATATTTAATATATATTTCCTTTTATAAATAAGAAAGTAAAACCTTTAATAAAATTTTAAGTTTTTTTTTATTTTTTTTTTTTTTTTTTTTTTGTATGGCAGATAGAACCAAGCTCAGGGGATGCCCAAAAACTCAGGGGAGTTCAGAACTCAAAAATTAAAAAACTTAAATTAAAAAAAAAACCGAAATTCACGAATTCCTTCAGCGTAGTTAGTATATTAATAGTTGCCTAATCTAATAAACTGAGATTAAGTCGGAGGTAAAATATGTCGGCTTAGATCAAAATCGCACAAAAGAGTGGAAAAAGCTACGTTAATCAAGTGTGAAAAATTGAAAAAACGTTTCGCAAACGAACAACGTTTTGATTTCAAATGCGATGCTGAGCCACGACAATAATAACAGCAGCAGCAACAACAACAACAACAATAACAAACAATTACAATAGTTGGACAACGAAATAGAGGCAACAACAGCAGTAACGTTGAAATGGGAGGAGTCAAAAACAAGAAAATTGCAGCCATTCTTTTAAAAGTCGAGACCCAGTAGTAATCTGTAAAAATCATCCACTGTCTCCTTCTCACTCTACCAACAATCCCAGCAGAATGAAAAGATTTTCCATTACAGTCGCTCACCTTACTCACTCTTGCGAATGCACCAGGTTTTAGGTTGTTTCTCTCTCTCGCACGATGTGCACGGTGGGTGGCTCGACTGCACTTCATGATCGTTAAACCCAGAAAGGCTCAACACGTTGTCTGCTGTCTCGCCCTCTCCTCTCATCGACATTCCTCGGGCACATTTTGTTGTTTTTAAGCAAGCGTGGGTTTACTGGTGCTTTTGTTGTTGCAGTCTTTTGTTGTTGCTTAAGTCCGTCTTTTCTTTTACTCATCGTCTGGGAGCGCAAGAATCTCAGAAATCTGTTTTGGATCTCTTGTTGACCGTTTCGAAATCAGTTTTAAGCCGACCAGCTAACGAGTAGCACGTCACAGCGCATCAAGTGTGCAACATTAGATTTGTGGACAACAGATTTTATTAAAAAAATATCAAGTATTCGATACTGGATACTGTTGTTGTGGAAATTAGTTAAAACCGGACTTTAAAATTTATCATTGGAGTTTTTAAAATATCGAGAAAAAATACCTTAATAGTGCACATAAAAGAAACATTTTTCTCAAGTCTCCTGTGTTGAATATTCAGCATTTGGAACTAAAAGTTGAAACACTTTTTCGGAAAAGAAGTTATTCAAAGAAGCGCAGAATAACCATGGCTGTGTCAGCTTTAAATATGACACCCTATTTTGCTGGATACCCTTTTCAAGGTAAGATATTCAAATTTTTACTTTTGGCTATTTATAAATTTTTAGCTTTAAAATCGTTTAAAATAGTTTCTTGGAGGTTAAGCACTAGATAAATTTCGTAACCTAAAGGTAGCCCTCAATTTAATCATCTTTACACTACATTCTGACACGTTACACTAAAAACTTCGATGATTTTCTTGACCCTTCTGATCCATATCACGACAAAAATCCCTTCAATATAGAGAAATTTTGCTTTCCTTTAGAAAAGTCGTTACCTGAAGTTGATAAAATACTGACCGAGTTTAGATCAAATATCGGTTGTACATAAATAGCGATCTGATCATAGAACACTTATAAATTGTTAATAGATATTGAGAAACTACTGATCAAAAGTTGCTCTAATAGCAATCCTACCGCATCCCCATCAAATATCGATCGCAACCCTGATGAGGACTGCATTAGGTTTCTTTTAATTATGAAATATTTACTAAATATTGACAAAAATCCAATCCAATGTTTAATACTAATGAAAGCATCAATTAAAACGGATCAATCCGCGACCAAATACTGATCACACCTCCAGATGAAACCTGGAGCCAAGTTGCATCTTTCGTTGCACTCCAGTATAATTGCGGGAGGCATGTAAGAGTTCGCCACCCTCTCCCCCACGAACACCAGCCTACGTCACTAACAATCGAGGTATTTTCACACCTTTGGTGTTCTGTAACATCCACAATTTATAATGACTTTCTTATTGCACTTTTATTTTATAAACCTCTCATTCAATCGACACCACTATCAGCCCGTTAAAAACTAAAATTCCAAAACATCATGAGTAGCGCATTTTTTGCTCATTTTTGGATTTATTGATTGTGATCGAGTTGCCCCAGTCGGTTGCTGCCTCGTATTTTACACCACGTTTTCTTTAACTCATCAATAGGACCATCATCATCATCATCATCATGATCGCCGACATCACTATCGTCGTCATCGCGTTCTTCGTCGTCATCATTTTTCCCAGCTCCACAACACGAGCTCCAGCAGACGTTTTGGCGCGTCGGCTCTGGCTTTGATCTCTTCAGCACGTTGTGAGCGCGTCTGCTGAGGCTGCTCTCGTCGCTTCCCTCACCGCGACCAGCACATCCCCCCCCCCACTACTTTCCCTTCTCCCCACAGAGAAGTGTGCTTTCAGGCATCCGTTCGCAGCAAGTTCGGTCGGTGCACCATATTAGTTGGCACAGCTGGGTAGCACGCATTGTGCGCCTCTTTTTCAGAGGCTGGATTATTAGTTGGGATTTTGATTTCATTCCTGCTGGAGCTCAAATTATGCGGCTTCGCTTGCTATAGGCTTCGGCAGGTAGAGCGGGAGGGAGACATGGGAGCGGCGGTGGAAGCAGGAGCTACATGGTCGCTTTTGATCTTGATCATTAAAGCTGGAAACCGAATGCGATCAACATTTGAAATTTGTTGCAATTTGATTACGAGCTACTTGAGATATTTTGGTTTTCTAAAATGATCCTGGAAAACACAACTGAAATTGAGATTATCACTAGGAACCGAAGGTTTATAACTGTGCATCCTGTTCGCATCTCAAATTTATTCATATGGAAATACAAAGCGATTTCATGTAATTGCAATAACATTCGATTTGAATATGATTGCATCATCCCAGCAAGACTTTCTTTGATCTGACAAAAGATCGTGCGAACTGACCGATCGTGTTGGGCACTCCGCATTTTAAATCGTTTCGTCTAATCCCACCACCAACAATACTTAAATGATCCTTGCAACAATCGTACACTCAAGCGATGATCGGGATCGGTTTCATTTGCATTGTTGTTCTTGAGTAGATCGATCCAGGTTTTGTTAAGTGTTTTCCTTGCTCTGCCTTTTTTGGATAATTGAGTCTGCCTTTCATGGTCACTCATTTGGAAATATTTTAATGAGATCACTTTTGCAATGTTTCCCATACAATAAGAGTATTCTTAGGAAAATTAGGTAACTGACAGATTGATCTCTCACTCAAGAGGGTTCGAAGGTTTACAAATTAAAGCACGTTGCAAACCAACTCTGAAAATCAGCTGAGATTGTTATAGGTTTACAACTAATAATCCCAAGAGACTTTTTTAAACTTTTTTAATTTTTGCCTACGCACTTTCTTATTTTGTAAAATGTTATTAATTTTGTACTGCATTCTTTCCAGGACAAGGGCGTGTTAATCAACTGGGTGGCGTTTTCATAAACGGTCGCCCTCTACCCACTCATATCCGTCGTCAAATCGTTGAAATGGCTGCCGCTGGTGTTCGCCCCTGTGTCATTTCTCGCCAACTGCGTGTCTCTCACGGCTGCGTATCCAAAATCTTGAATCGCTATCAAGAGACCGGCTCCATCCGTCCCGGCGTTATTGGTGGCAGCAAACCTCGTGTCGCCACACCCGACATTGAATCTAAAATCGAGGAACTGAAGCAACAACACCCGGGCATCTTTAGTTGGGAGATTCGTGCCAAACTCATCGAGTCCGGCCTGTGCGACAAGAATTCGGCCCCCTCAGTGAGCTCGATAAGCCGACTTCTCCGCGGTGGCGCCACTCGCATTGATGGTCCCAACGGACACTCCATCGACGGCATCCTGGGACCCATGTCTGGTGGTTCTGGCGATGATAGCGACGACGATCAAGAACCCGGTGTGCAGCTTAAGCGCAAGCAACGTCGCTCACGCACCACCTTCTCGAATGACCAAATCGATGCCTTGGAGCGCATCTTCGCGCGCACTCAATATCCGGACGTGTACACACGAGAAGAGCTGGCCCAGTCCACTGGCTTGACTGAGGCACGCGTACAAGTTTGGTTCTCCAATCGCCGTGCTCGTCTGCGCAAACAACTGAACACTCAGCAGGTGCCCAGTTTTGGAGCGAGCTCCGCCAGTAGTTTTGCCGCTCATTATCCTTCAGCTTCCGCCGCGCACCCCCATCACATGGCCAGTCACAACATGGGTCTCTATGGCACAGCGCCTCAGAGCTGGCCAACAATTGCTGGTGCCTCCACTCAGCCAGCAACGGCAGCTGCAGGATTCGAGCAGAATCACACTTACGCGCATTCCAGCGGCTCTCTGGCTTCCATGTCACCTACCAGTACTAGCAGCTCTGCTTCACTGAGTCCGGGTCATAGCGGCGTTACTAACAACAACACCAGCAACTCGAGTACTACCAATTCGTCGAACGTCATGCAAAACTACACGCCGACCAACAATTACGGCATGTCAGCCACCTCCAGTCCCACCAACAGTACCAACTCATATTCCTCCACATCGGCCTACTCCTCCATGTCCAGCGGCTCATCTCCATTCGCTACCGCTACCTGTGCCGAACAACTGCGATCCCAGTTCGCCTCTGCTGCCGCATCAGGTTCTCATCACCACCATCATCCTTCCGTATCTTCCTGGGACGGTTATAACTTCGCTGGTTCTTTCTTTCCACCCAGCAGTGGAAATCATATGAGTGGCTACCATCACCATCAGACCTGTACGTCCGAGTCGAAAGCGGGGGTGGCCGCATCCTATCCCTATTTCGGCTTTTAGATGATTTTAATGGAGGACAATGGTGTGCAGAGAAGAAAACAGAAAATAAATGCAGAATAATTCAAAGACTGTAATATTATTTTACTAAGTTTTTACAATATATTCAAGGAAATTTAACCTTGGGGAACGTATAGATATAATATATCCTGTTTAACACTGTAATCAATGCTTTTATTTATAAGAAGAAAAGACTGTTCTGATTATTAAAAACATATTGAAATATTCTAATTATAAATCGAAGAGGTATACATATGTTAATATTAATTTAGTTATAGTTTAGTTATAGTAAATAATTGAAGTTAAATAAAAAATATACGGAAACTACGAAAATGCAGAATTTAGAACTGTGTGAAAGTTCCTTCGGATCCGGCCAAGTGTGGAGAGAAGTCCAAGGGTCCATTGTGATTGATTTAGTATTATTTTATATATGGGCGAACCAGAGGCATCTGGTGCCGCAACCTTCCCTAGTCGAGTCCGTGAAACTGTCTCATTTTATAATCTTCTCAAAACATCCTTTGTTTTTGACCCAGTTTACCTTTGATCCATTTGAGGTTTTGATATGTGGACGAGTTAAAATTGAGGGAACTTCCATTTATATATTATGGTATTTAAATTTCGATTCCTCTTAATATTGGAATATAGGTGTACAAACTTTTCTTTCAACAGAAAGAACAACGAATGCTGATGCATTCGATTCTGTAATATTGAAGTTTCTGTAAATTTCTAGTATTTCAAATGTGGTAGTTATTTATATAATAATATTTCATTTTATTAAACCGGAACTTGCTGTTTAAACTGATATTCTGTCGATTCTGAAGTAGAAAATATTATTTTTGGGGTTTATTATATTTTATATAGAGTAGAAAAAATACAGGAATTTGTTGGGGAATCCAATGTTCTCCATATTTTCACTATGAGCCACAATTTTCATTATTCATTTAGTAGAGGATTCCCAAATTAGAAATAGGGACCAATAACTGAGCCTATGGGGTTGACCAAAAACTTGAAAACTTACTCGAACAGGTACGCTTTGACTCACAAAGAGAGGGGTGTACATAATACCTCCCTCACCCCATAACCTTGCTTGTCTTTACAAAAATAACACGTAGTTATTTAGGCCATAATTCATAACTACCAAAACATAAATCATAACTACCAATCCACCTTGCGTGGCAACTTGTGTGTTCCAAAAATCAAACCACACCACAGATGCCTTCGAACTGGGATCAAAGTCGGAAAACATGTGCTCTCCCATTCTGAACGAAAACAAAATTGTCACTCTTTCTCGCTCACAATTAGAGACAATTAAGGACAATCGGCAATTGTTCGAGACACGTTTATCACAAAAGCGGCACAATCTTTCCGGCCTCTCTGCCTGCGAGACGAGACCCTCACCGAAAGATCGTCGTCATTGTGGGTCGGCTAAAAGAAAGTTCCTCTCCTTCTGTGTCTCTCTCTCTCTCTTTCTCTGTCGCGATAATACGAAAATAATTTTCCAAAATAGATGTCTGCCCTCGTTTATAAAAAAAAGAAACACGAAAAAGATGCGCAAAAAACAAGAAACCGAACGACCACCAACGTGACCCCAGTCTGATCTTGCCGCTTTCTAAAGCACGATGACACACCATTGACACGAAGCCGACAAGTTGTCTCCTGTAGACACTTGAGAAGGAGGCGACCATGAGATCATCACTTTTGGAAGCAGATACCAGCAAACGCAAGGGAGGAGAGCGAACCAAGAGAGAACCAAGAGAGAAGAATCGAGGGAGAACACGAATATGAGGATATTCTACGATCAAGTGGTGGGTGAAAACAAACTTGAACTGCTCACAGGAGTCGCCATCGGCGTCCTTCTAAACTGTGTAATTATATGTTCACAGCGGGCGTCGCACTTACCACCTACGCGGAGCAGCATGAGCAGCACTGCACGCTGCAGGAAAAACCAAAGTAGTCCTCGATCGTTGCTGTGATACAATATAAAAACATCAATTACTGACTTCCACCGCAGCCGGATACAGACATACGGCGTCGAGCTGCTGTTGAGGACCTGTTCTTGCGATCAGCATAAGCTCGGAGTTCGGTGAGAGCAAAAGAGAGAACAAGAGTTTGAGTTTCAGGCAGAACTCGGCGATAATAAATGTCAACCGTTGCAATTGATGGCTTTCCATTGCTATTGTCTTCATTTGGGCAGCCAGTGTTGCTCACTTCCTTTTTGACGTTTCTTCCGTCTTACATTTCGTATCCCTTTTTACAACTATTCCTCCTCTGGCTTCCACTTTTGACACTTTGTCGGTGATGACACAGTAGCCTGCTGCTGGCTGAGCTATAGAAGTTTGGCCCACCAACTCGGATATTTCTAAACTAATTCAATTCTTATCTTTTGTTCTCGATAGTTGTCAACTTGTGCGATCCGCAGTAGAGCCCGCTTTGAGAACCGCCAAGGGCGTCTACTGCAAGGGTGTTGATAGGTCCAGCAGAGGAGATCTGACTGGCATTCTCCGAGTGATTTATGCATTTTTGAAGACTGATCGTCGTACCTTTTCTAGTAGTTTTGTGAGAACGTGCGAAATTTGTCTGCACCACGTAGAGTCACTTCAGAGGTTACTCGAGGGGCAGTGAATGCATGCGTGTGGCATTCTTTATCAGACCAATTTGACATGCGTACATGCGTACTGAGGTAGCAGTGAACTCGTACTGTTAATTCGCATTCGGAGTATTTAAAGTGATCGATTAGGGTTGTCTTGCGGATTTCTTCCTCCTCTTTACAAAATCGTGTACACCTTTTTCTCATTTTTGATAAAATCTTGAAATATGTCTTGCGTGAAAAGGCATTTATCGTCAATCGCTCTGACAACTAAGCTTTGCTGACTACTCTGGATGTATCTATAATACTTTCCAAGAAAAGAGTTGAAATGTAATAATTTGCAGGACATGGAGTGACTAAGGAAGGCATAATCGCGATAGACTTAGCTAAAGTGGGGCTGATGGTGTTTTCCCACAGTTCTAAGAAACCCTTTTTAGCATTTCTTACTAATGAATGGCCTTCTTATTTAATTTATCCGTAGGTTTTGACTTTCTCGGTTCGTTATGAGATTTCGAAATGCAAAAAAGATCATCCTAATATAAAACAACATTAGGATTTCAAGGTTTCCGAAAAAACTTCCATAACTCCCGATTGTACCGAAAAAAATCGTAATTTCTTCAAGGAAACTCTTTCCATACAATGACTCAAAGGTCACTGACAATATTTACAACAGCAGCAACAACAACAACAGGATCAACAAAAATACCACAAACACAAAACCAATCTGATAAGAGACGCTTTAAATTCCATAACGTAACGCAAATTTAGAGCGTAAAAATATTGGCAAGTCGAGTGTGTGTGTGTGTCCGAATAATCGTATGATACGGAAGATTGTGGCGGAACGTAACGGTAGGGAATGTGGTTTGAAGTGGAATAGTGGTGTCTATCAAGATTCTGACTACGAGCTCATTATATCAATTTTCAGCTCATAATTGGGCGTGATGAAATTTGTTGGTTTTTGTAATTTGGTTCGTGTTACGATCAGATGACGCACTTTACGCTGTTTGTGCAGTAATAAAACCGGTTAAGGGTGCCGTTATTGTGCATTGTGGATATGACAATAAGTGAGACAACGATTCCGACCTCTTATGATCTCCATTGAAGGTGGATAGTATGTTGGGTGTGTAGTTCACGAGAAGACGGAAGTGTTAACGATAATGCCAAGGATTTATAATCGTAGAATGGTCCATACTGATATTAACGCAAACATATCATCACATTTCCTTTCGTGTGTATTGCTAGTGTCCTTGGGGGTAAGTATAAGAAATTAAGATCCATAAAGCCTCAACGAAAGAAAGTCTTGGTCTATATTCTAAAGTTTAAATGAACTCTATGTTTGCTATGATCTTGCCATCGCGTAATCAACATATGCTCTCTGTAATGGCTGCAAACAACTGAGTCTTACAGGCTAAAATGTGAGTGACACATTAAAAAACTGTGTTAGTGTCAGTAATAAACTTCCACCAATTCTGAAGTCACACAATTCGACAACAAAAAAAAATCATGTTACCTTGTACGTTTACGAAGAAACTATGGCAGCGTGCCATAACTAGAGAAGCTATAGTAAAAAGTCAAGTAAACGTATGCCATGTCATTCTGAACCGTTGTCATTTTTGGCCCGTCTATAACATCACACCATCAACCATTTGCTCAGGCGCATCAAATTAACAACAAGCGACCAACCAGCAGCTGGCCACACCGATGATAATCTATGCCAACAACACACGATAACTACGGTCGCTACATGATCACTATGAGCGGGAAAATTGAGAGGACTACCGCCATCATATTGTACCATCAGCATGAGGATCTGTGCAATGTAATAGCGAGAGGATTTGTTGTTCGGAATGCTGTCGAAGGAATCAAAAATCCAAATCGTAACTAATTGGCGAAACAATCGCACTCTATTTAGGAAGTCAGGATGGCGACGCAGATGCATCTGGAAACTCGGTATACAGAAAAATTCTCCCGATGGTGAAACGACTTTAACTGAGGAGAATGAATACTGGATGCGGAAGAGGAACTACTGTCGAGGAATATTCTTGCAAAATATCAAATTGGAAAGAGAATAATTCCTGCTGTTTGGATGTAAGAGCGGGATTCTTCGAGATTTTGGTTATTCAGACTTCAATTCAGGTCTGAAAAGAGCCTGAAAAAAAAGATTTTGAATTTAAACTTACTATGTTCTGTACAAGGATCTGATCTGTATGGAAATCGCTGATATTATTGCAATATATTTAAGGAATTGTGTTTAGTGGAAGTTGGATGAAGGATCCTCTCTGATAGAGAATCGTCTCTGAATATTCGTTTCTGAAGGAAATCTGTGATGTGTAAAATTTGAAAAACAGACCAAAGAAGCACTCTGATAAAAGGAAAATCAGATCCAATGGAAAAATCAAGTTTGGCAGAAAATATCTGATATTAGGTAGAGAATGAAAAGGACAATGATTAAATATTAAGTTTGGTTGGAGATCAAACCAAATCTTATTAAAGATATCTTCGACTGAAGATTAACTGTGATTGAGGACCGCCTTTGAGGCAGATCATCTTTGTTGGAGGTTTGTTTCCAAGGCTAACTTTCGAGAAAGACAAATAAAAGTCTAACTTCGACGGAATATCCACTCCAGGTCAATTGAATGAAAGTCAATTCCGAATGACAACTTTTACGCTGATAGAAGATCATTTCGAAAGAAGATCAACTCTGATGGAAGATCGGAAGAAAATCTGCTCTGGTGATCAACTATCTAGTAGAATGTTTCAAAAAAACTGATCAAATATTCAATAAGAGTTCAGTCGTATCAGTCTTTCCTTCCAAAGGACCAAAATCTCCACACAAAGGACATCGATCTTGGCGAGAAAATGGCGATTCGTCGCGCAGTGAGATTTTCTGTTGAGAGAGATTTTATGCTCGCTCATCCGGTCCGGCTCATGTCGGACTTCAGTTTAGTGGATGCTTGGTGGCAGCCGGCCTGCTTTTTTCGGTGGTGACACTCCTGCTGTGGGCAGCAAATAAACTAGCTGATCCTACTCAAAACTATCCCTCTCGCTCGTGCTCGTTGCTTCGAAATCCTCCTCCTCCTCCTTCTCTACCCTCGCTGCTCTACACTCATCAGTCCCTCAAATTCTCATTATTTCTAATTTGGTTCCGGTGCATAAATAAAAAGTTTTATTATTTTGTGTGCCGAGTGTAGTGTTGACTCGAAAATGATTCCTTGTTGATGACAGAATTTTTGTCAACGCCATTTAGGGAGCGTGTGGAAAAATGGCCGCGACGTTATTGTAAAGTTTTTCTCTCTCAAACAACCAGCTGCTTCACATGTCTGCCGAGGTTTTAAATTTTTACGCCAGCATTTAAAACTCCACCATTAAAACGGCGTCTGTCCGGCTTAAAGCAAACTTTTTTTGCATTAGCTCGTGACTTGCGAGGATTTGAAAATTCAAAGAAGGTACGGAACGATCACACGAAATGCAACCTGCGTTTAAAAACGAAGGGTGGGTGTGGGGCAAATTTAGCGGAAGTCATATTTTAGAACTCAAAAGATCTCTAAAATGTGTTCTTTCAACAACCATGAATTAAAAGGAAAGTAAAAATCTATAGACGACAATTTGGAATCAGATACTTTTTCCAACTCTTAATTCAAATTATTCAATAATTCGAAATACCAAATCCTCTCCTTCATTCATCTATTTCAAAATTCCTTAGAAATCTGGATTTACTTTCGCACGATCTCTGCAAATATTTTCACTGGATTTTTAAGCCTTCCATCAACGATAGAAAATAATTTGTGCCTTTCGCACAACAAATTTTTCCATAGAAATCAAAATCGGCTTCCGAGCAAACAAACAAACATGTTGTAAAACTGCATGATTCTCGGAGCAAATGTTGAGCCGATAAAAACGTCGGATATTTTAAAGCGATCAGGAGAAAAGTGGATTTGGAAACAGAAACAAAACAAAACCCGCTTAGCACTTGTCACAAAGCAATGAAGATCACAAGATCACAATTGAAAGGATGCTCGAGGAAATACTTGTGGAACAGCAGAAGGAAGAGGCGTTGCTCCGGGTTGATGTAAGTGTGGCACAGAGGTGTCCTGTTTATTTGCTTAGTGCCGACCCAACTTCGGAGACGGTGTTCAGGTACTGCCGACCTGAAAACAAGTGGAGGTCTGCCATCATTCGAGCCAGCAGTCGACGATCGACACACGACAAGTGGACTGATTCGAACGCAACGCGCAACGCACGCACGCACTCAAAAACGCGCTCAGAGGCAGAGTCGGACAGCAGACCGAGTTGTAATGACGGTCCCGAGGGAGGGGTAGTGGCAGGGCAGTCAGCGTGAGTCACGCGAGCCGGAATCAATGCCGAATGGGCGACGCACAACAAAACGCGAAGATGTTCTTAAGAGTGGACAAGTGGCTGCAAAAATTAACTCATCAACTTGTCCGGGACGCTGTCGGGACAGTAGAGGCCCATTTCTGGCTCAGATCACTGTTCGCCCTCGCCTCTGCGGCAAACACACGAGTGCGACTAGCCATCGCCGACCTTCGGCGAGCGACGGCTGTCACTTGCTTCAGATTCCTTTCATCTCGGCGTGACTTCGGCTCTTATCCGCTTGGGAACATGATCCGATTTAATTTGGATTACATGCGGAATCCGTCAGTAAGTCGAGTAAACGCCTACGTTGGCCGCAATGTTGCACAAATTGGCAACCCGGCGAGCGAGTGTTGGTGCCAAAAGTCATGTTGTGCTTAAGGATTTAATGTTGCCGATGTTTTAAGCCTTTGCAAGGTTTCCTCGCTCTCCTAACGTCTCCTCCGAGGTGCTGCGGCTTTTGCTCGATGTGACTTTTTGATTTTTGCTTGGTTGAGACGCGACTTATTTTGCCTCGTTTTGACCCGTCTGCGGAAAGGTGAAGGTGATCTTGTCTGATCCTCAGGAGGACAAGAGGATCAGCACACTTCAGTTTGGAAACATTTATTGGTTTTATTGGATTTGCGACTCAGGATATCGATCAGCAGTGGGAATGCTTCGATGCGATTACGAAAACTCGCAGTACAGAGAGTTCAAAGTGCGCAGAAAGCACCCCCGACGAGTGCTAGTAACGAGATTCCTGTCAACGCTCGAGTTCCGAATCGCCTGCATTAAGCATGTGTAACGAATGCAAATTTTTCATGCCACGTCATTTTAATAAATTTTACTAGAACTCACGTGTTGGTTTTGTTACCGATTTTACTATGTGTGGTGCTGCAGCAACGAGCCACCAGTTGACATGATTAACTTTCTGAAATGCGTGCGAAATCGTCCCGTGTGATCTTGCGACATTTTCAGGTTTATTGAGATTTTTCGTAATAATCATCGTCACTGAACGTGTGACGTTAAGAACGTTGAAATCTATTCGAAGAGTTTCTTAAATTAAAGTGTTCAAGGATTTCAACATAACTTCAATTTACTTATCTATGGTTTAATTTTAACATGTGTGGATTTCAATTCCGTTTAGATAATTCTTCCTCTTTCTTTGTTTTTTATTAAATAGCTATTCATTAAATTTCAGCAGATGTATCTGCTTAGAAAAAAAAATAATCAAAACGATACAAAGTCTTTCTAAAAATTTGCTTGACAACCGTTAAAATTCTGCTGCTTAAAATATCTCATAGAATGGAATATCAATCAAGTAGAAGAGAAATTCAATGCTTACAAAACCTACAACTACAAAAAATTAGCAACGAAAAGACCAACAACAACAGTAAGGAAGTAGAAAACAGAATTTAATTGAAATATTTAAGAATTTTTCGATCCTTGTGAATGAGCAGCGGCTCACAACCCCTCACGCACCCCGCAGTTGCTTCCTGCTTATGAATCGCGGACATGGAAACCGGTTCCCACAAATGGCTTCCGCTTGAGAGGGTTGAAAAATGGGTAATAATAAATTTCGAGGGAGAGAAAGAGATTTTTTCCCTTCGACGTCAGGATCGGGAGGGACTGTTTGATGCACGTGTGCGTGTGTGCGTGTGTGTCTGTCGCCATATTTATTTTGCGGGGTGAATGCCGTCGCTAGTATGGAACGCCATGTTGATTAAACTGAAGATGGATGCGTGTGAGACTTTCGCGTTTTGGCAAATGGATTTGGATGGATGTCAGTGGTTTTCAACAGATGTATGATTATATAAAGAATTGAATTGAAAGAATTGAAACCTTGACTTCTGTTTATTTTAAAATGAATTTTATGAATTGGTAAAGCATGTAAAATCTAGAAAGTCGATTTTCTTTCTGGTGATTCGCCAGAGAGAGAGAGGAGTTTTTTGCCCCTAAAGATTACCTTTACGGGGATTAGGTGACCCCAAATGATTCTCCTTCACATGCTTTAGAATTGGTAAAGCATGTGAAATCTAGAAAGTCGATTTTCTTTCTGGTGATTCGCCAGAGAGAGAGAGAGAGAGAGAGAGAGAGAGGAGTTTTTTGCCCCTAAAGATTACCTTTACGGCGATTAGGTGACCCCAAATGATTCTCCTTCTCAACACGTTAAGCTTTCCAGTCAGGAATCTATTGATATGCGGTATTTTTTGCTTTCAAAATACACTTATAAAAACTTTATAAATAAATGTCCTCGCCTCCACAACCCCTACCCAGCCTACCAACCCCTGAAGGCAAAAAACACTCGATTATACGGGTTCTCCGCACCAAGCGTTCATAACTCTCCTGAGCAAACATCCACCGAGCAGAGCAAAAGAAGCGTAACATGCAGCCATCCAGCAAACCATCATTTAACCCAACTCAATCCACCCATCCATGCATCCGCGCAACCACCGATTGCTCGCTGTGCCTCGGCCGATTTTAAACAAGCGACTCAACTGCCGCATTCGGAACGCTTCCTGAGCCGCCGCGCGTCCTGGCAGCTGCAGCGGCTGAAAGTGTCAAAAACTAAACCGTTTTTATTACAAGCATCCAACGCCGAGCCGCTCTCGGCTCACGGCACTCGGCATTGCGGCATTCAATAAATGAGCGCGCTACTGATCCATGCGAAGTCTGTGCCGCGCGCTCTGCACTTCCAAATCACAGCTGAAGGGTCTCCGGCTTTCCCTTTCAGCCGTGTGTGCGTTCCACCGTCCGTTTGCACGCTTCACGCCAATTTATCCGGTTATCAAATCGCTGCAGTGAGGCAGGACTCGGGACAGGAGTTCGAGCAAGCGTCACTCAGCCAGCGCGCTGTCCTCATGTAGGCCTCTCCGGTTGTCGCGTTGTCGCGTTGTCGGGTTGTCGCTGGCGGACTGCAAATGGCAGGCACGAAGAGTTTTCCGGCGTCTGAGGTACCCAGTTGGGTGGATGGGGACCGAACCGAAGGCACAGCTCAATATCTGGATGTGTGCGAGTTTTGTTTGGTTTTCTCGTTTTCGGCGTGGAAATTCTCACTTTTGCCGGTTCACAGGAGACGCGTACGCGTTTTCCTTAACTTGCGATTTACACGCCGGCGGTCGTTGGCCTTGACTTTCCGGCGTTCCGATTCCACTGACTCCGTCCTAATAACTAGAAAGGACGATTATTCGCCTCACTTTTAATTGACTCAGTATTTATAACTGATGACTGAGTGATCTAAATTGGTGAATAAATTATGACTTCATTAACAAAATCCAAAGATGTGGTTGATTTGACCAAAAGCATTCGAAACGGGAGGGAGAAACACCTCTAGAATTGTGAATATTGTTCTTGAAATCATTTACTTTTTCAGTTCTTTATATTCTATATTTTTTAGGAATTTCCGAGGGTGATTCCAGTGTTGTTTGAATTTTTAAATCCGATTAACGATACGTAAAGTTGTATTTTTGCAAATAATTTATTTATTCAGTTTATTTCAAAATATTTCTTCTGATTTTTCCACGTAGCCGACCATTTTGGCGAGGAAAAATATATTTTCAACTTCCTGTCGCAGAGCAGAAAAACGACAAAAAATATATAAATCCAGTTTTGGTGAAGGATTAAGTTTCGCACACAAGTTCGATTCGGTGGCACACTTTAGTGGCCCAAAAAATTAACCATCGAAAATTTATTCAGTTAAGCAAAATAAAAATCCAAAGCGATTAATATACAACATATCAACAGCTACAACAACAGCAGCAGCAGCAGCAACGACAACAACAACAACAACTGCGGTAACAGCAAATATAAGCCTGCAGCTAAATTAGGTTTCAACTGAAACCGCCTCCAACACAAGACCGCGCAAGGAAGACAAAAAATCGCATTCAAGAAATAAAATCAAAGTTAAAATTGAATGCGCGCCAGAGCAAAAGACGTGGAAAGCAGCCTGTGGACTCAATGCTGTACCTCACGCGGTATGTCGGTCCATCCGTGAGGCTGCCCGCCGCGCGTCGAACACAGCATCCGAACTGAGGCTGGAGCTGAAAAGGACGAGGAAGACGAGAGGAAGATAAGCCCGCAACCCCAAACTTAACTTTAGAATGCCGCCTCTCGACAGCCAAGCGATCTTGCGTTGCTTTCGGTGTTCCAGGGTTCGTGGCGACCACAACGACGGGCGAGTGGCAGCTTTCCATTCCGGAATCAGCTTGCGGACAGCCAGAATCGTCCTCTAGATCCAGGATAGCGGGAGCCGCTCAGCACAGATACGCAGGCACGCGCAGGTATGCAGCGCAGGAAGGCAAGTCGATCTCGACGTCACATCTGGACCGAAAGCCAGACGCCAAGCTGGAGTTCGGGTTGGCTTGAAGACGGGGTGGCAGGAATTCCATTGAGGATTAAAATGCGATGTTGATGAGGTTCTTCGAACGCGAACGTTCTGCGTGCGATGCGACCAAATGTGAACAATGAGTAGCAGTTGAGTGTGTTGATATGATGGTGGATCTGTTGTTGTTGCTGTTGTCAACTCCACAATAAATCCCTGGTTTTTTAATATTGAAAAACATTCTTATATAATACATTTATACAATCGTAATTAGAGAATTAATAGTAGACTCTCACATCGATGGACAACGGCAGTCGCGATCTCGGTTATTGTCGCGGTTAAAAAGTCTTTCTGTCTTATAAACCAAAAACCCTCTTCGAAATAATTAATTAAAAACAGAAAATCTCACCACTGTCTGTTGCGTTTGTCTGTCTGTCCAAGCCAATCAACTGTCCACTTGTAGAACAGCAGTGGCAGCAGCTACACAAATCCGTGTTATACAAGACAGTTCGACACCGGAACGCGAGGGGACTGCGAGACCAGAAGATCGGACAACACAAAAAACCACGAAAAAATCAACTGAAAACAACCGAAACAGTTGAAGTCTGCCGCAAAGAACGTAACTAATAAGTGAGGATAAAATGAAAAAGGAATCAAAATAAAATAAGTAATAAAGATTCAGAATAAGAGAAGAAATGCAAAAGAATAAAAGGAACAGGCTGTCGCTGAAGGGACGGGAACTGATGCCGAAAGTCAGTCGGGAACTCGAAGAGAGAGAAACGTCATCAGCAATGGCAACAACATCTGCAACAAGTACAACGAGAACAGCAACGGACGTCGCTCTCAAGCGGTGTTTATGAACTTAAAGGCTGTAATCACATTAGCTTCAGAACCTTTAGTTATCACCTGTGATGCCGACACTCCGGCCACGCGGCCGCGCAACCACAGGCGGTCACAGCGAATGATCGGCGAAGGAGTGAAGAAGAGATGGCACGATCATCCTTCATCCACTCGGTTGTTTGTTCGTACAACGTGTTGTTGGGTCGGAAATAACGGTAGGAATAAAGTTCTGGGGAAAGCAAACACGGGCGGAGAGACAAACGCGTGGACAGACGCAGACGAAGGTACGGACGAAGGAACAACCACAATTCTATTTCCCCCGCGATCCCCTTTTCCAGTGGAGACCAAAGAAAAAAGAAGAAGGATTTCACACGATCCCTCGTCGCACGTACGCTCGAAAAGTAGAGTGAAGGACGAGAGAAAGGAGGCAGAAGAACCCAGAGGATGCGAGGCACCTGGGGGTGTTTCTCCAACGGGGCGTTGCGCGTACCACACTTTGCTCCACTTCACTGCAGGCTCCGCGTTCGCCGTGGCATCTCGTCGCAACGCAATGCAATCCGCACTGAATGATGATGAAAATAAAAACGTATGCGCGCGTGCGTTTTCGGACGTGTTGATGTCTATTAAGGCGAATAAATATTTCTGGACAAATCGAGCGAGGCGGATCGCGCTGGAGCCGTCCACCTCAAGAGTTCATCCATAATAATTTATGCCTCGGCGCTGTCATCATCAGCCAAGTCGGCAACAGTAACAGCATCATCAGCAGCATCATCAGCATCTGTAAGCGGCTGCAGATACAATTTGTGCTCGGATTCCTGGCTGCGTTGGTTCTCTTTAGTCCTGCCTTTCAATTTTTGCCGATCGGCGGCCGCATGTGATCACGTAGCAGATCGCCGGAGCATCCAATTTGGCACCACGCGGTCCAGCTGTTGCCGGCGCGGCTTTACAGAATCCACAAGTCGTTGCGCCTGCTTTTTCGGACACTCGTCGTACCCTTGCGTTGCTGCAGGTTGTGCGACGCTCAGCGTTCCTCACCCTGACACGATCACCTACGTACCCGCCGCCGGAGCTGGGCCGATCTAGGTTGGTCTTCTTTTATTGATCGCTACATCCAGTTGCTCATAGTTTGTCGATTGCTATCTTTACAAGTATTCGTATTCGCTAGCCAGCCGTCGCTAGGTGCCGTCCGTCTGTCTGCCGCTCCACTGTTGGAAGCTGCTGCCCGTCCCTTTGGGGGACACTCGCTAGCAAGCTGGCGCGCTCAGCACTTATCTGGCCCGTGATCTCCGCTGATCTCGCGCTGATCAGCTTCGGTCGGCTCGGCTTTCTTCTCGTCGCTGGTGCATCTTTTTTCTACTTTATGCAAATTACAGCCGGACATGCTTGGCTAACTTGGGCTCTTCTTCTTCTACTCTGTCGGCTAAGTACAAAGCATTTTTTCGTTCTCATCGGTGTTGTTGTTGTTGTTGCTGCTGCACACCGTTTAGCCGATTTACTCGCTTGCTACAGCAATGGCATCCATCCGTCCATCCGTCCATGGCCGCGGCCGCCATAAAAAACACGATACGAGCTTTTGATTTGCAGCGTTTAAATAGAAAATGAAAAATCCTTTTGTTTTCCAGCTAAAGATCGATACGTTGCCGTGTGATAGCGGGCTGGTTGCTGGATGATTGGTTGATCGGTGGCAACTTCTATTGATCTTAGGCGGCAACTAATTTAATTATTTGTTAAAATTATGTATAATTTTTCGAGCTAAAGAAGAGTGAAAATGAGCAAAATTGATCAGTTATGAATACAAGTTTACGAAAAAACGAAGGGAGAATAACGATGACTATGTTATTAAATCGATGGATAAATTAAAAAATATTTGAAAGTTCTTTGCGGGGCGAAATCATACGTTGACCTCTGGCCACTTTATTGCTTGAGGAGGCCATGGTGAAGAACGGAATTTTCACGTACGAAGTTCTACATTATAGACGTACAGAATAAGTTTCGATAAATCAACACTCGAACAGCGATGGGGGAAAGAAATCAATCATATTTAATTAGTAAAACTTACGGGATCACTTTGAATGGTCAGTATGATCAGAGGTAAATTAGCTGTGATGGGATGGTTTAAGTTAATTAGTTAGCTTAGGTGGCGCTCATCCCAGAAGATCCGTCAGGCAGATCTAAGTAGCGCAGGTGTGCCGTTTTAAAACCACAAAAACTATAGAATCAGATAGGTGTGTAGGTGTGACCACCAGCTGTCAGTTACAGCCAATTTGTCATGTTTAAAAACAAGTCTATCAAGTTTGATTGTTGAAATGCTCCCCTGGTTTTCAAAATAGGGTTTCCCCAGGAAGTTCATTCTTCTACGGGTTAAAGTTGGGCATCTGCAGAAATAGTGCACTACCGTCTCCTCTTCGCTCGCATCTCTGCGTCACATTGAGTTGTGGCTGCGGCCCATCCTTTCAGCGTGCCTTACTATCATCCAGTGACCAGTCAACACTGCGATTAGTCTAGAAGCATCATTCCTGCCCTTGGACAGGAGATATCTAGACATTCCTAAATCATATCTAGACATTCCTAAATCATAGCAGGGCTATAGTTGTCCTAAATCATATCTAGACATTCCTAAATCATAGCAGTGCTATAGTTGTCGTAATATTTTGCGGAGACCACATTTAAGTAGTGCTTCCGAATACTCACTATAACTTCCCCGAAGTGGGTAGGGATTTGGGCAGCTAGATGATTACCCAGTGTCGCACTCTTTCGAGCAAGTTCATCCGCCATTTCATTGTCGTAGATCTGCCTATGTCCAGGAACCCACAAGACGGTGATAGACGATCTCTTGCCCAGACATTTCGGGGCGTCTTTGCACTGCTGCACTAGCGTTGATTTAATTACCACTGCCATTAGAGTCTTAATGGCAGCTTGACTGTCGGAGGAGATTCCTATCTTTTGATTCGGAAGAATACCAGCATTGAGGATGGCTTTACAGGCTTCCATAATGGCCATAATCTCTGCCTGGAATACACGGGCACAATTCGGAAGTCTCAAGCAAAGCGATAGTCCTAATTTTGCTGAGAAAACACCGGCTCCAGCAGCCGTTTCCATCTTGGATCCACCCGTAAAGACAGCGATATCAAATTCCTACGCTATATATAAATTTGGTGATTTCGATGAATCTGACAGATGATGTATACACGACGTACTAGACATGAAACTCTCACGCGTTTTGAGCGAATGACTGGTCTTTGCTGCTCATGATGTCTGTGATGATGTCTGTCTGATGATGATGTCTGATCTGTGATTCAAGTTAGAAGAGCGGAAAAATCTGCTTCCCGTATGCGAGGGAACATTATTAGATTTTCTACTCGCCGCCATGTGAAATCAGATTACTTTTTTCTGCTTTTATTCCATCCTTCCTTCACAGCTGAAGTGATGGCTTGATCAGGGATCACAAATTGATTGAACGCTTCACAAACTGGACACGTCGTTGGTTCGCTCGAGTGCCGTCGAGCTGGCGCTCGTTGCACTTGTGAGCGCGTGAGGCGCGCGAATATTCTTTGATCATTTTACGGTTATTTGATGAGTTGCGGCTGAGTATGCGGTTGCCGTCTCCACCGCGTTCATTTTACGCAAAGTGATCGGTCGTCGGTTAGTTGGTCGGTTGGGTTGGTCTCTGGAATGCTATTTTTGTTGCTGTTTTCGATATTGTTATTGTTGTTGACGTTGTTGCGGACGGTATTTTCGTGGTTGCGTCTCAGTTGCCACGTACGTCAGCAACAAGAACGAATTTTGGTTTTTAGCAAACACGAAATCATCAACTGAAATATCAACTGTTGCTGGTGATCTTGTCACTGTTGTTTCTCAAGCTCTTGCTAATCTTGTTTTTGTTTTTCTTGCAATTGCTGTTGTTTTTTTATTACTATATTAGTAATAATTTTTTTATTACAATGTTATCATTATCATTATTATTCGAGTTATTATTATTATTATTTTTATTATTGTAACTTCTTATAATTATTGTAATTATTACCATAGTTGTTGTTGTTATTGTTGTGGTAATCGGCGTTTTAGCTGCCCCTAGTAAGCTTAACGAATGTTAAACGCGGCCAATAATTTCCGCTCTCCGTGACGGTACCTTGTTTTCACTTTGGTCCTCGCTCTCTTCCTCTCTCTCTCTCTCTCTCTCTCTCTCTCTCTCTCTCTCTCTCTCTTCCTCTCTCTCTTCCTCTCTCTCTCTTCCTCTCTCTCTTCCTCTCTCTCTTCCTCTCGCTCGCTCTCCCGCTTCCCCGCCTTAATGATCGTTACTCGTTGCAGTTTATTTCCTACACGGATATCGAAAGCAACATTAAAAACTTTTGCGCCATTTTTCTCGCCGCTCCGTGATTTTCACGATTCTGTTGTGTTTCTTTGATGTGAGCCGCCGCAATTGTTGCTGCCAGTGAATATTTTTACTGCCCATGACAATTGTTTGTAATTTTTTCTCTCATTATTATTATTATTTCTTGACCCCAGCATGTTTTATTCTTCTCTTTCTTCTTTTCTTTACACTTTCTTTCATTATTTTTTGTTTATTCATTGAGTTCAGTTATTCAGATAATTTTTCATTGTCTCAGACTTCATTTCGGGCGTGAATGCGTACAAACCGACCAAAAACTATTTTCATGTTGTTGTTTTGATTGAATTCTTATAAAAAGTTAATTTTCGTAAATTTTTACATTTCTTGAAAAAACGCGTCTCTCACGTTTTTAAATAACGGAAAATGTGTTGAGTGTGAAAACTCACGTGACAACCTGAATTTCCCTCGTAATCTCATTCTCGTACCCGTACGCAAATCGCAAATCGGTTCAAGGGAAGGAAAAGCAGTTCTGCGCTTCAAAAACACTTGCATACATTTAGGCACGCAGAAAGTGTGTTGCTGCGTTGCTTTATATTGAGAAGCGGAGACCGAAACCAATGAAAGCCTTAGCGTACGCAGTCACCACCTTGTGAAGCCAGCAAAGTTTTTAGCGTAGATACACACCATCTCGTTCAGATGAATCAGTGCGTTTCTTCCAGGGAAAAATAAAAAGAATTTTATTTTGTTTGACCCGAAATTTATTTTAAAGAAATGTTTTTCTTTAAAAATGCTTAATGCTTTGCATGTGAAGAAATACATTTGGCTTTATTTTATTTTATTTTTTTTTTTTATTCGATAGTAAAACCTGTTGCGTAGGGTTCCAGTGCCAACTTACTTTTACTTCATGCGAAATTATTTGAACTCTTTTCTTTTACACTTTTACCAAAGCCAAATGAATGTGAAATATTTTTTTGATATGTCGGCTTATACCTGGTTAAATTCTTAAGAGATTTGTGGTTGGTTGAATATGGCAACAAATGCAGCCAACCAATGGGTTAGAGGGGAAAGTGTATGAAGGAATTGTTCCACAGACAACAAGTTCGAAGCTCGTAACAAACGTGTTTTCCAATTTTCAGGAGGGGTTTTAAAACTATAACCCACCAATATAGATACCGGTATTTCTATAACCCACCAATATAGATACCTGTATTTCTATAACCCACCAATATAGATACCGGTATTTATATAACCCACCAACATTGAAACCTGTATTTATACATAACCCACCAAAATATGGATATATATTCACCGCCTACTTTAGGACGGGGTTTTACATAGAAAATTACCCAACTCAACTTTACCAATTCTTTACTCAACTTTACCTATATTCCACCATCATTGGAATTATTAAAACTCGTTGCTCATTTTCCAGTCAGTGAAGTGACTGATGGCTGAAACGGGATTAACTGATTTCTGTGTAGACTCGAAGATGATCTCGCTGGAAAACACGTTCAAAGTTTTTGTGGTACCGCATAATGATTCTGATACCGCTCTGTAAATACTCAAATTAAGTTTGCTAAAATTGCTGGTAAGGAGGTGGACGCTGAGCAAAAATTCTTCATCAGACTTGTGCAGGTTCTCTCGACCCACACGAAATACGATACCGCAGAACAAAATGAAGATGTCCGAGAATTTCGCAGATCCAAGTATGAGCTCTACATCTCGGAGGAAGTGTTTAGTGCTCTAAGTGACTACCTACAGACGAAGGGTCACGTTTTGATAATGAACCTCATCTACACGTGGCTGCATGTGTACGTCATCGACAATGAAGTGCGCCAGTGGAGCGAAGACTACCTATTCAACGGCCCCGACGAGGATATAGATGATGAAATACTGCAGAAGGAAGGTGAGGCAGAGAAACCAAGTGTCTCAACTGCAAGCAAAAGACCGGCTGAAATGTTTTTCTTTAAAAATGCTTAATGCTTTGCATGTGAAGAAATGTGAAACAAATTACAATTAATTAGTAAATAATGCACATTAATCAAATACTAATTTTGCAACAAAAATTCTGTAATTAAATCCACAATTGATTTGATAAATTGGAATTTTACAATCTTCCTTCCAACACTTTTTCAATTTCAAAAACTCGCGCCCTCTTAAAAATCAATTCCTTCGCCATTTATTTTAATGTGTACTGCAGCAATGTTGCCTCCTTCAGCCGCAACTCCAGTCGCAAGATTCGCAGTAGACAAACTGGATCTGCTGCCGCGTGGTGGCTGTGCAAACGAGGACGGCAGCTCACTTCCTCTGCGTCTGGAATTCTCCAATAATTGCTCGCGACGGCGTTGTATAGACTGAGCATATGACGCATCTGTAAGCACGCGGAGGAGTGTCGCGCTACCTCTGCGGCTTTCTTGTTGATTTGTGGTCGCAACCGCTTCGCTGGTGAAAAGGTGGCAACCGACACCATCAGGTGGGTGATCATCACTGGACGGCTCTTCGGCAGCTGCACCCCTCTTCATCGCCGCAACTTTGGGTTTAAAAATTACATTCACGTAGCGGCCATCAGCAGAGCGGGAGCGACGACGCTTCTGGTCTTGAAAGCCGCGCGGCACACTAAGCAGATTCTACGAAATAATTGAAATATTAATTTTTAAAAAGACTTTTTCTCCTTCGTCACCTCTTGCAACTCATAGCGAATGCTGCATTTACGCATGCGTGGCAAGCCATGCAAGCCATGCTGTTCCTCCAACTTGTTGCTCATGCGCGACATCCAATCCTTGGCGTGCGCCAGCGACAGTGCTGACTGCGATCGCTCGGGCAGACGATCGGGGCAGAGAGCGGTGCGGTCGTGTGTACTCGGGTCGCCTGCTTCGAGCACGAAAATGCGTGGAAAGTCAATGACGAAGTCGCGGCTGCGCATCAATTCGGAGAGAGCGCGATTCGAACGCGGCTGCGCGACTTCTGCGGCATTTGTCGCCAGTGCAGCGGTTGAGGCGGCGGCCGTTGAATTGCGGTCTGCTTCGTATTCAAGGACACTCTCCTCGCTGCCCAGGAACTACAGAGAGAAGAGGAAAGGGCGAGGAGGAGGGATTCCATTTTAAACTTAACTGTTCTCCTTATAGGGATTTTTATTGAATTAAATTGATGCGACTTCTGATTTCATGTACAAGCAAAAAAGCCGCTAGCAAAACAGAGATCTAGTAATTTTGCTCTCACACAATTATTTTTATTGTTTTTTGAACACTTCTGTATTTTACAAAAAAATTTATTTTTACAAAAAAATTATTACAACTTTCTACTATAATCACTGTTAATCTAACTAACTAAAGCACGTGTAGTTGTGTATTTTACGTATATATAATGAATGCGGTACATATATGTGTGTGTATATCTATAGCTAAGTATGTATGCGTGTGTGCAACCCACGTGTACACATGTAGCAGTAGTTGTGTCGTAGGAGTTTCTGTAGTTTTCGTAGCAATTTTGCCAATTTTTCAAAAGGCGTTGAAATTTATGTTTTGAAGTAAAGCTAAAGAAAGACTAATGAAATACGCGTTTTTCAATACAAACAAATCAAAATTAGTAATTAAGAGTAACAATAAGTTCTAACACTAATTAAATAATTAAAGCTTAATTAAGCAGTAGTTGTCGCTAATACAGTTCCACGTTTGACGCCTTGAAAAAAGTACTCAAGATTGAACACAAGGTAAATCTAAGATTTTTAGTTGTTTTCTTTGAAAATCGTTGTGTAAAAATACGAAAAATTTTCAAAAAATTTTGTACGCACTCTTAACGGATTTTAATACTTATTCCAGTTTTTTAAAGACGAAGATTTTGAAAGCAGAGACAACAACAAGAGCTCAAATTAATAAAAAATATTTAAAATTTCCTAATTATCCCCAATGAATCGTATGTAATCGCTAAATTGTGTCTGAAGTTTAAACTTAATTTGATAATAAGAGTGGAAGTGTGTTTCAGATATCAGGAATTAAATTGGAAGCCAAACTTATAAATGTTATTGTAATTTTTATTAAAATTTTTTTATTTTTATCTGTTACTTATTTCTCTGTTTATTGTTTACAATCTTAAGTACTTTGTGCCTTTTTTTAGTTATATTTGCAAATTTTAATTGTTTTTATTCCTTTTTTACTTTTTGGTTTTTTGTTTTTCAGTAACTTTGAAGTTTAATTTTTATTTATTATTATTATGTTGCTAAAATTTCAGTTTACTATATTAAATTTTCAATTCTATCAATTTATTATATTAAAAATTATTAGTTTTAATTTTTTTTAAAAAACTTAATATAAACTTTGGCACCTTTTAGTGGTTTTAATGTATTTCAAACACTAATTTACTGAAAACATAATTTTTTTATTTTATTTTTTTAAGAAATTTAAGAAAAAAGAATTAAGTGGTCAAACTTAAATACAGAAAATTAAAGTTAAGAGTAAATTTTAATACAAGTACGTTTTTTCTTTTAAAAATATTGAGACAAAATACTAAAGCTTTGACCGAATTTTCAAAATTGACATTTGAAGTTTTTATTAAATTAAATTAAGTTTTTTTAGTTATTCCTTCCTTTACACAAGAAATGGATTTAAGTCTGAAATTCTTTTTGCTTTCAAAGGGTTTTCGTAGCAAAAACTTCCTTGGAAGATCAGAGTTAACTTCTTTTTATTTTATATTTACATCGAAATCTGATATAGCAAACTCTGTAAAGTATTAATAAAATTAAGTAGTTTTTCATTATGTTTGAGTGATTTTTAGAAAGCATGTAAGCCGGTCCCCTTGCATTCAAAAATAAGGGTAAAGTCTACACTTTCCAAGTATCGTAAGCTCTTGCTGTTGCCCCTCTTTGAAGTCAGGCTACCCTACGTCATCTCGATCGATTATCTCGATCTCCGAACACTTTAACTTATTTCAGTAAAAATTCAAAATGGCATATAAATTGTAGGTGTCTAGATATCGAAAAACCCATAGAAAAGTTCGTATGTCTGCCAGTGTGTGTTTTAAACATCGGTCACCTGACGACTGGCGGTCAACACGTAGGGTGTCGAGTTGCGTCTGACCGTCTGTAGGGGTGCATCTGGTATGTTGGTGCTACCACAGTTTTGGCAACTACGACCTACGGCGCCGCTGGCAATAGCGCTACTGGGGTTGTTGTTGTGGCTGCTGTGACTGTTGCCGCTACCGCTATTGCTACTGCTATCTTGGCTACCGTTAATACTACTGTCGCTACTACGAGTGATGTTGGCGTTTGCAGCCACTGCATTCGGCTGCAATAACTGCGTCTGCGTTTCTGAACGCATTCGCGTGGCGGCGCTGGTGGTTGGTGCTGCGGCCGCTGCAGACGCCATGGCATTTGCTGCCGCCGCAGCCATGCCCATGGTGACGGTGTGCACGGATGCTACTTGCACGTCAGCCAGAGCGATGCTGAAATGCGATGGAATGTTCGGTGCTGATGGCTGATTGTGGGGTGCGGGGTTCGGCGATGAAGTGAGTTGGTCACCCACCACGTAGCCGTAGAACTTGAGGACGTCTAGTTTGCACATGGGGCAGGTGCGGTGCTCGATGAGCCACGGATCGATGCAGTTCTTGTGGAATTCATGTCTGTGTTGAATATAGAAGAAGTGTGAAATTAATTCGTAATTCGTCTTTTTTTGGAAATATTAAATTCGGCTCTTATTTCGTAAATTTTATGATTATAAAGAGTGAATTTAAAAGCAAATCCATAAATGCATTACTGAAGTCAGTACTTAGTAGTAGTAGGATTCTGCGACTTACTTGCACGGCAACACTCTTATGCAGTCTGCGGTTTTGTACGCTTCAATGCAGATGGCGCAACAATCGCTGTCGGCGTCTTTGTCGTCGCTGATTTTGCCCGTTTTGGTGGGTATCTTCATGATCGCCTTCTTGGTGACCGAACAGAGGTGGCGCTGTAGTCGCGAGAAAGGGGAAAATTGGGAAATTTGAGTTGTCCAATTGTGAAACAGCCACGCGGAATTTTACACTCGCTTACCAGTTGCTGATCCTTGGTTTGCAGGTATCGGAATCTCTGAATGTAGTAGAAAACCAGCCACACCAACGATATGATCATCAGCACTATAAATGAGATCGAGACGAAAAGCACCGAAGTCCTGCAAGGAGAGAGAATATTTAAAATTCTGCGTTTTTTGTTTTTCCAAGTGGAAGTTTTGTATTTTCAAGTTAAAATTATTCTTTTCATTTACGATGATTTAGCTTGGTAAACTAAAATATTAGCGAATCGAGAGCCATCTAAATTTTAAGCAAATTTTAATTTGGAAATAATTAATGGAAAATAATTAATCTTTTTAATATATTTAATATTAAATTAATGGATAAAAGCACTTCGAATTTGAGAACGAGTACAGGCACTGAAGACGGCGCCTCACCGAAACCGATTTGTCTTCAATTTTATATTACTTTTTCTGTTATTTATTAACCTTCTTTTCTTATTCTCTATTATTTGTACATTTTTCCCTTTCAATTTATGGAGAATGTTTCGTAAAATTTGAAGACTTCAACATACTGGTTGATAAAACGTATTTCGAACATTCCTCAACAGCTTCTATCTCGCTTTGAGCGAGTATTTCGCAAGTGGGGATGTAGCTCAGTGGTAGAGCGCTCGCTTCGCATGTGAGAAGTCCCGGGTTCAAACCCCGGCATCTCCAATTTGGGAGTTGGTTTTTTTTTTCGTACGAAAAATTACAACATATATTTGATTTTAATAAATTAATAATTTTTTCCTATTAGAAATTTACAATTTATATTTGTTTATATAATATATTCATTTTATACATCCATTTTCAGTTTTGAAAGGTGAGAGAAGTAGATTTTTATTAATATTTCTTATATATTAATGATTTTTTAAATTTTTTATATAGTATATGCAAGGTAGATAAAAATTTTTTGATATTCTGCTTTCTTTCTTCTGCTTTCTTATGCTTTAGCGATTTCTCAGAATATGACGTGAAAGCTCTTCTCCTAATAATGGTTGCTTTTTTATAAGATAGCAAGGTTTGACTAAGTAAATCTGTAGAATCAAATTTTATCACACAATTATTTGCACTCTTGTTTATTTATTTTCTCGCTTTTGTGCTACTTCATTTGGATCAGATTATTTTTTATTAATTTATTTGATGTTATTAATTTAAAATTTTAAAGTTTATAGATAACATTCTCAAAAGAAATATAAAATGTGCTATGAAAACCTGATGACAATTAGTTACCAAAATTGTCATCAAGAGAAAATGTTAAGAGGAGAAACCATTTAATGCGAACTGTCAGAGTGAATGACAGCATTACAGAAAGTACAGCCCTGACCCTGAACTCACCTGTTCATCGTGTTTAATGGACGCATGCCGCTGCGACCTTCTATGATATTCGCCTTCACATCCAGGCCCTGATCCACAATGTACGCCATATCTTGGCCGATTTCCTGATAGGTTATCACAGCCGTTATATTGCCTAATGGAGAACAAAGTGTTTGATGTTGAAAGTATCCAACCGAAGCTTGAAATGTTTCTAAATTTTGACGATACTCACGACTTTTGCCTTTGATCTGCATTTTCTCCAGATTCGACACCGGCTTGTCATTATAGATAATCACGCCCGCTGCGCCCTTCGCGTGAACATGCATTACCTTCTCTTCGAAGGTGCAGCGTCCACGACGCACCAGTGCGATCCACTTTGTGCCCGCCGGCGGGGTAGGGTTGCCCCGTATACCCCTTATATTCGCAGTGCAGGCAAAATTGCTGCCAATGATTGGCTTATCATTAGTGTCGGAGATATCAGTGATGTGCACCAGTTGTCCCTGCACGTTGAACACTTTGCCCTCCCCATAGCGCGCCTTCTCCTCGGTGAAGGTCTTTTCGACCGGCTGCCCCTCGGCATTCACGTACGTGTAGTCGAGGTAGGCGTAGGTGTACATGTCCAGAGCGATCCGTTCTTCGGTCATGGCGGTGAGCGTTTTCGAGGAGTTCGTGGTGCGGAAGTAGCGCTCCAGATCCTGATTGGCGATGGACATGGCCGCTACGAAGGTGGTGGTGGTGGTGGTCGAGGTGAGGCGCAGACCGCCCAACAGGCCGAAATAGGTGACTAGTAGTAGAAGTTCAGTGGAATCCATGTCGACTGAGTGGTTTTTAGCAGTTCTTAGATTCGTGGAGTGGTAATGGGGCTCACGTAGAGGGAATATAGTTTTATTTAATAGAATTTCCTTTCAGTTATCGCTTTTATATTAATCTTAATTAACTTTTCCGTTTGCTTCATAGAGCTTTTATATCCCTTTTTAATTCATCATAAAAATAGTGATTTCGTGCACATTTCTGTTAAAAGCATTGAGATTTCTTATATAAATCCTGGAGAGTTTTCCTCCAAATTAGAGTGAAGGTGCTCTGTAATGAGAGAAGGATAAAAAGAGCAAAATGAGAGATACGTATTATGAGATAATAACTGAAACTACTAAATACAATATTTAAAAATAAATCCCTATCCTCACAGTCACCGAAGTTGTGTTAATATAATCCTTTCTTATGTGAAACTTTTTTCTCATAGTAAAATAACATTAAAACAAATTAGAAATCATTACAAAAATATACTGAAATCACAACAATGAAATTTTGGCATTTTGCCATAATTTAGGTTGATACAAACAAGATTTCTAAGGAAATTTATGTAAACAGAATAGTGTACGAAAAATGCTTTATTTTACGATTTTTATGAGTCATTGATCTTTGTGTTTATGTGTGTTTTCCCAAAAAATATTATTAACCCAGAGAGTTTTTTGTATTTAGAGTACTTTACTGGTTTCTTCTCGAAGATAACTTGACACGTTGGCAGTTTATGAGATTTGGACAAACATCCGAACAGATAATAAGAATTCACAGCTGATTGATTCCCAGCTGAGTATTCGAAAAATAGTAATATTCGAACCCCTATCTTGATGATTTAACTCTTGCTCCCCATAGTTCCTCCTTCAACCCATGTAATTGTTGCGCATGCATGTGTTTCAGAAAAGAAACAAATAAACGAATAAATAACTCATCACATTTAATAACTCTTAATTCGTGCTGCTGCACCCTTCTGCACAAAACAACGCTCGACGCCACCAACTCAAGCGGGGTCATTGAGCCCCTGGATGGATGGAAGCCGGCTGGCTGGATATCAGTTTCAAATGGACGGAACAGCATAAAAAATAATTTGCATGCAAACTGGAAGTGACACGATGCTGTTTAATTGATATGAGACCGCAAACGAGGCGTGGTAATGGCGGCTTATTAAAGTTTTTTGTGCCTCCTCTTGGTGATTCATAAAAGGAAGTCGCGTTTTGTAGTGGTAAAGTTAATATAAGCGACAACAATAAAACTGAATAGGAATCGCTGAGAAGTTATGCAAATATTTATCGATATTGAATACAGCAAAAGTGTCAAACGCAATTTTATGCACCAGATAGCACCGTCATGTCGTGTTATGATATGTTGAGATGTAGTTTTTGTTTTCTTTTTCTCAAATGTCAACAACATTCAATGGCTGCAACACGTTTGTTTAATAATAATAATAATATTGTTGTTTTTATGGTTGTTCTCGTTGTTCTTGCCATTGCTTTTGCTGCCAATTCATTGCAACAACGATAGGCAATTTAAGTCAGCAACACAACAACAAATTGAAATAAAATCAGAGAAAAAACTTGTTTGACATTGAAAATTAGTGTCAAGATGAAAACGAAACATGTTATGAAAATAAGAGAGAGAAAAATGGGAAATTGACGAGTACTTGTTAAAATTTTATAAAAAGAATATTAATAATACATTTTCCTCAAAGATTTGATATTTTCCTTCCCTACACTCGGAGGGAGAGGGAAGACTTTGTTCTTCCGTTTGTAATGCGGAGAACTGGCAATAGTTGGGCCAGTTATTTTAGCTATTGATATATACTTCATCTCAAGCTCAAAACCTACCGTAAAACCACCCACTGCCTGATCATTAGTTGCCATTTGTTATTCCACACATCTAAAACGTGCGGAGTTATTCATTCGCTTTCATATTTAGCTCGATGTTGATGATGAGAAGCATTTCAGAATTAATAAAAAGCGGCCACTATAACAGCGCACTTCGCACAAAAACGTGACTGAAACGCCAATACTTTGTATAGAATCTGTTAATTGTTAATCACAAATTCCACCAACGTTTTCTTCTTTCCCAATTTTATGCCCGAGGGAAGCGATACACGCGTCCAAGCGTATGTTGAGCATAAAAACACAAACGAACATCGCTGTGCTGTCAGTTTTCACCCGTAAAACAAACTGTATTGAATTTATTTTTAATTTGATATATTTATAAAATATTAAAGACCGGATTTTATCTCGAAATGACGTGTTTTTACGAAAACACCAGAGAATTCAGAGTAAACTTAGCACACCTTTATTAGCCTTTTCCCCATATATATCCGGGACTTCTCATTATATAGAATGTGCGATTTACATTCAAATAAAACCCGCTTGAGAAACCAGCAACAATTTAATTGCGATTATGCTGATTTCGCAAACTCAAACTAAAATATTCATCTCTTATTAGCATTCAACAGAAGAGAAACTAAAGTTTTCAGAACCGTATTTTGTATTCACAGCGCGGAGAAGTTTTTAAGAACATTTGCATATTTTTTATTTCTTACAATTAATTAAAACATTTCCGCGATCGTTTCAGTTAAGACGGCACGCACAATAGAATGGTAACTGAAATAACTACTAAGATGATATTTTTGTGGGGCTAAGGTCGGGATGCTCACTTTATAGTCCACCCATTCAAATGCAATCCTCATCTTGGAGTGGTATTCACCCAGATACGACTGCGGATCTCACAATTGTAGAGAGCCAGTCTGGGAAAGTGGCGGGAACGACGATGAGAGTCAGTCTGGGAGGGTGGCGTGGTCTCCTCGGAGAAACAAAAGCCGGATAAGAATACTTTATTTAAAAATATATAATATATCGTAGTCTTGACTTGATCAGAAACTTGATCAGAAATGTCAACAATTTTTCCCTAGAATTATAAGGAATCTATGTCAGTTCTTTCGCAGATCAGAATGTTTGCTCTAAAATCTCTAAAATTAGCAACGAATGGTGTAAACAGACACCACAGATACAAACGTTTATAAAGAAATGCACTCGCTTCAGCCTAATGGCCTCAAAATATACCTACGACTTCAGTCGATACCTCGACATGTTGGAAAATAGCAGCGGATTTATTAAAATATAAACGCCGCGTTTGTTCGCAACGATCACGTTTCACGTTTCTTCCTGTGTAAGGAAAACAACACCGGTAATCATCGATTTCATCAACGTCATAAATTCCATCAGCGAAATGCAGCAGCGGCGGATACGAGCGACCACCACCGCCTCACATGGTTTATACAGCTGTTACGCCCTCGCCCGCCCCCTCCCCCCACAAAATACGCCCCACGAATCTGGTAATCGATTCTATTAGACGAGCGGCCATCGGATGCAGGCGTAAAACGTGATTTCCGTTTACGTTGTTGTTCGAATCGGATTCCGACTAAACGGATTCTTCGTTTTACTTGTAGTTCTTTCAAATGCCGTAGAAGCCAGCATGAAAAACGAAACTATTTATTGGTTTAACACCGCCTTCCGCAGCGCTCCAGTTGGCAGTAGCGTAGTTAAGCAATTTTTCGACATAATGACAATTTAATTTTCCTTTAATGGTTTTTTTCTAAACATTGAGCAAGTCTTAAACAATTCGGCAAAGATTTCAATTTAGTACAGACTTATATAATTTTTGTGGAATAACAAAAATGCTTTGGCGTTGTGAACCTCTAATCCTGCCACTCGCCCCGACCCCAACCCCTTTTTTTGCGGCCCTGATAGCGCCAGAAATAAATTTAGGAACGCGTATGTTGAAAGTTTTTGAATGGCTTCGCAATTCAATTTTCTGCAACTGATTCTCGTGTTTTTTCCTTTTGTTCTGGCTTTTTCTTATTTTTTGCTACATGGATTTCAGTTGTTATTGTTGTTGTTGTTGTTTCATTGCAATACCTCGATATGGTGGTATTCTTGCTTGTCCGCTGGCGACAAGTTGCTGCAGTTGATGGTTTGTTGTCGACAACCAGACGACTTGCCATGCGTTGATCATAAAACTTGAGTGCCTTGAGGTTTAAATTGACGCCAGAGCAACGCGTGGGTGGTGCCGACTCCACGAAACTGATGGATTGGGTTGGCAATGGAGAGGATCCTCTCCATGCGGAGACCCCATTAATCCCGGATCCAGTAACTAGGGAACCTAATAATGGCCAATGAATAATCTACAATTATTTAAAAATACTAAGAATAAACTTGAATATACTAAACTGGTATTAGAACTATTTTAGTTGCACTTTGATTTGCAGGAACCTACGAGTACTTTTACGAATACTTAAGAGCCAGACATTGTTTTGTTCTTTCTTAATTTAATTTGAGTTGCCGAAGGTCACTGGGACTATTGCAACAATGGCACTAAAACACACCTATTGGTCATCTTTTTTAACCACATTTGCAGTGTATAGCAGTGTATAAATTCATATATCGTATTGTATATTTACACAAATAAGTGAAGCGTATATAACTTTGATATAATTTGAATAATTTAAAAGATATGGTCTGCGGATGTACATATGTATGTCTGTACGCTCCGTGCGTTTATCACACAACCAGCTTCTGATTGTTATACTCGTGGTAATAATTGTTTTATTTATTTACATGTTTATTGTATAAATCTTCCAGTGCGTGCATTTCCAATTTTCTTTGTCACAGAATTGGTTTCATTGTGGTTTCATTTTTTATTCATGGAAGCCTGCAGCTCGAGTGGTTGCTCGAGGTATGAACACTGAATTCGAATGAATAATGTTTTTTCTCTCAATGTTGGTGATAATAATGAATTACAAAGCGAATCAACAGCGGAAATGATAGAAGAAAAACTCAGTAAATACTTGTTGACGTAGAAAGTTCAGCATGTTGACAAGAATTGGGTCGGAGGTTTATAATTACTTTAATAAAATATTGTCATTATAACGAATGTTATTTAAAACACTCATATGTGCTGCAGGCACCATTCTTGTTTCCGTTGCGGAAAAACTTCCGTTGCGGAAGGTAGATATTTCGATACCGATCGTATCGATCAGATATTGTGAAGTGTTTTCCTTGATGTCGGAAGCGATAACTTGGTTATAGCAAGTGCTGTGTAGGGAAACACATACTTTTGTTCTCTATGTTAATATTTAAAAGTTGTAAAAGAAATTTGTCATTTACACAAATTTATGTTTATACGATATTTTCCACATCACAATCTGTTGGGAATGAAAAAGGATACTCTAAATGCCGAATGTAGGGTGAGCAATAAGTTATTTCGGCATATAAAAGCACGACTTTTAAACCCAAAACACTCCCCGATTGATTGATTGATTGATGGAAATCTTTGAAACCAAAAACTTAAAGATTTCCACATGTTCTTCCAGAAGATGGAAAATATGGAATGGAAATCAGATGCTTCGCAAGAAGCAATCTAGCTATTACAACAATAATAGCAACAACAAAAGCAGCATCAACAATTCTAAAATGAATTTTAATCCGACAAAATTACAAAAATATAGAAAAATTAGAATTGAGGAAAGAAGAAAATTAATCAGTGAATCAGCAAAAAATATGTTTTTTTTACAACAGAAAGAGACTTTTGTTGCAAGAATGTGTGAATATTTTACTTTTTCGGTATTTCCACAAAACAATAATAGAATTTCGACTGAATTATGAAGAACAAAAGAAATTAATAATAACTCAACTTAGCAGACGAAGAAGAACGCAAATGCAGCCAAAAACTCAAAATTGATTTGAAAGGTTTATAGAAAGCAAATTTTACAACGAAAAAAAGCATTTTGTAGCAGGCGTACGTAAGCGAACAGCTGTTGCACGAATTGCTATAAAAACAACCAAAAGAACTACAACAACAGAGTGCAGTGTACAGAAGAACAAGTAAAAGTTTTCGAATTTAAGAATTTATAGAATTTAGTGTCGAAACGTGTTGAAGCGGATGCAAATTCCTCCCTCTTCTGTAGTGTTGAGGCGCTATTTTTACTACCAAACAGCGAAACAACAAGTTATTTGCATAGTCGACGGTGACCGATACACCGACTCTTGCCAGCACCTGTGTGTCTACGAGCTGCTCAAACAATTGCACTCCGTAATGGTGAGGCACGAGGTTTGTTCGTTAAGTTTGCGCTGATTAGGGCAACTTTCTCATTTATTTATTTAAAGGTTTTTGCAGCAGAATTGCTTCCGCCTTAAATGCGAAATAAATACTAATGTGATACAACTAAACTCTGATTTGATTACTTAAATGATTCCTTGAGTGAAAAACCTCTTATTAAAACAAACAACTCCGATTTTAAATCTCTAAATCGATTGACTGCAAAATTTAAACTATCAGTTCCTTCCAAAATCAAAAGATAATAATATTTATCAGAAAATGGTAATCATTCGTCGACCAAAAAACAGTTATCGCAGCCTACTTATGCAATAAAAGCTCGCGCTGATATTATTATTTCAGCACTTTTATATTAGAAATTATTTATTGCCTTCATATTTTATACTTTCTTCGTTTAACGTGAGACTTAATTATTCCAGACGCAGTTAAAATTGCGACAACATGTGGTGTGGGTAATACTTGTGATTTCTTATCGAAATTCTGTTCTTATCTGAGACAGAGACGTAGCAATTGGCTTCTAAAGTGCTTCGATATATTTGCAAAGCTGTACCTTGACCATTTTATTGATATATTGAAGAATGTTAATTCCTTCTACTTTAAGCGTGCTGTGTTTACCTGAATTTTGATTTTATGTCAAATCTATTAGTCTCCCCTTGACTTCATTCTTGATTTAATTTAGAAGATACAGATATTTGCAACGGGGATAGTTTGGGAGCCCCACTAGGTGTCCCAATTGACTTCATCGTATACCAAAAACACAAGTATTACAAACCATATTAATGCGAACAGATAGTTCATGTTTTTCCAGTCTTCCATACAAGTCAAATATTCGAAATGTAAACTTACAATTTCACTTGCGTTTTCACAAATTTTAACTTGTGATTTTGTGCAACACACACAATTAAAACACACGAAATTTAAAACCTCTAAAAAAGTCCATAACTGCGAATCCATTATTTTCTAATCTATTTTTTCTGTGTAAATATGTACAAAATCATCCAACCTTTTCGTAAAATATGATATTTTTTTCCGTTCCTTTTCTCCTACTTTTCATATGTTTAGCCTGTAAATACATCCAAACCCTAAATTGTTACCTTGAAGAAGGTGTAAAAAGGTTTGTTTTAACCACACGTTGATTATCAATACAAAAAATATTGTGGTATTCTTAAAATACATTTTCGTGCAGCAAAAATGTCAGATTATTTTTACGACGATCAATGTCGATCGATTTTTTATATGTTGCTTCGTGTGAACTTATTCGAGATTATGAAAACTGTAATAATAAAGCTGTAAGAACTTTGAATAATTCATATTAATATTTAATGACTTCTTAACGGGTTCATTTAATATGAAAGACATATATTTTACAAATATACACCTTACAATATTACGTGTAATTAATACGTGCAACTAACAAACTTCTTGACTGCCATTACAAATTGCTTAACAGATTCCAGTGTTGTTTACGAAAAGTCAGATAAAATAGCAACCCCCCACCTGAGAAAACTCAACCGTCCCCGCCACACTTTGCTCGGTGAGAAGCAAACAATTGCAAGAAAAACGCTGTGAAATCATATTTCCTACAACTTCAGCTCCTCATGTTTACACTGTAAACTTCTGATCGTTAACCTCTGACCCCACTCAAGCTATGCATGATTTCAGCGGGAAATTCGAAGACGATGCCATCAAATCTACGACACCATATTGCAAAATGCAGTCAAAGGCAGATGTGATTGCTTTAATTACACCAAACACGCTGTCATGTTGCACGCCTTGCGCGGGGATTCAAACCAAATGGTCGCCCAGTCAGCTTGTGATAATCACAAATCGCCATCCAAGTGTTGCCGATGCAGTTCGGATCCGCCATACAAATGTATGATGGGCATTTCATGTGCGATCAAATCGATGTCATGGCATGGCATGATTTGCATTGCTGAAGGACGAACGAAAGCACTCCGCCCATAGTAATTTCCTTCATTTCCATTTCTCTGCTCTGCGATTATTATTTATGCTTCCTTAGCACACTTCGTCGTAAACAAAACCCGATGTGTTTGCATGCTGGCCTTTTTCCGCTCAGTGCGACTATTTAGTACGCAGCGCGATGCTGTCGTATTTGATTGTAGTCTGGCCCACTGCCAAGTTTGCGTATACAATCAATGCAAATTGGCGAAGAAGACTTTTATGGCCCAGAAAGCAGCAGGGATGGGACGGAGTTGGGCAGCGAGTGGAAGAATGGGAGACGAGGTGTTTGACGAGATACTTTTCAGGCACTCACAAGTTTCTGTTTGAAAGCAAAAGTGTTCAGAGTCCCAGATAACGACGGACGAGTACTCTCGCGTTGAGGCGGAAGTGTTGTGGGAACCACTTCTCGTTTTCAACGTAAAGCGAACAAACGCAATAAGAATAAAACAGAGAATGAAACGACAATTAAATATCTATATTAAAAGAGGTTTTTAACTAAATTTCCCCGAGACATTTTAAATGAAATATATTGAGGCGATTGTTGACCGTAATTGAATTTAAAAGTCTGAGTTTTAATGGGACCCGCAATGCACTCCAATGCGGGCAATTCATTGCAAACCATTTGTCGCAAACAATAGATCGCAAGAGCGATTTATCGCAAAGCAATCCTTGGCGATTCGAATTTCAATACATTTATTAAAATTAACTACAAAAGATTCACGTTAAAACAATGCGTCGTAGAAGCAATTCATCGCAAAGCCTTCAATTATTCTACAATACATTACCAAAAATTAATTATTCTACAATAAACTTCAATTATTCTACAATACATTATCAAGTAGTTTTGAAAAGTCTGGATAAAAGTTGTAGTTGTTTGGTGCAAACTGTACTTCCCATGATGTTGGCAGGACGTTGGTAGGACGATAGAAGACCATTTCTGTGAACTTTCTATGTGATAACCTATTAAAATTAGTGGAGCGCTGCTTTGTTGAAATGCTTACAAAATGTATCGCCTCGGAAGAATGCAAGGTTAATTTCATTATAATTCTGATAAATCATTACAGAAGAGAGGGGAAAATGCAAAAGAATGAAAGAGGACAGAAAATAGAAGCTGCTGCAGAGATTCTACGGAAGCTTTTAGGAATTAATTTTACAAAGCTCCGTTAATTTTATTATTTGTTTTAATTTTTAATGGCATTGTAGAGAATGGCAAATATTCGACTTTAACAGTAAAAATTAAGAATAATGAAAATGAAATAATATTTAATAATATTTAATATTCTGGTGTGTTAACGAGACGACCGCGAGCCAGTTGGCTAGAGAGTCTTTGTACAAATTTACAAAAGGTTTACAAGGCATTTGTAAAAATTTCTGGGAACAAATTTCATGTTAATTTCCTACAAAACTTGGTAAACCTGTTGTAAATTTATTTTAAATACGGCTTACAAATGCTTATATTTTCACAAAAATTAACAAAGAGTTTACAAAGCTTGCAAAGAGTCGTATATCAGTTTTGTGGAATTTGTCTTACTAATTATTAAAAAAGATTTGTTTTGTAAAAGTTTTGTAAAAGTGTATGAATGTGATTTACGGATTTCATAAAAATATTTACCAACTATAACTATTTTAAATTTGCTTTATAATGCAATTTTCCAATTTTTCGCTCCAATGACTCATCATCTTTATTTTTTGATGTGCCGAACTGACCCAGATAAAAAGTTCGATTCCAAACCATCCAATGCAATCACGGCTTTTTATCTGCTCATTAATTAAGTCGAAACATTTAGAAATAAAAACCCAATAGCATGAAAGTCAGTTTTTGAAATCATTTTGTTCAAAAAAGTGGGTCAAAGTGTATGTCAAAGCGGAATTACGTGGAATTGATACACTTCACACCCACACACTCAGTGGTTGAAGTGCACGAAGACGTCTATTTGCACAATGCAAGCAAAGTGAGGCGTTATTAAAAAGTAAAAGTCAAGCAACACGTTTATCGAACTACAAGTGCTTTGTTTTTACTATCGCAGATGCCTTCAATATGACTTGCAAGTGCTTGCGGGTGCCTGCCGAGTTGTCGTTATTTGACGCGCGAACGCTGCCAGCGACAGCACAGTTTAGTGAGCAGCTAATTTTTGCCCACTTGTTCGCAGTAACTTCTGCTTACTGGATTTCATTTCATTTCGCTTTCCATAAATAGAAACTCGCTGTAAACCCCCCCGCACATCCATCCCTCTCAAGTGTAGACTTGCGTGTTCTAGGCTGAAGCTATAGTTTTCGCTGTGCACAGCGTCCATTATCTCCCGATATGACTGAATTGATAATGAAGCGACTTAATCAGTTTCACTTTTAACAATGCTCACCTACGTGTAGCGCTGAAACCGGTTTTCTGTGCGGCGACCATATGTTGGTTATGAATAAATTTCTGACGCTTACGATTAATTATAGAACTCGATATCGATCACAACTTTCTGATTTTCTCAATTTTCTGTTGCTTCTGCTTAGTATTTCATGTGAAGAATATATCGGCTTCTATTTTTAGAAATAATAAAACCCATAATTGCCTGGAAATCGAATTCTATAAATGAATTCCTTCTGCGTTTTCACTGTGTTCTGGAAAGTGGTTTCGGAATACAAGTCCAACACACCACACAATTGTAGAAAGGATTTTTGGTTGTACTACACAGTAGGTACTTCGTATGTGTACGTGTGTACAAAGTACGTACACATGCGAGTACCTGATACAGATAAAATACTCGTAAGGCAGGCGTAAAGTTCACACGGCACTTCAATAACGAAAGGAAACCCAAAGCAGTCATAAAATCAATCGACTGTCGATAAGAAGGCAGATAAGAGAAGATATGCAGTGTGAAAACATATAGAAAGGTACTAAAATCGGTAGCAAAAACCACTTTCCGCTTATTTCGTCGCCAAGTTAGAGTTAAGGAAATAAAATTTCAGGTTTTCAGAACGACTCACGGTGATGAAGGACGAATAACATCTTGAATTGCCAAAACCTGGCATATTTATTTAAATTATACTCGATTCAGAAGCTTCATTCTGGAGCACTGATATCTGTATTGAGATCAAGATTGAGTTTGAGTTTCCATGGACAGATTGCAGCCGAAAAGATGACTTAACTGTCGTAGAACTCATTATGTAGGGCGCCAGAATTGCCAGTTGCCAGTGGCCGCGCTAATGTAAGGAGAGCAACGACAAGGCAACACCAACAGCAGCGATAACGAGGAAAATAATAATCATGAGATCTAAAAATAAATTAGAATTAATACTGCGGACGGCCAAATTGACGTCAATATTGTCTACACTGTAGCTGGTTGCAATAAGATATGAAAATTAAGTAGAGACAACAAAAGAGTAATTAATTCCGAGCCTTCATAAAAGTGGAAATCGTTGAGTGGAGTTTACGAAGATTAAATTACTATATAAATTTCCTTCTTACAAAGTATTCGTGTCTTCGCAGCTGAAATAATTAATTCGGAGCGTAAAGACCGAAGTTGTCGTTTCCCGCAAAGCTTAGCAACTCGTCTACAATATATCGGCGATTATTGAGAAGCCGTATGGGGTCAGCAATCTTCTGCGCACCCTACACTGAACAATTAAACGCCAGCTGTGAGTTTGTTTGCTGGGTTGAACGCGGAAGCTCCGGCGACGCCAGCGTGGGCAGTGAATTGTTAAAAACACTCTTAAATTGAGCGAAAATGAAAGTGCAGGAAGACGAACGATGAACGCGTTTTTGTCAGTGCCAAGGAAGCGTCAGTCAATTGTTCTCTTTTCTGCTACAGGCAACCAAACCGCTATCATTTCCAATTCCTCGATGTTATTGTGTGAAAACGTAAGATTTGTGTTTTTATTTTTAGTTAAAAGCAGACAAAAATTGTCGACTTTACTTAAGCAGCCGGTGGTCGGTGGTCGGTGGTAACTCCGCGCTCAGCTGTTTAAATAAACAGTTAAAATTGTTTTGTGCTGACGTTCTGTGAGCGACGTGTTGCACTCTGCGCGCGCTCTCACTCTCAGCCGCGCCCTCATGGGAGCGCGAATACACCCGCGCTAGTTGCTGACTAGTTTCGTGTCTCATTGCAGGCTGCCTGCTCGGCGGTGCAGATGTGCGTCTTCAAATTGTGACTCATGAAGGGAGTTGGCGGTCGTTAAAAAACATAAAAAGGAAGCGCAGTTAAAATCACGTCATGAAGGCGCTTCTAAAGAGCTAATTAAGTGTTTTAGAGAGCGAGAATGTGAAAAGTAAGGAAGTGCAAAATTTTCCATTTGAAAATCTGCAAAATTGTGTACTCGAACTCGAATCTGTAAACTGAAATCATTTATAAACTCTTAAATAGCAGATGTAAAAACATAAAGTAATTCAAAATAACAGTTTATTCGCTACAAAAACACACGAGAAATATTAACAGAAAAATTAGTTCCTCACACTAAATCAAAATTAACTGCATTACAACAGCAATTAATTGACCTCTCAACCGACCTCAATGCGGGGCAGTAGAAATTAATTTCATTTCCACAACAACAACGAGCAAATAATCTCTAAAAAGCAATTATTAGCAAATTAATTTATAGTGGTGAAGAAAAAACAAATAAGCGCAATTTTATTTTAATTTTTTTAATGCCCCGATAACCGGTCTCTGGGGCGACAAACAACATCGTCACCGTCAACATCGGCAGCAACTCCAACCCCAACAACAACAGCAGCAACGACAGCAACAACAACAACAACAACAACAACGTCTACTATATTTAAACCGGTGCTAACTGGTTGCTATAAAAACTCGCATGGATTAACACAAATGCGAGTACATAAAAAATGCTGCAAGTAAAAAACACAAAATGTTTGAGTAAATTTCAGTTTACTCTAAATTCGGTGCAAATGTTGCAGCTGACTGACTGATGCTTCTGATGGCTTCAGAAGAACGAAACCGCCAATTTTACGTGTGTCCGCATTGCTTCCATTTTTTGCTGGAGTTTAAATGAAACATCCAGCGTAGGAACACCATAAATCGATGATGGATCGGTGACTTTCATGATAGAGATAACGTGGGTCTCCAGAGGCGGAGGAACGACGAAAAGCAAAAAAAAACAAAGACTTTATATTCGTCGTTTTTGATATCAATGTCAACAACTTCCAGAAGAAAGAACTGATAAGAGTTGAAACCAGATTCAAGGATTTTTACAAAAACCATAAAAAGCGAGATATGCATCTAAAAAGTGCAAAAACCGGAAAAACATGAAATGCTACGCACTGAGGTTCGGAAAACTCACTTTTTTTGGGAGAAATGCAGATGAAGATCTTCAAGGTATTGAATGGATGAGCTTATTTTACCGAATTCTATGTTGAGACCTATTTGAACGTGTCGCTCTACTTCTATTTCTCTCTCGTTATTCGTCTTTCTTCCGTCCCTTTCTCTCTCTCTCTCTCTCTCTCTCTCTCTCTCTCTCTGTCTATCGCTCTCTTTCTCTATTTCTATTTCTATCTTTTTCCTATTTCACCCAACTATTTTCTCTGAAGCGATCTTCACTTAATTGCAGAGGTATCAAGAAATATCTGCGAAAAATATAATTTCGAATGTTCTTGTTGGATACTTTTATTTCTTTCGATAAAATGATGATATGGATGTCTAAAAACACGATTTCGAAACTGAGCGGCGGCTTGATGCTGCTGCGAATATCCGTCAATTTATGGGTCGTTCAACTTACGAGTGTGAAAATTAAACGGACCGCCAGAACAACAACAAGAAAGCCGCAATAGTCACAACAGAAACAACAACAACAAGGGCTTGCAAATAGCGGTAAATACATTGCAACTAAAGTGACAGCAATAACAACAACAACAACAGCAACAACAATAGCAAGGAAACTGCAACTCCAATAACGGTGGACGCAATTATTGGCGCTGATTAACGATTTCTCGTGTCTGCTGTCGCGGGTTTCTGCTAACTTGGTCGCAAAGTGTCTTGATTGTGGCAGCAACAGCAGCGCAAATAGCAAAAAAATATACAGAAGCATCTCGAAGATACTCTCGCAGCCAGCTGTCAAACGAAGAGAAAACAACGCGGAGGCAAGCTAAAACAACAAACCACCTCAACAACAGAGAGCCAGACATGCGCAGCAACCGTTTTGGCCATTTTTATATGGTAATTAATTGGGGTGGTGGTGGTGGTTGTTGTTGGTGTTGTTGTTGTTGGTGTTGTCGTTGCTGTTGTTGGTGTTGTCGTTGTTGGTGTTGTCGTTGCTACTTCCACTACTGCACCGAAATGTTTGAGAGGACTGCTGACAGCTTGTTTTCGCTTGCGATCTTATTTATTAATTTGTTCTTTGAAATCTGGCGGATGACATGGAAAGATAAAGTATCTCGAAGTTCGTAAGGCGTCGCCAAGACACTCACTTACCAACCGCACGCCTCCCAACTGTTGACAGCGAGACCGATGCAGTGGTGGGTGTCGGTCGTCCGCGTTGTTGATGTTGCACAGAATTATTGATTTTACCAACTCGGCTTAGATACTCTTCACGGCCTGCTTTTGCTTTTTCCAGATACACTTGCACGGAGGAAATCTTTGCCGTAGCTACTAATTAACTCTTGATGTGAAGACAGCAACGACAAAACAGCACCGACGCCGCAACTGTATTTTACAGATACAGATACTTGGCCCTCTGCGCGAACTTCTAGCCTCTGCTTGAAATCTCGTGTGGCAGTGACTCAAAACAGGAATCCCACTTGAGGTAGCTGCAAAATTGGTGTCTATTTAACGGCGTTGGTTGTCTCAGCGAACCCAAAGATAAACAAAAACATCGAGATGCAGATGCAGAGATGCGGATTCGCATCTGATTAACCGAAGTGAGCGCGTTGTTTTTGCTGCGAACAAATTTCGCTTTGGCAAATCGTTTGCAACTCAGTCTGACATTTCATTTCGCTAAATGTATCTGTGAGCTACTGCTGCGTTAATTGCTCGTTTTTAGCTCGAAATGAGATTTTGTGGAGTTTTTCACGCCTTCAACTTTAACTCTGTCAATGTGTAAACTCTTTTAACACACACGTTTTTTATCTTCTAGATGCGAAGCTACTTGCGTTGCACTCGAGAGCTGAAATTGTATTACCTTCGAGTTGCTTTAGTCACTGAATTTTTGTTTATTCTTCACTGTTGTTGATTAGCACTCAGCAAACTCGAAAATAAATTATTACTAATTTATGTGAGGCCAGTTAAACCCGTCCGCAAGAGTTTCGCGTTGACGGCGCCTTAATTTTCAGCTATCCGACAAACTGCGACACTTTTTGGGAAAGTAAATGAGCAGCTTTTAAGTGTTTAAGTTTTCCTAAATCTCTTCCACAATTTCTGCCTCGGCTCTCTCGAACCTGCCAGCTGTAGCTACGAGCAGCAACTGTTTTGCTTCACCGAGTCTCAGCGCTCAGCGACCCGCCTGCAGTGAGTAGCTACTCACTTTGTTGAACGTATCTGAGAGATTCAAGGCGGCGGCAGCGCATTGACGCTGTCGTCTGTCGTCGAGTGTCCCGTGGTGGAAGCGGGGCGCGAGAGGGGCGCCAAGCAAGCGTGGGGATTGGGGATCTCGTTGTTGTTGCTCTTGTTGTTGTTGCTCTTGTTGCAATGACGCTGACTTGTCACCTACTAGAGTTTTTGGTTATTTTCGGTTTTAATCTTTGCCGTCGTTGAGTTTTCGTTTGATTGAGACTTTTTCGATTTTCCCTGCGTCGCTCGTCTATTTCTGGTTTGCACGATTCTCACATCGACTCAGTTTGGGGCAAAACTGCGCCACATGTGTTGCAGCCGCATGTTGCAACCAGCCAACGCGTTGCCATTAAAACAGTTGGCCAGAAATGGTGTTCTGCTTTCTTATTCCCTGTTTTGACTTTGGATTGCAATTTTTTTCACTTAAAATTAATATTTCAAATTATTCTAGCTTTGGTTAATCGAAGCAATTTTTTGGATTTTCATCGATTAAAAACTTTTTAGCCTTTTCTGTTGTTCACTTTTATTTTAAAAATAATCTTCTAATTAGTCTTATTCGATATTTTTAATACTCGATAATTTTTTAATGCTTCATTGGAAACTTAAGACATCAATAAAATTGCTGATTAAAATAAAAAAATACTGATTAAAAATATTAGGAAATATTTAATGACTTAAGTTAAAACGAGGAAAGGTCGTCAAGGCCAGAATTTGAAACTCGGTAATAAATGTCAAAAACCTTGAAACTCCAAAGAGTGACTCTGGAGAGAACCACGCACTCCCTCGCCTGGGAAAACATCAAGGACAACAACAACAACACCGCCAACAGCAACGAAATATGATAACCGCGCGGAGTTTGGAACTCTTCTGAGTAACTTCATCACGGTGCAGGAGTTTGCCTGGCATTCATTTTCAAGCAGCTTCGTGAGGAGCAAATTTATCTCTACAAAAACAAACAAGTTCAATGTTTTTCCAGCTGTTTTCGCTGCTTGCGGTGGTGAACGTTTTAGTTTTGTTGAACGTCTTCCATTTAAAATCCCCTAATTAATTTTCCATTTAAAACCCCCGCAACTGCGGTGAATGCATTTCAATATTGGAGGAAACGAGTGTTGAAATACTGGTTTCAATATTGGTGGGTTTTATAAATACCGATATCTATATTGGTGGGTTATAACTTTAAAATCCCCTCCTAAAAGTAGATGCCATTTCATAAAAAGCTTCACTCACAAAACATTTAAAGCTGTCAATGCCTCACCGTACAGTACGGTAAAGTAAAACCTGAGTTTTGTCTTTACTAAGGAAGCGTGTGCGTGACAGCGGTTTTAAACTGCGCTTCGGATAAGAGCTGGTTTGCGTCTAAACTACACGCTGCCATATACCGGCAGCTCAGCCACAAACCAGTTCCGCCAGTGCGTCTTTCTTTACTTATTTCACGACACCCATGCTACTAAACTTGCTAAACCACAAACGGTGTTGCCAGTTAACGCTAGAAATTCTCGAGAAAAAATTTTAAATTGCAATCGATTATTTCCAATGTTTTAAATTAATATAAAATTAAATCTTAAATTAAAATTAAATCTTAATATTTCTCTTTACAGGGCAAAATACGAGGCGAGGACGGGCATTCTACTAGTTTCAAATAAAGGAAATTATAAAATTACAACGGATTTTTTCAAAGAATTCTTCAAAGAATCTTGTTCATAAAAAAGAGCAATTCAAAAGCAAAATAAATGTGCAGAAGTTAAAAAATTAGAGTAAAGAAATGGAAAATATTCGGTTCCAAGGTTTCAGTTGGTTTTATTTTTCGTTATCATTTATAAATAATTAAGATAGTGATTTGAATTCACTAATACATACGTAAGCTTCTAATGCATTCTCTTAGTTTAACTAAGTACGTTTTTACAATAAGTTCTAGTTTACATACAAATAATTCATTGTTTTCATTCATCTAAATAACAGTATTTGCTTTGTTAAAGAAATTATAAACACTATTTTTACTTAATTTTTGTATCGAACCAAAATGAAATTGTGAAAGTCAAATTTGTTTGTAAATTCTGTGTAAGTTAAATTATTTTCGGGCTATTTATGCAAGTTTAATTGTTGGTGGTGTTTAATACATCTACTGACGCACATTCGTTTGACACATACAAGCTACGTATAAAATCGTCTTCGTTAATATTTGTAATGTTTCTCGTGTATCTTAATTTGTTACTTCAATGTGTAATCGTAATTTGTTTTTGTTTCGTTTACCCTGTTTTCAAGTGGAATCCTATCAAGTTTTCAGTATTGCGTAAATTGTTTGGATTAATTTGTCTAGACCTGTTTTATACTTTTATTAATTAAATTGTACAATCTTCATTTCTATATTTTATCTCTTTGTAGAAAATGTATTTAATTCCTAATCAATGGAGTGAAAACAATAAAAACAAGAAAGAAGAAATAATATAAAAATAGTATGTGTAAATAGCATTCAGAAGTCATGATTTATTTATTAAATTAAAAAAAACATGATTTATAAATTAAGTTAAATTATTGCATTAAATTATTACAATTAATGTGTGAAGATTATATAAAGAAATAAAATTCCCAGGGAAAAATAAATGAAGAGTCTTTAAATCCATTTAATTGTGTTTTGAAGCAATGCGAATATAGCGTTCCCTGAATGTAGTCACAGCAACGCGAAAGCCATGCGAGGGTTTCATTCCACTAAACTACGAAATACCAGGCGATCAGAAACAAGCAGTTAGGCGGTGCTGAGAAAACTCGTCTCGTCTCCACTATCTCTCCATTAAACACACACACACACACACACACTTCTACACTCTGCTCAGCTTTCAACTGTGTTTCAGCTTTCTGATCGCCTGGTATTCCGTAGTTGAAATGTTTTGCTTTTGCTTGCTTGTTTTTCAAACTGATTTTAAATTTAAACGGCGGCTTAATTGACTTAAAGACGCCGCCGGAAAGCATGCAAGTAAAATTAAAATTTCGCTAAGAAAATCGAGGGTCCAATCAAAACCTATCAAGCGGTCAAAATATGCTTTAATTTTAAGGAAATTAATGAAGAAAAACCCAAATGAAAGAAATACTTTTTTGATTAAGGAAAACAAGTTTTTAATATCTTTTTAATTAATCCTCAGTGACATCAAATTGTTGTACGCACGCAAACACATATTTAATAATTTAACTGTATCATTATTTCTCAACTACACTGAAGTGTGTTTTATGCATATATGAAGTTTATTTTTACAAAAAATTCTTACTACTTAAAAACTAGTTGCTTATAAACTAATTTTTATTCTTTATTCAATTTTCACTTAACATTTACAAAGAATTTGTGTAGTTTAATTAAATTTAACGTAATCACAAAACAATAATTAAAGTAAGAAAATTAAAGTACGTAAATCGAAACAATTGCATTTTATAATATATTTTCAAGTACAATATTAGAACTAGAAACAGTTCAACAGTAAAAATTATTGAAGTTTTATCTTTTCCAAAATTTTGATTTCGTTTTGCGTAGCGTTGTATTAAATATTTATCGAAACAGATTTCTAAATATAAAGTAGACATCACGTTAAAAGGTTTAATCAACTTATTATTGTGAAAAAGGAAGTGTTTTGGGTTTATCAGCTCATCGTGGCAAGAAGTACGAACCCTCATTCGCAGTTCTCCACAGAGAATTCTTTCTTTTCTGTTTCCTTCAAAAATTGAAACAGTAGAGTTGATATTCCCTAAATCATGAAATATCTTAAAAAACTAATAATGTTATTCTCATTAAACTTAATGAACTGCAAGCTAGAGAACATTTGCGGTTATCCGCTTCGTGAAAAATAGGAACTAAAAGCACCAAATTAATTATTTAACAATATTATAAATAAAGATTACAAATTTCTGTCGGGGAAATTGCTGAAAAAATAATGGAATCTCCTGTTAAACTCGTCGTTTAGTATCAAAATTGCGTTTTGTGTATCGAAATGTTTTACAATATTAAAAATTTTCATAAAATTGTAGAAATTATGCGAATCTTGTTGAACCAAATGTCTCAAAATTATATTTAAATAATTTATTTGAAACAAGTTACTTGAAGACGCGGTTTTTCAGCAATTACAATTAATTTTTGTTGTGTTGTATTTCATTATTTAATACTCAGATATTTTGTACAATTATTATTACATTTTCAACACAATCAACTTAAAAGAAAAGGCAGTAACTAACTTCCACTGAAAGAAAAACATTTAAAGCAGCAATTAATAACAAGCTGATCGTTGTAGTTGCGTTTATCAAAACAGATTATTTGTCTCCGTTCTTGTCCTTCCCTACAAACTAAATTAATTTATCCAGCAGCAACACCTGAACTCCAAACACTACAAATTAACAGTAAAATATTGCATTCAAATTCACATCCATTCACAGGTTTTCTTCTTCAAAAATTTCAGCTATTGCAGTTTGATTTCTACTTCGCTACCCCTTCTCGTACTCCGATTCTACGTGAGTAACTCGCTTCGCAATCTAGGTGCGCACCACGGCAGGCGGCAAGGATGCCACATTCAGCTGCATAAACGTGCCAACACCTGGCAGTGGGTGTGGCAAGCTGCCCACCGCCACGCCCATGCCGTAGCTGCTGGCCGCCTCCTCAGCCGCGCCCTCCTCGCCCTCCTCGCCGTTCTTGCGTTTGCGCTGCCGGTAGCGTCTCAGCTTGCGTCGCGTAAAATACAAACTTTGATTGAATTCCCGAAAGGGATTCTGTGACGTCACTGCCGCGCCACGCTTAGCCTCCTCGAGCCGCAGCTGTTGCTGTTGCTGCTCGCGTTCGTCGCGCGTTTCGATTGGCGGGAAAAACATCGGGTTGGCGGCCCAATCCCGCCAGAAGTTTCAATCTTGCGTCGCCGCGCAGTTTTGCGGCGCTAGTCCGGCACCACAGCCGCCGCCGCCGCCGCCGCCTCCCACCAACAAGTCGCGGTGCAGCGCCAGTGGTTGCTGCGGCGCCGACGTCATGCCGCCGCCGAAGCCGTCCTCATCCATCGACGAAGACTGCTTCGAGCGATCGGACTTGCAGTCCTCGTCCAGCGTCATGTGGTGCATGGCTGCGGCTGCCGCGTGTTGGTGTCGCTCTGTGGGCGGCAGCAGGTTCAGCATGCTCAGCGGCAGCCCCGGAAAGCCGCCCGGGAAGTCGGGGTAGAACCCGGGAGGAAAGGGGTTGAAGAGCGAGCTGGGACCCCCGAGCAGGTCGGGCTCGGAGCTGGAGCTGCGGGGGCCGCCAATCTGTCCCGGGCCGTGGCAGCCGGGTGCGCCGAGTTCCAGGTCGGCGCCGCCGCCGCCGCCGCCACCATGCTGCGACTGCTGTTGTTGGTGTGGCAGCTGTGGTTGTTGTTGGTGTTGCTCCTTTCGCGCTTCACTGCGTTCACGATCGCGGTTTTCGTCAGCGGCCGCGGCTGTGTTGCCGGCGGCGGCAGCATTACCGCCGCCACCGCTGGCTCCAGCGTTCTTGGCGGCTTTGCTGCTGCCGGAGTTCGCGCCGAGTCCCATCTGCAGCAGTTCCAGCGGCGGCCCGCTGATGCAGTCCTTGCGCAGCTGCTCCAGCTTCAAACTCTTGCCGTACTTGCCGCGCACGTACATCAGCAGCGAGTTGTAGGGGATGCCGAAGATGCGTGACGCCTGCGAGGTGGTCATCTTCTTGTTCCAGACGTGCTGCAGCGCCTCGGTCAGCTCGGCGTTGGTCCAGGAGCGCGGTGGGCCGCCACGCGGGGCCGAGTGCTGGCCTTTGGGGCGGGGCACTGAAACGTGAAAACGGGGAGAGCGGATTAATACTTCAGAAGTACACTTTTAGCGAAATGAGAGCTTCAAAATTCCTTTTAATTTGAAAAGCCTGAAAACTGGCCTTGAAAAAGAAGAAACTTGAGATCTGATTGAAGATTTTACCTCATCATGACTCGCAAAACCCCCAATCAGTCGTCTACATTTCTTGCTTTCACGCTCTTAATTTCTTAATCTCGTTTTATTTCTCATTTAATGCTGGTTTCTTCCTATCAACAACTAATCAAATCCCAGAATCGTGATCACATGTACGACAATAAAAATAAAATTGGAAAAAATTTACTTAAAATAACAACAGCAACAAAAACAACGGCAAGCGATGAGGAGAATCCATTGCATGTTTGCCAGTGTTGCTCCTTTCTTCTATTTTTTCATGAAAGCAGAACAAAAGCTCTTTGTGGCGAAAGGATTTTGTTGTTGTTGCTGCTGGTAGGTATTGCAAAATTTTCTCTTATCGCATATGCAAGATCTTCTCAGTCATTCTCCGAGGAGTTTTTGTGCTTCTTTTGGGCCGAATTGCAATTCCAACCCATATCCACGATATTTGCCAAGTGATAAAAATCTCTCTCACTCGCCGCGTCAGACCGAGAGACTGGCAGACGAACAGACAGACAGACATGCGGACGTATAAGCAAGCAGAGAGACGGAGAAGTGAATTCGAGCGATGGGACTCGTTCAATCTCTCGCTCTCTCGATTACTCTCAATGGCTCTCTGCTGTTTTTGTCGTTGTTGTTTACTGGTTGTTGTTGTTGTTATTGTTCTTGTTATTGTTGTTTCCTTTATAGGAGTCGGTGATGTTTTTCTCTTTGTTAATTTGCTTCGTTTATTCTATTTTCTTTTTGTTGCATGAACCAAAACTATCGAAATCCAGCTGATTTGTTAGTCGCTGGAACCAATTCCACAATCCAAACAATTCCACCAACAACAAGAACAACAGTAGGCAACAACGTGTGGGTGTGATTCACCGATTTGTCCACATTTAAACGTGATTTTCGATTTGCTACAAACCAGAGCAACAACAAACTCCAGCCATGAGAGCAACTAAACCTCTGCTAATTTCGTTCACAGAAATCGGAACGAACTCGTTTATCGATGATTGTCTTCGTGTAGCCTGTTTTTTCTTAAAGGGTAACTTAAAATCTCATTTGTTTTGCTTCACATCTAACTCGGAATGAATATCTTTGTCGTGGTTATTGTTATTATTATTTATAATAACTAAATCTAAAGCTTCTCCCGTTGTTTGTTGTTGTCCGCAGATGCTACTCCAACCGCTCTTACCACGAAAAGGTCATCGCAATGATGTGACCTCAGCTACAGCGGCAGCTTAAAAATATCAACAGCATTAACAACAATGAGATAAATAAGAGTTGCAACTGAGGCAAAAATTGGGCACTTCAAGAATGTCTTCATATTCGAAACGTGGATAGATTTGCGTTTGTGAATATTTCGAATTTTCAAGGAATTCTTGCATTCCTTTAACGGATTTCGCTCTTTTGTAATAATTTTTTAATCACTTTTCCCCAAGGAGGAAGAGGAGGAGGACATTCTCAATATCCTTCCTTCACACCTGCTTAGGTGTTCCGCACCTTGCGGCCGAACTAACTGCACCAGCCTGTGCGCAATCCGTACCAACCTACTATACTTTCCATCCTGCCCTCCCAACCGGCACCGCCGACAAATCTGCAGACAAACAACCGCGCCATCGGACCGCATGCACGTTCAACATGTGAATCACTGGGACCTCCGCGGCGCTCGCATCAACACGGTTCGGAACGCGCCTGAGTGTGGCGAGATCGGATCCCACACAAGGCAGAGATCGCTTGACGAAGCCAACTTGCATATGGTGCATTCACTACAACAACAACAGCACCAACAAATTGGAGTACAAAAGACGAAACGTGCTCGCTCGGTCACACAATCGCAGGAGAGGAAAAAATCTACCTACATTTTCCCCGACAAGATTGAAACATTATCTGATTCCAGCGCACCGATAACCTCCCACGAGAGTTCAGGTGGTTTTGGGTGGTAGGAACGGCATTTGCTGGGGCTTTTTCCGGCACACAGCTATTTCGGAATATTTCTATTCGAATACTGAGGATAAACTATTTAAAGGATTGTAATATAAGACTCATGAAAAATGTAAAAAAGGAGAGGAAAAAATACTTCTTAAAATTGTTTATAATTCTTACGATTTCTCCTAATTTCAGACCAAACCTTGCATAAGAACTTCCTGGAAGTCCTTAAAAGCTGTCACATGTGTTGTTAGTGTTTAAAAGCGACTGAATAGCGCTTAAAGTTCTAACTTTAACTAAGCGACTAAATCGCGCTTAAAGTTTCGAATACTAAAGAAGTTCTCAGCTTATTAAATTATTTTAAAAGCAAACACCTGTCACAAATTTGTTCCAAAATAGCTCTAAGATACCCTTGGATTATCCGAAGGCAATTAGCAAGTGCTTGAGAAGCTCTTAAAAGGAAGGATCGAGTTCTCTCCTTCGTTGAGGAAAGGCTTTACGAAGATTCTAGAAATCGTATGCTCTCGCGCCTGTCAAGTTATGTAACATGAAATGAGTGATCACAGTGACTATCACTCTCGTGATTATCGGTTCACATTAACAGTGAAGTTGTTTTGATGTGAGCCGTCGGCTTTAAGTGATCAGAAAACCGAGTCATGCAGGCATATTAAGTGGTACATCTGTTCGTATTACAGGGTCTCGAAATGTGTAACATGCTGTCAATCACCTGACTCAGCTCACTCGAAGCTATAACCTGCTGAGCTAATAGTTTCTTATCAGGTTTTTTTTGTACCGGAGTATTAAGTTCGGATTTCATGAGTTGCTTCACAATTCAATAACTTTTTGAGGTTTAGTTTACAGCGATCAGTTTTTTACTAAATAATAAATAAGCTAAAAGGCCATAATTGCAGATACACGCAGATAAATAAGGACAGAAAACAATCAGAGCAGTGCGAGCAACAAAACTTTAATTGCCTGACTGCGATTTGCATACGTGAACATGTTCAATGATCCTCACTTTGTTCTACAACTTCAATAACAACAACTTGAATAACAACAACAGCTTTACTTACAACACCAGCTACATACAACAACACCAACAACAACAACGACAACAACAACGTGAATGAAATACAAGAGAAGACAGGAAAACCACGAAATTGAATTTCCCGCCTCACATGTTTTTCAATTTGATCGACAGAAGCGACAGTATTGAGAGCACAGACGGGGTACAAAATCGCAACAGAAGTGGGATGAGAAAAATACTATTAAGAAAAAGTAGTAACTGCCACGTCAGTAGTTTTGCCACGCCAGTTTGCCAATTTTTATTTATTTGGGAAGAGATTATTTATTTATTTGGGAGAGAGGAAATGTTAAATAAGGTAAAAATATTAACTCGTTTTTAATTCGAAACTTGAGAGGATTTGAAAGTTAAATTAATAGGAAACAAATAATTTTATATTGAGAAAGTAAAAGTTTCCAATTTTAAATTAAACAACTGAATTGGCAACACTAATTCAGTGCCGGTCATGCATTAAAATAAACTACCACAACAACAAAAAAAGCAATAATGAGTAAATGTAACTAAAGAAATTTATAAAAAATGTTAATAAAAGCTGTAATCGACCAACGAAGAAGTGATTGAAGTCGATCAGAGTGAGTCGATCAGAGTGAGTCGATCAAGGAAAAAGATAAACTAAATTAGGGAAAAGTGTGGAGGCAGGAAGTGGAGAGTGGCAAGAGAGGAGATGGAGAGAGAGAAGAGAAAAGAAAAAAGGAAGTACGAACAATCAATGGCGTGAAAGGGAAGGAGGGTTCAAGGTAGTAAAATAAAAATGAGCACTGAAGCACTTAAAAGTACGAAGAGACTTCTTGTCTATCGGTAACTCAGGTGTGAAATCGATTTTTCTCTCTTGCTACCATTTTGCTTTCCCCCCACCACCCCCCGGGAGCCGAACTGAGTTTTGAAACACTGCAGCTCGATCACTGATCACGCGCTGTGTAAACGACCTACACGTCATCGGCGGCTGTGGTTGCCAGTTGCAACAGAGTTTGTTTAACTTTTCGAAGGGATCGGCGACATGCCAATCATGTTGAAATGTGTCTCATGTTGTTGTTGCTGTTGCTGTTGTTGTTGCTGCTGCTGTAGAGCTGAAGTGATTGTCTGATGAAGGAAGTGTGTTGTTGCTGTTGCTGCTACATGGAGCTGGCGGTGTAGAAGGATCAACTGCGAGGTTAATTAGTTGTTAAGTAAATGTTTCGCTGCACGGTTGCGAATTAGATTTCGCTGTATTTGGAATCGCTATTCGGGGAGGAGATTCTGGTTGCTGGCTACTCACTTTTCTTCTTCAGAAAGGGCTGCGGCTCACCGCCCAAGCCGCGTGGGTCGGACAGCTCCATGAGTGGATTGTACAGCTTGCCAGGATCGATGCCGGGTGGAAAGAGACCGAGTGGCGAATCAAGACCGAACACTGAAATTACAAAAGAGATCACATGTGAGTTAAAGTGGATAATGAAGTCCTACATTAGGTAAAATACGGGGAATGGCGATAATAAATAGCTACAGGGTTTTGAACATACAGATGTGTGTAGGAATCTAAAGATGTGGACCACAGCAAGTTGGCACCTCCGAAAGAGAGAGCAGACAGACACCGTAAGGCAACATTTTGTCCCTCCTTTTACCATTTTAAAGTTTTTGAGGTCATTTCGCTTTGTAACCTAAAGTTTTATGGCTTTAGCACTACTTTTTCCCTCTCTCTTCTCTATTTTTTCCTCCCTTCATTTCCCTGAGTACCAATTTTTCGTTCCCGAAAACGTTTGCCAAATAGCGTGTCCAACTTAACTACCAAATGAAGTCACAACTTCGCAATTTGATATAAATGTCAAAACATTTTGTTGGGGAAAAGCAGCAAAATCGGCGAAAAGAGACTCTGAGACATTTTTATCTGATTTAAGCGGCAATTTAACGATTCGCGTCCCAAACTAAGTGTCGCATACGCTAAATTGCAGTCAGTGTGAGCCAACTTATGTCCCATCCAACTCATTAAGGTTACTCATTGCACTTGTCAGTCCTTGTTATTGCATTGCCATTCCTTGTTATTGCATTCTGATTGCTGTCACATATTAATGGCTGTTGACAGTTAGCTCTACTTTGTGACAATTAGTTTTCTTCTCTTGCGTAGACTGTCTGGTAACCAAATAGTAAAAATGTGGTGCACCGTTTTTTCATGTTGAGAACGTTGTTGACGGAAGGTTACTCCGGTTACCCAGAAGTAAAAGTTGTTAGGAAGGCAGCGCGAACAGCGGCTGGTTAAATAGTGAAGTCAAATAATTAAAATAAAGACCGCAAGAAAATAGGAACAAGAATAAAAATAAAACCTTTTCGGGGTATTGAAATTTTACAAAAATCGATTGTTGACACTCTGAATTTCAATACCAGACTATCAAGTTAGAATAATCTGCATCAAGTCTTTCAAAAGCTAAGAATTAAAGCCAATTAGTGACTTTTTCATCAAGTCAGTTTTCGAATTTATTACTGAATCTCACTCCAAGCTGAAGAGATTCCCAATACACTGAAAGTTAACCACTGACATCAACTGATTTTATAACAAAACTGCGACGTTTCTCAACCTCACGTGTTCTTCTACGATTTATCGAACTGCAGCTTCGTACACATTAGCAGCGTGTTCGAGGAATCTGCCTTCCAACTACGCCTTCATATCCCAGCCAACTCGAATACCTGTCTCTCGCAGCGTCCTGAACAATGCCAGCTATTATGCGATTAATATTTTACGCTCGAGTTAGTCTTCTACACATGCTCGACAAACAAATGAAGCGCTGATGAGCGTCTCGAGTAAATGCAAGGAAGTGTATTTTGCGCCAAGAGGGGGCGAGGGGCGGCGAGGGGCGGGGCAGTATGACGAATACCAAAACCTAATATTTACATTTTTCTGCTGATTTTCCCCGAAAGCGCTGACAGATACGCGCTTCGCGGAAATCCAAAACAAAAGCTGCTCAGGAAGGGAAGTCTGAGGAGATCCAGCCAGCGAGGACTTTTTTGAGGACGCTGTGGATGAAGTGTACTGAGTGCGTCTTCGCAACAATCACTGCCTCTCACGCATTCATACGCGAAAAATAACGAACGTCGCTGATTATTCTTTTTTAAGCAAGACACAGCGCAAGAAAACCGAAGGAGGACCGAAGTGAAAGGAGAACGTCTCGAGCATAAAAAATACAAGAAAGGAATTCTTAAGCTTTACAGAAACTACAGCTGGAAGTACGTGGTGTGCAATAAGCTTCCGTAAGAAAACAATTTGAAGATTTCGGGACGTCGTTCATCAAATTCACCCACACATCCTCTGTTCGGAGCCCTCATGGAAGTCTTTAGCTCTCCCTCGAGATGTGTGAAGGAGTCGTGTGCGTTCTTATAACCTGGATAAGCGTTTAATTCTTTTTGCCAACAAGAATCCAGCCACGCAGTCCGCTGCAGACACAAGCGGAGTTGGTGCAGAAATGGGAACAAATCTCAAGTCGAGGAAGTGAATTTTTAAGCGATTTGCGGCTGCACTGAGGACGCCATGCAGACTCTGATTTATTCTCAGCTACTGCGGTGGATTTTGCTTTCACATCCTCGCCGTCATCCCTTCAGCGCATATTAGTTCAATGATTTTTCATCATATTTGTCGTCGCGTAAAAATACGATTCCAGATTCAAATAAAAATACTGCTTTGCCCTCAACTCCCGCCCCGTATACGTCTATTTCCGCTTCCGTCGACGAATGATCGAAGAGGGGTGGGGGGATGGATGGAGGGAGCAGCAAGTGGAAGAATGGAAGCGCTTATCCTACACTGAGGCGTAAAAATAAATATCTCTGCCTGCGGATGTTTTTGCCCGCTGAACTGAGCTTCAACTCTACACGTTAAATTATAATGCGAATTTTTGTCACATCATGGTAGGATTTTCTCCTCCGTTTGTACTTTTTAGTTATTATTTTCACTCCGTTTTCTGTTTCTGTGAAGTGCATGCAAGCCTTCGTCTCTGCTTGATGTTCGTTTATCGTATTTTTAAAGTATATATCGAGAAATCGCGCGGAATTGTGAACATTCGGGCCAGGAAATGCTGTTTTATTTATTTTTATTTCTCATGATAAAACTGCAATTTAAGATCTGCTAAACATTTGAATTTTCTAAATATTTTGAAATCTTGCACTCCTGATTTGTTTTTATATTTTCATGTTCCAGAAATAGTCCTTCGAGCCGGATATTCAAATGTAAAAAGAAGTAAAAAGGATAAAATTGATTTTTTCCATAACTGAAATTAAACAACGATGGTCCTTCGAGCTGCCTTAATTGTGCTAATAAAATTGTCGGCAGTACAAAAGCCAAAATCCTTCCTTTGAAATAATAAAAAAAGATCTGATCGATCTAATTGATCGGATTTTCTTTTGAGGAAAAGTATTTTATATACATAAAAGTTTCAATCATGCGCTTCAAAATCGCCATACTGATATTATCGTCCAACCTCATCAATCATCTTCCCTTCTAAAAAAAGAAGTTAAATTAAAACCTCTCTGATTTAACTTTCTCGAAGATCCCACCGTCGTCGGCGTCATAAGGAAACGTAAACTAATTGGACTCGGTGCGGAGTCTAATGAAACAAAACGAAAGCAGTGAATCCCTCACCAACTCTATTGAATCAAAGTCAGAAGCAATAACATTATGACGACTACTTACAAAGTCAAATAAGTCACAGCAAGCAATCACTGCATGTTGCGCGGAACTCGTGGAGTCGCATGAACCATAAAGAAATCAAAATAAATAAAAAGTCGCTTGAACCACGAAGAAGTGCAGCACAAGTCCTTCAAAAAAAGAAAAAATACAACCAGCTCCTCAGGATATGCAACAGTTTCTTGTAGCAGAGTATCTTGGAAAAAATACTAAAATAAAAATACTAGAAAGGCACCGTAAAACCAGCAACAAACTCCGTTAAAACAAGCGGAAACCCTCAATAATCATATTCGTCGATGTGTGCACACGCTTCCTGTCTGTCCTGCCCAGCATATCTGGCTGTCTATCTGCCCCTGTGTGTGCAACTTTTTCACTCAAAGCGCGAGTTATGCAAGCCACATTTTTCCTCAGTTTGTCCGTTGACATGTACAACGCCAACAACATTTGCTTTGCAAGGCAGAAGAAAAGGATGGAGTTATGATGTGTCGTCAGTGCAGACATCAAACAAATAAACACACGAAAAGACGGGCAAACGGATTTACAAACCGACCGACAGATGGTTGGACCAACTTCTGTGCACGTGAAGGACACGCTTATCCAACATTTGAAGCCGTCAGAACGTGGTACGGGTATGCAGACGTGGAACCCAGTTATGACGTCTTCAGCTTCCACGCGAAAGACTTGTGAAAGACTTGTGTGATTTCGCTCAAAGAGAGAGGAAGCAAGAAACTTTTCAGGAAGCAACATGTGTTCGTTTAATTTTACAGTGGCATCATGAGGGACCATCATCGCAGAAATCCCTACAGCGAAAGAAGATTTTTTTAAATGTAGGGATTCACTTTGATTAAAATTATTTACATTTACAACAAGGAATCAATCGTACTGAAACTAATTAGTGGCACTTTTATCTAAAAATCCAACAATCGAAGTAGTGTAATTGGGAAAGAAGTTTGGGAATTGTTTTATATTAATATAATTAACAGATTACTTTAAACGACTTAATAATGGTCTTCCTGAAAATGTTCTCTAGTCTTAAAATTCTTCAATATTTAAGAAAAAAGGAGGGACAATATTGTGACTACTGTGAAATTTGGAAAATGCTCGCGTTACTCCCTCTCTTCCCAGCAATGTTATCTGTCTCCCTCTCTCACCTTGTGCCCCTCTCTTTCCCTGTCTCCCGCTATCTCTATCTCTCCATCGCTCTCCCCCCTCTCTATCTTTTTCTCGCCACACTATTCTGTTCTCAAGTTTATGCAATGATAACTTATGATAACGTGTTTCAGAAAGATGAAGCAGCAATATGATGACCTTCACGAAATCTTAGAAAACGCCCCCTTCTCCCCTTTCATGCCCCTCCCTGTACTCACTGTGAGGCGGCGTCAGTGTCAGAGCCGATGACATGCCCGGAAACGGCAGCGGCGACGGCGGGTGTGGAGGCCCTTCGGGCAAATTAAAGTGACTTGGCAGGCTCATCGGCGAACTGGGCGTGAATTCTTTGCTCAAACGACTCATGCTCTCCTCCAGGCGTTCATGCGCAGACGGCGGTCCACTGGTCGGTGGTCCGCCAGGTCCTGGACCGAAGGGCATACCCGGCATGCCCATCTGTCCCAGCAAGCTATTCGCGTACGCATTGTGTTGCTGTTGCAGCTCACGTTGCTCACGCTGTTCGCGCTGCATCTGTTGATCGCGCTCGCGATTATGTTGCTGCGACACTGCCGCGGCTGCAGCTGCCGCTGCAAATGACAAATCCATTTGGTGTTCCATGTGCTGGAAGGGGTTTTCACCACTTGCGGCAGCGGCAGCAGCGGCCGCCGCTGCCGCATGCATCTGAGCCTCGAGCGCTTCAAGTTTGCATTGATTCTCCGTTGCGTTGTTGCAGTTGGAAGCGGAGCGCTCAAGTCGAAGATCGCGCAAGGAAGAGCCAGCAAGAGGATGCAAGCCGCTCGTCGAACTGGGTGACGTTGGATGAGGATCAGCCGCGGACGGTTTGTTTAAATGTCGAATGTCCTTGAGGGAGAGCAGAACTCGGTTGGTATTGTTGTTACTTAATTTGCTGTTATTGTTGTTGTTGTTCTTCAAGGGACTGCTCTCCGTCTCGGAGGCAGAGTGGTGTGCCGAGCGGTCGTGATCCTTTTTCGCGATACACAGATCCTCAGGGACGTCGGAGAGTCCCGATGTGGATTTGCGCCTCAGTGCGCTTGAGGCATTAATAAGCTCCTCAATATCTTCGCGTTCGTCTTGCTGATCGTCGTCGTCGTCGTACCCTTCTTGTTCTTCCTCCTCCCCTTGTTCCCCACCACTCGTGTGATCGTGATGAACTCGGTTCTGAAGCTCGCTTGGCAACGTTAGGCCGGGATTTTGTAAGTTTTCTGCGTTTTGCAGGCTGGTCGCGTCGTGATCGCAGAGAAGCTTCTCACTTTCATTTTGGTTTTCGCCGCTTTCGCTCGCCTCTTCCTCGTTGGGATCCGCGATCTCGCGCTTGATCACGACCGGCAAGGATTCTTGAGGCGGGGGCGGCGGTGGCGCTTCTCTTTGCGTTGCCCTTTCTGCTGTTGTCCCGGCTTCGGTCGGTGCGGGGCTCACTGACTTGGTAGTCAGCTCTTGCGGCAGCTCTCCGGATCGGCGTCGCGGTCGCGCCTGCTTGCGACGCGGCATTGGTGACGCGCATAAATCCCGGTGGGCATTCAATTCGTTGTGTGGCTCGTTGTCGGACATCAATTCGTTGTCTCGCTCAAACTCACGTTCGTGGTCGCGTTCGCGTTTGCGTTCTCGCTCGCGCCGTGCTGACGCACCGAAGAGTCGCGACGGCAGTATGATCTGCGAACCCGCGGTCACCATCGAAGGCGATTCTTCGTCGAAGCTCGAGCAGCGCTCCAGCTCCGATGCCATCAAGGAGGCGTCGATCGTGGCAAAGTCATCGGGTGACGCTGCCGGAGTCGGCGTGTGTTCCGGCACCGAACTCTCGACCAGACCGCGCACCTGCAGCGATTCGCCCGCCTGTATGAGCGTCTGCAGGCGCTCCTGCGGCACGCTGATCTCGCCGCGGTACATGAAGTCGACGATCGCCTGCACCACCCAGCCGCGGAAGTCCTTCAGCACGATCACCGGGTGCTTGCAGGGGGTTTCGGCGAAGACGCGCTGGAAGAAGGGCGAGCAGGCGGAGAGCACCATTTTGTGCGCTCGAATGCTGGTTTCAGCGCACACCAGCGTCACGTCGACCAGCGCTTTGGTCTGCAGCAGAGCGTCGAAGGAGCGCAGGATGTGGTTCTGGTGGTTGTTCCAGCGCAGGCTGTAGTGATCTTGGACAGCAGCAGCCGCAGCAGCAGCCGCAGCGGCAGCTGCAGCGGCGGAGGCGGCAGTGGGAGCGACATTCGCAGGCGACGAGGGCGCGACAGTCGACGCCGTGCTGTTGGCGTGCATCATCGGCGTTGCTGCCATCGTAGAAAGAGTTGGCAGGTGCGGGGGCGACAGATCGTGTGTCAGTGCCGTCGCGACGCCAGCGGTCTTCGCCCCGGCCGTTGTGGGCGTCGAGGTCGCCATCATCATCAGCATGTTCAGCGGCGGCGGAGTGGGAGGCGTTGTGGGGGGAGTAGTTGTCGACGGCGCAAATTTGCGTCTTTTAACTATTGGCTCGGAATCCTTTAACATTCAGACGCTTTTTGATGCCAAAAAGGAAAAGTTTAAGCTGTGGATGTGTCGCGGGGTAGACGTCTCGGTCTCGACGACCTCCGCGGGCTCTCAGCTGCGTGTTTTTGTGTTTCCTTACACTCGCCGCCGGGATCTGAAATGATATGAAAAGAAAGACAAACATGAGTATCTGCTGCGATGTCTTGTTTACAAAGGGGCAGCAGTCTTGTGTCGAAAGGGGCAGCGGGGAAAATCTTCGGAGATTTATATAGTGAGGATTTTTACGATTTCATCGTGCATTTGGTGCTGCGTGTGTTAATATGTTAATAAGTTGGCTCATATATCACGACGGCGTCTCGAGGAACCTTCGCTTGTTTTAAGGATTCTTTTATTTTTCTTTCCGGTCCCGGGTGGAGGAAGTCACGTGGTACGAACGACGCGCGATGCGTGTGCTACCGGCAATCACAGCTCTCGCTACGTGTTGTGCGGCGTATCCTGCGGGACGATGTGAGAACTGAGTAGCTGACAGCGGAGACTGCCGTCCTCGAGCTCAGCTGTATCCTGATGTGTGATAATAGCTGACGCATGCTTTTATCCGACTTTTTGTGCAGGCAATCTAATTAATTCGACGAGTTTATGCATGCGTGTGTGACTCGTTCAAACAGCGTTTAAAGGAATTAAAGGACGAGGCGCAGGCAGGTGTGGGAGGCAAATTGAAAAAGTTTCAAGGACTTGGCGATGTTGGGGAATATTTTAAATTTTCGAGTTAGAATGATGTTCGAGTGCCTTAGGCTTCCGTCAATATGAATGCAAAAAGAAGGAGTAAGTTATTGCCAACAATTATTCCGCATAAATCAAAGGTTTCCGGGGTTAGGAAAAAAAAACTGAGGTGGTATCTTTGGGGAAATATCAACGGCGAGAATAGCGTCGTTTGTCAGTCCCATTCTTTTCTCATAGAAACTACAAAGTGAAATTCTGCTATTTTTTTAAAAATTCTTCCACTCAAACGAATTTAATAATTGAAAAATTGATCTCAAGCAAATAAATTCCTACATTTCAGATTCGTATTAAACCGCCGTAGCTTCTTTCAAAAATACGAATTAATTAAAACCAAAGTGTTCTCCAGAAGCCTGTGAAAGCTGCGCACCTTCATACGTTTTGCGTGAATTCACACACTCGTGTGAACGTCTTGCATCCTTGCCAGCAAAGCACTGAAGAGGATCTCCAAAACAGCTAAGATAAACGTTTCCCCCTAAAAAGTATTCACGATTTTTATTCCCTCCTTTTATTTTTATTTGCAAAAAGTAAGCAAATAAATTAAAAGTAAGAAAAGCAACAAACTAATTGCAGAATCTTGCATTCTGTTGCGTGTGGCATGTGTAAAATGCGGTTGCAACTCACACTAAAACTGAGTTTCTCGCTTCTTTTTCTAGTGGAAAAAAAACACTTCTGAATTGCGTCTGCTGCGGAAAAACCAGCTGAAAAAACAGTAAATTACAAGGAGGTTTTTAGAAGGAGGTTTGAGTCGGCTGAAGAGGTAAACTTGGTTGACTTCATTAAAAGTGCTTCTTTTAGATTTACATACGGAGAAGGAAGAGACGATGATGAGGATGAGGAAAGTGCATCAGTAGCAATTAAGTAGACGAAAGGATTTAAAATGCCGAAGTGACTTAAATTTACTGAAGAGTTCTAATAATGAGCTACAAACACGTAACATTGTGAGGTGACGTAACTTTCATCGTAGAATAAATTCACCGCATTCGCCCGTTGATCGCATAAAGTCTATCGTACAAACAATTAAACGCGAAACAATTCGTCGCAAAAGCATTTTGCATTTTACTTTTTACTGCAGTACAATTCATCGCAGAATTGATTGAATTATCAAGAAATTCAACGCGCACAATTTATCCGAAAAACAAACAATCGCGAAAAAGTTCTTTGCAAAATCTATTCATTGCAAAGACTGTCATCGCAGAAGCAATTAATCGTGGAACGACAAATCGCAAAAGCAATTCATTCAGTTTATCGCAGAATTAATTCATCGCGAAATTCACCGCCATCACACAAATAATTTACGCGATTGCGTGGAATCGATTTGTATATATTAATCGCGGAAAAAATCTATCGCAAAAGTAATTCAGTAATTCAAAAAATCCCCTCATATTTACGAGTGCTTTTTGTTTTACTAAATGAAAAAAATATTATAGCATAAAAATCAAAATACTATTTCAGGGTTTTAATCCGCACCTTTCAGTATCGTTTATCACTGTTGTTGAGAAAATCCAGCGGAAGCTTTTATCCTGTTAGGCAATTTCATCCTTTTAACTTACTGAACTCCGAATCCCACATAAAAGTGCAATTTTTTGGTTTGGCTTCACTTTTGATTATTTTAAACTTTTTGCTTCGTTGCAGGTAAATATTGCACAGTATTTGGCTGTAAAGTGTTGGTGATTATTTTAAAATGTCCTTCTCATTTTCACTGCCTTTCATGTTCGCTGCACGATAATTCACACGAACTCTTTGGTTTTTCTAAATTTGCCAGGGCTTTCTAGAGTGAAATAAACGCGGAAATTATAAGTGTTTCTGAGGCTTTTTCACACATGTGTGCTCAATGCGAACGATGCAAGAGTTAGTTGTGAACTGTGAAGTCCTGGTGCACCAAGAATCTGCACTCCCAGTACAGCAGGTGCCACAGGTGCCACAGGCCGCGTACGTGTGTACATTAGGGACAGGAGGTCTTCCATATTAAGGTCAAATGGAAGGCCATGAAATACTCCAGAAACCCACCCACACACGTGAACAAAGGCCGTCCGATGCCTGGCTGCGAATGCATTTCATTTTCACCACATCATTCGAAATGCAACAACAACTGTGACAGCAACAGTGCTTTCATCGCACATGCAGTGCGGAGCAGGTAAGCGAGGAAAACACGGGAGGAGGTCCTTGCAATGGCGAGCAGGTATTCCTGCTCCCCGTGCACTTTCACACTCGACTTTAGCTGTCCTAACAAGTCGGTTTTTTTTGCGGAAAAGCTGAGTTATGGCCGCCATAAAAGCATGAAACCTGCTGTCATCAGCATGCGAGTTTGTTGGCAGGACCAAAAACATACGCGGCAAGTGCTGATCTTTCCCAGCGGTGGCTTCCTGGAACTTGTTTGGGAAATGTTTCCGTGAAAATAGTTAATGAAGGCGCGACCCTATAAACACACAACTGGTTGTAGGCTGGACCTCTACGAGAAAAAGGGTCTCGAGGGCTTCGTGTTGTTTGTCGTAATAAACAAGGGAATTTGTTGTCGTTCCATAAGTTGTTCTGTTCAACTTCGCAGAGTTCTTTCAAAGCTTTCAGGGAACAAAGGAAAAAGTGAAGGATTAATGAGACCGAATTGAAAAGCCCTTCGCGTATTTTATCATTTAGTCGGAGTTGATATAGCGGAATTTATAGCGGAAATCGAGCCCAACTTCGATAAGAAGCGAAACGATAGATTAAAAATTTTGAAATTTTCCCGACTTCGTTTACAAAATATTAAAAAACTCTCTTTTCCACACTTCGTTATTTAAACAAACTTTTTGTGTAGAATTTTTACACGAGTGTGGTCAACAAATTTTCACCAGTTTATCTTTATTGAACGGTTATTTTAAAAAATCTATTTCTGTTATTAAACTGTTATTAAACTGTTACAAATCATTTAATTTTTCTGTTTCTAATATTATTTTAATAATCTTAATTTTTGGCACTGACGAGCCGATTCGATGGTTTTTCACCGACTACAAGCGAGCTGCACTCAACATATGACGGCCAGCAATTCTCACAACAGCAACAATCAGTCTCAGCCCTCGTTATTTCCTCAGCACACCAAAGCATAAAATACATTTTTACTGACTTTTTCTTGCTAAAAAAGGACACCCGGAGAGTTATTTTCTCCTACCTATTTTTTGGCACAACGCTACGCAACGCAACGCAACGCAATATCACGTAACAATAAACGTCAACACATCACGCGTCGTCTCACCGATCGCACAACACCAACGCGGAGCTCAAGAAGTTCTTACGTACGGCTACTGCAAGCGCGTCTGCGATACGATTGCGATTGCGAGCCACTAACAACACGCACGTCTTCATTCGAATGTCCTCGCACGTATAATGAAAACATACAACATAAAATATTTGCATGCAAGTATCCTCCGCCGACACGATACACACGACACGTCGGGCGGCGTTGACGCGGGCGAAAGGATACAAAATTTCCAAAAGCGAAAACCGAACAACAACAACGACTACAGCGACTACCGAGAAGCAGGACGAACTACGTATAACGAATTCAATTCAATTCACTCAGAAAGGCGAAAACAGTTCTGAGCACGACGACGATGATGACGATGACGACGACGACGACGACGACGACGACGACGATGCCGACGCCGACGACGAGTGTGTGTTTGAGCTCGGCAGGAGCGAGCGACACAAAACGTAACCACGAAGCGACAGAGTGCTGGGCGAAGAGAGTACAACAACAACAACAACTACTACCAGAAGCAGAAACACAAGCAGGAGCAGCAGCAGCAGCAGCAGCAGCAGCGATAACGTCAACATGTGGGGCGCTCGAAAAAAGAGGACTTTAAAAACATCCCACCGACGCATGCCGCTGCAGCGCCCGTGGTTCCCGTTTGGCGGCGTGCTAACATGAGCGGACAGCGCCGGAGTGTATGCTGGAAAACAACAACAACAACCAGAACAACACAGCAGCAGAGACAGCAACAGAACTCGTGCCGGAAGCGTGGGGAGGCAGACGCTGTGTATCCTTTGCGCACGGGAACCCTGAAAACGCTGCCGCACACGGTAGGCACGCGTATAGCAGACGTTTGGGCAGAGCGAGCGCCACATCCTTTCGCAGCAGCAGTAGCAGCAGACTGAGCAGCGACCGCGACGCTTCAGCAGCAGCAGTGGCAGGATAATGATAAGGACGAGCACGGACGACGGCGATATTGGTGATGATGACGACGACGTGCGCAAAGCATGCGAGCTCACACGCTCACACAACTCTTCTATTCATATCACTCACTCATTTTGCATGCGCTCTCCTTCGCGCGCACTTCGTCGTCGTGTAGCACGAAAAGGTTATCGTTTGCTCTTTCGCACGCACGTGCAAGTATGCGATTCTGTACATGCGAGTATGTGGCACGTATGTTATGCTCTCTCACTCGCTCATCGCTCCCCTCTCTCTTTATCGCTCGCACGCATGCCGGCAGAAACGTGTGATGTTGCGTCTTTCTATCTGTTTCGTTCATACGTTGCGTTATTTGCCTCGCATCCAATCGTATATGTATACGAAAAACACACATACTCACGTCTGTAAAATTAACGGTACAGTGAAGCAATGCGTGGACGGCGTAGAGAGGGTCGGCGGATCGGAGAAATATTTTTCATGCCGCGTAGTGTGAGAGCAATTTCTGCTCTACATACGCTCTCTGCCTTCATGTACTTCATCTCTCTGTCTGTCATTTCGTCTTAGCTGTCAGTTTATGTGTTACGAATTTTCCCTCTCTGACGGGATGTAAAACTCCATAGAAATTTCCCACCTTCTTGTAGAGAAAAAAGTCATTTAGTCCACCCTCTGCTTGATGTGCGATTATTTATCTCGTATTCACTTCGGTACCCTAATTCATTCGGTACTCTTTTCTCCCGCAATTTTCTCCCAACAGTTTTCCACCGAGCTGGTTTCCTCTCGCGCGTTGTTATTGGAAAACCCTGTCCTCTCGTATACCTCCTCGTATATACTCACTCATATGTTGTACATGATTTTTCGCATATGTGTTCCTCTCACGTGCAAGTATACAGTTTTTCCCGCAGGATTTTCCCCAGAGTTCTTTTCTATTCGCTGTTCGTACCGACATTTTAGCAACTCCCTACATGTTTATTTTATTGCTATGGGTTTTTACTCCCTCACTCACATTACCGCTCTCTGTCTCGCTCTTGTTTTCACACACCTCCTTGGGTTTGATCATAATGTCATGTGTTGTGTCCGGCAGTCATCCCACACACGTTATATCCCTCCACTTTTCTGTTCTTCAGTTTCCCCAGCACTTAGGATATCCTTACTGTAAGTCGCATTCTTCTTTTTGCTGATCGGATTGGAAATACGACTGTTGGAATACATAAATACATAAATTTCTTGCAATAGGGAGTGTAAAACTGCCAACACGTTATAAATCCTTACACACGACTGTGCTTTTGTGAGGGAACCTGATGATATACGAGTATTTCACCTGAATGTCATCATGTCGAAAATTGCCGGGTTGTGTTTACCAGAGCGTTTTTACAAGAATAATGGAAATTATGAAATTGTATCGTATTAAATTAGCGTTAGAGTTTCCCAAGGCTGAAGGATAACCCAATAATTACAAAGGCTTGGTATTGTTTTTGGCATTGTAGTCTCTTTTAGATCCATTTTTCCCCACTCACTCCCGGTGTTCTTATTTACTCTATCGATTACAACCTTTCCCTTCTCTTTTTCCGATTTTCAAGTCTCTCTTAATAGTTTTCCATTCAAATTCATTCTAGTTGTTTTTGTCTGTTCAACGATGAGCCACACCTTTGTTTTCTTTTGACAATCATTTCTAATGTCTATTTCTCGTTCTTTGCATTTTACGTCTTAAGTTATTTCTCTCGAAACCAAATTTGTATTGCTGTTGGCTTTTCATTGTTGAAGTATGCAAATTTTTCTTCATTAGAGAATCAGTGGACTGAAAATTGCATCGGTGTATCAACTGACTTATCTTCAAATGATACGCGGCGAAATAACTTTTATGCATATCGACAATAACATTTGGAACGACTACGCTTTGGTTTCGGTGATATCATCCCATTTTCTCCATTTGTCCAAATTTTCTAAGGCAGGATAGGAAACGAGAACCTCTTGCTGAAGAACGGGAAACACGATTAGATAGAAAACGCTGGTTTAATTAAAGAATAGAGTTTTATTAAAGGATGTGATAGAAATGGTTTGCAGGATAGGATGATACCACGCAAGCATATATGGACGAAGTATTATAGAACCGGCTGAGATAGAAGTTGCAGTTGGAAAAATTGATAGGGAGTGAATAAGATGAAAACGGGTTCGGTTATGCCAAATATCGAAGAATAAGAAATATTATGGTTATGGTTATTTTATGGCCAGATTTGACAGAAAACTATTGAGAAATTAAGATAAAAGAAAACCAGAAATGTGAAAAATACTGATTTTCTCACAAAAGGACTTTCAGGATGGTAAACCAAGTACGAAAAAGCATTTTGAAGAGGTTTTACCCTTTGTGCTGGTAACACAATATTTTGAAAACGACAAATATTGTATTTGAACTGCGTATAAAAGTGATCGATAGCGATAAATTCAACATTCGGCACAAAGCAACACAAGAGTTCCGCCTCAACACCGTTCGTGATTGAAGGAGATGCACGTTACATTTAGATTATGCAAATCACGCTGCGCTTCATATGCAAATGAGGAACCGCACAACATTGCGTGCAAATAAAAAAGGACGCAAATAAAAAAGGATCTCCGCGAGCATGGAATCGGTGTGTTTTTTATAACCGTGATTGTGCTTGGCATGTGTGATCTACGTGACGCACCTCACTGATCGGGGATATCTGCGCGTTTGCAACAAAAACAACCACTAAAACTAAAGCTGAAACAACGAAACTACGGATGGCAATAAGAAAAAATCAGCATGTGCCGCATGCGTCAAAGGATGGCGCTAAAAATCGCATAAATTTAATTACTGGCTGTTTTTAGTCAACGTCACATGCATGTAGAAAAAAAGGATTCCGGCTTTTGCTAGCTGCAACTCGTTCCCTGCTGGCGGCAACCCTACCGCCGAACACTCATGCAAATCAGTTTTCACCGTCGTCTCCGATCAACCCCTCTCGTCGCTCTCTCCCCCCTCAGCCGCTCTCGACGCCACTTCCCGCAGCCGCTCCCACCAAAAGTTGAACAAACGCATTTGGTGAAAAGTTTAATTCATTTGCAGTCAGCTTCGTGTGTCGAGCACACAACAAAAACGAACTGAAAAAATCCTGTGCATGGCGTCCTTTTCACATCTCTGCTGCTCCTGCTGCACAGAGGTCACACTGCACCTCCTGTCGAGAGCAACGAAGAAAAGAGAGGCCAAACTCATTTTTACATTTGTGCCTGTTTTTCTTCTTACTGGAAATTGTTTTGGAAAATTTAGTCTTTTTTTAATTTTCTTTTTGACGCGTGCGCATTTTGCTTGATTTTTCATGAGAGCATAGAATTTTTCCAGGAGCACAGAAAAATACGTCTTCCACTCTCAATTATGAGTTCCAAATGAATTTCTCACAGGATTTTCATGTACAAACGTCGTCACTTGTGCATGTGTGTGTTATTTAAGAGGGAGTCCCTAGTGTTGTTGTTGTTGTTGTTGTTGTTGTTGTTGTTGTTGTTGTTGTTGTTGTTGTTGTTGTTGTTGCTTTAGCTGCTGTTGTGGAAAGCGACGGAAATTCACTGCGCGTAGATGGTGTAAATAAAGGGTTAAAATGCGTTTTCCGTCGGAAAATATCAAACTCAAGCTTTTTTCTTTATAAAAGATCGATTTCCCGAATGAATTGTTAATGTTTTTAAATTTGGATTGGATGGATTATTAATTTATTTATAAAATTATTAATTAAAACACAATTTAATAAAATTGAGTGAATGAATTTCTAACACAATATTTATACGTAATTTAGAACTGAAATTGTTACTTCTATTAAACCAAATAATTGCAGAAATGTGTCGGTATTTTTGGACAGCGGAAATAATTAAAAATAAAAATATTTATATTAGAATTAGAAGAGCTTCGTTAATCTTCTACAGGATAAAGAAAAAGAAACCCATGATCGACTCAAACATCGATTCAGGACGTGAAGGTTGAAATAAGCGAACCAATAATTTTTAATTGAGTCAAACTGGACCGACGTCGAAAAATAGTGTTGTTGTTTTGTCGTAAAATAAGGAATAAAACAGCTTTTCATGCTACCCATCAGGATATCAAAACAAAGTCCAGCCAAGGAACAGGATGCAAGAATCACAAGCAACGGCGGGCACAATTAAAAGCAGTGGCGGCCAACACAATGAAGGACCTCAGCAAAAAACACAACAACACATTGCACACCGAAGGAATCTTCAACCAAACTCACGCAGACGGGGAGAACAGAATTTTTAGGTTTAAACTTGGAAAAGAATAAAAATATAAACTGGGGAGAGGAAAGAAGATGTGAAGGCATTTTGAAGTGAAGAAGGAAGTTCGAGTGAGCGGGGAGGAGGTGGTGGTGGTGGTGGTGGTGGTTGGGAAGGCAAAGCGACAAAATAAGGAAATCAAGTGTTGAAAGGACGAACAACAGAGGCGGGCACGAGCAGTGGACGCCAGGCCGGCCGAAGCAACAGGAGGGTAGGAAGGCACCATGGAGAGGCAGCATTCGGAATGAGGGAGGGAGGGAGGGAGGGTGGGAGGGCACGAGATCCGTTCCAGCATTCGCCACAAAAAGCAGGCAGCGAAGACCGCATCGTAGCCGATGTAGAGGCGGTGGAGGCGACGGCCATCTAGACGATTGTTAGCCAGGTTTCGGCAGCGGCCGAGCTGAAAGGACACTAGTTATCAACACTCAAGAAGGTGGAGGGGTGGGTGGGTGTGAGGAGGCGTGCGAAACCAGAGGTGCACCGCAGCACGAGTAGAGCGGGAGAAAAAAGACGCACAAAGCGAAATAAAGAATGGAAAATCATTAGCAAGCAACTCAGCCAGTCAGCAACCAGCTGGACACTGAAAGCGGCGAAAACTTCACCACGCCAACATCAGTTTCGCATTGCACGCGCTTAAGGACGAAATGTTAGGCTGCAGGACAGTGAGAAGCTCCGCTGGAAATTAACTTTTTCGCAAAAGTATTAATAAAGTGCAAATAATTATTAAACTGCTAGTAAAGAAATGGAGATCGCGTGCTATCTGTTGTTCTGCAGACCACGAAGGACACTCAACGAATGCTTGGGTTGCCCGCAAGGAAACAGGAAGGAAAAAAGGCAAAACATATCCACAAAAACGGAAAAAGTGGTCATTTAGTGCACCCGTTGCTGTTCCTCGCGTTGTTGCTGTTGTTGTCAACGCAGTCCTCGTCTCGTCGCTCACTCGCATGGAATTCGTCGCCCTGCGGTGTCGCGTCGCGTCGTGTCTCTCGTCGCCGCTGCATGTGAGAAGGAAAAAAGATAAATCATGCTGACACCTACACGCGAAGTAGCAACACGTTACAAATACACAAACACCCACACACACACACACAGCAATACTCACGTCGTCCCTACGCCTCCTATTGGCGATTTTAACACACCGTGGCACGCATGTGTTTGTGTCCGTCCTCCGATATCCTGACTCGTAGTGTGGCTGGAATCATGTATCCTGGCATGAGTGTGCAATGTGACGTGTGTGCTGGTGAATGTGAACGTGAGCGTGTGTGTGTGTGTGCGTGGGTGTTGGCATTGGTGATGTCGGTGTGTGAATTTCATTTCTCTACAGTTTTTGCCTCGACGTAGGGATTTAAAATGTTAACAATATTGATGTGTGGTAACATTTTAATTATATTGCGTAAATAACTAAATTCCTCGACATCTCACTATGCAAAATTCCAAAGTTCCAACAGGTGTTGTGAAAATTGATTTCACTGCATTCAAAAGTGTATAAATATTTTCAAGAATACGTAAAAATACGAGAAATAAGTTGAAGTTTGAAGTTGAAGAAATGAGTCGTGTAGAGGAAGTCTTTCTCAATCCTTTGTCGCAATACATATCGAACATTTCTTTAAATTCTAATTTATCTTTTTCTGATTCTTGCGCTTTTACTAAATTATCTTGCTTCTAATTTTTACCTTGCTCCTGATTTAAACGTCCCTTTTTTCTTTAATTTTTCTACTTTTAATTAACGTTTTCCGGACTTCTAAGAAATGTAAAATATAAAAAAATTAAAAAATATTGGTATTCTCTCTTCCCGATCCCGGATGGAATTTCAGTGCAGACGCAAAAAACGAAAATGGAAAATTCTCAATGAAAATAAAAATAATGAAAAATTTTTTGTAGATGTTTTCTGAAAAGAAACCTCAGTGAGAGCAGAACACAAGAAGGACATTCACGTTTTTCATTAAAAGCCAGACTAAAAGGAATCTTAAATACATGCAAATATACGTATGTGTGTACGTGAATATGAAAAATCACACAGTCACACAAGGACTCAACTGCTCATTGCGAGTTTCCGTCCCGCGGTGCGAGGACGCAGTGAGTGTGAACCGTGTTTCGCTCTCAGCTGTTGTTACCAAATTAATTGAAATGGCACAAAAAGTAAGAAGGAACACCACCACCAACAACAACACGTCCAGACTGCATACAGCCAGAGGCCAACAGCCTACCGGCCATCCTCTCCGCACCTCTCGCGACGAGGGCAGTCGCCTCTCGCACCCACTACTCGCCACAACACAACTCCTTCCTCTCCTCTCTGGTAACCACACACACGCACACAAGCTTCTGAGAGAAGTTAAAGAAAAGCTTTTTCTTCGTTTTGTTCCTTTTTATTTTTCCGGCTTCTGCTCCTCCTTCCGCTTCTTCTTCCCCACTTCCATTATTCGTTGAGTTGTTATTTTCTTCCTCTCTTCTTTGTTCTACTTATTGTCTTCGCAGCTTGAATTTCATCTTAAGACAAATGGGCGGTACAGGACAACATCAACAGCAGCAACGACCACACGCACAAGGATAACCATGGTTTCCAACTTTAGCCAGGATACCAAAATTAAAGAAACAATGCGAGATGAGCGAGATGAAAGCATCCGGAGAAATTAATGTAAAAATTTTTGCAACAAAAATTAATGAAGAAGTGCGGCAGCAAGGGCAACAACAACACCAACAACCCCGAATGCTGTTCATAGCCGACGTAAGGACATTCAGGACCGAATGAGACGAAGAATAATTATCGCATATCCTGGCCGTTGCGAGGACCATTTATTTCCGCTGTTTTCTCGTTACAGGATTCCTTGCATTTCTTTTATTCTTTTTGGGAATTTTTTTCTTTTCTTGAATTTAATTTTAGTTATTTTCAACTGTCACTTTCGAACTGTCACTTGGCTCGAAAATAAAGATGGCATTTTTGTCCGCGTTCAAGGAATTTATTTGCTTCAGTTTTTTAAATTTCTTCTTCTCAACTCCTTCTTGACTTTTCACTTCTCTGAGTTCAGTTCAGCCAGCCGTATTTTTAATCAATCAACTCGAGCAGCAGGCGGGCGTTGAATCGCTATATATGTACCCGCTATATAGCTACCCAACGGCGGATAGACGGAGGTCCGCATCCTGGACACTAAGGTAAAGTTAAAATTATGTTTTCGGAAAACAATCCTTTTAGAATTCTGAGCTTCCTAGGATTTATTTTCTGTCGCTTTTGATTCAGGTGTTATGGAAGATCGAAATTTATAATCTTCATCTTAATAATCTCGATTTAAAGCGGATATCTTTAAGTGTAAAATCGTTTTTATGACGGAAATATAAAAGTATCATATGTTTGTATCTCGATGCGAATATCGCAGAAAATTCTGAATGCAGGAGAGTCCTGAGATGACAGAAACGAACGAAGGGCGTCACCCCTCGCCAACCTCAAACATTATAAGAATACACGATCGATGGATTATCAAGGATCGCCTGTTAAGATTAAGATTTGATAACATTGAAATCTGATCACAAGATATAAATGTCATGATCGTCAAGGACACCAAATAACTCTGTAGTTTACAGTATATTAGTGTCAGTAGATATCTAGAATCAAGAAGGACAGAGGAGTTTTATGCATTATGAAGCCTGGGAATTCTTTAGGACCCTTTTAGTCTTTTCGTATGTTTTCAAAATCTTTCCTTAGTCTAATGATTACTTTTTTATCGAATATTCTAAGTGGCAACCTGGGAATACTTAAACTCTTCCCCGATTTCCGATTTCCCGAAATCATCCTGCCTAAAAGTAAAAGTTTTCCTCAAACAAGAAGAGCCAGCCAATATTTTCATTATCTTCTCTCCTCCGAATGTTTTCGTCCAATTCCTCTCCGACTTAAGGACAGAAACCTTCATGTCGCGTAAAATTGCGCGCATGCTGCGACGCGTACGCGGTGCAGATTAGACTCGTGCACACTCTAAGATCAAACTCCCCATCTAGGAAAAGACTCACCATCCCTCCTCCCTCCCTGCACCCCATTACCGCCGCCCTACCCTTCAACAGTTGAGACCCGTCATTTCTGAGGAAGAAGAGTAAAAAAGAAGAAGACGCAGCAAGATTACCCTTTCCTCCTGGAGGGTTTCGGTCTGAGAGGGTTTTTCTACTCAGAGGGGCGCTCAATGACTGCCAACCAGGATACCGGACCACCTACCTCGACTCATAAAACCCTCCCCCAAGCAAACTTACCCAAGCACCCACCCATTCACTCACCCCCACCCCCACTCGCCTATCTTCTTCTTACGCCACGAAGACTTCAGGTTCCCAGTCATCGTGTTCCTTGTACACCGTTCTCGGAAAAAAGTTGCTCGTCGTCGCTGTCGTTGCCGTTGTCGCGGTCGTCTCTTTCTATCGCACTGTGTTTCTTCGTTGTGTGCGTGCGTGTGGAAAAACGTTAGCAGGAAAATCTTGTTGGCGAGAGTCTCCCCACACCTCCCCCTGAAAACACTCGCGTTTTTCACTTCCCCTGATATTCTTGTTGCTGTTGTAGTTGCTCTTGTTTCGCTCGTCGTCTTTTTCACGAGTTTTTCCACGAGTGGGGACATTTTTGTTGTTGGGAAATATTTTGTTGGTGGATTTGCTGTTGTCCTCCTTGTTTTTTGTACATTTTCTCTTGTTACATATGTAAATATTTTATATACTTCTTTTCAGTTGAGCGCTCACATATCCCGGCAGGAAATGCGGCAATGAATTAATTACATTTTTGCGATGTGAATTCGTAAATATGAAGTGCAATAGGAAACTTGTGGAAAGTATAGAATTATTTTTATACATTACCACGGAGTGACAATGCGAGTATTAAGGAAAATAAAAGGAGGAGAAGAAGCTCTAAATGAGGGACTGAAGCTAAAAGCTCGCGTCCAGTGAGAGCTTTTGGGAGCTCAAATCCACAGAGATGATATTTTTCAGATGTCTCAGTCAATTAAGTGGAATAAAACCGGAATGAAACACTACTAGCGATGTATTATTTATAAATATTGTATATACAGCTTTCGTGTTTAGCTTCAAATAATTTTGTAACCTCCTCGAACTTCTATTTCCTGCTGGGTTGGACCATTTTTGTATGCGTGCGTACCTGTGTGTGTGTGTGTGTGTGTGTGTATGTGTGTGGTATGTATCATCGCATATGTATGAAGGGGAGCTCATTTAAGTTATGTGAACATATCGCCGTCATCTCCGTCGCCGCTGTCACTGTCATCAACCGCGTCACGCATCCGCCTCACGTTCTGCAACCGTTGCACAGAATCGTTTATTTCTCAGCCACATGCGCGCTTCAGCGTAAAAAAGGACGACCCGCCACCACTCTGGAGCAGGATTGAGTGGAGATAAGAAAACTTTTTCGCAGCAGGTTGGCAGTTCAGAATTTCGAGGGATTCCGGGAACAGACGGAGGACTCCCGTGCTGAAGAGTCCCAAACAACCGCCCCACATCTCAGCCTCTGGTTTTTATTTATATACGAAACACGGCTTGCAGCTGGATGATGGGTGGGGCTGAGTGGGCGGCGGGTTGGGGGCACATGTTGGTTGTTGGATTCTAGAGGCACGCAGGGTAAAAATTCGCCCGCTGTTGTTGTTGTAGGGTCTCCTATATAGTAGGGTTATGTGTGCTCATTTCTCTTGTTGTTATTTGTTGGGTGGATGTTGTATTATATTGCTGTTGTTGTTGTTGTTGTTGTTGTTGCTTTAGTGTGCTGAGCCCATTATGTATCTTATATGGTTGGCTGTAGCTTCACATTGCCTCACACTTGCCGTCGTGTCTGTTTTCTTTTCCTTTTTCCGCCCATCTGCAGACGACCCCACTTTCCCCATTGTAGGTGTGGGAGGGTATATTTTGCTGTTGTTGTTGTTTCGCTCAACTAACAGTATATCGTTCGTATCGAGTAAGGCGACGAATCCGACGAATGTATGTACGCGTCATACACAATCCGAATGTATGATGAGATGTGTGTGCGTTTAGGGTGAGGGCAGATTTTCCGCTCTTCTTTCCACGTTTTTATTTTCATTTTCTGCAAAAATGGGCGGGTATAGCTTTTCATTCAGCGCAAATTTTGCACTGGGTTCTCAGACACACCGAATTGCTGTTGTTGTGTTCGCTTTTGTTGCCATTTGCCGTTTTCATTGCTCATATATGAATGGTAGGTTGGTACGTTAATTTGAAATCCTTTTGCTCATTGGATGTTTTTCTCATCGCGTCGGTTCTTAAAGAGGTGAGCGATTTTGTCGAGGGGATGGTGGTGGGACTATTGCTACGACCGATAGGGGGAGGGAGAGGGGGTGCTATACCAGAAGTGGATGTTTGTAGCTGAGACAGGAATTGCTTCACAAAATTCCACTAGAAACCCACGACATGAAAGGGTTGTGTTGTCAGCTTGTTCAGAACTGTAGGAGCTGATGTTGCATGTTGATGTTGTTGTTGTTGTTGTTGTACATATCCGTGTAGATCAAATGCGTCTCACGAGAGGACCGTAAAATCCTCTTAAGAATTAAGTCTGTCATGCTCGGCCAGTCTCTCGAAATATAAGATTCTGTTGAGGGATTCTTAAATATCTCACAAAATGTTTTTCAGGAAAAACGCTTAAAACCGGGTTAAGTGGGTAAATTTTAATCTTCTACATTTTACATTTTTCAAACGCAAAGTTCTACAGAAGTCTCATCGAAATCTAATAATTTTAATAATCGATAATGAAAACTTCTGTTTCCAATATAAAATTGTTTAATTGGGAATGTTTTAATTATGAATTAAAGTTACAGTCATCATTACACGCTAAATTCTGTTATTCTGGGAAGACCACACCATAAAAACTTAATTTTTCTTGCGCATTCAATGAAAAAGGTGGTCGCAACCTTAAATTTACAGAATGATACTCACCAAAACAAAAAGTGCCTTACTAACGCTTTATATGACCCAAAATTTGACACCTACATTAGGTAACTACAGCGATTTTTATTACTGCCGCATTATAATTGCTAACCGCAGTGCCCAGTCTCCCACAACACATGTTTCAAATGTCAAATATCAGTGCCGCCGAAATGTTACACATCAGAGCGGAGCGAAATGTTACTTGGTGTCTGTCTTGAGAATCACCGGTCGGTTTTAATGCTTAGCGGTTTCCTGATGAGGTCTTACTGCGTTTTCCCACGCTTCGATAATAAAACCAAAAACTACTTTCTGGCTACTTGGAAACTTTTAAATAGAAATTGTACAGCTTAGAAGACATGCATTCAATACTCTTTTCACATGAAATTAAAGTACTGAAAGATTTACGGAACAGGGAAGAAAGAGAAGAAAGAAGAGGTGCATGAGGGGAACCTATTTAAATATTTTCCCTCGTAGTCTCACCATGCCTTAATTAAAGCTTGCCTTTCGCTTGCTCTCATTAGATTTCTTGATAGTTTCTTTCTTCTGTGCCAAAAATCGATTTACCTTTCTGGTCATTCGCTCGCAAGCGTAACAAAAACAACAACCCCACCAACTTGCTCGCATTTGACCTTTAACGTCCGAGCACTGAAGAAATTCTACTTTTTTCTTGCAAGTGTTCAGATATGAAGGATTTGGGAAAGAAATGTTTTCTTGAAAGTTCCCTATCTGTGTCGTTGTGCGCTCTGGGAATTGCTTACGCAGATGTTATCATTTGTTACGCCTTTGCTATTTTTACTTAATTTCTCAGTGTGTCTTTTCGCTTTTGGGTGCTACTGAATGTCTTAGTTTTTCAATTAAGCGCCGCCCGTAACATTTTTCTTCGTGAGGGTTTTCGTGAGGTTGCATATTGTGACCTGATACGCAGGCTGCATGAGCTACGATAAACATTTTATGAGTCTTAATTACATATGAGGTGTTCTTTGGTTCTTATTTAAGACACCTCCGAATACTTAACAAGTTCCTCTCTTGTTAAGGTTAAATGGCATAAAAATTCAAGGAAAGACTTTTCGAGAAGTTCTACCCAGATGTTTTCCAGAATTCTTCAACTTCAGAATTATATTTTTTTTAAACGTATTTTCGTCTCTTGTTCTTTTATTAGACTGACATATGGGTACAATGTAAAAAATTGGCTTCTCAGTTCTGATTTTTGTTTTAAAAGATCGAGCATCTCTTGTTCTTTTATTAAACTTTTATCATTTTCATCCAGAACTTGGAATTCATGGACGTATATGCGCGAGAAAGCCAACACAAAGTTGAGTGTATGAGTACTCCTGCCTTCTGAGACTGACATATGGGTCAAATGTAAAAAATTGGCTTCTCAGTTCTGATTTTTGTTTTAGAAGATCGAGCATCTCTTGTTCTTTTATTAACCTTTTATCATTTTCATCCAGAACTTGGAATTCATAGACGTATATGCGCGAGAAAGCCAACACAAAGTATATGAGTACTCCTGCCTTCTGAGACTGACATATGGGTCAAATGTAAAAAATTGGCTTCTCAGTTCTGATTTTTGTTTTAAAAGATCGAGCATCTCTTGTTCTTTTATTAAACTTTTATCATTTTCATCCAGAACTTGGAATTCATGGACGTATATGCGCGAGAAAGCCAACACAAAGTTGAGTGTATGAGTACTCCTGCCTTCTGAGACTGACATATGGGTCAAATGTAAAAAATTGGCTTCTCAGTTCTGATTTTTGTTTTAAAAGATCGAGCATCTCTTGTTCTTTTATTAAACTCTTATCATTTTCATCCAGAACTTGGAATTCATGGACGTATATGCGCGAGAAAGCCAACACAAAGTTGAGTGTATGAGTACTCCTGCCTTCTGAGACTGACATATGGGTCAAATGTAAAAAATTGGCTTCTCAGTTCTGATTTTTGTTTTAAAAGATCGAGCATCTCTTGTTCTTTTATTAAACTTTTATCATTTTCATCCAGAACTTGGAATTCATGGACGTATATGCGCGAGAAAGCCAACACAAAGTTGAGTGTATGAGTACTCCTGCCTTCTGAGACTGACATATGGGTCAAATGTAAAAAATTGGCTTCTCGGTTCTGATTTTTGTTTTAAAAGATCGAGCATCTCTTGTTCTTTTATTAAACTTTTATCATTTTTATCCAGAACTTGGAATTCATGGACGTATATGCGCGAGAAAGCCAACACAAAGTTGAGTGTATGAGTACTCCTGCCTTCTGAGACTGACATATGGGTCAAATGTAAAAAATTGGCTTCTCAGTTCTGATTTTTGTTTTAAAAGATCGAGCATCTCTTGTTCTTTTATTAAACTTTTATCATTTTCATCCAGAACTTGGAATTCATGGACGTATATGCGCGAGAAAGCCAACACAAAGTTGAGTGTATGAGTACTCCTGCCTTCTGAGACTGACATATGGGTCAAATGTAAAAAATTAGCTTCTCAGTTCTGATTTTTGTTTTAAAAGATCGAGCATCTCTTGTTCTTTTATTAAACTTTTATCATTTTCATCCAGAACTTGGAATTCATGGACGTATATGCGCGAGAAAGCCAACACAAAGTTGAGTGTATGAGTACTCCTGCCTTCTGAGACTGACATATGGGTCAAATGTAAAAAATTGGCTTCTCAGTTCTGATTTTTGTTTTAAAAGATCGAGCATCTCTTGTTCTTTTATTAAACTTTTATCATTTTCATCCAGAACTTGGAATTCATGGACGTATATGCGCGAGAAAGCCAACACAAAGTTGAGTGTATGAGTACTCCTGCCTTCTGAGACTGACATATGGGTCAAATGTAAAAAATTGGCTTCTCGGTTCTGATTTTTGTTTTAAAAGATCGAGCATCTCTTGTTCTTTTATTAAACTTTTATCATTTTTATCCAGAACTTGGAATTCATGGACGTATATGCGCGAGAAAGCCAACACAAAGTTGAGTGTATGAGTACTCCTGCCTTCTGAGACTGACATATGGGTCAAATGTAAAAAATTGGCTTCTCAGTTCTGATTTTTGTTTTAAAAGATCGAGCATCTCTTGTTCTTTTATTAAACTTTTATCATTTTCATCCAGAACTTGGAATTCATGGACGTATATGCGCGAGAAAGCCAACACAAAGTTGAGTGTATGAGTACTCCTGCCTTCTGAGACTGACATATGGGTCAAATGTAAAAAATTGGCTTCTCAGTTCTGATTTTTGTTTTAAAAGATCGAGCATCTCTTGTTCTTTTATTAAACTTTTATCATTTTCATCCAGAACTTGGAATTCATGGACGTATATGCGCGAGAAAGCCAACACAAAGTTGAGTGTATGAGTACTCCTGCCTTCTGAGACTGACATATGGGTCAAATGTAAAAAATTGGCTTCTCAGTTCTGATTTTTGTTTTAAAAGATCGAGCATCTCTTGTTCTTTTATTAAACTTTTATCATTTTCATCCAGAACTTGGATTTCATGGACGTATATGCGCGAGAAAGCCAACACAAAGTTGAGTGTATGAGTACTCCTGCCTTCTGAGCCTGACATATGGGTCAAATGTAAAAAATTGGCTTCTCTGTTCTGATTTTTGTTTTAAAAGATCGAGCATCTCTTGTTCTTTTATTAAACTTTTATCATTTTCATCCAGAACTTGGAATTCATGCACGTATATGCGCGAAAAGCCAACACAAAGTTGAGTGTATGAGTACTCCTGCCTTCTGAGACTGACATATGGGTCAAATGTAAAAAATTGGCTTCTCAGTTCTGATTTTTGTTTTAAAAGATCGAGCATCTCTTGTTCTTTTGTTAAACTTTTATCATTTTCATCCAGAACTTGGAATTCATGGACGTATATGAGCGAGGAAGCCAACACAAAGTTGAGTGTATGAGTACTCCTGCCTTCTGAGACTGACATATGGGTCAAATGTAAAAAATTGGCTTCTCAGTTCTGATTTTTGTTTTAAAAGATCGAGCATCTCTTGTTCTTTTATTAAACTTTTATCATTTTCATCCCGAACTTGGAATTCATGGACGTATATGCGCGAGAAAGCCAACACAAAGTTGAGTGTATGAGTACTCCTGCCTTCTGAGACTGACATATGGGTCAAATGTAAAAAATTGGCTTCTCAGTTCTGATTTTTGTTTTAAAAGATCGAGCATCTCTTGTTCTTTTCTTAAACTTTTATCATTTTCATTCAGAACTTGGAATTCATGGACGTATATGCGCGAGAAAGCCAACACAAAGTTGAGTGTATGAGTACTCCTGTCTTCTGAGACTGACATATGGGTCAAATGTAAAAAATTGGCTTTTCAGTTCTGATTTTTGTTTTAAAAGATCGAGCATCTCTTGTTCTTTTGTTAAACTTTTATCATTTTCATCCATAACTTGGAATTCATGGACGTATATGCGCGAGAAAGCCAACACAAAGTTGAGTGTATGAGTACTCCTGCGTTCTGAGACTGATATATGGCTCAAATGTAAAAAATTGGCTTCTCAGTTCTGATTTTTGTTTTAAAAGATCGAGCATCTCTTGGTCTTTTATTAAACTTTTATCATTTTCATCCAGAACTTGGAATTCATGGACGTATATGAGCGAGAAAGCCAACACAAAGTTGAGTGTATGAGTACTCCTGCCTTCTGAGACTGACATATGGCTCAAATGTAAAAAATTGGCTTCTCAGTTCTGATTTTTGTTTTAAAAGATCGAGCATCTCTTGGTCTTTTATTAAACTTTTATCATTTTCATCCAGAAATTGGAATTCATGGACGTATATGAGCGAGGAAGCCAACACAAAGTAGAGTATATGAGTACTCCTGCCTTCTGAGACTGACATATGGGTCAAATGTAAAAAATTGGCTTCTCAGTTCTGATTTTTGTTTTAAAAGATCGAGCATCTCTTGTTCTTTTATTAAACTTTTATCATTTTCATCCAGAACTTGGAATTCATGGACGTATATGCGCGAGAAAGCCAACACAAAGTTGAGTGTATGAGTACTCCTGCCTTCTGAGACTGACATATGGGTCAAATGTAAAAAATTAGCTTCTCAGTTCTGATTTTTGTTTTAAAAGATCGAGCATCTCTTGTTCTTTTATTAAACTTTTATCATTTTCATCCAGAACTTGGAATTCATGGACGTATATGCGCGAGAAAGCCAACACAAAGTTGAGTGTATGAGTACTCCTGCCTTCTGAGACTGACATATGGGTCAAATGTAAAAAATTGGCTTCTCAGTTCTGATTTTTGTTTTAAAAGATCGAGCATCTCTTGTTCTTTTATTAAACTTTTATCATTTTCATCCAGAACTTGGAATTCATGGACGTATATGCGCGAGAAAGCCAACACAAAGTTGAGTGTATGAGTACTCCTGCCTTCTGAGACTGACATATGGGTCAAATGTAAAAAATTGGCTTCTCGGTTCTGATTTTTGTTTTAAAAAATCGAGCATCTCTTGTTCTTTTATTAAACTTTTATCATTTTTATCCAGAACTTGGAATTCATGGACGTATATGCGCGAGAAAGCCAACACAAAGTTGAGTGTATGAGTACTCCTGCCTTCTGAGACTGACATATGGGTCAAATGTAAAAAATTGGCTTCTCAGTTCTGATTTTTGTTTTAAAAGATCGAGCATCTCTTGTTCTTTTATTAAACTTTTATCATTTTCATCCAGAACTTGGAATTCATGGACGTATATGCGCGAGAAAGCCAACACAAAGTTGAGTGTATGAGTACTCCTGCCTTCTGAGACTGACATATGGGTCAAATGTAAAAAATTGGCTTCTCAGTTCTGATTTTTGTTTTAAAAGATCGAGCATCTCTTGTTCTTTTATTAAACTTTTATCATTTTCATCCAGAACTTGGAATTCATGGACGTATATGCGCGAGAAAGCCAACACAAAGTTGAGTGTATGAGTACTCCTGCCTTCTGAGACTGACATATGGGTCAAATGTAAAAAATTGGCTTCTCAGTTCTGATTTTTGTTTTAAAAGATCGAGCATCTCTTGTTCTTTTATTAAACTTTTATCATTTTCATCCAGAACTTGGATTTCATGGACGTATATGCGCGAGAAAGCCAACACAAAGTTGAGTGTATGAGTACTCCTGCCTTCTGAGCCTGACATATGGGTCAAATGTAAAAAATTGGCTTCTCTGTTCTGATTTTTGTTTTAAAAGATCGAGCATCTCTTGTTCTTTTATTAAACTTTTATCATTTTCATCCAGAACTTGGAATTCATGCACGTATATGCGCGAAAAGCCAACACAAAGTTGAGTGTATGAGTACTCCTGCCTTCTGAGACTGACATATGGGTCAAATGTAAAAAATTGGCTTCTCAGTTCTGATTTTTGTTTTAAAAGATCGAGCATCTCTTGTTCTTTTGTTAAACTTTTATCATTTTCATCCAGAACTTGGAATTCATGGACGTATATGAGCGAGGAAGCCAACACAAAGTTGAGTGTATGAGTACTCCTGCCTTCTGAGACTGACATATGGGTCAAATGTAAAAAATTGGCTTCTCAGTTCTGATTTTTGTTTTAAAAGATCGAGCATCTCTTGTTCTTTTATTAAACTTTTATCATTTTCATCCCGAACTTGGAATTCATGGACGTATATGCGCGAGAAAGCCAACACAAAGTTGAGTGTATGAGTACTCCTGCCTTCTGAGACTGACATATGGGTCAAATGTAAAAAATTGGCTTCTCAGTTCTGATTTTTGTTTTAAAAGATCGAGCATCTCTTGTTCTTTTCTTAAACTTTTATCATTTTCATTCAGAACTTGGAATTCATGGACGTATATGCGCGAGAAAGCCAACACAAAGTTGAGTGTATGAGTACTCCTGTCTTCTGAGACTGACATATGGGTCAAATGTAAAAAATTGGCTTTTCAGTTCTGATTTTTGTTTTAAAAGATCGAGCATCTCTTGTTCTTTTGTTAAACTTTTATCATTTTCATCCATAACTTGGAATTCATGGACGTATATGAGCGAGGAAGCCAACACAAAGTTGAGTGTATGAGTACTCCTGCCTTCTGAGACTGACATATGGCTCAAATGTAAAAAATTGGCTTCTCAGTTCTGATTTTTGTTTTAAAAGATCGAGCATCTCTTGTTCTTTTATTAAACTTTTATCATTTTCATCCAGAACTTGGAATTCATGGACGTATATGCGCGAGAAAGCCAACACAAAGTTGAGTGTATGAGTACTCCTGTCTTCTGAGACTGACATATGGGTCAAATGTAAAAAATTGGCTTTTCAGTTCTGATTTTTGTTTTAAAAGATCGAGCATCTCTTGTTCTTTTGTTAAACTTTTATCATTTTCATCCATAACTTGGAATTCATGGACGTATATGAGCGAGGAAGCCAACACAAAGTTGAGTGTATGAGTACTCCTGCCTTCTGAGACTGACATATGGGTCAAATGTAAAAAATTGGCTTCTCAGTTCTGATTTTTGTTTTAAAAGATCGAGCATCTCTTGTTCTTTTATTAAACTTTTATCATTTTCATCCAGAACTTGGAATTCATGGACGTATATGCGCGAGAAAGCCAACACAAAGTTGAGTGTAACTCCTGCCTTCTGAGACTGACATATGGGTCAAATGTAAAAAATTGGCTTCTCAGTTCTGATTTTTGTTTTAAAAGATCGAGCATCTCTTGTTCTTTTATTAAACTTTTATCATTTTCATCCAGAACTTGGAATTCATGGACGTATATGCGCGAGAAAGCCAACACAAAGTTGAGTGTAACTCCTGCCTTCTGAGACTGACATATGGGTCAAATGTAAAAAATTGGCTTCTCAGTTCTGATTTTTGTTTTAAAAGATCGAGCATCTCTTGTTCTTTTATTAAACTTTTATCATTTTCATCCAGAACTTGGAATTCATGGACGTATATGCGCGAGAAAGCCAACACAAAGTTGAGTGTATGAGTACTCCTGCCTTCTGAGACTGACATATGGGTCAAATGTAAAAAATTGGCTTCTCAGTTCTGATTTTTGTTTTAAAAGATCGAGCATCTCTTGTTCTTTTATTAAACTTTTATCATTTTCATCCAGAACTTGGAATTCATGGACGTATATGCGCGAGAAAGCCAACACAAAGTTGAGTGTAACTCCTGCCTTCTGAGACTGACATATGGGTCAAATGTAAAAAATTGGCTTCTCAGTTCTGATTTTTGTTTTAAAAGATCGAGCATCTCTTGTTCTTTTATTAAACTTTTATCATTTCCAGAACTTGGAATTCATGGACGTATATGCGCGAGAAAGCCAACACAAAGTTGAGTGTATGAGTACTCCTGCCTTCTGAGACTGACATATGGGTCAAATGTAAAAAATTGGCTTCTCAGTTCTGATTTTTGTTTTAAAAGATCGAGCATCTCTTGTTCTTTTCTTAAACTTTTATCATTTTCATTCAGAACTTGGAATTCATGGACGTATATGCGCGAGAAAGCCAACACAAAGTTGAGTGTATGAGTACTCCTGTCTTCTGAGACTGACATATGGGTCAAATGTAAAAAATTGGCTTTTCAGTTCTGATTTTTGTTTTAAAAGATCGAGCATCTCTTGTTCTTTTGTTAAACTTTTATCATTTTCATCCATAACTTGGAATTCATGGACGTATATGAGCGAGGAAGCCAACACTAAGTTGAGTGTATGAGTACTCCTGCCTTCTGAGACTGACATATGGGTCAAATGTAAAAAATTGGCTTCTCAGTTCTGATTTTTGTTTTAAAAGATCGAGCCTCTCTTGTTCTTTTATTAAACTTTTATCATTTTCATCCAGAACTTGGAATTCATGGACGTATATGCGCGAGAAAGCCAACACAAAGTTGAGTGTATGAGTACTCCTGCCTTCTGAGACTGACATATGGGTCAAATGTAAAAAATTGGCTTCTCGGTTCTGATTTTTGTTTTAAAAGATCGAGCATCTCTTGTTCTTTTGTTAAACTTTTATCATTTTCATCCAGAACTTGGAATTCATGGACGTATATGCGCGAGAAAGCCAACACAAAGTTGAGTGTATGAGTACTCCTGCCTTCTGAGACTGACATATGGGTCAAATGTAAAAAATTGGCTTCTCAGTTCTGATTTTTGTTTTAAAAGATCGAGCATCTCTTGTTCTTTTATTAAACTTTTATCATTTTCATCCAGAACTTGGAATTCATGGACGTATATGCGCGAGAAAGCCAACACAAAGTTGAGTGTATGAGTACTCCTGCCTTCTGAGACTGACATATGGGTCAAATGTAAAAAATTGGCTTCTCAGTTCTGATTTTTGTTTTAAAAGATCGAGCATCTCTTGTTCTTTTGTTAAACTTTTATCATTTTCATCCAGAACTTGGAATTCATGGACGTATATGAGCGAGGAAGCCAACACAAAGTTGAGTGTATGAGTACTCCTGCCTTCTGAGACTGGCATATGGGTCAAATGTAAAAAATTGGCTTCTCAGTTCTGATTTTTGTTTTAAAAGATCGAGCATCTCTTGTTCTTTTATTAAACTTTTATCATTTTCATCCAGAACTTGGAATTCATGGACGTATATGCGCGAGAAAGCCAACACAAAGTTGAGTGTATGAGTACTCCTGCCTTCTGAGACTGGCATATGGGTCAAATGTAAAAAATTGGCTTCTCAGTTCTGATTTTTGTTTTAAAAGATCGAGCATCTCTTGTTCTTTTGTTAAACTTTTATCATTTTCATCCAGAACTTGGAATTCATGGACGTATATGAGCGAGGAAGCCAACACAAAGTTGAGTGTATGAGTACTCCTGCCTTCTGAGACTGACATATGGGTCAAATGTAAAAAATTGGCTTCTCAGTTCTGATTTTTGTTTTAAAAGATCGAGCATCTCTTGTTCTTTTATTAAACTTTTATCATTTTCATCCAGAACTTGGAATTCATGGACGTATATGAGCGAGGAAGCCAACACAAAGTTGAGTGTATGAGTACTCCTGCCTTCTGAGACTGACATATGGGTCAAATGTAAAAAATTGGCTCCTCAGTTCTGATTTTTGTTTTAAAAGATCGAGCATCTCTTGTTCTTTTATTAAACTTTTATCATTTTCATCCAGAACTTGGAATTCATGGACGTATATGCGCGAGAAAGCCAACACAAAGTTGAGTGTATGAGTACTCCTGCCTTCTGAGACTGGCATATGGGTCAAATGTAAAAAATTGGCTTCTCAGTTCTGATTTTTGTTTTAAAAGATCGAGCATCTCTTGTTCTTTTATTAAACTTTTATCATTTTCATCCAGAACTTGGAATTCATGGACGTATATGCGCGAGAAAGCCAACATAAAGTTGAGTGTATGAGTACTCCTGCCTTCTGAGACTGACATATGGCTCAAATGTAAAAAATTGGCTTCTCGGTTCTGATTTTTGTTTTAAAAGATCGAGCATCTCTTGTTCTTTTATTAAACTTTTATCATTTTCATCCAGAACTTGGAATTCATGGACGTATATGCGCGAGAAAGCCAACACAAAGTTGAGTGTATGAGTACTCCTGCCTTCTGAGACTGACATATGGGTCAAATGTAAAAAATTGGCTTCTCAGTTCTGATTTTTGTTTTAAAAGATCGAGCATCTCTTGTTCTTTTATTAAACTTTTATCATTTTCATCCAGAACTTGGAATTCATGGACGTATATGCGCGAGAAAGCCAACACAAAGTTGAGTGTATGAGTACTCCTGCCTTCTGAGACTGACATATGGGTCAAATGTAAAAAATTGGCTTCTCGGTTCTGATTTTTGTTTTAAAAGATCGAGCATCTCTTGTTCTTTTGTTAAACTTTTATCATTTTCATCCAGAACTTGGAATTCATGGACGTATATGCGCGAGAAAGCCAACACAAAGTTGAGTGTATGAGTACTCCTGCCTTCTGAGACTGACATATGGGTCAAATGTAAAAAATTGGCTTCTCAGTTCTGATTTTTGTTTTAAAAGATCGAGCATCTCTTGTTCTTTTATTAAACTTTTATCATTTTCATCCAGAACTTGGAATTCATGCACGTATATGCGCGAAAAGCCAACACAAAGTTGAGTGTATGAGTACTCCTGCCTTCTGAGACTGACATATGGGTCAAATGTAAAAAATTGGCTTTTCAGTTCTGATTTTTGTTTTAAAAGATCGAGCATCTCTTGTTCTTTTATTAAACTTTTATCATTTTCATCCAGAACTTGGAATTCATGGACGTATATGCGCGAGAAAGCCAACACAAAGTTGAGTGTATGAGTACTCCTGCCTTCTGAGACTGACATATGGGTCAAATGTAAAAAATTGGCTTCTCAGTTCTGATTTTTGTTTTAAAAGATCGAGCATCTCTTGTTCTTTTATTAAACTTTTATCATTTTCATCCAGAACTTGGAATTCATGGACGTATATGCGCGAGAAAGCCAACACAAAGTTGAGTGTATGAGTACTCCTGCCTTCTGAGACTGACATATGGCTCAAATGTAAAAAATTGGCTTCTCAGTTCTGATTTTTGTTTTAAAAGATCGAGCATCTCTTGTTCTTTTATTAAACTTTTATCATTTTCATCCAGAACTTGGAATTCATGGACGTATATGCGCGAGAAAGCCAACACAAAGTTGAGTGTATGAGTACTCCTGTCTTCTGAGACTGACATATGGGTCAAATGTAAAAAATTGGCTTTTCAGTTCTGATTTTTGTTTTAAAAGATCGAGCATCTCTTGTTCTTTTGTTAAACTTTTATCATTTTCATCCATAACTTGGAATTCATGGACGTATATGAGCGAGGAAGCCAACACTAAGTTGAGTGTATGAGTACTCCTGCCTTCTGAGACTGACATATGGGTCAAATGTAAAAAATTGGCTTCTCAGTTCTGATTTTTGTTTTAAAAGATCGAGCATCTCTTGTTCTTTTATTAAACTTTTATCATTTTCATCCAGAACTTGGAATTCATGGACGTATATGCGCGAGAAAGCCAACACAAAGTTGAGTGTATGAGTACTCCTGTCTTCTGAGACTGACATATGGGTCAAATGTAAAAAATTGGCTTCTCAGTTCTGATTTTTGTTTTAAAAGATCGAGCATCTCTTGTTCTTTTCTTAAACTTTTATCATTTTCATTCAGAACTTGGAATTCATGGACGTATATGCGCGAGAAAGCCAACACAAAGTTGAGTGTATGAGTACTCCTGTCTTCTGAGACTGACATATGGGTCAAATGTAAAAAATTGGCTTTTCAGTTCTGATTTTTGTTTTAAAAGATCGAGCATCTCTTGTTCTTTTGTTAAACTTTTATCATTTTCATCCATAACTTGGAATTCATGGACGTATATGAGCGAGGAAGCCAACACTAAGTTGAGTGTATGAGTACTCCTGCCTTCTGAGACTGACATATGGGTCAAATGTAAAAAATTGGCTTCTCAGTTCTGATTTTTGTTTTAAAAGATCGAGCATCTCTTGTTCTTTTCATTAAACTTTTATCATTTTCATCCAGAACTTGGAATTCATGCACGTATATGCGCGAAAAGCCAACACAAAGTTGAGTGTATGAGTACTCCTGCCTTCTGAGACTGACATATGGGTCAAATGTAAAAAATTGGCTTTTCAGTTCTGATTTTTGTTTTAAAAGATCGAGCATCTCTTGTTCTTTTGTTAAACTTTTATCATTTTCATCCAGAACTTGGAATTCATGGACGTATATGAGCGAGGAAGCCAACACAAAGTTGAGTGTATGAGTACTCCTGCCTTCTGAGACTGGCATATGGGTCAAATGTAAAAAATTGGCTCCTCAGTTCTGATTTTTGTTTTAAAAGATCGAGCATCTCTTGTTCTTTTATTAAACTTTTATCATTTTCATCCAGAACTTGGAATTCATGGACGTATATGCGCGAGAAAGCCAACACAAAGTTGAGTGTATGAGTACTCCTGCCTTCTGAGACTGGCATATGGGTCAAATGTAAAAAATTGGCTTCTCAGTTCTGATTTTTGTTTTAAAAGATCGAGCATCTCTTGTTCTTTTCTTAAACTTTTATCATTTTCATTCAGAACTTGGAATTCATGGACGTATATGCGCGAGAAAGCCAACACAAAGTTGAGTGTATGAGTACTCCTGTCTTCTGAGACTGACATATGGGTCAAATGTAAAAAATTGGCTTTTCAGTTCTGATTTTTGTTTTAAAAGATCGAGCATCTCTTGTTCTTTTGTTAAACTTTTATCATTTTCATCCATAACTTGGAATTCATGGACGTATATGAGCGAGGAAGCCAACACTAAGTTGAGTGTATGAGTACTCCTGCCTTCTGAGACTGACATATGGGTCAAATGTAAAAAATTGGCTTCTCAGTTCTGATTTTTGTTTTAAAAGATCGAGCATCTCTTGTTCTTTTATTAAACTTTTATCATTTTCATCCAGAACTTGGAATTCATGGACGTATATGCGCGAGAAAGCCAACACAAAGTTGAGTGTATGAGTACTCCTGCCTTCTGAGGCTGACATATGGGTCAAATGTAAAAAATTGGCTTCTCAGTTCTGATTTTTGTTTTAAAAGATCGAGCATCTCTTGTTCTTTTCTTAAACTTTTATCATTTTCATTCAGAACTTGGAATTCATGGACGTATATGCGCGAGAAAGCCAACACAAAGTTGAGTGTATGAGTACTCCTGTCTTCTGAGACTGACATATGGGTCAAATGTAAAAAATTGGCTTTTCAGTTCTGATTTTTGTTTTAAAAGATCGAGCATCTCTTGTTCTTTTGTTAAACTTTTATCATTTTCATCCATAACTTGGAATTCATGGACGTATATGAGCGAGGAAGCCAACACAAAGTTGAGTGTATGAGTACTCCTGCCTTCTGAGACTGGCATATGGGTCAAATGTAAAAAATTGGCTCCTCAGTTCTGATTTTTGTTTTAAAAGATCGAGCATCTCTTGTTCTTTTATTAAACTTTTATCATTTTCATCCAGAACTTGGAATTCATGGACGTATATGCGCGAGAAAGCCAACACAAAGTTGAGTGTATGAGTACTCCTGCCTTCTGAGACTGGCATATGGGTCAAATGTAAAAAATTGGCTTCTCAGTTCTGATTTTTGTTTTAAAAGATCGAGCATCTCTTGTTCTTTTATTAAACTTTTATCATTTTCATCCAGAACTTGGAATTCATGGACGTATATGCGCGAGAAAGCCAACACAAAGTTGAGTGTATGAGTACTCCTGCCTTCTGAGACTGACATATGGCTCAAATGTAAAAAATTGGCTTCTCGGTTCTGATTTTTGTTTTAAAAGATCGAGCATCTCTTGTTCTTTTATTAAACTTTTATCATTTTCATCCAGAACTTGGAATTCATGGACGTATATGCGCGAGAAAGCCAACACAAAGTTGAGTGTATGAGTACTCCTGCCTTCTGAGACTGACATATGGGTCAAATGTAAAAAATTGGCTTCTCAGTTCTGATTTTTGTTTTAAAAGATCGAGCATCTCTTGTTCCTTTATTAAACTTTTATCATTTTCATCCAGAACTTGGAATTCATGGACGTATATGCGCGAGAAAGCCAACACAAAGTTGAGTGTATGAGTACTCCTGCCTTCTGAGACTGACATATGGGTCAAATGTAAAAAATTGGCTTCTCGGTTCTGATTTTTGTTTTAAAAGATCGAGCATCTCTTGTTCTTTTGTTAAACTTTTATCATTTTCATCCAGAACTTGGAATTCATGGACGTATATGCGCGAGAAAGCCAACACAAAGTTGAGTGTATGAGCACTCCTGCCTTCTGAGACTGACATATGGGTCAAATGTAAAAAATTGGCTTCTCAGTTCTGATTTTTGTTTTAAAAGATCGAGCATCTCTTGTTCTTTTATTAAACTTTTATCATTTTCATCCAGAACTTGGAATTCATGCACGTATATGCGCGAAAAGCCAACACAAAGTTGAGTGTATGAGTACTCCTGCCTTCTGAGACTGACATATGGGTCAAATGTAAAAAAATTGGCTTTTCAGTTCTGATTTTTGTTTTAAAAGATCGAGCATCTCTTGTTCTTTTATTAAACTTTTATCATTTTCATCCAGAACTTGGAATTCATGGACGTATATGCGCGAGAAAGCCAACACAAAGTTGAGTGTATGAGTACTCCTGCCTTCTGAGACTGACATATGGGTCAAATGTAAAAAATTGGCTTCTCAGTTCTGATTTTTGTTTTAAAAGATCGAGCATCTCTTGTTCTTTTATTAAACTTTTATCATTTTCATCCAGAACTTGGAATTCATGCACGTATATGCGCGAAAAGCCAACACAAAGTTGAGTGTATGAGTACTCCTGCCTTCTGAGACTGACATATGGGTCAAATGTAAAAAATTGGCTTTTCAGTTCTGATTTTTGTTTTAAAAGATCGAGCATCTCTTGTTCTTTTATTAAACTTTTATCATTTTCATCCAGAACTTGGAATTCATGGACGTATATGCGCGAGAAAGCCAACACAAAGTTGAGTGTATGAGCACTCCTGCCTTCTGAGACTGACATATGGGTCAAATGTAAAAAATTGGCTTCTCGGTTCTGATTTTTGTTTTAAAAGATCGAGCATCTCTTGTTCTTTTGTTAAACTTTTATCATTTTCATCCAGAACTTGGAATTCATGGACGTATATGCGCGAGAAAGCCAACACAAAGTTGAGTGTATGAGTACTCCTGCCTTCTGAGACTGGCATATGGGTCAAATGTAAAAAATTGGCTTCTCAGTTCTGATTTTTGTTTTAAAAGATCGAGCATCTCTTGTTCTTTTATTAAACTTTTATCATTTTCATCCAGAACTTGGAATTCATGGACGTATATGCGCGAGAAAGCCAACACAAAGTTGAGTGTATGAGCACTCCTGCCTTCTGAGACTGACATATGGGTCAAATGTAAAAAATTGGCTTCTCAGTTCTGATTTTTGTTTTAAAAGATCGAGCATCTCTTGTTCTTTTATTAAACTTTTATCATTTTCATCCAGAACTTGGAATTCATGGACGTATATGCGCGAGAAAGCCAACACAAAGTTGAGTGTATGAGTACTCCTGCCTTCTGAGACTGACATATGGGTCAAATGTAAAAAATAAATGATTTATCATTTTCATCCAGAACTTGGAATTCATGGACGTATATGCGCGAGAAAGCCAACACAAAGTTGAGTGTATGAGTACTCCTGCCTTCTGAGACTGACATATGGGTCAAATGTAAAAAATTGGCTTCTCAGTTCTGATTTTTGTTTTAAAAGATCGAGCATCTCTTGTTCTTTTATTAAACTTTTATCATTTTCATCCAGAACTTGGAATTCATGCACGTATATGCGCGAAAAGCCAACACAAAGTTGAGTGTATGAGTACTCCTGCCTTCTGAGACTGACATATGGGTCAAATGTAAAAAATTGGCTTTTCAGTTCTGATTTTTGTTTTAAAAGATCGAGCATCTCTTGTTCTTTTATTAAACTTTTATCATTTTCATCCAGAACTTGGAATTCATGGACGTATATGCGCGAGAAAGCCAACACAAAGTTGAGTGTATGAGCACTCCTGCCTTCTGAGACTGACATATGGGTCAAATGTAAAAAATTGGCTTCTCGGTTCTGATTTTTGTTTTAAAAGATCGAGCATCTCTTGTTCTTTTGTTAAACTTTTATCATTTTCATCCAGAACTTGGAATTCATGGACGTATATGCGCGAGAAAGCCAACACAAAGTTGAGTGTATGAGTACTCCTGCCTTCTGAGACTGGCATATGGGTCAAATGTAAAAAATTGGCTTCTCAGTTCTGATTTTTGTTTTAAAAGATCGAGCATCTCTTGTTCTTTTATTAAACTTTTATCATTTTCATCCAGAACTTGGAATTCATGGACGTATATGCGCGAGAAAGCCAACACAAAGTTGAGTGTATGAGCACTCCTGCCTTCTGAGACTGACATATGGGTCAAATGTAAAAAATTGGCTTCTCAGTTCTGATTTTTGTTTTAAAAGATCGAGCATCTCTTGTTCTTTTATTAAACTTTTATCATTTTCATCCAGAACTTGGAATTCATGGACGTATATGCGCGAGAAAGCCAACACAAAGTTGAGTGTATGAGTACTCCTGCCTTCTGAGACTGACATATGGCTCAAATGTAAAAAATTGGCTTCTCAGTTCTGATTTTTGTTTTAAAAGATCGAGCATCTCTTGTTCTTTTATTAAACTTTTATCATTTTCATCCAGAACTTGGAATTCATGGACGTATATGCGCGAGAAAGCCAACACAAAGTTGAGTGTATGAGTACTCCTGCCTTCTGAGACTGGCATATGGGTCAAATGTAAAAAATTGGCTTCTCAGTTCTGATTTTTGTTTTAAAAGATCGAGCATCTCTTGCTCTTTTATTAAACTTTTATCATTTTCATCCAGAACTTGGAATTCATGGACGTATATGCGCGAGAAAGCCAACACAAAGTTGAGTGTATGAGTACTCCTGCCTTCTGAGACTGACATATGGGTCAAATGTAAAAAATAAATGATTTATCATTTTCATCCAGAACTTGGAATTCATGGACGTATATGCGCGAGAAAGCCAACACAAAGTTGAGTGTATGAGTACTCCTGCCTTCTGAGACTGACATATGGGTCAAATGTAAAAAATTGGCTTCTCAGTTCTGATTTTTGTTTTAAAAGATCGAGCATCTCTTGTTCTTTTATTAAACTTTTATCATTTTCATCCAGAACTTGGAATTCATGGACGTATATGCGCGAGAAAGCCAACACAAAGTTGAGTGTATGAGTACTCCTGCCTTCTGAGACTGACATATGGGTCAAATGTAAAAAATAAATGATTTATCATTTTCATCCAGAACTTGGAATTCATGGACGTATATGCGCGAGAAAGCCAACACAAAGTTGAGTGTATGAGTACTCCTGCCTTCTGAGACTGACATATGGGTCAAATGTAAAAAATTGGCTTTTCAGTTCTGATTTTTGTTTTAAAAGATCGAGCATCTCTTGTTCTTTTATTAAACTTTTATCATTTTCATCCAGAACTTGGAATTCATGGACGTATATGAGCGAGGAAGCCAACACAAAGTTGAGTGAGTGCCCACCTTTGGGTCAAATGTAAAAAATTGTCTTCTCGGTTCTAATTTTTGTTTCGATGAGTGAGTAATCGTTGATGGATGAGTAACGCAATAAAAATAGTGGCATTCAGAATAAATCTGCAGATAAACAGAGCCAATTGTGAAAATTGGCCGCGGTACCCTTTGTGGAAAACCATTAAACAATGAAATCAGCCGCCTTGAAGTCTCGATTGGTGCCAAGGATTGATCGAATCAAGAATCTAATGGATGGATGCATTCAGAGTGGAAACATTGCAATAGTATTTGAAATCGAAAACAATCGATATTTTTATGAATGCAAAATAGACGCACGTGCAATAAAATTATTTTCAAATCAAGATAATCAAAGAAGATGAGGATGGAGTTAAGAACTCACGACACAAGAATTAATGGCAAAATAATATTAAATGTGTTGAAGAAGAGAAAAATGCAATGTTAATTTGTATGGTCTGCCTTAAAATAAACCTTTATTGTTGCTGTAATTCTTCTTAAATTTAAGAGGCGTAAAAATAATTTTCTCCTTTTCACTTTATTTTATTATGAAGCCCCATCCAGTTCTTTTTCTTTAATTATTTACTTTATTTTATATTTTCAAGCGAAAACGAAGGAAATTTTCTGTACAGTTTTTTTATCATATTTGATCTCGCACCACATAAATACCATCAACCACACCAACGATGATAACAACAATAAAACGGTGCTTTTATGCCTGTAATTGCGACATATAATCAATTGTATGCAGCAGGAAAATGCTTTACAAATCAACTAAATGCTTGCGGCTTCTAACATTTGCTTAAAATCGCACAAACCAGCGATGGTTGTTGCAACAGTTGCTGTTGGTAGCAGCAACGTCGCATCACACAACAGCAACTGCAACTGCACTGCCACTTGCTTGCAACATGAAGAGATCGTAGAATACAGGGACCGATTTGTACCTCTGGCTGAAAGGATGCCCACCGCCAGTGGCAGACCCACGCGGGGCTGCCTTGGAGGGCTTCAACGACCCCCTTCACGCAACCCCTGGCTTGCCAGTGAGTCGTACGGTGTCTGCAACGATTCGATTGTTTATTCGTTGTTGTTGTGGCTTTCTGGTGCGGCTTTTATTGCATATTGTTTCTCAACGCTGACCTTAAGATGTTTCCTACCCGCAGGCAACATGTTGCATATGCATTCGCGATTTTCTCTCATTTTTTAAGCCGACTTTCAATTCACATTCACTTCATTTCGTTGATTCAATACTTGCGCACACTATTTTTAAGGCGCGTTCTTCATATGAGGCACATTTTTTGTCTCAATTTTCGTTTTTCTTATTTCTGTACAGCAAAGGAAAGTTTTTCGAGGCTTTGCTGTTACTTTTTATTTGAGTTGCACTCTGACTACAATTATTTGCGGTTTTAACACTTCTTATTGCTCAATTGCCCGCTTTTTCCCGCACCCTTCTTCCAATTTATTAAAATCGTTCCTCGTTTCTGTTCCTCTTCTTTTTTCTCCTCTTCAGGTTTCTGTCTCTGAGTTACTAGATTTCTAATGCAGGCGTTTGAACTCGTGTCATGTGATGTACGGCGTACCATGTGGTTTAGTGATCAAGTTGTTACTTTAGTGTTCTTTTAAATTGAAACCGGGGTTTTTGCTTCTTATTACAGCGAATTGCTGGTTTTATCACTTAAAAATGACAATGTTCAAGAAATGAAATTTTGTACGAAAGCAGTTGGTAACTTCAACCTCTGTAAGAAGAAAACCGTTGATAGGATTTTGAAAAAAAATCTAAAGCATCGTAAATTTGTGGTCGCTAAGCTCAAAAATAATATCTGATTTACTGCAAATTCCATGGATTATCCTACACAGAATGGTTTTCTCACAATATATATTTTTAAGGGATTTTTCACTTTAAAAAAATCGAAGCCGCTCATATTTGGAATTAATATTAATTTTCCCGTAACTAAAAGGCATAATAATTTCTCACTTACGTTTTTATTTTATTTTCTACTTTTATAGGTTTCTAGACATAATGGTCAACACATTTTCACATATCCCTGGATATAAGAATGGTGTAGATTTCTGAGCACCTCCGTGATAAAAGAAGTAACGTTTACACTAACCAGCACATGAAGGAAAGGAGTATTAAGAAGTTAATATAAGAGAACTGATGGCCTCCAGGATGGTTCAACAACATCTTAGCAGTCAGCAAGAAATCGATGAGAAATTAACCAAATGCATTTAAGATATACAGGGATATGAAAAGGAAAAGAGGAAAGTAATGTTTTACAAACAGTACTGAGAACTTAATTCAGGTGTCGGCTCACTAACAGCAACAACAACAAAAAATAACTACCTTTATTCTTGTATTAAAATATGGAATGGCGAAAAATTCCGGCGGCATTGGAAATCCTTAGAGTCCTCACAACAAACTGGGCGAAATTAAGTTGTCCAGCTGATCAATCAACAAAATATAAATCACTAGCATGTTTCAGGAGCTCAAATAACTACGGATTAATATAAAATACAACAGCAGCAACAACGACAACTTTCGAACGCACAAATACCTCGTGGCGCCAGAAGTGGCTCAGACAAACGTGACATACAGCCTCCTACCTAACGTACTACATTCATATCCTTGAGCAGCAGCTACTAGCAACACTTGCTAGCCGGCAGCAATGTAATCACGAGCTCGTTTGCGGAATCATCTACCCGAAATACCTCCTGCCATTCAAGTAATACTACCGACATTCAGAACACGAACTTATTCGACCGCATCATTTGCAACACATCACATCGCTTGTCATCAAAGGCGTGTCGTATCCTCATCCTCACAGTCATCCTCTTCCCAAATCCCAACAGCAGCCGTCGTCTCCCAATCCCAACAGCAGCATTCATCATCGACGCTATCATAATTTCGCCTCCGCCTCTGTCCAGACGCACATAATATTGATCTCGCCTAATTTTCTGGATGAGCCGCAGGCCTTTCCTGTAACGTCGTCCCGAAATAATTCCTCTATCCGTGCATACGGCCGTCCAACTTTGGCCTAATTTTGAGTCAGTGATTCTCAGCTGCGGTCAGTCCAAGTGTTGGATTATCTGGCAGCCACTTTTGCTCGGCCTTCCTACCTGCCCACCTACCGTCCTGCCTCTTGTCTAGTGGGTGTGTTCGTTGTTTACAGACGATGACTATCGTGGGCTTGTCTCTCTGCCAGTCCGTCCGTTTGTTTATCTGATTTTCGTCTTCTGTTCCATTTATATCTCTCTCTTTGCTAATGTTTATTTGATTTTCATCTTTGCTGTAATCATCGAGTACCTCCGTAGCGCCGGTTAAGACGGTGTTTACGCTGTTTAAGCCAACGCTGGTCTCTGCGCCAGGACAGATAATCCTTTATTAGCAGTCGGCAGTCACAAGTCTAGACAATGCTAATTCTTGATTGCATTTTGGGCGAAATTTTAAGGTCGAACTTAGGATTATTTTTTGGAAGTTGAAAGAGAGAGAAAGATGATTATGCAATGAAGATATACGTAGAAGGAAAATACATTTCTGCGATTAAATATATCAAGCAAAATATATATCAAATAGTTCTAAAACTTTAAAGTAAGACAAAAATACCTAAGTTTGAAAACTTAAAACTTTTTCGAATTTCTGCGTCCTTACACGTGAAGCAGATGCTTCCATCAGGAGCTCCTCAGCTCTTACAAGCTTTTTAGTCTTTTAAAATGAGAAGGTCTTTTAAAATAAGAATTCGTTTGAAGTAAGAAAAACTAACATGAAAACATTTACACTTGTCAAATTTGGCGTGGAAAATCAGAAGCTTTGGAAAGGAAAAAAGCTCACCTTGCTGGATTGCGAGGAATATTGAACTTGGCTGCGATGGTGACCTTGTCTCCTACCAAGGGTTGTCCTCCGATTAAGTAAAATGCTTTTGTGATGCTGATGATGACTGAATTGTTAGCGATTGTTAAGACTCATTTAAACCAGTTGCATGTGGTACCAGTGGTAGCAACAACAACATGTTGCATGTGTTCAAAACAATTGAAGAAACACTGCAAACACAGCAACAGCAAAATAACACGAGTTTGTTGAATATTAATGTAGCAGTAACGACAACAGCAACATCACCACTGCATGCAACACACAATGCAATCCGCGCCACAACAAATTTGAATAAATAAAAATTAATGAAACTCTAATTAATGCAAAACAATAAAACAATCGTCGAAATGAACAGCAGAAAATATTGGAAAAATTATTAATTATTTGGGAATAATATATTTATTTGGCGAATATTATTTTGTTGCGCTGCAACTTTAATTTAGCCTTTATTATTTTGATATATGTTGTGCTGCTGATTTTTTTCTCATTTAGTTTCTACTTCTTTGGGAATTTTTTCTATTTCGTTTTACTTTTCGTCATGAAATTCTCAGCGTTTATAGTTTCAATATTAAAATATTTCAAGTTGTTTCGTGACTCTGCACGATCTCCGCGCAGCGATCGACTAATCAACGACTTGTTCGAGTTTAATGAGGTGTTAATGCAGCTTAAGCAGGTGCTTCCTCTGCGATTAGTTCTGATTATCTGAGGATTATTATTTTAATGCACGCTTTGCTGGGAATAAATTGCGTCTGATGCGAACAGGAGAGCATTTTCGAATTCAAAGTGACCGAAATAATTCGATTTATAAAAACTGTTAATGTTTCAATACAATTCAAATAAATTCTTAAATGCTCTTCACGAGCATTTTAAGCGCTCAAGAATTCAATAAATGTAAATGTTTCCTTGTAATTTATTCGGATTTCTAGAAACTTCCTTGCTTTTTTACTTTTCATAGCTTTGAAGTCCTTTGAGAATGAAAAATTGATATTTTTACACATTTGAAGCATTCATTTCCATCTTCCCAATGAACTTTAGATATTTCTTTCTTTTTTCTTAAATTATTTTCGACACAAAGATATTTTTTTTATTCTTTTTAATACCTTCCCGCAGATAGTTTAAATTATAAAAAATTTCTGGTATTTTTTAGTAAGCCTCTTCTTCTCCACAATGTTAAAATATTATTCACAAAATCAAAGTCAGATTTCCGGAATTTTCATCGCGGCTAAATTGACCGATCGCGATTTTTCCAAATATAAAAACCGGACCGAAAACTCTGAGAAGCGCTTTAAATTTCGTTGTTGTTGTGCTTCGGCACTCGGTTTCCCAACAACTGATTCTTGCCAGCACTTCTGAGCGCTTTGTAGGCCGCGTTTGAAGGAGCCACACAAAGCCAAAGCTACAAATACATTCTCAACTTGATCTTGGCCAAGTCTTGAGTTTTTTCTCTTTTAAGCCCCGTTCGGTTGAGTTGAGTTACTTTGCTTCTACTTGGTTGGCTGATTGCTTTCTTGGCCTGAAGCACGATTCGTTTCTTAACTGGTTTGTTGGGAATACAGTTTTTTTTTAAGTGTACGTATGTTTTAATATTGTGGTTTTCAATAGAGTGCTTTTTGTTATTTTCTGTAGTTGTCGACTTTTTGGGAAAAATATTTGTTTAGATCTGCTTACAGCAATTTCTGTAACTCAAATCTTCTCTTACGACGGATCATGTGAACTCACAGGCGGAATTCGTAGCTACGACGTTTTAATACGGACTTTAGGAGTTAAAAGTTAAAGTTTTTCCAAGCAAATTTCGTCCTCGAACAAGCCATTTCCGCTCAAAACACCGAGATCGAGGGAGCCTTTTTCTCATTTTATTTCAAGGCGGTGATAGAGATCGAAATGGATGCCTCAACTCAGAAGATGATTCACAATAATCGAGACTGAAGACCTTTTTGAGTGAAGACAGCAACCGAAATTAGACAGCCTTATCGTCTCTGATTCGTGGCAGTGATGAACATCAAGACGATCGATTAGTAACGACGAAAACTAAGATCGCCACATCTCTTTCAATCGAGAAGAGAATCCAGATCGCGACAGATGTTATTGCCGATACTGTAATCAAGACCGGAAGAGGCGATTACCGATCTCGAGACAGCCGAATATGTCGAATGAGGAGCGGTAAACAAGACGAAGACGACTTTTTCAAGCAGTACGATAATCGAGGTCGCGAATGATATCGCGATGGATGAAAACGACTTTCTCAACAAGCCGGTAATCGAAGTATAAATGGATTCTTTTAGTAGATGTGAAAACCTCAATCGGGACTGACTTTTGGATCGAGATTATAATATCTTGATGGCCTTTTTAGTCGATAATGAATCCGAGACCAAGATGTTCTTTCTCAGTGAAGACGACGCCCGATATCGCGAAAACCGGCGAAACCAGACCGATGTGGCTTTTTTACCAGAGACAACTATTTCTTTCTCTATATATTTGTGTGTTATAGATTAGACTTTTACCTCCAAGAGCACGAGATGGTTATTCAAGCGAGATCCATCTTTTCTCATTACGCGTACACACTTCCAATTCAATCCGAATTCAGATAATGAAATCATTTCTCAATTTCATGCCTTCAATTTTACTCCTTGATGACTCAATTCATACAGTGGATTACAATAAATACAACACGATTACCCCGTACTCATCCGATGATGATCATCAGATAAGAAAAAGTTTGAACTTTTCTCACACTCTGGAGCTGAATGCGGACTCTGTAAATATGAAAGAAGAAAAGCAAGAAACAGCCAGGCTTTCCAAAGCACGTTTGCTCCCTTTTCGGATTCGCCATAAAAAGGCTTTCATGATCTGCAATTGTTACTCTTCAGACGAATAATTGTACGTAATTCTGCGTGAAATTGATCTCCACACTTCAGTCATGTTGCTGGCCCAGCTGTGACCGAGCAGCAGAGAGAAGAAAGAAGGAAAAGAGGGCAGCAAACCAACTGTTGCTCGCTGACCAACGTCGTCATCGCCGCCGCCGCCGCCACCGCCGCCGCCACCACCACGCGCAGATCAAACACACAGAGATCGGATCGGCCACACATGTTTGTTCCAACTAATCAGGGCGGCGATGAAAGTTCTGAGGACAAAATGCAGATCATTCCAGCGGGCTCGCTGATGCCACCGCCAGTTAACAAGAAAGCTGACTGCAGATGGAAGGATCGCACACTGATGACGAGATATGACGGGATCGTCAGCGGCTGCTTGTTGCGATCATCATCCAGTACTTGTCGTGTGAGCATGACTGCCAACAACGTGCCTCCCTCCAGTATCGCCGGACGCTGCTTCCCTCACCGAAGCAACGACGACATCGCAATTAGAATCCGATTGATCGGCAGCAGATCGCAGAGTGATCACACGACAAACGAGTGAGAGCAAGAGTAGCGGGAGAGGAGCTAAACGGCGGGAGAGAGGGAAGAATCGAGGGAGGACCGCTTAACTAGTCAGCAACCAACATACGAGTGCGCTCACGGTTGCTTGCCGAGTTGCCAACGCTTGATGCGAGTTGCACTCGAAGCCGCCGATCATGCATGAGTTTCTAGCCGCGGGGGTTTCGGATCCAAGACCGCACCGCAGACCAGACAAAAGAGTCGCAATCGCGCTGGCGGTCGCAACAGCAACTTCGACTTTTGATCTCACTGATTTGGGCGTCAAACCGAACGGGCGCGCTACACACGAACACACGGACACACGAACACACGGACACACGGACACACGGAGATGAAGCCTTCAGCCACCGGGGGGCATCTTTTGCGGGATGACACGACAAACATGCTGCTCGCTTGTTGGCAGCTCGGACGAAGCTGCCGCTGCTGCTGCTGTTGTTGTTACTGTTGTTGCACTCCGTACTTCAGCGCAAAGTGAGCATCTTGGAGTGGAGTGGCGTTGCGCGGTAGTTGTTGTTGTTGTTGGTGAGCCACATGATCACGATTTACTTGCTGCCGTCGTTGTTCGCTGTAGTTTCTGTCGGCTGCTGCGCTACTTTTTTCAGCGTTGCTCCGGCGTACTTGCAACAATTTGACTCGTTGCGCGATAGCATTTTATGACGTGCAACCAAGAATTAGCAGTTCGCTGAGAGGAGCCGAGAGGAGAAGGAGAGAGGATAACTGTGCTCTTCGCATAGCGATTATTTTCTAACTTATGCGATTTCTTAGCAATTCTTTAGAGAAGCCAGAAGCTGGAAGCATTCAGAGCGCCGAAAATGCCAAACTGGAGAACTTCTCGAAATAAGAGAATTCAACTCTACCGAATTTATGGCAACGAAATAACAGCAAACAAAAGAAGAACGTTGACGTGCCTGCCAAACAATTCAAACTGCGAGCTGCGAGCTGCGAGCGTCAAACACAAGGAAACACAAACAGCGATCATCTTGCGTTGCCGCTCGTTTGTAATGCAACACTGGCAACACTGGCAACACAAGCCCAACATTGAACTCGTCCAACAGCAACAGCAATAACCAGCGAGATAAAAGCTGCTGCAGCCACACGCGCCCGACGCCTGCAAATTAATCGGCGGCGTCGTGTAATCAACGTTCGCAACGAGTTTGTGTGAGGAACTCGTCGTAACTCGTCGCAACCCTGCAACGGGGAACCAGCGAGTTAACGGCAACCGTTTCTGCAGCGAGCAGCCGAACTGAAGTGATCGCGACGATTGATCGTTTAGCGCGCTAAATGCTGGTTGCAGTTGCTGCTCGTTATTACTGCTGTTGTTGTGACGACGATGACGACGATGATGACGAGGATGATGATGATGGTGTTGCTGTTCTTGTTGTTCCGTCGTCATTTCGTCCGTCTGGGGCGCTGGAAGCCTTTTTAAGTCATGAGTTCGTTCGTATTTGTTGGAGTTGCAGAATTTTTAATTTATTGCGCTGTCGATATTTCACGCTAAACGATCGGCAATCGATGACGATCGTGTGCTCTGAGCTGCGGAGGCCCGAAGTTACTTGGCCGAGTGGTGGGTTCGGCTGTGATTGTTGTTGTTGTTGTTGTTGTTGTTAGAGGAATTCGACTTGTAAGTGGCTGGCATTCATTTACTAGTGACTCTCCACTGCATTGAATCTTCAAATTCCTGCAACATACTCTAGGAAGCAGTAAAAGCACCTCGCCTAACCACGCCCCTTCCCCGCCCCTCCTCACATCCTACGCTACACCAGCGCACTCTGTTTATCTATGGACGCCGTAATGGTTTCGCTGCATTCATGAGAAAAACTTGTGTCTCCACGATTGAAAGCTTCTACCAAATTTAGTTGTAAATGTCAATTCGTGCAGACGGAGCAGTGAATCAGCTGCCTTGCAAGCCAAGGAGTCGTAAAAGTGTGAAGTAATAAATACTCGAAAAACCCTTTTTTCGCAACCTTTGGTGATTTTTAAGATTTCGTGCTTTTATTTTCGACTGCGACTGATCCAGTTAGAGTTTTGACATCATAAATTAGTGACGCAATTCGTCGAGAGCTAATAAATTATCCTGCAGATCTTTTGATGTTTGTATAAAAATTTATCCACTGAAATAAATTTAGACATCTCAGCGTTATAAGTGGATTCTGGACGAACTTCTACGTCTACTCGCACTCCTACTTGTAAAGTTTACACTTTGATTTCTCTCCGAAATTTTCCCTTAATTGCTTCCAGAAGTGCGATTCTCTCACTTGATTCCCTCCCCTCCCTCCCTCCGCCTCTTTGTTGCTCTTAATGACGAGTATTAATAATGTGCGTCTCATTATAGAAATCAGTCAAGCTGACGCAAAGTTTGCGAGATTTTCAATTCACACCTACTTCGGGAAGTCACAGGATTGGTTGAAAAATCCGCCGAAATCATTCAATTTCAGAATTGCATAGCGAGTGGAAGATTAATGAAGTCGGTGCGGAAGAACGACGAGTTGACTCAGCGAGCGTTTCACCGTTTCGACGAGTAGTTGTGCGTGTGACAGTAACGGTTGGTGAATGCTAGCGAGTCAAAACGAGCGAGTGATTTATGTTCCCCATCGCTGGAGGCAACAACAACGAGTTAACTGATTGATTCATCAGCCATTTCGACTTTCAGCCGAGTTGGGAGGGATATTTCAGCCACATTTTGTAAGCAGCGACTTCTTAACGAAAACCACGTTTCTCGTGAATGGTCCTCCTGTAGGATGCCGTCGCGGCCACTCAATACTGCAAGAGTTATGTGATTCAGCGACATTAACGTGGGACTGGGTTACCGCGTGGGGCGCAGGTGTCCCTCGAAACACTCAAGGACAAAGTTCGAGGGACTTAATGAGCCTCATCCGTCGTGAATCCTTCAGCTTGGTTGTAAATCAGGCGTAAGTTCAGCAATAAATGCGGGGAAGGATATCCGTTACCTGGTTTATAACCCGTTAAGGAGTTATTAATCGTTAAAATGGAAATTAAAAATGAAGAACTTGTCGTGAATGATGGCAGGATAGAAGGATTCACACTCCTCAAACTTAAGAAGTGAAAAAATTCTCCTCTTTAATTCCAGGAAAGCTTTAGAACTTCAACGTCCTCCCAAACTTCGAAAAATGTTTCTACCGCAGTGGAGTGATGAGAGAGGATCCTCTCTCCTCTCACCCCAGATGAAATTAATCAATAATTTGCACTGCTAGATTTAATAAAACTCTGCGGATCTCAGCTCGTAATGCAGGTGGTTGAGAAGCGGGAGGGAGAGCAACTCGCGCTGTATAAACCGAAGAGTCTGCTCACCAACACAAAACAAATAGCGAACACCAATACAAAGACGAGAAGTTAACTTTTTCCGAAGCCTGAGTGGGAGCGAAGCGCTCTCATTTCTCATCGCTTCCAGGGGAGCTCGTTGGCGAGACACTTCTGGCTCATCTGCGGCGGCGGAGTTCCAACAAACTGCACAGACAACGCGACGTCAGTTACGGGTTTTTCTCCTCCTTCGGCATTTCCTATTTGTGTGCGTGTGTGTGTGTGTGTGTGTGTGTGTGTGTGTGTGTGTGTGTGTGTGTGTGTGTGTGTGTGTGTGTGTGTGTGTGTGCTTTGGATTTTGCTCAAAACACTGGAAAGTTGAGACCGATTCTCTCACTCGTGCTCTCTGTGGAGGCTAAACAACATCTTCTCCCATTCTGCTTTTGTTGTTTATTTTGCTTCTTTTCTTTTAAACTTATTTTTTATTTTTGATAATTTATATTCATCTGCAGTCACTTTGCGTGGTTTGAGTGATTTTCCATTCCATTCGTCTCTCGGGGAGTTTTTCTCTTTTCAGTGTTTTCTCAGTTTTCTGGATGTGTTGTTGTAGATTGTAGGTGGCGATGACTGACGGGGGCGGTTGTCGATTTATTAAATAAAGCAGTCTAAAATTTTTATTTGAGGGTTGTTATTTATTTCAGTTTGATTCAATCGAACGGTTTTCTGAAGATGAAAAAGTTTCTTTTCTCCGAATTTTTCATCTTAGTTTCGCATTTTCTAATAAATTTTGGTTATTAAATTTCTTAATCTCTTGCAGAAACCCGAAGTTTTGTAAAAATTTAAGCGAGACTTTAATTACGAAAATAGATTATTATTAAATTAAATGAAATCCATTTCTCATCAATTGAAAACATTGCAAAATTTAACTTCTATCAGTTTTTTTTTTCTATTCCGCGAGTTTATTTGTTACTTTGAATATTGCAAGGGAAACCCGTAGAAAAATCGGTGATTCGGATTAAAAATACGTAAATCGCCTGCAGTCTCCTACTCGACACCCTACACTTCGCATCTCGCCACACCACCCACTCGAAGCCTTCCAACCGGAGAGACTCGTCTACTCATTCCAGTTTTTCGCCAACCATACAAGAGAATGTTTCAGTACTTTTTACTCAATTTTACTCATATGGAAAAGCGAGTTGTGTGTGTGTGTGTACATTGCATACTCGTATATACATCCACACGCACGCATACTTACATAAAAGTATAGGAATACCAATGGGGATGACGGTCGGTTCACTCGTTCAGCTCGCCGTGGAGCCACTCGGCGGTCTCCAGCCATGCATGGCTTTTGTTGTTGCACGAATATGACGTTTGTGTGCCTTCGTCTGTGTGGCTTTGTAGTTGTTTTTGTTGATGGATGGGGCCGTGTTGTTGTTGCTTTATTGCACACGAGTTAAAAGTGTTGTCTACTCTCTTATTTTTGCTCTTTTTCGCCGCTTATTGTTGTTGTACGTGCTTGGGCTCCCCAGTTCTTGAGTTGAACTGAGGCTCCGCCTTTTTCCACTGGCTTTGGAGCTTCGGCTGAAGTGTTGTTGGACTTATATAAAATATTGTACAACACATATGTGTGTGTGTGTGTGTGTATGTATGCACGTATGTGTGTATGTTCACGCACAGAATGTACAAAAGGGAACTTTTATGTGTTTTCATTTTAACTACCGTTTTCCCCTCGATCGCGTCTCGCTACATCCCAGTCACTCGTTCGCTTCTAATATCCGTCAACGAGCGAGTGAGTGAGTAATTTCGGGGTCCGTTTTTGTAATCTAAAAATGCTTCATCTTTTTTTTCCGTTATTCGTTACTTGGAAGAAAAGTAAGAAAAAGATTTCAAACTCCTTTTAAAATGTGTTTCGGGTTCTATAGTAAATAATTTCACTGTCATTTGCCTTCAGAACTCATATGAACGGCGTGCACGAGGATCCTCCCACTCGAATTATGCGTAGCTTATTTAATTCCACGAACGAATCTGTAGCAAATTGTTGATTGTCTGATTGTCTTGCAATTTCTGCATTACGTTCCTCAAGCGCGCCAGAAATCATTTCGCCGCGAATCTGATCTCCGCAACACACATTCGACTCGAACGGCACGAGAAACCGCGCGCGCAACGCCGCTCGTCAGGTGGCGCTACACGTTCGCGCAGATCACAACGAGCAGCAAGAGCAGCAACAACAACTAGAATCGCAACAACTCTTCCAACCACAAACGGAACAATTCTGCCAACAACGATTATCGTCCATTATGAGCGAGTTTTGCGATTTGCATTCGCCAGCCGAACCGCCGGCGTTCCGCAGATCGCTGCGGGGATCATTAAATGTTTGCTTTACTACGTGACCGTCAATCCTGACGTCCGCCGCTAACTGCACGCGAATTTAACCGAGCAAAACTTGACCCGCACCCGTAAATCGAAAGCCAACCGATCGACCTCCGCTCAACATCGCAACTGAGCTGCACGCGGCGTCGCAAGGCAGCGGGAGCGGCAGCGATGATCCCACTCACACCGAAGCCGCAACTCGAATCACCTGCGCAGCGAGAGCAACACCAGCCGCCGAGCCTCCCGTGCAAGGTGCGCCTCAGCTTCGACTCCGCATGGCGCGCGGAGTTCAATGCAATCAAAATGCGAGTCCAGTGCTCGGTCACGTTCTGAACTCCGCAAAGAGAACTGAAAAGAAGGAGAGCAATAAATGCTTCATATGTGAGATGGAAATGAGGAGCATCGGTGTGGCTGAAATCGGATGATATGCGGCTGCAAGCACTCGCAAGCAGAGGAAGAGAAGGTTGCAGGGAGGGGAGAGGACGACGACAGACTGGAAGCTCCGTGGCGTCGTGTTGCAGGCAGGTCGGTTGTGGCGTCGTGGCTCGCTGATTACAGTGTGACGCGTGTTCAGTCTATTACAGTCCGTGTTATCCTGAGATCACTCGTGAAATGATCCGATTTCAGCGTCGCAACTTCACCCGTGGATGCGTTAAACAGGCGGGGGATTTTCTGCTTCTTTACGTTCGACTCTGTTCGACTCCGAACGACTTTGGCCGACTCTATTCGCTCCTGATTTACTCTGGCCGACTCACATTGACTGCCTTGGACTTCTGTCGGCTCTGCTCGGCTCTGTTAGACTTCATTCGTCTTCTTCACCATCGCGACACACTTCGGCTCTGAGCAACTCTGCTCGCGTCTGAGCGATTTGACTTTGATCGCTTCCACGTCACATCACTCGATCAGACTTCAGTTGCACTTGTAAATTTTGAGAAATACTTCCCAGCACTTTGACTTCACACCGTCCTACAATTCCGTCTTATTTAATGTTCACATTTTAACGTTTACATTAATATATTTGAATGCGACTGTTGTTGTTGCTGTTGACATATTAACTTTGGGAGTTGAGCACGTTCATACACGGAGCGTCAGCGTTGCAGTATTCGCCTCTCAGGAGAGTCGGAATATTGCGCTGTAGCGATTACCGTTTACAGCATGAAGAAGCAGAGACACCGAATTGCTTTTGTTGTCATGACTGCAGTTGTTGTTGCAAACGCGAAGAGTAGGCAAAAAGTAAGTAAGGATTTTCTAAGTAGCCGGAAACTTTTCGTATCCAACACTCGAAGTTATGAGCTCGTTTAATATTAGTTTGGGTTTAATATTAGTCTGTCTGGAAGAAGATTTTTCTGTCACGTTTCTCTCGCATTCATTGCAGCAGAGCGTGGAATTTGTTTGTTTGTGGCACTGAAAGAGGCCGAGGAGGCCGCCTACAAATAGATGATTCCCGGATTTAATGCGGCCAGGAATTATGTTTGTTGTTGTCGCGAGATGCGATCGCTCGAGATCAGCCTCCAAGTTGTTGTACGAAATTAGTAATGTTAAATTAACCCCAAAAAAATCGTCCTTCAAGGCGAGAATCGAGTTTGGAAAATACTTCAACTAAATCCACAACACGTGACGAGGAATGAATTTCTCCCTTTTACTGCTTCTTTAATGTAGACTTCAGAATCAAATTTAATACGAAATCTCTACGAATTGAGCTGAACAGGTTTTCTCTGCTGTTCGCACCAGTGAAGTTGCTTCGCGTTTCCAGCGTTTCGGGGAAGTTTGTGTCGAAGCCTCTTCGATATGACGTCAATTATTTTGAAGATGCTCCACGTGATGACGCAAGGAAGGCCTTACGGAGGCGGTAAATATGTAAATGCAGGGAGCACAGGGAGCCCCGACACGTGCCCGAGCGCCATATTGAAATTTATGGACCTCGCGAGACACAAAGTGTGACAAAATATTTTCATTTTGAAGAAGTTATGAGAGGCGGAGGAGTTGTCAGTGGCAGAGAAGCCTGGGAGGGGGGAAGCGGGGAGCGAGGGAGCGGGCAAATTGAAAGAGTATTCAAATTTTGAATATGATGAGTGGGTTGATGATGGCAACCCTGGCAGTGACGAGACAAGAGGGCTTAAATTGAAAATAATGATGAATGAAAGTTTAAATAAAGAGGGAGAAAGAAATAAAAGGAAAATTAAATGGCGGCAGAGTACACCAGCCAGAAAAAGTGGAGAGAAGTGGCGAAAAAACGCAGAAGGCAAAGGATACGAAAATGTTTCAGCTACTTAGTAAAACTTTTTAAATTGAAGAAAACTTTAAATCTAAAAAAAAGAAGAATCTTTGCCGACGACTGCCAAGGAAGGCGCCATTTTTTACTTCTCTTCTCTTCACACTTCGAGAAACCCGAAATCGTTTTAGTGTTCACCGGCGACGGGCTCCAGTTTTCTTGTTTTCTTTTTCTAACAAAGGGAAGAAATCAAGTTGGCCGGACGGCGGTCAGGCTGAGGCGGGTGCCTGCAACGCGTTTTCCCACGCGGTCCTTCACACTTTAAGGACGACGCTTCGCCGTTGTTGCAGCCAGTGGTCTTCCTTTCTTTGTCTTGGCCGAGACAAGGTCACCGAATGGCCGTAAAAATATTGTGGCAGCTGAAATAGTTAACCGAAGACGCTCCGCTAAAGACGGCGTTCAAAGTCAAGGCAAATTCTTCGCAGTTAGCAACAGATTGTTGAAAACTGCGGAAGAAGAAAGTGAATTAAAAAAGACTGAGAAAAAGAGACCGAAACGGTAACAAGTCTGCACTGGAAGGAAATCGAAGACCAGGTTGACCCACTAACAAGTGGACAACAATTACGAGAAGAAGGAGGCCAACCTGGGAAGAAGTGAAGGCTACTCATGGCCCGATTACAGCAGTTAACACTGTTAACTTGTGTTTTCTCGAAAACCTGCAAGGCTGCGAAGCCTGTATTGACAGATATGAGTTCAGCAACTCAAGGATTTCAAACCATTTCTCACAGAATGCTTTCAGGTCTGTGTAATCATGACTTCAGCATGGGCAAAAGTGAAATTCTTCTGTATTTTATTTTTTTTTTATTTTTAAAAAAATTTTTTTTTTAAATTTTTTTTTATTTTTTTTTATTTTTTTTTTTTATATTTTTTTTTTATTTTTTTTTTTTTTATTTTTTTTTCTCTTAACAACTCCGAATTCAACACACCAAAATTTATAAAAAATCTTTCCCATGTCTAATGGAAGAGAAGTCAGCCTCTAACTTTTTGAAGCACAAAATCACTTTTCGTAATTCATAACTTTGCAAACGTAATGCAAACTTGCATCATGAGACCGCATTTAAAAAGCACGAAAACAAACAAAGCAAAACTATAAAAAACTCATCTACACTGAGAGCGTAATAAAAACTTTCAATTGAAATTTAAACATTTAAATACGGGAAAACAATGGAAAAAAATATGGGAAAACAAAAGCAGACAAGTTAGAAAATTGAAATCATAAAAAGGCTAAAAATTCTATTGTAACAAAACTGAACTGATTTAGCAAATTTTTGGTTTTTTATTTTACTACCCTGGAGTTGTTTATACGTCAAAAGCGTAGTAGCGACAGTTGAAGTTGGCAACGTATGGCAAAAAGTGCAAAAAATTAGAAGTAACAAATAACAAGTTAAAGCATTCTGATTGGTTGGGAGCACAAAAATGGGATGCCAACTGAAGCTGTTGGAGATGAGATGGAAAACAAATGAGGGAAAGGCTAGAATGTCAAATGAAACGAAATCAAATAAAAAGTAGTAAAAACAGAAGCAAAGAAATAAAAGACGAGGAATGGGAATGGCAAGTCAATGTCTTGAGTTATTGAAAACGGAAAAGAAAAATTGTAGGGCGACTTGGTGGCTAATGAGAGAAGGATGGAGGATGGGAAGGAAAGGAAATGAAAAGGAAAGAAAGAGAGGGACAGGATAATGAATGACTAAATAGATAAATGGATGGGTGAAGGAATGGATGAGTGGGTGACCAGGGGGGAGTTTGGTGAGTTACTGGGTGAGTAGATGGGTGGTAAATCGTAAATGCGTGTTGAACCGAAATGCGTGTTGAACTGTGGTATGTTTTGAGAGGCGTAGGAGTTTCGGTGAAGTGGCAGTGAGTAGGAATTCGAAAACGCAAGCAACGAAATTAATTCAGTGTATCATAAACTAAAATTCATTGTAAAGTAAACCAAAAACTTTTCACATTGCAAGAAATGTGATCCTGAATTATGCAATCTTCAAAGCTCTCTTTGGGAAGAAGATTAAATCAATAACTTGGTTCTTCAAAAGGCTAATTAAATGAAAGCACGGACAAGATTTTGCAAGGACAAAAAAAAATTAAGGAACAACGTAGTATCGAATAATAATATATAATAATAAATTATTTAAAAGAATACATATATTTAAAGAGATTATATTAGTCCAGTAATTATATCCTGAATTCTTATCACTGAACAAGTAAGGAAAAACAGAAAGAAAGAATGTTTAAATTAAATTCATTGAAATAATTACCCGATTCTCATATTAATACATTTTGCGTCGAAGAAACCCTTCAAGTTCTAAATAACAATAACAACTACTTTATCTAAAATTGACCCAGTCATTTAATTTCATAGATACAGTAACATTTTTAGTGGGGATTGAGTGTTAAGGTCATTCGTCGACTGCAAGGGGATGAAATGTATTTCCACAGAGGAGAGGGAAGGACGGACAATCCCTGCCCGTCCTGGATTGTTATTCAGTGAGCTCATGGCACGCGACATGAACCAACAACAACCGTCGAAATATAAAGCGACTATAAAGACGCTTGAGGGTCAAGCAAGGTCGGGAAGTAAATGAATTGTAGAACTTTAAGTCACGTTAAAGGCAAAGCTTCAACTTCACATCAGCTCGAAACTGAATTTAAAGCAACAGACCACAAAATATACAAAACCAAAATAAGAAATCCTCACATTGAAGAGGATAAAAATTACAAAAGTTAAAATGACAATATAAAATCGCGAAACAGGAAGCGATTCGCTTGAGTTCAAATCTGAGCGAAAATGCATGCTCACCAGAGCATAACAGCAACAACAACCTTAACCACAACGGGGATTGCGAAAAATCAGCAGAGCTATAAAGATTCCTGCGAATCTACAGGAATTTTTATTACATGGTGTCCCCTTCTGTCCGGCGAAAATAAGCTCTCAACCTCATATCCGTCCCTTGATAGGAAGGAAAGCCAGCCGCAGTCAGCCACCTCGAATAATATGCATGCAGGATCTTATTAGCATTGTAAGGAGACAACAGCAGGAGGAAAAAGCAACAGCAGCAGCAACAACAACGACAACAACAACAACAACAACGATGTTGCCAACCCACCGAGCGACTCTTCAGTATATACGGAGTTCAACTTGTTGCTGGCCTTTTAGAGGCCACTTCTAGCTGTCATTGTTGTTGTAGCCTCTCTTCTCCAATGCATTTGTGTCCTGCTTTGCCTCAGAGCTGGTCGTCCTGAAGAATGAGAAGGTGAGTGAATTTCTAGTCTTGGAATGATGAATTCACGCATTTTGCTTGCGTTCATCCTTGCAATTTGTTACATTTGTAGGTTTTTATTAAAGCGTCCTCGTTTTTCATCTCAGTGGAGATGAAAGTCTTATCGAGACCATTTCATTGTTGTTAAGAAATTTTGTATTTTAAAAATTTGCTTTTAGTCAAAAGGACTTTAAAACTAAAAAATTAATTACAGGGGTTTCCGGATGATTGTTTCTAATAATTTCGTAAGGCCGTTTTTGTGTTTCTCAGATCCTATTTTATAATGTTTCCAAACTATAAAACTTATAGTTTAACTTACATTAAAAATCGAGGTCCACAATGCCGCTATTGAGCTGAAATTCAATTCACTACGATCGAAATGCCGAGCGAATCATTCACAGCGGTAGGAACACCGAGCGAATCATTGAGGACGGTAGAAATACCAGGCGATATCACGACCCTTCAAGGCGTCCGCGCACTCATTCAGGTCTCATTCAGAACTTAGAAATACAGAGCGACTCATTTACGAAAGTGAAAGCACCGAATGACTCGTTCACGTCAGTAGAGACACCGAGATTCGTTGTATTGTAGTGCAGAGCCCGGAAAGTTTCCAAGCAGAGCTGAGAACTGCACAAGGAACTTTGCAATTCCAAAGTCCGTATTGGGAATCGGTCACCAGGTCGAAAATCCTTTTGTCTGGCTTGGAAGAACTCTACATCTCATCTCAATCCTCTTTCACAAGCCAGCACAACCTCTTAAGTACCAATTATCGATTGACGCCCATCGATAACTGAAGGGGTGGACTATTTCGCTCAGTTTAACGGCACTGCAACAACAAGAGAAGGGCAGCCCACAAATCCGAGTACTAGACTTCGACTCAAATCGACCAGAAGGAGCGGAAGAAAAGCGCCATCCCACTCTGGCAGGGCCACCCTCACTACCACGCACCCCCACGAAACGAATCGCAGGCCAGATTTAGCTCACCACGAGACCAAATAATTTCGCCGGGAAAATTGCAATCCGCAAATCCTATTGTAGCGAGCTGCTGCCGAACGCCGTGCCCTTTGCCCGATTAACCGTCTAACAACAAAGGATTTCGCAACATGTTTACACACGCAATATCGAGGATACACTTGGCGTTGTCCTCGTTGTTGTTGGGATGATGCTTCCACCAGAATCTGGAGGGTGGATGCCGGAAAAGCGGTCGAGCGGTACTTCTTGATTTGCTCTGCGGCAGAAAATTGATGTTTTGCCAATTTTCAATTCAATTGCAATGAACTGAAGTGAAATACCGCGGCAAGGAGGAACTGCGAAGTGAAGCAGAGGAAGGGAAGTGAAGACTTTCCATCGGGTAGTTTTTCCGGGGTACTGGATGCTCACTTCTGGGTTTCCGATTGCCGACATTTTTTGGAGGGTTGTCAGTTTTGCGAAAAATCGTCGAGTGGGAGGGTAAACGCGGAGAGAGGGCAGTTAGGTGGTGTGCGAAATTATTTGTGAGCTTCAGACGTGTGTGCGTGTGTCGAATAAAGCGATTTGGTGTGATTTGCTATCTTTACAGTGTTTACTTTATCAGCTTTGTGGTTGTGTTGGAGGTGGTGTTGGTGGCGTTGGAGGCTGTGTTGTGCTCTTGCGAATTTCGAAAGCAGGCATATAAATTTCGCATGTTGACAAGCAATGGCTGTCATCGGATGCGTCGCCATGTTATTACACGGCATGAACGAGAAAAATACTACCATAAAGGGAATTGAAGGCGCTATCAGAGGCATTGTTAGCAAATCAGCGAGTTGGGGAGGGGAGGAGATGAAGGACTTGGGACCGATTATGTTGTATTGAAGACAGAAGTCAGGGCGGGCGAGACATTTTCCTTCGCTGTTACTTAATAGGTTACAAATTGCACTTCCGATTCCAGTTTATGGCTAAAGAGAGAAAAACAAAGGAGTAAACATACCAAAATAAAGAAAGTTAGAGAAAAACAAAGGAGTAAACATATCGAAATTGAGCGCTCTTTTTATAAAACAGGTCAACACAGGTTGATGAAAGGAGGTTCCACATTTTACAGAGAAACACAGGTCAGTAGAAGCTAAAACTGACGACTGAAATTGTTGTTGACGACTGCCGGACACTGAGGTACTGGACACTGCAGATGCTGGACGCTATTTCTGTTTGGACAGTAGACAGTAAGTACACTGGAAATTGCAGATACGAATGGATGTTGGTACAGGATACTTTTGGTATTCGATACTCTTATATACCGGATACCGCAGGTAATGAATAATGGAGCCTATGAATGCTTTGGCTACAGATTGCTGCAGATGCTGGATGATGTATATTATAGATGCCCAAAGTGGTATTCTGGATATGGGAAGCAATACGGAACTGAGTACTGGATTCTGTGGATAGCAATACTGTGGGTTTTGGGGGGGGGGGGTTTGAGTTTGAGTGCTGAGTTTAGCGTGATATTGATTTAAGATCGTGGATATGTTCTTTTCTGAAAACGATACTCTCGATCTCACATCTACTGCAAAATTCTGTTTCGAAATCGCTTACTTCTCCCACAAATAAAGAATTCAATCCGATGTCAAGCATAATTTTATGAGTGAAGTAAGTAATAATATTGATAAAATTAATAATATTGATAATTAATAATACTGATAAAATAAACAGAAAAATCAATTAAGATAGAAACTGAAAAATCACAGAGATTCCAAAACGAATGACCATCTAAAATGTCAATTTCAACTGCAACTATTAAATGCCTCTAATTGAGCTCACTTCCTGCCCCCGCAACCTCTTTGTGGCTGCTGGCCAAGAATTTTGCCAACCCTCGAGGCCAGGCGGTCCCGCTAAACGAATCAAATTTTGCAAGCAGGGCTCGATGTGGCGCGTGTACAACAAGATAAATGACAGCAATTGACTCCATTAGCGCAGTGCGTGCTGAGTGGGGGAGCGATTGTGTTATTTTTATACCCGTATTACACACCCACACCACCGCCGAGACTCCCTCACCCAGGACACCGCGGCGCGTCGCAAAAACCCCACATAAGAACGAAGGACAACGTCGAGCGGGTACACCCGGGGCTGGAAAATTTGCATTCGCATTTCGCTTGCATCGTTTGGCAGTCGCTCTGCTGTAAAGTAGCTTCTAACTTCTGTAGTCCTCGACTCGGCTTCACGACCGTGCGCCCCCCTGAAGTTCAGCTCGCTTCCTCGCTGGATCTGCTGAAACCCCTACGGAAAGTAGGAAGCATCGAGAGACCCGCATCTGTACACAATGAAACCATCAAAAACCAATGAAATAAAATAAAACTTCAATAAAAACACTGTCGCCCGGAGAGATGCAGAGGGGGCGCACGGACGTGCCATTGGGAAGATTCGATTCGGTCCCCTGGCGCGCGGGGCCGGGATGTGTTGACATGCGGTGGAAGCGTAGAAACGCGTGCTGCCAGTGAACGTATACGAACTCCATCAGAAGGGAATTTTTGTGGCATTCGCTAAACACAACTTGCGGACGGCGTGAAAGCAGTTTATTTTTCGCAATATTTGCATTTCACATCAAAGAGGGAACCATTAACGGGAAGGAGGGTGCTGAACTCCAAGCCTGGACGCAGTCCTGTCATCACTTGTCTTTCGGTGTACTCTACAGATTTTGTGTTTGATTTGGCGAAGTTATTGTTGTTTTTCTGTGAAGGTTGTTATTTTAGAAGAGTTTATACTGCGAGTACTCTGTATAAAATCTGCTCATTGAGTTGGCGGTGACATGTCATCTGAGGTGACATGAGGCAAACACAATTGGTTTGAAGTATCAAGGAATGCTATTTGGAGAATTGCAATAGCTGGAAGGAGTCGTCTAGTGAACCGAAACTTATGAGATTATTACGGAAATGGAATTAAAAGAAATCTTAACAAATCAGTTCAGCTCGATCTTTTAAAACAAAAATTAGAACCGAGAAGGCAATTCTTTACATTTGACCCATATGTCAGTCTCAGAAGGCAGGAGTGCTCATACACGCAACTTTGTGTTGGCTTTCTCGCTCATATACTTCCATGAAATCCAAGTTCTGGATGAAAATGATAAAAGTTTAATAAAAGACCAAGAGATGCTCGATCTTTTAAAACAAAAATTAGAACCGAGAAGGCAATTCTTTACATTTGACCCATATGTCAGTCTCAGAAGGCAGGAGTGCTCATACACTCAACATTGTGTTGGCTTTCTCGCTCATATACTTCCATGAAATCCAAGTTCTGGATGAAAATGATAAAAGTTTAATAAAAGACCAAGAGATGTTCGATCTTTTAAAACAAAAATTAGAACCGAGAAGGCAATTCTTTACATTTGACCCATATGTCAGTCTCAGAAGGCAGGAGTGCTCATACACGCAACTTTGTGTTGGCCTTCTCGCTCATATACTTCCATGAAATCCAAGTTCTGGATGAAAATGATAAAAGTTTAATAAAAGACCAAGAGATGCTCGATCTTTTAAAACAAAAATTAGAACCGAGAAGGCAATTCTTTACATTTGACCCATATGTCAGTCTCAGAAGGCAGGAGTGCTCATACACTCAACATTGTGTTGGCTTTCTCGCTCATATACTTCCATGAAATCCAAGTTCTGGATGAAAATGATAAAAGTTTAATAAAAGACCAAGAGATGTTCGATCTTTTAAAACAAAAATTAGAACCGAGAAGGCAATTCTTTACATTTGACCCATATGTCAGTCTCGGAAGGCAGGAGTGCTCATACACTCAACTTTGTGTTGGCTTTCTCGCTCATATACTTCCATGAAATCCAAGTTCTGGATGAAAATGATAAAAGTTTAATAAAAGACCAAGAGATGCTCGATCTTTTAAAGCAAAAATTAGAACCGAGAAGGCAATTCTTTACATTTGACCCATATGTCAGTCTCGGAAGGCAGGAGTGCTCATACACTCAACTTTGTGTTGGCTTTCTCGCTCATATACTTCCATGAAATCCAAGTTCTGGATGAAAATGATAAAAGTTTAATAAAAGACCAAGAGATGCTCGATCTTTTAAAACAAAAATTAGAACCGAGAAGGCAATTCTTTACATTTGACCCATATGTCAGTCTCAGAAGGCAGGAGTGCTCATACACGCAACTTTGTGTTGGCCTTCTCGCTCATATACTTCCATGAAATCCAAGTTCTGGATGAAAATGATAAAAGTTTAATAAAAGACCAAGAGATGCTCGATCTTTTAAAACAAAAATTAGAACCGAGAAGGCAATTCTTTACATTTGACCCATATGTCAGTCTCAGAAGGCAGGAGTGCTCATACACTCAACATTGTGTTGGCTTTCTCGCTCATATACTTCCATGAAATCCAAGTTCTGGATGAAAATGATAAAAGTTTAATAAAAGACCAAGAGATGCTCGATCTTTTAAAACAAAAATTAGAACCGAGAAGGCAATTCTTTACATTTGACCCATATGTCAGTCTCAGAAGGCAGGAGTGCTCATACACTCAACTTTGTGTTGGCTTTCTCGCTCATATACTTCCATGAAATCCAAGTTCTGGATGAAAATGATAAAAGTTTAATAAAAGACCAAGAGATGCTCGATCTTTTAAAACAAAAATTAGAACCGAGAAGGCAATTCTTTACATTTGACCCATATGTCAGTCTCAGAAGGCAGGAGTGCTCGTACACTCAACTTTGTGTTGGCTTTCTCGCTCATATACTTCCATGAAATCCAAGTTCTGGCTGAAAATGATAAAAGTTTAATAAAAGACCAAGAGATGCTCGATCTTTTAAAACAAAAATTAGAACCGAGAAGGCAATTCTTTACATTTGACCCATATGTCAGTCTCAGAAGGCAGGAGTGCTCGTACACTCAACTTTGTGTTGGCTTTCTCGCTCATATACTTCCATGAAATCCAAGTTCTGGATGAAAATGATAAAAGTTTAATAAAAGACCAAGAGATGCTCGATCTTTTAAAACAAAAATTAGAACCGAGAAGGCAATTCTTTACATTTGACCCATATGTCAGTCTCAGAAGGCAGGAGTGCTCATACACTCAACTTTGTGTTGGCTTTCTCGCTCATATACTTCCATGAAATCCAAGTTCTGGCTGAAAATGATAAAAGTTTAATAAAAGACCAAGAGATGCTCGATCTTTTAAAACAAAAATTAGAACCGAGAAGGCAATTCTTTACATTTGACCCATATGTCAGTCTCAGAAGGCAGGAGTGCTCGTACACTCAACTTTGTGTTGGCTTTCTCGCTCATATACTTCCATGAAATCCAAGTTCTGGATGAAAATGATAAAAGTTTAATAAAAGACCAAGAGATGCTCGATCTTTTAAAACAAAAATTAGAACCGAGAAGGCAATTCTTTACATTTGACCCATATGTCAGTCTCAGAAGGCAGGAGTGCTCATACACTCAACATTGTGTTGGCTTTCTCGCTCATATACTTCCATGAAATCCAAGTTCTGGATGAAAATGATAAAAGTTTAATAAAAGACCAAGAGATGCTCGATCTTTTAAAACAAAAATTAGAACCGAGAAGGCAATTCTTTACATTTGACCCATATGTCAGTCTCAGAAGGCAGGAGTGCTCATACACTCAACTTTGTGTTGGCTTTCTCACTCATATACTTCCATGAAATCCAAGTTCTGGATGAAAATGATAAAAGTTTAATAAAAGACCAAGAGATGCTCGATCTTTTAAAACAAAAATTAGAACCGAGAAGGCAATTCTTTACATTTGACCCATATGTCAGTCTCAGAAGGCAGGAGTGCTCATACACTCAACTTTGTGTTGGCTTTCTCGCTCATATACTTCCATGAAATCCAAGTTCTGGCTGAAAATGATAAAAGTTTAATAAAAGACCAAGAGATGCTCGATCTTTTAAAACAAAAATTAGAACCGAGAAGGCAATTCTTTACATTTGACCCATATGTCAGTCTCAGAAGGCAGGAGTGCTCATACACTCAACTTTGTGTTGGCTTTCTCGCTCATATACTTCCATGAAATCCAAGTTCTGGATGAAAATGATAAAAGTTTAATAAAAGACCAAGAGATGCTCGATCTTTTAAAACAAAAATTAGAACCGAGTAGGCAATTCTTTACATTTGACCCATATGTCAGTCTCAGAAGGCAGGAGTGCTCATACACTCAACTTTGTGTTGGCTTTCTCGCTCATATACTTCCATGAAATCCAAGTTCTGGATGAAAATGATAAAAGTTTAATAAAAGACCAAGAGATGTTCGATCTTTTAAAACAAAAATTAGAACCGAGAAGGCAATTCTTTACATTTGACCCATATGTCAGTCTCAGAAGGCAGGAGTGCTCATACACGCAACTTTGTGTTGGCTTTCTCGCTCATATACTTCCATGAAATCCAAGTTCTGGATGAAAATGATAAAAGTTTAATAAAAGACCAAGAGATGCTCGATCTTTTAAAACAAAAATTAGAACCGAGAAGGCAATTCTTTACATTTGACCCATATGTCAGTCTCAGAAGGCAGGAGTGCTCGTACACTCAACTTTGTGTTGGCTTTCTCGCTCATATACTTCCATGAAATCCAAGTTCTGGATGAAAATGATAAAAGTTTAATAAAAGACCAAGAGATGCTCGATCTTTTAAAACAAAAATTAGAACCGAGAAGGCAATTCTTTACATTTGACCCATATGTCAGTCTCAGAAGGCAGGAGTGCTCATACACTCAACATTGTGTTGGCTTTCTCGCTCATATACTTCCATGAAATCCAAGTTCTGGATGAAAATGATAAAAGTTTAATAAAAGACCAAGAGATGTTCGATCTTTTAAAACAAAAATTAGAACCGAGAAGGCAATTCTTTACATTTGACCCATATGTCAGTCTCAGAAGGCAGGAGTGCTCATACACGCAACTTTGTGTTGGCTTTCTCGCTCATATACTTCCATGAAATCCAAGTTCTGGATGAAAATGATAAAAGTTTAATAAAAGACCAAGAGATGCTCGATCTTTTAAAACAAAAATTAGAACCGAGAAGGCAATTCTTTACATTTGACCCATATGTCAGTCTCAGAAGGCAGGAGTGCTCATACACTCAACATTGTGTTGGCTTTCTCGCTCATATACTTCCATGAAATCCAAGTTCTGGATGAAAATGATAAAAGTTTAATAAAAGACCAAGAGATGCTCGATCTTTTAAAACAAAAATTAGAACCGAGAAGGCAATTCTTTACATTTGACCCATATGTCAGTCTCAGAAGGCAGGAGTGCTCATACACTCAACTTTGTGTTGGCTTTCTCGCTCATATACTTCCATGAAATCCAAGTTCTGGCTGAAAATGATAAAAGTTTAATAAAAGACCAAGAGATGCTCCATCTTTTAAAACAAAAATTAGAACCGAGAAGGCAATTCTTTACATTTGACCCATATGTCAGTCTCAGAAGGCAGGAGTGCTCATACACTCAACTTTGTGTTGGCTTTCTCGCTCATATACTTCCATGAAATCCAAGTTCTGGATGAAAATGATAAAAGTTTAATAAAAGACCAAGAGATGCTCGATCTTTTAAAACAAAAATTAGAACCGAGAAGGCAATTCTTTACATTTGACCCATATGTCAGTCTCGGAAGGCAGGAGTGCTCATACACTCAACTTTGTGTTGGCTTTCTCGCTCATATACTTCCATGAAATCCAAGTTCTGGATGAAAATGATAAAAGTTTAATAAAAGACCAAGAGATGCTCGATCTTTTAAAACAAAAATTAGAACCGAGAAGGCAATTCTTTACATTTGACCCATATGTCAGTCTCAGAAGGCAGGAGTGCTCATACACTCAACTTTGTGTTGGCTTTCTCGCTCATATACTTCCATGAAATCCAAGTTCTGGCTGAAAATGATAAAAGTTTAATAAAAGACCAAGAGATGCTCCATCTTTTAAAACAAAAATTAGAACCGAGAAGGCAATTCTTTACATTTGACCCATATGTCAGTCTCAGAAGGCAGGAGTGCTCATACACTCAACTTTGTGTTGGCTTTCTCGCTCATATACTTCCATGAAATCCAAGTTCTGGATGAAAATGATAAAAGTTTAATAAAAGACCAAGAGATGCTCGATCTTTTAAAACAAAAATTAGAACCGAGTAGGCAATTCTTTACATTTGACCCATATGTCAGTCTCAGAAGGCAGGAGTGCTCATACACGCAACTTTGTGTTGGCTTTCTCGCTCATATACTTCCATGAAATCCAAGTTCTGGATGAAAATGATAAAAGTTTAATAAAAGACCAAGAGATGCTCGATCTTTTAAAACAAAAATTAGAACCGAGAAGGCAATTCTTTACATTTGACCCATATGTCAGTCTCAGAAGGCAGGAGTGCTCATACACTCAACTTTGTGTTGGCTTTCTCGCTCATATACTTCCATGAAATCCAAGTTCTGGATGAAAATGATAAAAGTTTAATAAAAGACCAAGAGATGCTCGATCTTTTAAAACAAAAATTAGAACCGAGAAGGCAATTCTTTACATTTGACCCATATGTCAGTCTCAGAAGGCAGGAGTGCTCATACACTCAACTTTGTGTTGGCTTTCTCGCTCATATACTTCCATGAAATCCAAGTTCTGGATGAAAATGATAAAAGTTTAATAAAAGACCAAGAGATGCTCGATCTTTTAAAACAAAAATTAGAACCGAGAAGGCAATTCTTTACATTTGACCCATATGTCAGTCTCAGAAGGCAGGAGTGCTCATACACGCAACTTTGTGTTGGCTTTCTCGCTCATATACTTCCATGAAATCCAAGTTCTGGATGAAAATGATAAAAGTTTAATAAAAGACCAAGAGATGCTCGATCTTTTAAAACAAAAATTAGAACCGAGAAGGCAATTCTTTACATTTGACCCATATGTCAGTCTCAGAAGGCAGGAGTGCTCATACACTCAACTTTGTGTTGGCTTTCTCGCTCATATACTTCCATGAAATCCAAGTTCTGGATGAAAATGATAAAAGTTTAATAAAAGACCAAGAGATGCTCGATCTTTTAAAACAAAAATTAGAACCGAGAAGGCAATTCTTTACATTTGACCCATATGTCAGTCTCAGAAGGCAGGAGTGCTCATACACTCAACTTTGTGTTGGCTTTCTCGCTCATATACTTCCATGAAATCCAAGTTCTGGATGAAAATGATAAAAGTTTAATAAAAGACCAAGAGATGCTCGGTCTTTTAAAACAAAAATTAGAACCGAGAAGGCAATTCTTTACATTTGACCCATATGTCAGTCTCAGAAGGCAGGAGTGCTCATACACTCAACTTTGTGTTGGCTTTCTCGCTCATATACTTCCATGAAATCCAAGTTCTGGATGAAAATGATAAAAGTTTAATAAAAGACCAAGAGATGCTCGATCTTTTAAAACAAAAATTAGAACCGAGAAGGCAATTCTTTACATTTGACCCATATGTCAGTCTCAGAAGGCAGGAGTGCTCATACACGCAACTTTGTGTTGGCTTTCTCGCTCATATACTTCCATGAAATCCAAGTTCTGGATGAAAATGATAAAAGTTTAATAAAAGACCAAGAGATGCTCGATCTTTTAAAACAAAAATTAGAACCGAGAAGGCAATTCTTTACATTTGACCCATATGTCAGTCTCAGAAGGCAGGAGTGCTCATACACTCAACTTTGTGTTGGCTTTCTCGCTCATATACTTCCATGAAATCCAAGTTCTGGATGAAAATGATAAAAGTTTAATAAAAGACCAAGAGATGCTCGATCTTTTAAAACAAAAATTAGAACCGAGAAGGCAATTCTTTACATTTGACCCATATGTCAGTCTCAGAAGGCAGGAGTGCTCATACACTCAACTTTGTGTTGGCTTTCTCGCTCATATACTTCCATGAAATCCAAGTTCTGGATGAAAATGATAAAAGTTTAATAAAAGACCAAGAGATGCTCGATCTTTTAAAACAAAAATTAGAACCGAGAAGGCAATTCTTTACATTTGACCCATATGTCAGTCTCAGAAGGCAGGAGTGCTCATACACTCAACTTTGTGTTGGCTTTCTCGCTCATATACTTCCATGAAATCCAAGTTCTGGATGAAAATGATAAAAGTTTAATAAAAGACCAAGAGATGCTCGATCTTATAAAACAAAAATTAGAACCGAGAAGGCAATTCTTTACATTTGACCCATATGTCAGTCTCAGAAGGCAGGAGTGCTCATACACTCAACTTTGTGTTGGCTTTCTCGCTCATATACTTCCATGAAATCCAAGTTCTGGATGAAAATGATAAAAGTTTAATAAAAGACCAAGAGATGTTCGATCTTTTAAAACAAAAATTAGAACCGAGAAGGCAATTCTTTACATTTGACCCATATGTCAGTCTCAGAAGGCAGGAGTGCTCATACACGCAACTTTGTGTTGGCTTTCTCGCTCATATACTTCCATGAAATCCAAGTTCTGGATGAAAATGATAAAAGTTTAATAAAAGACCAAGAGATGCTCGATCTTTTAAAACAAAAATTAGAACCGAGAAGGCAATTCTTTACATTTGACCCATATGTCAGTCTCAGAAGGCAGGAGTGCTCATACACTCAACTTTGTGTTGGCTTTCTCGCTCATATACTTCCATGAAATCCAAGTTCTGGATGAAAATGATAAAAGTTTAATAAAAGACCAAGAGATGTTCGATCTTTTAAAACAAAAATTAGAACCGAGAAGGCAATTCTTTACATTTGACCCATATGTCAGTCTCAGAAGGCAGGAGTGCTCATACACTCAACTTTGTGTTGGCTTTCTCGCTCATATACTTCCATGAAATCCAAGTTCTGGATGAAAATGATAAAAGTTTAATAAAAGATCAAGAGATGCTCGATCTTTTAAAACAAAAATTAGAACCGAGAAGGCAATTCTTTACATTTGACCCAGGGGGGCAACAGTCTCAGAAGGCAGGAGTACTCATGCACTCAACTTTGTGTTGGCTTTCTCGCTCATATACTTCCATGAAATCCAAGTTCTGGATGAAAATGATAAAAGTTTAATAAAAGACCAAGAGATGCTCGATCTTTTAAAACAAAAATTAGAACCGAGAAGGCAATTCTTTACATTTGACCCATATGTCAGTCTCAGAAGGCAGGAGTGCTCATAAACTCAACTTTGTGTTGGCTTTCTCGCTCATATACTTCCATGAAATCCAAGTTCTGGATGAAAATGATAAAAGTTTAATAAAAGACCAAGAGATGCTCGATCTTTTAAAACAAAAATTAGAACCGAGAAGGCAATTCTTTACATTTGACCCAGAGGGGGCCAACAGTCTCAGTCTCATATACTCAACTTTGTGGTGGCTTCCTCGCTCATATACTTCGATGAATTCCAAGTTCCAAGATCAAGAGATGCTCGATCTTTTAAAACAAAAATTAGAATATAGTTTTGTTAGAATGGCAAGGAGCAAAAACGTGTATCACATTAGGAGAGTAAGTTAAAAATCGTTGTTTAGAAGGATATTTAAATATATTTGATTACCTTCAGCATTTTTCCATTCAGTACAAGAGCTGCTAACTCAACTCATCGCAACTTTAAAAGTAGCTGTCGTAGGGTATTGAAATTTCGTAAGAATTGTCAGAAGGCGTTAATAAATTATATTTTGTAAGATAAGTACATGTCGAACAGTGCAATATCCCCAGAGATCACTTAATAGCAACTTTTGAAAGACTGTGTTGGCTATATTTAAGCATATGTTCTCATTTTTGCCAATTTTCTAATCAAATCGATCACTAGAGCCTTTAATGACCATCCTTACTCAAGCATAACCGAGAATACCGAGCTCTAACGTGCCATGAATTTTCTTGATGCATCTCACTGAACTTCGAAAAGTTCACATAATATTTACTTTGGCATTCGTCAGGCTTCTTTCTGAACTGGTCATGAGGCCAACAACTACTAGCAAACACATTCTTATCAAAATCTTGTTAGTAATGTAGCAAAATATCCAAAACACTTAGCCGAGCCGCTGTGGCGCGGAAAAGTTGTAAAGTCCGACAAAACTTTAACACAAACTGATCATGGCCTGAGAAACCGCGCTGTAAGGAGTTCGGGCGCAGGAAGAGGCGAAGAAATCTTCGTAAAAATGTGGCAAAGCTGCGGTCGCAACAGTGAAAACTATTTTCATCTCATATATAAAATCGCGCGTGCGCGCACGCTAATAGTTGTTATTCGCGAGCGAACGATGCAGAAGAGGAGGAAAACAAAAACAACCATTTTAAACAAACCATATGAAAGAGTGAGAAACGTTTAAATCGTTGATTTGCACGAAACAGGATCCATCATATAATTTTGAATGGTTAGTTCGATTGGAAAGACCAAAAACTGTATTACACATGGAAAAAAGAAGTAAACAACATTTTTGAAATACACAAAATTAACGAAATTATTTCAGAACATAATTAAGTCGATTTGCAAATTTTAAAACACGATTATGATGATTGAAAGTCTGCATAACTTTCAAAATTCTAGTTGTAAGGTATTGAAATTTCGTTACTATTATGAGGAACCAGCGATCTTTTGTAATACAGGAACTAAACAAATGTCGAGGTCTTGAATGGTCTCGCAGATAGCTTAAAATATATTCCCGACACGGATTTGACTTCAAGGAAAAGCAAGTATTCAGGTTCTTATTTGAATAATGATAGTTTACCTAGAGCATTTTACATTAAAACCAAGTAAAAGTGTTGTCTTCTGCTTTCGAATGCTAAATCTGGTTCTCGAAAAGAGTGTTCGACCTAAACTAACTATTTTTCAATTTTCCTCAGTGTCTTCCACCAGCTGCCGTTGTAGCCGCCGCACAGACGCAGCCGTCTACCTCGGAATTTAGCAGACCGTTCCACCACCAGCTCTGCCCCAGTGGGAGGATGTGCCGAGAGTGCTTTGGTCAGCTTCATATTCTTAGTGTAAACTAGACAACACATCATCCTGATCGCGCCGATGCTGATGCCGTGGACGATGCCGCCGCGGCTGGAGCTGCAACAGCTGAGTGCCGGAGCTGCACGCTGCACGCTGCACGCGGCACGCTAGTTGGCATTGCTGCCACGTATAACACGCTTTTAATGCCTGCTGGCCCCGAGGTCATTTGGCTTCTTTAATGTTACACTCGATACTCGACGGCAAGCGAACCGAGAGGCTCGACTGCAAGACGCTGTGTGGAGAGGGGCAGCAGAAACAAGCAACGTCAACAAGTGTTTTTCAATCGCCTCTTTGTGCAGTTGGTAATTCTGCTCCTGCAACGCCGGCTTTCAACTGCATTGGATCCATTTGGCCCAAAGGACTCTGTCAATTTCATTGTTTTCCGGTGTCTAAATTGTAGTGTTTTTCCAAGACTCCCCTCTGCCCACCCGTCAACTCCTATATCGCCAACACACATCGAATGTCTTCAGTGGTCCCTCGAAAGAGATCTCAAGTACTTAACTATATAAGATGTGAGACCGCAATTTGCTCTAACAAGGTTCCTCGCCGTTGAAGGGCAGCTCCCCGCTCTGCGTCCTGCACTCTCCTCTCCCTCCTCCTTCGCCACTCATATACCGATTGTCGTGAGTAGCCCCACCATGCTTTGGTCTGGAGAGGACCAGGCAGGTCTGCTTTGCAGCCGAGCTTCCTGTGCACCTCGACACTCGCCTAACCATTGCAGATTTCACTCTTCGACAAGTGTTTCCACCCACAATAAAATAAACGCCTGTCTGCTGCTACTTCGTCCGGCTCGCCGTGGCAACCTGCACCATATGGTGTCTACCGCTGCGGGCCTTTTTATTTGGTCGCCCTCCCTTCAGCTGCCCCTTTCTTCCAGCTCCTACTCAGCTTTTATTGATCGCACAGCTTCGTTACGATTTGTGTAAAAATATGATTTATTTGCTCACGCGCTCGTTGGCTGGCAAATTTATCAAAGTCTAATTAATCGCCCTGATAAAAGTGGAAGGGCGATGAGGGGAGGGAGGAATGTAGGTAAAGTTGCTGGCTGATCCGTTCCTCATAATGCTGATTATTTTTTTGGTGTTTTTGCAGAATTTGTTGTTGCGTAATGTAGGCATGCTTAGCATGTGGGGACATCGTGGCAATAAAAAATAAACTAAAATTTATTACGATAATTTTAACATTTTTTTTTTTTTTTTTTTTTTTTTTTTTTATGGCAGATAGAACCAAGCTCAGGGGATGCCCCCTATCCATGCAAAGCATTCGTTGGTTTAGAAGGGTAAAGGTTAGTGGGAAGGGGAAAAGTGGGAGTAGTGTCGATTTACACCTCTTTTGAAAGCATCGACGTTATAAGTGGGTGGGAAAACATGCGCAGGGAGACTATTCCACAATTTAACTGCGCGACCGAAAAACGAATTCTCGCGGTAGTGGGTAGTGCGATGGAACGGGATCGAGACGTAAAAGGGGTGCACCGCTCTGGAAAGCCGAGTAGATCTGTTGAATACCTGAACCGAGGGGATCAGGCTGGCTACTTCAGAGGAACAGTTACCATTAAAGTAACGGTAAAATAAGGTTACACACCCCACATCCCGACGACATCCCAAGGTTTCAATAGAGCTGGATACCCTACTGTCCCCTATAAGTTTCATCGCACGACCTTGTATACGGTCCAGAAGCTGAAGATATGCTTTCGAAGCTCCAGACCAAATATGCGAGTTGTACTCCATTTTCGGACGGATATAAGTGGTGTAGATACAACGAAGGTCGGTTGGAGTGAAGTATTTCTTGCACCGCTTTAAAAAGCCTAAGCACTTGGCTGCTTCTTTCGACACATCAAAAATGTGATCGTTCCAACGAAGATCGCATTGTATTGACATGCCCAGAACATCAAGAGCCTCCGACTCATTAATATCCACACCACCCATATTTAGAGGTGGGAAGTTGTCACCCGCCAAACGCTTGTGGGTTAACAAACAGCATTGGGTCTTCCGCGCATTAAAATCGACCCTATTCGCTCGACCCCACTCCTGGATTTTGTTAAGGTCGGATTGGAGTGTGTCATTCATAATTCTGCGTTTTCTAGTGATCTCCAGAATAGAGGGACGCCTGGAGAATGAATATGAATGACAAATGCTGCTGTCATCAGCAAACGAGTAGACGGGGTTTGATGTCAATGACAAAAGGTCATTGATGAAAATGAGAAAAAGTGTTGGAGACAGGACCGAACCCTGTGGAACTCCAGCATTTATGGAGTGCTCTTCGGAAGCAAAGCCGTCTATCACAACCCGAATAGAACGGCCGCTGAGGAAACTCGATATCCATCGAGTGAATGTATCACCGACACCATAAGCAGCCAGTTTAGACACAAGTGCTTTATGCCACACTCGGTCAAATGCCTTGGAGATATCCAAAGCAACAACCTTACTCTCACCGAATTGGTGAACACAACTGTTCCACCGCTCAGTGAGGAACGCCATCAAATCGCCTGTGGAGCGGTGAGCACGGAAACCGTACTGGCGATCGCTGACCAATTGGTTGCTCTCTAGATACCTCATCAGGCTAAAATTTATAACGCTCTCCATAACTTTGGAGAGCATTGAACAGATTGCTATGGGCCGGTAATTGGCAGGATTCGTAGCCTCACCTTTTTTGGGAACTGGCTGCACATTGGCAATCTTCCAGGAACTAGGAAAAACTCCTGAAGTAAACGATAAGTTGAACAGATTGCGCAATGGGCGAGCCAATGTTGAGGCGCACTTTCTCAACACGTGGGCTGAAATGCCATCCGGTCCCGAGGATTTATTGACGTTGAGGTTTACAAGCACTCTTTTAACAGCCCGCGTTCGAAAGTGCATCTCAGGCATAATATGAGACACACCGTCGATCACGGGTAGTGGTTGGCTACTCTCAGAAAGAGAGCAGTTTTCAGCAAACATTTTGGCTAATAAGTTTGCCTTGTCAACCGAGTGAGTGAAGATCTGATCGTCCTTCAGGAGAGTTGGAATAGACGATCGCGTCTATTCTATTTTTAATAATTACTAATAAAAGAAGAAAATTTTAGCTCTCCCTTAGACAAAACATTGAATCGCGAAAAATCCTATCATCTAGTTTTTACCCTTCTTATTTCACGTCCTCTTTCTCCATTCGCCTTCCTCACCTTATTTCATTCTTTCTCTCTCTCTCTCTCTCTCTCTCTCTCTCTCTCTCTCTGTTTCTATTTCCATATATCTCTCGAACAACCTGTCATTTCCATATCTTCACCGTAGTTAAATTTTCTCCGATATCGTGCTGTTTTCCTTTTTTCCTTTTCTTAATTTACACTCCACAACTGGCTCCCAGCAACTTTTAATTACTTCTTCAATTCCATGTAAATAAATAGAAGAAAATATAAGCAACCTCAATGCGTACAACCAACGCCTCACTCGCAGGACATGAGAGTGAAGGAACGTGACAACCCCGCGCTGGCCCAGTGGTTTCCTTGGATACCCGCCCCTACCAAGCTCATGCCCGTCTTTACCGACGAAGCTTCACTTCTATCCTGAACTTTTTTCAACATTACTTCCCCTCCAACGCTTGTGGTGAGAGACGTATTTTCATCTTGATAACATTCTCAACCTCCTGTCTTGTATATAATTATATACTTCCCTCGAACATCTACCTCTTCTCCAGTCCCTTGTTGCTCCTTTTCATTTACATCTCTTCAGTTAACGGACATTTTCTTAACTTTTCTCCCTCCTCGACCCACTTTTTGGCCTTTTCTTTTGGGACCTTTTTCTCAGTTTTATCTGAAGGGTGTTTTCCCGACTTGGTCCTCATTATGCACGCTTGAAGTTCATTTTACTCATTAACGGTGAGTTTCCCTCGCGATGTTATTGATTTTTCTTCCTTATTCTGACGCAGAAGTTTTCCATTTTCTTCTACTTCTCCGTTTTTTCTGCAGACCATTTTTTACGAAAATTTCTTACCGTTTCTGGCTAATGAACAGTTGCTTGTCTCGCACGTCGTACCGCTCCTCGCCTTCATTTGTACCTCATAATCAACGTAACTCAAAGTTCTGCGTTGTCTCAATTAAGAGTTGTTTTCTTAAGACTCGGGCTTTTTTTTTTTGTATCTTGTACACTTCAGTAGTTCGCGCCACGGATCACTGGCTACTCGGTGCAATCGATGGTTTTCCGTCCATCTTTTTCTCTTATTTTTCAGTTCCTCAATCAGCTGGAACTTGCCTCTTTTTTGCCTCTCCTCTCTCATCTTCTTCAGCTTTATAGCCTCTGATAACCATCATCAACGAATGATTCTGCCTGCAAAGCCATCAGATACTCCTTGGATTGGTGAACCTTTCTACAAAATGTGTGAACATTGCACTGAAATCGGTGCGATTGCTTCTTGACTTTTTCCTCGTCCTGGCTCTTCACTCTCACGACGCTTTCAACGTCGTTATAGTTGAGATAAATTAATCTGGTCTTCAATCTATCGGATACTGTAGATAGTTGTGATTACGAACTGCTCGTCGTGCTCGACTGTAGATATTTCGAGCGGTGAAGCGTATCCTGAATTAGCGGCAACTGATGGAGGAGGAGAGAAATTGTGCCGTTTTAATAGTAAAATATGGGAGTCACAACCGTTTTTAGAGTTCCACGATAATAGTTTTTAAAGTTATCACTAACTACCTGAAATCAGTGGCAAATTAAAAACAAAGGTAGCAGAAAAGAAGGGTCGATTAGTTTGTTTTCCCAAACTGGTCGTATTACTTGTGGCATATTGAAGTTCTAATAGGCCACTGAACAAATGTTGACGTATATTGTTTTTCAGACTGACGAATGTATAAATGAAGGTATATTCCCGCTGGAAGGGTCATCAGCATTATCCATGACCGTTATGTCCGACCGTTTCTTATAATTTAAGCTTATTTTTACAAATAGAGGATCGTATATTCCTACTTGATTCAGTAACGCGTTAGTATGTTCAGTATAGATTATACAGACGTATATAAGAACATTCCATCTTCCCTCTCCATAATCTCTTTCCTTACTTCTTCGAAAAAACTTCTAAAAAGTTATTAAAAATCTATTAATCCATCAAATGTGCGGAAATCCTTTGGAAAGAAAGTCTAGAATATTAATAAACTTTCCTAGCTCGAAAAGGCGGCTGACTTAGATGGCGCCTAGCGGTCAAACGACCAGCAAAACCAATCAACGTGTATTGCGATCACGAAGCAATCCTTTTTAAACAGCTTCCAAGGCGAAGGTTCACATTAAGCGACGACGAAGACGACGACTATTAAATGGATCGCATACGGGGAAGGAACCAGCTTTGAATTCTATTAAGCGAATGGCTCAGAGGTGTCTTTGAAGAAAGCCGCCTACACGCCGAAGCAAGTGCGATGGGCCTCCTAGAGGAGAAGAAGACCAGAGGCGAGCCGGAGGATTCTGAGGAGTCGGTATTTAGAGAAATATTTCAATTAACTCCGAGTAGCCGCGATCGATTGAATGCGGCCGATCGGTGCGGAGCGGACGCTGCACCACCTATCAGGAGGGGGATCCGTTCAAAAAGGGTCAAGTCGACAAGTCGGTGCGGTGCGATCTTTCGTTCTCTGGTGGACCGGACGGTCAGACAGCCAGTCGATCGCTTAACATTTGCATAGTCAGTACAGTTTGGTCGATTGTGCTCAGACGGTGGGTTCAGTTCGGTCGGTCGGCTTATGTGTCCGCCGCAGGACTTCCAAGACAATAAACAATGTTATGACAAATGGAGGAAAATCGAGTAAGAAACAAGTACAGCGTAAACCGACAACGCAACCCGAAGAACCGCATCACCATTCGTAGTTTTACACCACGTCTGAGCCTCACAGTCTTCGGCTAGGAAATTCCTGGAGGTGCCCCGCTTCGTCTCTGGGCGACGCATGCACAAGGTGCGCGTTGGCCAACATGTTGTTCATGGCCGCGGGAAGTTAATGATTGCAAATTAATAATTTAATATGCAACATGAGTGCGGTGTGTTGGCCGGAGATGTGATTCCTAAATCATATGAAGATAGATGGCGCAATAATCGTATTAACGAAGCGGGATCCTGTGGGAAGCGGGCTCTCGGCGTAGACTGCGATTTCTTGGTGTTTTTTTTGGCGATAGAGTGGTTGATATATCGGCGAGAAGCCAATATTAGCTATTTTATTGAGCGTATATTGATTGGAATCCTGACATTATTTCATATGGGTTTCGGTGAGGATTCAAAAGAAAAGATCTGAGGTAATAATAAAGAGACGGAAGAAAAAATCAAGAGGGAAGATGAATACTAACGCTAAAATTTCTTTGAAAAATTTTAAACTTCCTTCGTAACTATAGGGATTCGAACCTGCGACTGCGGCACCTGTAAAAACACTTAAATAAGTTATCCACATGTAGTGTGTTCATTTCGATAAATTTAACTAGATTTGCACTTAAAACCAGAAATAATTAGTATAATTTAATAGCAGCATTCAGGATTAAAAGGAAGTTTAAACAATTTGAAGGTTTCAATCCATCTTTTATGAGCCTGTTAGAGACCAACCAAATTTCTTGAGGTAGAATCTGGTTCCACGTTTTTCAAATTTTGATATGCCTCCATAAGTAAGCCCAACCGCACTTTTCCCCACTTAAATATTGGTTAAAAAAATTCTCTCCTGAAACACTAATGAAATTTTTTTAAATTGATTCATAAGTAGAATGTTCTTCTGTTTTGAAAGAAATTTTATCTGATTTTAGTTTTATTTGACCCTTTAAATTCCTGTATTACGGACTTTCAAATTTTCAGCCCACCATTCATCCTTATATCCTCTAAGATCGAGCATCTCTTGGTCTTTTATTAAACTTTTATCATTTTCATCCAGAACTTGGAATTCATGGAAGTATATGAGTTAGGAAGCACAACGTTGAGTATATGAGTACCCCTGCCTGATGAGACTGTTGCCTCCCCCCTGGGTCAAATGCCTTCTCGGCTCTCTTCCCGAAAGTTCTAAACGAACTGTGCGTACTGACATCCTGACGGCGATGTGAGTCGTATTTACGTGAAATAAAAATTGACGTTAAAAAGACCAAGCCAAGTGTTACAGTCGTCTTTCTTCAAGGAACATCAGGCTAAAGGGTAGGCGGAGAAGTATTCCTAGAAGCAGTCAGCTACCGTGGGGACAAATTAAAGAGAGAAGGGAGGGATACTCTTGCAGGACATCGGGAGGACAACAGAAGAAATCCTACGAATCTCTTTTTACAAATGACTCCCAATGCGACCTACTCTGTGTATAAATAAATTTTAACGAAGACAACAACATCTGGGATCAAGGGTGGCTTACGAATGGGCGGCATGATTTTATGCCTACGAAATATACACGCTAGCAGAATACAGACTCAACTTTAACTCCTGGCACCACCCCGCGAGTTTCGAACGCAGACAGCAACTGGGTTGAGTTTCTCATTTGGTGTGACAGACAGAAAGAAAAAACCTCTTCACTGCACTTCACTCCAAGATTGAACAAGTAAAAATTTTAACATTCCTTGTGACTCTCGCGGCTGTGATAATTTTTGCTTTTAGTGGAGTAAAAGTATTTTTTCCAATAAAGTTCGTTGTTGTAAAGAATATAAGTTTTTCTAATGCAACTTTTGGAAAATATCTGAGTACATTTGGTTAGGTTAGTAGGTTGTATGAGACTATTTTTGAAAATTGCCTTTGGTCATAACAAACAGAGGAAATCTATATTCAAGGAAATCCTCGACCAAACAAGTCAGGCGCCTGCCAAATATTATTGTTGATGAAATCCTCCCGAATTACCGCTAACACTTGGTGACTGGTAATTTTGTTTGAAATTTTCACTGATAATATGGAAATTACCTTTTGTTTTTTGATATTTGCTGCATTATCTTCTGCTGTTACCACAATCTTATCTTGGTTGTCGATTTGGTTGTCGATAATGGCCAAATTGTCTTGCAGTATGACTGATATATATTTTTAAAAATTTGCTTAGGAAGTCCTGACCCTGTCTTTCACACACAGACATGCCCTCGTAGCTTAGAACCCGGAAAATATTTAAAGCATCTGAAACAAGAAGAGAAAATTATTTATATACGAGTAATACTTTTTCAAAAAAGTAAAATAAATTAGACTTTCTAAAAATAATGAAAATTTTCATAGTATTCCGAAGAAACCGACACTGGGCACCCCGATCAGTTCGGTACCCTCCATTAATTCTCACTAAACGTAAACACATCCTCGATATTAGTCGATGTTTTTACAAAATACGACCGTGTATATCCTACCAATTGCTAGCACGAGAGAGGTAGCAGCGAGCCTTGACAAATATCTCAGTTATTACAGCCGAACGCGGTCGCCATCCCCCTCCTCGGCCAGCTCGTGAATTATGCAACACTCACTCTTATAGCACGCTGAGTGGGAGAGGAGGGGCGAGAGTCTGGTGAGGTGAAGAGCGTATTAAAGAGTTTTTTCTTTTTTCCCTCCTTTTTGTTTCTTTTTCGTGCTTGTGGTTCCTCACTTCTCTGGCTCTCGTCGTCCTTCAGCGTTATTGAAGTCCTTCTACGGTCGACGCGGCGACAACAGCAGCATCTACGTGTGCCAACTCACGTCCCTCTGGCCGTCGAATCTTGACGGTTATCCTTAATTTTGAAAAATATTTCCTCGCTCTTCCCGATGTATCTAGAATGAATACAAATACTAGTAAGAAGGCTGTCTTTGGCCAGGCCAAAGTCTGAGTACCCTACACCCGCACAGTTAAAAACTAACTTAGAAAACACTTAAACGCTCCGAGATCATTAATAAATATCAACAGATTTCACCCGTTTTCAATACCAAATTCTCAATATAACAAAGCATATTTGTGTCAAATTTCATCGCAATAACTCTTGCCGTTCTCGCGTAATCGCAGTTTCAACGGACAGACAGATTTTCTTTCCTGTCTTCCCTGCGTTACAAACAGAGGAACAAAGTGAACATACCCCTCCCTTCGAGTGTACGGTATAAAAAGAAAATAATTTACAAACGAACGCACAACTTTCGGGATTTCAGACAACCCAACACAACTCCTGGGCTCGTTGTTATAATATGTTACTGCGCTGTTGTTGTCGCTGTTCGGTCCACATCTAATGCCAGGATTTAAGGAACTTTATTCGAAAAGACAGCGAATAATAAAAACTGAGGGCGCGATGGAGATCTTTGAAGGAGGAGACCAACCAACACGATGGAAGTTATAGAAATTCGAAAACTTTATTGTTTTCTATAAGAAAGCAGAAGGTTGTTAGGGGAGGGGGTGGTAGTGCGGGAGTGGGCAGGAGTACTCGGGGAACAACAAGGGTGTTGTTGCGGCTTAGAGGTGCATAATGCAGTAACTTGTCACAAACTGTCGCTGTCACTGTCGGCTGTCATATCCTGTCGTTGGTCGGCGGTCTTAATTTTGTTCCTGCGGCTAAAATAGATTGTTGTAGCTGCTACTGTTGTTGTTGCCGTTTGTTAAATGAGTTCGTGATTGTTTGTGTATTTTAAAAGATTTCTTAATGAGAAATGCTTTGGCTTTTAAAAGTGCTGTCACTCAGTTGGTGGTTTTAAGAGAAATAAGTATGAATTTAGGAAAAAAAATGTAGGAAAATCTCCTTAATAATCGCGAGTTCTAATTATTTTCTAGCTTTTTTTAGTAACGCTTAGTGACGCTGAGCAAGAATATACACAGTGTCCTGTATCCACTTTGTCTCCTTCTCCGCGTCACTCCCCGTCCCTCGACTGCACTTTCATTGCAGTGAGATGCGTTTGCCAACCTTTTGTGTGCAAGCGACAAAAAATTACGGCGTGTTGCATGACAAGAGGATATTCAAGTGTTGTGTTTTATTGTTTCCTGGTGCTGCAATAACAATTATAAAAGCAACAAAAGCGAATGCAGTGAAATGCAATTCGCAGGGTTTACTTTGCAAATGAGGCATCGGTGCGCGAAGAAAGAGAAAGAAAGGAAGCGAAAGGGAGAAGCGGTTCAGTCACTTGTTGAATTTGCGGCGCCTCTTCGACGACTTATAAAGGGGAAAAATTGCGTAAGGTTAACGCAATGTGACTGCCAAGCGGAGTGAGGACAAGAAACCGACGCCAGGTTAAACGGATGCCAGTATTTTTGCAACAGGGGGTTGGTTGTCTGCTTCTTGTTGTTGGTGCTGTTGTTGTTGCTTCGGCCGATTTGCAAATTGGCCGCGGGGTGCTTTTCGCACAAAAAGGCTTTTGTTGTGTGGCAGGATATTGGGAGTGGAAGGCAGGCAGGCAGGCAGACGGTCAGAAATGTTTGCATGGGAATTTTTAGTTTATCCTTTCCCCCTTCCTCATTTTCATTTCCTTACTTGTTTGCAGAAGTGGCGGATTGAGTGAAAATACCGTGACATTTCGCGGGAGCTTATCGAAAAGTGATTTCTCTCGTTTGTCGCATGGATACACGGAAGGATGCAATTTTCTGATCGATAAGCGGCGTGGGAAAGTAAGAATTTCATGAGAAGAGAAAGGCAAAACATTCTTCTAATTATCGATGTATATATGTATATCTTGAAATATATATATATCAGAACGTATATCCCTATCGGCAGAAAAAGATAGAACAATTCTAATTTCTACCATAAAATGTCGGTTTGTGTCCAGTTTTACTTGAATTTAATTGACTTTCACTTCGTTACCAAGTAAATCTCAGCTAACCCTTCTGCACCTGTCCAGTGCCCCCAGTTTTGGAGGTAGTTCTCTAGTGCCACCAATGCAAATACCTCAAGTTCGTACCTAATCGTTGAACACTGCAACACCATAAGCACGAGTCATATTCTTGTGGTCGTAAAATAGTAGTTCCACATATAATTTGTTAACTAGCGTTGTGATTTGAATGAAAAACTAATTTCTGAGCGTTGATAAAGATCACAGAAAGCTACAAAAGCCACAATAAGGATTGACATGCAAACAATATCTACACACGTCGAAGGTACCTTGGGTTTCACTGTTCTGGAAGGATATGCAAATCAGTGGTACCCAGTTTAGCACAAACGCCCTCTAAAATACACTGGAATTATGACACATTAAATCGCGTTATTAAAGGTTGGCGTGTAGGTAGGGAATGCCGAGATGAGGAGAGGTGAATTCGAGGCGATAACTAAAATCGAGTCCGCTTTTTCAGTCGACCCCACAACTAACATTGAAATGACATAAAATTTCAATTCAATTCAATTCAATTCATTGAAATGACACCGTGGAGGCGATAATCGAGCTCAACAAGAATTAGTAGAGTCGGTAATCCCTCTAAAATTGTAACAAGAGCTTTTTGGTCAAGAAATTCGTTGAGTCTTCTCGATGGATAATTGAAAACGAGAATCGGGATCGTGGAAGTCTCTTTTAGCCGTAAGGAACAATAACATGGCAATTTATGCCAGTCGATATTGTTTTTCCCTCGACATTGTAATCGAGTTTTAGTTTGAACTTCTTTAGTAAAAGTTTTCTTTAAACGTGACAAGATTTTTCGCCTTCTAGATTAATTCTAAAAAAAATACCAACTTTTACACTGAGTGTAAGAGCAACTCACGCTCGTTAGTAAGCATGTTCAGAACACATTAACGAGGATAACTTCGTCCTCCGCACCAACACATGTGCACATGTTATGCTGCTTAATGAGTTTTAATCACATCCGCTTGACCATCAGGAACTTCCGCCGTCACAATTTTGGAAACGCACTACGCACACATTTCTACGCATACATAGAACACAGTCAAGACTTCAAATGACTTCGTAATGACTGGTCAAACAGGAGGAGACCGCATGAGTTTTCATACGAGGTAGAAATTTGACTAACGTTGATAAGAACGGAGCTCTTGATAGGAAGGGCAATGAGAAGGTAAGGGTGAGTAATGGGGGTTTTGTAGGGAGAAGGGGGAAGATAGAGGGTAGTTTCCCGATTCCCCATGTTGATCTCAACGAAGCGTAGAAAATATTTAAATGAGCTTCGTGTGGTACAGATTATGAACGATTTTCCTTCAAGCGTGCCAAGTGTGTCGCATATTAAAAAGTCATTTTGCCGAAAAAGTAATTTTGCTGAGTCAAATAGCGTAAGGACACCATTAGGTTGATTATATCTGACCCAGTAAACGCGGAAGTTAATCCAACATGTACCGGAAATGCGTGAGACCTGAAACTCTGTTTATTATACGCTGATTTTACGATTTGAACGCAGTCCTTCGTTTCCTCCATTCTGGAGTCAGAAAAATATGAAGTCTGTGGAAATATGCGCAATCTTACTTCTCCATATAGTAATCATATATTAATAAAAACCAGTTATCATATATTCCACTAAATTATAATTTCGGGTAGAAGCCGTCCGGGCGATAAAATCGACCCGATATCAACTATCACCTCGTTTTAAATTTGTCTCCTTCACCTTCTCCATTGAGAAAGGATTTCTCGATCTCTCTTAGTGCTTCTATAATAGCGTACATAAAAACCGTCTCGATCCCACTATCACTTCTAATTGCTTCGAATACTCGAAGCAAAGGGCATTCATGATCTCATTATCGCCTTGATTAGAAAAACCATCACAAAAAAGACTGAATTAAGCCTTTTAAGCCACGGACTCCAACAAAAGACACCGAATTCAATTTAAAGGACGGAGTGGAAAGTTTTAGTAAACATACATTTCATAAAACGCGTTCGTGCTAAGAAAGAATTTAGCGGATTTTCGGCCGCCATCTAACAGGATGAATATTAATGATTTCTCATCCTTATTCTTCTTCTTCTTCCCGAATTCTCCGTGTACTGTAGACTTATTCTAAATCCTTCGGACAGGCTGCAGCTGTTTGTTTTTCATTTCACTACATTTCGTTGATGTTGATGTGGAAGTTCACGAACGTCAAATGCAAATCCTTGAAGTCAAAAATGTACGCAGAGAAAAAAGAAGACGGCAAAGAAGGCGCAGCAATGGCGGTGAAGAAGGCGTAGAAGGGGAAACAGAATTTAGAATTACAGCAATAAAGGCAAAAATGAAAGGAGAGCAATAAAAATAAAGATAAAAAATCAAGAAAAGTCGGAGGTGAAGAGAACCAATATTAAGATGGTACGAGTCTTCTGAGAAAGAGGGTTTGGTAGGCCGAAAAGCTGCATATAGAAACCTTTTTCCTAAATTGTTCTGTCCTCAGTCCTCTCTTTTAAGGCCACTTGATTACTAAAGATGTGTTGAGAGGACTCGCAACACACTAAAAGACTGCTATGTCGTCATGTCTCCAAACCTTATTAAAATTCAAGCCACTATCGCTCCATCGTTCTAAAGGCCCGGAATTTTCTTATCATTGCATTCCAATACCCCGGGATCAAGACAAGGACTTCGAAGAATAGCCAGTGAAGCCAGGACTCGTGGTGTGAGCTGTATTAGAGAAGGGAGAGGATCGCGAATTAAAAGGTAAGGATTTCTGACACTCAAATGATTTTTCCTCTACAGCCTTGTTGTTTTTTTCCTTGTTGTTTCTGCTACTGCTTCCTGTATCCGTAGCGTATGTTCGGTGTGTCATCTTGTTAATCTGTAAAAATTAATGATTTCCTCGAATTGTTTCTAAATTTTTTGCTGCTCCTTAAATTTGCATGTAATGGGCGTGGCCGCGGCAAACCGGGAATTATTCGTGATTACAAACTACACCACTGAGCGGTTTTTCATAAACTCTCTGCACAACACAATATTTTTAGATATCCTTCGAGCATCTTTCGAGCCGATAAATCGTAATCCCAGAAGCATCAGGATATTATTGATGAAAATTAATGATTGTTGGAAAAATATTTACATCCACTCAACTCTCCCGAGTCTCTTCTTCAGAGTTTTAGTTAACATTATTTGCACAACTGTATGTTTGAAATGCAGAAATCTGGCAGGAGGAAGAATATGAAAAAACAAAACCATTTTTATATTGCGATAAAATGCTTTTGATAAAAGAGTTTGTTTGCTACCAGCGCATCCTGAAAGGTACCGCCGCTGCGTACTGATAGACACGCGTAAAATAATGTGCTGAACAATTTAGAGAACTAAAAATTGCTTGAAAAGGTTTTACGCTGAATTTGAGGCCAACAACACGAACTCACATACGCACACGTATTTCTCTTCCTTGCTTGTACACGCGTGTTGTGTGTGCGTGAGCATCGTATGTGTTTGAAGCAATAAAAGGACTCTGCGTCCCTTTCGACGAAAATGTGGGGAATAATTATGCAAATTAGTTTGAATTCAGCTGCGTATGCGTTGCTACACGATTCCCGATTCGCGCAGAGGAGCAAAAATACTTTGTTAAGCAAACATCACATCAGAAGTCTCAAAATTTTTCCTGGATTAACACTATATTTGTGGAAACTATCCATTTATAATTTGACTATAGAAAATCCATAATATATTTATAAATAACATATCAACTTATTTGTGTTACTCGTACATACATCGTAACAATCTTGAAACGACATTCATTGGAAAAATGTATGCAAAACTCTGACTGCTATACTGTTTTTCCTAATTTCCTCGCTGAAATTCAATATTTTCGGAATTTAAATCAAAATTTTATTGAACAGTTTAAACAAAAGTAAAAGGAAATTGAATTTTATTTCTAAAATTCTTCGTTTATTTCGAAATTTTTGAAATTACAGTCAGTTACTGAGAAGAAATTTTTTTTTATATTGCTGACAGTATATTCTGAATGACTTAAGTCTGGAAAGTCATTTCGACAATTAACAGAAATCGAAAGTCATGCGCACTTCAAAATCTTTTCACAGATTAAGCGTGACCATCTATTATCTCCCCATATCCTCGAAAATCCAAAATAATTTTCCCATTCTGCAAAATATACAACTTATTTAAATGCAAATTTATGCAGAATCAACACTTGTAAACAATCAAGTCATACATGATATATAGTGTGACCAGTGGAGTGACCACCACTATTACTGACCCTTCGCTCCTCAAAAACCCTCTCGGCTTAACTTACCCGAACAAATCATTCCAATTTAATGACCTTCCTGCTGCTGGAGGTTGCAGGCTTTATGACGCACTAAAATCACACCTTTTCTCCCAACAAAGGCAACCCTCCGTGCGCCTTATCGTGGACACTGGTCAACTAGGGGAACAAATTACGGGTAATTGAATACAGATAATTGCGGCACAGACAACATGCAACAGGGCAATAATAACACAGAAGGGAGGCGCCCCATGTTGACCGCGCTGACCACTTAAAGTGATTTAAAAAGCGGTTTTTCTGGTATTCCTGAATAATGAAGAGGTAATCATGTTGTTTGTTACCAATGTCACTCTTAATGCGATCTTAATGAGATAAATGGTGTTTAATTGGATAAAGAGGACATAGTTAATCACTACAGAAAAATATATTGATTTTATCATTCTAATTCAAACAAATTGTTGATCTAATAGAAAACTATATTTTATGCAAAAATTTCATACGTTTTAGTTTTGTAATAAATGATTTCTTACGCTTATATTATTTCTTCTTCATAAACAGTTAATATTTAAAATCAAGCCATTTGAAGTTGACTATTAAAACCCGATTTTCTTCTGTCTTGAAAGTCCTTTTCTGCTAAGAAAAGGGAAAATCTTTTACTACAGCAGACCCGCTTGAGAGGCGAGAGATTCTTATAGGAAAGAGAGGAGACGGCGTTCTTAAATTCAAAGTAGAGAGAGAGGAGAGTCCAATAATTCATAAGAAAACGCCAACCAGAAGGATTTCTTTTTTTCTTGGCTGCGAAGAGGGATTTCTTTTAATCGCCATTAGGGATTTTTTGTGGAGACGCGTTGTGTGGCGTCGCGCAGGTTTGTGCAGATGCTACTGCGGATGAGGACGTTGCGGGAATGAGGTGGTTACAGTGGGTGCAAATAGTTCTATAAAATTTTATGATTTAGTAGAATGGATAATAATTACAATGAGTTTTTTCTCTAAGTCTTGGCAAGTCTTTTAATATTATATTCTGCGCTAATGTCAGTATTTAATTCTTTGAAATTATTGTAATTTTTTAATTCTCTCTATAGGGATTGAAATCCTGCGAAATCTTTTTTAACTAGAAGTCGATTCAGTATTAACTGAAGTGCGATTAACATTTTCAGGCGAATGACTGTTTTCCAGCCCACCGTGCTTGCGTTTTCCGCGCACTCCCACTGCAGACCGAGGCAGCTAGCTACCGACGGACGCCAAAAGTCTTGAAGAAGGACGCGAAGAAATTAAGTACAGTCAGCAGACTTAAAAAACAACAAAAAATTAATGAGTATACGTACGTGTAAATACTTGCACACGCACACACGCACTTATAAATGCAAATAAGTCGAGTGGAAATTCTTTCGTTTTTCGGCGGAGCGGCACAGCAACTTAAAATAAGCGTTGGAAAAATACAGGGTGCTAAAATATATTGAAAACTCAAGTTAACACAAAGAGGAACATTTCAGATTTTATTTTATATTTTTAAATAAATATTATATTTAAACAAATAATTTATTGTATTATGTAAATGCAAAATATTACAAATAATTACAGTAGACACCTTGTGTCCCTTTATTAATATTAAAAGCGTGCTTTTTTTTATTAACCTGTGTATTTTTAAATATAGCCGCTGCCCAAAAAACCCTCTAAAAGTGAAAAAAACACGTCGGCGTAGACAAAAGCAGAAGCGGAAATTCTATGGCTGCGGCGGCTGCTGCGTCTGGAGATGTTAAAAACTTTGTCTTAACTTTGTTTTTGCTTAATGAGCAAATAGATCTTTACACACACACACACACGCATATATATATTTGTGTACCCACCCACCCCCACCCACTCCTGCACACGCACATCCCAGCCAAGACAATGAATTTGAGGGTGCGTTGCCTCGAACGAGTATTAATGTCTGGCCATTCATGATGCTTTTATTCAAACCCCCGGCATCCCGTACTCTGCTCCCCCACCCTCGTCTTTGCTACCCGCTGCACTTGATTCTGTACACATTTTTAATTTACATTAGAAAAATCGAAAAATGTTCTCTCTTTTTGGGTATGAGATTCTTAGCTGTATGTGTGTGTGTGTGTGTTTGGGGAAGTACGTGTGTATGTATGCACATGCGTGCGTGTGGAAGAAATTTTCTTCTACCATACAAATTAGGGTTCCAGTTTCGGAATTCCGGGATTCAAGCAATTTTTAAATTTCGATGAATGATTCGCAGAGGGGTCGGTAACACCCACTCATAGGCGCCAGGAAGACCTAGAAGGGTAATTAAGACCCAAGCACGCCTCCCCGCCCCCATTCTTCCAACGCCCACTCGACTGAGTTACCTTCTGAAAAAGAAGTTTTTCGAAAATGAAATTACTTAAAATTTTTAAGAATTCATGTTTGCATTTTTAAGAATTCATAAATTTTTAAATAAAGATAAAAAATTCGTTTTTAAAAATTACGTTGGATTTTGTTTCCTGCCAATTTTAATACCAACTAAATTCAGCACAAAAACACAGGATTCGTGGTATTCCGCCTGAAAGTCCTGGAAAGCTCTCAAAACTCAAATTTTTAACGAAAACTTTTTTAGGCTGAACTTTTTGGACTGAAAACCTCGAATCCCCAGTTTTTCACGCAAATCCTAAGAAACTTCCAAAACTGTATAAACTCACAACACCGAAACCCCTAATTCAGACACACATTCAATTGCTATCATCCGATTTTCACTCCCCACTAAGAGTTGCTTCTGCATAAATTATTTTGTCTGCTGCCTCACTTGTAACAGCTGAAAATGCGCACTTTTTAGGGGTTTTTCTGGTTTTTTCTTTTGTGTTTCACGTCCACCGCGCTTTCTTCCCCATTTCGGTGGTATCAAAATAATGTGTCCCCTGTTGTTATCAGACTTCTGCGTCCCATTGTAGCCAGTTGTCTCGTACTGGTTTCAGTGTGCGGGCAATAATTTCTCATTTAGTGGATTTCCTTTTTTTGTAATCAGCAGATAAAACGACGGCGCCGTCGTGAAATGGTGAAAATTCGGCGATTTTTAATGAGGTTTTTTCTGTATCACTTTTTTCCTTTTCCAATTACATCCCGCACATGTCGGTCACCACCTCTGGCGCTAAATATCACTCGCATAAATTAGATGAGATGAAAAGGAACGGATTTTCAGGACCATGGGGTCCTGAAACGTACGAATTCCCTATGAGAACCTGGAAGAGTTCTTCCAGATTAGAGTTCTTCCAGACGATTGCTTTTATTTTTCATTATTAACGATGTTTATTGTGAACTATAATTTTTACAAATTCTAACAATTTAAAGCGACTTTCATAAATTAAATGAAGAACCCAACTGTGTAGCCATTTTGAGGTCTGCGAAATTACGAGTCTGTAAGCGTTTTGTACGCACAACCCTTTCGCGTAAGTGTTGCCATGCAGGGAGAAAAACTTGAAGTTTTTGTATGAAAGCACAAAATTCGCATACACATAAATTCATTCAATATATACAAAAATAATTACACATCTACGCAACTGAAGTCACATACAATGACACATCCGTGTTGTGCGCACGAACACACAATACGGTACATAAAATTACAGTTATGTACAGAAAGTAACAGGATTTTCGCACATCCAGATACGCACTTTTGCTCGCAAGGCATGTGACTCCCCTCTGAAAGGGTTGAAATTCGCGCAATAAGGGATGGCAAAAGCCAATCCCAGCCCACTAGCAGACGCACACACACATTCACACAGCGCAGCTTACAGCGACCAGAGAGTTGCCAGATGACAAGTATGATCTGGAAGGAGTTACAAGCTACGAACGCCAAACTCATCAAGGACGAGTAAAAAGATAAGCGGGGATGCTGATATTTTTTTACCCCTTTACAGTGAACTTCGCTCAGAGTGGGGGTGGTGGGTGGATGACGGGATGACGAGATGAACCCTTCTTATTACTGATAACCGCATTCGCAGCAGCCATGTTGGTTTTCCTTGTTAGGCGTTCGCATTACAATAAATGGAATTTTCCATTATATTCTTCTTAATGTTCTTCTGAAAATTCGTCAGACTTTTAAGTCCTCGCTGGCATTCGTGTTGAAAAAAGTTAATGGCCCGTGACAATGTAGGAATATTTAGTAACTATATTCTAAACATATAACGGTAGATGTAAGACAGGATATTTTTTGTATTTTCTATCATTTTTCTGCATAGATTCCTAATAAAAAAGTTAGTACTGTCATCTGTTCAGCTTATAATTTCGGAGATTTAAAATTTCTTGACAACGGTATCACCTTGAAGGACTTTCTTTTAATTCCAATGTTTTCTAGTTTTGAGAAGTAATACAAAAAGGTTCCTAAGTTTTAACACTTTAAGACAATGACGTGGCTAGTAGGCCACGATTGAAAAAAGTATACCGTGAGACTTTTTGTAAGCGACGCCACTGGATTAAGATATTTCCTGTGCAGAGTTTGTCTTGAGGATTTATATTGCTTAGTTTCGTTTAGAACTTTATATCAAAAGGAAGTTTAGTGATTCACGCACTTCTAAAGCCACCAAGAAACACGGGTTCGAATCTGGAAGTGTGTCTAACATTTAATTACGTTCTAATATACGAGGATATTTCATTGAATTAAATTACGTTATTAAGACGACGTTATCGGGCGTAATTAATTTTAGGTATTTATTTCCAACTAATTTCAAATATAAAGGACAAGATCTCTGTGAAACATACAGCTGCATTCAGAGATTAATTATGCTTATTGATAAATCATGCGTCCCAAATCCTTGCAACATCCCTACCAAGAACGAAAAAATCACATATGCGAAATCTGCTCGAGAAGAAATTATCATGCCGGGTAAATCGGATTGAAAGACGAATGAGTTGTGAGAGAAACGGGAAAACATTGCAGAACAAAAGCAAAGGTGTAAAAAAACAAGCTGTACAAATGCAAATTAGATGGGATGAGAAAATGCAAATGGAAAATGGAAAATGATCTCGAATAGGAAGGCCTAACGAGAGATTAGAGTTTTCCACAACGATGCTGATGTGAGGATATAATGAGAAAGAATTTCATTATTGGCACGAAGGGGCAGTTGGAGGGGATTGCTGAAAAACCAACTTTTTTCTCTGATAGTTTGTAGATTTCTCTTGGATTCCCATACAAACCCACTAAGAAGCCTTCTAAAATTTGAAATTGCTTAACTATCCTCCTTCGAAATTAAGAAAATCCCTTCAGAATTTCCATTTTTATGCCATTTTTTCTTAAGGAACCCAAACTTATCTCACGTAACTCATTCAAAATGGCGTCTACTTGAACTAATCCAATTTATTCCAGCTCCATGAGTTCTACATATTTATTCAGCAAGCTGTTGTGTCTTCCGATAGCGGTGTCCGCACCACCCTCAAGGATTTGCAGCTTTCATCCGACGCTCGCACTCGCACTGCCAATGCCTCCACTGTACCTCTTCCCTCCTGCTGCCGTGCCACACGATATGATAAATGATGCATGTGCAACCACCCTGTGCGTGGGGAGGACGTGTGCTTGGGGGTGTGTGTGTGGCATGCATGTGCTCTGTGTCACGACAGGAACCCCGCAAAGGATTCTACTTGCTTCTCGTTTTCCTCCGAAGGTTCTTCTCTACACACACACATCTCCGTATGAATTTGCATTATAAATGCATGATACAGCTTTTATAGTTGCTGTTGTTGTTGTTATTGTTGTTGTTGTAGTTATAAGAGGGCGCCTTTATTGATCAGCTGCGCGGATGATGTCACTGCTGTTCATTTTTACGCATCCGCATGCGTAAATATTTTTTCATATCTGTAGGATGAATTCTTGCGGGGAAAATGACTGCCTTTTCAATCACCTCAGATTTTTATATCCCTGCAGAATTGTTTTTGTTGCTCAAATTTTAATTATTTTTCGTTTATAATTTTCTCATAGAAGTACCGATAACGTTCTCCAGTACATAATTTTTGCTTTCCCCATTAAATTTTCTCTCCAACTCAATCATTTCATTTCATCTCATTATCATTTGACATTTTCCACTTCTGCTTATTTTCTCCTTCTTCGCTTATTTCTAGCTATTATGTTTTGTTATCATCTCTGTTTATTGTTGTTTACTAAAATTTCTTCTTTTATGACTTTATATTTTTTTTCATTTGCTGCTTCTTTCTCTTTTCTCACTTTGAACTTTTTAAATTTTTCCTACTGTCATTTTATTTTCTTCCAAATTGATTTCCATTCAATTCCGTTTGTCCTTAATTTCCATAAATGTCGTTTGCCATGAAAAGTGTCCTTGTTTTGTCTCCAATCCACTGCCAAGCGTTAAGTTGCCCCAACTTTACTTTGTTCGTCGTAATTGCGCTATAGTTACCACGTCCCTCTTCTCAACCATCTTCTCAACCAAATGCTACTTCTTTCCTTTATTCACAGTTTGTGTGTCACATTTTTCTATGTTCATTTACGCTTCTTATTTATTTTTAAGAAAATCGACATTTTCTCTTCATTTTCACTATAGACTTATTTTTGGACCATCGAATTCTATTACTTCTCTGTTCGGATCTGGAAGAAGGAAGAGCACTTTATCATTCCTGTAGAATTTTATTTGCTCCACAACAGTGAACATTATTAGATTTCATGAAAGCGTTCCTCTCTTAGTCGAGGTTATTTTCGCTATACACATAAATCCAAACTCTATTAAGAGTATCCGATATATCTGTACATTAAGTAAAGTTTTATCCATTAATATATCTAAAGAGACGGCAGAAATTCCATTAAATTGAGTAATTTTAGGAACAATTTCATATTTATTTGAGAACTCGGAAAGAAGAATTTTTCGTCGAAGACACATCCTGGCAGCTGAACGAGTAAAATAGAACTGATACTCTTCGAAAATTTCAGGATCCAATAAAATACGTAAACAAAAAGAAAGAAAATTTATTCCTATTTGCTGCCTCAGGCTCAAAAAGGATTGTGGAAGTGATCATGTGACACAGCTGCCGAAATCGAAAAAGCAGAATCCAGAAAAAATCAATTTGAATAAATTTCAACCTCCCAACTTATTTGCATACAGAGAAATTTACCTGAGATAATAAATGCGACGAGAGGTCACAGCAAGTATGAAAGGATGACGTGCTGATCACCGCGAGAATCAAAGGATGCTGCAATCATGAGCGCGATTGAAGGGATACGATGATCACAGCAGAGAGTTCAAAGATTTTTAACAAGAGGGAAAGGGGTAGCAAAGAGGGTTGATCGGAACTAAGATAAACACAGTTAGCTGGACTGTTCCTCATAAATACGTACAACAGAATGTTAATTACGCATCCTGTTGAACAAAAAATATATATAATAAAAAATAGAACTACCAAGTTTTAGGGTTTAAATTCTGAATCATCAGCGGTTTTTCTATATTTTCAGATTTTCAGATATATTTCGATAGATGTGATAATGAAAATCAGCACAAATAATCCTAATTTTTAATTCTATTTTTACCCGGTATTGTTTTTTCTAATTTTGAATTCATCATCTTATTCTTATCGTAGTTTTTTTTAAAGGAAAACCTTTTAAAATAGCAAAATTTTTCGTGTCCTTAGCAGACCACAGCGTTTTGCATAATTTAGTTGCACATTCGACCGCGAGTTGTGAAGACAGACTGAAAAATGGACGAATGGTTTCTTGTTGTTTTTACTTGTTTTCGCTCGGATCCCATATTTAAGCACGTTAAATTCTTTATAGACATGAATTTTTCAATATTTCACTGCAAGGAACAACGCGAAACGCTGTTCACAAGGAGAGAAAATGCGAGAGATGAGACTGTGGCACTGATGTCACTCTAACCACTCGGTAAATTTGTCCTGCAAGTTTGAGAGGTGTTGTGAAGCCAACAAAAAGATGAGTATATGAGTACTCCTGCCTTCTGAGACTGTTGGCCCCCTCTGGGTCAAATGTAAAGAATTGCCTTTTCGGTTCTAATTTTTGATTTAAAAGATCGAGCATCTCTTGGTCTTTTATTAAACTTTTATCATTTTCATCCAGAACTTGGATTTCATGGAAGTATATGAGCGAGAAAGCCAACACAAAGTTGAGTGTATGAGTACTCCTGCCTTCAGAGACTGTTGGCCCCCTCTGGGTCAAATGTAAAGAATTGCCTTCTCGGTTCTAATTTTTGTTTTAAAAGATCGAGCATCTCTCGGTCTTTTATTAAACTTTTATCATTTTCATCCAAAACTTGGATTTCATGGAAGTATATGAGCGAGAAAGCCAACACAAAGTTGAGTGTATGAGTACTCCTGCCTTCTGAGACTGTTGGCCCCCTCTGGGTCAAATGTAAAGAATTGCCTTCTCGGTTCTAATTTTTGTTTTAAAAGATCGAGCATCTCTTGGTCTTTTATTAAACTTTTATCATTTTCATCCAGAACTTGGATTTCATGGAAGTATATGAGCGAGAAAGCCAACACAAAGTTGAGTGTATGAGTACTCCTGCCTTCAGAGACTGTTGGCCCCCTCTGGGTCAAATGTAAAGAATTGCCTTTTCGGTTCTAATTTTTGATTTAAAAGATCGAGCATCTCTTGGTCTTTTATTAAACTTTTATCATTTTCATCCAGAACTTGGATTTCATGGAAGTATATGAGCGAGAAAGCCAACACAAAGTTGAGTGTATGAGACTGACATATGGGTCAAATGTAAAGAATTGCCTTCTCGGTTCTAATTTTTGTTTTAAAAGATCGAGCATCTCTTGGTCTTTTATTAAACTTTTATCATTTTCATCCAGAACTTGGATTTCATGGAAGTATATGAGCGAGAAAGCCAACACAAAGTTGAGTGTATGAGCACTCCTGCCTTCTGAGACTGGCATATGGGTCAAATGTAAAGAATTGCCTTCTCGGTTCTAATTTTTGTTTTAAAAGATCGAGCATCTCTTGGTCTTTTATTAAACTTTTGTCATTTTCATCCAGAACTTGGATTTCATGGAAGTATATGAGCGAGAAAGCCAACACAAAGTTGAGTGTATGAGCACTCCTGCCTTCTGAGACTGGCATATGGGTCAAATGTAAAGAATTGCCTTCTCGGTTCTAATTTTTGTTTTAAAAGATCGAGCATCTCTTGGTCTTTTATTAAACTTTTATCATTTTCATCCAGAACTTGGATTTCATGGAAGTATATGAGCGAGAAAGCCAACACAAAGTTGAGTGTATGAGTACTCCTGCCTTCTGAGACTGACATATGGGTCAAATGTAAAGAATTGCCTTCTCGGTTCTAATTTTTGTTTTAAAAGATCGAGCATCTCTTGGTCTTTTATTAAACTTTTGTCATTTTCATCCAGAACTTGGATTTCATGGAAGTATATGAGCGAGAAAGCCAACACAAAGTTGAGTGTATGAGTACTCCTGCCTTCTGAGACTGACATATGGGTCAAATGTAAAGAATTGCCTTCTCGGTTCTAATTTTTGTTTTAAAAGATCGAGCATCTCTTGGTCTTTTATTAAACTTTTATCATTTTCATCCAGAACTTGGATTTCATGGAAGTATATGAGCGAGAAAGCCAACACAAAGTTGAGTGTATGAGTACTCCTGCCTTCTGAGACTGACATATGGGTCAAATGTAAAGAATTGCCTTCTCGGTTCTAATTTTTGTTTTAAAAGATCGAGCATCTCTTGGTCTTTTATTAAACTTTTATCATTTTCATCCAGAACTTGGATTTCATGGAAGTATATGAGCGAGAAAGCCAACACAAAGTTGAGTGTATGAGTACTCCTGCCTTCTGAGACTGACATATGGGTCAAATGTAAAGAATTGCCTTCTCGGTTCTAATTTTTGTTTTAAAAGATCGAGCATCTCTTGGTCTTTTATTAAACTTTTGTCATTTTCATCCAGAATTTGGATTTCATGGAAGTATATGAGCGAGAAAGCCAACACAAAGTTGAGTGTATGAGTACTCCTGCCTTCTGAGACTGACATATGGGTCAAATGTAAAGAATTGCCTTCTAGGTTCTAATTTTTGTTTTAAAAGATCGAGCATCTCTTGGTCTTTTATTAAACTTTTGTCATTTTCATCCAGAATTTGGATTTCATGGAAGTATATGAGCGAGAAAGCCAACACAAAGTTGAGTGTATGAGTACTCCTGCCTTCTGAGACTGACATATGGGTCAAATGTAAAGAATTGCCTTCTAGGTTCTAATTTTTGTTTTAAAAGATCGAGCATCTCTTGGTCTTTTATTAAACTTTTGTCATTTTCATCCAGAATTTGGATTTCATGGAAGTATATGAGCGAGAAAGCCAACACAAAGTTGAGTGTATGAGTACTCCTGCCTTCTGAGACTGACATATGGGTCAAATGTAAAGAATTGCCTTCTCGGTTCTAATTTTTGTTTTAAAAGATCGAGCATCTCTTGGTCTTTTATTAAACTTTTATCATTTTCATCCAGAACTTGGATTTCATGGAAGTATATGAGCGAGAAAGCCAACACAAAGTTGAGTGTATGAGTACTCCTGCCTTCTGAGACTGACATATGGGTCAAATGTAAAGAATTGCCTTCTCGGTTCTAATTTTTGTTTTAAAAGATCGAGCATCTCTTGGTCTTTTATTAAACTTTTATCATTTTCATCCAGAACTTGGATTTCATGGAAGTATATGAGCGAGAAAGCCAACACAAAGTTGAGTGTATGAGTACTCCTGCCTTCTGAGACTGACATATGGGTCAAATGTAAAGAATTGCCTTCTCGGTTCTAATTTTTGTTTTAAAAGATCGAGCATCTCTTGGTCTTTTATTAAACTTTTATCATTTTCATCCAGAACTTGGATTTCATGGAAGTATATGAGCGAGAAAGCCAACACAAAGTTGAGTGTATGAGTACTCCTGCCTTCTGAGACTGACATATGGGTCAAATGTAAAGAATTGCCTTCTCGGTTCTAATTTTTGTTTTAAAAGATCGAGCATCTCTTGGTCTTTTATTAAACTTTTATCATTTTCATCCAGAACTTGGATTTCATGGAAGTATATGAGCGAGAAAGCCAACACAAAGTTGAGTGTATGAGTACTCCTGCCTTCTGAGACTGACATATGGGTCAAATGTAAAGAATTGCCTTCTCGGTTCTAATTTTTGTTTTAAAAGATCGAGCATCTCTTGGTCTTTTATTAAACTTTTGTCATTTTCATCCAGAACTTGGATTTCATGGAAGTATATGAGCGAGAAAGCCAACACAAAGTTGAGTGTATGAGTACTCCTGCCTTCTGAGACTGACATATGGGTCAAATGTAAAGAATTGCCTTCTCGGTTCTAATTTTTGTTTTAAAAGATCGAGCATCTCTTGGTCTTTTATTAAACTTTTATCATTTTCATCCAGAACTTGGATTTCATGGAAGTATATGAGCGAGAAAGCCAACACAAAGTTGAGTGTATGAGTACTCCTGCCTTCTGAGACTGACATATGGGTCAAATGTAAAGAATTGCCTTCTCGGTTCTAATTTTTGTTTTAAAAGATCGAGCATCTCTTGGTCTTTTATTAAACTTTTATCATTTTCATCCAGAACTTGGATTTCATGGAAGTATATGAGCGAGAAAGCCAACACAAAGTTGAGTGTATGAGTACTCCTGCCTTCTGAGACTGACATATGGGTCAAATGTAAAGAATTGCCTTCTCGGTTCTAATTTTTGTTTTAAAAGATCGAGCATCTCTTGGTCTTTTATTAAACTTTTATCATTTTCATCCAGAACTTGGATTTCATGGAAGTATATGAGCGAGAAAGCCAACACAAAGTTGAGTGTATGAGTACTCCTGCCTTCTGAGACTGACATATGGGTCAAATGTAAAGAATTGCCTTCTCGGTTCTAATTTTTGTTTTAAAAGATCGAGCATCTCTTGGTCTTTTATTAAACTTTTATCATTTTCATCCAGAACTTGGATTTCATGGAAGTATATGAGCGAGAAAGCCAACACAAAGTTGAGTGTATGAGTACTCCTGCCTTCTGAGACTGACATATGGGTCAAATGTAAAGAATTGCCTTCTCGGTTCTAATTTTTGTTTTAAAAGATCGAGCATCTCTTGGTCTTTTATTAAACTTTTATCATTTTCATCCAGAACTTGGATTTCATGGAAGTATATGAGCGAGAAAGCCAACACAAAGTTGAGTGTATGAGTACTCCTGCCTTCAGAGACTGTTGACTGTTGTTAGATATTTTAAAGTCTCTCCGGCGAGTACCAAAAGAAGGAAAAGGTACGAATACGCCTCTGTAGAGCTCAATATATTTAAGACTGTCCTTAGCAGAAGAGCACAAGACATGAAATGAAGGGTGTAATAGAAAAAATTTCAGAATTCCTGAAAATGTCCCTTCCACTTTATCATTTCATTACTTTTTCAAAAATTACACGGTATAAAAACACAAAGCTGTGTGAGGTTAAATTGCACCCTTAAATGATTTTTCTTCAGTTCTGCTCGAAAAGGATGTGTAAAAGGACAATTAATTATTGCCGACGCTGGCCACGGTCTCAATGTCCACATTTTCTCAAACAAAAAGGCTTGCTGACGTGTTAACAAATAACAGCAACACACATCCAACCCAAGAACGGCATTCCAGATTTTACACTTAACCGCAAAACTTGTTAGCGCGAAGGACCTTCTCATAAATTACATGCTGTATAGGGAAATAGTAAGGACAGAAGTGGGGGGGAAAAGGACGAAGTTAAACAAACGTTGGCCTCACAACAGATGACATGTGTTCGGATGACATGTGTTGGCTTGTGTCGGCGCAACGAACTTGCTCTTCTCTACCTTCGGTAGCTAGAAAGGACTCTTGACCTTCCTGACCGCAATCGTTATCAGCCCGTACTCGACGTGCGAACGTGTTCTGCAATCTGGCAACACTTGTCACGAGCGAGGAGGGGTTATTTGAGATCTTTTATTATTCCTGGTCAACTGATCATTTGTTATTTTGTCTCGTCGGCTCTTGGTATCGATTTAGAATATTCGTAATTAAAATTCTTAAAGGCGCCTTGGGTAGAACATTGAAAGGGTGATTTCTGTTAAGAAGTTCTTCGTTCTGAGAATACATTACAGAAGTCTTACACGTAGACGACTGTGGAAAAATAGGCGATATCAGACCTTTAATAAGGGTTGACTATAGTGATGCGAAAGTGTCTCGAGGCTTCAACGAGAGTGGCTTGAACTCTCTCGCCCTACACATCGAAGCTCCTTCCTCCCACTAAACTCGCCGACAGAACACAAGAAGCTATTAGATTCCTCGAAAGCCAGCGGTTGAGAGTGTCCCTCGCGCAGCACGGAAGACATATCATGTTCATGCACACCCGACATATCCGACATATAAATCCTCTTCATGGCCGTCAACAAGCGGTCATTAATCTCCCTCGCGCAAGGCGAGACTGTGGTAGGTACCGTCATACCAACAACAATTAGCTAATCGTTGCTACCATTACCGCGGACACTTCGACTCGCTGGCGAGTGTGCAACACCTCTTTGTGTTGCTGTTCTCTCGCGCCGCGCAACTCGCAGCTCGCAGCTCGCAGCTCTCGCATGCACTCATATCTGCCGAGACTTGGCGGTGTGAAGCGATTGCGCAATCTTTTATTTGCGAATCGCTTTGTGTCGAGATGCCTGGCGTTGATTTCGAGCGAATCCTTTTGAAGGTGCCACGAATAAGCGTGCGGCCGGCCACAGTAGCCGCTACCCGAGACTCACACACACCGGGCAACGCGGCAGCCGGTAGGCGAACACGAAAAGCTGCTTTATGCAACAAGTTGCCGCTTGGTAGCCGCTTATAAATGATTTCCATGTCCTGCTGATGCTGGGTGGTCATTTTTCATCGCGCCATCGTCGTCGTTGTGGCTCACAAAGAGTTTGCCACTGCGCGAGAGCGCCTGACTTTCGGCGAAAGTTCAAAGGATTCAAAGAACGCACGATTGTCCTGTGTTGACCTCTTTAGAGGGATTCGATCACACATGACAACCACTTGAGTGCAGAAGAAAAGTTAAGAAAAATGCCAGACAAGGTTAAACGGAAATCTGAACTTCGATTTAATATATAAAATCTTAATAAAAAATAAAACCCTTTTATTACAAAAAGCAAGGCGCTGATGGTGTTTTTATTACATTGGCACTGATATTTTATTCGATGAAACGCCCCTCTTCTCCCCTTCAAAATTCTGCGTACGCCTATGACGCCTTCCTGGCTCCCCTCTGAAGCCGCAAGTGATGATAGATTAGAGTTACGTGTCTCAAAAGCCGTTTAAGAGCGTAGAAATGACAACCACAACGAGCGTAGTCGCAACAACAACAACAACGGTAAAACACTCCATATGAAAATAAGTCAGTCCGTCTGATGGTGAATCTTGCATGCGGAGCTCATTAATTCTCAATACAGTACTACAAAACAGCAGACGGAGCAGCGCAGCTCCTGCCAAGAAGTCCTTCCGAGAGATTGCAAAAGTTTCTCGCTGTTTCACGCCCTCAGCGATTTCGTTTCTGCTGCTGTCTTCCCTCGCTCTTCTCTGTGAAACTCGCAAACATCACGTGATAAATTATTTTACGTTGCGTTTACGTTAATGTGACGTTATAAATCTGCATACGTAAAGCGCTGAACTTCTGCGGCTTCTGAGTGTCATGTATGTACGAGGTGAGTGAGTGTGTGTGTGTGTGTGTGTGTGTGTGTGACGGTATATCGTTTTTATTAATGTTATCCTTACTTACCGCAAACTTCCACTGATGAATGGATGTGTTTAATTTTTTATCTCTGCAAATTTTTCTTGCATGCGAGATAAACAGTTAGCACGTTTCTACTGTAGACGCAATACTGTGAGCCGTGGAATGACTACGCAGAAGAGAGAGATAAAACTGTGGAGAGGGAGTGAGAATAACGTTCATGAAGACAGTTGTGGATCCCGCAAAGCAGACAGTCTGACGTCATGCTAGACTCAATTTTTTTAAATTTTGAATTTCTTTATTTGTCAAACCGTCAATCATGGAATTTTTTACACACGTTTTCTCTCACAATCGGATGGTGTGAGAGTCGCTTTTGTTTGCAGGCGAAAACTTTCTATTTGTTTATCTCGAACTTCGCACAAATGAATGCAAACAGAACGCGAGAACATCAAATTTGCGACAGGATGAAAAATATTTAAGACACTTTCGTCAATTAAGTCACGTACGTTTCGGAATTTTCAACGAGTGCGGGTTGGTGTGGAACGTGGTTTCGTTAATGAGTTTCTGGAGGGCTTTTCAAATCTGCGTGAATTTTGTCGCATTCACATTCTTGCTTCTCCTTGCAATCTTTAATATTAATGGAAATCTTTTAAATACCACAAGTCTCAAACTGTCTCTTTCTCTCTCTCTCTCTCTCTCTCTCTCTCTCTCTGTGCCCTCTCTACCTTCCTCTCTCCGTCTTTCCATACCTCCTTTTCTACATCTCTCTCTCTCTCTCTTCCTTTCTTCTCTCTCCACTTTTTCTCTCTCTGTCTCTCTCTTCTATCTTACCCTCCTCTCGCTTTCTCCCACACTCTATCTTTCTCTCTTTTCCTCTCTCTTTCTCCCCTATCCCTCTCTAATACACACCCTCTCTCCTCTTCTCTCTCTCTCTGCTACCCCACAGCCACACCTCTCTCTCTCTCTCTCTCTCTCTCTCTCTCTCTCTCTCTCTCTTCGTGGAAGTCGAAGTCGCACCGAGATTTAATCGAACCGAATCAAAGGTTAACCGGAATTGGTTGATTAATCGATTAATAGAATTATCGTTTAACTGTTGTGTGGACATTATCGAAGACTGATTGAATTATTCGAAATAATGAGATCCCTAGAATATTTTCCTAATAAAATAATCCTGAAGAAAGGTTATTAAATGCCAAGTACGATAGAAAAAACCAATAAACTCTCATCAAGATATCTAAAATGGAATCGTTTACCTATCGGATTAAATAGATTCGGTAATTTTATGCTGTCCTTGCTCATCCCTTGTTAACGGTATCGTCGTCCTTAAGCTTTCAGCTGTGCTAAAACTCTATTGAAGAAACTGTTATACTGGTAAACAGCGCCGATTATCCTTTGGCAAACATCATTGATTCTGACCACTAAAAATTTTCCTATCCTCTCGATATCCTTGCAGCGAGAAAAGGGCATCGCCAGCAACAACAACATCCACCGTTGAAGCGCCACTTGTTGCTGTTTACACAGCAGACACGCATCCATCCACAGCAGCCGCTTAAGATTGAAGCGTCGGTTATCCTTTCGTCCTCTCTGCACTCTGCTGTGAACGTTGAATATTACGAGGCGGAGAGGCAAAGTGGGAGCAGAAGAAGAAGCCATTTTGCTGCCAATTTAGCCAAACACTTAAACCAATTCACTTCACAGGCCAACACACACACAGACACAAGCGCACACACACAGTGAAGCGCATCCCGTGTCTGCATATCCTGGCATTCTAATGTTGCGGATGCTTCAGCTCACATCACCACCGCCATCACCATCGTCATCGTCTTCAAAGTGACAAAGTGTGAAAATGTCGTGCTGGTGCTGGCAACAGCAACACCAACACCAACAACACCAACACCAACAACAACACCAACAACAACACCAACAACAACAACTGTAAGTAAGCAAGGAAGTGCAATTTTTAATGCTGCAATGATTGCATGTCCGTCTGCTTGAACGACGACGCGGGATAAACAAGCTGAATGCACGGCTGGAGGCAGTCAAGTGCGACAGCATGCAGCATTTTTGCGTCGGAAAAAGTTGTACGGATGTCAAGTGCAGCGCGCGTAACCGGGGATTTTTAAAGAAATTCGCGACGTGTTTTTCGTCCCCAACCCACGTACAGCCTCGAACTTTTTAAACCCTAGAAATCTTTTAAAAAGCACTAAAAATACCAACTGTTTTAATATTAACATAAATATAAAAGATTCGGTTTAATCTCATTTCGGCTCCCACTCAGAATAAACTCGGTTTATTTTTCCCTCTTCAACCCGAGGAACCATCAGACGAGACCATGCGAATGAATGAACCAACTACCGGTCCACTGATGTGGATCACCGCCGACCGACGAACTGTTAATCAGGTGGGCCGACTTCGCGATCGAATCCGCGTTCTCTTTGGAAGATAAGATCGCTCGTGAATCGCTGGCAGGGTTAAAGAGCCGCTAAAAAGAGGGGCAGGGTGGGGTAACCTATTTTAAAGCAGTATCGAACTACAGCAGTGGAACGTCAGACAGATTATTATATTTAAACTATTAAAGTAATTTATTTAAAACGAAACGGTGCAAAACAAGGTACAGTTTATGCGTTATCCGGGCTTCAAGTGAGTGTAGAGTGGGGTCATGGAGGAGCTGCATTTGAGAGGTTTAAAGGGGGAACACAAACTAAAGCTGCCTGTCTACTTTAAACTAATAAAAGTGGGCTATCAAGGCGGAGATTTCTTCTCCTTCTTCCCAGTCGTACTTTACAGCTCGTGTCGAGTTAGAGTGAGACTTTGCAACCGAGCCGTGAGCCCACCCCTCCCCACCCTCACCACACAACCCCATTCACAACAACAGCAGTAGTCAGCTGAACCACAGCAGTCGAACGTGTGTAAAACGGTGTCGATGAAATGATCCGATGCATTCAACGATCGTGTGCACAACGCCAACCCCGTCCTCGTTGCCATCTGGCGACCGCTCAGTGCAATCTGAAGCCCAATATTATTACTGTACTGCAGAGCGGCTCACTGCGGATCCTGCCATCTGCGAGTGTAATCATCACCCGAACGTAATTGCGTTGCAGAGCGCTTCGGTGCTTCGGTGCTTCGGCGCTTCGGCGCTTCGGCGATCGCCGATCTTGCCCCGTTTGGACATACAGCTCTATTAACCTCTGATTTAGTGATAACGTTCGTACGTTTTGCTACTTTCTGCCCCACCGTCGCTACGCCCAACGCAGCAGCGGTGCTTTTTGGCATTACTTTTGCTGAATCTGTTTTAGAGTTTTGCTGCACTTCTTGGCCTCGCTATAAATCGGCGAATTCCACTAGGATACGCTAGAGCGGTGATCTATTATTTTGTTTAATAAAGAAAACAGTTATTTTATGTGAAGCTATGCCGTCAACGAATATGGGAACATGACCGAAATTATACGTTAACATGTGAAAATATGGGCGAAGATTGCTTATTAAGGAAAATGTTTTCTGCAAAGATAATGATATACTGAGGCAACTCATGATGAGGCAACTCATGATCGTGGTCTGTAAGTGTTTTTGTTTAGTGGGTGGATCCGACATCTGTTGGAAATTGAGAACCCCGTTGTGGTAGAGAATGCAGAATATATGTGTGTCTAGCGTATTATTAGATTATTAGAAAATGTAGAGATTATTAGGAAGATCACGGAAATCTAATCAGTTGCCATAAAAATGTAGTCATATACGTCTAATAATTCCTGTTTCTGTAGAAAGAAGTTGCATATCTAAACTGTAGAAATCTAAAAACTACATAAGTTCCGCCGGTAACTCAGTTATATTAATCTAAATTAAGAAATATACATTCCTCATGTAATCCTATCATTTGCTTTCCTATTCGCCCGAAGCTCACCTTTATTAGCTCGTTTAATTAGCACTAAAAACCCTTAATATTCGTCCTCCAAACAACACTTAAAAACTCATTGAGTGTCAGACCCTCAATAGCTTTTTTATTGTCATTTATTACATGCTTGACACATGACGCCATTCGCACTCGGTGACATGAAAACTATTATGATTACTTAAGTGAAAACTAATTGTAATGGAAGCAGAGGTTAATTTCTCACTTTTATCATTAAATTCTATTCACAAATAGAAAGCACAAAACTATATAAAAAATGTAAAAACTGCGTGTAGCACGCAAGAATCCATTTTAAACACTTCATTAGTAGTGAAGTAAGCGAGAGTGATTGTAATTATTAGTGCGATTCCCGGGTCCACCAAGGAAGCCACGGGGTCGGGGAAGCCACGGTGGTTGAAAGTTCTCACGCTCACATTACGTATGCGGCCCCCAAGCCTGCAAGCCGTAGATAATCATGGCTCGCAATTACCGTCCAGCCGAACATACTCACCCGTTCGTTCGCTCACTCATTCACGTCATTCGCTCACATATTCGCCTGACCAAGTTACAAGTTAGCTGTAGCGGCCACGTTGGCTGCAGCGCGTTACAATTACTTGCTGAAGGAAAATCAAATAAATTTGTTCGTGATGCTTGCCAAACAAGCCAAATTACACACCAGAGGGCGCTCGATCGAATGCAAACATAAATTTAAATGGAAGGCGCAGAGATCGCACCCAATAACTGCAATCGATACGAGTGCTCGACGACTGCAACGACGCTGCACCGTGTGCGATGCACGGATGCACGCCTGTGCTCGCATTTAAGAAAACATAACTCATGCATTGCTAATAAATTGATCTGAATGCATCGATCTCGGGCGTCGATCGAGATGACTGAAAACAGGGCGACTCACATGATAAGAAAACTGGTTAGAAAAGACGTTTAGAGAAAAAAAGAAAGATTATGTAAAAATATATAAAAGATTTTGTTTATAATATTAGATTTGTTATAAATATATATTAACAAATACATTAGATTATATTTGTTACAGAGCGAGACACAGGACGCATATTTTGAAATATAAATCTTGGGAGCTGAGATATGAAGGAAAGTATGGGAAGTCGAGTATAATACAGCGTATAAATGCGAGATGTGTGCCACCCGGTTTCTTCCTTCAAATACTCGACTATCAGTTTGCTAGAGAAGTACAGGGAACTCTACTGTTCTGCGAAAACAGCCCGCTTTGTGGACGTTCAACTAGAGCCATTTATTAGTGGACGCCAATAATTGCTCGACCCTCCCCCCATGTAACCCCACTGCAGGACGAGGCATAGATTTTCATGAAGGAACTCGGAAAATGCAAAAATATCTTGTGATTTTAGGTGGTCCTCGTTATACCCCGTGGTCGCTACAAAAATTAAGAAATATTCAACTGAGCTTCAATATGTTGCAATCTTTCGAGAATATAAACTAAAATTAAAAATTGCGGTGGAAATTTTATTTCGTAGGGTGCTTCTTGCATTTTAAAGGCTAAGGAAGCTTCAATGAGTGGCACACTGCGTCCTCCTCCTCCTCCCCCTTCACGTGTGGCGTGCTTATTATCATATGTTTGTTTTCCCTATTCTCCTCTGCATTCGAGTCGCATTCATTTGATTTTAAATGTACTTCAACCGAGAAAGAAACTCTTTTGAAGTTCCTAACCCACCAAAGCGAAGGCACGTCAGGCCCCTTCAAGAGAGACGACTTATTATACACGGTTGCATTTTATGTGCTGCGATGCATGACAAAAGTCAAAAATTGCCAAATTTTTACTTTTTTGCCTGTTCATGACATTGCGAGGCACCACAAAGAATAAAGGAAAAAATTGCTTTTCTTTTGAAGCTTAATTATAAAAATCCTTTGAGTATTTCGAAGTATGAAGAGAAAAAGAAATTATTAAGACAAAAATCATTGTGAAAACCTCTTTTCTCTTTACGCTGCTGCACTTTTTGCAACTGTGTTGCTTTTTTTCATGCATTCCTTTTTGCAAAGTGCTAAAAAGTACAACTTTTCGTGTACATTTTTGAGGCATTTCGTTGGATTGCGTTCTACATGGATGAGAGAGCGCTGAGTGAGGGAGAAAGCGAGAAACGGAGGAGGAGGACGGTGAGAGACGGTGAGCTTGGGGCTCTAAATTTGGTGAGTAAAGGGTGTCAGCATATGTCTTTGTTCTCCTTCAGCTGGCGGCCTGCTTGAAATCAACTCAGACAGGTGAGTAAGCATGAAATGCAATTCTGTGACTTTTTCATGCGCTTTTTCAGCGGCACAGAAAAATGACGAAGGCTAATTATGAGGATTTTCACATTTAGAAATGTTATATTTCATTATACGGCATTTTTAGTGTTTCCTTTATACTTTAAGGCAGAACCTTACGAATGAATCATTTTCACTCATAATTTCAAACACCACCTAGCAATCGTTCTTTATATGGAAAATTCTATTTGTGTCAAAAGTTGTCAACATTACAATGCCTACTTGAGAGGAACACTTTTCCGCTCGAATACCTCGCACTTCACAAACCCCGACCCCTACTCAACTCACCCTCAGCCGAAACCTATTGAAGGCAACCCACCCATCGCTGTATTTTCACATATTTTTCGCGAATTGGCAACGTAACTTCTTTAAATTGCTGCACAACAACTACACAATAGCGTCGATATCGCTCTAAACCACCGCAAAAACAACAACAACAACCACTTTATACCCATCAATCGTAACTTGTAGGCCTCGACATGCCGCGATGACATTTATAAACATCGGCCGTCACGTGCACGTCAGACGAAATAAACGAACAGCAGTGGAACAAATACAGCCAACGAGGAAGACTTAAATACATTTAAATTTATTTAAAACATGCAACTGAGCAACCACAACAACAACAAGAAGATACAACAAAAAACACCCGCAAGCAAACAGTCGCACAGACGGACGGAACGACCTCCTCCACTCGCAAATCTCATCCTCATCCCAGTCCTCGTCTTCGTCCTTGAGCTGTCTTCGCAAATTTGCCGTAAACCTAACCTAATAACCCAAAATACCTCCTCGAAATCTGGCAACTCCCACTCCCATTCCACCCCACGCTTTCCGCACTCAACGCAACGCATGCCACGCCACGCTACGCCACGCTGTGTCACGCTACGCATCGCTCAGCCTTCGCAGACCCACGTTGCAAAAATTAAATTCGCACAACCAAGACTTTGGTTTGCTGGCAGTTTTTCCGAACATAGAAGTTCTTTCCACTCCCAGCCACGCGTCGTCAAGTGACACTCGCACTCGTATGATTTCCCGGTTTCAATGGAAGAATGAAAATCCTGCCCAACCACACTTTTCGATTTATTCGATTCGAAGAAGTCAAGAGGAAAATTAGGAAAGTTTGGAAAAATTACACGTTTGTATTACGCGCGAAATGATTCATCAAAATTAGGGATACTTAAATGGAATCGTTAAATAATTATCGGCCTTCGAGGCGACAAATGAGGGAAACGATATTTTTATCGAGAATATAATCGAGATCGCGACATATATTGAGGTGGATCGAAATGATTCATCAAAATTAGGGATACTTAAATGGAATCGTTATATAATTATCGGCCTTCGAGGCGACAAATGAGGGAAACGATATTTTTATCGGGAATATAATCGATATCGAGACAGAGATTGAAGAGGATTTTTCGATCGCAACAGGAGACGCGTTCGAGATGATTTTTTAGCTGAGAGACTTTCCTAAAAGACTTCATTGACTTCAATAGAGGAATCTAGACTTTAACCAACTTCAGCTGACAAACAGTTGCAACCGACTTCAAAAGACTTCAACAACTGAAGATGTAGGTGGTTTCAGTCAGTCAATTTGTTTCAGTAGCTTAATCGTCTTCAGATGACTTTAGAGACTCCAAACGAATTCAACGAATTCGAATTCATTTGGCGAATTAAAGCTTGATTTTTAATTCAAATGTTTTCAATGAGAAATTTAAATTCAACGCTGCTTCTTCAAAGACTAAATTCGAAACGAATGAAATTTTTAATAGCATTGCTTAAATAACCATCAAGAAATATTGTATATCCGCATTCATAATTTCAACGCAGACGATTGTTTTTCGCTTCTCGAGACGACCCCCTCCCCTGGCCGGTCCGTCCTGACACTCGAGCAAATCGTAAATATTTCAATAACGTAATATTTTGCAAGCAGCGCACTTTTTCATATCCTTCACATCGTGCACACAAAACCGCTTCTTCGCAGGGCGGCGGCAAGAAGGAAATCATTACGAGTAAGTAAAAAGCACTTCATACATTAAAAACGTTTTAATTTGGTAAATCGCCTTAGCAGACACGGAGCCGGAAGCACGAGGCGAGAAGTCAGCAGCGACAGCAGCAGGAGCGCACATGCACACATGCAGGCAGCCCAAGGTTATCGGTAAGGATAACTGCAGATGTGTGCGGAGAAAAGTTTGAGATTTCCAGACGCCTACAGCAGAAGGACTCACACACGGCAAGAAGCCAGTGGGGGCGGGCGAGGGAGTGGTGTTGCGAGGGCGAGGCAAATAGTAGGCATCCTTGCGACGCGACTCCACTGCTACCGTGATCCTTTCAAGTAAATCAAACACTTAGCCAAGCAAATAGTAAACGCTGAAAAAATACTGAGCCTCAGCAATGTGAGAACGGATCCCGGATGGAGGTTTTTTACTTTTTTCGGCGCTGTGAACGAGAAAAATCATAGAATTGGGCTTGGAAGCTGCTGTGCCAAGGATAACGCGGGCTAATTTGCGCATTGTTCTACCGGAGTGTGCAGAGTAAAGCCAGGATACGCGATGAAGCCAGGATGAGTGCAGGAGGATGCAAATACAGAAAGTCGGGCGCACTTTTTGGCCAACTCAAAAGGTGAACTCGAGCAAACGAAATGATTTAATACGTTTTTCATTTACGCTTCAGCAAGATTGACTAGCAATCTAGCCAAGGATAGGGAAGGACGTAGGACGTGTGGGGCGACGTACAGTCAGCGTGAAATGTGTTGATGTGTGTTGACTTTGAAAAAATGTTAGAATTTCTTTATTGTTGAATTCGTCCTTCTGAGGAGGGATGAAGGACTCATTTCAACCCACTTTTGATGTCATTAAAAATGATTATTCTGCTTGCTGTGTTGCTCACTTCTTAGAATTCTTCTTGTTTTCCTCAGCAACCGCAAAAAGAATGCAAGAGCAATACTAAAATTATATTTTAGTTATAATACTTTTTCTTTATTTTTCCTGTCTTGATTTGTGTCTCTATTATTTTCTTAACTGCCACAGAGCCAAATATTTCATTAAATCAAATTTATTTGGTCTTTTAATTTGCTTTGCATCCTTTATTCGTATTCATTCGAAGCTTTTGCTTATTATTTGCGGACTTCAAGGAATTCCTTAGCTTGACCACTTTATGTCTTGACCGAAAGCCACCTTCCACCACCTCCACCTCAGTCCCGCCGAGAAGTAAGATGTCCTGCCTCTTGCCTGTATACGCACGCAGATAACCTTTCTCATACACTGAGATTTTCCTTATTGTACTCGGTATTTTCACATACTTTTTAAACTTTCAAACGGCAAGCTACACCCGACGATGAAATTCACGTATCATATTTATATAATAAAGTTATTAATCAAAATAAAGTTTTCCTACATTTCAATTCGTTTGGAAAGGATATTCTCTCGACCATAGAAACTTATTTCTCTGTGCAACCATGCAAAGCCGTCTCATAGTTTTAATATTCCATTGCCGGTATTATTTACTCAGGAATTCTATTATTCTACATTGAGTTCTGTAACAAATTCTGCAGTGAATGTGGAGAGGGGAATTTCCTCTATCCATCGTACCCTTTCCCCTTCCTGCCAGGTCCTGTCTTATAGCTCTGCACTTTGGTTTCTTCAAGGAGCTCGAGTGGCTTCGTGGTCTTCGCCCAAACAGTGACCACAGTTGCTGTGAATCAAATATAGGAAGTTATTTTCATTTAGACTCCTCTAATTTGGTGCGGTTATAGTGTGCCATTCTCAATAAATAAAGGTAAATCTTCGTTATGGGCGACTGTTTGTGGTGAAGTGTGAAATTAACATGAATCGCTTTTACGTTTTGTGTAAACACAGTTCGAGTTTAATTTGTTTACATTTACAATTGCCAGCCATTCATATACTCGTAAATTACGATCACGAAGCTTTTTTCTCCATCATTTCTTACGTAGTCACGTGTTACCAACTTTCATGTTCCAGAATTCTTGCAACAAAATTGCAGTCATTTAGTAAAACATGCCACAGAACATGTTCAACTTATGGTTCTTCTTTTCTTTAGAATTTGTGTAGGCATATCTTGGAGGTCATGTAGAGTGGATGCCTAGTTCTTGGTGTGTTTGTAGCTTGCACGGGGGATACTTGACTTGATTTTCTCAAGTCTCAAGAAGCTGAGATTATTCAGAGTTGCTTACTTGCTTGAAGCGTCTTCGAACCGACCTTCAAAGCGCAGTGGGCAGCACATTAACTAGCATACACGAGGTCGCGGGACCGAATCTCACTCGTTTAAGTGTGGTCATTTTGCTCTACTCTTCAACGGGGCGTTACAATGATTATTTTATTCTACTTACATTGTGAAAGCCCTGTTTGATCAATATATTCACTCAGCTTTGACTGGTGAATAATGCATCCAGCTTTGCTTAATTTTACACTTAACTAAGAACTGCTTTTCCCGGATAATATAGAGTCGAGTTTATTTTTTCTGTATATCTTTTCATCCCGTGCAGCAGTTGGAACCAACACAACTTTTCTGATTTATTTCAACTTATCGATTTTATATTACAAAATAAGACTCCTCGCAATCGTCTTCGTAAAAAACTCGACGCGATTCTCCTCCTCATCATGTTTCCTCAGTGGACATGAAGCCTCATCATCATCACCATCAGCATGCGCTTCCTCATCCTCTGTAGTCCCTCATCAGCAGTCGGCATCCACCTCATCGAGCCACTCAATGGAAAAACCATTTAAAATCTCCAAGGAAACAATTTCCAGCTAAAGACAGTTGAAGTTGAAGATCCCTCTTGCAGTCAAGAGGTACCCGGAAGAGGAGTAACCTAGTGGCTGCACTCAATTTTAATTTCAGCGAACGTCTATCCAGAATCCGACGAAGGGAGTAAAGAAAGGAACTCTCATCTCCACCAGCATGAATGGATGAAACTGGCAGCTACCAAGGAAGGCACCTCTCGGATCAGTAACCTCCTTCTGTACACCACCCTCGCCCTTACTAATAACTTTGCTGAACAACTTTCATCGGCATTATTTGCAAAAATCGAATTTAAATTAAGCATTTTCGATTTCCAGTTGGGATATGATTTCGCTACTTTTTTGCTACTTTTTTCGCTACTTTAGGATGCTACTTTTTTTATATGTTACTGTTTTTTAAAATTTGTTGTCTACGAAATGAAATGAGTTTCTGTATTCTCACAGGATAAACGGACGGATCAAGGGAGTGAAAGGAAAAGATGAGGTAAGAGATTTGATGTCGTACTTAATGACGTTTCATTAACTTGTGGATGGCACTCCCTAGGGTGAGGGAAGGAGTAGGGGTATGTCGGGCATATCTCACGCCCTCTGCATTTAAACGCACGTAAATCAGACTAAGTCGACAAATTAATTTAATTGTATTGCGAGCGTGAAGAAGTTTTTCTTAATTTTGGGGGATTCATTTTCATTTCAGAGCGATTTTCTTCCAAATGCACATGCAAAACGTGCATGACGGACGTTTTTGGCAGGGATGTGATTACGAAAGTCATGCAATGACAACACTGATGGCCAAAAAATGCTGGGCTGCCAATACGGGACGGCAGGAAAATGTTCCGTTTTCCCCCTCAAAAAAGTAGGAAAAAATAGAGAAACGAGCTTTTCGTTCGCGTTGTCTGCCAAAATCAAATTTAATTACTTTTTCACATGCAGACGAAAAAAGTCGGTACATTTTGGGTACCGTGTGGAGCGAGCGAGTCGTGAGGAAGACTCGAGAATCCAAGAATTACAGCAAGTCATACTGCGTGGGGTGGGGTGAAATGGCACACTTAAGAAGGGATGCTCACTGGATGTCCGTAGTAAGGGTGGGATGGAGATGGGAGGCCTAAAGCGCGCAGGACCCACTCTTTTCTAGGGTGAGATGATAACATTTTAGCAGGTGAATGAAACTGTTTTACGTGAAGGAATGAATTAATTGATTTTTGGGAAGAAGTGTCTTTCTGATTTTCTTGTTGGAGTTTTCTTACTTTAATTTTTAAATACGAAAAAATTCGGTTTAAAATTTCGTTCATTCGTAAAACCTTATTTATGTTTCACTCTTTTCTGCTCCTTCGAGCCGGACGTGCAACCACAAAATTCGGCATTTAAATTATTTATTTAATTTTTTTATTATTTCACATTACTGGAAACAATCCGCGAAAACCGTCCGTGTAACGCAAACGGGGTTCCAATGGCTGACGTCAGTTTAGCGTCAAATTAACACTTGAGTACACATAAAATATGCAGAATACACTCCACACATTTGCGCTTTTTTCATCTTTCGGTGTTCGCGTTTTAATGAGCTGCCGAAAAATAAAGAAATCAACGCAGTTTTAACATGTGCGGTTCTTGAAGTGTGGTTGGATTTTTAAGGATACAAAACAACACCAGAAAAAAATTATTAAAATATTAAAACATCTCTTGCATGCATTATGAATTATTTTCAAAATCATTTTCACCCTTTTTAACATGCGTCACGTGACTGGAACTACCTTTTAAAACACTTTTTCGCTTCTTTTTTCTTATTTTGCATAAATTAGCCAATTTTTTCGCCGCTTCTGTTAAATATGCTTGACTTAATTTTAAAAATTCAACAAGCTAATTAACGTAATGAGGTGGAGAGAGAAAAATGCTCATTTTTTTGGGTAGCATAGAAACATTTTTGGTGTGGTAAATTTTAACGCCATCAAAAAGTAAATTAAAGGTTAAATTTATCAACTTTTTGCCGAAAAGTGTTTTCATATTTAAAGGAGACTTTTTATTTTCCTTAAAAAATAATGAAAGCTCTCAAATCTTAAGGGTTTTATAGAAAAAACTCTCTCTCTCTCTATCTCTCTCTCCCTCTCTCTCTCTCTCTCTCTCTCTCTCTATCTCTCTCTCCCTCTCTCTCTCTCTCTCTCTCTCTCTCTCTCTCTCTCTCTCTCTCTCTCTCTATCTCTCTCTCTCTCTCTCTCTCTCTCTCTCTAACATTCTATTCAGAGAACACAAACAGTGTTGAGAGTCTTCCGTTTACCTTCTAGAGAAGAGAAGAGAAGATTTTTAGAGTTTAGAGCGTTTTTCCCCTTTTAAATCTCTAGTATTCTCCGATGTATCAAAGTTCAGCGCAATAGAAAACATTTGCTGGAATAATGTTGGCCACTGATGAAAACATGACCTCGCATTTCAGCTGATGGCTGATAACAACAGGTGGTTGCTGGTGATGTTGCTGGGCGGAGGAGTTCGGTAAATGAGAGACCGAAAATGCTGATGCATCAAATGTGGATGGCAAGCTTAACGTAAACATGTTGCTACATGTGTTGACCTTGATTAGACGCATTAATTTCAGTTCTGCTAGTTGTGTGCAGATCGACTGCAACTTATTCTAGTCCTGCTTTTTCCATTAAAAATTTTCGACCGGATTTGGCGGAATAAAATGCAATCTAAGCCGCTTGAAATACCTTAACTTCTAAGTTATCAACGCGAAAAATGCAATTTCCCCCTCAACTGCCCCTCTAACTGGCAACACAATCCTAACGCAGAAAAATTCATCTCATCTTCACTGAGTTCACAGTTAATAAAGTCGTGATCTCGCAGCACGTTTGCCGCCGCATCGATACCGTCCGCCGCCACAACCACCGCATGCACCAACTTTTCGTTCCCTTTGTGATTTCTGACCACCTACAAGATTCACAGATTACATCTAGAAATGTTACTTGCCTGCTGTTGTTGTTGCTGCTCATGCTTTACGTTCTTGTTGTAGCCCTTGCAGGGCTGGCTGGTCAATTAAATTTCTGGCTCATAAATTTCAAGCAGCAAGTTATTGCAAGCAAATACAGCGGGGCGGCGTGTTAAGTCTGCTGTTTGGTCGGCGCTCAGTTAACCGGTTGGCTCGTCCGGGCTGCTTCAGCGGTCCATCGAGCGGACGGTCGGCGGTCGGCTTGTTTGCTGCCATTATCGTCATGTGTCATGAAACAAGTTGCAAGGCGCCGCCAAGCAACATTGATTTTCCTACAGTTGTTGCCGTTTATTGTTAGTTGTGGCTCTGTACTGCTTTCGGTGTTGTTGTTGCTGTTGTTGATATTGTTATTGCTGTTGTTGGTGTATCTGTTGTTGTTATTGCTGTTGTTGTTTGGTTTGTTTCTGTTGTTATCGTCGTCATCGTCGCCGTTGCTGTTGACGAATGCTGTTGTTGCTGGTTTTGTTGTTGTTGTTATTGTTGTTGTTGTTGTTGGTGGTGTTGTTGTTGTTGTTGTTGGTGGTGGTGCATGTTCTATTGTTGCTTTTATTAATTGTAATAAGTGTCGTTCTTGGCTTTTTTTGCCTTACAAGTTCAATTTTTCGCGCCTTCACTGTAGCAGCGGCGTTCAGGGTTGCAGTCGCGTGGAGCGGGCGAGGCGATGTTTTGCTCCATGCTGACTCGTATGTTGCTGAGATTGACTATAACTTCAGTGCAGTGATTTCGAATCCATGGTGGTTGCAATCACCGAGCGCCACGGGGTTGCCAGCTGACACTGAAGAGAAAAGAGATTTTAAGGAAAACAATAAGAAGAAGAAGAAAACGGAAAAGAGTACAACGTCGTCAACAATCTATTATTTAAAAAAAAAATCGCTCTACTTGCTGTCGTTCGCTTCAAACGTTTTTGATCAAATAGACATGCGATCAGAAAAAGTATTAATTTAATTAAATATTCATAAAAATCATAAATTTTTTTGAAAGACTTTTTTGAAAAGAAATATTTATAAATACAAAAAAATTTGCCGGTTAGCCTCGAGTTGAACTTTTTATAAATTCTCAGATGAAACTCAATTCAGGAGTTGCATTCCAGCAATAAAACGGCACTTCAAGTGGAGTCATAAACTTTTCCTATCACTTTAAAATTTTTTAATACACTCAACTGTTCGCTCCCAAAAAAATCTCCCAATTTTCCTACCGCAGCGCGAGTTTCCACCAGCGTTGTCGCCAATTAGCTACAGCTGAGTGCTTTCATTTCGGTTAATTAATTGTCAGCAATGCTCGCAGCAAAACATGTCAAATGCGACCAAACAAAACATTTTTGGCAGATTCAAGCGCTGGAGTGTCCTTGGAGATTCGTGAGCGCGAAACGCAGTGCAATCAGACTGCAGCGGAGACAAACCGAGGAAGAAGAAGAAGGGAGCCACGCACTCCACCCAAAAAGGCTGCAAAATTTTGACATTTTAATAGAAAAGCCACTGCGAATGAGGGGTCCGCGCAGGAGGGCGCCGCTTGAATGGTCGTCCTCTCGACTCTTCTTTGGATTCCTGATTCCCTGCGCGGATTGAGGCTAATTTCATTATGCTTGCCTTCGGAATCCTTCAGCGGATACTTGAAGCGCTACAGAGTCTTCTCGAGCTGACGAGGACGGACCTGGAGGACGAGCATTTCGTTGCACACAGCGGGCGCCCGTGCAGGCGGCTCTCATTTCCGCCTCCTCCACTTTGCACTCGAAATTAATGAAAAGCAAATGCAAACTCTTCGGTGGCGCGCTTTTCTCTTCATTTGCTGTGCCGTCTTGCAAGGTGCAGGAGGCACAACGACCACCGAGCACCGAGTCCCTCGCAACCCTTTGCTTTGGTCTGCCATCCGCTGCTTTCTCGTTTTTTCCCACTTTTCTGGCTCCTGATATTTTTATACAATTTTGTTGTTCATTTGTTGTGCGCATTCAGTTGCAAAGCACATGGAATGGAGACGCAGAGCGAGGACGTGCAGAGCGAGGACGTGCAGAGCGAGTCCTGCGCTCGAAGGATATCATGTGGTTGGCAGAGTCGTCCACTCTTTGCCGCAACTGGTTGCAACAACGCTTCCGTCTGACGCTGGCCTGCCACCGCCAGGTGATGCACGGAGGCCTACGGAAGCTGGCATCCCACTCGCTGCTCGTGTTGTGTTAATTAAGCAAAAATGCTGTTATTGTGCTCCGCTTGCTTTTTAATATTTTATTTTAGTTGCTGGCGAATTCACGACGAGCGCCCGAACGCAGTTGTACTTCTGGTAAAAAATAACAACGCGCAATAAAAGCCGCAAACTTTTCATAAGTCTGCAGAAACAAATCAGAACAAGTATTCGAAATGTCTAAACAATGGGAAAAAATCCTCAGAAAAGAGAGGATTCTAGAAATCCACTGCATATTTTTAGGGCTTCACAGAGAAGAATTTAACGAAACATTATTACAGAATCAGATTTCAGCCGTCTAATTAATGAATTTGAAGCATTTAATAAAGAAGCAGTTTTAGGAAATAATAACGCAAATGCAAACTTCGCGAAAATCTGAGGAAACAAGTCGAAATTAAAGGAACTTCATTTTCAGAAACTTCAGTTTTCAAGCCAAGCAGCGGAAGACACCCTCACTTCGAAGGTTGCAAGGCTATGAAATCACGTAGCATACGAAGAACACACGCCGGCACCGAGTGGAGGCATGCGATTGCGAAATTTCAGCACGTATGTGATTCCCATGGCGCGGCAGCAATTCCGGGAATCGCAGCAGATTCGCGGAGCCACCGAATGGGAGCGACGCGCAGAAACGTAGTAGAAAATCGGAAGCACATGTTGCTCTGCAAACACAAATGAAGCGCGGAGAATTAATTCGTTCCCAACACATATTGCATCAGATGCAGCGACCAGTTCGGACTCGACGTCGACTAGCGGAGTCAAAAATCGCGGACGAGCAGCGTGCGGGAATCTCCAGCTACTTCGTCAATTCGGCTTCGGCGCGTCTCTATCATTACCAGCTGCAAATACAAACAATAACAACAACAACAATAGCAACAACAAGAGCAGAAGCGGAGGCAGAAGCGGCAGCGGCTGAAGTGACGTAGCGCCAGCCAGAAGCCTTCCTTCCTCACGTAGCTGCAGCCGCACGGATCGGGAACAAAGGGCAACCACTGCGATGAGTTCAAACAATTTCGCAATGAAGCGTGAGATAAAATCGCACCGAGCTTCATCGCCGCCGATCAGAATGTGAGCAAACAAATCAATCGGCTTGCATTCGTCAAATGGTTCCGAAGTAGTTCAGTCCACGCCAACACGTACTCAGCTGAGGTTCAGATAGCCAAGTCCGGCAGCAGCAGAAGCAGTAAACGTGCAACAACAGCAACTGCTGCTGCTCCTCGTCTCGTCTTTTTGTTGGGCTGACCTGCAAATTAATGGATCCGCAAGAAGTTCCGCGGCAACACGTTGAGTTGGACTTGAAAATCCAGTCAGAGTCGGCAGACACAACTGAATGAAAAGAATGAAAGGAGCATCGCGAGTTGCCCTTGTTGTTGCTTGGTAGTGCTGCCGACTAACTGACTAACTGGACTTACTGACTGACTCACTAACTGATTGCTTGACTGACTACTTAATAAGAAATCACGTCAGTTCGAGTGGCGGCGACCAATATTACGAATTATAATGCTGGAGATGCTTGAACTTCTTCCTCCTCCTCCTCCTCCTCCTCCTCTTCCTCCTCCTCCACCTCCTCCTCCTTCTTCTTCTTCTTCTTCTTCTTCTTCTTCTTCTTCTTCTTTGGCAACTTGGACGAACATCAGTGGGTTTGTGTATCGCGACCGAGATACCGTCATCTCATCCTTGTTTGTACTCGACGCTCTACGATTTGTTTGTCGATACTGATCGTCTTTCTTGTTCTTTTGGGTTGTTCGATGTTGTTGTTGCTCTTGGCGGTTCGAATGATGATTACTGACACTAATAATGTGATGACATTCTAATAATAATGCTGGTGACGATGATGGAGATAATATATGCACGATGATGGACGTAATATATGCACGTGAAAGTCTGTACTTCGACAGCCATCACCATCACCATCATCACCACCATCCTCGGCCAAATCGACCCAGATTAGGTTCTAAAATTATGCAAGCTTCAGCGAGGTCTCATCCCTCCACCGAAACTGGTTCGATTCAATGAGTTACTCGAGTTACTGTGCCGAGTCGAAATCCATCTGGCGAAATCAAATCAGCGGCAATCGTAAATCACATCACGAAAGCTTAATTTCGACGGCGCAAAGCAAAAGCAACAACAACGGCTGACGTGGAACTATTGGAAAATCGTTTGCAAAATCTTAATGATATGTTGTTGCCTACGAACTAATTTCACTGCAGCAACAACAGCAGCGACAACAAGGCTGCTAAAGTCAATCCAGAAACTTTGACTTCGAACCATCCACGGTAGACATAAATCCGGCGGACTTTAAGAAACCCAAACGAACTTGGAGGAAAAATTGCTCTACAACAACAAACGGCCCACAGCGGCCTACAAAGTAACCTCCACCCCATACCAATCAGGTCAACATGGTCAGCATACGAATAAATTATGTTAATGCGGTCGGCCAGCCGACCAACCGACCAACCGACCTACCAGAGCACCGATTATATGCCGCGGGAAGGAGGGCCGGTAGTTGCAAGACGGTGCTACAGTAGTAACAGTTGTTGTTGTTGGGGGTCGATTGCTCCTTGCGTAGCGCCATCTAAGTATGGGTTTCTTTATTTGCGCGTTTTTCCTGCTTGCATCTTCAGTTAACCGTGTAACGTCGAATACTCGATTCCATCACGATGACGATGATGGCGATGACGGCGATGACGGGCTTCCACGTTATTTTTATTGACCACCGTGACACTGACAAATTGTTGAGGCATCTCGCCGTGCTTTGTTGCTGTGGTTTTTGTTGTGGTCCTACGTTGCAACACGTTATGTTGCTGAAAATCATGTTAAACCAATTTTCTTCGTAGTTGCTTCGCTTCGTGAGTCGTTAGTTTGTTTGAATTCCAAACCGTGTTGTCATAATTTCATCCAGCCAAACAGCCATTCATCCACTCAACCGTCTATCATGTTGAATATTAACAAATCCTCGCTGGATGTAAACTCCTGTATGTGAAAATAAAAGTTGGTAACACGATGTACGATCATCGTAGATTTTAAAGGATCCACAGGGTGATCTTAATTTCTCTCGTTTCAGTGGCTGGTACAAAATGAACCCGTTAATTGAAAGTGAGTACCGCGGCTGGTGTGGCTGCCGACTTCTTTGTTTTTGTTGGGAGAAACCACATGTGTGTAAAATTCTTAAATGGCCGAATTAAATGTTGCTGCGGTCATACCAACAATAACAAGATACAACTTGAAGACAGGTTTCAACAGCCACGGCCGGCTTTTGTGGGGCAAACAAACAATTACAGCAAACAAGCAAAAAGAAACCCAATAACAACAACAAAACAACAACAACAAAACAACAACAACAACAAGAACAACAACATGACTTGTCCAGCTGTCACCAGAATGGAAAATTGTAAAAAACAACAGAGAATATGAATCACAAGACAAGACTTCGCACACCTGTTGGATCTTCCTGCGGTGAGATGAATAACCTGTTTAATATTGACAGGTTAGCCACATGCATAGCCGTGCGAAGCGAGGGGTCAAGGAGACGGCCGTCGCCGCACTCAAAAACCTGTCGAAATTTCTTCAGGGCTGAGTTGTGATACGGATTCTTGCAGAGGGATACTCAGCTTTTTAGCCTCGTGTGGAGAAAACCAAACTACGACTCTGACCACTTGACGCACATTACTGCTGTTGTTGTTTGTCGTCTGGTGCAGGTTACTCTGAAAGAAATGTGTTTGTTGCTGCTGCTGTTGTTGTTTTGTATTTGCACTCTGCGCGGTTGGTTTGTTGTTGGTGTCTCTCTTGTCAGTTGTCAGTTGTCTTTAAGTCATTAACGCGATCGGTACGTGGTAGCGAGCTTCTTCTTATGGCCAGATTTTCAATTATCACTGTCACTAAGAAGCGAGAAATCGTTACTCGTCACCGTGAATGTAAAATGCGATTTCTAAACACTTACGTAGCGAGTAGTTCGCTCCTCGTAGGCACTTTAAAGATGTGTTTAATTTTTTAAGGGTACACTCGGATTTCTCTTTTCTTCGCATGCTTTCTAATTTTTGCTTATCATTCTTACTCGCTCATTCTTTTACCCTGGTTTCCCCTATGTCTTTGAACATGTTGTTACTTTTGATGTGTTGTGTTTCAAGTGCTGAAAATTGTGAATTATGAAGCGGAAAATTTTTATTCGGGGTTATTGGTCATTTCCCGCAGCAGCAGGTTGAACTGCACGTTGTTCGTAATTCTAAGAAAAAGTTAAAATTAATTTTCATTTTGTTTAAAATTCACCATTAAATAGAAAATAACCTCTTTTTGTTGGAATTCATTGTTACACGTTCAGATTACAGATTTTTCTATCAGATATTTCAGATTCACAAAAATTTGCGCCAGTTTAGCTGAAAGAATGGAGTAACGACAGCCTTTTAGCAGTCGTTACTTTTGACAGTTCATATCGCTGAAATAATGATTGAAAATACCATGTAACGAACGAGAACTCGTAACAAGTATGGAAAGTGTTGTTGTGTTTTTAACGAACGAGCTGCTCGTTGTTTGAAAATCACAAAGTAACGATATCGCGAAAATAAGAAAGCAGAATCACGAAGAATCACCTCGTTCGTTGGTTGAAAATCTGGCCATTAGTCCAGTTTTCGCGTGCTTTCAATGAATTTCAATTGAATTTCAATTGACTGAAAGCGAAAGTTTTTTAATAACGAATTTGAAATAATAAAATAATTCTCACTTTATAATGAAATTAAGAAGAGTAGACTTTTCTGTGTGTGAAAGAACAACTTTGTGAGGAAATTTTCAATACATTGCAAAACATATTTTCGACTTTTACGATCAACTTTCGATCGTAAGTGACAGCAAAATCATTCCAGAAAAATGATGCCTTCTTCTAGTTCTCGCGACGTCTTCTACCTGCTTTGTGTGGTCGCAGTGCTGGCGGTCTCGGAAGCGTACATCGGTAGCAAGAGACACTCCCACATCATGTCCTTCTTTTACTATTTATGCTTCAGTTTTCTGGATCCTCTGGCTTTGCGATTTTTTTGTAGAGCTGCACGTATTTTTATAACTTGAGTGTTATAACCACTAATTGTAAATAATGTGGATATATAAAGATAACAATATAAGATACGATATAATAATTTTTCATAAAATACGAATGTACAAATGATAAAATACATATAAAATAGCTTTATTAACCTACTAAATTGCATGAGAAATTTATAAAGTATTAAAGAATTTGTAAATATATTCTATATATTTTTACTGCTTGCAAACCGAAGCTTTTTTAACTGTGAAGACACTGGATTTCCTAGACTCACAGAATTTTGTATATGAAAGTAAAATTGTTTGAAATAGTGGAACTTCTCAGTTCCCCCGGTCCTCGTTGTCTACAGACATGACAAACATTTAATTAAAAGAGATTCGAACCCGCCTCCGTGCGTGCGCGAGTCTTTGCGCTTCGGACTGCGCCAGCGTGTATCAATAAAATAGCACTGAAGAGTACATTTAAATATATGAAGGCAGAAATTTTCATAGAAAGCAGGATTTTGATGGCTGCAATATATTCCAATTATGCAATATAAAGGCTTTCACAATCGTAACGTAGTGAAAACTTTTAATGGTGAATGCAATCATTTAATATATTTCCACATGTTTAATACATCTTAATTTTCACCTAACAACTGGTTGTATTCAAGGTAAACATTGTGTAAGATGAAGATATGATGAAGTATTTGCTTGCGCAGGTCAATATCCGCGAGAACTGCTATCTGTAAACTCGTGCATGGGGCACTACGAGCACGTGTGGGGCGGATTGCACTCAGCTGATTAAATAACCCTGATAACAAATCACTTCTAGATAAATAATACATTAGCAAATTCTGATTTATTTTATTAAAAACCTTTCCGTACTTATTATCAGACTGAGATTTCTGCCGAAGAGTCTTTTTTATTGCTTTCGCAAGGCATTAAATGAGTCAATTGTTTTCACAGATAACAAAATATTAATTTTTTTGTAGCCTTTTCTGACCGTATCTGAAACGTATCTGGTTTGATGCGTTATCACCCCTCTCGAAAAAACAGAGTTATATTTAAGCTTCTTGTGTTCATACGTATGCCTTCCAGCAATCCTTGCTTAGACTTTCCTTTTCTGTTTTCTGAAATCTGAGCATAGCTTTCATTACTGCTTTCACTTTTTACCAGCAGCAATACGGCGGTTCTATTATTTTGCCTCATAACCTTCCGCAATTCCTTCCATCGTCTCAAGAAATAGTGAATTGCTTTGAAAACCTAATAGTTTTTATTTTTCTAATCAACATCTAACCAGTTTGTAATCTAAGTGAAGCTATTCCTTCATCAGTTGTTTGATATTACAGAAGGAATCATCAGCAATAACTTTTGATTTCCAGAAAATGACTATCAAGCCACTGATAGAGGTATCGATTACGAAGCTATTCGCGAGTTGGCACTTTTCAATTATGGTCTCAACATGCTGCAGCAGGAGGACCAAGCCAGACAAGCAACGCCCTCAGGAAATGGTACTCAACCAAGTGGCTCAGCAACACTTTCGGTGCCCTGTTCCTGCGATCGCGGTGTTTGCAAGTGTTGTGCGGGTGAGACGAAGCTTAAAGCCGACTTTTCAATCCTAAAAAGTTAAGTTTCCTCCAATGAAATTGTATCACCTTATTAGGCATTCTGAAAATGATTGGCATGAATAGCTGCACCGAGTTGGTCTATCGGCCAGATGAGTTTTCATTCGAACTGCGCTTCCGTGTTAATGAGAATATCTGGTTCAAGCGTAAAGTTTCGGGCCAGAACCCGCCGCCCGTGTGCATACGGCCACCACGCTTCAGATTTACCAGGGCGTGCGTCCGCTTCACGGACATCTGGTTTGTGGGCCGTAATATGCATGTTTGCCCGCACGTCGCTGCCTCTTTTCAGGGATACGAATTGTTCGAGCGGTGAGTGACATTCGTATTGAAATGTTTGACAAAATTTCTCTAAGAATTTTGTTGAGAAACCCCAGTATGTTGATATCTTATATATTATTTTGCTTACTTAGATTTTCCATTTAACTTTCTCCGTTTTAGCGATTTTGACTGTTTAATTCTGGGTGACCAGGGTATTAAAATTGTTAAGCCCGACTTTGGATACCCAGTGGATGTGGATGTCGATGACGATAGTGGAGATATAGAAGACTACGATGAAAATGTTGTGAGACATTTGAAGGGATGACGGTATCAACGGAGAGTTTGCATTTGAGAAAACATGTTATGATTTAAGAAAGATTTTATTTATTTGTGAATTTTATATATTTCCATATTTTTGCAATTTCAAATAAGAAATCGTAGATTTCATGTTGAAAAATTATTAGAATATACACCATCATCATCATTATATCGCCGTAGATCATTCACATATCTCCCAGAACGCTGAAGAACAAGAAGACACAAATTCAAAAATCCATTAATAAAGAAGCTTAAAACTAGTACACGTTTTACAAGTTTGCCAAACTATTTCAGGCATAAAGGGTCATCAAATCATTTGTTTCAAGAAGGGAGCAAAACCGGAATTAACTTGTAAGTCCAACAAGTCATCACGCGTTTTAAAATCACGCGTTAAATGATTTAAAGCTGACCAGCAGGAATAAAGGTGGGCAATTTAACACTTTGTTGTCGGGCATAAATTTGCCACTTTACTAGCGAGAGGAGAGCGAAATTGAGTTGTCTCTGAGGGGACGAATATAGCGAAGGGAACCTCGGATACCCTCATCGACTGGCCAGTGTCCAGTTCGGTAGGAAAGGGTGGGAATACCAGATGATTGTTAAGCTTGTTAAGCATTTCTAGGAGGGTATACGAGAGTTTGTGCCTCTGTTATTAACTCCGCCTTTGTTTGTTATTATTATTGCTGTGTAACAGATACGAATCACGCGCCATTCCGTCCTTCGTCAACAATGCTATTTGTCCTTCAGCAGTGGATCTCGTCTGTGTTGCATGACGGTCGGTCAGCCTGCGGTCAGTTGTCTCTTGCCTCTCGTTTCCGGTTGCGCTGACCGTATCCGAGGCGTGCAAAAATGTTGACGCAACAGATTATACTGCTTATTTTTATTTGATTTATCAGACTTGAAAGAACCCACTGAATGAGGGTCAAGTACGGGTGATATTTGTCAATGCTTCGCTGTACACATTTTGAAGAGGGAACGGGAAAGCAGGGAGGGATCAATCCGGAAGAAATTGCCATTCAGTTGAGTTCAGAATGGCACTTGCGAAATGTTTTCAGTTTGGGGTTTGGCTGTCTTATTCCATTCGCAATTGTCCTTCAATAGCTACAATAATATGATAGCAATCATGTTCCCTCTTAGCTTTCATAGCGCATTATTTGCCTTAAATAATATTTTAAGAGATGGTAACATTGATTTATGTATTCCTAAGGCAGTTTCTAGTTAAGTTAGATAGTTTCTAGTTAGCTTAAGTTCATCTTAGTCTGTAAGATTAATTTTAATCATAGACCAGCTAAACAAACGGAATTAAATGAAATGGAATGGAAGTCTCCTGCTAGAAATACGCGATTTTATTAACAGGATCCTGTCACTTGTTGCATGCATTGTCCTTGCATTCAACATTAATCACTCGCTGTACGTTTCAATCCTTTCGTGCGGAAGTGTTATGTTTTCAGTGCAAGCAACTAAGAAGGACGCAAATCTCTTTCTTTTTTTAAACGTCAAATTCAAAAAAAATCATCCACGTGTTAAAAACCACAAAAACAACAACAGCAATAAATGCCTTGCAGCAGCATCTGTACAGAATGCAAGGATATCTGAATGCAAGGATATGCCGGCTTTTTACAGCCTTTTTCCTGCTTTTCCTTGCCATGCATTAATTTTGCACTGAGGTCCTCCGTCGTCGCCGTCAGCCACTGCATGCACTTGTTTTGTACTCGAGCAGTCAAGTGGTGAAATTAAAAGGATATCAGCTGCAGCGTATCCTGCAGCACTGCAGGCATATGCAACGCAAATAAATGCATGCATGTGCAGTCGAAAGCTGCAGTAATGCAGGGAAGCATAAACATGCAAATGCATTGCAGTGGGAGGATCTGCTGCGAAGAGGATATAAAACAGGCGGCACTTGCATGGATACTCCTGAATGGCACTGCAACTGGCGTTGTTTCAGTGGTGGCTCTTGTGTTGGTGCCTTTTTCTCTCTCTTTAAACGTTTCACACTTGATATTTCAAAGCCGCCGCTTTGAAGGACTCTTAATTTGCACTTCGCAGGAAATGAGCAGACATATGTTGCTGCCACTTCTCGTTTCTTTCTCTTCTCGCTTAAAGGATTGCATTTTATGCAGGAGTTGATGAAGCCATTTAAATGCAGTAAAGTGAAAAAGAATGCACTGAAGAAGGGATGACAATAATTAGCGGAGTTACACCGGAACAGCGTAAAAAATTTATAGAACTATTTCTTACTGTATTTATTTATTTATTTATTTGTTTATTTTATCTTCCGGATGTACAATGAGAAATTTTTCTGTTTGTTTTCCATGTTTTCCATTTGTATTACGGAAATTTCTAACTGCATGAATTGTATTTTAGAATTATAGAAAATACATTAGGATTTATAGGTCCAGAAAAGAATTTTTTGTGGTTTTATAATGCTTTCCATATTTATTTGATAACAGTTTTCACAATTCGTAAAGGGTATCGATTTGAACATCTTCGCATAAAATCTTCTTTTTTTAAGGAGTGTAAACCGCGACTACTTCCTCTTTACCCCGTCCCACTAACCTCTGCTTTGCATGGATAGCCATGCCCTGAGTGGTGCCATCTGCCATAAAAAATCTAAGAATTGCCACCTTTGCTGCTTATTAACCTTTTCCTTCCATATAATCCACTTTCTCCTTAACAGTAGTATCACAGAAATTACACTGCCCACTGCCTGTACCCACTACCCTCTGTGTCTGCCCACTGTGCCTGCCCCCTGTTCTCACTTTGCTTCTCAAATGTCGAAAACTGTCTCCGTGTTTTTAATTTTCCTTTCAAAATATTCAGCATTTCTCGATCCTTAACTCAAAACTTCTACAATTTTTATAAGAAATTTGAAATTCGTCACAAATTTGAAATTCGTCAAACAGCAACCATTATGTAGAACTGAATAGGCCAATTTTCCTCTTCGTGGAGACTGTCTGCCACTGTGGCCGCTCACTGTGCCTTCTCACTCTACCCATTGACTTTCAATACATACAACATTTTTACATAGCTGTCCATGCAGTCATCTAAATATATCTCCATCTGGATACACAAAATACCCCTTCAAGTTCAGCTGTACATAACATTTACGCACATCGCGTATATACAGGAAGGCAGGTATACAGCTTTTTACTCTCCTGGAAAAGGGTTAAAAATCTGTATCGCCAACGGTGCGCCACACAACATGCGTGGCCCACACTTTGTACCACGCGCAAACACAGTGTTGCCGGATTGCTTGTTAACGAGAGCAAGAGGAGGCGAAGAGTTATGTCGTTATGTAAAAGCAAAAACGGCAACAGAATACAAAAATATAACAATTTTCGTAGAGAGGGTACGCGCTTCGTTTCGCGGGTAAAAAGTGTGAATCCCATGAAACAAGTGGATGATAGGTTGCGGCAAGATTACTACTACACGCATTTTTAATATAAAAATTATGGGTGCTTGTGGTTGCTGTACTCGGTGTTTTACCTATCTTTGGTCTCGTTATTTACCCTTCGCCCTATTTTTAGCCATTCAAAATATGACACTTGGCAGACATTAGAAAAATGTCCTTATTAATCCTTTTAATCAATATGGAAACGAGTTTCCTTCATCAAAGGAATGTTAAAGAATCCCATTTTGTTAACTAAAGCCAGATAAATTGTTTCGTTATCGGGATTACGTTGGCTCCCATGGATGTTTTATTAAAGCTTATTTGGAACAGCTATATTATAATAAATAAGAATGTTTCTTTTACGTGAATGTTTTACTAAAATACAGAAATGTCCTAAGTGTCATTTTTACTTTGGAGAAACTTTCACTGTACAGAATTTGTGAAAAAATGACCGAGATGAAAAATATTTTAAAAACTAAAAATTGTTGATAATTACCACCTGAAATACAGCATCAAATGGTCTAAATGAAGTAATATAAATATATATATTCTTCTTAATAGACTTTGCAAGCTCTTTCTAGTAAGAATTATAAAATATCAAATGCTTCCTCTCATTAGAAATGAGTTTCGAATCAGCTGATTTCAGCGAATCCTCCATCTCATGGTGAGTTTTGATTTAACTTGCAAATAATTTTGTGGCAAGCACCTGAACTATTTCTCTTTATTTCCTAACAAATCAATTACTCTATTTTTGTGATAAATGCAATTCGAAAATATCGCAAATTTAAACCGCTCAACTGCATTTCTTGATCTTCTAATGTCATTACATTTTTTTTGCCTAAATGGTCTACTGATAGTTTAGTTATACAACTGAAAAAAATGCTCGTTATACAACTGGGAAATATCTTTCCAGTTATTATATATATGCGAGAATATTTCATTCCTTTCCCCGGATTGTTTTGAAGGTTGAAAATTCTACAGCTGCACTCTAAATTCTAAACAGTGCAAATGATTTCCCATATGTAGTCCACACATTAAAAAAATTTGCATATTTTTCCTTTTTCGTTTGTTTCACACAATCACGTCGCGTTACCCTCTGCCGCACGCATTCGATTACTGAGTAGGTACATCCAATATTCCATCTCATTCACGCGATTCTTTGCTTGCTGCCAAAATAACACTTCAACTGCACACAGCATCCTTTTTTGGTTGAATGGTTTTTTGAATCAAAGGCATTTCAGGTCCGGAAAAGGTGGTAAAGTTCGGCTTTTCATATGCAAATCAGTTTAGCGTGCATTTAAATTGGAAGCGTAATAAGAATTATACGAAATTGATGATTTATCACGTATTGCAGTTGAACGGAAGAAGGATTTGACATCTTTGGAAATGAATTAAAATTACAAACGAATATTTTAAAATCAAATCTTAGAACTTAAATAATGAAATTTTAAATTCCCGAACAATAAATGCGGTTATTATTTGCGAGTTATTTTAAATATTTCTCTTTATCCAAAGGAACTGACTGAGTCAAACACGTATTTGCAATTTTATTGAGATCATAAAAATAACAGCAAAGATTTTCAATAAAAAATCAAATATTAAATTGTAAAATTGTAATACCTTCATGCAACGTGAACGTTTGAAGGTCCTCGTTCGCAAGCAACATATTTACAGTCAACATAAATTTCAAAAATGTTCAATAAAAAGGGTCTGCATATTTATACCGAAATAAGTTAGGTATGAAAAAAGAAATACAAATTGCGGGCAATAAATTCGAGTTCAAAATGGCGCGCACCAAACGACTGCGAGTGAGTTGAAGAAATCAGTCAGAGGTCGTTAATTTTTTAAGTTGTTGCTCGTAAAAATAAAACCAATTCAACGGAGGAGGTTAAGACGGTGGAGAAGAAGAAGAGCAAGCGAGAAATAACCCCATTCAGGTTGGAAAATATAAGTGTCGAGTAAGAAAGGGACGAAAAAGCGGGAAACACAGGCAACGTCAGCTGTGTGCGTAGCGGTAATTTTTCAATTTAATTTTAACTTTGCTGTTGCTCCATTTAGAAGAGGAGGGAAGCTGGTCTCCACAGCTGTAGCCAAAAAAGGGGAGTTAAAAGTGGGGGGAACAGAAGAGGCAGTCAAGTGCCTGCAAAAATTGTAAAGATTTTCCAAAATTATATTTTCATTTTAGTTGAGCGAAGGGAGTGTCAACAATCTCGCTCAAAATGGCGCCCACTGTCGCAAGACCTCCTCGCATTAGCGGACCGCAACCGTTACTTCGACGACACACATGTGAGCCGCAGCATCGCTGAGGAACCCTCGGCATTGCGTGATTTGTTACAGCAAACACAACAGTAAAAATAAAGGACCACCAACAACAACACCAAGGGAACCATGAATTTAATGAAATTGGTGAAACGCATCCAACCCTTGACACGGATGACAGAAATGCCCCATGCGTAGAACGCAGGCGGCTTTATCTTCTCTGCCGCTAGCAAGCGTGCGCCACGCACCCTCGCCCTCTCCCGCACCCCCACCCCAACCGCTCTGCCACACGACAGTCGCTTATATGGTTACCGAAGTTCACATACAGCCTCTTCGCGAGGGTTACACCGAACTAGGGTGCTCACTGTGGAGTGCATAATTCGCTCCGTCCGCCATCTCGAGTCGTGTGATTTGTTTAGTTGTGCCGCAACCATGTTGGTTTTTTATTCGCATTCTTTTGCTTGTTTTCGGATTTTTCGGCATATAAATTCCGCCTAAGTGCTCGTACATCATTTTACACCCCCTTCACTTTGATCTGTGGTATCAGTTTTTCTATTTGTTCACCGAACTTTCCACTCGGAAAATCCGTAAGGCCAGCACACTCCGCAACTCCTCCGCACTTCCGCTTCCGCTTCTCAATTCAATTTCATTTTGGAACAAGTATTCTCCATTACGGCCGCCATTATTGAAATATTTCGCTCTAAATGAAGAATTATTATTGTTTTGCTTCTACTAAATTTGGACGTCTATATTTCTGGAGTGGAGCACCAATTCCGCGATTGTTGTCAATGCGACTTAAGAATTTTTTATGCCTTCCGCCTAAGAAGATTTATGGTTGTTGTTGTAGACGTCCTACTTCGAAGGATTGCATTTTGGTTATTTGTTCTACCGCGAAGAGGGTTTTCTCATTGGCTTTTCATATTCTTTTAATGCATTTGTTATTAAAAATTAAAAAGAAAGACGATTTTGGCAAGTTTTGATGTTTGAAATTAGTAAGTAGAGCGAAAAAACTGCGCAACCCACTCTTAACACACGTTGATGGATGTGATAAGCTATGCGATTTAATGATATGCAATGATAAGCTATACGAGCGACTATCGTCTCAACTGAAAACTCTCGGAAAACCAGGATTGTCTAAAACGTATTTCAAATCTACTCTAACTTCACTTCTCTTTGAAAATGTAGCTCAATTATCATCAAATTATACAAGGACATTCATACAGTGATACATACGTAGAGTGCCATCAGAACTATAATGGAAAATTATATTAAGTTCGTGAGGTAAAGCAAACTTAACATCTCAGTGTAAAAGTGTAACTCTAGTTAAATCTTAACCAGTTCAAATAGAAATATACTTAGTTCAATAATACTAAAAATTCTGAAAATATCATCCCCATCACGAAATCCATAAAAGTTTAAAGGAGTTTTAGCAATGAAGGAACTCGAAGTGAGACAGAACTGGGCAACAATCGCCAGACTCCCACAATCACCAGTTTGCCTGCAGAAAAGTCCTCAGGAACGTGCAAGCAAACACCAATAATTCACCTTATCACCACCGGATATTGAGAGTGTAAAGGACATCACGAATCAATATAAACGCGTTTGAATGTCCTTTCGAGAAGTGAACGCGATAAAAACATTTTTTTAGAAATTCTGCAATGAAATGGCGTGATTGAGGGCGAATGAAAGGGACGGAAGAAGTAAGTCAACAAAAAGTCGAGGTGTTTGCGCTGACATCGCCCTACAAAATACGGCGCTTTTTCTTATCTTTTAAATAACAGGTTCGCAAAGAGGAACTTTAAAATGGAACTCTGAAGTCTCCATTTTTCTCGAAAAAAGAGGATGAAAATCAGCAACAACAACCAAACGGCGAAGATGGTCCTGTGAGTTTCTGTTTCATTTTTGAGTCCTTTGAGTTGATGTTGACTTCCAATTTTACTCGCTGCCATCAAAGAAGCGCATTTCTATGCTGGATGCTGTCGGACAGCAAGCTGTACCTCAGTCAGCTGTACCTCTGACCCACCAACCAACCAACTCGCCTAAACTGATTCTGGAAGAAAGCCTGCGAAGAAACCGTATTTGCTTTCGTTCTCCTTCCATTTCCTAGTGATATTTCGGGCTATTTTTTCCGACGAATTTTTTAATGCTGCTTCGGTTTACATTTTCCCGTCATTTTCCCTTCTATAAGCAGCAACAGTAAAACTTCCAAGTGTTTTCTTTCCATTTTCTGCACACTTTTCGGTAAACATTTACAGAGTCTTTTCCAAACCCTCATAGTTAAATAAAAAATAAACAAATAAGTTAAGAAACCGACATTTTGATAATTATTTTTAATAATTTAGTACAATTTTTAATAGTTCAAATTAATAGCTGGTAATTTTTAAAAATTTTCCAAAGAAATTTCACAAGAGAAAATTCTTATCTTTTAATTTAAATGTCTTTTGTCTTACTCGAAAGAAAGCTTATTATATTTTTCCTTAAGTCCAAGTTTCCAAGTTCTGGATGAAAATGATAAAAGTTTAATAAAAGACCAAGAGATGCTCGATCTTTTAAAACAAAAATTAGAACCGAGAAGGCAATTCTTTACATTTGACCCATATGTCAGTCTCAGAAGGCAGGAGTGCTCATACACTCAACTTTGTGTTGGCTTTCTCGCTCATATACTTCCATGAAATCCAAGTTCTGGATGAAAATGATAAAAGTTTAATAAAAGAACAAGAGATGCTCGAACTTTTAAAACAAAAATCAGAACCGAAAAGCCAATTTTTTACATTTGACCCATATGTCAGTCTCAGAAGGCAGGAGTACTCATACACTCAACTTTGTGTTGGCTTTCTCGCTCATATACTTCCATGAATTCCAAGTTCTGGATGAAAATGATAAAAGTTTAACAAAAGAACAAGAGATGCTCGATCTTTTAAAACAAAAATCAGAACCGAGAAGCCAATTTTTTACATTTGACCCATATGTCAGTCTCAGAAGGCACGAGTACTCATACTCTCAACTTTGTGTTGGCTTTCTCGCGCATATACGTCCATGAATTCCAAGTTCTGGATGAAAATGATAAAAGTTTAATAAAAGAACAAGAGATGCTCGATCTTTTAAAACAAAAATCAGAACTGAGAAGCCAATTTTTTACATTTGACCCATATGTCAGTCTCAGAAGGCACGAGTACTCATACTCTCAACTTTGTGTTGGCTTTCTCGCGCATATACGTCCATGAATTTCAAGTTCTGGATGAAAATGATAAAAGTTTAATAAAAGAACAAGAGATGCTCGATCTTTTAAAACAAAAATCAGAACTGAGAAGCCAATTTTTTACATTTGACCCATATGTCAGTCTCAGAAGGCAGGAGTACTCATACACTCAACTTTGTGTTGGCTTTCTCGCGCATATACGTCCATGAATTCCAAGTTCTGGATGAAAATGATAAAAGTTTAATAAAAGAACAAGAGATGCTCGATCTTTTAAAACAAAAATCAGAACTGAGAAGCCAATTTTTTACATTTGACCCATATGTCAGTCTCAGAAGGCAGGAGTACTCATACTCTCAACTTTGTGTTGGCTTTCTCGCGCATATACGTCCATGAATTTCAAGTTCTGGATGAAAATGATAAAAGTTTAATAAAAGAACAAGAGATGCTCGATCTTTTAAAACAAAAATCAGAACTGAGAAGCCAATTTTTTACATTTGACCCATATGTCAGTCTCAGAAGGCAGGAGTACTCATACTCTCAACTTTGTGTTGGCTTTCTCGCGCATATACGTCCATGAATTCCAAGTTCTGGATGAAAATGATAAAAGTTTAATAAAAGAACAAGAGATGCTCGATCTTTTAAAACAAAAATCAGAACCGAGAAGCCAATTTTTTACATTTGACCCATATGTCAGTCTCAGAAGGCAGGAGTACTCATACACTCAACTTTGTGTTGGCTTTCTCGCGCATATACGTCCATGAATTCCAAGTTCTGGATGAAAATGATAAAAGTTTAATAAAAGAACAAGAGATGCTCGATCTTTTAAAACAAAAATCAGAACTGAGAAGCCAATTTTTTACATTTGACCCATATGTCAGTCTCAGAAGGCAGGAGTACTCATACACTCAACTTGTTGGCTTTCTCACTCATATACGTCCATGAATTCCAAGTTCTGGATGAAAATGATAAAAGTTTAATAAAAGAACAAGAGATGCTCGATCTTTTAAAACAAAAATCAGAACCGAGAAGCCAATTTTTTACATTTGACCCATATGTCAGTCTCAGAAGGCAGGAGTACTCATACACTCAACTTTGTGTTGGCTTTCTCGCGCATATACGTCCATGAATTCCAAGTTCTGGATGAAAATGATAAAAGTTTAATAAAAGAACAAGAGATGCTCGATCTTTTAAAACAAAAATCAGAACTGAGAAGCCAATTTTTTACATTTGACCCATATGTCAGTCTCAGAAGGCAGGAGTACTCATACACTCAACTTTGTGTTGGCTTTCTCGCGCATATACGTCCATGAATTCCAAGTTCTGGATGAAAACGATAAAAGTTTAATAAAAGAACAAGAGATGCTCGATCTTTTAAAACAAAAATCAGAACTGAGAAGCCAATTTTTTACATTTGACCCATATGTCAGTCTCAGAAGGCAGGAGTACTCATACACTCAACTTTGTGTTGGCTTTCTCGCGCATATACGTCCATGAATTCCAAGTTCTGGATGAAAATGATAAAAGTTTAATAAAAGAACAAGAGATGCTCGATCTTTTAAAACAAAAATCAGAACTGAGAAGCCAATTTTTTACATTTGACCCATATGTCAGTCTCAGAAGGCAGGAGTACTCATACACTCAACTTTGTGTTGGCTTTCTCGCGCATATACGTCCATGAATTCCAAGTTCTGGATGAAAATGATAAAAGTTTAACAAAAGAACAAGAGATGCTCGATCTTTTAAAACAAAAATCAGATCCGAGAAGCCAATTTTTTACATTTGACCCATATGTCAGTCTCAGAAGGCAGGAGTACTCATACACTCAACTTTGTGTTGGCTTTCTCGCGCATATACGTCCATGAATTCCAAGTTCTGGATGAAAATGATAAAAGTTTAATAAAAGAGCAAGAGATGCTCGATCTTTTAAAACAAAAATCAGAACTGAGAAGCCAATTTTTTACATTTGACCCATATGTCAGTCTCAGAAGGCACGAGTACTCATACACTCAACTTTGTGTTGGCTTTCTCGCTCATATACTTCCATGAAATCCAAGTTCTGGATGAAAATGATAAAAGTTTAATAAAAGACCAAGAGATGCTCGATCTTTTAAAACAAAAATTAGAACCGAGAAGGCAATTCTTTACATTTGACCCATATGTCATTCTCAGAAGGCAGGAGTACTCATACACTCAACTTTGTGTTGGCTTTCTCGCTCATATACTTCGATGAAATCCAAGTTCTGGATGAAAATGATAAAAGTTTAATAAAAGACCAAGAGATGCTCGATCTTTTAAAACAAAAATTAGAACCGAGAAGGCAATTCTTTACATTTGACCCATATGTCAGGCTCAGAAGGCAGGAGTACTCATACACTCAACTTTGTGTTGGCTTTCTCGCTCATATACTTCGATGAAATCCAAGTTCTGGATGAAAATGATAAAAGTTTAATAAAAGACCAAGAGATGCTCGATCTTTTAAAACAAAAATTAGAACCGAGAAGGCAATTCTTTACATTTGACCCATATGTCAGTCTCAGAAGGCAGGAGTACTTATACACTCAACTTTGTGTTGGCTTTCTCGCTCATATACTTCCATGAAATCCAAGTTCTGGATGAAAATGATAAAAGTTTAATAAAAGACCAAGAGATGCTCGATCTTTTAAAACAAAAATTAGAACCGAGAAGGCAATTCTTTACATTTGACCCATATGTCAGTCTCAGAAGGCAGGAGTACTCATACACTCAACTTTGTGTTGGCTTTCTCGCTCATATACTTCCATGAAATCCAAGTTCTGGATGAAAATGATAAAAGTTTAATAAAAACCAAGAGATGCTCGATCTTTTAAAACAAAAATTAGAACCGAGAAGGCAATTCTTTACATTTGACCCATATGTCAGTCTCAGAAGGCAGGAGTACTCATACACTCAACTTTGTGTTGGCTTTCTCGCTCATATACTTCCATGAAATCCAAGTTCTGGATGAAAATGATAAAAGTTTAATAAAGACCAAGAGATGCTCGATCTTTTAAAACAAAAATTAGAACCGAGAAGGCAATTCTTTACATTTGACCCATATGTCAGTCTCAGAAGGCACGAGTACTCATACACTCAACTTTGTGTTGGCTTTCTCGCTCATATACTTCCATGAAATCCAAGTTCTGGATGAAAATGATAAAAGTTTAATAAAAGACCAAGAGATGCTCGATCTTTTAAAACAGAAATTAGAACCGAGAAGGCAATTCTTTACATTTGACCCATATGTCAGTGTCAGAAGGTAGGAGTACTCAAACACTCAACTTTGTGTTGGCTTTCTCGCTCATATACTTCCATGAAATCCAAGTTCTGGATGAAAATGATAAAAGTTTAATAAAAGACCAAGAGATGCTCGATCTTTTAAAACGAAAATTAGAACCGAGAAGGCAATTCTTTACATTTGACCCATATGTCAGTCTCAGAAGGCACGAGTACTCATACACTCAACTTTGTGTTGGCTTTCTCGCTCATATACTTCGATGAAATCCAAGTTCTGGATGAAAATGATAAAAGTTTAATAAAAGACCAAGAGATGCTCGATCTTTTAAAACAAAAATTAGAACCGAGAAGGCAATTCTTTACATTTGACCCATATGTCAGTCTCAGAAGGCAGGAGTACTCATACACTCAACTTTGTGTTGGCTTTCTCGCTCATATACTTCGATGAAATCCAAGTTCTGGATGAAAATGATAAAAGTTTAATAAAAGACCAAGAGATGCTCGATCTTTTAAAACAAAAATTAGAACCGAGAAGGCAATTCTTTACATTTGACCCATATGTCAGTCTCAGAAGGTAGGAGTACTCAAACACTCAACTTTGTGTTGGCTTTCTCGCTCATATACTTCCATGAAATCCAAGTTCTGGATGAAAATGATAAAAGTTTAATAAAAGACCAAGAGATGCTCGATCTTTTAAAACAAAAATTAGAACCGAGAAGGCAATTCTTTACATTTGACCCATATGTCAGTCTCAGAAGGCACGAGTACTCATACACTCAACTTTGTGTTGGCTTTCTCGCTCATATACTTCCATGAAATCCAAGTTCTGGATGAAAATGATAAAAGTTTAATAAAAGACCAAGAGATGCTCGATCTTTTAAAACAGAAATTAGAACCGAGAAGGCAATTCTTTACATTTGACCCATATGTCAGTGTCAGAAGGTAGGAGTACTCAAACACTCAACTTTGTGTTGGCTTTCTCGCTCATATACTTCCATGAAATCCAAGTTCTGGATGAAAATGATAAAAGTTTAATAAAAGACCAAGAGATGCTCGATCTTTTAAAAGAAAAATTAGAACCGAGAAGGCAATTCTTTACATTTGACCCATATGTCAGTCTCAGAAGGCAGGAGTACTCATACACTCAACTTTGTGTTGGCTTTCTCGCTCATATACTTCCATGAAATCCAAGTTCTGGATGAAAATGATAAAAGTTTAATAAAGACCAAGAGATGCTCGATCTTTTAAAACAAAAATTAGAACCGAGAAGGCAATTCTTTACATTTGACCCATATGTCAGTCTCAGAAGGCACGAGTACTCATACACTCAACTTTGTGTTGGGTTTCTCGCTCATATACTTCCATGAAATCCAAGTTCTGGATGAAAATGACAAAAGTTTAATAAAAGACCAAGAGATGCTCGATCTTTTAAAACCAAATTAGAACCGAGAAGGCAATTCTTTACATTTGACCCATATGTCAGTCTCAGAAGGCAGGAGTACTCATACACTCAACTTTGTGTTGGCTTTCTCGCTCATATACTTCTATGAAATCCAAGTTCTGGATGAAAATGATAAAAGTTTAATAAAGACCAAGAGATGCTCGATCTTTTAAAACAAAAATTAGAACCGAGAAGGCAATTCTTTACATTTGACCCATATGTCAGTCTCAGAAGGCACGAGTACTCATACACTCAACTTTGTGTTGGCTTTCTCGCTCATATACTTCCATGAAATCCAAGTTCTGGATGAAAATGATAAAAGTTTAATAAAAGACCAAGAGATGCTCGATCTTTTAAAACAAAAATTAGAACCGAGAAGGCAATTCTTTACATTTGACCCATATGTCAGTCTCAGAAGGCAGGAGTACTCATACACTCAACTTTGTGTTGGCTTTCTCGCTCATATACTTCGATGAAATCCAAGTTCTGGATGAAAATGATAAAAGTTTAATAAAAGACCAAGAGATGCTCGATCTTTTAAAACAAAAATTAGAACCGAGAAGGCAATTCTTTACATTTGACCCATATGTCAGTCTCAGAAGGCACGAGTACTCATACACTCAACTTTGTGTTGGCTTTCTCGCTCATATACTTCCATGAAATCCAAGTTCTGGATGAAAATGATAAAAGTTTAATAAAAGACCAAGAGATGCTCGATCTTTTAAAACAAAAATTAGAACCGAGAAGGCAATTCTTTACATTTGACCCATATGTCAGTCTCAGAAGGCAGGAGTACTCATACACTCAACTTTGTGTTGGCTTTCTCGCTCATATACTTCCATGAAATCCAAGTTCTGGATGAAAATGATAAAAGTTTAATAAAGACCAAGAGATGCTCGATCTTTTAAAACAAAAATTAGAACCGAGAAGGCAATTCTTTACATTTGACCCATATGTCAGTCTCAGAAGGCACGAGTACTCATACACTCAACTTTGTGTTGGGTTTCTCGCTCATATACTTCCATGAAATCCAAGTTCTGGATGAAAATGACAAAAGTTTAATAAAAGACCAAGAGATGCTCGATCTTTTAAAACCAAATTAGAACCGAGAAGGCAATTCTTTACATTTGACCCATATGTCAGTCTCAGAAGGCAGGAATACTCATACACTCAACTTTGTGTTGGCTTTCTCGCTCATATACTTCCATGAAATCCAAGTTTTGGATGAAAATGATAAAAGTTTAATAAAAGACCAAGAGATGCTCGATCTTTTAAAACAAAAATTAGAACTGAGAAGGCAATTCTTTACATTTGACCCATATGTCAGTCTCAGAAGGCACGAGTACTCATACACTCAACTTTGTGTTGGCTTCCTCGCTGATATATGAATTCCATGAATTCTAAGTTCTGGATAAAAATTATAAAAGTTTAAGAAAAGACCAAGAGACGCCAGAGACCTGCTGCATGACCTTTCGCTCTGAGGAATTTGTCGAGTTCAGTGATCCTCGTCGATCCAGCTGTTGCGACGGTAAGCCTGTGTATCCGGCGAGCTGTGTAGAATAGTTTTTAACTCTTTCCTAAAATCCGCATCCAATAACGAATTTAAATTTACATATTTAATAAGCGCGCTCTTTTCGGTATACCTGCGACATCCTCGCTCACGCGTCCTCGTCCTCGTCAGAGATCAGCGAACATCTGATGCTGCTGAGTAGATCTCCACACACGACCTCAATTTGATCCTGCATAGCTTGTGTTACTACAGTAGGGTGCCACGTATGGTAGAGAAAGGACAAAAGTGCGTAAAGGACAGAGGTAAGGACGCTTCAGGCAGCATCAATGATGCCATAAACGCTTTTGATCTGCCGCTTGAATGGGACTGCAATTAGTTGAAGGCGTTTCTGCTGTGTTTTTCCAACCGTAAGCGGTTATCTGTCGGTCCGTCAATTCGTGTTGTCAATCCCTTGTTTGACTTGATTATCTATTCTTCTTGACACTGGATGGGGAAGTTTTCATTCTTAGTTCTCGATCAATTGAGTGAGTCCTAGAAAACCTTTGCTATCATGAGAAATCAGATGACAATAAAAGACACAAATATTACAAAAAAAATGAAAAAAATATTTAAAAAATATTCTCTCTCTTAATACTCTTAAAATTCCGATTCCTCAAAATATATGAGTGAAAAGTAATTTAACCCAATTCCTGGAAAACCCACTCGCCACGTGTTCCAACTTTTGTCATATTTTAGCTAGTTCACTGCGATTTTTATCCAACTAAAGACTTGCAGTAGACTCCAGTGATACATTTACCTCCCCGCCAATATATTCTGTGACGAAATTTCCCCCTCTTCCTGGGGAATCCTTAAAACCGCCTTCCTGAAAATGAGTTGAACGGGCTGATTTTCTGGTGACATGCAAGCAAAACTTTGCCAACTCAGGACATCGGCAACAACTACAGCGAATTCGAACAACTATATATGCACACACATGACAAATGTGAGTTTCGGAAACTTTTTTGCTCGCAATCCATTAAATGCCAAATAATTTGAAGAAGTTGCAAAATTGTGGGTCTCTCGTGTGTGCGTGGATGGCAATGCTGGCATATGTCAGCCACGTTAAAATTTATGAATACTAAAACCGAAAATTATTTATTTCCCTGCTTCTATAAAGCGCACCACCCTCCCCTTTCCCTCCCCTGACACCCCCTCCGCGACTAACGCTGACTGTCACATGCTATGAAGAAATCGTTTATATAAACAAATTTTATGAGCCTTCGGTTTTTCCTAGTAATCTAAAATTAAAATCAATTCATTATGAAAAACCACGTTTGAATATTTATACGCTCTGCGCCCTCGTCTGCTTCCTGTCTTCGTCCTGCGACGCAAGCCTTTTCCTTCGCGTCCCTCAGTCCCGATGCGATCCTCGCTGCAATGATGGGCGAACCGAATATGATTGGAATTTTTTCGTATATTTCCGCTTTCATTTTATTATTTAACTCCCCCCGTTGACAACAATAATCTCGTGTGTCTGTGCTTTTTGTTAGTTTCGCTCTAATTTGCGCCTAAATGAGTTACGTCATGAAAACCGCAGAAGCGCGAAAAGGAGAACCGCAGAGTATTTAAAAGCGGTGAAAGGAAACAATAATCGCGTTTGAATCGAGCTGTTTACGTTGTTATTACTGAAATTCAAAGTTGTGAGCAACTGGCTTTATTTGCCAACTAATTTTGGTCATTTGGGTTAACGGGCTTAAAAATCCTTTCGATGTTTAATGAGGAAAACCAGAAAACGTTACTCAATAAAATTGGGTTCTTAAGACTCGGAAGTAGGGGTTACTGGACCCAAACCATTTCCTGGCGGGGTTTCAAACATCTAAATTGTTCCTCACGGGGTGTTAAAATGGAGCTAAAAACCACAAATATATTTTAAAAGGTGGAGAAAACCGCAAATTGACAAACGTTGCATTAAAAATAAACTGCAATCCTGCGACTCTCCAGGTTGGAGGACAGCGTACGCAAACAGCAGCCAGCGTGGAAGCTGCACCAACTTGTAGACGGCGCTGCAAGGATCGAAGTATCGAGGGAGGGGGCCTTCAGTTTTCATGCAGGCAGACAGCGAGCAACGTTTCCAGCATAATAAGCGAAAATCAAGACAGAAATACAGACCTCGTGCAGCAGAAGGATACGAGGAGACTTCAAGGAGTCAGAAGAAAGGAATCCCTAAGAAAGGATTCTGAAAAAAAGAGCGAGGAAGACTAGGGGGCAGTGCAAGGAGTCTGTGAAGGAAGGAAGGAAGGAAGGAAGGAAGGATTCGGCAAGTGGAATCAGGAATCAGCAGCAGTCGACAGTGCAGTGGGTGCCGCTATTTTAAGCAGCAGCTGAAAAATCATGAATTTTTCATGGCTTAAATTTACCGCTCGAGATGCACACCGACGAACAGACACCCACACACACAGACACACACACACACACGCGCGCACGCACAACCTTAAGGCAGCACTAAGTGCAGCGTCAGTTGAGTTCAACATCAGCAGGACACACGAAGCAGGCAGTCAAGGACCTGAGAAGCTGAGCTTCACTGCGGCGAGGTGCAAGCACACGGAACAAATGTAGTCACAAGTCAACACTGGCGTCTCTGCTGGTTAGGGAGTCACACATCACCGTCATTCCCCAGTTATTTCCGGCTGCTTCCAGCTTCGTCCGCACTCAGTGAGTGTGTGTCGATGGCAAGTGTTGCTGCCAAGTGTTGCTGGCTGACTGGAGCCGTGGACCAGCTCAGCATGAATAATAAATGTGTTATCATTGCTGAGATGAGCGAAGTCGCCACATAAAAGAAGCAACAACAACCACAGTGGCACAGGAACTGGACGGAGGTGATAAACTGTCAGTAATTGGAAACACTTTGCTAGCCTTCGGAATCCTTTCTTGAACGCCGTCAAGGATACTGGAATCCTTTTCCGTATATGTGATTAATTATGCCAAAGCCGGCCGCTCGTGCGAGGAGCTCCACTCAAAGCTTTCTTAAGTCCAAACCTTCCCTTCAATTAGTACGACCGACACTTATTAGAGCGCTGAATGGTGGACGAGTAGTTCGGTCGGTAGCTTCAACATACGCTGGTCTCTGCGAGATTAGGAACTCCAAAGCTGTTTGGGAAGTTTTAACTTGTTGTGTATTCAAGGATTCAACGGTAGGATTTCCTCGAACTATTTCGAGAGTCATCATCATGTGACACCACAGCTTTCTTTAGGTTAAACGTATGTAAGCTCCAATATTTGGCTCGACCATCGATGACAGAATCACCGACATTATCACCAACATTCTCGTTGTCATTATAAAGCCAAAATCAGTCCAGAACCATCCACTCTCGCATTGTGAAATTGTTAAATGCATTCTTTTCATCATCCTCCACCTAAAACTTCACCTTCAACAGACTTCGACATCCCTTCGAAAACCGTTATTCTCACCATCATCCCAGAAATTTCCCTACCGTCATCAGAACCATCATCACCGCCCCATCCTTGACCAGTCAACACGCTGACCTCACTCACTCCTTCCTATGCACTGGAAACTTTTTCGTTGCCCTCATTAGTTAGCGCAAGTTTACCTAATGGATCTTCTGTCCCATATCAGAATCCCTCAGAACGTACGGTTGGCATTTCTTCATATCGGTTGGCGTTCCATGTCTTCGCATGCCGGTCAACACTTCATTAATCACGCCTGACCAACGCTGAGGCACATAAATTTGCATTGAAGCGTGCACAAGTGTTACGGAGAAGGATACGAGAGGACACTGTACGGTCAGCGGCACGGTATCGTATGCGGTCAGCAATAACAAACGGTCACTCTTGTTGTGCGAGTGTGTTTGGGGAAATGTGTCAATATGCCGAGACTCTCACATTATAATGGAAGAAGAGAGGGACTCGTAGTGAGAAATTTAAAGTTCTGATCTTATTATTCGCCCAGCGGATTCAATTCGAGGCAGAACTGATTTTCAATTAAAAACTAAAAACAAATTGGGATTAAGTATTCTTTAACATCCTCCATAAAGACTTTTGAATCTCTTAGAAGTCGTTGAAGGAAGTCGAATTCTCTTAAAAATCATTCAGAATCCTTAGAAGATTTTTAAGTATTTTTAAAATACAAAGTATATTCTTGTTGGAATTAATTTTGGAAGACCGACATTCTCCATCGTCCTGCATGTTTTTGAGAAAGAAGAACACATTTCCACATGCATCCTTCTCACATCCTTTTCGTGTCAACTAAGATTTCATCCCTTTCGCAGTGTATCCACAAGATACACAAAGAAATCCTCTGACGGTCATCGCCTGAGGGACACGTTTTTAATTATTCAAGAAGTTTATAAATGCTTTCCATGTCTTCTGGCGCACACATTCTGTCGCTGTTGCGATTTAGACCACAAAAGTCTAAAAGCCTTTTATTGATTTTATCAAATGTATGTGGAACAAGCGGCTGGATGTATTTAATTTCTGGCTACTGAAGTGTGGGATCGAGAGAGGCGAGTTAAACTCACTTCACACTTCCAATTCGTTTGTTTCCTGACGTGAATGCAGTCTTGAAGTGAAAGTTTCTGCTGGGTCACTTGAAATGTCAAGATTCAGTCGGATATGTGATCCCGAGGAAGTGCGAAAATGGGCAGTGAACTGTAATAATAAATTATCGCAGCAGACACCTCGGCCAAATTTCAGAACTTCTATCAAGTGGAATTTGAGAAATTAAATGTGTTGTTTGTTGGTCTTTCGGAAAGTTAAATGGGATGCCAGCAGGAGAGAACTTTTTGGCCGTAAGAAGCGAAAATATGTTGATATTAATGCAAACGCTTGCTTAGCAGCACAAAAAAAAAACAAAAAAAAAAATTCAAAAACTTAAAAAGTTTTCGTTTCGTTTTCAGTACCAGAAAAAACCCAAGCAAATAGCGTCTTCATGAGAAGCTTTTTAGGTGTCCCACTTTATTGAGCAGAAAGAAATCGCAAGAAACTTAAGGTCGCTCTTCGAACTCCCTTCGAACTCCCTTCGAACGCCCCTCACGAAGTATTATCTGGCTACGCAGCTGCACACAGCAGAGTTTTATTAGACGCCCTTTCATTCATGCGTTACGATTTGTAAATAAACGTATGCAACGTGTTTTCATTTCCCATTAATTTCCAAAAATGTCTGAATTTAATTTCCCGTCAAAAATGTGGAACAGAAAAATTCGATTAACACACGAATTACGCGAGAACGAGAGGACTTAAATAATAAAAGTAAAAACAGACTGAAATATTTGCGCTTGATTCAATTAGCGAGATACAGGACGAATTCACACACACACACACGCCCACTGAACACTAGAACTCCACGCCGACACGAAGCTCGCTTCCGCTAGAGACTTCAAGCACTTTATCACTTGCAAGCATAAATTACGCCAGAAGAACTCAACTGCTGCTGCTTACAACTTTAATTTAAAAGCAGATATAAAATAGAAAGAAGAAATTGAAAGAAAAAATGTGAAAAACGCTCTCTCGATGCCCACAGTTAAGCGTCCTCCGCGTCGGGAAAAATAATTCATACAATTAAGAAAATCATACGCACGCGCAGGATATAAAACAACAGCAACAACGAGCACTAAAAATTGGCGAACAACATGATTGTTGCATTACACGCAACCTGCTGCACATTATTAAGAACAACAAATAAATTACGAGGCACTCGACACACACGCACGCACTCACTCGCAGACACACATGGGTGGGTTGACTGGTTGCCCTAATGACGTTGTTAACGTGTTGAGCGCCCACGACAACCCACCGCGTCTCCCGCTTGCATGCACTGGCACTCGGCACCACCTCTCTCAGCACCACGTCTCTCTCAGGACTCTCTTCCTCTGCCTCACCGCGGCACATCATCGCGCACACACACAGCACTCAACACGTTCTGCATGGAAGAAAATCTTCTGGAGCGGCACAGTTGCAGCGGCTGGCGTGTGCGAATCCTTCCTTCCTCCATCCTGCCTTTCTTCACACCTCCCTCCATCCGTCCTTCACGAATCCTTCGCTGCCAAACCCTGACGAAAACAATTCGCAAAACTTTCGTTTCCGGGAAATGCAAACTTCCTCCGCAAATGACGCGTTTCATGATTGCCAACGGCTGCAAAAAAAAACTCCAACCGCAACAAGAACAAGAGAAGAAGCACAGAAAAATTGCCACCAAAAATTGTATTCCTCGGCTGAAACTTAAGAAAAAAGCAAAATGTTTGCTTTTCTAGTTCTTTTTTAATTTCGTTCGTTTTCCTAACTTCAGTCGGCGGTTCGCAGGAAATTGAAGAGGTTCCTGTGGAAACCGAAGGCGGGAAGGGCGGGCAAAAGGATTCTCCGTCTCCGCGTCTCCAGCGCTGTCATCATCATACAACGATTATCACGTATCGTAAATAAACTGCTTGCTCGAGTAGCTGAGCAGACGAAGAGGTTGACAGCAAACGGCAGGACGAGGAAGCTGCGGGTTGTCACCTCCCTCAGGGCGAAAAATTCTTTAGTTTTGTTTTCTAGTGCGATATCATGATTTAAAATAATCGTTGCACAGACGAGGATGAGCGCAACGAAGAACTTAAACTCTCCCTTCCTCTCTCACGAATTCTTAAGCATCAGAATTGCCAACGCAACTGCAGCCGAAATATTTCAATTTGAGTTTATTTGTTTTTGAACTTTTATAAGTTTTTATTCATTATTAAAATATCCTCCTGCCTGCAAAACAAATCATCCCGCGGCCATGCTTACACAGAAAATAGTGCATGTGTTCCCCTGTACCTCCGGGAAGAAGGACAAGAAGACAAAGACTTCAACAAAAATGAAGATGAAGCCTTTCATTTCAGAACAGCATGCAGTGGAGCTGAACAAACTACACAAGACGTCTTCAGGAAGTCTACGCTGCATTCAAGTAGGCGAGACTTGAAAAATTTTATACTGGATGCCAACACTGACGCACAGCAATTCAATTTCATTAACGCTGAAAAGTTGCAAGGAACCGAAATAAGCGGATCAGCAGCAGCAGCAGTAGCAGTAGCAGAAGCCCCGTCTGCTTTCTTATCCACTCAGAAGACTGAATGAATGCGAGTGGATAAAATTTCTAGGGATTTTGTAAAGATTGAGATATATTTCAATTTTCGCAAAGAAACGAAAAACTTTTTTATGAGCTTCCAATGATATATTAAATTATTTGCACCAAAAAAAGAAAGAGCGGAAAAAAGGAGAAAACCGCAGTGAAGTGGATAAATAAAAAGATGTAAGGTAAATTCAAGGGGAAAATGAAAATCGATAACCCAGTTTAGAGCAGAGCAGTTTTTCACCCTTAAATTTTGAACAAAGCAAAGCAAGGAAACCCCTTTTCTGGAGGAAGTAATTTTTTCCTGCTAATTATGAAGTATCCTGAGTGTTCGCAGGCTCAATTAATTGGAACACGTAAAGGATTAAAAACACGTAAAGAATTTAAAAGATATAAAGTCGCACTACTGAAGAACTTCTTCCAAAATCTCGGAATGTCATGTTCCGATGAGGAAAGTCCTCGGGGATTACGTTGTCAATGATTTGTCATATCATTCGCTGTCATGCGTCCGCCTCATATGCTAATTAAGCAATTAGTCATTGCGGTCGAGACAAGTTAAGTCAGCACAAGCGCGCAACTTCGTCCTTCTTAAGGCCACAACGTGATGTGACGATTCGACCAAAACAAGGACATCATGTTGCCACTTGAGAGACGTTCCGGCATCGCAAAATCCTGTTGCGTTTAATTCTTATCGCTGCAAACGCAAGAATTTCGTACCAAACTCACCACACCTCAGCCTCTCTCAGAACGTCCACGGACCCAAATGCTCGCCTTCAAGATATAACATGTCTGTCAGCTGGCTGATATGCGGTTCATATATTTTTCTTTACCGAAAAACAAAAGCAACAATCACTTGGGCACTGTTTTCACGAAAGGACTATTCAAAGAAGAACATCATCCACATCCTCATCATCGTCGTCTTCTTCATCGTTATTCTGCACCGTCCTTTCAAATGTGTGGCCTCAGAATTAAGTCAGCATTTCGGCGTGATAGACATTCGCACCGGAAATGCAGCTGTTTGCGTTTTCCTACTCAAATGTCTTGGAATTTCTTCGGAAAATTCATTCCTCTCACTGGTGTTGTCCCTTGATAGTATCTCACTGTAGCTTTGTTGTTGTTGTTGTTGCTGCCCCATCCATGGAACTGAGATTTTGTGGTCATCACTGCCGGCATATGATGTGTTCTTGGTAACTCGTGGCGACACATACTTGATACTCATCCTCCTCCGCCTGCTCACTGCTCTTCCTTGGCTACCGTAAAGTTTCTGCAATTCATCACTAATAAATCTGAAGAAAGTGCAAAACATCTTGTGGGATTCAGAAAATTATCTCGTCTGTCTGCCGGTCTATCGTTCGGGTCGGTGATATGTGAAATGCGATATGGAACACGCATATGATGTGGGTTGATCATTTGGTGTCTCCTTGCGTTGTTTCAGCTTCTGGCTACGAATTATAGTTATAAGAACCGCAAACTTGTCTCTCAAGAAGACAAGAAGATAATCGAGAACATGATACTCCTTCGAGAACCAAAAGCGGATTTAAAACAAAATGGAATTTGAAAGGTGGTCGTCGAGCCAAAAATAGGAGTAGGAAATTGAAGATATATTTGCTAATGAAAACTGTTTTCTATTTAAATAAGCTCGTGTAAAAATTTAGATAACTAAGAAGAACATCCTGTGAGCATAAATCACAAATTCGCTTCGCCACACGCTTTGGTCTGACCCGCCCTTTCAGCCGCCTATTCAAGGATACCCAACAAACCGCTGGCTACAACAGGGACGACACCTCTTTCGTGTTAATTGATAAATGCGTAAACATTAAGTGTTCGGCGTTGTCCTTAATAACCGCCGCCTCCCATCGACGGTAGAGCGAGCCTCGCAAGGATATCAATGGCATCGCATCGAGATATGCGTGTCGCATGCAAATTAGTTATGACAGAACAGAAGGAAGGCATTATAGTAGCAATAGTTCCCAATAATTAGACATGCAAAGGACCTACTGACGTATGCACAGTGGGAAAAGGGTTGAGAAGAGGCCAGGCGGGTGAGAGAAGCCTTCTGATATGTGGTGCGGATATAAAACGCAGACATGGATAGTTAGCTGGTCTGGTAAACGGAATTTTAATTACTAATATATGAGGCAATCAACTGCGACGAGAAGATATTCAGGGAACGCGGGGAGCGCGTCATATCCTGGGGTTGTGTTGACAGCACAAATATAGGTGGACGTAGCAAAATGTTTCGAGGAAACTCCCTCGCCTTCGGTATTTTGCGTACCTCTACCTTTTTAATTGTTATTACAAAAGTGGAGTCCCCAATTTTTAGTTTTTCACGCGTTAATTTAGCTGAATTTATGGCTAATTTGGTCTGATTGACACAATCTCTCCACACACATCTAAACTGGTTCGCTGAGACAACATTTCACTGTGCAAACAAGACGCAGCAGAGCCGTTATACCGCCACGAGGTACACGCAATTTTTTGTTCTTCGGCAACGACAAACATGTTGTGTGCACAGACGAGCAGACACGCAACACTTAATCGTTGTCCAAATTTAATTAATAAAAGGGTCACTTTCACTGAAGTTTCTCGGTTACGAGGGTATAAAATATCGTAGTCGTCGAGTATGACTTTTTTAGTGTTCGTTTTTAGATTAATTTATGACGGTATTGTGTGAACTGCTGTTTGTTTTGAATGTTTTTCATTTGTGATCGATATTTTTGTCGCGTTGGACTTTAAGCGGGTTATTAAGCTAGGAATGGCTTTTATGAAAGTGGTAAGAGTTACAATTTAATGGCAACTAAATATTGTATTTCGAGTTTTGTAGTTTTCTTGTACACACCTAATCGTACATACATACATACATACATACAAACGTGTATGTAGGTTTCCCTACTCGTCGTGATTCTGGTAGAGAGAAACGAAAACGAGAAGCTGTAGAACTCGTTGAATGTAGAAACGAATGACCTCTTCTTTGACTTGGCTGTGGGTTTTCCGCTGCAGGAAGCCAGCCAACTAGCGAGTTTAAATAAGCGTGGTTCTGGCGGCTACTTTTGTACTTGCAGACCTCGCAAATAATATTTTCAATAGCTTTTCAGTGTCCTTATTTTCTAGTTACAACCACCACACGCTCATCCCGCTCTCCGGCTGCACACTTCTCGAGATAATTTTTCACTGGCTTGCAACAATTTTCAAATTTTTTTTTTTAATTCTCAACAGAATTCTGTTGTTTTTGAGGTTACGCGTTCATAACTTTGCATTCTGGCCGAACGAGAAGCAGAACCGCAGCTTGAAGAGCCTGAAGAGCTAGTAAAACGTAAATCATGAAAGGCGAGAGAGGCGGTGGAAGCGGAAGCGTTGTAGAAAAAGAGAAACACAAGAAATGCCAGCCAGCCTCTTCAGTGCCCAAAAGCCACAAAAATCTCTCCAGCAGCAAATAAGCGAAAGGATGCAAATTTTTAAAAATTTGCTCAAGTTACCAGAAGACCCTCTAAAAGAGACCAGAAACCAAAGCACCGAACGGAGATTCGCGTTAAGGGGAGAAAGTTGGAAAAAACAAGACGAAATAGCGCGCAACCATTGAAAACAATCGAGTAAAACTTTTCACTGCATACTTTGTGGCGTCGCTGACGGCTGACGGGACTCCCTCATGTAGAGCGCGGATCTGCATGCAGAAGGGAAAGAAGAAGAACACAGGCTGTCCCTAGCACCAACTCCCACCTGCGTAGTTGTTGGTGTCGGCAGCACTTAATAAGCAATAAGCTGAGCAGTAAAACAGCAAGAAAAACGTAAGCAAGAAGCTTACAAGAAGTGCTCTCCACGAATGCCTTCTTAAGCACGCTACGCTCAGAGAAAAATGTTGATCGACATATAAAAACCTACAAGATCTATAAAAAAATATGCAGAGAGTAAAAAGCTCTCTCTCTCTCTCCCTCTCACTGTCTATACGATTATTGTATCCTGCAGCGATTACTTTATCGAAAATGGCTGACTCAACCTCGCCTATCATCTCTGACTTGAAAAGCATTTTTGCATCCGCAATCTAATATGAAGTAGAATTTTTAATTTTGCTCAAAGTAAGTAAATCTGGTAAAAGTAAAGCAATATCGAAATTTATCTTTTAGCAGCTTTTCATCACAAGTATTTACATAATATGAAAGTTTACTAGCTTTTTATTTATAGTGTGTACGAAGCTCGTTTTTCTCAAAGCTCTGTTGGACTTTTAAAAAAATGTGTACGAAATTATTTAAGATAAAAATGTAAGCTTTTCCTCCCTCTTTATTTACCATTCTCTCGTTTCGCTTGCCTGCGTCCGTTGCTGAGTCGCAAAGAGAAGTGGATTTGCAGTGTGAGTGGGTGGAGAGCGGTAGGGAGAGGCAGGCGTCGTTAGGTCCCTCCTGCCTCCTGGTTGGGTCCATGTTAGCAACATTTTTTTCTGACCACTCAGAGTGTTTTTGAGCGGACTTTTTCTATTTATTACCACCGTTGATTTCTCTAGTATTTTTATTTTAATTATGTTTTTTTTATTTTGTGGTTTGCTGTCCTTTGCAGAATTTTATGTAATTCATAGAGAAATGAAAACAACTCACAATCCCAGCTGGGAATTCATTATTCTTGTTTATAGCAAGTGATTTTGGTTTTTTTTACTGCATGCATCTCATTAAAGTTTTTTGCTTTTGCTTTTTTAGAATGCATTTTTGTTGGTTCTCCAATTGTAATGATGTAAATATTGCTTCTGAAGTGATTTCATCTTTAAAAGCGAACCTTTACGACTTTAACACGCAACATTTTGAACGAGAATGTCTAACAAGGAATTTTTGAACACTCAACATTAAATTGGAGTGCGTTATATTAAATATAAATTTATATATCAGTATAAAGTATTGAAGAATTGCGTTATCGAGGCTACGAAATCATGAAACGAAAGGCGAAGCATTAAAAAACCGAACCGTCTGAGAGAAAAGTGGACCTCGAGCGCTGGCAACCCCGGATGCAGCCGTCTCACCCATTTTTCGTGTAATAAAGTCAGTCTTGTAATTCGCTTGTAATTTTACAACTTCATTACAAGCGATTTGCATGCGGGAAGAGGGTAGGCAATTTTCCAATACCGCCAAAATGCGCAGATAAGAAGTAAAGAATATTTAAACATTCTCTGCAGCACGTGAAGAAGGTTTCGACGAAATCGGAAAAGTGTAATGAAAGAAGGAAATCGCAGAGAATGTAAGAGATAAAAAACCATCGCACATGCAAGAAAATCCGTATGCGTGCAAGCGAAGGATTTACATGCGCTCATGTTGTTATCCTGTCGAGGATGCAAACGTTTGCTGAGAGGAGAAGTGTTTTCCCAACATCGTAGCGGTGTTAATCGAGCGCAAAAATTCATGCAAACTTTTTCTCGCTCCCTGCTTTTGCAAAATGAAGTTGAGTCAAATAATAAAGTGGCAACGTTTACCACGGCGGCGGCTGTACGTGTGTTTGTTTAACGGTTAATCGAGACGGGAGAGTTCAAACTGGGAGTGAAGTCATGGGAAGCGGATAACGGGAGGTGAGAGGCGCGTGGATGGTGGGATTTGGGGATTGGGAAGCTGTAAGTGATAACTACGGGGAAATCCTTGCGAATTTCAGTGTTGTTGTTGTTGTTGTTGTTGTTGTTGTTTCCTGAGGGGTTGAAGGTAGAAGAGAGAAAGTTAAACTTTTTTAATAAAGTCAGTTTTTAATTCGTCCTTAATTTAGATGTTATCAGTTACATTTTCTGAAATCATATAAAGTAGTGAATTATTATCTTCGGTGATTTAAAAAGCCTGATAAAATAAACGTCTGCTGAAAAATGTAATTAAATAATGATAAAACTTGGTTTGAAGTTAACTCAGAAAACTCTGAATGTTAGATTGAATTCTTGTGTAAAAGAATAGAAAAATTAAGAAGGAAATTAGATTCTCCAGAATATTTGAGAAAATGTGGATTTCCTAATAAATTTAAGTTCTCTAAAATGAAATAAAAACACGCATTACTCCACATTTTTAATTGCTATTCCACATTTCCACATTTCCAGTTCCACATTTTTATTTGCTATTATTTTTGTACGCGAAATACTTGCCCGTCTCATCCACGTGACATACCTACGCAACAGAACGCCATCAGCAATAATAAGGAAGCCGAAATAAACTGCAACATCAACACCAAAATTGCACCCCGAGGCAGTCGGGACGGCTTTGCTGCCAAGTGTTGCATTTGTCCCATACAAGCGATGTAACCTCAGCAAGTGACAACAGCTACGGCGACAATCGCAAAGATCATGTGGCTCGTGTCCACTGCTTGTATTTGTATTTATTGCTTCTGCCACTCTTCGCGTTCCCTCACCCCACTTGATAGAAGGACCGCAACTGCATTTGCTTGCTTAGAGAGAAAATAAAATGCCAATCTACCCTCGGGATCCGTATAGTCCTCGTCTGCATGGAGTCTCCCGATTGTTGTCGAGTTTACGAAACCGGTTTTGGTCGGTAGGCTGAACAGCATCCTCAAATGCCGTGTGCATCCTGTACTGGTGAGGATATTTTTCCTTCTTGCATTTGATGGCCCGCTTTTGATTCAATCGTCTGCGGGTTCCAAGGGTCACTCGGTAACCGGTTCCGCTGCTTTTCATTCATTTACACGTTTTCTGGTCAATTAGTTATTGCGAGGTCCTAATTACGGTGACCTGAGGTCAGCTTCTGCCGGGAATGGTTGGGTCCTCCTGTTGCTTGCTATTTCCCTGTGAGAGTGCGATTTCCTTGTTGCTGCTCAATTGTTGCATTCGATACTCGCACGCTGACCACACGTTCCCGTGTTTGGTATCGCAGTGGCGTCAATTACGTCTCGCTGGTCAGTCAGTGAGTTGACGTTTACTGTGGCTCGGCTGGTGGTCAGTCTTGTGATCCGCTTTAGATGCGCTTTTGTCGTTATTGTTGAGGTGTTCAGTTGAGTAGGCATTGTTGTCACCTTTGCAGGGTTCAGTCTTTGTTGTGAGGTCAATTATGTTGCGTTTCAGAGCAACACAACCGGTTACGCTGCTGCCCTTATTTCGTGTGATGATGGCAAATCAGATGGCTGATATAACAGCGACGCATCTTCTGTTTGCAATTCAGAAGGTATTAAATTAACCGCTCATTAGGAGGAAATTCAAGCCAAATAAAATAGACTCAAATAAGAAAATGCGATTCTTCCCGCCCCTCAAAAGCTCTCCACACCAGTCCACTCCCACCGGAAAACAGGAGCAGACCCCGAAATCAGGCTCCCGAGAACTCAAAACCGCGTTTAACTGGCGTGAAACTGACGCAGACTCGTAAACGGGCGACGTGGGTCGTCGGACGGACGGAGCTGACGGTTGGCGTGAGTAGGTGGCGTGAATAGGTGGCGTGAGTAGGTGGCTCGAATGCGACAAATTAATGCCAAACCGCAGCATGTTGACATTACATGATGGCAACTCTCAGTCGACTGTGGAGTCTGCGGTTGCTTTTTGTCGCGTACGTTCAGCTCTTGTTATAATTTCCGCGATTTTTTCCTGTTTTCCCGTCGCTCTATGCGAGAATAAATATTTAATGAAAAAGGTGCCAAGTACGTTGCACCAAAAAGAAAACCAACGCAGAAGATACAAATGTCACCGTTTCGAGAGCTCTGTTACACGTCTCACTACAATTTCGACAAATGTCAAGTTTAAACGGAAGTCTGAAATGAAAATATGAGTAAAAATATCCGCAAATTGATTGTTTCCCTCACATCTAAATTCTCGCAATCACTCAGACTTCATGTGCAATGAAAACACAAAAGACATTTTTAATATCCTAAAATCACTCAGTTACTACTTTTTCAGCAACCAAACCCCCTCCTCCTCGTCACTCCCTTTCCAGCAGAGGCTTCTAAAATTTGTTACATTCTTCAGCGTTGCAGTCGCCACATCCTCCGGAGCAGATTTAAATCCCTAGCGTTTTGCTTGCAAATTTTTATTTCGTCCTCTATTTTCGGCGATAATAATTTTTTGTGGCATTATTTTTCGTGATTTGCGACTCGACTCTCTATCAGGTTGGCAAGGCTGGTTCTACTTTGCCTTTTTTCTTGCAGATGTGCATTAATTTTTCTTCTTTTTGGCAGGAAAGAAAGCAGAAGATTGACTTTCTTTTGTTAACGTGTCTGGGATTTTATTTTGTTTTGTACTCGTTTAATTTTGCCAAATATGGGCTTTTTGTTCCTTTGTCTCACTCGAGTGTATTCATTAGAATTGAAAGAACTCATATAGCAGGAGGTGCAGCATAGCAAGCTTTAAAATGGGTCTTTCTACTCACATAAATCAACTGGCAGCAATTTTATTCCGCAAGTGGAGTTCTTGAAGAGCATATAAATTAATATAAAAGAAAACTGATATGATAGCCCTGAACTGGAAAATTATCTATCAATTTTAAATTTTTCTACTATGTTTTTAACATATTAATTTTTTAATTTTTTTTTTTTTTTTTTTTTTTTTTGTTTTTTTTTTATTATGGCAGATAGAACCCAGCTCAGGGGATCCATGCAAAGCATTCGTTGGTTTAGAGGGGAAAAGGTAGGAAAAACTTATTTCCTACGCACAAAACCGATAAAGAAATTTGGACAAAGTCAGTGATGACAAAGTCAGCGCTATATAATCTTGTCGCTATATAAAAAAATGAGTAAACGTTTGCTGTAAAGACCAAGATAAGAAAAAAGAAAAAACTTTGCCTCAATTTTTACCTACTTGAGTAACAAGCGGTTGCAACACAGGGCAGCTCAGACCTCCATGTCGGTGCTCATTTGTCATGGCGATTTATTTTGGAAACACATTAACACAACAACCACTACACTCGGCATATTTATACAGTCAGTCTATAGTCAGAAACTGTAATCAGAGAATGTGAAGTTCGTTCTTTCTCAATTTTTGGCAACTGCTGTCAACATTAGTTTCATAAAAATTCCCTTTCCTTCTCTCCGCGATTCATAAACAAAGTTTTGTTTAGAGAAGTCGCCGAAAATATGAGCGTTAATGCGGAGTTGAGGAGCGAAAAGCTGTGCTTGTGAACGGCATGAGCGCTGGAAGGAAGTACGCGGAAGGTTTCGTAAGCGCTGCGCGTCCCGTTCACTGAAGCATTGTCAGCAATACTTGGAGTCCCTGCGTCTTCTATTTAGTTCATGTTCTTTGTTGATATTATTTTATCTTATCAGTGGTACTTCCACACGGAGTTATCGATGGTCTTCAGATAGCGTTGTGGTTATTTCGATGTATTATGCTGGGCCAAGCAAGGTGCGGCTCGCTTGAAGTGAGTTGCGAGTTAGTACGAATTCGGAGCAGACGGCGTAAAAAAGGTGCCGAGATAATATTAAAACAGTTACAAGGTCTAGAAATCCATACATTGTAGAGGAATTGAAATTAATAGCCAGAGTTTGGATCCCAACATAATAGTTCGCGTTTAAATGAAGGAAGTCTACGAGGATCCTAAGCAATTCTAATCAAACGAAAATGTTGAGGAAGGAAATAAAAATTTAAAGAAGAATTAAGCAAAATATATAATGTGTGAAATTCGCAATTGCTCCACAAGAGATAAATAATCAACTACACGTGAAAACTTACTCATAAATGAAACTGAAAATAATGCAAATACAATATAATAACACAAAAAAGTAATACAAGTGCAAATAATAAGTAAAGAAATTATAAAATTGTATTGTGCAGAGGATAAAAAAATACAAAACCTTGATTTAGTACAGTCACACAGTGAAAAGACTTCACTTTATTAAGGATTAAGGATGTTATTCAAGGATCTAACTCAACGCAAATGACGTGATATTAAAAGGATTCGAGTGAAACCGAAAACAAATCCAGATTTCCATAAAAATAAGTAATGACGCAATGCATACGTGACTCATACGCAGAACATTTTCTTAATTATATAAATAGGAAATATTAATAGTTCTCTGTATTATATTACAACCCAGAAAAGTGAAATACAGACCCAATACACCCCAAAACCCTGTGTAACTCAAACTCTTATCTTATCAGTGGTCTGCAATCGCGTTTTCTCTTGTGGAATTCACGCAATACAATCATTAAAAATCATAATACCAGTACACTAAGTGAAATGTATAAAAAGAAGTAAAATGAAGATAAAGTTTATCTTCTGCTGTCATATATAGTCGCACTAACAACAACAAGTCTCATAGTACAGACCTTCCCGAGTGCGGGGATTACAATTATCAGTGCGAGGGATTTTGCCCACAATTTTTACTGTAGGAGTGATATATATTCGAGTATATCTTCGAATACACTTGCTATCTGAAAACCTTATATTCACTTTAAGCCTCTTGGCCGTGAGTCATTTTGTAATATTTTATTACGTGGAAATTTTCAATATTTGGACGATAATATATTGAAATTTGCGAAGAATCGTTTCTTCTTTTTTACTTATTTTGCTTTATTTTGTTTAGTTTATTTAATTACTCTTTATTTCACCTCAGTTTCTTTTACTTTACTTTTTATTATTTTATTTTTTATTACTTTATTTTACTTGTTATCCTCGTATCCTAAATATCACTCTGCCTTTCCTCTCTTCCCTCCTTAAGCAACCAGCACTCTCCTCTCCGTTTCACAGCCAAGCAGGAGCAAAATGTCATCAGCACACCTGACAACAGCTGTTTCTCTCGCTGTTGCCACTCTCATCCTAGTTTGCGGCTGCATCGATGACAGCCACGCCCAGGAAAATGCACAGCTACAAATACCGCCCTCCCTCGTCGAATGCTACAACACCAGCTACTTTATGAATCGTGATAACCGCCTGCCCTCCACCATCGACACTCTGATCACGTTGATTGAGAAGGTTGAGAACACGTACGGCCTCGATATGTCGATGTATGAGTTGGCGTCCAGTCTGGTGCATCGGTTCCGCCAGGACGGCATTCAGCGTGCATTCGGCATCGTCGCCTCGCCGGGTGTCCTTCCCTACAGTCCGACCGGCTTTCAGTTTCCAAAATTCCGCATCCTGCTCTCACGCCTGATACCCGGCAACGCGATGCGTTTCCCCAACAACTCTCTCTCACGCGAGGAACGCTGCTCCCTGCACTTTATGCTCTCCAGCTCCTTCGACACACAGGCGCGCGGAGACGAGAACCAAATTTGGAATCAGCTTTCGCAGTACAGGACTCAGCGCTTACCACGATCGGCGCAACAGCATCAGGAAAACCGCAACAACTTTATCGGGGACGTTGAAATCCTGGAGTCTCTCAACAGCAACAAGGCGGCGAAGAATGGGGCGCCCCAGACACCGGGCAAGCAGCTGCGCCTCAATCCCGATGCCAACTCATTCGGCGACTTTGACTATTGGAACGGAGGCGACAACTACGGGTCCAATGACAACAGCGCGAGTCGCTATCCCGTGGAAAACGGCGTTATCTGGACCCCTTGGGGCACCGTCACCGGCGGCACTCTTATAGCTGGCATAGCTGCCGGTCTGAAGTTCCAAACCGTTCAGCTGCGTACGTTATTGGCTCTGGCACGTCGTCAGGGGTTCAACTCGCAGCAGACGGCCACCGTCAGAGTGGACAATCGTTGGGCGGCTACCCTGGCCGGCGACTTGGCCGAAGTGGCTCTGGTGCAGGTGCCGGCGAGCAGCAGTGAATCGGCTAGTGTGGGTGTCAACGGGGCCTGGAACAGCACCGTTATGCCGAAGTGGTACTTCCTGAACCAGCGCCAGAACTTGGAGATGACAGATGCCGAGATTCGTGGTGGGTTGGATGGCTTGATCCTGGGCATGAATGTGGCCAGTTGGCGCGACCAGGTGCCCAGCATGAAGCTGAGCCAGTTGCTACGCATGTACTACTCACTGGACGGTGTGCTCGGGAGCGGGATCATGGCTTGCAATCGGAGGGACCAGTTTCAGAACACGATATCGCCGAACGATATCATCACTCAGGCCAGTGCGTTCGCACAGGTGCTTGATCGCGAAATGCAGTTACGAGTCTCGTTGGCTCCGGAGGCGATTGCGCAGTTCGCGACATCGGCTGCTAATGCTTTGACGGCATATATACGTAAGTTGTTATCTTCTAGCTTTTTTTTTAACAATCGAAAACTTAAAAAGATTCTAGAGAATATCGAAGGACTTCTCTGATATACAGCAATATCTCCACCCGAGACCTTTTTATCATTGCCTTCTCGACTTTGGAAGTTTCTACCTGTAGTTCTTAAACCAATTTAGATGTGAGAATTATTCCAAGCGTTGAAGGTTCCTAGTTGTCATCGGAATCCACTTGACCGTTTCCACTATGTTGATCCAGGAGGTTTTTTGGGTCTCCAACAAAACCCTGAGCTCTTCTCGACAGAAAATGACTTCTCAAACTCGATTGCCGTATCGGACAAAAAGCACTCTAGTCTCGACAGAAGAAACCGTCTCGATATCAATTATAGCTCCGAATTCGAGGATGGGGCTATAACGACTTTCGTCTTCGAATTCAACTTAGTAATTGCCTTCATAACCGTTTCGTTGCAGCTCAATACTTAACTGATGTGTCCTGTTCCGTCAGCGGTGCGCAGTCACAGGATGTCTCTCAAACCATCACCGCCATGACTGACCTTTTTGTCTATTTGGACACTACGTGGCAATATAACGACGTCGTCAATTACGTCAAGTGAGTTCTCTCCACCGAAGTTGGCTTCCACACGTTTAGTTTCCTTATTGCTACTTATATTTTGTCTACTTTCTTCCGATTTCATGTCCACAGTTATATCATCCAGCGTGTTAACATTCATCCCTATGCCAGCTCGGTCACCTTGCTCACTGCTTCCGATGGCTCGATCATAGTGAATACGACCAACACTGTAAGCGATGTTTACGAGAACTGGAATGTGACAACACATTCGCAGTGTGAGTCTCACGATCAATTCTTATATTGCACAAATACATTCTGACCAAACGATTTCAACCTTCAGACACACCCGGCTTCAATTTACCCAACATCCTGCTGAGCGTACAAAATCTGACGAAGACCTACATGAATGGCCAAAAGACCAACTCCTCCGTGGGCGGTCGCTCCCTGGTGGCTCTGTTGGTGCCCAACATGGCGACGATCAATGATGCCGACAGCAGTTTCTCTATGTCACGCCTGCAGGTCCTCCGCGAGCAAGTTCCGGACTTACGCTTCATATTCTATTGCGCCGGCAACGTAAACCGCTTCTCCCGCTTCGTGCAAGATCCGCGACAGGACCTCTTTCCTCTGAGCCTTGGGGCACCGGTAGTGTCCGCCTCCGACCCCGTAGTAGTGCGCATTAAGAAGAGTGAGTCCTTTGCTGCTAATATTCTGTGTCCATTACAATGACAGGTATTCTTCGCTCTCGTTTACAGTTCCGCGCCGCATTATCAATCCACGCTGTGGTGCTGCTTGGCACACCACCACCTGGGGCAGCGACCAAATGGCTCAGTACGTCTCCCCCGGCGACGTCAACTTCTACCGTGTTGCGCCGAATTATTTCTACGGTGCCGGCAATGGTCGTTATGTCAGCATTCAAAGTCAATATTCCTTCAGCCTGAGCGTGTGTTCATCCCGCTCCATCATTTTGCCGGCGCAAAACTATACCAGCGCGAGTTCAGCAGATCAAAAGTGCGTTCAAGTCAGCAGCAACACCTACAGCTACGACCTGTCCAGTGCTTGCGACGGTTACAGCACCATTCATGAGTGTCCCCCACTGTATCTGTCCGTCCAGGCGCCGCCCATCAATGGCGGGCCACGCCCATGGTGCACGGACGATGCTTGCCAGACTCCAGACCAGATCAAATATACCGTTTCGGTGGCCAACATGGGTTGCTTTAGCGGGGCCAGTCGACTCATCACAGGCTTTGCTTTCGTCCTGATGGTTTCGCTATTGAGTTCCTTCTTTGTGTAGCTTTGGATACTTTTATTTCCATGCGAATAATATTAGCATCACATCAAGGAAGTTACGTCACTGTTCATATTTGAACATTTAAATTTTGGATAACGAATACATTCTTCATTTTAAGTTCTACTTTTAAGATAATATCTTTATTTGGTTAATGTTTTTGAAATAAACCCTTTTTAATTAAGGATCAAACCTCAACAACATATGATCTGTGGTATTACTTCCAGTTTGTACAAAGACTTCTCGACAATCATGTCAATTAGAAGCGTCGTCTCGATCTGTTTTGCTGTCACAAATCCGTCTCGTTCAAAACATTCGACTCCACTAAAAACACCATAAAGTGGAAAGCCGTCCCGATTTGAATAACCATTTCTATTGAAGATGTCTGGGATTTATATTCTCGCTTAAAAATGTATTCTCTTGATCTGTGTCGACCCCGGTTAATATTCAATCAACTGTAAACGTCTCGTTGTTGGTTATCGCTTCGATTCTGAGAAAGAGATCAAAAACCCTAAGAAACAATAAATCTTTTTTCGATTCCTTAGAAATTGTGCAAATCACAGATGATTTTAGATTTATATTTACGTTTTTGCAAACGCCACCCCTCCTTGACTTACCCCGCACCTAATTTCTGACATCTAATTGCAGAGAAAAGTTTGCAAGACCCCAAGTGCCCCGCCAATGTAGATATTTTCAACAAGGTAACACCCGCGACACACCTCTACATAGTTATGGACACCTTGTGGCCATATCGGCAAGTGGTAGACCATCTGAAGTAAGGTCCTGCCTACAGTTCGAGGATGAATATACAATCAATCGGAAGCAATCGCATTCTTTTCAGCTACATACTGCAGCGCCTTAACATCGCTCCACACGCCAGTTCGGTTACCATGCTCTCTGCCGCTGAGGCGACCATTATGGTCAACACCACACACTATCTGAGCGACTTCTATCAAGAATGGAATGTGACGACGCACTCGTGGTGTGAGTGGTCTCAATGACCGATCGAACCCGTTGCCGAGTTATTGGATTTCATAAATTCCCTCGTCTTTCTCAGTTAGAAGCGGCTTACAGTTCCCGCTCATACTAAGCAGATTACGCGACCTGGTTGAGTTACGCTTGACCGCGGAGTACAGCAGCTTCTCGTCTGGAGGCAGCTCACTGGTGGCCCTTCTAATGCCGAGCCCCACAACCGTAATATCGGCTCCGGATCTCGAATACTGCGCTCGCTTCCTGGCCGGATTGAGGCGAACCATGCCGGATCTGAATTTCATATTCTACGCGGGTGGAGCCGTGGTGCGCTTTAGGGATCTGGTCCGGAATCCATATACCGACCTCTTTCCTCTGGAGCGCGAAACGCCGGCCCAAGTTGCCTCAGCACCGGTTACGACACGAATTCAGCGAAGTAGGACAGAAATCTTCCACGAGTGTTTTTTCTCCTTCTCAAATGTAACGGTTTCTTGTTCTCTAGTTCCTCGCCGCATCACTAATCCACGTTGCAGCATCACGTGGGGCACCAACAGTCTGGGACACAATCGTCTGCTGCAGTACGCGCGTCCGGGCGGCATAAATTTTTATCGCTTGGCGTCGAACTACTTTTTCGACACCTACGGTCAGCGCGAGCTCAGCGTGCAGGCTGTCGATCCGGTTGCTTTTACGGTGTGCACGTCGCGCTCATCCGCTTGGCCTTTCAGAAATGTCAGCTCATCGCCGGCATGGATGACGTCCAGTGCTAATTGCTCGCAGCTGATTACGAATATCTACTCGCTGGACCTGTCAAATGCGTGTCAAGGGTACGAGAGTGCGACAGACTGTCCGCCCGTGTTTCTCTCAGTGCAGGCGCAGAATTACGTGGATGAAGCGCGCATTAAGTGCGTCCAGCAGGAGTGTCAGGCCCCCGATCAGCTCACGTACGCGCTGCAACTGCAAAATATGGGCTGCAATGGAGGTCGCGCAGCGAGTCTTAATTTGGGTTTGGCAGCACTGGCAACGTTGATACTTCATGCAATTTTTAAGCAGTCGTGAAGGGAAATCTTTTTATTTCTATAAAAATCCTAGAATTGTAGTGAAAACGATTTTAAATTAATATCTTTCCATCATTTTATGTTATTTTAATATTATTGGACCGATAACATGAACTTTTTGATATCCTTTCTATTTAATTTCAATTTAAATCGCATAAACTGCAACTTCTCGACCTCAAATTAAGTTTTCGCAAAGTTCGTGTGCAACTTTCTGACAGCCCTCGACAGCAGCAGCAGCAGAGAGGAAGTGAATTTGTTGGTCTCATTCTGTGCCGCTTGCTGTCCTTCTTTTCGAGGAGTCTTCTTCAGAAGCAAGACAGCTTCCTTCATTCACTGTGTGCTCTCATCACATCTATCATTTCTCTAGCTAAGGGTAGCAGAGAGGGGCAGCTGCTCTCCTGGGAAATGAATACTTCGAAATGCTTCCATATTGCACTCCACAATATTTAAACACAACATTTTACTTCATCAAAATATATGTAAAAGCAAAAGCCATGCAACACAATTTTTGACCGGAAAAACTAATTCCTTGTTTCGAATTGCGCCCCTTCTCGCGGACGCCCATGCCCGGCAGAGTTTATACTTGTGGCTCCAGAAGTTTCAAGTGCGTTATTTTTAATACTGTTGCTGTCCCCTCATGTGCACAAAAGGACACGAATTGGAATTCCCACAATGCGACACGCATCACTTTGAGCCAGCAGAAAGGCCACAAATAGAAAATCTACTTCAATAAACTTTCAACTTAACATAAAACTGACATGAAATAAATTAAAGTTAAACATAATTAAGTAAAATCAAATTAAAATAGAGTAAAATAAAATTACAACCAAAACAAGGTAACAATAAATTTTGTGACTCTTGCACCGTACAGTACATCTAAAACCGTACTGTACAGCCACATTACCAAAATGCCGTACTGTACAGCTTTATGCCTGCCATCTAGAGTAGAATAGCCCATAATAACAGTTCGTTGACAACTGTAGAGGTCTTCTAAATAATCCGCTTGAGAAGCACTGTGATTTGCACATATGATTTCTTATTCCGCTGTTCGCCAAACTACAACAGTTCTTTTTAAACTTTGCAGTTTATTTTATATTTATGTAAAAATTGTAAATTCCATCACAGAGCTGCAAAATTGAGGAAGGTCAGCAAGTGACCGAAAAGGAAGGCATTTTCTGTTTTAGATCTCTTTTTGTTTTACTAATCACACATTTAAAAGCACTGCTGAGGTTCTTCAAACTGTTGTGATGAAAGTCGAACTACTTAGCTAGAGATGGCGCTGTTGCAATATTTAAGGCAGAGACTAGACGCAAACCCAAGGGAAGAGGAAGAAACTTATAGCAAATTTAACAGAATAATTCAAAATTAGACCTTTTTACAACACGTTCAAAGTTTAGCTCAAAGGACAACAAATGCGAAATTTTTAGGAATTTTGTAATTTATAATAATTTTTGATAACTTTTCTTGTTTAAATTTTGTGTAAATTTAGATAAATTCTCTTGTTTTTCTTTATTATTCACATAAATTCTGTATTTTTCAGTTCAATAAATGATAAATAGAATCAAATTTGTATTATTTTATTTTCCCTCATTTTTCAACACGGGATTACTAATAAAATGCTTGAAAATACAAACGGTAAGCAACACTCGTGCAGAGCTTAAAAGCTCCGTTTTCGCAGCCACACTCGAAATGTAAACAAAAACAACCCACCGGAAGATTACGACGGCCAGGCATCGAAAATCAAAATCAACTCATTAACTTCGGCTGCTGCTCCGCATCACCGCGCTCACGCAGTGCGTCACACACACACTCAGGCAGATCCCACTTTTTGGGGCCCACAGTTGCAATGCGTTCTCAGCCTACTCAGAGAAACAGCAACACTGTCAGCGAATACTATTCGCTACACGAGGGGGGGGAGAGTGTGAAACAAACAAATTATTGATCGATTTGACTTCAAATTAGATGACGACCAGTTGGTGGGGACAGAGGGAGCGGGTGCGGGCGACACTTAGGGGTGGTTGGTGGCGGTGGTGGTTGTGTGACGCGGGCGCATTAATTTCTCCCACTCGCACACAGCGACGAAGCAGCTACAAAGTATCTGTAGACCGTTAGTTTCATGCGATTACTGTTGTGCGACGGCAGAAGCGGTAGTGGAACGAATGAGCGAACATCGAGCCGAAGTAGCGCGACACAGACACATTCCTTGCTTAGTTGTATTTGTGTTTGGCAATTGGCAACACGACACAATTACGCTTCAACTACAGTTGACTCGTGGACGGCTGTGAGTGTGAGCTGGATTTTTACGGCAACACGAATTTAAAATCTGCGGACGCCATCTTTAAATTAAAGTGTGTGCAATTAAGTCAAAAAATTGTCTTTTTGTGCGCAAATTTATTGCTAATTCTCAAATTGAATTGAATTAATGTGTTCCAGCTCGAAAAAAAAACGCAAATAATCGAAAGCAAGGCTCGTGAAATTTTCATCAAAATATTTTGAAATTACCACAGCAAATGTAAAATTTGCCATAATTTGGCAAATTTAGCTCATCTTGGACTCTGCTAAGCTGGAAAAGTTAATTCTCACGTATTTCTGCACCAACGCGAGCCCAGCAGCAGCACGAGAAAATGTCGCCGTTGATGATGGTAAGTTTTGCGTAAAAATTTGTCATCTTCAGGACTTTTCGGGACTCGGCTGAATTTTCAATCCAAAGTTTATGAAAACATTTATTGATTTTTCCCCAATTGCGAGACTCAACCGCCTGGCGCTCCGCTTTGCGTGGCCGTTTTTCCACTCGCCTTCGCATTAATGCACTTTTTCGCTACCCACTCCGCTTTTCCAATGATTTGGCGCTGGCGCTGTTGGCAGCTCACTCCACTCTGTGGAATGTGGAGCGGCTGCACGGAGCGAGCTCAGCGCTCCCGAAAACCACCCTCGTCTTCGCTGTTCGTTGGCCTGGCAATAAATTGTATGTACAACAATTTTTAATGCAATTCCTGTGCAGCGCTGAGCGAAAAACGAACTGAAAACGCATCGCAAGAACTTTTGAGTGTACAACACTGTAAATCAATGAGCGTGGAGAGAATCGAAAATGAAAACAACCTGCATAGAGTTGCCAACTTTTGCAATACAAATTAATCAAATATCTTGGTAATTAAAAATTTATTAGAAATTTCAAACTTCTTGTTTCTTAAATTAGTAAAACAACTTTTTAATTAATATCTAACAATAAATTTAGTAATATTAAATCTCGCTTAATGAACGGAAATTTTTTAATTAATTACTAAAATATTTTAATATCTGTTGATGCCGTTGAAGAAGTTGAAGTTGAAAAATCACAATTAACACGATTGAATTGCAAAGTTGGCACACCCGCATTTTCTCTCGCTTTTTGAAAGCCTCTGCTCTCACTTGCTGAGCTGCCAACTCAGCCGTTTGAAACAAAATTTTAGCAGCAAAATTCGTAAAACATCGATATGTCAACTTTTGTAAAAATGAAATAATAAATTCTTCCTCTCAATAATTAATCGAAAGTTATGCCGATAATATTACATGTTACATCAATATAACGTGACATAAATTCGGTTTTGCTTGCCTTTCGGCTTCATTTTCCAGTTTAAAAAGCAAGAAAAACCGTAAGTGAAAATGAGGGGCACTGAAGAGCACACTTTTTCCCTTTGCAATATTTTTCCACGTGCCTGTTATTCACTTTGGGAGTTTTTTCTTCTCTGGATAATCTTAGCCACACCGGCGTGACTTTAATTGCCTCTCGCAAGCGCCTCGATAAATCGATGACTCCAGACTTGCTCACTGGAAGTTGTTGTAGTTGACCTTCTTTTCATAACCCACCATATCATTCATTCACTAAGTCAGGTAGTCAGTCAGTGAGTCAGTCAGTGAGTCAGTCAGTCAGTCAGTTAGTTACTCATTGCAGTTAAATATGCTCGGTTATTTGAAAAAAAATCAAAGAACCGAGGTTTTCCGTACTCTCATTTTTCTCTGGTACTCTCATTTTAAATCGTTTTGGATGTAAAAAAATGTTCTTTTCTTTTGGAACAACAAAAACAAAGCAGTTGAAATATTATTGAAGACAACTTGTTCGCGAATGAGGAGAGAGCAGGTATGTATTTGCTCTCTCCTTTTTGAACTTGCAAGTTTTGTATAACCAGTTTTTCCGTTGTACTTTTGATCGTACTTGCGAGAGATTCGTCATTGTTTTGATGACGAAAAACAGATGAGTTGTAGGAAGTCTTCTCAACTCGTTTGTATTGCGCTCACTTTCATTTTCCTTTAGTAAAACTGTGATTAATCGAATCTGAGTCTCTCTTCTGCTCTCTCTCTCTCTCATAGAGGTTGTTATGATATCTACCACCAAGCGGTATTTCGCCAGTTATTCGTTATGTTTGTTTTACAGTAAGAAGAGATAACTGTTTCATGAAGGTCACGTTAAGCTGTCTTATATTGTGTGGGAATCTTGATCGAAAGTAATTATTGATAATATATAAAACAAGATTTTTATTTTTTACTAGCTGCTATCCTTTAATCCAACCCTTCAATTAAGAGATTTCGAGCTCAAAATAAAATTTTTCTTAGTCGCTTGGCGATTATTTTATAAGACCAGAAAAAAAGTAGAAATAAATAAATTTGACTTACCAAGAAGCAAATTCACGTCTGGTGGAATTCTTTCCCCCTCCCAATCGCATTGTTATTTTTTTCCTTGCCCTTTTCGCATCTCCTTCTCCTTCCCTCACTCTTTCTCTTTCTCTTACACACACGCGAACCACATCACAGATTTGGGTGGTTTGATCTTGTGTCGTTTTCGCTTTAAGCCGATCTTCTCACTACACCCGTCACGCACTGTCTCTGTTTTTTCTCTCCATCCGAACCCAACGCAACCCAACGACGATCCCTAAAAATGACCTGCTTATGCCATCGCTGTTGTTGTCCCTCACTTGAGTCCATTTTTCATTAGCCTGCCCTGCCTTTCCCTGATTTTCAAAGCAGAAATCCAGCAATAAACTTCAGAAAACCCAAATCCCGTCCGCGAAAACAACAACATCAACGAGAGCACCAGCCACCCCGCAAGGGACCGCCGATCTCAACATTTTGGGTCGTCTGATTTTATGGTGGGTCGCTTCCGATGCCACCACCGCCCTTGCCGATCGTTTTTACTAATAATGCTACTCTTCATGGAGTGGCCAATTTAACAATTACATTTTAAAGTCATGATTTTTATACGCTCATTACAGATTTTTTATTTCGATTCGAATGAAACCAACTTAACAAAATTTCTTGAATTTTAAACTTTATTTAATTAAAAACTTTATAAATACTTTATTTAATTAAGCTGTATTATATTTATTAATTATTTTTCTGTATTTCTTGTGCACCTCTAGAAGAGGTTTTGTGTCTTAAAAAACACACTTTGGCTTTTTTATTTCGTATGTTTTTTAAGTTGGTATCTCTTCTCAATAACGGGTCCACCAACGGGCAGAGGTTTGCGCCGAAACATTTCGTCAGCGGCGGAGTCAAATAAAAAATTTGTGACGTTGGCCAAAATGGACCGGTTATCGTCCAACTTCCCGATTTACGGTCCACTATCAGATAATACAAAGTCAGCTGAGAGGATTTTTTTTCGCCGCAGCGACTCCGACTAGAAATAACGGCGACTAACCAAGCCGGCTGTGAAAAGGGCGGCGCAAACCTCTGTCAGCGGGTGGCTGGCCTGCTTGTCTGTGTTGTTGCTGCTTTTGGGGTTCTTCCTTACTCACTCCGGTTCTTCCCACAAAAACTGTTGTGCATATTTTGGCTTTGTTTTACTATTTTTACTTGGATTCCGCTTCGCACCGTCATTCCTTGTAAAGTTGTAGGGTGGATGTTGCGTACGTCGCTGTCGCCGTCGCTGCAAGCAGCACCACCACCTCCAACTTCGGCGAACACATTGCTTGGCTTGCTCTGTCCGTCCGTCCGTTCGTTCATCTGTCTGCCTGGTGGGTTGCTCGCTGCTGCCGAACGCAGTTTACAGTCTGTTGGAATTTCTCGTAGCGAGTGGATGTGTCGCGATTGTGTGTAGCGGGTGATCAGCACGCACTCAGTGACTTTGAAGACCTTTTGCTTTCTACGCGGAAGAATTAACGCTGCTTAATTACTGGAGGGAGTTTAATTAACGCGGAAAAACGTGAAAACCAAAAATTGCTGTGCACAAGAAAAAACTAATCAATCGGTTAACAATAATTAAGACGTTTAAAAACCGGGAGAACGAACCACCACCCCACCGCCACCACCCACAGTGGGCGTTTTTTAAGGGGCAGCAATTGCAAGCACACATGAATATTTTTTGCACGATTTAGTGGAATCCGGCGACGTACATTTGCAAATATTATTATAAAATCCGATTTAAAATCAACTCCTGCTTGTGGAGCAGTGAACGGGTGAGAAGACAAGGATACACATGAAGGATTAACCAGTGGGTTTCTCATTATTCGGGGATTTCGAGGTATGTTTGCAACTACTGATTTCAATGCAGCACGAATTTACCAAAATTAAAAAATTGACAAGTGATTTACTGAGGGTGGTTGAGAGATTTCGCAGGTCTGCAAGCGGTCTGTGTGCCTCTTTATTTTTAGCTGCTACCTGTTGCGGAGTCCCTTCAAGGATTCGCTTTAGCAGCGGTGGCAGTTGCACGGGGTACTAAAATTTTAATGTCTTTTATGAATATATAATTTCAAAAGAATGTTTTCAAAATTCCAAAACCTGAGGGAGGATTCACCCCCACGTTCAACCCCCAGGGCACCTGCCGGTGTCTCTACTTCTAACTTCCACCCTGAAGAATATAAAACCTCATTTTTGCTTCACACCTGCGCTGGCATAAGATGAGAAAATCGGTGGCGTCCTCTCCCGCTGGCGCTGGCAACCGGATCCTGCGTTAATATTCACCACACAAATAGGCAGCCACCACCACCACCAGCAACCAAACCACCGATCGGCCAGCAACACCAACACACTCAAGGCTCACATAAGCAAGATAAAGCTGATTGTCAGTCGTTGCGATCTTCAACGGGGCTTCGAACCCCCTGCGTTGGAGGGGATGGGCTGGCTGACTGCTGCCGCCGCCGCCGTTACGACGGCTTGTAAGAAAGCAGCTTGCATTTGCCATTTTTTCCTTCGCTGCCTTCATTTCTCTACCACAAGCAAACTTCTTGGGGCGGAAATCGGTTGTCTGCGCAGCTGTGGCGTTGCGTTTCAACTGCGTGCGGCGACAGCGACACCGACAGCGACAGCGACACCGCCAACCACAATAACGAAAGAGGCGTCGCTGAGCACGTTTTTGTGTTGTTTTTGTTTATTGAAGCAGCAGAAGGTTGAAAAAATGAGCAGAAGTTTTTGAGAAAATCAGCCTCCGCAAAAGCAACAAAGCAGCAACCCAGACTTCAGGAGCGGCAACAACAACAACAAGAACTATAACTGCGCCACAAACGCAGCAACAACAACAGCCGCAGCAGCAGCGGAAAGCCTTGAATTCTACCAGCATGAAGACGCACTTTCTACCTCCTCCTCCTCCGCAGTTTTCGTCATCTGTTGCTGTTGTGTTTGTTTCCTCTTTATATTCTCTTCCCTGATGAAGAGAAAAATCCAAACTGAGAATCACAGTGGGTGGATTGAAGAGCTGATTTTCGGGTAGGTTTCCGCGAACGTTGGAGATTCGCAAAATTCAACTAATTTTGTGTTGCGAATTTAATGAAAGCTGATAGTTAAAGAACAAAGTTTTTCTTACATTAAAGAAGACGCTGAAATTCATAACTCCTCCCTCCTCTCACGTAACCTAACCTTTGCCCTTGGTCAGCTGAGCCCACCGTGCGCGCGTGAGCACAGCGCGTCCATCCACCGCAGCAAACGCGAGGCGAACATCCTGCAGTCCGCTGCTGTTGCAACTTTTTCGTTTCTTGTCGCTTGTTGCTCAACTGATCCCACACAAGAACCGCCGAGCGAGCGACACACACTCTTCACACGCCCTTCTCTCCGCTCTCCGCTCTCCCAGCGATGTTTCAAGCGGCCTCTGATGTTTTTTACGCTCTGTTTGAAGTAGAGGAGCGGCGGCGACGTTGAGCCGAGCCTGTGCGCGTCCGGCCTTCGTGCCGCCAGCCAGCCAGCCAGTCAGCCCGCCTGCCCAGACGCCCCTCTGCGAGCGACCCATGTTCGTCCGAACATCCGCCCGTTTGTTGGCTGCCCAGCCTGCTGCGATCGGCGCTGCACCAACTTCGGGCAGACAGCGTCGTTGTTGTTGCTGCTGTTGTTGTTGTTGTTGTCGTGTCGTCATGGTCTCGGTCGAGACACCCGCTTGATAATGTTTTCCACCCCAGACTACAGAAGTGTTTGAAATCTGAAGCGACAGCAAATGTATTGTCGTGTGGGTTGTTGTTGTTGTTGTTGTTGTGTTGTGGCCCCTTTTTCACTTCATAATCCATCTTCAAATTTTTATCGTATACATTTTTTTGTACCGCCCACTATTTTAACTCTTTTTTTCGCTTAATTATTTTTCTTAATGCTTCTGATCCCACTGTAAATTTCCTGGTTACCACAAACCTTCCTGGTCCATTCTTCTCTTCTTCCTCTCACTTGCATGGTCCTCTTATTTTCTGACTTGAGCATATTTACCGGCACTTTTGGCATTTCGCTTTCTTCCGTTCTTATCATTTGCTTGGATTTCATTCAGTTTCTGTTATTGTTTTCATGGCACGTTTTTGTGGCACTTTTTCTAGCTTTGGATTTCTCTTTTTCTACTCAGCTTATTCTCGTTTTGCTGTGTCGTGCATATTCTACAACAACAGCATCATGTTAGAAAAGGTGACCAGCTTGAAAAAAGAAACGTATTTAGATTAAAAATTCTAGAATCAAATTCAGGAATTGCTTACTAAATATCTGAGTTTACATGTTTTTTTATTAAATTCCATTTAATCCAAAAGAAAGCGGAATTTTACTAGTTAAATTAATTTTCTATTTCGAAAGGTATACAAAATTTAGGATTCTAATTTAGGTCTTCATAATATAAAAGCCATTACATTTAAAAAAAACGCTATTGTTTTTCCCTAGTGTTCACTGCTGAACTTATTGCTAAAATTTATAATTTTATTTTTGTTTTAATGAGGCATAAGTGGGACCTCAAATATCTGCGCACTTTTAGGTACCGAAAACTCCCCAAAATTACGAAGCTTCATCTAGAGGGAGATCGAAGTCACAAAGTTTCATCTAGGGAAACCCTTTTCAGCGATCCTGCGATGAAATTAATTCAATCTGGTCTTCCTTTCGGTGCAATACGAACTGCAAATATTGGTCTCATATTTTCTAGCGACGCAAGTGTACACAAAAATGCACCACTCGGCAATTTTATGCGTTTCACTTGGCTTGGGTGATATTTGCTTCCTGCAATTACGAAAACATTTCCGAAGCCCAGAGTGCAAGTGGAAGGGATGGCGGTGGCTACCTACATTCATATGCACTCGCGAAGGGTCTAAAATTTTAAAATTACCTTCTTATTTACCCACATAAACCAATTTGAACCCTCGAAGAGACTACGCGGGCCAGTTGAAGTCTTAAAGAAGTCTTGGGAAAATAAAACACCTTCTGAAGAAACCTGTGGATTCCGGACCCTCGGCGCTACTCTGCCCTTGGACACCTCAACTGTTGAGCTTGACGTGGTGGTGTCACCTGAAACTGCGCAGCAGAGCAGACGACCGCAACCCCTGTGCAGGCGAACTGAACCGTTTCGCCACCCTTCAGCACGACTGCTCTTTCCCACGAGTCGAGGCACGCAATAGTGTGGAGAAATCATGCAGCAGTGAAATCGTGCAATAAATTTCGACCCCAATCAAGCGAATCCCCTTTCGAGTTGGCAACAAAGAAGACCGAAGCAGCGAACTACGCACATCCTGTGGCAGGGGGAGCAGGCAGGCAGGCTGGTGGCTCCTAACCGAGCGGAACAGTGCAGGGAAGAGAATGGGTCCGCCCCAGCGTGCCTGAAGATCTGCTAAAGCAGAGGGTTGCTGGAAGGTTCGCTTTGAGCAACTCGCCGCAGATCAGCAAAACGTGATAAACGCACTTCTGCTTCTTCTTCCCCTTTAGATCTGACATCGGGTTCGGTGCGGCGGTGCGGAGGCTCTGATGCTGGCTTCCCAAAAAATACGCTGTAGTAAATCAAGCCTGACCCGACCCCTCGGAACAGAAAATCTCTGAATGCCAGTGGAATTTCCTGTTACACCAACTACGCCGCCGACGCCACCGGCAACCTCATCGTCGTCCTCGGCCGAGAAGGCAACCCAAAAAGTTTACCTGCTTCTTACCTGCAGAGCTGATCGCACGACCACGAATACCTGCTGTCGACCGAATGCAGCCCAACCAAGAGGACGAACAAGACTACAAAACACCTTTCTTTGGACCCCTCTGCCGGTGTTGTTGTTGTTGCTTCGTGTCGGTGCCTGGCACACAACAGCCCAGCTACACAATCCACCCCATTCCAGGATGTCGTTAGCCGGCTTCGGCGAAATAAAAATGCAGCCAGCAGCCGAACCCAAAGCAGGAGAAAAAGTGAGTCGCGTCTGCGCGGTCGGTCGGCGGTCGGTCGGTGGCCCTATTTTGCTGCTGCTGCTGCTGTTGTTGTTCTGGGGATTTTTGTAAATTGCCATTATTTTCATCTGCCGCTATTTTTTCCCTACCTTTCGCCCCCTACACCACCTTTTCCCCTCACGAAGCCAGCTCTTCAGTTTCATCTGTCTGCTGCTTCGCACTCCCTGTCGGGCCCATGCTTCTTCCCATGGGCGTAGTCACGATTTTTTGCAAAAGGGCTGGCAATCGGGGCCGAATAATGCCAGGGAAGCAGATTGTTGAGTATGTTGTGGGCGCAGACTTTGTGATTTTCTAACCACTTGGTTTTCGCCAAGTCGGAGCGATTCTCCTCTGGGTCCCCCTCGCTGCACCCCTGCTGCCGCCACTTGTATGTCGCCTCTTGAGCGCACATAATTGAATTTGAGCAGGCGGCCGGACGCTGCAGCGTAGGTTGTGGTGGTTTCTCGGAAACCTTACGCGATCGCCTTGGCTGCGGCGTTGGCTGGCGGTGGCGATGACGAAGACGAAGACTCTTCTTTTCCTCACTCAGCTACGAGCTGAGTAAGCATGTGAACCAGTAGTTGTGTTGGTAGTCGTCGCGGCGTCGCGTCGTCCCCTACTTCGTACCTTGGGTAGACGTCGTCAGCAACAACAACAACGACTTCGGCAAGCCTCACCCAAAATTCGTGGCGTACAAGGTTGCGCCGCACCACGTCGCCGTCGTCGCCGTCGTCGCACATCATTATAAGAGATATTTAGATAAATGTATTGCTGGGTGTTGTTGTTGCTGATATTCAGAAAAAGGTGTCTGCTGGGTTGTAGGGGCCTAAAAGCGGTGCGCCTTCGCCTGCGCCTGCGCGTGCGTCATGTTTAATTCTTTGGGTGGTAATTTGGTGCGATGGTTCCGAGAAGCAATTTAGTCAGGGACAGAAATGAAATCCCTGCTTCAGTTAAGCCAAGTTTGGGAACTGGGAAAGCTAGGAATTGAAAATATATATATCTGCTGATGTCTCAAATGGATAAAAAATTAGAAGAGACAAAGTTTCAGATGATTCAGGGAAATATAGAGTGATATAGAGTGATGCGAATAATTAATTATTCATTGGATTCAGTAATACAGAGGAAAGTTAGAGATTACAAAATATTTGAAATGATATGGAGTCCAGCAAACGCCACGCGAAATCATTTCAGTGCGAGTATATTAAACTGCAGAAGATAAACATGAAAAGGAGCGTCAAGAAAAAGGACGACTTCAGTACCTACACACGTAATTCTGTAGAAAATCCACCCCTAAAGGGCACGTTTAGCACATGTGTTGCATTCGCTTTGTCGGGTTAGCGGGGATGGGAAGGGAAGGGAGGGTCTAAATTTGTGCGCGCCACTGAGAACGGAGGGAGGGTCACGTGATTTCAAAGTGGACGGCAAGTACAGACAGCAAACAGAAAATGGGACGCCTCGGAAGACCTCTGTAGAGTGATGAAGCCTTGAAAAGCATGACAGTTGGTCCTGCAGGGCAAAAGATGAGCGACCCGGAGAAAAAACTCACCAATTCAACCGAACTTGTTTGACGAGATGGGCCGATCACGACGAGTTGGTCTGAATGGGTGACTTGGGGGAGAGAGAGAGAGAGAGGGAGAGTGATAGAGCGCGCGGAAGATGGTGGTAGGACGTGATGGCGATCAGGCTGAAAAATTAGGGTGCACCTGCTGTTGCTGGTTTCTGTCGCTGCAGGTTTTTAGTAAGCGGGCGAGTGATTAAATTAGTGGAAAAAAACGGTGTTATTTTTCAAGAAGGAAGATACGTCGTCTTCGTTTCTTCGTTTTTTTCTTCTTTTCTATATTTTTTGTGAAAATGATTGTATCAACCACGGAAACAAAATTATTTTATTGTAAAACCTTTGCGTGGAAATTTCAGTTCTTTTTACGATTATAATGATTATTTTAAATATGTAACTGCGAAACCCCATTCACATTAATATTTCTCACAGAACTGGCAACTCTGTCGCCACGCCGCCCAAAAAAGTGGGACTTAAAATGAAGACGAAACTTTTGGTTTGACGTTTTTGGTTTTTTGTTTTGCTTTCAACGCAGTCTCCCGTTTAATTTACCACCTGCCGCCCAAATCGCAGTGGCTTCCATCTCCAAAACAACAACAAAAGCAACAATGTAAGCCAACAAGTTGGGAGCTGAATTCGGGGCATCCGACACGACGACGCGCGACTCTCTTTGTCTCGGCTTCTTGTGATGCTTGTTTGCTTGTTTCCCGCTGTCTCTCGATCGTTTCGATCAACTTCGTTTCTTATTACTGCTGCCATCATCTTTTCCTGATGATACGCAAAAAATTCGGGGAACCGGAATTTTATACAACCAGCGGTTGATGTTTTTTATTTAATTTTATTTGTATTTATTCAAATTTCTTATTAAATTCGGTTTATTTAATAATGGTGCGGGATGGTGGGTGGAGGGGTGGAGGGGGTTGGGGAGAAGTTGTGATAACCCATCAGAGTTATGCATTTTTATCGATTTTTTAGCTTTCATGATTTTTCTTAATAAAACCGTTAATGAGCCAATTCGCCCACTGAAAACCACTTTTGCAACAACAGCAACAAGAACAACTCAACTCACAGCGCACGCAAAACACATTTCGATCAAATTCCAAAATGTGTTTCTGTTCTCTCTGGTTTCCAGTCGCCAGTCGCCAGTCGTTGGTAGCGTGATCTACCAAGCAGACGTTAGTCATCCTCAAGTGTTAACTAACTCAACCACCCACCGCCGCCGTCGTCTAAACCAGCAACAACAGCGGAATATTGTAACTCAGCACGATTTTTTAATGACCGCTGTACTGCGTGGTCTTCCGACCAAAGTGACCACCATGGCTGGTGCCACCCACTTGGTCGGCTGCTTTTTTTAAATGAAATTAAAAATTCAAGAAGACAAGTTGTGTGTGGATTTAATTATGTGTGTCACAGATGACGAAATCCGCAGCAACGTCTTGCGAGCGAGCTTCGTATGTGAGGACAGAAGGAAACCAACAAAACCAACGTTTCATCGAAATCTTCATGGGTCGCCCAACCTCTCAACCTTTTTTCATGGCAATCTCCATCCATGGAAACATTCGCCCTTCAGGGATCCTCTTGCCTGATTAGAGAGCCATCATCTCTTCGAGAGTTAACTCCTGGTTAACCCCATCATTATGGCATCCGTCGCCAACATCCGCTCTCTCGAATCCGCGCTCTTTTCAGCCGCACCGTCATCATCTCCCCTGCCACCATCCAACCAAACCACCCACCGAGAGTTGCCCACTCAATTCGGCGTTCGCGTTCGAACGCGCCATCGCCATCAGAAAAAACGTACAGCTGCAGCGTCCGCCAACCAACCTCCACAACACGGATACATATGTACGCGAGTATATAGAGACTCACATAGTAGCTCGGTAGCTGGGTGCGTAAACGTGGCCTTTCACTACACTCAGGTTGTTCGAAGTGGGACAGAGCACCGGATCACCCTGGCGGGCACGACCGATCGGCCGCTGCCTCGGTCGCTTGCTAACTTTTCAGTTGGGTTGATTGCGTCGGCTGGCTGCTGGCTGCTGGCTGCTGAGCGCTTAGTCGTGAGTGATGATGGTGCTCATGCCGGAAGAGAGGAGTGGAGAGTGGATGGTTGGGTTGGATCGGTCAGTTGGTGCGACTGACTGCTTGTGTGGTTTTTCGATTTTTTGTGGGTTGGTGTTTTTGGTGTGCCACTTTTTCAGAGTAACGCCAGTTTGCCGCACACCCACTCGCTTGTTTGGATTGCTTTCGTTGGGCAGATGATCATTTACAACAACAACAGCAGCAGCACCAGCAGCAGCAGCAATACGCATGCAGACCTCAAGAGAAAGAAGCAGCAAGCAAAGGGGAAACTATGAATCAACAAAAGTCGTGCGTCGTCAGTATTAGCGAGACGAAAACAGTTTTGTTGCTGTTTATATATTTGCAAATGTCGCACTTGTGCTGTCGCGGAGAACTCACTTCGCAAGCAGGAGAAGAAAAAGTCAACCCATCCAAGACGCGACAAACGTAAAAGCCGCACAAAGATCTTCATTTGCAATCAACACGATCTTCCAGCAACTGCCGCAGACACCCCAGCTTATTCGTATCGCGCCCCAACGCACGTTTTCACTAGGCTGGCCTGCTGCTTTGACAGTCCGTCGGCCCACCAACCGGTTTCCCCCCTCCTTTTTTTGTTCGTTTCGTTTGTGAAGCGTTGGCGGTGACGATGCCGCGCCGAGTCATGGCCGTCGATCGTCGATCATGCCGGTCGTGGTTATTGCTGTTCCACTGGAAAGAGTTACGCGCCCATTTACAACCCACTCGCGTTGGTTTGCGCCGCATTGACGTAGCGGATGTTGTTGGTGTGTTGTTTCCTCTGTGGATCTGTGATCTTTCGAGCGTTTTGTGGTTTCTCTCGCTCCCCCCTTACCTCTCTTTCCTTTGTCCTTACTCTTTCTCCATATCACCAGCTCTCTGCCTCTCCTTCCCGAACCCCTATTAATATCGCATTATCACTGTTGATCTCATCCTAACCAATTTTTAGCTCTCGTCAGCTTGAGTTCTTGAAATTCTCCGACTTCCATTTTTTCTTAGATCGGACGACCCAACCACTCCCATTGCTTTTTCAGATGCTGCCTCTTGGCCTCGAACCCACTCTGTTAACGTCTTCCCTCTTGAACTTGTCTTACCCTGGTGGAGTAACTAATTTACATTCCTTCTGTTGACTCATACTCTTCAGATGATTCAACTGAACATCCTGTGGAGTGGACAGCTGTGCGTGCTTTAATTTTAGATGAACTCCGACTATAATCGTGTCTTTGGACAGAAGACAGTATAATCGGCTTTATAGAAAGTGTAGCCGATCTGTCAAAATCTTGAAAGTTTCAATTCGAAACAAGCGAAAACAACTTCGGAAATGGATGAATTAATATAACATTCCAGGAGACCATCTCCTTCTTAAATCTGTTTTAGTATTACCCGATTTGGGTAGCAGTCTATAATATGTAGAAATGGAACCTCGAAATTCTCAAGAATTCAAAACACTTTTCGAGAAATGCTTAGTCAGTTGGCGTGTGAGAGTTCAAGGTACAATTTTCAAAGGATTTTTAAAGAGGTTATATCACTAGATAACGAGGACATTTCAGGATTAGATATATTCTTCTCATCTGTATGTCCATCTAAAGCGCAACTTTTACACACACGTTGTATGTAATATTAAATAAGTAATGTAAATTGCATTACTTGTTTTTAATTTCCTCCAATATTTTAAGGAAGAGAGGGAGGTATTCTTGTGGGAGTCGAGTCATGTGTTGAACAGCCAACTGCAACGAACCGAGAAGAGTGTCCAGTCCCGTCTTAAGTGGGTGGGTGACATGTGCACTCTGCGTTTGTGTTTATAAATACGTATCGGTTACTTTTGCTCCCTCCGCACTTTTTCTGCACCCTATAAAGACGGATGATTTGTTTTTATTGTTGCCTGGCTTGGCGTGCCTTTGCTTTGTCATACGCTGGCTGCACCAGCGCGACTGTCACCCACCCAGTCCGCGCCAAAACGTGTTCTCCCGCGCGCTTGACTGCTGCTCGCTGTGGCCCCCTTCGTTGACTGTGCCTGGATTTTTTTTTAAAATGCTTTTTGCCATGCTATGCTCGTTTTTCTCAGTCGCCGCTGAACTTCATGGGGGCGTCTGGCGTCTTGTAGGTTTTTACGCGCGCGTTTCTTTGCCACTTCGTCGACGTCGCCTGTTGATTTGGCGGTCTCATTTTTCGGTCTGTAGAGTTTTGTCGAGAAGCTGTTGGTGTTTCTTGATCCGCTCTGTCCATTGAGTAGTTGGATGTTGTTGTTGTGTCTTGACTTTGGGCGCAGCTTAAGTCAAGATCGCGGACATTTTTTTCACTGTTCTGGAGGAAAACATTCAACTGCTGCAGGTAGCAAAATTATTAGAAGGAAAAAAAAAGATCTTCTAGGTTAGAAGTCCAGGAATTTCCGGACCCTTCGTTCGTCAACAAGTGGTCATCATTAAAAATGCCCAACAGTAGAGTGATAATGGAACAGGATACAGAAAAATTAGAGGATAATCAAAAGGTCCTCAAGGATATTGAGGAAATCTGTCGTAAAATCAAAAATTAAATATAATCATACCCAACCTAAAAAATAAACCCCGAAAATCTCCGTACCTTTGAAATAAAAATATCCGAAGAGACTTTATTCAAAAAATGTTGTTGCAAAACTTTCAATTTTCGTAAAAGCGTCTTTTAACGCTGAAGACAGATTTGTATTTCAAGGAGGTCATCTCAGATGATCCAGGGGAAAATGTCTGCTCGCACTTTTCAGACATAAGAAGTGGACTGGTTTCGCCTGATTACTCATGATTTTTTCTCCATTCTTCTCTTCTACAGATAATACCGAGCCGCAGTTGTAGCTGCGCGAACGCATTTTTTAAGCCATGGCAACACTAATGCCGTCCTCAAATGTTGAGGCCGCCTACGAAGACATGTTCAAGGAAATCACACGGAAGCTGTATGGGGAAGAGACCGGAAATGGTTTGCATACGTTGGGCACACCGGTTGCGCAGGTGGCCACCACGGGCCCCACGGCGCCCGAGGGCGAGCGTTCCTTCACAAACTTGGTGAGTCTCTTTGCGGAGGCAGTCCGCGCCACTGTATTTCTTCGTCTTTACAATCCTTGTAACGTATACGGTCTCCCCTCCCTTCTTCCGTCTCATTCAACTCTTTTTAGCAGATCGATCGTTCCTCCGCTCCCGTCATCGAATACGAGCACAATGGCGCGGCGGCGGCGGCCGCAGCAGCTGCCGCCGCGGCTGGTCAGAATGCTAGTGTTGTAATACAGCAGCAACCGGAGGGCTCTGTTGTTGTCGCCACGAGTGGTGGAAACTTCAAGACGGAAGATCATCTCAGCACTGCATTCGGCTTGGCGGCTCTCATGCAAAATGGCTTCACCACCACGGGTACCATTTTGAGTACACAGGCGCTTAACAAGGTGGTCACGAATGCAGCAGGACAGCAGCAGCAGCAGCAGCAGCAGCAGGCGACTGCAACAGGCGCTGAAGTGCAGCAACGCTGGACTGCTGCTGGTGGTGCAGGTGGCGATGGTGGCGCGGAGCAGCAGACGCAAATTGTTCAGTGGACGACAGGTGGAAAGCTGCAAAGTTATACGAACGCAACTCAGCAGCAACAGCAACAACAGCAGCAGCAGCAACAACAACAAGTCGCAACACCAAAGTCAAAGTAAGTAAATTGTAAGGAAGACGATTTGGCTTCTTGGAGTGCCGGTGGAAAACGTGTAGGAAACGAAAGAGGGGCGAATTGTACGAAGCAAATGGTGGATAATCCATATTTGATCAAAAAGGTCTCCGGATACAAATGCGGCCTCGAGCACCGAAGACCTTTTCTCAGGCTACTGATGCGCATGATCGAGAGCCATTGCCTCGATCTCGGTTATCGCCTCGCATTCGAGACGCTTGTAAGACAATTTCAATCTCAATAGTGACATCGTCTGTAAAAGATTGTCCTGAACTCGTTGATCATATCGAGTTACGAGTCAAGCTTGATCTCGATTCTTGTCTGAACTGGAAAAGATCATCCAGTTTAAATTCCAGTCGAAAAAGAATTTGCTCATTCTCCGTTCTCGTCTCCACTGGAAAATATAACCGATGCATGACGTAATTATAATTATATAGTTCGCTCATGGATCTACGATTCCCACCTCGAATAAAAAAACCCAACCATTTATGCAAAAAATTTATTTCCATAATATATAAAATCTACAAAATGAATTCGATTCCTCAGACATGTCGACCTCTACTTTTTCTCAATTTTTCGTTTCTCTTCAAAAATGTAGTTCTTCTTTCATCCACGCTGGGTCCATACGACGTGTCATTCGCCTCCTTCTCGCACTTCATCAGTACGTTGATCAGCATGCCCTCGGTTTTAAAGTAGTTAATCACCTCATCGCGTCGTGTCCACTTACGTAGAATTCCCCTCGGCACCTTCTCGTGGTGACTCTTGACGTGGTATAAATGCTGAAACCTCTGGCACTGCTTGCGTATTTTCTGCGTGTCCAGGTTCGGTACCTCCAAATACGGCTGCCTTATGATGCGGTAGGGATCGTATGTCTCCGAGTATTTTTCGTCCCGCACCGCTCCCCATTCCAAATTCAGCAAAGTGTTGTATAACTTCTTTGGATGCCCCAGAATGCCATGGCTTATATCGATCAACGAAAGCTGAGCATCCGGCACGATGTACTCCAACTCGAGCTGATGTATGCGGAGATCGGTGCCGCGGTACTTGCGCTTCCCGATCCAGAGGATCGCCTGGTTCTCTGCTGATACGTTCGCCAGCTCCTGTATGAGTGGCGAGGTTTGGGCGCGATAGTTGACGCGCTTGTAGTTCTTGCCGTACAGCAAGGAGGCCTCCACCGTGGAGAAGCGTATGTGCTCGTAGCGGGACAGCCTGAAGTGCTCGGAGCGGAAGAGGCGATTCATTTCCAGGTCGATGTAATCGTAAGCGCGATGGTGCATGGCGATCCACACGACCTGGGTGGCGAAGGCGAGGAAGCCTTCGTGGAAGCGTTTGTCCTTGATCGACAGCGAGATATTCACGATGGGCGTGGTGTGATAGTACGGACGCATCTCGTCATCGCTGCCGAGTAGAATCAGACTGTACTCGCGAGCCAGCAGGAGCCGATACTGCGAGAGCTGAGCCGAGTAGATGCGTCTGATCTCGCTGCTCTCTTGACTCTGCAGCTGAGCCTTCTCGCCGGCCATCTCGTCACGCCGAATCAGCACGAACTCGACCATCTTGAGGTAGTATTCGAAGTAGATGATTAGGGCGTGCAGAAACTTGTGGATGACGTGCGTGTGCACAAAATTGATGAACCTCTTGGTGAGAAGCTCGGCGGGAGAGAGGAACAGTACCAGGTTCACGATGTCCTGGATGAGTATAATGTCGGCATCGTGCGTGGTGTCGCCGCGCTGAAATTCCTGGAGAAAAATGAGCTCATCCAGCTGGTTTAGCTTGCTCGTGAAGCGAAAGCCGTTCGTATTGACGACTTGGTCACGCAGGGCTTCCAAGTTGGGCTCGTAGACAAGCTTCTCTTCGGCTTCGTTCCAGATCCATTTGCCGGACTTGTATTTGGCTAAAGAGGTTCCCTCGTTGATGCGTATCATCGTGGTTTAGTTTTGCGAAAGGCGTGTTAAAAATTTAGAAGAATAGATTGAAAATTTTAGCTGTTCCAACAGAGTTTTTCTACAACTTCATTATTTATAATTACACGATACTGTAACTGACAGATAAATTTGCGGTGGGATTTTATAGCACGATATTTTTAAAGTTTGATCAGCAGCGATAATGAAAAATCTCCTTCCTTTCAGATCCAAGAACCGCCACGACAACATCGGCTCCGAAATCATTTACACCAGTCCGTCGACGTCAGCCAACAGCAACAACAACAACACCAATTCCGGTCCAAATCCAACCCAGCAAACACCGCCCTCCTCCACCAACCCGAATGCTGCTGGCACATCCTCCAGCGGCGGGGGCCACAGCCGTAAAAAACCCAGCAACAACTCGAACAACAACCAGCAGAACGCCAACTCCAGCGGCGTCCAAATACAGAAGCGCTACGCCTGCACTCACTGTCCGTACTCCACCGATCGGCGCGACCTCTACACGCGGCACGAAAACATACACAAGGACGAGAAGCCGTTCCAGTGCTACGCCTGCCTCAAGCAGTTCAACCGCGCCGATCACGTGAAGAAGCACTTCCTGCGCATGCATCGCGAGCTGCAGTACGACATCAACAAGACGCGGCGCCATGTGCCGAACAGCTCGCACAGTTCGGGGCGCAGCAACATTACGATTTCGTCGGTGAACACGAGCAACTCGAGCGGCTCGCCCGAGGAGAAGCCCAACATCTTCCACGCCGCCAACGTGCAGATCGACAACGCCTTCCTCGAGGGCCAGCGTCAGCCGACCTCGTCGAGTCTCAGCATCGCGGAGACGATCGAGGCTGTCGCATCGGCCGCTGATGAGCCGTTGCCGCAGCTGAAGCAGGAGAAGAACGAGGACGGCGTGGCGATGGGTGGCAGCGTCAAGCCGAAGCGCGAGAAGCGCTTCACCTGCTGCTACTGCCCCTGGTCCGGGGCCGACAAGTGGGGTCTGAAGCGGCATTTGAATACGCATACAAAACCGTACGTCTGCCTGTTGTGCGACTACAAGGCGGCGCGTGCGGAGCGCCTATCCACGCACGTGCTGAAGGTGCACAACAAGAAGGCGTGCAACAAGTGCTCCTTCCTGGCCGACACGCAGGAGGAGTTCCAGGCGCATCTCAATGAAGTCCAGTAAGTAAAAGCGACACGACATCTATATCGGATCTTTCGTAGCTTGCGTGCCACTCAACTAACTTCATTCTGAATTTAATCTAACCATGCATTTCTAAAACTCTTCTTCCCCTCCATCTAATGTACTGCCACGCCCACAGTCCACACGACAATAGGCAACCGCGTAGTGGCCCCAATAACCCCAACAACAATGCGAATAACGCAACAAACAGTATCAATGTCTTGCGTACGATTGGCAACACCTTAGTAACGAATAATCAGTTGAATACGTTTCAGAATGCGGGTACATCGTTCGGGTAATTATAACTGTAGCTTTGTGGTTCACTGTTAGATAAGGAAGTGTTGCATTTTTCTTTCGTAAGACTTCGGTGGGTACTTGAGTGCACTAGTAATCGTTACAAAAGTAATCATTTCCGTATTGAAGCAAACTTACACCAGTGTTAACGATTTTTTGTTCCTATTTTGCTTGAAATAGTGTAAGCGAGAAGCCGGTTACTTGATAACCAGTATATGGTAACTTCGCTCACTTATACGCTTGGGAAACCACTTGACTTAATTTGTATTTTTTCATTAAAACTCGATGTTGTACAATTTAAAAATGAGAAAAAACGAACACCTAGTAACTTCTCTCCCTCACACGCCGCTCCCAACAGCACCACGACATCCACCACAAATGCCATCGGTAACGCGGGTGGCTCGGTGACCATCTATACCACCACCACCACCAACGATAACGGCACCCTGGCCGGAGGACCGCTGCAGGAAATCATCGTCAACCCCACCTCGATGGTGGGCTGGCGGTTGAGCGCCAATGGGTCTCTCATACCGCCGCATGACCTGCTCACCGGCGGCCTGCCAAACGCGGCCGCTCAGAAACGTGGTTCCGAGCGTCTATTTCAGTATCTTGAGGCAGACGGAAGCGATCCCGAGGACTATGCGCGGTAGATAAAAACTTCTGCAAAATCATTTGTTTTGTGTGCTTGGGATTTATTTTCAGTGTGCAATATTTTGTTGCCCTTTCTGGACATTTTGTTGCCTTTTCTCCGCAATTTTTTCTAGATTAATAATTCATTAGTCGTTTTTTGCAAGCGTTTTTTATATTTCTTTTTTAAGCTTTTATTCATGGAGAATTATCGAATATTTTTTTAAGTTACCAATGCTAATTTTACTTCTTTAGTTATCCTTTTCCCCAATTTTCTATGCATTATTTCTTCCCCTTTTCTTTGATTTTAGTGTTCTTGCCGTTTTTATTTAATATTTTCATTAATCCTCATTTCTCTTCCTTTTTAGTCTTCTAAAAATGGACGCCATCAGTCGCAATACAGCTTCAGTCGCTCAGGATTTTCTTAAGGCGGGGGGCGTGCACGAGTTGAAAATTCCAGCTAATCATCAACTCCTGTTCAATAATAAGCTGCCAACACAGTGGACGACCAAGGAAGCTGCTGCGCTGCTGCAGAGCCTAAGCATTGGCCAACATCACCATCGTCACAGCAACAACAACAACGGTGCTTACAGCGTGGCCTACCAGCAACAACAGCAACGATCGAACCTACCGTCGACATATGGAAACAATTTCCAGCAGCGCCTGCGACAGTATTCGACCGGCGAGGAGGACGGAAACACACCCTCATCAGCTTCCTCGACGCTGTCCAGCGATGACAGTGTGTCGCCGGCCAAAATGCACGAAGGCGATCGTTCAGCAGCGAAGGCTACTGCGGCAACAACATTTAATAACGACAAGAGCAGCAAGTTTGATCAGCGAAAGGCGATGTCGGCATTTTTAAGTAAGAATTTCGGCTTGCAAGAAATCGAAACGGAATTAGCGACCGCAACAAAACTGTACAGCAGCAGCAGCAGCAAGAAGAAGAAGCGAATGTATCAACATGAAGACGACCTTGAAAATCAGGAGAATCAAGAGCAGCTTATTAAATCGCCTCCCGCGAAAAATAATTTTATTAACAACATCAACCAACCAAAGAGACCGAAAACAAGTCAACAACAAGAAAGAATCAACAACAACATCATCAATTTAAATGCCAACAACACCAACAACTTTGAACATCGCCTTGAACTGATCAGAGACAACAAAGAGAATTCAACGAATGCTGCGCTCCTCGCCGCCATGGAATGCGAGTATCAGCAGCTCAACAGCAAGTTCGGCACACAATTTCAAAATTACGTCAAGGATATCATCAGCAAATACTATGCAGCGGAAACGCCGCTGCTGCCATATCCTGCGATGCCCATAGCAACAACAACTGGACAGCAGACACCCCAGCAACTCAATCAGCAGCAACAGCAAGCGCTGAAACGCACTCGCGTACGCAGCGAAACGGAGGAGTACATCGAGTACTTGAAGAATAAAGAGGACATCACGCTGACCATCGCACCCAAGACAGCGAAACCAACAAAGTCGCCCACTGGAGTGGTTACTGAGCACGCAGCGACGCCCAGCAAGAAGCTACAATCATCGCCATTAAAGCGTCACAGCGACCTGCATGCCGTGCGAAGGCAACCGAGTCCAAAAAAAGCCCCGCAGCAGCAGCAGCCACAGCAAAATGTCGCCAGCAACAAGCCACGCAAATCGCTGACGCAAATCGCCACGCTGCTGCCTTTGCTAGCTGATGCTGCCAGCAAGCAACAGTATTTGGCGGCGCCATTGGACTTCAGCAAGAAGCACAGTCCGAGCGAGGTGGAGCCAGCAGCGAGCGCCAACGACACAGTCAGTCCTCCTTCCAGGAACAGCAGCACTTGTAGCAGTAGCAACGCCTCCACCTGCAGCACTCCCGCCTCTTGCTCTACAAGCGACAAACGTTCCTCTCGTAAGCAAGCGCAACCGAAGAAGATACGCACTCCGCCCGAAATCGTCATCGCTATGCTGCGCGACAAGTACTTGAACCGCATGGTGGACCGCAAGCTAAGCTGTGCCATCTGCTCCAACAGTCGTCGGTCCACCATGCTGGTCTTCAGCTATCACACCAAGGGTTCCATGGCTCTGCATCGCTACTGGAAGCACCGAGCACGTGCTCAGTGCTGCGTGCAGTGTGGCGAACGGTTCGCTCACGAGTACAGCTTGCGTGTTCACTACAAACGTCTGCGGCATTGCAGTCAGCTGAAATTGAAGAAGCCGCCAGCTGATTCCAAAAAATAAGCTGCTTAAACGCCGCTGGTGTGTGGCGTTTTAACTGTGTTAATTCCATTGCAGCTGTAAACTCATTTCCAGCAATCTTGTAAAGCTTTACAGCTGAAATTTTAGGTATTTCCACCTAAAGTTTACTTGTGAAACTAAAGTTTTACAGCTTTAAAGCATGAAAACTTTCATTAGATTATTTTTTATAAACAGTTCTGTAACTTCTAAAAATTTGAAACTCAAATTTTACAGCTGAAACTCGTTACTTAACTTTCTTACTTTTTAGCCTACAAGTTTAAGTTTATGAAGTTTCTAAGTCAACATTTCTAAGCTTTAAAGCTCGACCGGCCTTTCAATTGAAATGCTATAAATCGGTGCATTTTACTTAATCCTTTTTGAAACGCTTTGTGTGGATTTTATACTTAAATAGATTATGTGATTCACTCGAAAGTGGTTTGAAATATCCTGCAGGGAGCTGCAAGTCTCTGAAGTGTGATGCAAAGTTCTTCAATTCAAAAAAACTCGCAAATCTAAGTGAATTTGCAACATTTTAGAAAAGGTCAACAGTAAACTTTTTAAACAGCTTTTATTTTAAGAAGCTCAGAATTTTTAAGTTGAAAACAATTTATTACATTTTCATGCCTTTTCATCAAATTCTGTACATTTATATTTATATTTTCTTGCATAATGTACGAGATTTTTCATTTTATGTATAATTTGTTAACTATTACTAGGAAAAAGAACAAATTAGGATTTATGTTTACATGGCCCTGTTTAAAAATTAAATAAACTAACTTAAATATTTGAACTGGTTTTAGAGAATTGGCTGGTTTTCTAGAAAGTAACTTGCCGTTATCGCTTTGTAAAAAGAACTTTTTCAAAATCTAACGATATTACATTTAATATTAATACCTAATTGATATTTAAAAGTGAGCACTCAATGTATCCTCACAGTATTCTTACTCATTTACTTTAAATTTTAAGTTGTCAAGTACCTGAAATATGATTTCTTTAGTAAGCCTAAACAAAACTTATTTAATAAAATGAGAAAAAAAATTACAATCTCTTCCTTTGTCTCTTCTTAACTCTCTTTTGTATTTAATACTATTTAAATTGAATTAAGCATGGATTTTAAATAGAAAACTGAGGTTTTCCATACCTAAACGAGCATTTATCAAACTTCGATGATTTTAGTTATGTTTTAAGTTGCCATTGCTGTATGAAAAGAAATATAAGATGTATTTTTTCGAATTTATCTAACTCGTTTGCATTACAATTTATAATTGAACAATGAACAACATGCCATTTAGTCCAAAATACATACTTAATTACTCAGTAAAAGCAAATTAATTACTTAGTTTCCAGTTATCATTTAAGTCAGCTTTAATTTATCTACTTTAAGGTTTAGTTATCCGTAGTTAAAGCATAAGAAAGCTACTTGTATAGAGTAGATTTTTAACACTGAATAAGCTAAATATTTGAATGTACTACGAAGCATAAATATGTATTCACTTGAAATAATAAATGTAAGAAATACATTGCAAAAAAATACAACTAAATTGACTGAAGCAGAAAAGACAAGAAACTGTTTAAACATATAATAATAATCTAATGTTTTAGTTATTATTTACGAGGAAAACCAATTTCGTGTAAGCGTGTTTTACTTAAAATTAAAAAATTAGCAAAAAATAAGAGAAGGCAAACATTCTGGCAAGCGTAATTGAGAAACCTAAACTAAGGCCACTAAAAAGACGACATAATTAAAAGAAATCAGCATTTGCATTGCAGAAGTACAGAACTCAATGTAATTACAATTATTATTACTTTAAAACTTGTATGGACAGCTAAATGAAAATGTTTTAGTTTGAAATATATTTCCGAGTATAAAAATAAAACTAGTTTCAAAAATTTACATCCACGTCTTATTACTCGCTGTAGAATGGGCGTGAGGGAAAACAATCAACATATCTAAGCCACGGCTACCGGTAGCAAGATTTTTAGAACACAAGAATGTAGACTAGCAAACGGAGTCCGGAAATTTCCAGGCCCTCCTTTCGCCAACAAGTGACCATCATTAAAAAGCCCAGCAGTAGAGTTATTAAATTATAGTGAACCAGGCTGATACAAGGCGTAGGAATGATTTAGAAAGCGTCATTAAGAAAATTGTGTACTTCTTTCTGTTTGTGGATTTTAAGTAAGCGGGAGTCTATTCTCCCTTTTTTTCTTTGAACGTCTATTCTCTCTCTGCAATCTTCGCCTTGATTTTAAAAGCCAAGCGGCGTCTTAATTTTTGCCTCCATTGAAAAACGCGATCACCATTCTTTTCTCGAAAAATTGTCTCGATCTGTTTTTCAACTCGATTGAAAGACACCATTTATATCTGCCTCTCAACTTGATTGAAGGACTGACTCCTTCTCGACTTTTATCTAAAATTCGAGACGATTTCGGCAACAACCTCGCGAGTCACTAATCACGCATCAAAATTAAAGTCCATATAATCATTTTATAGAAAAGTTTATTTATAAAAAAGGATATCTTACTTTGTAAAGCGTTTACAAAATAAACTGGATTCCTCAATCATGTCCACTTTTACTTCTTTCTCAGTTTCTGTTTTCTCTTCAAAAATGTATCTCTTATTTCATCCACACTGGGTCCGTACGTGGTATCCTTCATGTCCTGCTCGCACCTCATCCACACGTTGGTCAGCATGCCCTCGGTTTTGAAGTAGTTAATCACCTCTTCGCGCCGCGCCCACTTACGTAGCACTTTCTTCGGCATCATCTCGTGGTGGCTCTCCATCTTGTAAATATGCTGGAACTTCTGGCAGTGCTTGCGTAATTGCTCCGCGTCCAGTTCCGGCACCTCCAAATACGGCTGCCTGATGATGCGGTAGGGATCGTATGTCTGGGAAAACTTATAATCCCGCACAGCTTTCCATTCCAGACTTAGCATGGTGTTGTATAACTTCTTTGGATGCCCCAGAATGCCATGGCTTATATCGATCAACGAAAGCTGAGCATCCGGCACAATGTACTCCAATTCGAGCTGATGTATGCGGAGATCGGTGCCTCGGTACTTGCGCTTCCCGATCCAGAGGATCGGCTGGTTCTCTGGTGATACGTTCGCCAGCTCCTGTATGAGTGGCGAGGTCTGCACGCGATAGTTGACGCGCTTATAATTCTTGCCGTACAACATGGAGGCCTCCACTGGGGAGAAGCGTATGTGATCGTAGCGAGTCAACTTGAAGTGTTCGGAGCGGAAGAGGCGATTCATTTCCAGGTCAATGTGATCGTAGGCACGACGGTGCATGGCGATCCACACGACCTGGGTGGCGAAGGCGAGAAAGCTTTCGTGGAAGCGTTTGTCCTTGATGGACATCGAGATATTCACGAGGGGTGCGATGTGATAGTACGGACGCATCTCGTCGTCGCTGCCGAGTAGGATAAGACTGTACTCGCGAGCCAGCAGGAGTCGATACTGCGAGAGCTGAGCCGAATAGATGCGTCTGATCTCGCTGCTCTCTTGACTCTGCAGCTGAGCCTTCTCGCCGGCCATCTCGTCACGCCGAACCAGCACGAATTCGACCATCTTGAGGTAGTATTCGAAGTAGATGATTAGGGCGTGCAGAAACTTGTGGATGACGTGCGTGTGCACGAAGCACAGGAAATCTTTGGTAAGAATCTTTGCTGGACAGAGGAACAGCACCAGATTCATGATATCCTGGATGAGTATTAGGTCAGCTGCGTGTGTGGTGTCGCTGCGCTGGAATTCCTGGCGAAGGATGAGCTCGTCCACCTGGTTCAGCTTGTTCTTGAAGCGAAAGCCGTTAGTATTGACGACTTCCTCGCGTAGGGCTTCCGTGTGAGGCTCGTAGGCGAGCTTCTCCTCGGCTTCGTTCCAAATCCATTTGCCGGACCTGTATTTGGGCACAAAACTGCCCTTATTGATACGTATCATCGCGGTCGGTTGCAAATAGCGTATGTGAAAATTCAGGAGAAAGTTATTACAGGATGGAGTTTTATTAAAGAAGGAAAATTTTAGAAAGGTTTATTATAGAATGAAAAATTGCACAGAAGTTTTATTACAGAATAAAAATTTTCTGAGTGAGAATGCAACAGATTACAAAAACATACGATACTGAGATTGAGAATACATGAGTGTTTTTAATTCAATAGTAGAGTACAGTATAAATACAGTGCACAGTTGATATCCGGCAAAAATTGGGAGCTTGACAGTACAATAAACATGCTGTATTAGTATAAAAGTATACAAAACGTTTATTATTTCCTTGAGATGCTTATATTTTATTGGTGAGCAAAAATTATATTAGCATTATTTTATAAATTAAACGGTTTTAAACTCCAAAGTCATCCAAAGTCAACGGGCATCGAAAACAACCACTGAAAATAAAATTTTAAAATACAATATTCGTAATTTCCGAAGTTTATTTTCTGCTTGAGTATTTCTTAAAATTTTGAAGAAAAGGAGGCAACAAAATTGTAAATAGTTTTTGTATTGAAATTGTGCTGAAACCAATATAACTAAAATAATGATCGCTAATATCATAGCAAAACCATCGCTAGCGATGGATGTCTCGATTGTTTGGCGTATGACAACTCTGATCGACCGTCGCTATAGCTTGCGAATTTTATTGTGTTCAGGCGCGGTCTCGAGTAATTTTTGTCCGCGATTCGCAAAACCTAACGGTTTTGTCGAAACGAATTATCGAATTAAACTGACAAATACTGAAAAAAAAACGGGAAGGACTTCACCAACCCCCGTCCTGAGTAACATTTTTCAAGTACTTACATCGCTTGGTGCGCTTCTTGTACATGATACGGTAGCCACATTCGCGACAGCGGATGGGATCGCGTGGACGCATCTCGTTTTCATGATGACACTCTGCAAAATTCGAATGCGCATTATAATTAGAAGCCTCCTAGTGCAGTAGAAGCCATCATCAGACGGGAGCAGCTTCGCAACCCCATTGAATTCATGGATGGTTTCTGTGAACGTTGTTTACCGGATATCAACACTTACCTCCGCATATATAAGTCATTGCCGTCTTCAGCACTGTATCCTTGCTGCTTGTTTCCGACGACATCTCAATCTGTAATATGCTTTCACAAGGATCAAAATTAAAAACAAACCAAGGAACTCCACAAAACGTGAAAACTTGCTGGGACAATTTGCACAAGAACTGTTCGTTTTCTTTAGAGATGCCAACTTACAGCATTTAATGCTCAACTTCGCACTGTAATTAGTTCAAAATCTTACATAAGTTACTGAAAAATAAGGAAGCGTATAAATTAGATATAAATGGAATATTAATAAATTTTTAATGATAATAATGAAATTATTATTATTATAAAATTATTGATAATAATGATTGCCTTATCTTCTTCTTCCGTTTCAAGAAGAGTGATGTAGCCAGAATGACGAGTTTTGTGTATCCATTTGTTCGTACTGTACTGCACTTTTTGACAGCCTTTAATGGACAGCATTGCCATTTCGAGAAAACGAAGTAATTTGTTTGCAAATTCATTTGTTTACAATTTACGTGCTAAGCGGCTTTAATAAGTGGTTAAATTAGACTAAAAATGTCTTTTCGAAATAGAAGAAAAATGCACCCACGCAATATATTTCGCGCGCCACCTGACTACACAGGTTTGGCCATTAAATACGAGGAATTTCGTAAGGTGTGCAAATTGGTAGGTTTGATTTGATTATTCCTTGAGGAAATATTAAGTTTTCATTCAATTCCCAAACAGGAACTAACTGGCAAAGTATGCGTCGATTACAAAAACGAAGTAGCGTTGCGTACCCTCACGCAAACCCTTCTGCAGGAATACTTTCAGCTGCAGCTGGAATTCGCACCTGGAAGTCTGGTGCCCACGTTGCCGCTGCGACTCAACTACATTTTGTGGTTGGAGGATCTCGTGCAGGGTTTGCAAGTAGAAGAGGTGCACGGCATCGATATCGGTACTCAATCATGAATAAATAAAAGACTCTAATCGCCTGTATTCCGTGTGCCAGGCTGTGGTTCATCCTGCATCTACTCACTCCTGGCGGCTCGTAAAAATGCCTGGCATATGCTGGCACTGGAATCAAATCCTACCAATCTCCAGTACGCCACCGATAACATACAACGCAATTCGCTAGAACATCTGGTGCAGATCTATGAGCAGAAGGACAAGAGTGTCATATTCGCGGATTATTTTCGTGCCCAACCGGCAGCGGATGCAACAACCTTTCATTTCTGTGTCTGCAATCCGCCGTTTTACGATTCAGCGTCAACGCAGCCCTTCACAGGCAACACACGCAATCCTGCCAAGCGGCCTGCGCCGCGTAACTGCCACACGGGCCGCGACGATGAGTTGGCGTGCGATGGTGGCGAAGTAGCATTTGTAGAACGCATCCTCGATGAGAGTCTTCAATTTCCTCAGGAAGTTTGGTTTGTACAAACTTCGTGTTGTGTTTTGCTTATTTCCTCCTCCATCAAAGTAATATTTATATATTTTGCAGTATTTTCACCTCCATGCTGGGTCACAAGTCGAGCGTGGCGAAGATTTCGGAGAAACTGCGTGCCAAGAATATAGAAAACTTCGGCACCACCGAGTTTTGTCAGGGTAGAACTACGCGGTGGGGCATCGCATGGAGTTTCAGTGATGCTGTGAATCTCTCTGACTTAAACAATCGAACTAAAAAATAAAAAGTTGACGAAAACGAAAAGTTTTACTGCTGTATAATATAGAATTTTTGGCGAGGAATCTAATTAAAATTGCAAGAAGTTATTAATGGAAATATTGAAATTTGTAGCTGTGAATTCCCAGCGGGGAGAACAATTGTCTCTTCCCATCCCTCTCTCTCTCTCTCTCTCCCAAAGCAATGAATGATTTTTTGGTGGACTAAATATTGAGATTTTCTTTATTGTTTGTAATATTATTTTTATATACTTCTACCAATCTTAATTTGTTAGTTGTCTTTGTTTTGGTGACATTTTATTAGCCAAAAAAATGCTCCGATTTGTTTCCTCTAGTAAACTTTATTTAGTTTTCAAATTGTTTCCACTGAAAGTGTTCGACGTCAAAAGCTGGAAATACAGCCGTGTGTCTGTATTATTGGGAGTACGGGACATGCTTGTGTTTGAATTGTAATTGTATTTATAATTGCATTACATGCGACCTTTTATTCGATTACAGCAAAAATTGTGGTTGTTAATATTGTTTTTGTGGTTGTTTTCTCTTTCTGAATTCAACTGGGAAATAATAAAAATTCACTTTTATACTTGTCATCAAATACTTTTACATCATAAATGAAAGGTAGACACACACATGCATGCGCCACTGGCGTGTGTGTTTGTAGTTGGAATGTTTACTTTTACATAACATTATTAAAAAATATGCAACGTACGTATATAATAAGTTTTTCATGTAGTGTAATTAAGCAATAAAGTAGTGTGAAGCTCTAGCGCTTCTGTAATTTTCGAAATTTTATTTCTGCTTTTTGTTTTCTTGTAATACAATTAATTTTATAATTATAAAGAATCCATCAAAATCAATGATATCAAATATTTTTGTTTACTATAACAATAATTTGTTTCGAAATTAATAAATGAAAAACTTCGGGAGGATTTTTTGCGGTAATGTTTACGCAGATTTCTTCCTGGCATGAAATTATTAATGTTATTGATTGCTTACTGATTACTAATTGTTAAATAAATTATTTATTATGTAATTGAAAAGTTCAATTTAAAAATGGAAATTATGCTCAAGTTCAATATTTCAATTTGAGCGTTCAAAAGTAATCAGATTCAGGACTATATTGAAAATATACTTTTTTGTATTATGAAAACTCTGCAGTTTTGTCGAATTGATTGTTCCAAAATTCGAAAAGATACATTTTTGCATCAGCTTTCGCAAGCTTTTCCAGCAAAGCTGTTCTTGCCTTGCAAACTTTCGGAGCTTCAAAAGTTTTGTATGCTTGAACGCATTTCGGTCATTTTAAAATTGAAATTGCAAAACCTTTGACGTTGTAATCCTCGCGAATTTTGAGTACCAAATTTGACCAATTTGGAGTTTTTTTATTACTTTATTTATTACTGTTTTTGAGGAATTTACTTGATTTTTGAGAGGTTTAATAATATGGACTGATTTGCGTTAAATTGATTCTTATCATGGCTAAAAATTGGAAAATATTTTTGTGACTTTTTCTTGTGGTTTCTGGTTTCTTTAATTGATTTTATGATGCTACCAATATTCTCATCTCTTCTTCTTCTTCTTCTTCTTCGTTACTTCAATGTAGTAGTTTGGATTCGATCAATAAATTCTGATCATTCTTTCAACGCAAATATTTGCGTGTCCCTCCTTGCGATTTCTACTCGGCACCGACTTCCTTGCGAGTTTTGTGTCCCCGAAACGAGGCCTGGATCTTCGTAGCCGCTTTGTGGAGCTCCGGGTCCGTGAGGTCGATGTCCAGCTCCTCGGCCACCTTCTTCGTGATCTCCTGTATGTCGACGTCTTCGGGGGCGTCCTTGTTCATCAGCTTGCGTGACAAGTGGCCACGGAAAGTGGACTGGATTTTCAGAGCAGCATCGCACAACTCTGCAATGAGATGGGGGAAAGTTATTTTTAAAAATAAACGCTTGCGTTAGAAACGAGAAGAGAACGAAAAATATACTCTTGCGTTAGAAATGAGAAGAAAACGAAAAATAGCAAAATGGCGTCCGCAGCCGAGAGAGGGAAATATTTCGGCCTACAAAATCGAATTGAAGCTCCGTCGAATGCAGTTTCGATATTAATTCCACTGAAATGACGCCGTTAAATTGCTTGCTGTAATATTGTGCCATCCGGTCATTAATCAGTCGTCAGTTTCCTCTAATTATTCTGTACCTCTGACCTCAATTATTTTCAGAACGCCGCTACTTTCTGAAGAGAGCGAAGTTCGTTTTCTGTGCCGCGCTTTAGTTGTGGCAACCACGTGGTGGTCGGTGCTTCGGCTCTGCTGTTGACACATTTTTGCTCTGGAAAGCGTTTTGCTTCTTCAAAACAACGCTGAACTCAATTGAGCTACCTTAGTTAACCAAGAAATAAAATTTTTTTCGTTTTTCTTTTTTTTAAAAAAACTTTATAGTTGACTATTTCCGTTTACGGTCGCAGAAACTTAAATAAAAACTTTCTGACAAAGTTTTGAAAGTTCGAACTACTTAATATTTGAAGTAGTGTAACTAATGACTTCTTTTGCGGAAAAGAGAGCCAACGGCACGCGCTCTCAGTTGCAAAGTGCATTTTCAGCCCAGAGTGGAAGAGAACTTGGCACACGAACAACGATTAGCGGCCAGTTACACGAACAACGATTAACGGCTGAAGAGTGTTATTGGGAAGTTAACTGATCTAAGCACCAGCGCAACAACAAAAAACCCTTTGACGCACGTCACAAAAGCACGGGGGAAGCCGACCAAAAACGAAGGCAAAGAAAATCCAAGGACGGCGCAACAACAAATCCTTCGGTTTACGCACGGCACGGTCTGCTTTGAGCAAGACAAAGGCAAACTAAAACCTGAAAGAATACAGTTATCCTAAAATGAAATAAAAGCAGCTGCTCTCTAATTATTAACACAGTCAAAATTAGTAATGGAAAGTGAAGTGAAGTGAAGAGTGAAGTGAAGTGAAGAGCGAGTTGAAGTCAAAAGTGCAGTGGCAAGTGACGACATCAGCTGGAAGCGAGAAACTTTTGAGGTCAACTTGGTACGGAGCTCGGTGATTTTCCTTTTATAATCAATCAAATTCAACTAAAACACATTATTTAATATTAATTACTGAAAATTGTTTGCTTATTCAGTCCATAACATCGAATATCCTGTCAGCAAACAAATTCATTTTTTATATCCTAGAGAAAACCATTTATTAGAAGAAGCTTTTGTGACAAGGGAACGAGGAAATATTTAAGAGTAAATAAAAAATAATTATTTTTTTCTACCCCCAAACAAAAGAAATTATGAATTTATCTGCAATAGACGGGTAAATAAATTTCGTGTCGAAAATTCCATGCGAGTACGTTATCATGTTTCTCTCACTTCCTCTCACACATTAACGGAATCTGTTGCTGATTACTAGGGCGTCACGAATATTCCTTCTCTCTCGCTGCTCTCGCTTCGGTGCAACAACTCAATCTCGTTGGCTTTTTCTCAACAATTTTACCTCACGGTATAAAGATTTTTGATGAAGTGTGTAGACATATTTATATATATTTTCAAATTGGAAATTTGATATTTTTGATGAATAAATGGTGGTGAACATAGATCAACATGAATATAAATAGTTTATTATTCAATACGAAGGAAGATTGATTGGTCACTGGAATAATAAATGCTTTGCAATAATCTGGGTTTACACAACGTATACACACGCACATGAAGCTGCATGAATGGCTGCGAGTGTGTTTCACTTCACCTGTGCAAAATCGTTTCGGTACAAACAACACTCATGTATGTGTGGAAATGTGTACACACACCGTTGTGGTTTACGAAATGAATACACAATTTCTTCACGTTTCGGATAGAAAGTAACTGATTATTTTGACATATTATTACCTCGAGGAATTTGCATGAGAGGAATTTCCGTTATTAGAGTTAAGTTGAACGAGGGAAACTCGTACAAAATGTATTTTGCGAAAAGTTTCAGTTTTGGGTGTCAATCACCTGACAGGTGTCACGAAAGCACCTCTAAAATTCAAACCATTAAAAGAAGAAACTAACATGCAGCGCCGGTTCTCAAATTAATTCAACAAGCAGCGAACAGCAGCAGCTGTTGCACTCTCGCCGCTTGTTGTCTGCTGCTATTTGCGCTCTTTTCGTGCCCTTCGCGTCAGTTTAAAAATGGAAAATTGCAGAATAAAAGTTCTACATGCCCACCACGATGTGCTGGTCACGTGCGGGTAGCAAAAAAGTTGTAAAAACGCACGTGCAGCGTACTCAAATTGAATTTTTAATAGTTTACATGGGAAAAAAACACCTTTAATAACCTCAAGTAAACACCCAACAAACCTGGAAATTACTGTATTTCACTTCAGTACCTTTTCTACTACCCACTACGTTTTACTAGCAATTACGTTTTTACCATACTTTTTTAATGAATGAGTGAAGAAGTGAGAAAGTTCGCGTTGTTTTGCTCGAAAAGCAAATTTGGTCACATCATGCAATTAAAATGTTTGCTTGTTTTATACCCTTCAGCCGAAGGGAGTATTTGTCTGTCTGTCTGTCGATCCGTCTGTCTGTTTATCCGTCTGTCTGCCTGTCCGTCTGTCTTTCTATCCGTCTGTCTGTCTAATCGTCTGTCTGCCTGTCCGTTGAAATCCCAATTTAGGGAGAAATGAAACTCTATTCACACGTTTACTTGTGTTTTAAACGTTTCGGTACTCAAGTCGCCTTTAGCCAGTTTTAAAGACGAACTATTAGTTGCTACATCAATATTAGCACTTGACAATCCCGCGCTTGTCATTTTTCATGTTTCTTTACGTGTTATAAATTAAGCACCGAATATCCATCTGCTTTTCTTTGTATCCGATAACTCCTAATTATCACTAAAGACACAAACTGAGAAACAGGATTCAGCTCGTCTTATCTCAGAGCTCTGCAAGCAATCCTTTAAAACCGGAATGTAACAACAATAGCAACAAGAACAGTGACAGGCGAGATTCCGTAAAGAATAACTGAACCCTTGATATCGTCCTTGCAGGATTACAGTATGATGTGTCAAGATTGGCACTAACGAAAGGCGAAGAGACATCCACCCACAACAAGTACGGCACGAAACTATACCTCACGTAGCAGTAGACCACAAAGTCGAGTGTATGAGTCTGAAACTGTTGGTCCCCCAGTTGTCAGGGTCAAATGTAAAGAATTGCCGTCTCGGTTCTAATTTTTGTTTTAAAAGATCGAGCATCTCTTGGTCTTTTATTAAACTTTTATCATTTTCATCCAGAACTTGGAATTCATGGACGTATATGCGCGAGAAAGCCAACACAAAGTTGAGTGTATGAGTACTCCTGCCTTCTGAGACTGACATATGGGTCAAATGTAAAGAATAGCCTTCTCGGTTCTAATTTTTGTTTTAAAAGATCGAGCATCTCTTGGTCTTTTATTAAACTTTTATCATTTTCATCCAGAACTTGGATTTCATGGACGTATATGAGCAAGAAAGCCAACACAAAGTTGAGTGTATGAGTACTCCTGCCTTCTGAGACTGACATATGGGTCAAATGTAAAGAATTGCCTTCTCGGTTCTAATTTTTGTTTTAAAAGATCGAGCATCTCTTGGTCTTTTATTAAACTTTTATCATTTTCATCCAGAACTTGGATTTCATGGACGTATATGAGCAAGAAAGCCAACACAAAGTTGAGTGTATGAGTACTCCTGCCTTCTGAGACTGACATATGGGTCAAATGTAAAGAATAGCCTTCTCGGTTCTAATTTTTGTTTTAAAAGATCGAGCATCTCTTGGTCTTTTATTAAACTTTTATCATTTTCATCCAGAACTTGGATTTCATGGACGTATATGAGCAAGAAAGCCAACACAAAGTTGAGTGTATGAGTACTCCTGCCTTCTGAGACTGACATATGGGTCAAATGTAAAGAATTGCCTTCTCGGTTCTAATTTTTGTTTTAAAAGATCGAGCATCTCTTGGTCTTTTATTAAACTTTTATCATTTTCATCCAGAACTTGGATTTCATGGACGTATATGAGCAAGAAAGCCAACACAAAGTTGAGTGTATGAGTACTCCTGCCTTCTGAGACTGACATATGGGTCAAATGTAAAAAATTGGCTTCTCAGTTCTGATTTTTGTTTTAAAAGATCGAGCATCTCTTGTTCTTTTATTAAACTTTTATCATTTTCATCCAGAACTTGGAATTCATGGACGTATATGCGCGAGAAAGCCAACACAAAGTTGAGTGTATGAGTACTCCTGCCTTCTGAGACTGACATATGGGTCAAATGTAAAAAATTGGCTTCTCAGTTCTGATTTTTGTTTTAAAAGATCGAGCATCTCTTGTTCTTTTATTAAACTTTTATCATTTTCATCCAGAACTTGGAATTCATGGACGTATATGCGCGAGAAAGCCAACACAAAGTTGAGTGTATGAGTACTCCTGCCTTCTGAGACTGACATATGGGTCAAATGTAAAAAATTGGCTTCTCAGTTCTGATTTTTGTTTTAAAAGATCGAGCATCTCTTGTTTTTTTGTTAATCTTTTATCATTTTCATCCAGAACTTGGAATTCATGGACGTATATGCGCGAGAAAGCCAACACAAAGTTGAGTGTATGAGTACTCCTGCCTTCTGAGACTGACATATGGGTCAAATGTAAAAAATTGGCTTCTCAGTTCTGATTTTTGTTTTAAAAGATCGAGCATCTCTTGTTCTTTTATTAAACTTTTATCATTTTCATCCAGAACTTGGAATTCATGGACGTATATGCGCGAGAAAGCCAACACAAAGTTGAGTGTATGAGTACTCCTGCCTTCTGAGACTGACATATGGGTCAAATGTAAAAAATTGGCTTCTCAGTTCTGATTTTTGTTTTAAAAGATCGAGCATCTCTTGTTCTTTTATTGAACTTTTATCATTTTCATCCAGAAATTGGAATTCATGGACGTATATGCGCGAGAAAGCCAACACAAAGTTGAGTGTATGAGTACTCCTGCCTTCTGAGACTGACATATGGGTCAAATGTAAAAAATTGGCTTCTCAGTTCTGATTTTTGTTTTAAAAGATCGAGCATCTCTTGTTCTTTTATTAAACTTTTATCATTTTCATCCAGAACTTGGAATTCATGGACGTATATGCGCGAGAAAGCCAACACAAAGTTGAGTGTATGAGTACTCCTGCCTTCTGAGACTGACATATGGGTCAAATGTAAAAAATTGGCTTCTCAGTTCTGATTTTTGTTTTAAAAGATCGAGCATCTCTTGTTCTTTTATTAAACTTTTATCATTTTCATCCAGAACTTGGAATTCATGGACGTATATGCGCGAGAAAGCCAACACAAAGTTGAGTGTATGAGTACTCCTGCCTTCTGAGACTGACATATGGGTCAAATGTAAAAAATTGGCTTCTCAGTTCTGATTTTTGTTTTAAAAGATCGAGCATCTCTTGTTCTTTTATTAAACTTTTATCATTTTCATCCAGAACTTGGAATTCATGGACGTATATGCGCGAGAAAGCCAACACAAAGTTGAGTGTATGAGTACTCCTGCCTTCTGAGACTGACATATGGGTCAAATGTAAAAAATTGGCTTCTCAGTTCTGATTTTTGTTTTAAAAGATCGAGCATCTCTTGGTCTTTTATTAAACTTTTATCATTTTCATCCAGAACTTGGAATTCATGGACGTATATGCGCGAGAAAGCCAACACAAAGTTGAGTGTATGAGTACTCCTGCCTTCTGAGACTGACATATGGGTCAAATGTAAAAAATTGGCTTCTCAGTTCTGATTTTTGTTTTAAAAGATCGAGCATCTCTTGTTCTTTTATTAAACTTTTATCATTTTCATCCAGAACTTGGAATTCATGGACGTATATGCGCGAGAAAGCCAACACAAAGTTGAGTGTATGAGTACTCCTGCCTTCTGAGACTGACATATGGGTCAAATGTAAAAAATTGGCTTCTCAGTTCTGATTTTTGTTTTAAAAGATCGAGCATCTCTTGTTCTTTTATTAAACTTTTATCATTTTCATCCAGAACTTGGAATTCATGGACGTATATGCGCGAGAAAGCCAACACAAAGTTGAGTGTATGAGCACTCCTGCCTTCTGAGACTGACATATGGGTCAAATGTAAAAAATTGGCTTCTCAGTTCTGATTTTTGTTTTAAAAGATCGAGCATCTCTTGTTCTTTTGTTAAACTTTTATCATTTTCATCCAGAACTTGGAATTCATGGACGTATATGAGCGAGGAAGCCAACACAAAGTTGAGTGTATGAGTACTCCTGCCTTCTGAGACTGACATATGGGTCAAATGTAAAGAATTGCCTTCTCGGTTCTAATTTTTGTTTTAAAAGATCGATCATCTCTTTGTCTTTTATTAAACTTTTATCAATTTCATCCAGAACTTGGATTTCATGGACGTATATGAGCGAGAAAGCCAACACAAAGTTGAGTGTATGAGTACTCCTGCCTTCTGAGACTGACATATGGGTCAAATGTAAAGAATTGCCTTCTCGGTTCTAATTTTTGTTTTAAAAGATCGAGCATCTCTTTGTCTTTTATTAAACTTTTATCATTTTCATCCAGAACTTGGATTTCATGGACGTATATGAGCGAGAAAGCCAACACAAAGTTGAGTGTATGAGTACTCCTGCCTTCTGAGACTGACATATGGGTCAAATGTAAAGAATTGCCTTCTCGGTTCTAATTTTTGTTTTAAAAGATCGATCATCTCTTTGTCTTTTATTAAACTTTTATCAATTTCATCCAGAACTTGGATTTCATGGACGTATATGAGCGAGAAAGCCAACACAAAGTTGAGTGTATGAGTACTCCTGCCTTCTGAGACTGACATATGGGTCAAATGTAAAGAATTGCCTTCTCGGTTCTAATTTTTGTTTTAAAAGATCGAGCATCTCTTTGTCTTTTATTAAACTTTTATCATTTTCATCCAGAACTTGGATTTCATGGACGTATATGAGCGAGAAAGCCAACACAAAGTTGAGTGTATGAGTACTCCTGCCTTCTGAGACTGACATATGGGTCAAATGTAAAGAATTGCCTTCTCGGTTCTAATTTTTGTTTTAAAAGATCGAGCATCTCTTTGTCTTTTATTAAACTTTTATCATTTTCATCCAGAACTTGGATTTCATGGACGTATATGAGCGAGAAAGCCAACACAAAGTTGAGTGTATGAGTACTCCTGCCTTCTGAGACTGACATATGGGTCAAATGTAAAGAATTGCCTTCTCGGTTCTAATTTTTGTTTTAAAAGATCGAGCATCTCTTTGTCTTTTATTAAACTTTTATCATTTTCATCCAGAACTTGGATTTCATCGAAGTATATGAGCGAGAAAGCCAACACAAAGTTGAGTGTATGAGTACTCCTGCCTTCTGAGACTGTGGGCCGCCCACTCCCTTCAAGTGTAGGGTAGAGCAATGTAAGCCACGACGTAAAAGTTGTGGCCGTTCAGCTAGAATTTACAGCTGAAGAGGCCAATAAATAGTCAGCTGCATGAATAGACTTCCTCTCAAGGGACGAGAAAGGAGGGGAAAATGGGCTGGGCGTTGGACGGGTATCAGCGGAGGAGAACAAACAAAAGAAAAGTTCTTACAAGTTCGCCTCAAGACTGCGACCGACTTGATAAGTGGATTCTTTTCGTTCGTGTGTAATTTTGAGTTCACCGAATGAAAGGAAATGCAGACACCGAGAAAACTTGACTTGAACAAGGGAAGCCAAATACAGGTAAGAGGAAACAAGGAAACAACTGAGGTGAGGCCACTGAAAGAATTGATCTTGACCCACAAAAATAATCAACAAATTCACCGGGGAAAAACACAAAATAAGTGAATGAAAAAGAGGAAATGTGGTGCTGAAAAAATAATTGATAAAGGAAAATAAATGAATAGCAAAACTTCCCTCCACTTTTTCCACGTTTATCCTCAGCGAGGCGCTCGAAACATCGCTCGGGTGAAAAGGCTGGACCAACAAGGCTGTCGTCGCAACCGCAAATGCATTGAATGACACTGCAAGGTGACACCAACGCGAACGCCGACCACTTGCTGACAGTGTTGCCACATCATCTTGTGAGCGGACCGGTGGCAATCTCAGATTAAACAAAAAACAGGAAAGAGAGGAAAAACAGAGAACCAAACTAACTTTACAGAGAAATTCTTAGCGTCTCATTGAGTGACAATCGTGGTGTCATCAATGAGAGCCACGGAATTGTAACTGTGATACAAAAACGGGCATTCGATACCGTTGTTTCTCATTCTCAGCTCACTTTTCACACAAATACATTCTAAATTATCACAAATACTAATTAATGCAGTCGAAGTCGTTATTAGTCCACCGCATTCTGCAATTGTATGCAGCAGCACGAAAAGCAGACGAAATCATAAATTCTCACACAACCTCAATCGCATTCAGTTGCAATTGTTGTCAAAGCAAACATTTATAAATTCCGATGCACACATTTATTGATTTTCCATGCCTACGAAGGCTCATTCAGCAACAAAATATTGTCAAATATTTGGTGGGCGCAAACAGAATGCAGGCAACCGACGATTGAAAGAGAAAAATTGTGGTTTACAATTAATTCAGTATACTTGTGTGCATAAATAACTAAAAATTGTATTTCACATTTCATGTCTTTAAAATTTTAATGTATTTTATTACTGGAATTGTTTTCTATTTCATACGTTTTAATATGTTTTTCAATTCATTTCCATTATCAGTCCATTGCATGCACCACGAATGAGTTTTATTTACCTGCATATTGAATGTATCCAAAAAAAAAATAAATATTTTTGAACAAAAGATCGCACGACAGATGTGTCAGCAAGAGGAGGACAAAAATTACAAAGCAAAGCGGAGAATAACGCAGCCTGAGGGATTTGAAAATCTCTCTCTCTCTCTCTCTCTCTTAACTTGAGAGTGAGATGAGAACGACTAGAAAGAGCGAGTGGAGGCGGGAAGAGAAGAAAGCTAAGGAAAAAAGATGCAATATTTCAAGCGTAGAAAAGCAACGAACATAAAATGTCCTTGACATGCTGGAAATATAAATATTAAAGGAAATTCTGTTTGAATAACGTGTTAGAAAGCAGAGACACTCGGAGCGGCAGTCTTGTCTTGTGAGCACTTTAAAATATCACCGTTAATATTTGCTCTCTGACGTTTAATTTTCCTAATTGCTTGGCAAATCAAGAATTCATTCCTAGAAATAGTTTTTTCATCAACAAAACCGTGACGATTGTAAGTTCAGAAATAGAAAACTCACTTCAGACTCTCGGGCGAATTAATTAATTTTGATTTTTCCAAGTGCAATGCAAAGATTAGAGAATAATGATAAATTTTTAAATTCCCTCATGAAAATCTGCAATTAAAGTTGACGATTGAAGAGTAACTTTCGTCTACTCTTCGTTCTTCAAGAGAGTAGAAAATAAAAAAATTTATTTCAGCATACGGAAAAGTTTCTCATAATTACTTTTTCAACTATTTTTACATTCGTTCATAAAAATTCGAACTTCCACGGGGAATTCAATATTTCTCGTTGCCACTGAAAAGTTTTCTCATGCATCGTCGTTATTTTTACGCTCTCTCTCTCCCCCTCTCTCTCTCCCTCTCTCTGACATTTGCATTCCTTTGAGTTCCCTATTTAGCAAAAATGTTAATATTTTTCTCTTGCTTCTCAACCATTCAACTATTTCTGTCTTGCATTTCTCGTTTCTGTTTCATTCCTCCGCTTGCAGCTAAGAATTCCCAAAGTTGGCACAATTTCAGAGCAATAAATTTCTAGTATCTCACTGTCAGGACGCCAGGCGGTGGTGGAGAGAGAGAGAGAGAGAGAGAGAGAGTGATGCAGGTAGACAAATTATTCCGCACAAAAACTTTTGCGTGCACAAAAACACTGCCTGTCAAGTGTTGCTTGCCGAACTTTTATGCTTGCATTGTGGGGACCTCGTGCAGCTCTTAGAAGGTTGAGAAGTTAATAGCGAGAACGACGTTGAGGAGGAGTGCAATTTATGCCAGAGAAGGTGGGCGGCTCAACTGTCCCTCTTTCAGTGGAGCCGTTTTACGTAAGCTCTTCCTGCTCATTTGCATGCTTCTCACTCATTCTCAGCAATTATAGATTTTTACTCCATTTTTGTAGCCAATTTCTCACGTTTATTTTTTTGTGTCGATAATTCTATTGGAATTTAACGAGGTGATTAACAGAAACTGCGTGAAGATAAATACGTATTTAAGTTGAGAAGATAAATACTGGAAAGGTGCTGCCATTAGCTTTCCAAAATGGTAAGTTTCATCAACGCACTCGGACCATGGAGTGGGCAGTGGCCACTTCATCATGCCAGTGTAGGCTAACTAAAAATGCGCGTTTTCAGTGCCGTTTTTCGTAACTTTAGAAAAATATTCTGACCAAGTGGCATATATCGGTGGAAAGGTGCTGCCATTAGCTTTCCAAAATGGTAAGTTTCATCAACGCACTCGGACCATGGAGTGGGCAGTGGCCACTTCATCATGCCAGTGTAGGCTAACTAAAACTGCGCGTTTTCAGTGCCGTTTTTCGTAACTTTAGAAAAATATTCTGACCAAGTGGCATATATCGGTGGAAAGGTGCTGCCATTAGCTTTCCAAAATGGTAAGTTTCATCAACGCACTCGGACCATGGAGTGGGCAGTGGCCACTTCATCATGCCAGTGTAGGCTAACTAAAAATGCGCGTTTTCAGTGCCGTTTTTCGTAACTTTAGAAAAATATTCTGACCAAGTGGCATATATCGGTGGAAAGGTGCTGCCATTAGCTTTCCAAAATGGTAAGTTTCATCAACGCACTCGGACCATGGAGTGGGCAGTGGCCACTTCATCATGCCAGTGTAGGCTAACTAAAACTGCGCGTTTTCAGTGCCGTTTTTCGTAACTTTAGAAAAATATTCTGACCAAGTGGCATATATCGGTGGAAAGGTGCTGCCATTAGCTTTCCAAAATGGTAAGTTTCATCAACGCACTCGGACCATGGAGTGGGCAGTGGCCACTTCATCATGCCAGTGTAGGCTAACTAAAAATGCGCGTTTTCAGTGCCGTTTTTCGTAACTTTAGAAAAATATTCTGACCAAGTGGCATATATCGGTGGAAAGGTGCTGCCATTAGCTTTCCAAAATGGTAAGTTTCATCAACGCACTCGGACCATGGAGTGGGCAGTGGCCACTTCATCATGCCAGTGTAGGCTAACTAAAACTGCGCGTTTTCAGTGCCGTTTTTCGTAACTTTGGAAAAATATTCTGACCAAGTGGCATATATCGGTGGAAAGGTGCTGCCATTAGCTTTCCAAAATGGTAAGTTTCATCAACGCACTCGGACCATGGGGCAGTGGCCACTTCATCATGCCAGTGTAGGCTAACTAAAAATGCGCGTTTTCAGTGCCGTTTTTCGTAACTTTAGAAAAATATTCTGACCAAGTGGCATATATCGGTGGAAAGGTGCTGCCATTAGCTTTCCAAAATGGTAAGTTTCATCAACGCACTCGGACCATGGAGTGGGCAGTGGCCACTTCATCATGCCAGTGTAGGCTAACTAAAACTGCGCGTTTTCAGTGCCGTTTTTCGTAACTTTAGAAAAATATTCTGACCAAGTGGCATATATCGGTGGAAAGGTGCTGCCATTAGCTTTCCAAAATGGTAAGTTTCATCAACGCACTCGGACCATGGAGTGGGCAGTGGCCACTTCATCATGCCAGTGTAGGCTAACTAAAAATGCGCGTTTTCAGTGCCGTTTTTCGTAACTTTAGAAAAATATTCTGACCAAGTGGCATATATCGGTGGAAAGGTGCTGCCATTAGCTTTCCAAAATGGTAAGTTTCATCAACGCACTCGGACCATGGAGTGGGCAGTGGCCACTTCATCATGCCAGTGTAGGCTAACTAAAACTGCGCGTTTTCAGTGCCGTTTTTCGTAACTTTAGAAAAATATTCTGACCAAGCGGCATATATCGGTGGAAAGGTGCTGCCATTAGCTTTCCAAAATGGTAAGTTTCATCAACGCACTCGGACCATGGAGTGGGCAGTGGCCACTTCATCATGCCAGTGTAGGCTAACTAAAAATGCGCGTTTTCAGTGCCTTTTTTCGACACTTTAGAAAAATATTCTGACCAAGTGGCATATATCGGTGGAAAGGTCCTGCCATTAGCTTTCCAAAATGGTAAGTTTCATCAACGCACTCGGACCATGAAGTGGGCAGTGGCCACTTCATCATGCCAGTGTAGGCTAACTAAAAATGCGCGTTTTCAGTGCCTTTTTTCGAAACTTTAGAAAAATATTCTGACCAAGTGGCATATATCGGTGGAAAGGTCCTGCCATTAGCTTTCCAAAATGGTAAGTTTCATCAACGCACTCGGACCATGGAGTGGGCAGTGGCCACTTCATCATGCCAGTGTAGGCTAACTAAAACTGCGCTTTTTCAGTGCCTTTTTTCGTAACTTTAGAAAAATATTCTGGCCAAGTGGCATATATCGCTGGAAAGGTGCTGCCATTAGATTTCCAAAATGGTAAGTTTCATCAACGCACTCGGACCATGGAGTGGGCAGTGGCCACTTCATCATGCCAGTGTAGGCTAACTAAAAATGCGCGTTTTCAGTGCCTTTTTTCGAAACTTTAGAAAAATATTCTGACCAAGTGGCATATATCGGTGGAAAGGTCCTGCCATTAGCTTTCCAAAATGGTAAGTTTCATCAACGCACTCGGACCATGGAGTGGGCAGTGGCCACTTCATCATGCCAGTGTAGGCTAACTAAAACTGCGCGTTTTCAGTGCCTTTTTTCGTAACTTTAGAAAAATATTCTGGCCAAGTGGCATATATCGGTGGAAAGGTGCTGCCATTAGCTTTCCAAAATGGTAAGTTTCATCAACGCACTCGGACCATGAAGTGGGCAGTGGCCACTTCATCATGCCAGTGTAGGCTAACTAAAAATGCGCGTTTTCAGTGCCTTTTTTCGAAACTTTAGAAAAATATTCTGACCAAGTGGCATATATCGGTGGAAAGGTCCTGCCATTAGCTTTCCAAAATGGTAAGTTTCATCAACGCACTCGGACCATGGAGTGGGCAGTGGCCACTTCATCATGCCAGTGTAGGCTAACTAAAAATGCGCGTTTTCAGTGCCTTTTTTCGAAACTTTAGAAAAATATTCTGACCAAGTGGCATATATCGGTGGAAAGGTGCTGCCATTAGCTTTCCAAAATGGTAAGTTTCATCAACGCACTCGGACCATGGAGTGGGCAGTGGCCACTTCATCATGCCAGTGTAGGCTAACTAAAACTGCGCGTTTTCAGTGCCTTTTTTCGTAACTTTAGAAAAATATTCTGGCCAAGTGGCATATATCGCTGGAAAGGTGCTGCCATTAGATTTCCAAAATGGTAAGTTTCATCAACGCACTCGGACCATGGAGTGGGCAGTGGCCACTTCATCATGCCAGTGTAGGCTAACTAAAAATGCGCGTTTTCAGTGTCTTTTTTCGAAACTTTAGAAAAATATTCTGACCAAGTGGCATATATCGGTGGAAAGGTGCTGCCATTAGCTTTCCAAAATGGTAAGTTTCATCAACGCACTCGGACCATGGAGTGGGCAGTGGCCACTTCATCATGCCAGTGTAGGCTAACTAAAACTGCGCGTTTTCAGTGCCTTTTTTCGTAACTTTAGAAAAATATTCTGGCCAAGTGGCATATATCGGTGGAAAGGTGCTGCCATTAGCTTTCCAAAATGGTAAGTTTCATCAACGCACTCGGACCATGAAGTGGGCAGTGGCCACTTCATCATGCCAGTGTAGGCTAACTAAAAATGCGCGTTTTCAGTGCCGTTTTTCGTAACTTTAGAAAAATATTCTGACCAAGTGGCATAGATCGGTGGAAAGGTGCTGCCATTAGCTTTCCAAAATGGTAAGTTTCATCAACGCACTCGGACCATGAAGTGGGCAGTGGCCACTTCATCATGCCAGTGTAGGCTAACTAAAAATGCGCGTTTTCAGTGCCGTTTTTCGTAACTTTAGAAAAATATTCTGACCAAGTGGCATATATCGGTGGAAAGGTGCTGCCATTAGCTTTCCAAAATGGTAAGTTTCATCAACGCACTCGGACCATGGAGTGGGCAGTGGCCACTTCATCATGCCAGTGTAGGCTAACTAAAAATGCGCGTTTTAAGTGCCGTTTTTCGTAACTTTAGAAAAATATTCTGACCAAGTGGCATATATCGGTGGAAAGGTGCTGCCATTAGCTTTCCAAAATGGTAAGTTTCATCAACGCACTCGGACCATGGAGTGGACAGTGGCCACTTCATCATGCCAGTGTAGGCTAACTAAAACTGCGCGTTTTCAGTGCCGTTTTTCGTAACTTTAGAAAAATATTCTGACCAAGTGGCATATATCGGTGGAAAGGTGCTGCCATTAGCTTTCCAAAATGGTAAGTTTCATCAACGCACTCGGACCATGAAGTGGGCAGTGGCCACTTCATCATGCCAGTGTAGGCTAACTAAAAATGCGCGTTTTCAGTGCCGTTTTTCGTAACTTTAGAAAAATATTCTGACCAAGTGGCATATATCGGTGGAAAGGTGCTGCCATTAGCTTTCCAAAATGGTAAGTCTCATCAACGCACTCGGACCATGAAGTGGGCAGTGGCCACTTCATCATGCCAGTGTAGGCTAACTAAAAATGCGCGTTTTCAGTGCCGTTTTTCGTAACTTTAGAAAAATATTCTGACCAAGTGGCATATATTGGTGGAAAGGTGCTGCCATTAGCTTTCCAAAATGGTAAGTTTCATCAACGCACTCGGACCATGAAGTGGGCAGTGGCCACTTCATCATGCCAGTGTAGGCTAACTAAAACTGCGCGTTTTCAGTGCCGTTTTTCGTAACTTTAGAAAAATATTCTGACCAAGTGGCATATATCGGTGGAAAGGCGCTGCCATTAGCTTTCCAAAATGGTAAGTTTCATCAACGCACTCGGACCATGGAGTGGGCAGTGGCCACTTCATCATGCCAGTGTAGGCTAACTAAAAATGCGCGTTTTCAGTGCCGTTTTTCGTAACTTTAGAAAAATATTCTGACCAAGTGGCATATATCGGTGGAAAGGTGCTGCCATTAGCTTTCCAAAATGGTAAGTTTCATCAACGCACTCGGACCATGGAGTGGGCAGTGGCCACTTCATCATGCCAGTGTAGGCTAACTAAAACTGCGCGTTTTCAGTGCCTTTTTTCGTAACTTTAGAAAAATATTCTGACCAAGTGGCATATATCGGTGGAAAGGCGCTGCCATTAGCTTTCCAAAATGGTAAGTTTCATCAACGCACTCGGACCATGAAGTGGGCAGTGGCCACTTCATCATGCCACTCAGTGTAGGCTAACTAAAAATGCGCGTTTTCAGTGCCGTTTTTCGTAACTTTAGAAAAATATTCTGACCAAGTGGCATATATCGGTGGAAAGGTGCTGCCATTAGCTTTCCAAAATGGTAAGTTTCATCAACGCACTCGGACCATGGAGTGGGCAGTGGCCACTTCATCATGCCAGTGTAGGCTAACTAAAACTGCGCGTTTTCAGTGCCGTTTTTCATAACTTTAGAAAAATATTCTGACCAAGTAGCATATATCGGTGGAAAGGTGCTGCCATTAGCTTTCCAAAATGGTAAGTTTCATCAACGCACTCGGACCATGAAGTGGGCAGTGGCCACTTCATCATGCCAGTGTAGGCTAACTAAAAATGCGCGTTTTCAGTGCCGTTTTTCGTAACTTTAGAAAAATATTCTGACCAAGTGGCATATATCGGTGGAAAGGTGCTGCCATTAGCTTTCCAAAATGGTAAGTTTCATCAACGCACTCGGACCATGGAGTGGGCAGTGGCCACTTCATCATGCCAGTGTAGGCTAACTAAAACTGCGCGTTTTCAGTGCCGTTTTTCGTAACTTTAGAAAAATATTCTGACCAAGTGGCATATATCGGTGGAAAGGTGCTGCCATTAGCTTTCCAAAATGGTAAGTTTCATCAACGCACTCGGACCATGGAGTGGGCAGTGGCCACTTCATCATGCCAGTGTAGGCTAACTAAAAATGCGCGTTTTCAGTGCCGTTTTTCGTAACTTTAGAAAAATATTCTGACCAAGTGGCATATATCGGTGGAAAGGTGCTGCTATTAGCTTTCCAAAATGGTAAGTTTCATCAACGCACTCGGACCATGGAGTGGGCAGTGGCCACTTCATCATGCCAGTGTAGGCTAACTAAAACTGCGCGTTTTCAGTGCCGTTTTTCGTAACTTTAGAAAAATATTCTGACCAAGTGGCATATATCGGTGGAAAGGTGCTGCCATTAGCTTTCCAAAATGGTAAGTTTCATCAACGCACTCGGACCATGGAGTGGGCAGTGGCCACTTCATCATGCCAGTGTAGGCTAACTAAAAATGCGCGTTTTCAGTGCCGTTTTTCGTAACTTTAGAAAAATATTCTGACAAGTGGCATATATCGGTGGAAAGGTGCTGCTATTAGCTTTCCAAAATGGTAAGTTTCATCAACGCACTCGGACCATGGAGTGGGCAGTGGCCACTTCATCATGCCAGTGTAGGCTAACTAAAACTGCGCGTTTTCAGTGCCGTTTTTCGTAACTTTAGAAAAATATTCTGACCAAGTGGCATATATCGGTGGAAAGGTGCTGCCATTAGCTTTCCAAAATGGTAAGTTTCATCAACGCACTCGGACCATGAAGTGGGCAGTGGCCACTTCATCATGCCAGTGTAGGCTAACTAAAAATGCGCGTTTTTAGTGCCGTTTTTCGTAACTTTAGAAAAATATTCTGACCAAGTGGCATATATCGGTGGAAAGGTGCTGCCATTAGCTTTCCAAAATGGTAAGTTTCATCAACGCACTCGGACCATGGAGTGGGCAGTGGTCACTTCATCATGCCAGTGTAGGCTAACTAAAACTGCGCGTTTTCAGTGCCGTTTTTCGTAACTTTAGAAAAATATTCTGACCAAGTGGCATATATCGGTGGAAAGGTGCTGCCATTAGCTTTCCAAAATGGTAAGTTTCATCAACGCACTCGGACCATGGAGTGGGCAGTGGCCACTTCATCATGCCAGTGTAGGCTAACTAAAACTGCGCGTTTTCAGTGCCTTTTTTCGTAACTTTAGAAAAATATTCTGACCAAGTGGCATATATCGGTGGAAAGGCGCTGCCATTAGCTTTCCAAAATGGTAAGTTTCATCAACGCACTCGGACCATGAAGTGGGCAGTGGCCACTTCATCATGCCAGTGTAGGCTAACTAAAAATGCGCGTTTTCAGTGCCGTTTTTCGTAACTTTAGAAAAATATTCTGACCAAGTGGCATATATCGGTGGAAAGGTGCTGCCATTAGCTTTCCAAAATGGTAAGTTTCATCAACGCACTCGGACCATGGAGTGGGCAGTGGCCACTTCATCATGCCAGTGTAGGCTAACTAAAACTGCGCGTTTTCAGTGCCGTTTTTCGTAACTTTAGAAAAATATTCTGACCAAGTGGCATATATCGGTGGAAAGGTGCTGCCATTAGCTTTCCAAAATGGTAAGTTTCATCAACGCACTCGGACCATGGAGTGGGCAGTGGCCACTTCATCATGCCAGTGTAGGCTAACTAAAACTGCGCGTTTTCAGTGCCGTTTTTCGTAACTTTAGAAAAATATTCTGACCAAGTGGCATATATCGGTGGAAAGGTGCTGCCATTAGCTTTCCAAAATGGTAAGTTTCATCAACGCACTCGGACCATGAAGTGGGCAGTGGCCACTTCATCATGCCAGTGTAGGCTAACTAAAAATGCGCGTTTTCAGTGCCGTTTTTCGTAACTTTAGAAAAATATTCTGACCAAGTGGCATATATCGGTGGAAAGGTGCTGCCATTAGCTTTCCAAAATGGTAAGTTTCATCAACGCACTCGGACCATGGAGTGGGCAGTGGTCACTTCATCATGCCAGTGTAGGCTAACTAAAACTGCGCGTTTTCAGTGCAGTTTTTCGTAACTTTAGAAAAATATTCTGACCAAGTGGCATATATCGGTGGAAAGGTGCTGCCATTAGCTTTCCAAAATGGTAAGTTTCATCAACGCACTCGGACCATGGAGTGGGCAGTGGCCACTTCATCATGCCAGTGTAGGCTAACTAAAACTGCGCGTTTTCAGTGACGTTTTTCGTAACTTTAGAAAAATATTCTGACCAAGTGGCATATATCGGTGGAAAGGTGCTGCTATTAGCTTTCCAAAATGGTAAGTTTCATCAACGCACTCGGACCATGGAGTGGGCAGTGGCCACTTCATCATGCCAGTGTAGGCTAACTAAAAATGCGCGTTTTCAGTGCCTTTTTTCGTAACTTTAGAAAAATATTCTGACCAAGTTGTATATATCGGTGGAAAGGTGCTGCTATTAGCTTTCCAAAATGGTAAGTTTCATCAACGCACTCGGACCATGGAGTGGGCAGTGGCCACTTCATCATGCCAGTGTAGGCTAACTAAAAATGCGCGTTTTCAGTGCCTTTTTTCGTAACTTTAGAAAAATATTCTGGCCAAGTTGTATATATCGGTGGAAAGGTGCTGCTATTAGCTTTCCAAAATGGTAAGTTTCATCAACGCACTCGGACCATGGAGTGGGCAGTGGCCACTTCATCATGCCAGTGTAGGCTAACTAAAAGTGCGCGTTTTCAGTGCCGTTTTTCGTAACTTTAGAAAAATATTCTGACCAAGTGGCATATATCGGTGGAAAGGTGCTGCCATTAGCTTTCCAAAATGGTAAGTTTCATCAACGCACTCGGACCATGGAGTGGGCAGTGGCCACTTCATCATGCCAGTGTAGGCTAACTAAAAATGCGCGTTTTCAGTGCCGTTTTTCGTAACTTTAGAAAAATATTCTGACAAGTGGCATATATCGGTGGAAAGGTGCTGCTATTAGCTTTCCAAAGTGGTAAGTTTCATCAACGCACTCGGACCATGGAGTGGGCAGTGGCCACTTCATCATGCCAGTGTAGGCTAACTGAAAATGCGCGTTTTCAGTGCCTTTTTTCGTAACTTTAGAAAAATATTCTGACCAAGTGGCATATATCGGTGGAAAGGTGCTGCCATTAGCTTTCCAAAATGGTAAGTTTCATCAACGCACTCGGACCATGGAGTGGGCAGTGGCCACTTCATCATGCCAGTGTAGGCTAACTAAAAATGCGCGTTTTTAGTGCCGTTTTTCGTAACTTTAGAAAAATATTCTGACCAAGTGGCATATATCGGTGGAAAGGTGCTGCCATTAGCTTTCCAAAATGGTAAGTTTCATCAACGCACTCGGACCATGGAGTGGGCAGTGGTCACTTCATCATGCCAGTGTAGGCTAACTAAAACTGCGCGTTTTCAGTGCCGTTTTTCGTAACTTTAGAAAAATATTCTGACCAAGTGGCATATATCGGTGGAAAGGTGCTGCCATTAGCTTTCCAAAATGGTAAGTTTCATCAACGCACTCGGACCATGGAGTGGGCAGTGGCCACTTCATCATGCCAGTGTAGGCTAACTAAAACTGCGCGTTTTCAGTGCCGTTTTTCGTAACTTTAGAAAAATATTCTGACCAAGTGGCATATATCGGTGGAAAGGCGCTGCCATTAGCTTTCCAAAATGGTAAGTTTCATCAACGCACTCGGACCATGAAGTGGGCAGTGGCCACTTCATCATGCCAGTGTAGGCTAACTAAAAATGCGCGTTTTCAGTGCCGTTTTTCGTAACTTTAGAAAAATATTCTGACCAAGTGGCATATATCGGTGGAAAGGTGCTGCCATTAGCTTTCCAAAATGGTAAGTTTCATCAACGCACTCGGACCATGGAGTGGGCAGTGGCCACTTCATCATGCCAGTGTAGGCTAACTAAAACTGCGCGTTTTCAGTGCCGTTTTTCGTAACTTTAGAAAAATATTCTGACCAAGTGGCATATATCGGTGGAAAGGTGCTGCCATTAGCTTTCCAAAATGGTAAGTTTCATCAACGCACTCGGACCATGGAGTGGGCAGTGGCCACTTCATCATGCCAGTGTAGGCTAACTAAAACTGCGCGTTTTCAGTGCCGTTTTTCGTAACTTTAGAAAAATATTCTGACCAAGTGGCATATATCGGTGGAAAGGTGCTGCCATTAGCTTTCCAAAATGGTAAGTTTCATCAACGCACTCGGACCATGAAGTGGGCAGTGGCCACTTCATCATGCCAGTGTAGGCTAACTAAAAATGCGCGTTTTCAGTGCCGTTTTTCGTAACTTTAGAAAAATATTCTGACCAAGTGGCATATATCGGTGGAAAGGTGCTGCCATTAGCTTTCCAAAATGGTAAGTTTCATCAACGCACTCGGACCATGGAGTGGGCAGTGGTCACTTCATCATGCCAGTGTAGGCTAACTAAAACTGCGCGTTTTCAGTGCAGTTTTTCGTAACTTTAGAAAAATATTCTGACCAAGTGGCATATATCGGTGGAAAGGTGCTGCCATTAGCTTTCCAAAATGGTAAGTTTCATCAACGCACTCGGACCATGGAGTGGGCAGTGGCCACTTCATCATGCCAGTGTAGGCTAACTAAAACTGCGCGTTTTCAGTGACGTTTTTCGTAACTTTAGAAAAATATTCTGACCAAGTGGCATATATCGGTGGAAAGGTGCTGCCATTAGCTTTCCAAAATGGTAAGTTTCATCAACGCACTCGGACCATGGAGTGGGCAGTGGCCACTTCATCATGCCAGTGTAGGCTAACTAAAAATGCGCGTTTTCAGTGCCGTTTTTCGTAACTTTAGAAAAATATTCTGACCAAGTGGCATATATCGGTGGAAAGGTGCTGCCATTAGCTTTCCAAAATGGTAAGTTTCATCAACGCACTCGGACCATGGAGTGGGCAGTGGCCACTTCATCATGCCAGTGTAGGCTAACTAAAACTGCGCGTTTTCAGTGCCGTTTTTCGTAACTTTAGAAAAATATTCTGACCAAGTGGCATATATCGGTGGAAAGGTGCTGCCATTAGCTTTCCAAAATGGTAAGTTTCATCAACGCACTCGGACCATGGAGTGGGCAGTGGCCACTTCATCATGCCAGTGTAGGCTAACTAAAAATGCGCGTTTTCAGTGCCATTTTTCGTAACTTTAGAAAAATATTCTGACCAAGTGGCATATATCGGTGGAAAGGTGCTGCCATTAGCTTTCCAAAATGGTAAGTTTCATCAACGCACTCGGACCATGGAGTGGGCAGTGGCCACTTCATCATGCCAGTGTAGGCTAACTAAAAATGCGCGTTTTCAGTGCCGTTTTTCGTAACTTTAGAAAAATATTCTGACCAAGTGGCATATATCGGTGGAAAGGTGCTGCCATTAGCTTTCCAAAATGGTAAGTTTCATCAACGCACTCGGACCATGGAGTGGGCAGTGGCCACTTCATCATGCCAGTGTAGGCTAACTAAAACTGCGCGTTTTCAGTGCCGTTTTTCGTAACTTTAGAAAAATATTCTGACCAAGTGGCATATATCGGTGGAAAGGTGCTCCCATTAGCTTTCCAAAATGGTAAGTTTCATCAACGCACTCGGACCATGGAGTGGGCAGTGGCCACTTCATCATGCCAGTGTAGGCTAACTAAAAATGCGCGTTTTCAGTGCCGTTTTTCCTAACTTTAGAAAAATATTCTGACCAAGTGGCATATATCGGTGGAAAGGTGCTGCCATTAGCTTTCCAAAATGGTAAGTTTCATCAACGCACTCGGACCACGGAGTGGGCAGTGGCCACTTCATCATGCCAGTGTAGGCTAACTAAAAATGCGCGTTTTCAGTGCCGTTTTTCGTAACTTTAGAAAAATATTCTGACCAAGCGGCATATATCGGTGGAAAGGTGCTGCCATTAGCTTTCCAAAATGGTAAGTTTCATCAACGCACTCGGACCATGGAGTGGGCAGTGGCCACTTCATCATGCCAGTGTAGGCTAACTAAAAATGCGCGTTTTCAGTGCCGTTTTTCGTAACTTTAGAAAAATATTCTGACCAAGTGGCATATATCGGTGGAAAGGTGCTGCCATTAGCTTTCCAAAATGGTAAGTTTCATCAACGCACTCGGACCATGGAGTGGGCAGTGGTCACTTCATCATGCCAGTGTAGGCTAACTAAAACTGCGCGTTTTCAGTGCCGTTTTTCGTAACTTTAGAAAAATATTCTGACCAAGTGGCATATATCGGTGGAAAGGTGCTGCCATTAGCTTTCCAAAATGGTAAGTTTCATCAACGCACTCGGACCATGGAGTGGGCAGTGGCCACTTCATCATGCCAGTGTAGGCTAACTAAAACTGCGCGTTTTCAGTGCCTTTTTTCGTAACTTTAGAAAAATATTCTGACCAAGTGGCATATATCGGTGGAAAGGCGCTGCCATTAGCTTTCCAAAATGGTAAGTTTCATCAACGCACTCGGACCATGAAGTGGGCAGTGGCCACTTCATCATGCCAGTGTAGGCTAACTAAAAATGCGCGTTTTCAGTGCCGTTTTTCGTAACTTTAGAAAAATATTCTGACCAAGTGGCATATATCGGTGGAAAGGTGCTGCCATTAGCTTTCCAAAATGGTAAGTTTCATCAACGCACTCGGACCATGGAGTGGGCAGTGGCCACTTCATCATGCCAGTGTAGGCTAACTAAAACTGCGCGTTTTCAGTGCCGTTTTTCGTAACTTTAGAAAAATATTCTGACCAAGTGGCATATATCGGTGGAAAGGTGCTGCCATTAGCTTTCCAAAATGGTAAGTTTCATCAACGCACTCGGACCATGGAGTGGGCAGTGGCCACTTCATCATGCCAGTGTAGGCTAACTAAAACTGCGCGTTTTCAGTGCCGTTTTTCGTAACTTTAGAAAAATATTCTGACCAAGTGGCATATATCGGTGGAAAGGTGCTGCCATTAGCTTTCCAAAATGGTAAGTTTCATCAACGCACTCGGACCATGAAGTGGGCAGTGGCCACTTCATCATGCCAGTGTAGGCTAACTAAAAATGCGCGTTTTCAGTGCCGTTTTTCGTAACTTTAGAAAAATATTCTGACCAAGTGGCATATATCGGTGGAAAGGTGCTGCCATTAGCTTTCCAAAATGGTAAGTTTCATCAACGCACTCGGACCATGGAGTGGGCAGTGGTCACTGCATCATGCCAGTGTAGGCTAACTAAAACTGCGCGTTTTCAGTGCAGTTTTTCGTAACTTTAGAAAAATATTCTGACCAAGTGGCATATATCGGTGGAAAGGTGCTGCCATTAGCTTTCCAAAATGGTAAGTTTCATCAACGCACTCGGACCATGGAGTGGGCAGTGGCCACTTCATCATGCCAGTGTAGGCTAACTAAAACTGCGCGTTTTCAGTGACGTTTTTCGTAACTTTAGAAAAATATTCTGACCAAGTGGCATATATCGGTGGAAAGGTGCTGCCATTAGCTTTCCAAAATGGTAAGTTTCATCAACGCACTCGGACCATGGAGTGGGCAGTGGCCACTTCATCATGCCAGTGTAGGCTAACTAAAAATGCGCGTTTTCAGTGCCGTTTTTCGTAACTTTAGAAAAATATTCTGACCAAGTGGCATATATCGGTGGAAAGGTGCTGCCATTAGCTTTCCAAAATGGTAAGTTTCATCAACGCACTCGGACCATGGAGTGGGCAGTGGCCACTTCATCATGCCAGTGTAGGCTAACTAAAACTGCGCGTTTTCAGTGCCGTTTTTCGTAACTTTAGAAAAATATTCTGACCAAGTGGCATATATCGGTGGAAAGGTGCTGCCATTAGCTTTCCAAAATGGTAAGTTTCATCAACGCACTCGGACCATGGAGTGGGCAGTGGCCACTTCATCATGCCAGTGTAGGCTAACTAAAAATGCGCGTTTTCAGTGCCATTTTTCGTAACTTTAGAAAAATATTCTGACCAAGTGGCATATATCGGTGGAAAGGTGCTGCCATTAGCTTTCCAAAATGGTAAGTTTCATCAACGCACTCGGACCATGGAGTGGGCAGTGGCCACTTCATCATGCCAGTGTAGGCTAACTAAAAATGCGCGTTTTCAGTGCCGTTTTTCGTAACTTTAGAAAAATATTCTGACCAAGTGGCATATATCGGTGGAAAGGTGCTGCCATTAGCTTTCCAAAATGGTAAGTTTCATCAACGCACTCGGACCATGGAGTGGGCAGTGGCCACTTCATCATGCCAGTGTAGGCTAACTAAAACTGCGCGTTTTCAGTGCCGTTTTTCGTAACTTTAGAAAAATATTCTGACCAAGTGGCATATATCGGTGGAAAGGTGCTGCCATTAGCTTTCCAAAATGGTAAGTTTCATCAACGCACTCGGACCATGAAGTGGGCAGTGGCCACTTCATCATGCCAGTGTAGGCTAACTAAAAATGCGCGTTTTCAGTGCCGTTTTTCGTAACTTTAGAAAAATATTCTGACCAAGTGGCATATATCGGTGGAAAGGTGCTGCCATTAGCTTTCCAAAATGGTAAGTTTCATCAACGCACTCGGACCATGGAGTGGGCAGTGGTCACTTCATCATGCCAGTGTAGGCTAACTAAAACTGCGCGTTTTCAGTGCAGTTTTTCGTAACTTTAGAAAAATATTCTGACCAAGTGGCATATATCGGTGGAAAGGTGCTGCCATTAGCTTTCCAAAATGGTAAGTTTCATCAACGCACTCGGACCATGGAGTGGGCAGTGGCCACTTCATCATGCCAGTGTAGGCTAACTAAAACTGCGCGTTTTCAGTGACGTTTTTCGTAACTTTAGAAAAATATTCTGACCAAGTGGCATATATCGGTGGAAAGGTGCTGCCATTAGCTTTCCAAAATGGTAAGTTTCATCAACGCACTCGGACCATGGAGTGGGCAGTGGCCACTTCATCATGCCAGTGTAGGCTAACTAAAAATGCGCGTTTTCAGTGCCGTTTTTCGTAACTTTAGAAAAATATTCTGACCAAGTGGCATATATCGGTGGAAAGGTGCTGCCATTAGCTTTCCAAAATGGTAAGTTTCATCAACGCACTCGGACCATGGAGTGGGCAGTGGCCACTTCATCATGCCAGTGTAGGCTAACTAAAACTGCGCGTTTTCAGTGCCGTTTTTCGTAACTTTAGAAAAATATTCTGACCAAGTGGCATATATCGGTGGAAAGGTGCTGCCATTAGCTTTCCAAAATGGTAAGTTTCATCAACGCACTCGGACCATGGAGTGGGCAGTGGCCACTTCATCATGCCAGTGTAGGCTAACTAAAAATGCGCGTTTTCAGTGCCATTTTTCGTAACTTTAGAAAAATATTCTGACCAAGTGGCATATATCGGTGGAAAGGTGCTGCCATTAGCTTTCCAAAATGGTAAGTTTCATCAACGCACTCGGACCATGGAGTGGGCAGTGGCCACTTCATCATGCCAGTGTAGGCTAACTAAAAATGCGCGTTTTCAGTGCCGTTTTTCGTAACTTTAGAAAAATATTCTGACCAAGTGGCATATATCGGTGGAAAGGTGCTGCCATTAGCTTTCCAAAATGGTAAGTTTCATCAACGCACTCGGACCATGGAGTGGGCAGTGGCCACTTCATCATGCCAGTGTAGGCTAACTAAAACTGCGCGTTTTCAGTGCCGTTTTTCGTAACTTTAGAAAAATATTCTGACCAAGTGGCATATATCGGTGGAAAGGTGCTGCCATTAGCTTTCCAAAATGGTAAGTTTCATCAACGCACTCGGACCATGAAGTGGGCAGTGGCCACTTCATCATGCCAGTGTAGGCTAACTAAAAATGCGCGTTTTCAGTGCCGTTTTTCGTAACTTTAGAAAAATATTCTGACCAAGTGGCATATATCGGTGGAAAGGTGCTGCCATTAGCTTTCCAAAATGGTAAGTTTCATCAACGCACTCGGACCATGGAGTGGGCAGTGGTCACTTCATCATGCCAGTGTAGGCTAACTAAAACTGCGCGTTTTCAGTGCAGTTTTTCGTAACTTTAGAAAAATATTCTGACCAAGTGGCATATATCGGTGGAAAGGTGCTGCCATTAGCTTTCCAAAATGGTAAGTTTCATCAACGCACTCGGACCATGGAGTGGGCAGTGGCCACTTCATCATGCCAGTGTAGGCTAACTAAAACTGCGCGTTTTCAGTGACGTTTTTCGTAACTTTAGAAAAATATTCTGACCAAGTGGCATATATCGGTGGAAAGGTGCTGCCATTAGCTTTCCAAAATGGTAAGTTTCATCAACGCACTCGGACCATGGAGTGGGCAGTGGCCACTTCATCATGCCAGTGTAGGCTAACTAAAAATGCGCGTTTTCAGTGCCGTTTTTCGTAACTTTAGAAAAATATTCTGACCAAGTGGCATATATCGGTGGAAAGGTGCTGCCATTAGCTTTCCAAAATGGTAAGTTTCATCAACGCACTCGGACCATGGAGTGGGCAGTGGCCACTTCATCATGCCAGTGTAGGCTAACTAAAAATGCGCGTTTTCAGTGCCATTTTTCGTAACTTTAGAAAAATATTCTGACCAAGTGGCATATATCGGTGGAAAGGTGCTGCCATTAGCTTTCCAAAATGGTAAGTTTCATCAACGCACTCGGACCATGGAGTGGGCAGTGGCCACTTCATCATGCCAGTGTAGGCTAACTAAAAATGCGCGTTTTCAGTGCCGTTTTTCGTAACTTTAGAAAAATATTCTGACCAAGTGGCATATATCGGTGGAAAGGTGCTGCCATTAGCTTTCCAAAATGGTAAGTTTCATCAACGCACTCGGACCATGGAGTGGGCAGTGGCCACTTCATCATGCCAGTGTAGGCTAACTAAAACTGCGCGTTTTCAGTGCCGTTTTTCGTAACTTTAGAAAAATATTCTGACCAAGTGGCATATATCGGTGGAAAGGTGCTCCCATTAGCTTTCCAAAATGGTAAGTTTCATCAACGCACTCGGACCATGGAGTGGGCAGTGGCCACTTCATCATGCCAGTGTAGGCTAACTAAAAATGCGCGTTTTCAGTGCCGTTTTTCGTAACTTTAGAAAAATATTCTGACCAAGTGGCATATATCGGTGGAAAGGTGCTGCCATTAGCTTTCCAAAATGGTAAGTTTCATCAACGCACTCGGACCATGGAGTGGGCAGTGGCCACTTCATCATGCCAGTGTAGGCTAACTAAAAATGCGCGTTTTCAGTGCCGTTTTTCGTAACTTTAGAAAAATATTCTGACCAAGCGGCATATATCGGTGGAAAGGTGCTGCCATTAGCTTTCCAAAATGGTAAGTTTCATCAACGCACTCGGACCATGGAGTGGGCAGTGGCCACTTCATCATGCCAGTGTAGGCTAACTAAAAATGCGCGTTTTCAGTGCCGTTTTTCGTAACTTTAGAAAAATATTCTGACCAAGTGGCATATATCGGTGGAAAGGTGCTGCCATTAGCTTTCCAAAATGGTAAGTTTCATCAACGCACTCGGACCATGGAGTGGGCAGTGGTCACTTCATCATGCCAGTGTAGGCTAACTAAAACTGCGCGTTTTCAGTGCCGTTTTTCGTAACTTTAGAAAAATATTCTGACCAAGTGGCATATATCGGTGGAAAGGTGCTGCCATTAGCTTTCCAAAATGGTAAGTTTCATCAACGCACTCGGACCATGGAGTGGGCAGTGGCCACTTCATCATGCCAGTGTAGGCTAACTAAAACTGCGCGTTTTCAGTGCCTTTTTTCGTAACTTTAGAAAAATATTCTGACCAAGTGGCATATATCGGTGGAAAGGCGCTGCCATTAGCTTTCCAAAATGGTAAGTTTCATCAACGCACTCGGACCATGAAGTGGGCAGTGGCCACTTCATCATGCCAGTGTAGGCTAACTAAAAATGCGCGTTTTCAGTGCCGTTTTTCGTAACTTTAGAAAAATATTCTGACCAAGTGGCATATATCGGTGGAAAGGTGCTGCCATTAGCTTTCCAAAATGGTAAGTTTCATCAACGCACTCGGACAATGGAGTGGGCAGTGGCCACTTCATCATGCCAGTGTAGGCTAACTAAAACTGCGCGTTTTCAGTGCCGTTTTTCGTAACTTTAGAAAAATATTCTGACCAAGTGGCATATATCGGTGGAAAGGTGCTGCCATTAGCTTTCCAAAATGGTAAGTTTCATCAACGCACTCGGACCATGAAGTGGGCAGTGGCCACTTCATCATGCCAGTGTAGGCTAACTAAAAATGCGCGTTTTCAGTGCCGTTTTTCGTAACTTTAGAAAAATATTCTGACCAAGTGGCATATATCGGTGGAAAGGTGCTGCCATTAGCTTTCCAAAATGGTAAGTTTCATCAACGCACTCGGACCATGGAGTGGGCAGTGGTCACTTCATCATGCCAGTGTAGGCTAACTAAAACTGCGCGTTTTCAGTGCAGTTTTTCGTAACTTTAGAAAAATATTCTGACCAAGTGGCATATATCGGTGGAAAGGTGCTGCCATTAGCTTTCCAAAATGGTAAGTTTCATCAACGCACTCGGACCATGGAGTGGGCAGTGGCCACTTCATCATGCCAGTGTAGGCTAACTAAAACTGCGCGTTTTCAGTGACGTTTTTCGTAACTTTAGAAAAATATTCTGACCAAGTGGCATATATCGGTGGAAAGGTGCTGCCATTAGCTTTCCAAAATGGTAAGTTTCATCAACGCACTCGGACCATGGAGTGGGCAGTGGCCACTTCATCATGCCAGTGTAGGCTAACTAAAAATGCGCGTTTTCAGTGCCGTTTTTCGTAACTTTAGAAAAATATTCTGACCAAGTGGCATATATCGGTGGAAAGGTGCTGCCATTAGCTTTCCAAAATGGTAAGTTTCATCAACGCACTCGGACCATGGAGTGGGCAGTGGCCACTTCATCATGCCAGTGTAGGCTAACTAAAACTGCGCGTTTTCAGTGCCGTTTTTCGTAACTTTAGAAAAATATTCTGACCAAGTGGCATATATCGGTGGAAAGGTGCTGCCATTAGCTTTCCAAAATGGTAAGTTTCATCAACGCACTCGGACCATGGAGTGGGCAGTGGCCACTTCATCATGCCAGTGTAGGCTAACTAAAAATGCGCGTTTTCAGTGCCATTTTTCGTAACTTTAGAAAAATATTCTGACCAAGTGGCATATATCGGTGGAAAGGTGCTGCCATTAGCTTTCCAAAATGGTAAGTTTCATCAACGCACTCGGACCATGGAGTGGGCAGTGGCCACTTCATCATGCCAGTGTAGGCTAACTAAAAATGCGCGTTTTCAGTGCCGTTTTTCGTAACTTTAGAAAAATATTCTGACCAAGTGGCATATATCGGTGGAAAGGTGCTGCCATTAGCTTTCCAAAATGGTAAGTTTCATCAACGCACTCGGACCATGGAGTGGGCAGTGGCCACTTCATCATGCCAGTGTAGGCTAACTAAAACTGCGCGTTTTCAGTGCCGTTTTTCGTAACTTTAGAAAAATATTCTGACCAAGTGGCATATATCGGTGGAAAGGTGCTCCCATTAGCTTTCCAAAATGGTAAGTTTCATCAACGCACTCGGACCATGGAGTGGGCAGTGGCCACTTCATCATGCCAGTGTAGGCTAACTAAAAATGCGCGTTTTCAGTGCCGTTTTTCGTAACTTTAGAAAAATATTCTGACCAAGTGGCATATATCGGTGGAAAGGTGCTGCCATTAGCTTTCCAAAATGGTAAGTTTCATCAACGCACTCGGACCATGGAGTGGGCAGTGGCCACTTCATCATGCCAGTGTAGGCTAACTAAAAATGCGCGTTTTCAGTGCCGTTTTTCGTAACTTTAGAAAAATATTCTGACCAAGCGGCATATATCGGTGGAAAGGTGCTGCCATTAGCTTTCCAAAATGGTAAGTTTCATCAACGCACTCGGACCATGGAGTGGGCAGTGGCCACTTCATCATGCCAGTGTAGGCTAACTAAAAATGCGCGTTTTCAGTGCCGTTTTTCGTAACTTTAGAAAAATATTCTGACCAAGTGGCATATATCGGTGGAAAGGTGCTGCCATTAGCTTTCCAAAATGGTAAGTTTCATCAACGCACTCGGACCATGGAGTGGGCAGTGGTCACTTCATCATGCCAGTGTAGGCTAACTAAAACTGCGCGTTTTCAGTGCCGTTTTTCGTAACTTTAGAAAAATATTCTGACCAAGTGGCATATATCGGTGGAAAGGTGCTGTCATTAGCTTTCCAAAATGGTAAGTTTCATCAACGCACTCGGACCATGGAGTGGGCAGTGGCCACTTCATCATGCCAGTGTAGGCTAACTAAAACTGCGCGTTTTCAGTGCCGTTTTTCGTAACTTTAGAAAAATATTCTGACCAAGTGGCATATATCGGTGGAAAGGTGCTGCCATTAGCTTTCCAAAATGGTAAGTTTCATCAACGCACTCGGACCATGGAGTGGGCAGTGGCCACTTCATCATGCCAGTGTAGGCTAACTAAAACTGCGCGTTTTCAGTGCCGTTTTTCGTAACTTTAGAAAAATATTCTGACCAAGCGGCATATATCGGTGGAAAGGTGCTGCCATTAGCTTTCCAAAATGGTAAGTTTCATCAACGCACTCGGACCATGGAGTGGGCAGTGGCCACTTCATCATGCCAGTGTAGGCTAACTAAAAATGCGCGTTTTCAGTGCCGTTTTTCGTAACTTTAGAAAAATATTCTGACCAAGCGGCATATATCGGTGGAAAGGTGCTGCCATTAGCTTTCCAAAATGGTAAGTTTCATCAACGCACTCGGACCATGGAGTGGGCAGTGGCCACTTCATCATGCCAGTGTAGGCTAACTAAAAATGCGCGTTTTCAGTGCCATTTTTCGTAACTTTAGAAAAATATTCTGACCAAGTGGCATATATCGGTGGAAAGGTGCTGCCATTAGCTTTCCAAAATGGTAAGTTTCATCAACGCACTCGGACCATGGAGTGGGCAGTGGCCACTTCATCATGCCAGTGTAGGCTAACTAAAAATGCGCGTTTTCAGTGCCGTTTTTCGTAACTTTAGAAAAATATTCTGACCAAGTGGCATATATCGGTGGAAAGGTGCTGCCATTAGCTTTCCAAAATGGTAAGTTTCATCAACGCACTCGGACCATGGAGTGGGCAGTGGCCACTTCATCATGCCAGTGTAGGCTAACTAAAACTGCGCGTTTTCAGTGCCGTTTTTCGTAACTTTAGAAAAATATTCTGACCAAGTGGCATATATCGGTGGAAAGGTGCTCCCATTAGCTTTCCAAAATGGTAAGTTTCATCAACGCACTCGGACCATGGAGTGGGCAGTGGCCACTTCATCATGCCAGTGTAGGCTAACTAAAAATGCGCGTTTTCAGTGCCGTTTTTCGTAACTTTAGAAAAATATTCTGACCAAGTGGCATATATCGGTGGAAAGGTGCTGCCATTAGCTTTCCAAAATGGTAAGTTTCATCAACGCACTCGGACCATGGAGTGGGCAGTGGCCACTTCATCATGCCAGTGTAGGCTAACTAAAAATGCGCGTTTTCAGTGCCGTTTTTCGTAACTTTAGAAAAATATTCTGACCAAGCGGCATATATCGGTGGAAAGGTGCTGCCATTAGCTTTCCAAAATGGTAAGTTTCATCAACGCACTCGGACCATGGAGTGGGCAGTGGCCACTTCATCATGCCAGTGTAGGCTAACTAAAAATGCGCGTTTTCAGTGCCGTTTTTCGTAACTTTAGAAAAATATTCTGACCAAGTGGCATATATCGGTGGAAAGGTGCTGCCATTAGCTTTCCAAAATGGTAAGTTTCATCAACGCACTCGGACCATGGAGTGGGCAGTGGTCACTTCATCATGCCAGTGTAGGCTAACTAAAACTGCGCGTTTTCAGTGCCGTTTTTCGTAACTTTAGAAAAATATTCTGACCAAGTGGCATATATCGGTGGAAAGGTGCTGTCATTAGCTTTCCAAAATGGTAAGTTTCATCAACGCACTCGGACCATGGAGTGGGCAGTGGCCACTTCATCATGCCAGTGTAGGCTAACTAAAACTGCGCGTTTTCAGTGCCGTTTTTCGTAACTTTAGAAAAATATTCTGACCAAGTGGCATATATCGGTGGAAAGGTGCTGCCATTAGCTTTCCAAAATGGTAAGTTTCATCAACGCACTCGGACCATGGAGTGGGCAGTGGTCACTTCATCATGCCAGTGTAGGCTAACTAAAACTGCGCGTTTTCAGTGCCGTTTTTCGTAACTTTAGAAAAATATTCTGACCAAGTGGCATATATCGGTGGAAAGGTGCTGCCATTAGCTTTCCAAAATGGTAAGTTTCATCAACGCACTCGGACCATGGAGTGGGCAGTGGCCACTTCATCATGCCAGTGTAGGCTAACTAAAACTGCGCGTTTTCAGTGCCTTTTTTCGTAACTTTAGAAAAATATTCTGACCAAGTGGCATATATCGGTGGAAAGGCGCTGCCATTAGCTTTCCAAAATGGTAAGTTTCATCAACGCACTCGGACCATGAAGTGGGCAGTGGCCACTTCATCATGCCAGTGTAGGCTAACTAAAAATGCGCGTTTTCAGTGCCGTTTTTCGTAACTTTAGAAAAATATTCTGACCAAGTGGCATATATCGGTGGAAAGGTGCTGCCATTAGCTTTCCAAAATGGTAAGTTTCATCAACGCACTCGGACCATGGAGTGGGCAGTGGCCACTTCATCATGCCAGTGTAGGCTAACTAAAACTGCGCGTTTTCAGTGCCGTTTTTCGTAACTTTAGAAAAATATTCTGACCAAGTGGCATATATCGGTGGAAAGGTGCTGCCATTAGCTTTCCAAAATGGTAAGTTTCATCAACGCACTCGGACCATGGAGTGGGCAGTGGCCACTTCATCATGCCAGTGTAGGCTAACTAAAAATGCGCGTTTTCAGTGCCATTTTTCGTAACTTTAGAAAAATATTCTGACCAAGTGGCATATATCGGTGGAAAGGTGCTGCCATTAGCTTTCCAAAATGGTAAGTTTCATCAACGCACTCGGACCATGGAGTGGGCAGTGGCCACTTCATCATGCCAGTGTAGGCTAACTAAAAATGCGCGTTTTCAGTGCCGTTTTTCGTAACTTTAGAAAAATATTCTGACCAAGTGGCATATATCGGTGGAAAGGTGCTGCCATTAGCTTTCCAAAATGGTAAGTTTCATCAACGCACTCGGACCATGGAGTGGGCAGTGGCCACTTCATCATGCCAGTGTAGGCTAACTAAAACTGCGCGTTTTCAGTGACGTTTTTCGTAACTTTAGAAAAATATTCTGACCAAGTGGCATATATCGGTGGAAAGGTGCTGCCATTAGCTTTCCAAAATGGTAAGTTTCATCAACGCACTCGGACCATGGAGTGGGCAGTGGCCACTTCATCATGCCAGTGTAGGCTAACTAAAACTGCGCGTTTTCAGTGACGTTTTTCGTAACTTTAGAAAAATATTCTGACCAAGTGGCATATATCGGTGGAAAGGTGCTGCCATTAGCTTTCCAAAATGGTAAGTTTCATCAACGCACTCGGACCATGGAGTGGGCAGTGGTCACTTCATCATGCCAGTGTAGGCTAACTAAAACTGCGCGTTTTCAGTGCAGTTTTTCGTAACTTTAGAAAAATATTCTGACCAAGTGGCATATATCGGTGGAAAGGTGCTGCCATTAGCTTTCCAAAATGGTAAGTTTCATCAACGCACTCGGACCATGGAGTGGGCAGTGGCCACTTCATCATGCCAGTGTAGGCTAACTAAAACTGCGCGTTTTCAGTGACGTTTTTCGTAACTTTAGAAAAATATTCTGACCAAGTGGCATATATCGGTGGAAAGGTGCTGCCATTAGCTTTCCAAAATGGTAAGTTTCATCAACGCACTCGGACCATGGAGTGGGCAGTGGCCACTTCATCATGCCAGTGTAGGCTAACTAAAAATGCGCGTTTTCAGTGCCGTTTTTCGTAACTTTAGAAAAATATTCTGACCAAGTGGCATATATCGGTGGAAAGGTGCTGCCATTAGCTTTCCAAAATGGTAAGTTTCATCAACGCACTCGGACCATGGAGTGGGCAGTGGTCACTGCATCATGCCAGTGTAGGCTAACTAAAACTGCGCGTTTTCAGTGCAGTTTTTCGTAACTTTAGAAAAATATTCTGACCAAGTGGCATATATCGGTGGAAAGGTGCTGCCATTAGCTTTCCAAAATGGTAAGTTTCATCAACGCACTCGGACCATGGAGTGGGCAGTGGCCACTTCATCATGCCAGTGTAGGCTAACTAAAACTGCGCGTTTTCAGTGACGTTTTTCGTAACTTTAGAAAAATATTCTGACCAAGTGGCATATATCGGTGGAAAGGTGCTGCCATTAGCTTTCCAAAATGGTAAGTTTCATCAACGCACTCGGACCATGGAGTGGGCAGTGGCCACTTCATCATGCCAGTGTAGGCTAACTAAAAATGCGCGTTTTCAGTGCCGTTTTTCGTAACTTTAGAAAAATATTCTGACCAAGTGGCATATATCGGTGGAAAGGTGCTGCCATTAGCTTTCCAAAATGGTAAGTTTCATCAACGCACTCGGACCATGGAGTGGGCAGTGGCCACTTCATCATGCCAGTGTAGGCTAACTAAAACTGCGCGTTTTCAGTGCCGTTTTTCGTAACTTTAGAAAAATATTCTGACCAAGTGGCATATATCTGTGGAAAGGTGCTGCCATTAGCTTTCCAAAATGGTAAGTTTCATCAACGCACTCGGACCATGGAGTGAGCAGTGGCCACTTGATCATGCCAGTGTAGGCTAACTAAAAATGCGCGTTTTCAGTGCCATTTTTCGTAACTTTAGAAAAATATTCTGACCAAGTGGCATATATCGGTGGAAAGGTGCTGCCATTAGCTTTCCAAAATGGTAAGTTTCATCAACGCACTCGGACCATGGAGTGGGCAGTGGCCACTTCATCATGCCAGTGTAGGCTAACTAAAAATGCGCGTTTTCAGTGCCGTTTTTCGTAACTTTAGAAAAATATTCTGACCAAGTGGCATATATCGGTGGAAAGGTGCTGCCATTAGCTTTCCAAAATGGTAAGTTTCATCAACGCACTCGGACCATGGAGTGGGCAGTGGCCACTTCATCATGCCAGTGTAGGCTAACTAAAACTGCGCGTTTTCAGTGCCGTTTTTCGTAACTTTAGAAAAATATTCTGACCAAGTGGCATATATCGGTGGAAAGGTGCTGCCATTAGCTTTCCAAAATGGTAAGTTTCATCAACGCACTCGGACCATGAAGTGGGCAGTGGCCACTTCATCATGCCAGTGTAGGCTAACTAAAAATGCGCGTTTTCAGTGCCGTTTTTCGTAACTTTAGAAAAATATTCTGACCAAGTGGCATATATCGGTGGAAAGGTGCTGCCATTAGCTTTCCAAAATGGTAAGTTTCATCAACGCACTCGGACCATGGAGTGGGCAGTGGTCACTTCATCATGCCAGTGTAGGCTAACTAAAACTGCGCGTTTTCAGTGCAGTTTTTCGTAACTTTAGAAAAATATTCTGACCAAGTGGCATATATCGGTGGAAAGGTGCTGCCATTAGCTTTCCAAAATGGTAAGTTTCATCAACGCACTCGGACCATGGAGTGGGCAGTGGCCACTTCATCATGCCAGTGTAGGCTAACTAAAACTGCGCGTTTTCAGTGACGTTTTTCGTAACTTTAGAAAAATATTCTGACCAAGTGGCATATATCGGTGGAAAGGTGCTGCCATTAGCTTTCCAAAATGGTAAGTTTCATCAACGCACTCGGACCATGGAGTGGGCAGTGGCCACTTCATCATGCCAGTGTAGGCTAACTAAAAATGCGCGTTTTCAGTGCCGTTTTTCGTAACTTTAGAAAAATATTCTGACCAAGTGGCATATATCGGTGGAAAGGTGCTGCCATTAGCTTTCCAAAATGGTAAGTTTCATCAACGCACTCGGACCATGGAGTGGGCAGTGGCCACTTCATCATGCCAGTGTAGGCTAACTAAAACTGCGCGTTTTCAGTGCCGTTTTTCGTAACTTTAGAAAAATATTCTGACCAAGTGGCATATATCGGTGGAAAGGTGCTGCCATTAGCTTTCCAAAATGGTAAGTTTCATCAACGCACTCGGACCATGGAGTGGGCAGTGGCCACTTCATCATGCCAGTGTAGGCTAACTAAAAATGCGCGTTTTCAGTGCCATTTTTCGTAACTTTAGAAAAATATTCTGACCAAGTGGCATATATCGGTGGAAAGGTGCTGCCATTAGCTTTCCAAAATGGTAAGTTTCATCAACGCACTCGGACCATGGAGTGGGCAGTGGCCACTTCATCATGCCAGTGTAGGCTAACTAAAAATGCGCGTTTTCAGTGCCGTTTTTCGTAACTTTAGAAAAATATTCTGACCAAGTGGCATATATCGGTGGAAAGGTGCTGCCATTAGCTTTCCAAAATGGTAAGTTTCATCAACGCACTCGGACCATGGAGTGGGCAGTGGCCACTTCATCATGCCAGTGTAGGCTAACTAAAACTGCGCGTTTTCAGTGCCGTTTTTCGTAACTTTAGAAAAATATTCTGACCAAGTGGCATATATCGGTGGAAAGGTGCTGCCATTAGCTTTCCAAAATGGTAAGTTTCATCAACGCACTCGGACCATGAAGTGGGCAGTGGCCACTTCATCATGCCAGTGTAGGCTAACTAAAAATGCGCGTTTTCAGTGCCGTTTTTCGTAACTTTAGAAAAATATTCTGACCAAGTGGCATATATCGGTGGAAAGGTGCTGCCATTAGCTTTCCAAAATGGTAAGTTTCATCAACGCACTCGGACCATGGAGTGGGCAGTGGTCACTTCATCATGCCAGTGTAGGCTAACTAAAACTGCGCGTTTTCAGTGCAGTTTTTCGTAACTTTAGAAAAATATTCTGACCAAGTGGCATATATCGGTGGAAAGGTGCTGCCATTAGCTTTCCAAAATGGTAAGTTTCATCAACGCACTCGGACCATGGAGTGGGCAGTGGCCACTTCATCATGCCAGTGTAGGCTAACTAAAACTGCGCGTTTTCAGTGACGTTTTTCGTAACTTTAGAAAAATATTCTGACCAAGTGGCATATATCGGTGGAAAGGTGCTGCCATTAGCTTTCCAAAATGGTAAGTTTCATCAACGCACTCGGACCATGGAGTGGGCAGTGGCCACTTCATCATGCCAGTGTAGGCTAACTAAAAATGCGCGTTTTCAGTGCCGTTTTTCGTAACTTTAGAAAAATATTCTGACCAAGTGGCATATATCGGTGGAAAGGTGCTGCCATTAGCTTTCCAAAATGGTAAGTTTCATCAACGCACTCGGACCATGGAGTGGGCAGTGGCCACTTCATCATGCCAGTGTAGGCTAACTAAAAATGCGCGTTTTCAGTGCCATTTTTCGTAACTTTAGAAAAATATTCTGACCAAGTGGCATATATCGGTGGAAAGGTGCTGCCATTAGCTTTCCAAAATGGTAAGTTTCATCAACGCACTCGGACCATGGAGTGGGCAGTGGCCACTTCATCATGCCAGTGTAGGCTAACTAAAAATGCGCGTTTTCAGTGCCGTTTTTCGTAACTTTAGAAAAATATTCTGACCAAGTGGCATATATCGGTGGAAAGGTGCTGCCATTAGCTTTCCAAAATGGTAAGTTTCATCAACGCACTCGGACCATGGAGTGGGCAGTGGCCACTTCATCATGCCAGTGTAGGCTAACTAAAACTGCGCGTTTTCAGTGCCGTTTTTCGTAACTTTAGAAAAATATTCTGACCAAGTGGCATATATCGGTGGAAAGGTGCTCCCATTAGCTTTCCAAAATGGTAAGTTTCATCAACGCACTCGGACCATGGAGTGGGCAGTGGCCACTTCATCATGCCAGTGTAGGCTAACTAAAAATGCGCGTTTTCAGTGCCGTTTTTCGTAACTTTAGAAAAATATTCTGACCAAGTGGCATATATCGGTGGAAAGGTGCTGCCATTAGCTTTCCAAAATGGTAAGTTTCATCAACGCACTCGGACCATGGAGTGGGCAGTGGCCACTTCATCATGCCAGTGTAGGCTAACTAAAAATGCGCGTTTTCAGTGCCGTTTTTCGTAACTTTAGAAAAATATTCTGACCAAGCGGCATATATCGGTGGAAAGGTGCTGCCATTAGCTTTCCAAAATGGTAAGTTTCATCAACGCACTCGGACCATGGAGTGGGCAGTGGCCACTTCATCATGCCAGTGTAGGCTAACTAAAAATGCGCGTTTTCAGTGCCGTTTTTCGTAACTTTAGAAAAATATTCTGACCAAGTGGCATATATCGGTGGAAAGGTGCTGCCATTAGCTTTCCAAAATGGTAAGTTTCATCAACGCACTCGGACCATGGAGTGGGCAGTGGTCACTTCATCATGCCAGTGTAGGCTAACTAAAACTGCGCGTTTTCAGTGCCGTTTTTCGTAACTTTAGAAAAATATTCTGACCAAGTGGCATATATCGGTGGAAAGGTGCTGCCATTAGCTTTCCAAAATGGTAAGTTTCATCAACGCACTCGGACCATGGAGTGGGCAGTGGCCACTTCATCATGCCAGTGTAGGCTAACTAAAACTGCGCGTTTTCAGTGCCTTTTTTCGTAACTTTAGAAAAATATTCTGACCAAGTGGCATATATCGGTGGAAAGGCGCTGCCATTAGCTTTCCAAAATGGTAAGTTTCATCAACGCACTCGGACCATGGAGTGGGCAGTGGCCACTTCATCATGCCAGTGTAGGCTAACTAAAAATGCGCGTTTTCAGTGCCGTTTTTCGTAACTTTAGAAAAATATTCTGACCAAGTGGCATATATCGGTGGAAAGGTGCTGCCATTAGCTTTCCAAAATGGTAAGTTTCATCAACGCACTCGGACCATGGAGTGGGCAGTGGCCACTTCATCATGCCAGTGTAGGCTAACTAAAACTGCGCGTTTTCAGTGCCGTTTTTCGTAACTTTAGAAAAATATTCTGACCAAGTGGCATATATCGGTGGAAAGGTGCTGCCATTAGCTTTCCAAAATGGTAAGTTTCATCAACGCACTCGGACAATGGAGTGGGCAGTGGCCACTTCATCATGCCAGTGTAGGCTAACTAAAACTGCGCGTTTTCAGTGCCGTTTTTCGTAACTTTAGAAAAATATTCTGACCAAGTGGCATATATCGGTGGAAAGGTGCTGCCATTAGCTTTCCAAAATGGTAAGTTTCATCAACGCACTCGGACCATGAAGTGGGCAGTGGCCACTTCATCATGCCAGTGTAGGCTAACTAAAAATGCGCGTTTTCAGTGCCGTTTTTCGTAACTTTAGAAAAATATTCTGACCAAGTGGCATATATCGGTGGAAAGGTGCTGCCATTAGCTTTCCAAAATGGTAAGTTTCATCAACGCACTCGGACCATGGAGTGGGCAGTGGTCACTTCATCATGCCAGTGTAGGCTAACTAAAACTGCGCGTTTTCAGTGCAGTTTTTCGTAACTTTAGAAAAATATTCTGACCAAGTGGCATATATCGGTGGAAAGGTGCTGCCATTAGCTTTCCAAAATGGTAAGTTTCATCAACGCACTCGGACCATGGAGTGGGCAGTGGCCACTTCATCATGCCAGTGTAGGCTAACTAAAACTGCGCGTTTTCAGTGACGTTTTTCGTAACTTTAGAAAAATATTCTGACCAAGTGGCATATATCGGTGGAAAGGTGCTGCCATTAGCTTTCCAAAATGGTAAGTTTCATCAACGCACTCGGACCATGGAGTGGGCAGTGGCCACTTCATCATGCCAGTGTAGGCTAACTAAAAATGCGCGTTTTCAGTGCCGTTTTTCGTAACTTTAGAAAAATATTCTGACCAAGTGGCATATATCGGTGGAAAGGTGCTGCCATTAGCTTTCCAAAATGGTAAGTTTCATCAACGCACTCGGACCATGGAGTGGGCAGTGGCCACTTCATCATGCCAGTGTAGGCTAACTAAAACTGCGCGTTTTCAGTGCCGTTTTTCGTAACTTTAGAAAAATATTCTGACCAAGTGGCATATATCGGTGGAAAGGTGCTGCCATTAGCTTTCCAAAATGGTAAGTTTCATCAACGCACTCGGACCATGGAGTGGGCAGTGGCCACTTCATCATGCCAGTGTAGGCTAACTAAAAATGCGCGTTTTCAGTGCCATTTTTCGTAACTTTAGAAAAATATTCTGACCAAGTGGCAGATATCGGTGGAAAGGTGCTGCCATTAGCTTTCCAAAATGGTAAGTTTCATCAACGCACTCGGACCATGGAGTGGGCAGTGGCCACTTCATCATGCCAGTGTAGGCTAACTAAAAATGCGCGTTTTCAGTGCCGTTTTTCGTAACTTTAGAAAAATATTCTGACCAAGTGGCATATATCGGTGGAAAGGTGCTGCCATTAGCTTTCCAAAATGGTAAGTTTCATCAACGCACTCGGACCATGGAGTGGGCAGTGGCCACTTCATCATGCCAGTGTAGGCTAACTAAAACTGCGCGTTTTCAGTGCCGTTTTTCGTAACTTTAGAAAAATATTCTGACCAAGTGGCATATATCGGTGGAAAGGTGCTCCCATTAGCTTTCCAAAATGGTAAGTTTCATCAACGCACTCGGACCATGGAGTGGGCAGTGGCCACTTCATCATGCCAGTGTAGGCTAACTAAAAATGCGCGTTTTCAGTGCCGTTTTTCGTAACTTTAGAAAAATATTCTGACCAAGTGGCATATATCGGTGGAAAGGTGCTGCCATTAGCTTTCCAAAATGGTAAGTTTCATCAACGCACTCGGACCATGGAGTGGGCAGTGGCCACTTCATCATGCCAGTGTAGGCTAACTAAAAATGCGCGTTTTCAGTGCCGTTTTTCGTAACTTTAGAAAAATATTCTGACCAAGCGGCATATATCGGTGGAAAGGTGCTGCCATTAGCTTTCCAAAATGGTAAGTTTCATCAACGCACTCGGACCATGGAGTGGGCAGTGGCCACTTCATCATGCCAGTGTAGGCTAACTAAAAATGCGCGTTTTCAGTGCCGTTTTTCGTAACTTTAGAAAAATATTCTGACCAAGTGGCATATATCGGTGGAAAGGTGCTGCCATTAGCTTTCCAAAATGGTAAGTTTCATCAACGCACTCGGACCATGGAGTGGGCAGTGGTCACTTCATCATGCCAGTGTAGGCTAACTAAAACTGCGCGTTTTCAGTGCCGTTTTTCGTAACTTTAGAAAAATATTCTGACCAAGTGGCATATATCGGTGGAAAGGTGCTGTCATTAGCTTTCCAAAATGGTAAGTTTCATCAACGCACTCGGACCATGGAGTGGGCAGTGGCCACTTCATCATGCCAGTGTAGGCTAACTAAAACTGCGCGTTTTCAGTGCCGTTTTTCGTAACTTTAGAAAAATATTCTGACCAAGTGGCATATATCGGTGGAAAGGTGCTGCCATTAGCTTTCCAAAATGGTAAGTTTCATCAACGCACTCGGACCATGGAGTGGGCAGTGGCCACTTCATCATGCCAGTGTAGGCTAACTAAAACTGCGCGTTTTCAGTGCCGTTTTTCGTAACTTTAGAAAAATATTCTGACCAAGTGGCATATATCGGTGGAAAGGTGCTGCCATTAGCTTTCCAAAATGGTAAGTTTTATCAACGCACTCGGACCATGAAGTGGGCAGTGGCCACTTCATCATGCCAGTGTAGGCTAACTAAAAATGCGCGTTTTCAGTGCCGTTTTTCGTAACTTTAGAAAAATATTCTGACCAAGTGGCATATATCGGTGGAAAGGTGCTGCCATTAGCTTTCCAAAATGGTAAGTTTCATCAACGCACTCGGACCATGGAGTGGGCAGTGGTCACTTCATCATGCCAGTGTAGGCTAACTAAAACTGCGCGTTTTCAGTGCCGTTTTTCGTAACTTTAGAAAAATATTCTGACCAAGTGGCATATATCGGTGGAAAGGTGCTGTCATTAGCTTTCCAAAATGGTAAGTTTCATCAACGCACTCGGACCATGGAGTGGGCAGTGGCCACTTCATCATGCCAGTGTAGGCTAACTAAAACTGCGCGTTTTCAGTGCCGTTTTTCGTAACTTTAGAAAAATATTCTGACCAAGTGGCATATATCGGTGGAAAGGTGCTGCCATTAGCTTTCCAAAATGGTAAGTTTCATCAACGCACTCGGACCATGGAGTGGGCAGTGGCCACTTCATCATGCCAGTGTAGGCTAACTAAAACTGCGCGTTTTCAGTGCCGTTTTTCGTAACTTTAGAAAAATATTCTGACCAAGTGGCATATATCGGTGGAAAGGTGCTGCCATTAGCTTTCCAAAATGGTAAGTTTCATCAACGCACTCGGACCATGAAGTGGGCAGTGGCCACTTCATCATGCCAGTGTAGGCTAACTAAAAATGCGCGTTTTCAGTGCCGTTTTTCGTAACTTTAGAAAAATATTCTGACCAAGTGGCATATATCGGTGGAAAGGTGCTGCCATTAGCTTTCCAAAATGGTAAGTTTCATCAACGCACTCGGACCATGGAGTGGGCAGTGGCCACTTCATCATGCCAGTGTAGGCTAACTAAAAATGCGCGTTTTCAGTGCCGTTTTTCGTAACTTTAGAAAAATATTCTGACCAAGTGGCATATATCGGTGGAAAGGTGCTGCCATTAGCTTTCCAAAATGGTAAGTTTCATCAACGCACTCGGACCATGAAGTGGCCACTGCCCACTTCATCATGCCAGTGTAGGCTAACTAAAAATGCGCGTTTTCAGTGCCGTTTTTCGTAACTTTAGAAAAATATTCTGACCAAGTGGCATATATCGGTGGAAAGGTGCTGCCACTAGCTTTCCAAAATGGTAAGTTTCATCAACGCACTCGGACCATGGAGTGGGCAGTGGCCACTTCATCATGCCAGTGTAGGCTAACTAAAACTGCGCGTTTTCAGTGCCGTTTTTCGTAACTTTAGAAAAATATTCTGACCAAGTGGCATATATCGGTGGAAAGGTGCTGCCATTAGCTTTCCAAAATGGTAAGTTTCATCAACGCACTCGGACCATGGAGTGGGCAGTGGCCACTTCATCATGCCAGTGTAGGCTAACTAAAAATGCGCGTTTTCAGTGCCGTTTTTCGTAACTTTAGAAAAATATTCTGACCAAGTGGCATATATCGGTGGAAAGGTGCTGCCATTAGCTTTCCAAAATGGTAAGTTTCATCAACGCACTCGGACCATGGAGTGGGCAGTGGTCACTTCATCATGCCAGTGTAGGCTAACTAAAACTGCGCGTTTTCAGTGCCGTTTTTCGTAACTTTAGAAAAATATTCTGACCTAGTGGCATATATCGGTGGAAAGGTGCTGCCATTAGCTTTCCAAAATGGTAAGTTTCATCAACGCACTCGGACCATGGAGTGGGCAGTGGCCACTTCATCATGCCAGTGTAGGCTAACTAAAACTGCGCGTTTTCAGTGACGTTTTTCGTAACTTTAGAAAAATATTCTGACCAAGTGGCATATATCGGTGGAAAGGTGCTGCCATTAGCTTTCCAAAATGGTAAGTTTCATCAACGCACTCGGACCATGGAGTGGGCAGTGGCCACTTCATCATGCCAGTGTAGGCTAACTAAAACTGCGCGTTTTCAGTGCCGTTTTTCGTAACTTTAGAAAAATATTCTGACCAAGTGGCATATATCGGTGGAAAGGTGCTGCCATTAGCTTTCCAAAATGGTAAGTTTCATCAACGCACTCGGAGCATGGAGTGGGCAGTGGCCACTTCATCATGCCAGTGTAGGCTAACTAAAACTGCGCGTTTTCAGTGCCGTTTTTCGTAACTTTAGAAACGTTTTTCGTAACTTTAACAACGCACTCGGACCATGGAGTGGGCAGTGGCCACTTCATCATGCCAGTGTAGGCTAACTAAAAATGCGCGTTTTCAGTGCCGTTTTTCGTAACTTTAGAAAAATATTCTGACCAAGTGGCATATATCGGTGGAAAGGTGCTGCCATTAGCTTTCCAAAATGGTAAGTTTCATCAACGCACTCGGACCATGGAGTGGGCAGTGGCCACTTCATCATGCCAGTGTAGGCTAACTAAAACTGCGCGTTTTCAGTGCCGTTTTTCGTAACTTTAGAAAAATATTCTGACCAAGTGGCATATATCGGTGGAAAGGTGCTGCCATTAGCTTTCCAAAATGGTAAGTTTCATCAACGCACTCGGACCATGGAGTGGGCAGTGGCCACTTCATCATGCCAGTGTAGGCTAACTAAAAATGCGCGTTTTCAGTGCCGTTTTTCGTAACTTTAGAAAAATATTCTGACCAAGTGGCATATATCGGTGGAAAGGTGCTGCCATTAGCTTTCCAAAATGGTAAGTTTCATCAACGCACTTGGGCCATGGAGTGGGCAGTGGCCACTTCATCATGCCAGTGTAGGCTAACTAAAAATGCGCGTTTTCAGTGCCGTTTTTCGTAACTTTAGAAAAATATTCTGACCAAGTGGCATATATCGGTGGAAAGGTGCTGCCATTAGCTTTCCAAAATGGTAAGTTTCATCAACGCACTCGGACCATGGAGTGGGCAGTGGCCACTTCATCATGCCAGTGTAGGCTAACTAAAAATGCGCGTTTTCAGTGCCGTTTTTCGTAACTTTAGAAAAATATTCTGACCAAGTGGCATATATCGGTGGAAAGGTGCTGCCATTAGCTTTCCAAAATGGTAAGTTTCATCAACGCACTCGGACCATGGAGTGGGCAGTGGCCACTTCATCATGCCAGTGTAGGCTAACTAAAACTGCGCGTTTTCAGTGCCGTTTTTCGTAACTTTAGAAAAATATTCTGACCAAGTGGCATATATCGGTGGAAAGGTGCTGCCATTAGCTTTCCAAAATGGTAAGTTTCATCAACGCACTCGGACCATGAAGTGGGCAGTGGCCACTTCATCATGCCAGTGTAGGCTAACTAAAAATGCGCGTTTTCAGTGCCGGTTTTCGTAACTTTAGAAAAATATTCTGACCAAGTGGCATATATCGGTGGAAAGGTGCTGCCATTAGCTTTCCAAAACGGTAAGTTTCATCAACGCACTCGGACCATGGAGTGGGCAGTGGCCACTTCATCATGCCAGTGTAGGCTAACTAAAACTGCGCGTTTTCAGTGCCGTTTTTCGTAACTTTAGAAAAATATTCTGACCAAGTGGCATATATCGGTGGAAAGGTGCTGCCATTAGCTTTCCAAAATGGTAAGTTTCATCAACGCACTCGGACCATGGAGTGGGCAGTGGCCACTTCATCATGCCAGTGTAGGCTAACTAAAAATGCGCGTTTTCAGTGCCGTTTTTCGTAACTTTAGAAAAATATTCTGACCAAGTGGCATATATCGGTGGAAAGGTGCTGCCATTAGCTTTCCAAAATGGTAAGTTTCATCAACGCACTCGGACCATGGAGTGGGCAGTGGCCACTTCATCATGCCAGTGTAGGCTAACTAAAAATGCGCGTTTTCAGTGCCGTTTTTCGTAACTTTAGAAAAATATTCTGACCAAGTGGCATATATCGGTGGAAAGGTGCTGCCACTAGCTTTCCAAAATGGTAAGTTTCATCAACGCACTCGGACCATGGAGTGGGCAGTGGCCACTTCATCATGCCAGTGTAGGCTAACTAAAACTGCGCGTTTTCAGTGCCGTTTTTCGTAACTTTAGAAAAATATTCTGACCAAGTGGCATATATCGGTGGAAAGGTGCTGCCATTAGCTTTCCAAAATGGTAAGTTTCATCAACGCACTCGGACCATGGAGTGGGCAGTGGCCACTTCATCATGCCAGTGTAGGCTAACTAAAAATGCGCGTTTTCAGTGCCGTTTTTCGTAACTTTAGAAAAATATTCTGACCAAGTGGCATATATCGGTGGAAAGGTGCTGCCATTAGCTTTCCAAAATGGTAAGTTTCATCAACGCACTCGGACCATGGAGTGGGCAGTGGTCACTTCATCATGCCAGTGTAGGCTAACTAAAACTGCGCGTTTTCAGTGCCGTTTTTCGTAACTTTAGAAAAATATTCTGACCTAGTGGCATATATCGGTGGAAAGGTGCTGCCATTAGCTTTCCAAAATGGTAAGTTTCATCAACGCACTCGGACCATGGAGTGGGCAGTGGCCACTTCATCATGCCAGTGTAGGCTAACTAAAACTGCGCGTTTTCAGTGACGTTTTTCGTAACTTTAGAAAAATATTCTGACCAAGTGGCATATATCGGTGGAAAGGTGCTGCCATTAGCTTTCCAAAATGGTAAGTTTCATCAACGCACTCGGACCATGGAGTGGGCAGTGGCCACTTCATCATGCCAGTGTAGGCTAACTAAAACTGCGCGTTTTCAGTGCCGTTTTTCGTAACTTTAGAAAAATATTCTGACCAAGTGGCATATATCGGTGGAAAGGTGCTGCCATTAGCTTTCCAAAATGGTAAGTTTCATCAACGCACTCGGACCATGGAGTGGGCAGTGGCCACTTCATCATGCCAGTGTAGGCTAACTAAAAATGCGCGTTTTCAGTGCCGTTTTTCGTAACTTTAGAAAAATATTCTGACCAAGTGGCATATATCGATGGAAAAGTGCTGCCATTAGCTTTCCAAAATGGTAAGTTTCATCAACGCACTCGGACCATGGAGTGGGCAGTGGCCACTTCATCATGCCAGTGTAGGCTAACTAAAACTGCGCGTTTTCAGTGCCGTTTTTCGTAACTTTAGAAAAATATTCTGACCAAGTGGCATATATCGGTGGAAAGGTGCTGCCATTAGCTTTCCAAAATGGTAAGTTTCATCAACGCACTCGGACCATGAAGTGGGCAGTGGCCACTTCATCATGCCAGTGTAGGCTAACTAAAAATGCGCGTTTTCAGTGCCGTTTTTCGTAACTTTAGAAAAATATTCTGACCAAGTGGCATATATCGGTGGAAAGGTGCTGCCATTAGCTTTCCAAAATGGTAAGTTTCATCAACGCACTCGGACCATGGAGTGGGCAGTGGCCACTTCATCATGCCAGTGTAGGCTAACTAAAACTGCGCGTTTTCAGTGCCGTTTTTCGTAACTTTAGAAAAATATTCTGACCAAGTGGCATATATCGGTGGAAAGGTGCTGCCACTAGCTTTCCAAAATGGTAAGTTTCATCAACGCACTCGGACCATGGAGTGGGCAGTGGCCACTTCATCATGCCAGTGTAGGCTAACTAAAACTGCGCGTTTTCAGTGCCGTTTTTCGTAACTTTAGAAAAATATTCTGACCAAGTGGCATATATCGGTGGAAAGGTGCTGCCATTAGCTTTCCAAAATGGTAAGTTTCATCAACGCACTCGGACCATGGAGTGGGCAGTGGCCACTTCATCATGCCAGTGTAGGCTAACTAAAAATGCGCGTTTTCAGTGCCGTTTTTCGTAACTTTAGAAAAATATTCTGACCAAGTGGCATATATCGGTGGAAAGGTGCTGCCATTAGCTTTCCAAAATGGTAAGTTTCATCAACGCACTCGGACCATGGAGTGGGCAGTGGCCACTTCATCATGCCAGTGTAGGCTAACTAAAAATGCGCGTTTTCAGTGCCGTTTTTCGTAACTTTAGAAAAAATTCTGACCAAGTGGCATATATCGGTGGAAAGGTGCTGCCATTAGCTTTCCAAAATGGTAAGTTTCATCAACGCACTTGGGCCATGGAGTGGGCAGTGGCCACTTCATCATGCCAGTGTAGGCTAACTAAAAATGCTCCTTTTCAGTGCCTGTTTTCGTAACTTTATAAAAATATTCTGACCAAGTGGTATATATCCGTGGAAAGGTGCTGCCATTAGCTTTCCAAAATGGTAAGTTTCATCAACGCACTCGGACCATGGAGTGGGCAGTGGCCACTTCATCATGCCAGTGTAGGCTAACTAAAAATGCGCGTTTTCAGTGCCGTTTTTCGTAACTTTAGAAAAATATTCTGACCAAGTGGCATATATCGGTGGAAAGGTGCTGCCATTAGCTTTCCAAAATGGTAAGTTTCATCAACGCACTCGGACCATGGAGTGGGCAGTGGCCACTTCATCATGCCAGTGTAGGCTAACTAAAACTGCGCGTTTTCAGTGCCGTTTTTCGTAACTTTAGAAAAATATTCTGACCAAGTGGCATATATCGGTGGAAAGGTGCTGCCATTAGCTTTCCAAAATGGTAAGTTTCATCAACGCACTCGGACCATGAAGTGGGCAGTGGCCACTTCATCATGCCAGTGTAGGCTAACTAAAAATGCGCGTTTTCAGTGCCGGTTTTCGTAACTTTAGAAAAATATTCTGACCAAGTGGCATATATCGGTGGAAAGGTGCTGCCATTAGCTTTCCAAAACGGTAAGTTTCATCAACGCACTCGGACCATGGAGTGGGCAGTGGCCACTTCATCATGCCAGTGTAGGCTAACTAAAACTGCGCGTTTTCAGTGCCGTTTTTCGTAACTTTAGAAAAATATTCTGACCAAGTGGCATATATCGGTGGAAAGGTGCTGCCATTAGCTTTCCAAAATGGTAAGTTTCATCAACGCACTCGGACCATGGAATGGGCAGTGGCCACTTCATCATGCCAGTGTAGGCTAACTAAAAATGCGCGTTTTCAGTGCCGTTTTTCGTAACTTTAGAAAAATATTCTGACCAAGTGGCATATATCGGTGGAAAGGTGCTGCCATTAGCTTTCCAAAATGGTAAGTTTCATCAACGCACTCGGACCATGGAGTGGGCAGTGGCCACTTCATCATGCCAGTGTAGGCTAACTAAAACTGCGCGTTTTCAGTGCCGTTTTTCGTAACTTTAGAAAAATATTCTGACCAAGTGGCATATATCGGTGGAAAGGTGCTGCCATTAGCTTTCCAAAATAGTAAGTTTCATCAACGCACTCGGACCATGGAGTGGGCAGTGGCCACTTCATCATGCCAGTGTAGGCTAACTAAAACTGCGCGTTTTCAGTGCCGTTTTTCGTAACTTTAGAAAAATATTCTGACCAAGTGGCATATATCGGTGGAAAGGTGCTGCCATTAGCTTTCCAAAATGGTAAGTTTCATCAACGCACTCGGACCATGGAGTGGGCAGTGGCCACTTCATCATGCCAGTGTAGGCTAACTAAAAATGCGCGTTTTCAGTGCCGTTTTTCGTAACTTTAGAAAAATATTCTGACCAAGTGGCATATATCGGTGGAAAGGTGCTGCCATTAGCTTTCCAAAATGGTAAGTTTCATCAACGCACTCGGACCATGGAGTGGGCAGTGGCCACTTCATCATGCCAGTGTAGGCTAACTAAAACTGCGCGTTTTCAGTGCCGTTTTTCGTAACTTTAGAAAAATATTCTGACCAAGTGGCATATATCGGTGGAAAGGTGCTGCCATTAGCTTTCCAAAATGGTAAGTTTCATCAACGCACTCGGACCATGGAGTGGGCAGTGGCCACTTCATCATGCCAGTGTAGGCTAACTAAAACTGCGCGTTTTCAGTGCCGTTTTTCGTAACTTTAGAAAAATATTCTGACCAAGTGGCATATATCGGTGGAAAGGTGCTGCCATTAGCTTTCCAAAATGGTAAGTTTCATCAACGCACTCGGACCATGGAGTGGGCAGTGGCCACTTCATCATGCCAGTGTAGGCTAACTAAAAATGCGCGTTTTCAGTGCCGTTTTTCGTAACTTTAGAAAAATATTCTGACCAAGTGGCATATATCGGTGGAAAGGTGCTGCCATTAGCTTTCCAAAATGGTAAGTTTCATCAACGCACTCGGACCATGGAGTGGGCAGTGGCCACTTCATCATGCCAGTGTAAGCTAACTAAAACTGCGCGTTTTCAGTGCCGTTTTTCGTAACTTTAGAAAAATATTCTGACCAAGTGGCATATATCGGTGGAAAGGCGCTGCCATTAGCTTTCCAAAACGGTAAGTTTCATCAACGCACTCGGACCATGGAGTGGGCAGTGGCCACTTCATCATGCCAGTGTAGGCTAACTAAAACTGCGCGTTTTCAGTGCCGTTTTTCGTAACTTTAGAAAAATATTCTGACCAAGTGGCATATATCGGTGGAAAGGTGCTGCCATTAGCTTTCCAAAATGGTAAGTTTGATCAACGCATTCGGACCATGGAGTGGGCAGTGGCCACTTCATCATGCCAGTGTAGGCTAACTAAAACTGCGCGTTTTCAGTGCCGTTTTTCGTAACTTTAGAAAAATATTCTGACCAAGTGGCATATATCGGTGGAAAGGTGCTGCCATTAGCTTTCCAAAATGGTAAGTTTCATCAACGCACTCGGACCATGGAGTGGGCAGTGGCCACTTCATCATGCCAGTGTAGGCTAACTAAAAATGCGCGTTTTCAGTGCCGTTTTTCGTAACTTTAGAAAAATATTCTGACCAAGTGGCATATATCGGTGGAAAGGTGCTGCCATTAGCTTTCCAAAATGGTAAGTTTCATCAACGCACTCGGACCATGGAGTGGGCAGTGGCCACTTCATCATGCCAGTGTAGGCTAACTAAAACTGCGCGTTTTCAGTGCCGTTTTTCGTAACTTTAGAAAAATATTCTGACCAAGTGGCATATATCGGTGGAAAGGTGCTGCCGTTAGCTTTCCAAAATGGTAAGTTTCATCAACGCACTCGGACCATGAAGTGGGCAGTGGCCACTTCATCATGCCAGTGTAGGCTAACTAAAAATGCGCGTTTTCAGTGCCGTTTTTCGTAACTTTAGAAAAATATTCTGACCAAGTGGCATATATCGGTGGAAAGGTGCTGCCATTAGCTTTCCAAAATGGTAAGTTTCATCAACGCACTCGGACCATGGAGTGGGCAGTGGTCACTTCATCATGCCAGTGTAGGCTAACTAAAACTGCGCGTTTTCAGTGCCGTTTTTCGTAACTTTAGAAAAATATTCTGACCAAGTGGCATATATCGGTGGAAAGGTGCTGCCATTAGCTTTCCAAAATGGTAAGTTTCATCAACGCACTCGGACCATGAAGTGGGCAGTGGTCACTTCATCATGCCAGTGTAGGCTAACTAAAACTGCGCGTTTTCAGTGCCGTTTTTCGTAACTTTAGAAAAATATTCTGACCAAGTGGCATATATCGGTGGAAAGGTGCTGCCATTAGCTTTCCAAAATGGTAAGTTTCATCAACGCACTCGGACCATGGAGTGGGCAGTGGTCACTTCATCATGCCAGTGTAGGCTAACTAAAACTGCGCGTTTTCAGTGCCGTTTTTCGTAACTTTAGAAAAATATTCTGACCAAGTGGCATATATCGGTGGAAAGGTGCTGCCATTAGCTTTCCAAAATGGTAAGTTTCATCAACGCACTCGGACCATGGAGTGGGCAGTGGTCACTTCATCATGCCAGTGTAGGCTAACTAAAACTGCGCGTTTTCAGTGCCGTTTTTCGTAACTTTAGAAAAATATTCTGACCAAGTGGCATATATCGGTGGAAAGGTGCTGCCATTAGCTTTCCAAAATGGTAAGTTTCATCAACGCACTCGGACCATGGAGTGGGCAGTGGCCACTTCATCATGCCAGTGTAGGCTAACTAAAAATGCGCGTTTTCAGTGCCGTTTTTCGTAACTTTAGAAAAATATTCTGACCAAGTGGCATATATCGGTGGAAAGGTGCTGCCATTAGCTTTCCAAAATGGTAAGTTTCATCAACGCACTCGGACCATGGAGTGGGCAGTGGCCACTTCATCATGCCAGTGTAGGCTAACTAAAACTGCGCGTTTTCAGTGCCGTTTTTCGTAACTTTAGAAAAATATTCTGACCAAGTGGCATATATCGGTGGAAAGGTGCTGCCATTAGCTTTCCAAAATGGTAAGTTTCATCAACGCACTCGGACCATGAAGTGGGCAGTGGCCACTTCATCATGCCAGTGTAGGCTAACTAAAAATGCGCGTTTTCAGTGCCGTTTTTCGTAACTTTAGAAAAATATTCTGACCAAGTGGCATATATCGGTGGAAAGGTGCTGCCATTAGCTTTCCAAAATGGTAAGTTTCATCAAGGCACTCGGACCATGGAGTGGGCAGTGGTCACTTCATCATGCCAGTGTAGGCTAACTAAAAATGCGCGTTTTCAGTGCCGTTTTTCGTAACTTTAGAAAAATATTCTGACCAAGTGGCATATATCGGTGGAAAGGTGCTGCCATTAGCTTTCCAAAATGGTAAGTTTCATCAACGCACTCGGACCATGGAGTGGGCAGTGGCCACTTCATCATGCCAGTGTAGGCTAACTAAAAATGCGCGTTTTCAGTGCCGTTTTTCGTAACTTTAGAAAAATATTCTGACCAAGTGGCATATATCGATGGAAAGGTGCTGCCATTAGCTTTCCAAAATGGTAAGTTTCATCAACGCACTCGGACCATGGAGTGGGCAGTGGCCACTTCATCATGCCAGTGTAGGCTAACTAAAACTGCGCGTTTTCAGTGCCGTTTTTCGTAACTTTAGAAAAATATTCTGACCAAGTGGCATATATCGGTGGAAAGGTGCTGCCATTAGCTTTCCAAAATGGTAAGTTTCATCAACGCACTCGGACCATGAAGTGGGCAGTGGCCACTTCATCATGCCAGTGTAGGCTAACTAAAAATGCGCGTTTTCAGTGCCGTTTTTGGTAACTTTATAAAAAAAAATATTCTGACCAAGTGGCATATATCGGTGGAAAGGTGCTGCCATTAGCTTTCCAAAATGGTAAGTTTCATCAACGCACTCGGACCATGGAGTGGGCAGTGGCCACTTCATCATGCCAGTGTAGGCTAACTAAAACTGCGCGTTTTCAGTGCCGTTTTTCGTAACTTTAGAAAAATATTCTGACCAAGTGGCATATATCGGTGGAAAGGTGCTGCCATTAGCTTTCCAAAATGGTAAGTTTCATCAACGCACTCGGACCATGAAGTGGGCAGTGGCCACTTCATCATGCCAGTGTAGGCTAACTAAAAATGCGCGTTTTCAGTGCCGTTTTTCGTAACTTTAGAAAAATATTCTGACCAAGTGGCATATATCGGTGGAAAGGTGCTGCCATTAGCTTTCCAAAATGGTAAGTTTCATCAACGCACTCGGACCATGGAGTGGGCAGTGGCCACTTCATCATGCCAGTGTAGGCTAACTAAAAATGCGCGTTTTCAGTGCCGTTTTTCGTAACTTTAGAAAAATATTCTGACCAAGTGGCATATATCGGTGGAAAGGTGCTGCCATTAGCTTTCCAAAATGGTAAGTTTCATCAACGCACTCGGACCATGGAGTGGGCAGTGGCCACTTCATCATGCCAGTGTAGGCTAACTAAAACTGCGCGTTTTCAGTGCCGTTTTTCGTAACTTTAGAAAAATATTCTGTCCAAGTGGCATATATCGGTGGAAAGGTGCTGCCATTAGCTTTCCAAAATGGTAAGTTTCATCAACGCACTCGGACCATGAAGTGGGCAGTGGCCACTTCATCATGCCAGTGTAGGCTAACTAAAAATGCGCGTTTTCAGTGCCGTTTTTCGTAACTTTAGAAAAATATTCTGACCAAGTGGCATATATCGGTGGAAAGGTGCTGCCATTAGCTTTCCAAAATGGTAAGTTTCATCAACGCACTCGGACCATGGAGTGGGCAGTGGTCACTTCATCATGCCAGTGTAGGCTAACTAAAACTGCGCGTTTTCAGTGCCGTTTTTCGTAACTTTAGAAAAATATTCTGACCAAGTGGCATATATCGGTGGAAAGGTGCTGCCATTAGCTTTCCAAAATGGTAAGTTTCATCAACGCACTCGGACCATGAAGTGGGCAGTGGTCACTTCATCATGCCAGTGTAGGCTAACTAAAACTGCGTGTTTTCAGTGCCGTTTTTCGTAACTTTAGAAAAATATTCTGACCAAGTGGCATATATCGGTGGAAAGGTGCTGCCATTAGCTTTCCAAAATGGTAAGTTTCATCAACGCACTCGGACCATGGAGTGGGCAGTGGTCACTTCATCATGCCAGTGTAGGCTAACTAAAACTGCGCGTTTTCAGTGCCGTTTTTCGTAACTTTAGAAAAATATTCTGACCAAGTGGCATATATCGGTGGAAAGGTGCTGCCATTAGCTTTCCAAAATGGTAAGTTTCATCAACGCACTCGGACCATGGAGTGGGCAGTGGTCACTTCATCATGCCAGTGTAGGCTAACTAAAACTGCGCGTTTTCAGTGCCGTTTTTCGTAACTTTAGAAAAATATTCTGACCAAGTGGCATATATCGGTGGAAAGGTGCTGCCATTAGCTTTCCAAAATGGTAAGTTTCATCAACGCACTCGGACCATGGAGTGGGCAGTGGCCACTTCATCATGCCAGTGTAGGCTAACTAAAAATGCGCGTTTTCAGTGCCGTTTTTCGTAACTTTAGAAAAATATTCTGACCAAGTGGCATATATCGGTGGAAAGGTGCTGCCATTAGCTTTCCAAAATGGTAAGTTTCATCAACGCACTCGGACCATGGAGTGGGCAGTGGCCACTTCATCATGCCAGTGTAGGCTAACTAAAACTGCGCGTTTTCAGTGCCGTTTTTCGTAACTTTAGAAAAATATTCTGACCAAGTGGCATATATCGGTGGAAAGGTGCTGCCATTAGCTTTCCAAAATGGTAAGTTTCATCAACGCTCTCGGACCATGAAGTGGGCAGTGGCCACTTCATCATGCCAGTGTAGGCTAACTAAAAATGCGCGTTTTCAGTGCCGTTTTTCGTAACTTTAGAAAAATATTCTGACCAAGTGGCATATATCGGTGGAAAGGTGCTGCCATTAGCTTTCCAAAATGGTAAGTTTCATCAACGCACTCGGACCATGGAGTGGGCAGTGGCCACTTCATCATGCCAGTGTAGGCTAACTAAAACTGCGCGTTTTCAGTGCCGTTTTTCGTAACTTTAGAAAAATATTCTGACCAAGTGGCATATATCGGTGGAAAGGTGCTGCCATTAGCTTTCCAAAATGGTAAGTTTCATCAACGCACTCGGACCATGAAGTGGGCAGTGGCCACTTCATCATGCCAGTGTAGGCTAACTAAAAATGCGCGTTTTCAGTGCCGTTTTTCGTAACTTTAGAAAAATATTCTGACCAAGTGGCATATATCGGTGGAAAGGTGCTGCCATTAGCTTTCCAAAATGGTAAGTTTCATCAACGCACTCGGACCATGGAGTGGGCAGTGGCCACTTCATCATGCCAGTGTAGGCTAACTAAAACTGCGCGTTTTCAGTGCCGTTTTTCGTAACTTTAGAAAAATATTCTGACCAAGTGGCATATATCGGTGGAAAGGTGCTGCCATTAGCTTTCCAAAATGGTAAGTTTCATCAACGCACTCGGACCATGGAGTGGGCAGTGGCCACTTCATCATGCCAGTGTAGGCTAACTAAAAATGCGCGTTTTCAGTGCCGTTTTTCGTAACTTTAGAAAAATATTCTGACCAAGTGGCATATATCGGTGGAAAGGTGCTGCCATTAGCTTTCCAAAATGGTAAGTTTCATCAACGCATTCGGACCATGGAGTGGGCAGTGGCCACTTCATCATGCCGTTGTAGGCTAACTAAAACTGCGCGTTTTCAGTGACGTTTTTCGTAACTTTAGAAAAATATTCTGACCAAGTGGCATATATCGGTGGAAAGGTGCTGCCATTAGCTTTCCAAAATGGTAAGTTTCATCAACGCACTCGGACCATGGAGTGGGCAGTGGTCACTTCATCATGCCAGTGTAGGCTAACTAAAAATGCGCGTTTTCAGTGCCGTTTTTCGTAACTTTAGAAAAATATTCTGACCAAGTGGCATATATCGGTGGAAAGGTGCTGCCATTAGCTTTCCAAAATGGTAAGTTTCATCAACGCACTCGGACCATGGAGTGGGCAGTGGTCACTTCATCATGCCAGTGTAGGCTAACTAAAACTGCGCGTTTTCAGTGCCGTTTTTCGTAACTTTAGAAAAATATTCTGACTAAGTGGCATATATCGGTGGAAAGGTGCTGCCATTAGCTTTCCAAAATGGTAAGTTTCATCAACGCACTCGGACCATGGAGTGGGCAGTGGTCACTTCATCATGCCAGTGTAGGCTAACTAAAACTGCGCGTTTTCAGTGCCGTTTTTCGTAACTTTAGAAAAATATTCTGACTAAGTGGCATATATCGGTGGAAAGGTGCTGCCATTAGCTTTCCAAAATGGTAAGTTTCATCAACGCACTCGGACCATGGAGTGGGCAGTGGCCACTTCATCATGCCAGTGTAGGCTAACTAAAACTGCGCGTTTTCAGTGCCGTTTTTCGTAACTTTAGAAAAATATTCTGACCAAGTGGCATATATCGGTGGAAAGGTGCTGCCATTAGCTTTCCAAAATGGTAAGTTTCATCAACGCACTCGGACCATGGAGTGGGCAGTGGCCACTTCATCATGCCAGTGTAGGCTAACTAAAACTGCGCGTTTTCAGTGCCGTTTTTCGTAACTTTAGAAAAATATTCTGACCAAGTGGCATATATCGGTGGAAGGTGCTGCCATTAGCTTTCCAAAATGGTAAGTTTCATCAACGCACTCGGACCATGGAGTGGGCAGTGGTCACTTCATCATGCCAGTGTAGGCTAACTAAAACTGCGCGTTTTCAGTGCCGTTTTTCGTAACTTTAGAAAAATATTCTGACCAAGTGGCATATATCGGTGGAAAGGTGCTGCCATTAGCTTTCCAAAATGGTAAGTTTCATCAACGCACTCGGACCATGGAGTGGGCAGTGGCCACTTCATCATGCCAGTGTAGGCTAACTAAAACTGCGCGTTTTCAGTGCCGTTTTTCGTAACTTTAGAAAAATATTCTGACCAAGTGGCATATATCGGTGGAAAGGTGCTGCCATTAGCTTTCCAAAATGGTAAGTTTCATCAACGCACTCGGACCATGGAGTGGGCAGTGGCCACTTCATCATGCCAGTGTAGGCTAACTAAAAATGCGCGTTTTCAGTGCCGTTTTTCGTAACTTTAGAAAAATATTCTGACCAAGTGGCATATATCGGTGGAAAGGTGCTGCCATTAGCTTTCCAAAATGGTAAGTTTCATCAACGCACTCGGACCATGGAGTGGGCAGTGGCCACTTCATCATGCCAGTGTAGGCTAACTAAAACTGCGCGTTTTCAGTGCCGTTTTTCGTAACTTTAGAAAAATATTCTGACCAAGTGGCATATATCGGTGGAAAGGTGCTGCCATTAGCTTTCCAAAATGGTAAGTTTCATCAGCGCACTCGGACCATGGAGTGGGCAGTGGCCACTTCATCATGCCAGTGTAGGCTAACTAAAACTGCGCGTTTTCAGTGCCGTTTTTCGTAACTTTAGAAAAATATTCTGACCAAGTGGCATATATCGGTGGAAAGGTGCTGCCATTAGCTTTCCAAAATGGTAAGTTTCATCAACGCACTCGGACCATGGAGTGGGCAGTGGTCACTTCATCATGCCAGTGTAGGCTAACTAAAACTGCGCGTTTTCAGTGCCGTTTTTCGTAACTTTAGAAAAATATTCTGACTAAGTGGCATATATCGGTGGAAAGGTGCTGCCATTAGCTTTCCAAAATGGTAAGTTTCATCAACGCACTCGGACCATGGAGTGGGCAGTGGCCACTTCATCATGCCAGTGTAGGCTAACTAAAAATGCGCGTTTTCAGTGCCGTTTTTCGTAACTTTAGAAAAATATTCTGACCAAGTGGCATATATCGGTGGAAAGGTGCTGCCATTAGCTTTCCAAAATGGTAAGTTTCATCAACGCACTCGGACCATGGAGTGGGCAGTGGCCACTTCATCATGCCAGTGTAGGCTAACTAAAACTGCGCGTTTTCAGTGCCGTTTTTCGTAACTTTAGAAAAATATTCTGACCAAGTGGCATATATCGGTGGAAGGTGCTGCCATTAGCTTTCCAAAATGGTAAGTTTCATCAACGCACTCGGACCATGGAGTGGGCAGTGGTCACTTCATCATGCCAGTGTAGGCTAACTAAAACTGCGCGTTTTCAGTGCCGTTTTTCGTAACTTTAGAAAAATATTCTGACCAAGTGGCATATATCGGTGGAAAGGTGCTGCCATTAGCTTTCCAAAATGGTAAGTTTCATCAACGCACTCGGACCATGGAGTGGGCAGTGGCCACTTCATCATGCCAGTGTAGGCAAACTAAAACTGCGCGTTTTCAGTGCCGTTTTTCGTAACTTTAGAAAAATATTCTGACCAAGTGGCATATATCGGTGGAAAGGTGCTGCCATTAGCTTTCCAAAATGGTAAGTTTCATCAACGCACTCGGACCATGGAGTGGGCAGTGGCCACTTCATCATGCCAGTGTAGGCTAACTAAAACTGCGCGTTTTCAGTGCCGTTTTTCGTAACTTTAGAAAAATATTCTGACCAAGTGGCATATATCGGTGGAAAGGTGCTGCCATTAGCTTTCCAAAATGGTAAGTTTCATCAACGCACTCGGACCATGGAGTGGGCAGTGGTCACTTCATCATGCCAGTGTAGGCTAACTAAAACTGCGCGTTTTCAGTGCCGTTTTTCGTAACTTTAGAAAAATATTCTGACCAAGTGGCATATATCGGTGGAAAGGTGCTGCCATTAGCTTTCCAAAATGGTAAGTTTCATCAACGCACTCGGACCATGGAGTGGGCAGTGGCCACTTCATCATGCCAGTGTAGGCTAACTAAAAATGCGCGTTTTCAGTGCCGTTTTTCGTAACTTTAGAAAAATATTCTGACCAAGTGGCATATATCGGTGGAAAGGTGCTGCCATTAGCTTTCCAAAATGGTAAGTTTCATCAACGCACTCGGACCATGGAGTGGGCAGTGGCCACTTCATCATGCCAGTGTAGGCTAACTAAAACTGCGCGTTTTCAGTGCCGTTTTTCGTAACTTTAGAAAAATATTCTGACCAAGTGGCATATATCGGTGGAAGGTGCTGCCATTAGCTTTCCAAAATGGTAAGTTTCATCAACGCACTCGGACCATGGAGTGGGCAGTGGCCACTTCATCATGCCAGTGTAGGCTAACTAAAACTGCGCGTTTTCAGTGCCGTTTTTCGTAACTTTAGAAAAATATTCTGACCAAGTGGCATATATCGGTGGAAAGGTGCTGCCATTAGCTTTCCAAAATGGTAAGTTTCATCAACGCACTCGGACCATGGAGTGGGCAGTGGCCACTTCATCATGCCAGTGTAGGCTAACTAAAAATGCGCGTTTTCAGTGCCGTTTTTCGTAACTTTAGAAAAATATTCTGACCAAGTGGCATATATCGGTGGAAAGGTGCTGCCATTAGCTTTCCAAAATGGTAAGTTTCATCAACGCATTCGGACCATGGAGTGGGCAGTGGCCACTTCATCATGCCGTTGTAGGCTAACTAAAACTGCGCGTTTTCAGTGACGTTTTTCGTAACTTTAGAAAAATATTCTGACCAAGTGGCATATATCGGTGGAAAGGTGCTGCCATTAGCTTTCCAAAATGGTAAGTTTCATCAACGCACTCGGACCATGGAGTGGGCAGTGGTCACTTCATCATGCCAGTGTAGGCTAACTAAAAATGCGCGTTTTCAGTGCCGTTTTTCGTAACTTTAGAAAAATATTCTGACCAAGTGGCATATATCGGTGGAAAGGTGCTGCCATTAGCTTTCCAAAATGGTAAGTTTCATCAACGCACTCGGACCATGGAGTGGGCAGTGGTCACTTCATCATGCCAGTGTAGGCTAACTAAAACTGCGCGTTTTCAGTGCCGTTTTTCGTAACTTTAGAAAAATATTCTGACTAAGTGGCATATATCGGTGGAAAGGTGCTGCCATTAGCTTTCCAAAATGGTAAGTTTCATCAACGCACTCGGACCATGGAGTGGGCAGTGGTCACTTCATCATGCCAGTGTAGGCTAACTAAAACTGCGCGTTTTCAGTGCCGTTTTTCGTAACTTTAGAAAAATACTCTGACTAAGTGGCATATATCGCTGGAAAGGCACTGCAATTCGCTTTCCAAAATGGTAAGTTTCATCAACGCACTCGGACCATGGAGTGGGCAGTGGCCACTTCATCATGCCAGTGTAGGCTAACTAAAAATGCGCGTTTTCAGTGCCGTTTTTCGTAACTTTAGAAAAATATTCTGACCAAGTGGCATATATCGGTGGAAAGGTGCTGCCATTAGCTTTCCAAAATGGTAAGTTTCATCAACGCACTCGGACCATGGAGTGGGCAGTGGCCACTTCATCATGCCAGTGTAGGCTAACTAAAACTGCGCGTTTTCAGTGCCGTTTTTCGTAACTTTAGAAAAATATTCTGACCAAGTGGCATATATCGGTGGAAGGTGCTGCCATTAGCTTTCCAAAATGGTAAGTTTCATCAACGCACTCGGACCATGGAGTGGGCAGTGGTCACTTCATCATGCCAGTGTAGGCTAACTAAAACTGCGCGTTTTCAGTGCCGTTTTTCGTAACTTTAGAAAAATATTCTGACCAAGTGGCATATATCGGTGGAAAGGTGCTGCCATTAGCTTTCCAAAATGGTAAGTTTCATCAACGCACTCGGACCATGGAGTGGGCAGTGGCCACTTCATCATGCCAGTGTAGGCTAACTAAAACTGCGCGTTTTCAGTGCCGTTTTTCGTAACTTTAGAAAAATATTCTGACCAAGTGGCATATATCGGTGGAAAGGTGCTGCCATTAGCTTTCCAAAATGGTAAGTTTCATCAACGCACTCGGACCATGGAGTGGGCAGTGGCCACTTCATCATGCCAGTGTAGGCTAACTAAAAATGCGCGTTTTCAGTGCCGTTTTTCGTAACTTTAGAAAAATATTCTGACCAAGTGGCATATATCGGTGGAAAGGTGCTGCCATTAGCTTTCCAAAATGGTAAGTTTCATCAACGCACTCGGACCATGGAGTGGGCAGTGGCCACTTCATCATGCCAGTGTAGGCTAACTAAAAATGCGCGTTTTCAGTGCCGTTTTTCGTAACTTTAGAAAAATATTCTGACCAAGTGGCATATATCGGTGGAAAGGTGCTGCCATTAGCTTTCCAAAATGGTAAGTTTCATCAGCGCACTCGGACCATGGAGTGGGCAGTGGCCACTTCATCATGCCAGTGTAGGCTAACTAAAACTGCGCGTTTTCAGTGCCGTTTTTCGTAACTTTAGAAAAATATTCTGACCAAGTGGCATATATCGGTGGAAAGGTGCTGCCATTAGCTTTCCAAAATGGTAAGTTTCATCAACGCACTCGGACCATGGAGTGGGCAGTGGTCACTTCATCATGCCAGTGTAGGCTAACTAAAACTGCGCGTTTTCAGTGCCGTTTTTCGTAACTTTAGAAAAATATTCTGACTAAGTGGCATATATCGGTGGAAAGGTGCTGCCATTAGCTTTCCAAAATGGTAAGTTTCATCAACGCACTCGGACCATGGAGTGGGCAGTGGCCACTTCATCATGCCAGTGTAGGCTAACTAAAAATGCGCGTTTTCAGTGCCGTTTTTCGTAACTTTAGAAAAATATTCTGACCAAGTGGCATATATCGGTGGAAAGGTGCTGCCATTAGCTTTCCAAAATGGTAAGTTTCATCAACGCACTCGGACCATGGAGTGGGCAGTGGCCACTTCATCATGCCAGTGTAGGCTAACTAAAACTGCGCGTTTTCAGTGCCGTTTTTCGTAACTTTAGAAAAATATTCTGACCAAGTGGCATATATCGGTGGAAGGTGCTGCCATTAGCTTTCCAAAATGGTAAGTTTCATCAACGCACTCGGACCATGGAGTGGGCAGTGGTCACTTCATCATGCCAGTGTAGGCTAACTAAAACTGCGCGTTTTCAGTGCCGTTTTTCGTAACTTTAGAAAAATATTCTGACCAAGTGGCATATATCGGTGGAAAGGTGCTGCCATTAGCTTTCCAAAATGGTAAGTTTCATCAACGCACTCGGACCATGGAGTGGGCAGTGGCCACTTCATCATGCCAGTGTAGGCAAACTAAAACTGCGCGTTTTCAGTGCCGTTTTTCGTAACTTTAGAAAAATATTCTGACCAAGTGGCATATATCGGTGGAAAGGTGCTGCCATTAGCTTTCCAAAATGGTAAGTTTCATCAACGCACTCGGACCATGGAGTGGGCAGTGGCCACTTCATCATGCCAGTGTAGGCTAACTAAAACTGCGCGTTTTCAGTGCCGTTTTTCGTAACTTTAGAAAAATATTCTGACCAAGTGGCATATATCGGTGGAAAGGTGCTGCCATTAGCTTTCCAAAATGGTAAGTTTCATCAACGCACTCGGACCATGAAGTGGGCAGTGGCCACTTCATCATGCCAGTGTAGGCTAACTAAAACTGCGCGTTTTCAGTGCCGTTTTTCGTAACTTTAGAAAAATATTCTGACCAAGTGGCATATATCGGTGGAAGGTGCTGCCATTAGCTTTCCAAAATGGTAAGTTTCATCAACGCACTCGGACCATGAAGTGGGCAGTGGCCACTTCATCATGCCAGTGTAGGCTAACTAAAACTGCGCGTTTTCAGTGCCGTTTTTCGTAACTTTAGAAAAATATTCTGACTAAGTGGCATATATCGGTGGAAAGGTGCTGCCATTAGCTTTCCAAAATGGTAAGTTTCATCAACGCACTCGGACCATGGAGTGGGCAGTGGTCACTTCATCATGCCAGTGTAGGCTAACTAAAACTGCGCGTTTTCAGTGCCGTTTTTCGTAACTTTAGAAAAATATTCTGACTAAGTGGCATATATCGGTGGAAAGGTGCTGCCATTAGCTTTCCAAAATGGTAAGTTTCATCAACGCACTCGGACCATGGAGTGGGCAGTGGCCACTTCATCATGCCAGTGTAGGCTAACTAAAAATGCGCGTTTTCAGTGCCGTTTTTCGTAACTTTAGAAAAATATTCTGACCAAGTGGCATATATCGGTGGAAAGGTGCTGCCATTAGCTTTCCAAAATGGTAAGTTTCATCAACGCACTCGGACCATGGAGTGGGCAGTGGCCACTTCATCATGCCAGTGTAGGCTAACTAAAACTGCGCGTTTTCAGTGCCGTTTTTCGTAACTTTAGAAAAATATTCTGACCAAGTGGCATATATCGGTGGAAGGTGCTGCCATTAGCTTTCCAAAATGGTAAGTTTCATCAACGCACTCGGACCATGGCGTGGGCAGTGGTCACTTCATCATGCCAGTGTAGGCTAACTAAAACTGCGCGTTTTCAGTGCCGTTTTTCGTAACTTTAGAAAAATATTCTGACCAAGTGGCATATATCGGTGGAAAGGTGCTGCCATTAGCTTTCCAAAATGGTAAGTTTCATCAACGCACTCGGACCATGGAGTGGGCAGTGGCCACTTCATCATGCCAGTGTAGGCTAACTAAAACTGCGCGTTTTCAGTGCCGTTTTTCGTAACTTTAGAAAAATATTCTGACCAAGTGGCATATATCGGTGGAAAGGTGCTGCCATTAGCTTTCCAAAATGGTAAGTTTCATCAACGCACTCGGACCATGGAGTGGGCAGTGGCCACTTCATCATGCCAGTGTAGGCTAACTAAAAATGCGCGTTTTCAGTGCCGTTTTTCGTAACTTTAGAAAAATATTCTGACCAAGTGGCATATATCGGTGGAAAGGTGCTGCCATTAGCTTTCCAAAATGGTAAGTTTCATCAACGCACTCGGACCATGGAGTGGGCAGTGGCCACTTCATCATGCCAGTGTAGGCTAACTAAAACTGCGCGTTTTCAGTGCCGTTTTTCGTAACTTTAGAAAAATATTCTGACCAAGTGGCATATATCGGTGGAAAGGTGCTGCCATTAGCTTTCCAAAATGGTAAGTTTCATCAGCGCACTCGGACCATGGAGTGGGCAGTGGCCACTTCATCATGCCAGTGTAGGCTAACTAAAACTGCGCGTTTTCAGTGCCGTTTTTCGTAACTTTAGAAAAATATTCTGACCAAGTGGCATATATCGGTGGAAAGGTGCTGCCATTAGCTTTCCAAAATGGTAAGTTTCATCAACGCACTCGGACCATGGAGTGGGCAGTGGTCACTTCATCATGCCAGTGTAGGCTAACTAAAACTGCGCGTTTTCAGTGCCGTTTTTCGTAACTTTAGAAAAATACTCTGACTAAGTGGCATATATCGCTGGAAAGGTGCTGCCATTAGCTTTCCAAAATGGTAAGTTTCATCAACGCACTCGGACCATGGAGTGGGCAGTGGCCACTTCATCATGCCAGTGTAGGCTAACTAAAAATGCGCGTTTTCAGTGCCGTTTTTCGTAACTTTAGAAAAATATTCTGACCAAGTGGCATATATCGGTGGAAAGGTGCTGCCATTAGCTTTCCAAAATGGTAAGTTTCATCAACGCACTCGGACCATGGAGTGGGCAGTGGCCACTTCATCATGCCAGTGTAGGCTAACTAAAACTGCGCGTTTTCAGTGCCGTTTTTCGTAACTTTAGAAAAATATTCTGACCAAGTGGCATATATCGGTGGAAGGTGCTGCCATTAGCTTTCCAAAATGGTAAGTTTCATCAACGCACTCGGACCATGGAGTGGGCAGTGGTCACTTCATCATGCCAGTGTAGGCTAACTAAAACTGCGCGTTTTCAGTGCCGTTTTTCGTAACTTTAGAAAAATATTCTGACCAAGTGGCATATATCGGTGGAAAGGTGCTGCCATTAGCTTTCCAAAATGGTAAGTTTCATCAACGCACTCGGACCATGGAGTGGGCAGTGGCCACTTCATCATGCCAGTGTAGGCAAACTAAAACTGCGCGTTTTCAGTGCCGTTTTTCGTAACTTTAGAAAAATATTCTGACCAAGTGGCATATATCGGTGGAAAGGTGCTGCCATTAGCTTTCCAAAATGGTAAGTTTCATCAACGCACTCGGACCATGGAGTGGGCAGTGGCCACTTCATCATGCCAGTGTAGGCTAACTAAAACTGCGCGTTTTCAGTGCCGTTTTTCGTAACTTTAGAAAAATATTCTGACCAAGTGGCATATATCGGTGGAAAGGTGCTGCCATTAGCTTTCCAAAATGGTAAGTTTCATCAACGCACTCGGACCATGAAGTGGGCAGTGGCCACTTCATCATGCCAGTGTAGGCTAACTAAAACTGCGCGTTTTCAGTGCCGTTTTTCGTAACTTTAGAAAAATATTCTGACCAAGTGGCATATATCGGTGGAAAGGTGCTGCCATTAGCTTTCCAAAATGGTAAGTTTCATCAACGCACTCGGACCATGGAGTGGGCAGTGGCCACTTCACCATGCCAGTGTAGGCTAACTAAAACTGCGCGTTTTCAGTGCCGTTTTTCGTAACTTTAGAAAAATATTCTGACCAAGTGGCATATATCGGTGGAAAGGTGCTGCCATTAGCTTTCCAAAATGGTAAGTTTCATCAACGCACTCGGACCATGAAGTGGGCAGTGGCCACTTCATCATGCCAGTGTAGGCTAACTAAAAATGCGCGTTTTCAGTGCCGTTTTTCGTAACTTTAGAAAAATATTCTGACCAAGTGGCATATATCGGTGGAAAGGTGCTGCCATTAGCTTTCCAAAATGGTAAGTTTCATCAACGCACTCGGACCATGGAGTGGGCAGTGGCCACTTCATCATGCCGTTGTAGGCTAACTAAAACTGCGCGTTTTCAGTGACGTTTTTCGTAACTTTAGAAAAATATTCTGACCAAGTGGCATATATCGGTGGAAAGGTGCTGCCATTAGCTTTCCAAAATGGTAAGTTTCATCAACGCACTCGGACCATGGAGTGGGCAGTGGTCACTTCATCATGCCAGTGTAGGCTAACTAAAACTGCGCGTTTTCAGTGACGTTTTTCGTAACTTTAGAAAAATATTCTGACCAAGTGGCATATATCGGTGGAAAGGTGCTGCCATTAGCTTTCCAAAATGGTAAGTTTCATCAACGCACTCGGACCATGGAGTGGGCAGTGGTCACTTCATCATGCCAGTGTAGGCTAACTAAAACTGCGCGTTTTCAGTGACGTTTTTCGTAACTTTAGAAAAATATTCTGACCAAGTGGCATATATCGGTGGAAAGGTGCTGCCATTAGCTTTCCAAAATGGTAAGTTTCATCAACGCACTCGGACCATGGAGTGGGCAGTGGCCACTTCATCATGCCAGTGTAGGCTAACTAAAACTGCGCGTTTTCAGTGCCGTTTTTCGTAACTTTAGAAAAATATTCTGACCAAGTGGCATATATCGGTGGAAAGGTGCTGCCATTAGCTTTCCAAAATGGTAAGTTTCATCAACGCACTCGGACCATGGAGTGGGCAGTGGCCACTTCATCATGCCAGTGTAGGCTAACTAAAAATGCGCGTTTTCAGTGCCGTTTTTCGTAACTTTAGAAAAATATTCTGACCAAGTGGCATATATCGGTGGAAAGGTGCTGCCATTAGCTTTCCAAAATGGTAAGTTTCATCAACGCACTCGGACCATGGAGTGGGCAGTGGCCACTTCATCATGCCAGTGTAGGCTAACTAAAACTGCGCGTTTTCAGTGCCGTTTTTCGTAACTTTAGAAAAATATTCTGACCAAGTGGCATATATCGGTGGAAAGGTGCTGCCATTAGCTTTCCAAAATGGTAAGTTTCATCAACGCACTCGGACCATGGAGTGGGCAGTGGCCACTTCATCATGCCGTTGTAGGCTAACTAAAACTGCGCGTTTTCAGTGACGTTTTTCGTAACTTTAGAAAAATATTCTGACCAAGTGGCATATATCGGTGGAAAGGTGCTGCCATTAGCTTTCCAAAATGGTAAGTTTCATCAACGCACTCGGACCATGGAGTGGGCAGTGGTCACTTCATCATGCCAGTGTAGGCTAACTAAAACTGCGCGTTTTCAGTGCCGTTTTTCGTAACTTTAGAAAAATATTCTGACTAAGTGGCATATATCGGTGGAAAGGTGCTGCCATTAGCTTTCCAAAATGGTAAGTTTCATCAACGCACTCGGACCATGGAGTGGGCAGTGGTCACTTCATCATGCCAGTGTAGGCTAACTAAAACTGCGCGTTTTCAGTGCCGTTTTTCGTAACTTTAGAAAAATATTCTGACTAAGTGGCATATATCGGTGGAAAGGTGCTGCCATTAGCTTTCCAAAATGGTAAGTTTCATCAACGCACTCGGACCATGGAGTGGGCAGTGGCCACTTCATCATGCCAGTGTAGGCTAACTAAAAATGCGCGTTTTCAGTGCCGTTTTTCGTAACTTTAGAAAAATATTCTGACCAAGTGGCATATATCGGTGGAAAGGTGCTGCCATTAGCTTTCCAAAATGGTAAGTTTCATCAACGCCCTCGGACCATGGAGTGGGCAGTGGCCACTTCATCATGCCAGTGTAGGCTAACTAAAACTGCGCGTTTTCAGTGCCGTTTTTCGTAACTTTAGAAAAATATTCTGACCAAGTGGCATATATCGGTGGAAGGTGCTGCCATTAGCTTTCCAAAATGGTAAGTTTCATCAACGCACTCGGACCATGGAGTGGGCAGTGGTCACTTCATCATGCCAGTGTAGGCTAACTAAAACTGCGCGTTTTCAGTGCCGTTTTTCGTAACTTTAGAAAAATATTCTGACCAAGTGGCATATATCGGTGGAAAGGTGCTGCCATTAGCTTTCCAAAATGGTAAGTTTCATCAACGCCCTCGGACCATGGAGTGGGCAGTGGCCACTTCATCATGCCAGTGTAGGCTAACTAAAAATGCGCGTTTTCAGTGCCGTTTTTCGTAACTTTAGAAAAATATTCTGACCAAGTGGCATATATCGGTGGAAAGGTGCTGCCATTAGCTTTCCAAAATGGTAAGTTTCATCAACGCACTCGGACCATGGAGTGGGCAGTGGCCACTTCATCATGCCAGTGTAGGCTAACTAAAACTGCGCGTTTTCAGTGCCGTTTTTCGTAACTTTAGAAAAATATTCTGACCAAGTGGCATATATCGATGGAAAGGTGCTGCCATTAGCTTTCCAAAATGGTAAGTTTCATCAACGCACTCGGACCATGGAGTGGGCAGTGGCCACTTCATCATGCCAGTGTAGGCTAACTAAAAATGCGCGTTTTCAGTGCCGTTTTTCGTAACTTTAGAAAAATATTCTGACCAAGTGGCATATATCGGTGGAAAGGTGCTGCCATTAGCTTTCCAAAATGGTAAGTTTCATCAACGCACTCGGACCATGGAGTGGGCAGTGGCCACTTCATCATGCCAGTGTAGGCTAACTAAAAATGCGCGTTTTCAGTGCCGTTTTTCGTAACTTTAGAAAAATATTCTGACCAAGTGGCATATATCGGTGGAAAGGTGCTGCCATTAGCTTTCCAAAATGGTAAGTTTCATCAACGCACTCGGACCATGGAGTGGGCAGTGGCCACTTCATCATGCCAGTGTAGGCTAACTAAAACTGCGCGTTTTCAGTGCCGTTTTTCGTAACTTTAGAAAAATATTCTGACCAAGTGGCATATATCGGTGGAAAGGTGCTGCCATTAGCTTTCCAAAATGGTAAGTTTCATCAACGCACTCGGACCATGGAGTGGGCAGTGGCCACTTCATCATGCCAGTGTAGGCTAACTAAAACTGCGCGTTTTCAGTGCCGTTTTTCGTAACTTTAGAAAAATATTCTGACCAAGTGGCATATATCGGTGGAAAGGTGCTGCCATTAGCTTTCCAAAATGGTAAGTTTCATCAACGCACTCGGACCATGAAGTGGGCAGTGGCCACTTCATCATGCCAGTGTAGGCTAACTAAAAATGCGCGTTTTCAGTGCCGTTTTTCGTAACTTTAGAAAAATATTCTGACCAAGTGGCATATATCGGTGGAAAGGTGCTGCCATTAGCTTTCCAAAATGGTAAGTTTCATCAACGCACTCGGACCATGGAGTGGGCAGTGGCCACTTCATCATGCCAGTGTAGGCTAACTAAAAATGCGCGTTTTCAGTGCCGTTTTTCGTAACTTTAGAAAAATATTCTGACCAAGTGGCATATATCGGTGGAAAGGTGCTGCCATTAGCTTTCCAAAATGGTAAGTTTCATCAACGCACTCGGACCATGGAGTGGGCAGTGGCCACTTCATCATGCCAGTGTAGGCTAACTAAAACTGCGCGTTTTCAGTGCCGTTTTTCGTAACTTTAGAAAAATATTCTGACCAAGTGGCATATATCGGTGGAAAGGTGCTGCCATTAGCTTTCCAAAATGGTAAGTTTCATCAACGCACTCGGACCATGGAGTGGGCAGTGGCCACTTCATCATGCCAGTGTAGGCTAACTAAAACTGCGCGTTTTCAGTGCCGTTTTTCGTAACTTTAGAAAAATATTCTGACCAAGTGGCATATATCGGTGGAAAGGTGCTGCCATTAGCTTTCCAAAATGGTAAGTTTCATCAACGCACTCGGACCATGAAGTGGGCAGTGGCCACTTCATCATGCCAGTGTAGGCTAACTAAAAATGCGCGTTTTCAGTGCCGTTTTTCGTAACTTTAGAAAAATATTCTGACCAAGTGGCATATATCGGTGGAAAGGTGCTGCCATTAGCTTTCCAAAATGGTAAGTTTCATCAACGCACTCGGACCATGGAGTGGGCAGTGGCCACTTCATCATGCCGTTGTAGGCTAACTAAAACTGCGCGTTTTCAGTGACGTTTTTCGTAACTTTAGAAAAATATTCTGACCAAGTGGCATATATCGGTGGAAAGGTGCTGCCATTAGCTTTCCAAAATGGTAAGTTTCATCAACGCACTCGGACCATGGAGTGGGCAGTGGTCACTTCATCATGCCAGTGTAGGCTAACTAAAACTGCGCGTTTTCAGTGACGTTTTTCGTAACTTTAGAAAAATATTCTGACCAAGTGGCATATATCGGTGGAAAGGTGCTGCCATTAGCTTTCCAAAATGGTAAGTTTCATCAACGCACTCGGACCATGGAGTGGGCAGTGGTCACTTCATCATGCCAGTGTAGGCTAACTAAAACTGCGCGTTTTCAGTGACGTTTTTCGTAACTTTAGAAAAATATTCTGACCAAGTGGCATATATCGGTGGAAAGGTGCTGCCATTAGCTTTCCAAAATGGTAAGTTTCATCAACGCACTCGGACCATGGAGTGGGCAGTGGCCACTTCATCATGCCAGTGTAGGCTAACTAAAACTGCGCGTTTTCAGTGCCGTTTTTCGTAACTTTAGAAAAATATTCTGACCAAGTGGCATATATCGGTGGAAAGGTGCTGCCATTAGCTTTCCAAAATGGTAAGTTTCATCAACGCACTCGGACCATGGAGTGGGCAGTGGCCACTTCATCATGCCAGTGTAGGCTAACTAAAAATGCGCGTTTTCAGTGCCGTTTTTCGTAACTTTAGAAAAATATTCTGACCAAGTGGCATATATCGGTGGAAAGGTGCTGCCATTAGCTTTCCAAAATGGTAAGTTTCATCAACGCACTCGGACCATGGAGTGGGCAGTGGCCACTTCATCATGCCAGTGTAGGCTAACTAAAACTGCGCGTTTTCAGTGCCGTTTTTCGTAACTTTAGAAAAATATTCTGACCAAGTGGCATATATCGGTGGAAAGGTGCTGCCATTAGCTTTCCAAAATGGTAAGTTTCATCAACGCACTCGGACCATGGAGTGGGCAGTGGCCACTTCATCATGCCGTTGTAGGCTAACTAAAACTGCGCGTTTTCAGTGACGTTTTTCGTAACTTTAGAAAAATATTCTGACCAAGTGGCATATATCGGTGGAAAGGTGCTGCCATTAGCTTTCCAAAATGGTAAGTTTCATCAACGCACTCGGACCATGGAGTGGGCAGTGGTCACTTCATCATGCCAGTGTAGGCTAACTAAAACTGCGCGTTTTCAGTGCCGTTTTTCGTAACTTTAGAAAAATATTCTGACTAAGTGGCATATATCGCTGGAAAGGTGCTGCCATTAGCTTTCCAAAATGGTAAGTTTCATCAACGCACTCGGACCATGGAGTGGGCAGTGGTCACTTCATCATGCCAGTGTAGGCTAACTAAAACTGCGCGTTTTCAGTGCCGTTTTTCGTAACTTTAGAAAAATATTCTGACTAAGTGGCATATATCGGTGGAAAGGTGCTGCCATTAGCTTTCCAAAATGGTAAGTTTCATCAACGCACTCGGACCATGGAGTGGGCAGTGGCCACTTCATCATGCCAGTGTAGGCTAACTAAAACTGCGCGTTTTCAGTGCCGTTTTTCGTAACTTTAGAAAAATATTCTGACCAAGTGGCATATATCGGTGGAAAGGTGCTGCCATTAGCTTTCCAAAATGGTAAGTTTCATCAACGCCCTCGGACCATGGAGTGGGCAGTGGCCACTTCATCATGCCAGTGTAGGCTAACTAAAAATGCGCGTTTTCAGTGCCGTTTTTCGTAACTTTAGAAAAATATTCTGACCAAGTGGCATATATCGGTGGAAGGTGCTGCCATTAGCTTTCCAAAATGGTAAGTTTCATCAACGCACTCGGACCATGGAGTGGGCAGTGGTCACTTCATCATGCCAGTGTAGGCTAACTAAAACTGCGCGTTTTCAGTGCCTGTTTTCGTAACTTTAGAAAAATATTCTGACCAAGTGGCATATATCGGTGGAAAGGTGCTGCCATTAGCTTTCCAAAATGGTAAGTTTCATCAACGCACTCTGACCATAGAGTGGGCAATGGCCACTTCATCATGCCAGTGTAGGCTAACTAAAAATGCGCGTTTTCAGTGCCGTTTTTCGTAACTTTAGAAAAATATTCTGACCAAGTGGCATATATCGGTGGAAAGGTGCTGCCATTAGCTTTCCAAAATGGTAAGTTTCATCAACGCACTCGGACCATGGAGTGGGCAGTGGCCACTTCATCATGCCAGTGTAGGCTAACTAAAACTGCGCGTTTTCAGTGCCGTTTTTCGTAACTTTAGAAAAATATTCTGACCAAGTGGCATATATCGATGGAAAGGTGCTGCCATTAGCTTTCCAAAATGGTAAGTTTCATCAACGCACTCTGACCATAGAGTGGGCAGTGGCCACTTCATCATGCCAGTGTAGGCTAACTAAAAATGCGCGTTTTCAGTGCCTTTTTTCGTAACTTTAGAAAAATATTCTGACCAAGTGGCATATATCGGTGGAAAGGTGCTGCCATTAGCTTTCCAAAATGGTAAGTTTCATCAACGCACTCGGACCATGGAGTGGGCAGTGGCCACTTCATCATGCCAGTGTAGGCTAACTAAAAATGCGCGTTTTCAGTGCCGTTTTTCGTAACTTTAGAAAAATATTCTGACCAAGTGGCATATATCGGTGGAAAGGTGCTGCCATTAGCTTTCCAAAATGGTAAGTTTCATCAACGCACTCGGACCATGGAGTGGGCAGTGGCCACTTCATCATGCCAGTGTAGGCTAACTAAAACTGCGCGTTTTCAGTGCCGTTTTTCGTAACTTTAGAAAAATATTCTGACCAAGTGGCATATATCGGTGGAAAGGTGCTGCCATTAGCTTTCCAAAATGGTAAGTTTCATCAACGCACTCGGACCATGGAGTGGGCAGTGGCCACTTCATCATGCCAGTGTAGGCTAACTAAAAATGCGCGTTTTCAGTGCCGTTTTTCGTAACTTTAGAAAAATATTCTGACCAAGTGGCATATATCGGTGGAAAGGTGCTGCCATTAGCTTTCCAAAATGGTAAGTTTCATCAACGCACTCGGACCATGAAGTGGGCAGTGGCCACTTCATCATGCCAGTGTAGGCTAACTAAAAATGCGCGTTTTCAGTGCCGTTTTTCGTAACTTTAGAAAAATATTCTGACCAAGTGGCATATATCGGTGGAAAGGTGCTGCCATTAGCTTTCCAAAATGGTAAGTTTCATCAACGCACTCGGACCATGGAGTGGGCAGTGGTCACTTCATCATGCCAGTGTAGGCTAACTAAAACTGCGCGTTTTCAGTGCCGTTTTTCGTAACTTTAGAAAAATATTCTGACCAAGTGGCATATATCGGTGGAAAGGTGCTGCCATTAGCTTTCCAAAATGGTAAGTTTCATCAACGCACTCGGACCATGAAGTGGGCAGTGGTCACTTCATCATGCCAGTGTAGGCTAACTAAAACTGCGCGTTTTCAGTGCCGTTTTTCGTAACTTTAGAAAAATATTCTGACCAAGTGGCATATATCGGTGGAAAGGTGCTGCCATTAGCTTTCCAAAATGGTAAGTTTCATCAACGCACTCGGACCATGGAGTGGGCAGTGGTCACTTCATCATGCCAGTGTAGGCTAACTAAAACTGCGCGTTTTCAGTGCCGTTTTTCGTAACTTTAGAAAAATATTCTGACCAAGTGGCATATATCGGTGGAAAGGTGCTGCCATTAGCTTTCCAAAATGGTAAGTTTCATCAACGCACTCGGACCATGGAGTGGGCAGTGGTCACTTCATCATGCCAGTGTAGGCTAACTAAAACTGCGCGTTTTCAGTGCCGTTTTTCGTAACTTTAGAAAAATATTCTGACCAAGTGGCATATATCGGTGGAAAGGTGCTGCCATTAGCTTTCCAAAATGGTAAGTTTCATCAACGCACTCGGACCATGGAGTGGGCAGTGGCCACTTCATCATGCCAGTGTAGGCTAACTAAAAATGCGCGTTTTCAGTGCCGTTTTTCGTAACTTTAGAAAAATATTCTGACCAAGTGGCATATATCGGTGGAAAGGTGCTGCCATTAGCTTTCCAAAATGGTAAGTTTCATCAACGCACTCGGACCATGGAGTGGGCAGTGGCCACTTCATCATGCCAGTGTAGGCTAACTAAAACTGCGCGTTTTCAGTGCCGTTTTTCGTAACTTTAGAAAAATATTCTGACCAAGTGGCATATATCGGTGGAAAGGTGCTGCCATTAGCTTTCCAAAATGGTAAGTTTCATCAACGCTCTCGGACCATGAAGTGGGCAGTGGCCACTTCATCATGCCAGTGTAGGCTAACTAAAAATGCGCGTTTTCAGTGCCGTTTTTCGTAACTTTAGAAAAATATTCTGACCAAGTGGCATATATCGGTGGAAAGGTGCTGCCATTAGCTTTCCAAAATGGTAAGTTTCATCAACGCACTCGGACCATGGAGTGGGCAGTGGCCACTTCATCATGCCAGTGTAGGCTAACTAAAACTGCGCGTTTTCAGTGCCGTTTTTCGTAACTTTAGAAAAATATTCTGACCAAGTGGCATATATCGGTGGAAAGGTGCTGCCATTAGCTTTCCAAAATGGTAAGTTTCATCAACGCACTCGGACCATGAAGTGGGCAGTGGCCACTTCATCATGCCAGTGTAGGCTAACTAAAAATGCGCGTTTTCAGTGCCGTTTTTCGTAACTTTAGAAAAATATTCTGACCAAGTGGCATATATCGGTGGAAAGGTGCTGCCATTAGCTTTCCAAAATGGTAAGTTTCATCAACGCACTCGGACCATGGAGTGGGCAGTGGCCACTTCATCATGCCGTTGTAGGCTAACTAAAACTGCGCGTTTTCAGTGACGTTTTTCGTAACTTTAGAAAAATATTCTGACCAAGTGGCATATATCGGTGGAAAGGTGCTGCCATTAGCTTTCCAAAATGGTAAGTTTCATCAACGCACTCGGACCATGGAGTGGGCAGTGGCCACTTCATCATGCCAGTGTAGGCTAACTAAAAATGCGCGTTTTCAGTGCCGTTTTTCGTAACTTTAGAAAAATATTCTGACCAAGTGGCATATATCGGTGGAAAGGTGCTGCCATTAGCTTTCCAAAATGGTAAGTTTCATCAACGCACTCGGACCATGGAGTGGGCAGTGGCCACTTCATCATGCCAGTGTAGGCTAACTAAAACTGCGCGTTTTCAGTGACGTTTTTCGTAACTTTAGAAAAATATTCTGACCAAGTGGCATATATCGGTGGAAAGGTGCTGCCATTAGCTTTCCAAAATGGTAAGTTTCATCAACGCACTCGGACCATGGAGTGGGCAGTGGCCACTTCATCATGCCAGTGTAGGCTAACTAAAACTGCGCGTTTTCAGTGACGTTTTTCGTAACTTTAGAAAAATATTCTGACCAAGTGGCATATATCGGTGGAAAGGTGCTGCCATTAGCTTTCCAAAATGGTAAGTTTCATCAACGCACTCGGACCATGGAGTGGGCAGTGGTCACTTCATCATGCCAGTGTAGGCTAACTAAAAATGCGCGTTTTCAGTGCCGTTTTTCGTAACTTTAGAAAAATATTCTGACCAAGTGGCATATATCGGTGGAAAGGTGCTGCCATTAGCTTTCCAAAATGGTAAGTTTCATCAACGCACTCGGACCATGGAGTGGGCAGTGGCCACTTCATCATGCCAGTGTAGGCTAACTAAAACTGCGCGTTTTCAGTGACGTTTTTCGTAACTTTAGAAAAATATTCTGACCAAGTGTCATATAGCGGTGGAAAGGTGCTGCCATTAGCTTTCCAAAATGGTAAGTTTCATCAACGCACTCGGACCATGGAGTGGGCAGTGGTCACTTCATCATGCCAGTGTAGGCTAACTAAAACTGCGCGTTTTCAGTGACGTTTTTCGTAACTTTAGAAAAATATTCTGACCAAGTGGCATATATCGGTGGAAAGGTGCTGCCATTAGCTTTCCAAAATGGTAAGTTTCATCAACGCACTCGGACCATGAAGTGGGCAGTGGCCACTTCATCATGCCAGTGTAGGCTAACTAAAAATGCGCGTTTTCAGTGCCGTTTTTCGTAACTTTAGAAAAATATTCTGACCAAGTGGCATATATCGGTGGAAAGGTGCTGCCATTAGCTTTCCAAAATGGTAAGTTTCATCAACGCACTCGGACCATGGAGTGGGCAGTGGCCACTTCATCATGCCGTTGTAGGCTAACTAAAACTGCGCGTTTTCAGTGACGTTTTTCGTAACTTTAGAAAAATATTCTGACCAAGTGGCATATATCGGTGGAAAGGTGCTGCCATTAGCTTTCCAAAATGGTAAGTTTCATCAACGCACTCGGACCATGGAGTGGGCAGTGGTCACTTCATCATGCCAGTGTAGGCTAACTAAAACTGCGCGTTTTCAGTGACGTTTTTCGTAACTTTAGAAAAATATTCTGACCAAGTGGCATATATCGGTGGAAAGGTGCTGCCATTAGCTTTCCAAAATGGTAAGTTTCATCAACGCACTCGGACCATGGAGTGGGCAGTGGTCACTTCATCATGCCAGTGTAGGCTAACTAAAACTGCGCGTTTTCAGTGACGTTTTTCGTAACTTTAGAAAAATATTCTGACCAAGTGGCATATATCGGTGGAAAGGTGCTGCCATTAGCTTTCCAAAATGGTAAGTTTCATCAACGCACTCGGACCATGGAGTGGGCAGTGGCCACTTCATCATGCCAGTGTAGGCTAACTAAAACTGCGCGTTTTCAGTGCCGTTTTTCGTAACTTTAGAAAAATATTCTGACCAAGTGGCATATATCGGTGGAAAGGTGCTGCCATTAGCTTTCCAAAATGGTAAGTTTCATCAACGCACTCGGACCATGAAGTGGGCAGTGGCCACTTCATCATGCCAGTGTAGGCTAACTAAAAATGCGCGTTTTCAGTGCCGTTTTTCGTAACTTTAGAAAAATATTCTGACCAAGTGGCATATATCGGTGGAAAGGTGCTGCCATTAGCTTTCCAAAATGGTAAGTTTCATCAACGCACTCGGACCATGGAGTGGGCAGTGGCCACTTCATCATGCCGTTGTAGGCTAACTAAAACTGCGCGTTTTCAGTGACGTTTTTCGTAACTTTAGAAAAATATTCTGACCAAGTGGCATATATCGGTGGAAAGGTGCTGCCATTAGCTTTCCAAAATGGTAAGTTTCATCAACGCACTCGGACCATGGAGTGGGCAGTGGTCACTTCATCATGCCAGTGTAGGCTAACTAAAACTGCGCGTTTTCAGTGACGTTTTTCGTAACTTTAGAAAAATATTCTGACCAAGTGGCATATATCGGTGGAAAGGTGCTGCCATTAGCTTTCCAAAATGGTAAGTTTCATCAACGCACTCGGACCATGGAGTGGGCAGTGGTCACTTCATCATGCCAGTGTAGGCTAACTAAAACTGCGCGTTTTCAGTGACGTTTTTCGTAACTTTAGAAAAATATTCTGACCAAGTGGCATATATCGGTGGAAAGGTGCTGCCATTAGCTTTCCAAAATGGTAAGTTTCATCAACGCACTCGGACCATGGAGTGGGCAGTGGCCACTTCATCATGCCAGTGTAGGCTAACTAAAAATGCGCGTTTTCAGTGCCGTTTTTCGTAACTTTAGAAAAATATTCTGACCAAGTGGCATATATCGGTGGAAAGGTGCTGCCATTAGCTTTCCAAAATGGTAAGTTTCATCAACGCACTCGGACCATGGAGTGGGCAGTGGCCACTTCATCATGCCAGTGTAGGCTAACTAAAACTGCGCGTTTTCAGTGACGTTTTTCGTAACTTTAGAAAAATATTCTGACCAAGTGTCATATAGCGGTGGAAAGGTGCTGCCATTAGCTTTCCAAAATGGTAAGTTTCATCAACGCACTCGGACCATGGAGTGGGCAGTGGTCACTTCATCATGCCAGTGTAGGCTAACTAAAACTGCGCGTTTTCAGTGACGTTTTTCGTAACTTTAGAAAAATATTCTGACCAAGTGGCATATATCGGTGGAAAGGTGCTGCCATTAGCTTTCCAAAATGGTAAGTTTCATCAACGCACTCGGACCATGAAGTGGGCAGTGGCCACTTCATCATGCCAGTGTAGGCTAACTAAAACTGCGCGTTTTCAGTGCCGTTTTTCGTAACTTTAGAAAAATATTCTGACCAAGTGGCATATATCGGTGGAAAGGTGCTGCCATTAGCTTTCCAAAATGGTAAGTTTCATCAACGCACTCGGACCATGGAGTGGGCAGTGGCCACTTCATCATGCCGGTGTAGGCTAACTAAAACTGCGCGTTTTCAGTGACGTTTTTCGTAACTTTAGAAAAATATTCTGACCAAGTGGCATATATCGGTGGAAAGGTGCTGCCATTAGCTTTCCAAAATGGTAAGTTTCATCAACGCACTCGGACCATGGAGTGGGCAGTGGTCACTTCATCATGCCAGTGTAGGCTAACTAAAACTGCGCGTTTTCAGTGACGTTTTTCGTAACTTTAGAAAAATATTCTGACCAAGTGGCATATATCGGTGGAAAGGTGCTGCCATTAGCTTTCCAAAATGGTAAGTTTCATCAACGCACTCGGACCATGGAGTGGGCAGTGGTCACTTCATCATGCCAGTGTAGGCTAACTAAAACTGCGCGTTTTCAGTGACGTTTTTCGTAACTTTAGAAAAATATTCTGACCAAGTGGCATATATCGGTGGAAAGGTGCTGCCATTAGCTTTCCAAAATGGTAAGTTTCATCAACGCACTCGGACCATGGAGTGGGCAGTGGCCACTTCATCATGCCAGTGTAGGCTAACTAAAACTGCGCGTTTTCAGTGCCGTTTTTCGTAACTTTAGAAAAATATTCTGACCAAGTGGCATATATCGGTGGAAAGGTGCTGCCATTAGCTTTCCAAAATGGTAAGTTTCATCAACGCACTCGGACCATGGAGTGGGCAGTGGCCACTTCATCATGCCAGTGTAGGCTAACTAAAAATGCGCGTTTTCAGTGCCTTTTTTCGTAACTTTAGAAAAATATTCTGACCAAGTGGCATATATCGGTGGAAAGGTGCTGCCATTAGCTTTCCAAAATGGTAAGTTTCATCAACGCACTCGGACCATGGAGTGGGCAGTGGCCACTTCATCATGCCAGTGTAGGCTAACTAAAACTGCGCGTTTTCAGTGCCGTTTTTCGTAACTTTAGAAAAATATTCTGACCAAGTGGCATATATCGGTGGAAAGGTGCTGCCATTAGCTTTCCAAAATGGTAAGTTTCATCAACGCACTCGGACCATGGAGTGGGCAGTGGCCACTTCATCATGCCAGTGTAGGCTAACTAAAACTGCGCGTTTTCAGTGCCGTTTTTCGTAACTTTAGAAAAATATTCTGACCAAGTGGCATATATCGGTGGAAAGGTGCTGCCATTAGCTTTCCAAAATGGTAAGTTTCATCAACGCACTCGGACCATGAAGTGGGCAGTGGCCACTTCATCATGCCAGTGTAGGCTAACTAAAAATGCGCGTTTTCAGTGCCGTTTTTCGTAACTTTAGAAAAATATTCTGACCAAGTGGCATATATCGGTGGAAAGGTGCTGCCATTAGCTTTCCAAAATGGTAAGTTTCATCAACGCACTCGGACCATGGAGTGGGCAGTGGCCACTTCATCATGCCAGTGTAGGCTAACTAAAACTGCGCGTTTTCAGTGACGTTTTTCGTAACTTTAGAAAAATATTCTGACCAAGTGGCATATATCGGTGGAAAGGTGCTGCCATTAGCTTTCCAAAATGGTAAGTTTCATCAACGCACTCGGACCATGGAGTGGGCAGTGGTCACTTCATCATGCCAGTGTAGGCTAACTAAAACTGCGCGTTTTCAGTGCCGTTTTTCGTAACTTTAGAAAAATATTCTGACCAAGTGGCATATATCGGTGGAAAGGTGCTGCCATTAGCTTTCCAAAATGGTAAGTTTCATCAACGCACTCGGACCATGGAGTGGGCAGTGGCCACTTCATCATGCCAGTGTAGGCTAACTAAAAATGCGCGTTTTCAGTGACGTTTTTCGTAACTTTAGAAAAATATTCTGACCAAGTGGCATATATCGGTGGAAAGGTGCTGCCATTAGCTTTCCAAAATGGTAAGTTTCATCAACGCACTCGGACCATGGAGTGGGCAGTGGCCACTTCATCATGCCAGTGTAGGCTAACTAAAACTGCGCGTTTTCAGTGCCGTTTTTCGTAACTTTAGAAAAATATTCTGACCAAGTGGCATATATCGGTGGAAAGGTGCTGCCATTAGCTTTCCAAAATGGTAAGTATCATCAACGCACTTGGACCATGGAGTGGGCAGTGGCCACTTCATCATGCCAGTGTAGGCTAACTAAAACTGCGCGTTTTCAGTGCCGTTTTTCGTAACTTTAGAAAAATATTCTGACCAAGTGGCATATATCGGTGGAAAGGTGCTGCCATTAGCTTTCCAAAATGGTAAGTTTCATCAACGCACTCGGACCATGAAGTGGGCAGTGGCCACTTCATCATGCCAGTGTAGGCTAACTAAAAATGCGCGTTTTCAGTGCCGTTTTTCGTAACTTTAGAAAAATATTCTGACCAAGTGGCATATATCGGTGGAAAGGTGCTGCCATTAGCTTTCCAAAATAGTAAGTTTCATCAACGCACTCGGACCATGGAGTGGGCAGTGGCCACTTCATCATGCCAGTGTAGGCTAACTAAAACTGCGCGTTTTCAGTGCCGTTTTTCGTAACTTTAGAAAAATATTCTGACCAAGTGGCATATATCGGTGGAAAGGTGCTGCCATTAGCTTTCCAAAATGGTAAGTTTCATCAACGCACTCGGACCATGGAGTGGGCAGTGGCCACTTCATCATGCCAGTGTAGGCTAACTAAAACTGCGCGTTTTCAGTGCCGTTTTTCGTAACTTTAGAAAAATATTCTGACCAAGTGGCATATATCGGTGGAAAGGTGCTGCCATTAGCTTTCCAAAATGGTAAGTTTCATCAACGCACTCGGACCATGGAGTGGGCAGTGGCCACTTCATCATGCCAGTGTAGGGTAACTAAAAATGCGCGTTTTCAGTGCCGTTTTTCGTAACTTTAGAAAAATATTCTGACCAAGTGGCATATATCGGTGGAAAGGTGCTGCCATTAGCTTTCCAAAATGGTAAGTATCATCAACGCACTCGGACCATGGAGTGGGCAGTGGCCACTTCATCATGCCAGTGTAGGCTAACTAAAAATGCGCGTTTTCAGTGCCGTTTTTCGTAACTTTAGAAAAATATTCTGACCAAGTGGCATATATCGGTGGAAAGGTGCTGCCATTAGCTTTCCAAAATGGTAAGTATCATCAACGCACTCGGACCATGGAGTGGGCAGTGGCCACTTCATCATGCCAGTGTAGGCTAACTAAAACTGCGCGTTTTCAGTGCCGTTTTTCGTAACTTTAGAAAAATATTCTGACCAAGTGGCATATATCGATGGAAAAGTGCTGCCATTAGCTTTCCAAAATGGTAAGTTTCATCAACGCACTCGGACCATGGAGTGGGCAGTGGCCACTTCATCATGCCAGTGTAGGCTAACTAAAACTGCGCGTTTTCAGTGCCGTTTTTCGTAACTTTAGAAAAATATTCTGACCAAGTGGCATATATCGGTGGAAAGGTGCTGCCATTAGCTTTCCAAAATGGTAAGTTTCATCAACGCACTCGGACCATGAAGTGGGCAGTGGCCACTTCATCATGCCAGTGTAGGCTAACTAAAAATGCGCGTTTTCAGTGCCGTTTTTCGTAACTTTAGAAAAATATTCTGACCAAGTGGCATATATCGATGGAAAAGTGCTGCCATTAGCTTTCCAAAATGGTAAGTTTCATCAACGCACTCGGACCATGGAGTGGGCAGTGGCCACTTCATCATGCCAGTGTAGGCTAACTAAAACTGCGCGTTTTCAGTGCCGTTTTTCGTAACTTTAGAAAAATATTCTGACCAAGTGGCATATATCGGTGGAAAGGTGCTGCCATTAGCTTTCCAAAATGGTAAGTTTCATCAACGCACTCGGACCATGAAGTGGGCAGTGGCCACTTCATCATGCCAGTGTAGGCTAACTAAAAATGCGCGTTTTCAGTGCCGTTTTTCGTAACTTTAGAAAAATATTCTGACCAAGTGGCATATATCGATGGAAAAGTGCTGCCATTAGCTTTCCAAAATGGTAAGTTTCATCAACGCACTCGGACCATGAAGTGGGCAGTGGCCACTTCATCATGCCAGTGTAGGCTAACTAAAAATGCGCGTTTTCAGTGCCGTTTTTCGTAACTTTAGAAAAATATTCTGACCAAGTGGCATATATCGATGGAAAAGTGCTGCCATTAGCTTTCCAAAATGGTAAGTTTCATCAACGCACTCGGACCATGGAGTGGGCAGTGGCCACTTCATCATGCCAGTGTAGGCTAACTAAAACTGCGCGTTTTCAGTGCCGTTTTTCGTAACTTTAGAAAAATATTCTGACCAAGTGGCATATATCGGTGGAAAGGTGCTGCCATTAGCTTTCCAAAATAGTAAGTTTCATCAACGCACTCGGACCATGGAGTGGGCAGTGGCCACTTCATCATGCCAGTGTAGGCTAACTAAAACTGCGCGTTTTCAGTGCCGTTTTTCGTAACTTTAGAAAAATATTCTGACCAAGTGGCATATATCGATGGAAAAGTGCTGCCATTAGCTTTCCAAAATGGTAAGTTTCATCAACGCACTCGGACCATGAAGTGGGCAGTGGCCACTTCATCATGCCAGTGTAGGCTAACTAAAACTGCGCGTTTTCAGTGCCGTTTTTCGTAACTTTAGAAAAATATTCTGACCAAGTGGCATATATCGGTGGAAAGGTGCTGCCATTAGCTTTCAAAAATGGTAAGTTTCATCAACGCACTCGGACCATGGAGTGGGCAGTGGCCACTTCATCATGCCAGTGTAGGCTAACTAAAAATGCGCGTTTTAAGTGCCGTTTTTCGTAACTTTAGAAAAATATTCTGACCAAGTGGCATATATCGGTGGAAAGGTGCTGCCATTAGCTTTCCAAAATGGTAAGTTTCATCAACGCACTCGGACCATGAAGTGGGCAGTGGCCACTTCATCATGCCAGTGTAGGCTAACTAAAAATGCGCGTTTTCAGTGCCGTTTTTCGTAACTTTAGAAAAATATTCTGACCAAGTGGCATATATCGATGGAAAAGTGCTGCCATTAGCTTTCCAAAATGGTAAGTTTCATCAACGCACTCGGACCATGGAGTGGGCAGTGGCCACTTCATCATGCCAGTGTAGGCTAACTAAAACTGCGCGTTTTCAGTGCCGTTTTTCGTAACTTTAGAAAAATATTCTGACCAAGTGGCATATATCGGTGGAAAGGTGCTGCCATTAGCTTTCCAAAATGGTAAGTTTCATCAACGCACTCGGACCATGAAGTGGGCAGTGGCCACTTCATCATGCCAGTGTAGGCTAACTAAAACTGCGCGTTTTCAGTGCCGTTTTTCGTAACTTTAGAAAAATATTCTGACCAATTGGCATATATCGGTGGAAAGGTGCTGCCATTAACTTTCCAAAATGGTAAGTTTCATCAACGCACTCGGACCATGAAGTGGGCAGTGGCTACTTCATCATGCCAGTGTAGGCTAACTAAAAATGCGCGTTTTCAGTGCCGTTTTTCGTAACTTTAGAAAAATATTCTGACCAAGTGGCATATATCGATGGAAAGGTGCTGCCATTAGCTTTCCAAAATGGTAAGTTTCATCAACGCACTCGGACCATGGAGTGGGCAGTGGCCACTTCATCATGCCAGTGTAGGCTAACTAAAACTGCGCGTTTTCAGTGCCGTTTTTCGTAACTTTAGAAAAATATTCTGACCAAGTGGCATATATCGGTGGAAAGGTGCTGCCATTAGCTTTCCAAAATGGTAAGTTTCATCAACGCACTCGGACCATGGAGTGGGCAGTGGCCACTTCATCATGCCAGTGTAGGCTAACTAAAACTGCGCGTATTCAGTGCCGTTTTTCGTAACTTTAGAAAAATATTCTGACCAAGTGGCATATATCGGTGGAAAGGTGCTGCCATTAGCTTTCCAAAATGGTAAGTTTCATCAACGCACTCGGACCATGGAGTGGGCAGTGGCCACTTCATCATGCCAGTATATGTGGATCATGTTGTGGATCCTGGGGCGGGTTGCGGTTCGTGTCTTTGCTAAACTAAATACGTATTTATCTTCACGCAGTTATTAACAGAGCGAAACGTTTCTTTACGGTCGTCAGTCGTTAAATTACTCATTTCGCTTTGCTGATGAATATTTTATGACTTCGAATTAAACTGTCGTAAGGTTTGGTTAGCATAGAAATCGCAATTTACAAAACTACAAAAACATTTGTGATTATTTTCTAATGCATTATTTCTAGTTTTCCCCGACCTAAACTTGCAACAAATTTATCAATATTTTTCAAACAGAATATTCAATTTTCCTAAAAATTTCCGCTCGCTTCCATTTATTTTTACCAGTTGCGGTGCAGCATTTATAATGTGGTTTGCTTGCCCCAAAAAGTGGCAAACTTTCGAGTCCACCTCCGAATATCGTATTTCCACTGTCGTGTCAGGGACAAAACTGCGTTGTGCTGGCATTACTTGCACTTCAGCCAACAAGAAATTCGATTTAATTGGATGCACAGCGGAAGCTGAGCTAAAGTGTTTTTAGCTTTGTCGCCGCGTTTGCACGCCTCGCAGCAGGAAAGCTGGCTGCTGCCGTGCTACTGAAATATGCAATAAAGATGTAAATGGAAACAGCAAACACAGCGGAAACGGAAACGCAAAAACGACGCCAACACCGGCAATGCGAACAAAGCAGCAGAAATGCGCACGGGAGGCATTAAAATAGACTCACTCAGCTGCGCTCACTGCCCACTTCAACCAAGCGCGCACACACACGTACACACACACGTTAGTTAAAATATTCATGCTTCAAAAATCTATTAAGCTGTGTGCGACTTTACGAATGAGTGGCAGTGGAAAGCCACGTGTGTGCCACACACGTGGTTACAAACTGTAACGTTTGCAGAGAGCAAATCTTTTGCAGAGAGCAAATTAAAGCAAACTTCTCAAACCGTAACGGTGACTTTTAAGTGTGTGTAAATGCAAAATGTACACATTTATTCGCAAAACTTCATGATTTTTGAGAGCTTCAATTTATCGTCTTTCGTTCTTCAACTGAAACCTCTTCTTGACTAAACTTTCAAAGTTTGTTAAAATCATCTCAGCCAAACTGTCGCGTCCTCCACCCTCCACGCTGCAGCCGCTTTGACACCACAATCGTTTGACATTCGATGTTCAAAGTGAAGTCAAGTCGTCCGATTCAGTGGTATTTTTACGTTCCACGTTCCCGAGAAATGTCAGCAACAGTAATCGTCCGCTCCTCTCTTGCATGTTGTAACTGAGTGACCGACTAAACGATTGTCTGACAACTTGCAATCTGCCTGACTGACTGACAGAATGACTGCTGGCAGGCTGACTGTGTAGTTGTGAGCGGAATGTGCACTTTTTTTGATTGTTTGTGCGATTCAACGAGTCTTTTTTATCGTCTGAGAGCGCAATAAATTTGGCCTCTTTTAGCAGTGAGTTTCTTGAGTGGAGTGAGTTAAGTGATTAAGCAGAGGGGAGAGTGGAAAGTGGAGAGGAGAGCGGAAGGTGGAAAGTGTATCGCGATAACGTGAAGTTGAAAGGAACGAACTGGAGTGGATTTCGCTGGATAGACGGAGAGTGGAGAGGAATGAAAAGTAGCGAGAAGTGGATTTCGTACAAAGCTGAAATCAACTAAATTGAAAACCAAAGTAGATTTCGAAGAGAGAGAGAGTAGAAGGCGGGAGAGACTCACCTTTGTCGTTGGGATCGAATTCGGCCTCCAAGTCCGCTTTAGTTTGCTCGGGTGTCGGTGCGGACGTCGCTGCGGCGCCGTTTTTAGTTGCTGTTGCTTCTCCAGCGGCGGCGGAGGCAGTTTGAGTTTCGCATTTCTTCATGGTGGCTCGAGCTTGGTGACCCCGGAAGGCGGCTTGAATTTTGGTGGCGGCTTTTTCTGCAACGAAGATGACAACATTTACTTGGTTTTCTAAACATTTCCGGAAAAAGGTGTAAAAATAAAATGCGAATGCTTTGCTGAAATATTTTTCACTTTTAAGTTGCACAGACTATTTTTGCATTCAACGCGGGATCTTTTTTCTTTTTTCAGAGAGTCTTGAGCGCGCTTGAATGTTTCCTTCAAATGCCTCTTCACTCTACTTTACTCAGTCAGTTACGTGACGCCGTTTTTGCAAAAAGGCTTCACTTGCGTGGCATTCTTGCAGCCTGACAGCGAGTCGAAAATTCTGAAAACGTGATTTCTCGTACTTCTCGTAGAACTGCGATCCTGCTGAGCGAATAAAGCCAAAACACGCTCGCGTGGCACGCAACGCTCTCCGCGCGTGTTTTCAACGGCTTCCTGTGCAAAATGGAAGCGTTTTCTTCCAAGGTTTTCCTTCTCGCAGACAGCAAACATCGCGATTGAAGAGGAAAGCCACGCAAGGCAAGGCAAGTCAGCGTGAGAGTGGAAGCAATTTTCACCTGCCTGCTTCATGCAATGAAATCATGCAAAAATGCATTCCACGCGCAATCGCTTCACTCGCGCGTAGGTTTTCTGATTTTTTTTTTAAGAAGGTTATTTAATTTCCTGCAAAATTAAAAGTTCTCTCTGAAATATTTGTCATTCATTTGTCAGTTTCTATTGTTCGAAAAATACTCGTAGAAACTGTTTTGAATTTCTCGAAAGAATTTCATTAATTCGCAAGAGTGTGAAAATATTCACTCAGCGTTGACAACACTATTTTTCGGCGCATGAGTTCGACAACTTTTCAGAGAGCATTTCAATGAGTTTTTCCTAATTCAACTCTGCAACTGTTGATGCGTAAACAAAATTGCGTCTCCTTGATTGATCCCAAGAGCACCTGCAGCACTGTTTACAAGAGAAGCGTCGTC